>OX101823.2:51390929-52883429 GCA_944452925.2 Chrysolina oricalcia | reverse complement strand
GAGTGAGGAAACTCTGTTTCCAAAACTTAGGAAATATTCCTGATGATAGAGAGACATTGAACATTGTTTTGAAGAGGCTTTGCTAGCGTGAAAACACAATTTTTTATGAAAAGCAGAGGAATTCCGTCCGGGCCAGAAGAAAGTTTTTCTGGGGCTAACATCAGTTGATCAATCACTTCTGTTATTTCAATATAGTAATTACAAACCTGCAAACACTCTCTTTTTTCATATTTCGGAATTTGGTTGATATTCTTATCAGTGTAAGTTGAGGAAAAATAGTTTAATAGTTTGCAAAAAGATTTACAATCTCATTATTATTATTGCCTGTTGACTTTCTCTTACTGTTTATATAATTCCAAAAACAACAATTTTTTCAATATAACTTTGATGACAATGAATCTGAAGCTCTTTACATCTTGTTCGGAGGTTATTAAATTGGTAATTATAATCTATGTCTCCAGTAACTTTGAATCTTTTATGAGCTACCTATTTTTCAACTATTATTTTCCTGAGTTGAGTGCTATACCACACGGGAAAATTTGAGGTTCTGAATTTTTTCACTGGTACAAACATATCAGTTGCAGAGTAAACTACTTCATAAAATATCTGAATAGCCTGATCCAAATCTAAATTCCCTTCCTGCATGTTATCCCAATTGACACTGGATAAAAAGTTATTAATTTCAAAGTAATTTGCATTTCTGAAATCATAATAGAACTCTTCATATTGGAGTTGCTGCTCTTTATTGAATTCCAAATTGCAGGTAATTGTTGTATGATGTACACTGTTTGGTAACAGTAAATCCAAAGGTTCAGAGACATACATATCTTTCATTGATGAAAGAGTAAGATTAAAGATGGTAAATTATCTAAAATTTAAAAAAAATACTCACCCTGTATCCAAATGAAAAGTAACATTGGACAAATGAATTCTTCAGAGAGCTACTTTATTATTTGTTCAATCAATATTAGTTTTTTTTTTTGTTTAATAAAACGACATGTCAATTGTTTTCAGTGCTGCGGTATAACTCAAAATTTTTAAAATTCATATTTCAAATGGAGATAATTATCATCACATGTTTATATCGCTTAGAATAGACTCTGAAACTATATGATGTCTTACCAAAATATAACTTGTTGGTTCTGGAAAATTCCGAAAAACAATTTTTTGTCTATGCCCCATGCCCCATGCCTTATGTACTATCATGATTAAATTTATAATTGGTAATGTTAATGAGTTTCGATGAAATTTTCACACCTAGCTTTTTAAGCCAATCAAAAAATTGGTTTTGTCTTGCTGCCATGACAAACCAAAAAATTTCCGGATATTTTTATTCTCCTGGGTACACAATGAAAAATAACAAATAACAAGGATAACAAGTCAAAACGAATATATATGTCATTTGTGAAATAGGTATAGACGCGCATGCGCGTTGTGCATTTCGTCCTAATCATAAGCATAAAAACTGGAAATTGCCCACTTTGAAGGTCAATTTCTTATGATTATGATTGAGACTAAAATTAAGAAATTGCATAAATGCCCCTACCGAAATGTATAGTTTTAATTTGATTTTATGACTGAGACATTGACTGTGATTAGGACTATTATAATGACAATGAAGCATAAATTGGCCCTCACATAATGAAATTTAATCCAATCTGACCTAGGCCAATTCCTCATAAGTTTTCGTGTGGAATCCTTAGAATTCTGGAAACCATGGCTTAGGTACCAGAAGAAGACACATTATCAATGGAAAACAATCTTTGAGATTCATTGAATTTAAACAATTCTTTGTTTTTCTTTATGAATGAAGCGATGACAGAAGAAAATGCATGATAATAGTAGGTATATTGTGCAACAAGTGCAGAAAAGTGCTAATTTCTCACGAGTTTGAAAAAGTTGCGGCACGAGCGCAAGCGAGTGCTGCATTTCAAACGAGTGAGAAATTGCATTTCTGCTCGTGTTACACACTATACTTTTTCTACAACACCCTTTTTGCCAAAAATAATATAAGACGGAATGAAATGTCAGTGACTCATTCTTATATTTTCCTCTTGAAGTTGAAGGAAGTAAATTCAATGACAATGAATTAACTTGTTCTCTTAGTTCTGGCGGAGTATTTTCAATTTCAGAACTGTCGCTATCCATTTTAGTTCAATCTCATTAAAAAATGACGGGACAAGAATATTTTACGAATATTTTATGCTTGACGTTTGTTGACATGATTCGATAGATGTTGCTCCGTTGCCTAGCAATGGATAGTGTGTATGTGGGTATTTGAGTCAGCAGTAGTGATGTCTATGATTTTTGTTCAGAATATTATGAATTTGTACGACAATTTCCCTCATATTATATAAACCAATAGACTTTGTCTATTCATTCTTGAAGTTATATATTTTCACCTTGCTGTCACGAAATCTGTATTGCTTAGAAATTAGGTACTGAAAAATTTTGGCACAGAAATGTCACTTTGTGGCACAGAAATGTCACTTTGTGGCACAGAAATGTCACTTTGCGGCACACTAATGTCAAATTTCAATTATTGTAAGAAATAATCATGTTTGCGAACGTAAAACTATGCAGAAAAGCATGTTTTGGAGTGTGGTTGTAGAAAAACGGTTTATCTTCAGAACAGATGCATACTTGCCCAACAATATTTTGCTCCCATTTTTAAAATATCTATTTTTCGAAGTAATGATACCTCTCCCATTCCGTATCCTGCATTACAAAACGATCGTCAATTCGCAGACACCCCCATATCTTGTTTCTCTTTTTATTGCTGTTATCTGACAAATTTTACTCTGCCGTAATTTCCATGTGTCAGTTAAATATTCATTTCGCAGCAGAATTTACATGAAGTACGGGCAATGCAGTAGGTAGAGTCAAAACAAGGTGTCAGATGTCTGGCATCACGCTATCCGTGCCACTAACAGGAAATGGTGATTCCGCGATGAATTTTGTTGTGCGGGATTATAAGAGTAGAGGTATCCAAACGATTTCGAAGAATAAAGCATTATGTACTGCAACTGCACCAATTCCATCATTTACATATACCTAAGTGGAAACTGTTCCATTATTTAAAGGGGAAAATATATACCACGATTATGTAATAGTATATTACATTACTAGTGTGGAAAGTGAAATTTTTCACACGAGTGGGAAATATTGTGGCACGAGGCGTAAGCCGAGTGCGGCAATCACACGAGTGTGAAAAATCACTTTCGCACGAGTAATGTACACTATTTTTCCTACGACCACATAATAATTTTACCAAATAATGTATAAAAATATTATAATTAAAGACGACATAGTTTATTTCAAAAAGTAACAATAACTATTATTAGGAACAAGAACAAGAACTTTTTCTACTTAAAAAATATCAGGCTAAAAATTCAAATTAATTGGTTGCATTATTGTATAAATTAAAAGTGAAATTGTTATTGCTGCAGTTTGTAAATTGAAGTGGTGTGTGTGAAAGGTTAGATTCTGTAATGTACACTATTTTTCTTACGACCACATAATAATTTTACCAAATAATGTATAAAAATATTATAATTAAAGACGACATAGTTTATTTTAAAACGTAACAATAACTATTATTAGGAACAAGGACAAGAACTTTTTCTACTTAAAAAATATCAGGCTAAAAATTCAAATTAATTGGTTGCATTATTATATAAATTAAAAGTGAAGTTGTTATTGCTGCAGTTTGTAAATTGAAGTGGTGTGTGTGTGAAAGGTTAGATTCTGTAATGTACACTATTTTTCTTACGACCACATAATAATTTTACCAAATAATGTATAAAAATATTATAATTAAAGACGACATAGTTTATTTTAAAACGTAACAATAACTATTATTAGGAACAAGGACAAAAACTTTTTCTACTTAAAAAATATCAGGCTAAAAATTCAAATTAATTGGTTGCATTATTATATAAATTAAAAGTGAAGTTGTTATTGCTGCAGTTTGTAAATTGAAGTGGTGTGTGTGTGAAAGGTTAGATTCTGTAATGTACACTATTTTTCTTACGACCACATAATAATTTTACCAAATAATGTATAAAAATATTATAATTAAAGACGACATAGTTTATTTTAAAACGTAACAATAACTATTATTAGGAACAAGGACAAGAACTTTTTCTACTTAAAAAATATCAGGCTAAAAATTCAAATTAATTGGTTGCATTATTGTATAAATTAAAAGTGAAATTGTTATTGCTGCAGTTTGTAAATTGAAGTGGTGTGTGTGAAAGGTTAGATTCTGTAATGTACACTATTTTTCTTACGACCACATAATAATTTTACCAAATAATGTATAAAAATATTATAATTAAAGACGACATAGTTTATTTTAAAACGTAACAATAACTATTATTAGGAACAAGGACAAGAACTTTTTCTACTTAAAAAATATCAGGCTAAAAATTCAAATTAATTGGTTGCATTATTATATAAATTAAAAGTGAAGTTGTTATTGCTGCAGTTTGTAAATTGAAGTGGTGTGTGTGTGAAAGGTTAGATTCTGTAATGTACACTATTTTTCTTACGACCACATAATAATTTTACCAAATAATGTATAAAAATATTATAATTAAAGACGACATAGTTTATTTTAAAACGTAACAATAACTATTATTAGGAACAAGGACAATAACTTTTTCTACTTAAAAAATATCAGGCTAAAAATTCAAATTAATTGGTTGCATTATTATATAAATTAAAAGTGAAGTTGTTATTGCTGCAGTTTGTAAATTGAAGTGGTGTGTGTGTGAAAGGTTAGATTCTGTAATGTACACTATTTTTCTTACGACCACATAATAATTTTACCAAATAATGTATAAAAATATTATAATTAAAGACGACATAGTTTATTTTAAAACGTAACAATAACTATTATTAGGAACAAGGACAAGAACTTTTTCTACTTAAAAAATATCAGGCTAAAAATTCAAATTAATTGGTTGCATTATTATATAAATTAAAAGTGAAGTTGTTATTGCTGCAGTTTGTAAATTGAAGTGGTGTGTGTGTGAAAGGTTAGATTCTGTAATGTACACTATTTTTCTTACGACCACATAATAATTTTACCAAATAATGTATAAAAATATTATAATTAAAGACGACATAGTTTATTTTAAAACGTAACAATAACTATTATTAGGAACAAGGACAAGAACTTTTTCTACTTAAAAAATATCAGGCTAAAAATTCAAATTAATTGGTTGCATTATTGTATAAATTAAAAGTGAAATTGTTATTGGTGCAGTTTGTAAATTGAAGTGGTGTGTGTGTGTGAAAGGTTAGATTCTATATTTTTTCGGTTGTGGATTTATTTGTGATATTGCTGACTGGATAGTTTCTTCAGATGTTTCACGCACTGCCATTACAATTTTAGATGCAACTTTCATCCTGTTTGTGGTTGAGTCACTGATATACCTCTCAGCAACAGCAGAGGACTTCCATCTTCCGTGTCTCTTAAGAGTAGTAATATCTCCTCCTGCATCTACCAGAATTGTAGCTGATGATCTGCGGAAACAATGACTTGTATATGTTTCTGGATGATCAAGTTTCAAGAATTTTGAAATTGAGCTAGGTACACAACCTATTTTGTTTATTCCTACTACTTGCTTGGTGCATTTATTATTTCTGTAGTTAAGAAAAAAACCTCTTTTCATGTGTAGCAGGTCTTAATTTTGCATATTCTTTAAATTTCTGGTAAAATAAATCTGTAATATTGAATTTTCTATCAATCTTATGTTTTGTATTACTAATCTTAATTATAGCAGCTGAGCCCAGATCTTCTATATTATCCACAGTAATTCTCACTAATTCTTGTTTGCGACATGCTCCCGAAATACCGAAAATTAAAACAACCTAAAAATTAATATGTACCTAAGTAAGAAATTGTTTCAAACTCACCTTAGTTAACATAAACTGATCATCAGGAGCATTTATTATGAATTCGTTAATTTGGTGGGCGTTTAAAATGTTCGACTTTTTTGGTTTATACCCATCGTTTTTTTTTTTTTTTTTTAAATGCCTTCAGTTTCAGATATTTAGCAACATCTACATTGTGATTCACGTACAAAGTAGTTCGCAGCATGGAGTAGTGTGACCACAATGTATTTGGTCTTTGTTGGATAAATCATCCAAGTATGCAAGGAGAACGTTTTCTGAAAATGAATGTTTAATTTCTTTTCTTTTTCTCCAATTAAGAAATTCTTCATAAGCTCGTTCGTATCTGGCTTTTGATTTTTCTGGTAAGATTTTTAGCGAGGATATTTTGGCTGCCTCGACGATTTCGGGTGGAGTACACCCCATACTGCTATCACTATCAGTATCCATGATATTATTATATACAATATACAGGGTGTCCGGTAAACCTTGTACAATATTGAAACTGGTGATATACCAGGTCATGACTGTTCAGAATATCGGAATTTCACCTTAGTAAAAATCTCACCGTTTTCGAGATAACGGTCATTTTAAGAATTTCTGGAAAATCGGTACCTAACCTTGAAGTTTTGAGTGCTATGTATACAAATTGAGACCAATTCAAATATCTTTGCTGCTGAAGATTACTGATGAGTGATGCTTTCAGACGTACAAAACAGTTTTTCAGAATACGATACAAGTTTTTCAAGAAAGGAGGGTGAAAAGCCAGATTTGAGTTTCACCAATTTTTTTAACATCAGTTTGACATTATTGTTTGAAAAAAACATAACTAAGTGAAAGTGGATATTCAGACTCTACCATGGTATAAAACATACGATAATATTTTTGGAAGGAGTAGAATTTCGATTATATCAGAGTGAGATATTATTCTGAGCTAAAATCAACTCCATTAGACTTTGTCAGTAATGTCTTTTATTTTTATCCTATCAAGATGAAATGATAAAATAATTATGAGTAATAACGAATCAACTGCTTAAGAGCATTCAATGAGATGTAAAAAGGTAAATACTAATTCAACGTATTTTTGAATCAACATACACGATAAACCGCAATAACGATTATTCAACATCGCACTCAACAATATTACAAAAATGTAATTTTCCATCCACCCGTACGCAAAGACGACATCTTTTCAAGAAGAACCTTTTCAAATACGTTATAGGTTCAAATCAGCGATTCTCTGAGCGGCATTGTGCAATCGGATATCGTTCTGCATAAAGCGCTGCTGCAGCAGTAGCTCTACCTCCACATTCACCATGAATGTAGTGCATATTCGCATATTCTCGGGGATTATAACGTGTGTACGGCATGACAAAGAAATAAATACTACTGAATGACACAATCGGAATAATTTCAAAAAACTACCACAAGTTGTTCAAACAAAATGTGACAGCCATCTACTAGATTTTTTCAATTCTATTTACAGAAGATCCGTTCATGAACAATGCTGTAATTTATTTTTTTATTATTATATTATTATACAGTAGTTAGAAAAGTTTTTAATTTTCGACAAGGATTCACCTCCTAAAAAATTTTGCACTTATTTGGTTACACCCTGTTTATCTGTCGGTCTCTGAAACTTTGTTGGAATCTGGATGTTGTACAATTGCGACATTTATCGCAAGAATTCGTTTTAATCGGTGCCATGTCGGATAATTGACATTTCATTTCGATAATTTTATTAGGCTTAATTACATGAAAAGTTAATTTTATTGGCATAGTATTCAATTCTACCAAGCAGCCTATTCTTTATTATTAATAATTATTTCCACATTTTATCTTTATAAAATCTAAATAAATTAATTTTTGGGCGTAAGTATAAAAGTTGATGGAAACCTAGAATAAAACTACGCCTAATTTAATGGAAATCACTTCCCCCAAAAATAATTATAGTTTGTTTTATACCATGGTAGAGTCTGGACAAAATGAGCATTTTTTTGAAATGAATGTCCACTTCCAATTAGTTATATTTCGTTCAGACAATAATGCCAAACTTTTTTAAAAAACATTGATGAAACTCAAATCTGTCATTTTACCTTCATTTCTTGAAAAAATATTTCACTTTCTGAAAAACTGTTTTGTACATCTAAAAGCATCACTCATCAGTAACCTTCAGAAGCAAACATATTTGAATTTTTCTCAATTTGTATACATGGCACTCAAAAATCCATGGTGAGGTAGCGATTTTCCAGAAATTCTTAAAATGCCCATTATCTCGAAAACGGTGATATTTTTACTGAGGTGAAATTCCGATATTCTGAACAGTCATGACCTGGTTTATCGCCAGTTTCAATATTGTACAAGGTTTACCGGACACCCTGTATAAACTGACCTCACAATTAATGCACTAAGTATATACTTAAAATAACATTTGACGTTTCACACAATTTTTTCAAAGCCTGCTTCTTATATACAATAAATAGCTAACAAGATGATTACAAGATTGCCTGACTAAAGTAGGGATTTGATATATGAAATTATTTAACGAAAATAAATACGAATTTTGAAAATTCTTTGCTTTATTTAGACGATTCAGAATGCTTTAAAATGGATATTTGTTTAAATCAAACTCCAAGAAATATAGATGATATTGACATGTATCCATAGAAATCATAATATATTATAAAATATCTATGCATGTGTCCAGAAAATCGAATGAATAGTCCGACTGAGAACCATTCTGACTTCATTTATTTTTAATAATTAATTTAAATACAAAATATTTTCTTTATGATATAATACCGACGAGATCAAAATCATAATTAGACATCTTTTATTTTTGATAATAGTTACTAATCAAGATACACTCTAATACAATATATTTTCTTGTCAAAATATGTATCCAATACCTCAGTTGGTAAGCAGCGGGACTCGACGTGACTTCTGATGAAGAGTACCCGGGTTCGATCCTCGTCGGCGAAAACTTTTTTTTTAAGAAGATGAAAAAAATTACACTTCTCAATTAGATTGCTTCAAGATTTTGTTGGTAGGATTTTAGTTAGTATATATACTGATTTTTAGATAGTATCAGTTGGTAGAGTTTCGGCCTTCTGAATGAAAAAAAAAAATATTTTCAAATAGATTTCTTCAAGTTTACATATTAAATAAGTAAATCTAAATTGAAATTATATATTTGACAACTTAACTTCGGTAAATCCTAATAGAAATTATGCATTTGACAAGTTTCCGCACGCTTGCGGAAATTATTTCGCACGCTTGTGGATATGAGCCACTTTCCGCGGGACTGTACGGTGCGATATACGTTACTTTCCTATGTGGTCGTAAGAAAATAATCTTTTATTTCACTAGAAATATACTCTCTTCCATTATCGCAACGAAAACGACTCAGTTTCAGGTTGAAATGTGCAGCTGCCATCGACTCGTACAGTTTGAAATAGTGCAGCACTTCCGATTTCATTTTCAAAGGATGAACAACTGTGAAGTGCGTGAAATCATCTATGAATGTAAGGATATACTTTATTCCATTATAGGAAACTGGATTTATTGGCACGTACAAATCGCTGTGCACTAATTCCAAAGGCTCGAGCTCTTGTTTGCGTATGGGGTTCCTTCGTCTGCTTTCCCTCGATACAGTACTGGCATAATTTCTCTTTCGGAATAGTATTCCAGTCAAAATCTATTTTTTTCAACTTTTGTAGTCCATCATAGCTTATGTGACCAAGGAGTTTATGCCACAACTCTGCGACTGCACATGTGGTTACATTAGTTTCTTCTGATTTTAGGTTGAAATCAAGTTCATATAATTTGTATTTCCGGTATGCAACAGCTACAATTACATTTCTCTTCATGATGAATCCTTTACCTTCTTTGAAATGTACATGGAAAGTTCAAGTTTTCTGACAGAAAAGAAATCACATTCCAGTCCAGGAACCAGCAGAACGTCTCGAATAACTATATTTCGGCGTTGGTTTTCCACAACTGCTTCAACATGATATTACCATTTTCGGCACTCAACATTTCACCATTTTTTGCTATTTTTATTTCTACAGGTTCTGACATGACTTCAAATGTGTCAGTACCTTTTCATCTCTGATCATAATATGTTCGGAAGCTCCCGAGTCAATAAATCAACGTGTAAATTTTACTTAGGTGGCTAGCAGGAAAACAAAAGTTTTCAGCATCACATATTCGAGTATCCTCTTGTTCTCCTGCATCAGCTCCCTTGGCATAAGAAGTGTATGTAGGGTTCGTTTTCATATTTCTTTTACATTCGCTTCTTTTGTGACCAGTTGATCCACACTGTAGCATTTATATCAAAAATTAGGACGAACGTTAGCATTTTCAAGTGGCTCTACTAGATCGAAGTTCTAGTATCATTTTATCAAATTTGAGAAAATGACTTGACAAAGTTTCCACCGAAGCATTGTACTTCATGGTGAGCAATGACTTTTGGAGTAGCAGCTGACAGCTATTCATTTCCTTTCAGAGCTGTTGACCAATACGTTCCACATATCAAATGCCGTGTCTTGATCCTTTACATATTCCAGGTGACTGTCCGCTATTTTCTGAATGAGTTTTGATTTACATTTACTATCGCGTTTTTGCAAGTCTCTCAAGGCAGAACGATTTTCTCCACTTTCACTGGTAACCATTTCTCGGAATGACTGTCGTATGAATTTCAGCAAATCCATCTCTTTCAACAAAATTTCCATCCGAAATTTCCAGTTACTGAAGGTGGAGCCGTCGAACAAGGGAATTTTGTATTTTCCATCATATTCTGCCATGACTAAAGCTGAACTTTGCAATCGACTCAAACTTAATAAAAATCAATGCCTGGGCCAGTAACCTGTTGTAACTTCAGGATTATATTGATAATAACTTCATTTGATTACGTACAGAAACTTTTCAGACATTGACAATACAATCAATAATAAAACAGCAAAACAGCTTCAACTTTCTCATGAAAATAAATATATAGGATGTTGAATTGCAACATCCAACAATTATTAAGAACAATAGAGGGCCCAAAATACTACCCTGAGGAACTCCATGATTTACTGCAATAGCTGACGACAGTGCATTACAAATTTTTGTTGTCTGTTTTCTATTTGTAAGGTATCCTCCAATCCAATTGAACACCTTACCCTCTAAACCGTATTTTTTTTAAATAATATCTCTCTATTTACTGTTTGAAAAGCTCGTCGTAGATCCAATGATACTAGTATAGTATACAGATGATTACTCATTTTTTCTTCCATTCGGTGACAGTGAGTTGTATGTATAGCTAGTAGAGAAATCTCGTAGAGTTGGGAGATATGTTTAGACCAGTTAAGTCTATCATCCTAATGATTATTTTCACAGTTAAAATTGTTGTTTTTTTTTGTTAAAATAGTTTTTTCCGTTAACCAGCTGTCGTTCCCTTACAAACTGCAGCCATCAGAAGTCGAACCTTGTGCGAGCCAAGGATTAACGAGGTCTTACCTTTTTACGTGCGATTCCTAGCACTTTCTTTGGCCATCAGAAACATTTCTGCAGTCGCCATGGTTTGAACCATCGCCAAAGTGATTTAAACAATGTCGCTTTTACCACTCGGCTACCTGGGAGATACTAAGTGAAAAATAGTTCGAGCCCTAGTTGGAACTGGGATTTTTTTATTTAATTTGACCGATTAAATCATTAAAACTCGTGGCTCGACTGGGGTGTGCCCTGCATGATTCACTGTTGCGTTCCAATCAACAGTACTGCTCGTAAAGTGTCGTATGGAGTCAGTAACAAGGCCTACCCTGAACACGTTGCAATTTGTCAATTTGAGACAAGATACTGGTTTATTTTTATTTTCCACCGTGTAACCTGAGCATTCAAACACCTGAGCTTTAGGAAAGACTCCAATATACCAGATAAGCTACTACAAACTTTATCCAGCTAGTAGAGCAGCCGCTGTCTCGAGACACTCTACATGGCTCCTACATCCAAAGTTGAAGTAGAGCTCTGGAGTAAGTCTTCCTACACCATTGCAAACACTGATCATAAAAAGTAAACAAACCAGTCATTTGTAGACGATTATACTCTTTCCAAATTTGTAAACTTAAATCATTTCAACTTTAATATGTTTAAGAAATTTAGAAATTCAAACCTCAATCATATAAATATTTTTTTATTGTATCTCCAAATTTATAAACAACTTGTCAAGAATTATTGTGAATATAGTGTTTTCAGATTTTTTTGTTTTACTGTTGAGAAGCACAAAGTACATCCTTTGACAAAATTCTTGTTTTTAGTATTTTCATAAAAAAAGAACCTTGTGCCTGGAGACACCGACATCCAACGTTGTACCTTATATCTTTATTTTCTTTAATTTCGAGTATCTAATTCTTGCCAAAGGATGTATCTATTAAACTGGCAGATAATGAAACCCACGACCTCCCGTACCAATCTGAGCAGCTCACAGGCACTGCTGTATAAAATGAGCAACTATTTAAACTATTTTAAAAGTGTTTTTGGTGTTACATATCAGTGGAATTACTTGGGATTTTTGGGAATTAGTGTATACAATTTCCTCTGCGGTTTCCCCATCGGCCAACTCCGTCAAGAAAACTTCCGACACCTTATGCGATCTCTATATAGCTTTCGGGGGGCAAGGGGGGACACTTTCTTCGACATTAATGTATTGTCATCGGAACTGAACCAACTTGTAAAATTTCAATTCCATAGGATAAGAGGATGTGGTTCTAATTCAGCTTGCAAAATTCACGAGGAACTTGCAACATGAGAATGAAAATGTTATGCAACATTTTTTTAACACCATTTTCGCCACCTAAAATTACTGCTTCCTGTAGATTATCCATGGTTAGACTATAAATCGTTATATCACATGGACTTACTTATTTCCAACCATAAACTTAGGTTAGAAATGAGGGATCTTATCGACAATCAGATGATTACCGATAACACTAATTTTACAAAACAAATGAGGTCATGCAGTATTTAAATAATGTCGTCCTTTATTACTGCAATGCAGTTATTGTTGTTATTGTTATTTCGTTCAACCGATTGCACCCCTACGCGCAACCCTCGGAAGTCTTCGAGAGACTTGTGTGAGCTAGGGGAAGACGCAGCCCTTACCTTTTAACGTGTGATGCCATGCACGAGACCGATGACCATGCGAGGCTTTGAACCCTCGACCCTTCGCTCCAAAGGCCAACGTTCTACCAGCATGGCCACTGTCACAAGTCTTGTTACCATTCTGACAGGAATGAACATCTCTGATCCATGACACCATGGAACACGGAACATGACTATGAAGCAGCAATAAATCACTTGTCAACTGAATCTTGTATGGGTTGCTTCATTTCCAATCCTCTCCCAAAGTATAATCAATTATATACATAAAACAGCCACCACGGCAGTATACGGAGGCTTCCGATAACTCTCTAATATTCGGACTATTACGTGCTCACTGCAGTGGCGTAGCCAGAATTTTTCTTTGGGTGGGGGGCTAGTATTGAAATAATAATATTGAATATTGAATAATATAATATATTTTATTTTACAAAATGGCAAATTGTCAAATCGTCGAAACGTTGAAAGATTTCGGAGGGGCCTGGACCCCCCGTTGACCACGCCACTGGCTTACTATATATTTGAAACAGGAATAACACTATGACACACTCGGTCATTTTCCGCTCGGCAAAACTTGAAAATCCATCGGGCGAATACACGAACCACATTAACTTTATCAGAAGTTACCGTACTGGCTATAAATTGGAATGATGCCCTGAAAAGTCGTTTTACTCCAAGAGACGCGGTTAATTAAAGTTTTCAGAGATCTGTCTGATAAGAAAATGATGGAAACTGTGGCTTTCATTTAAGTTTTCGCATTTCTGCTGCCGTCGCTAACATTCGCGATAGACAATCAGATTGAAGAAATTCAGATTTTCAAATATTTTCCATGAAAGATACAATTATTTTACTATTGAACGAATTCAAATGAGAACATTGGCAACATATACTAAACTATCCTTCACCACATACTCTTACTTCACTAAAAGAATTGGAGTAAAAGTGATAAAAGATCGAAATTCGTTTTTATTTGCTCATTCTGTGACACCACAGACAGCTCTAGATACCCATTTTACATACAAATAGAATCTGCGTGTTTGCTTCCAATGCTTGTCCACTCTATACAGGGTGATTTGTCTAGGCCGTGCATTAAACGTTTCTCAACTTTGGTAAGCTGTCATAATTGATCAGGTACGAGAATGTATTGATATCTAGTTAGCCTAGACCAGTTCCCTGCATAAATAAAGTATTACGTTACCATAGCAACGAACAATAACTTATTAGAAGTGTCAGTGTAAAGTTTGACGTCAAACAAGTAAACCAGAGTTACGCAATAAATTAAAAGAAAAAATATGTCCACCAAAATTGTGAAAATCGAAAAATTGGAGTATCGAGCCCTCATCAAGTAACTGTATTTAAAAGGGTTGAGAGGTAAGCAGATTTACGAAGATATGCTTAGTACCCTTGATGATCAATGTCCCTCGTATGCGACCGTGAAAAATTGTACTGCGAGCTTCAAAAGAGGTAAATTTTCCATTGAAGATGATGACCGATCGGGAAGGCCAGTTTCTGTGTCAGTCCCCGAAAATATCGGTGCAGTTCATGACACGATTTTAACAGACCGTCGAATTGGGCTAAAACGGATATCTGAAGCACTGAATATTTCATACGAACGCGTTTATCACAGTTCACGTCAATTTGGACATGAGAAAAATTGCTGCAAAATGGATCCCCAAATGTTTGAATGTTGACCAAAAGCGTGCAAGGGTAGTAGCATCGCGTTCGATCTGTGCTCGATTTGAAAACGATGTAGACTTCTTAAACCGAATTGTTACTATGGATGAGACTTGCGTACATTTCTACGATCCAGAAACAAAGCAACAACCGATGGAATGGCAACACTCCGGTTCTCCAAGACCTAAGAAGTTTCGTGTCCAAAAATCTGCTGGAAAAGTTCTTCCTTCAGTTTTTTGGGATTGTCATGGAGTAATCATGATTGATTTTTTGGATAAGGGTAGAACAATAACTGGAGATTACTATTCGATATTACTGACCACTCTACGGGAAAAAATTAAAGAGAAAAGACGCGGGAAGCTATCCAAACGTGTTTTGTTTTTGTAGGACAACGCCCCTGCACACAAATCTCATGCAAAAAATTCGTAATTTAGGGTTTCAATTCACCAGATTTGGCTCTATCATCTCTTTCCTCAACTGAAAAAAAGTTTAAAAGGTCGTTAATTTTCTTCCAACGAGGAGGTAATAAAAGCTATGGAGGTCTGGTTTGCAGAGCAAGAAGAAACATTTTTTTTGAAAGGTCTAGAGACGTTGCAGGTTCGCTGTAATAAATGTATCCAATTAAGAGGAGAATATGTTGAGTAATAAAATATTTTGACATATTTTGAAATTTCGTTTGGTTATGTGTCCTCAAATCAAGAAGACCTTGATGCATTAACACCAATGCACTTCCTGATTGGCTCAGCAAATTCCGATAACATTGCTGGGGTTTTCAAGCCTGGTGATGTTTATGGTAGGAAACAATGGAAAATAGCTCAGATTATGTCCAATAGATTTTGGCAGCGTTGGATAAAAGAGTTTTTACCTCTACTACAGAGGCGATCCAAATGGCACCAAGTATCGAAGTCTGTTCGAGTTGGAGACGTAGTAGCTTTGCCAAACTCAACGCTGAAAAATGATTGGAAGTTGGCTAGGATAGTCAAAACTTTTCCTGGAAGGGACGGACAATTTAGAAGTGTGGAGGTAACCACATCTAAAGGAAATTTTATCCGACCCGTGAATTGTCTACTATGGTTGGAAGTTGGAGATTGTGATGGTTAATAAATACGTTTCTCATAATTTTCAGTCACCTAGTAGAAATCAAGGTTTTTTGATTTCGAGGTGATTAAAAGAGATGTCAAGGAGACTTTTGAAATATACTTCATAGAAAAGTCAAATAAAGTTGATAAGAGTTTTTCTGAGTTTATATAACTTTGTAACGGCATTGCACCAGTGTCTGTTACAGTAAGCTAAGAATTTTTCAATATATCCTCGTACATACTACCCAAAATATTTTCAGTCCTACAACTGTACAGAGTATGAAAGTTGGTACCTACCTATAGACCAAGCTATAGAGGTTTCTTACCCCATAAAATGAAAGACGCAAATGGCCTATACTAATCTTAAAGAGATAGTTCGTTAATGAAACCCCCAGTTATCGCCCCAGCAAAATCAATTTGTGGAATTTTTAAACAAGAAATGATGAATAAAAATACAGCTTTTTTGTTTTTTGGAAATATCTCAAGGATTATTCAAGGGATCTTTTTACAGTCAATGGAACTTTTGTAGAGATTTATAAAACCTACAAAATGGATTTAAATACTACCGGATCCATGCATTTTCCACTGCGAAAATCCGGGGAAACCTCGAAAAAGAGACCATTTTTAAAAATTTATAATTTTTATAAAACTGAAGCTCGACAAACACAATACCGGAAACTGATAGATAATAATATGTGGTTCAACTATGCGAAAGAAGTTTTCTGTCGGATTTGTAGTTTTTGCACAATCGCGTTATAAACAATTCAAGGTCACATCTAGCAAGATTGTTTTGAAGTCGCTCATTTTGTTGGCGCGCGGACTGCGGGGAAGAGAGAAGGTAGCGATAGACTGTGACCTTCCCACAACCGACAGGAGCGCACGCATTTGATAAAATAGGGTGCGATCACAAGAAAAAAAATGCTGATTTTGAAATAATGATGAAAATATCAACGAAAGTGATAGAATATACATCCGATGGGACTTCGTGAGATAGTAAAACTCGTAGGACATACCTGATGTCATGCAATACTTCATTGGCTGAGATAGTATCAATACTTAAAAAATTAGATTCACAAAGTTTTCAAAATAAAAAAAATATTTGAACGTCGCGATTGTGGACCCTCGGCCAATTGTAATGGTACCATTTTTGTTTTGCGGAAATGCTCTGTTGCCAAGACGACCTCTCCAGGTTACTGGAAATCTGATATGAAAAGAACAGTTGAACGTTTCGATTATATTTCCTCAACCTATTCTAATGGTACTATTTTTGTTTTACGGAAAAGCACCGTTGCCAAGTTTTGGTCACGTGGGATTACTGGATATCTGATATGGAAGAACCAATTGAACGTCGCGATTGTGGGTTGTCAGTCAATTGTAATGATACCATTTTCGTTTGGCGGAAATGCGCCATTGCCATGTTTTGGTCTCTTTGAATAACTGGAAATCTGATAAGAGGATGGTTCTAAGTGAATACCATATACTATTCAATTAGATGAATTTCGCTATGAAATTTGAACCTTGCAGAAATGCGCCAATGTTGCCAAGTCGTGGGCGCTGAAAATCATTAAAAAAGATTTAAGGAAATTTTTAACACAGAATATTATTATAAATTTTCATCCTTATTAATTTGTATGATCAATTTTTTGAAAATACTTTTGGAAATCTGATGACGCATGGTCCAAATAACCATATTATATTACTTAGTTTATATCCACTTTAAGTTCAAATAATATACGGTAAAAAATTATAAAACACTAAATGATGCGAAACAACATTGAAATGTTCTGGATTCTTAGTAACAAATTATCATACTACAGCTCACGGACTATGAATGATCAGGAGTTTTGCATCAACTTCATTTCCATGGAAACAAGAGTTACAGCGTGTCTCTTTTTTTCTGGTAGTTTGCAAAATGCGAGCGCAGCGAGCATCTGCTTTGATTTCACCTTTTCATACTAATCAGTGATTGAAGAAAGAGACACGCCTTTGTCTTGTCTCTTTCTTGTGGTAATTTACAAAATGCGAGCGCAGCGAGCATCTGTTGCGATTTCACTTTCTCATATCAATCAGTGATCGAATTACCAGAAACTTGGATAGCTAGGTTAGTTAGGTAGGGTAAGGTTGTGTCCAAAACTTTTCTGAATGAGTTCCCTTGTCCATAACTTTTCCATTTTCCATTTCCGCAAAGTCAAAATGTCAAATCATTTGATTAAATACGATATTGTCCTCTTATCCATATCAATCCACATTTCCAGGTATCCGGTAATCCGAAGTGAATACCTTGGCAACACCATATTTTTTCAAAAAAAAAATGGCACCATTGGAATAGACTGAAAATTTATATTAATACTCTCCATTGAAAATTTCTACAAAGCTTCTCTCAATGCTTTCCCGCATCCATAACTTAACAACAGCGCGCATTTCCGCAAAGTTGAAATGTCATAGCAGGAACCACGTGATTGAAAAGAATAATATCCACTTCGATTCATCTCCATATCAGATTTCCAGACCAACTTGGCAACAGAGCATTTCCGCAAAATGGAAATAGTACCATTGGAATAAGTTGACGGTCTATAATCGAGACGTTCAATTATTTTTTCCATATCAGATCTGTGAGGAGCATTGCCATTATTATCATTATTATTATATACCCCGTAGGTTATGGTTGTTATAGAATACTTGTTGCGATCCCTTTTTCTGAATGTAATCATTAATAGATAATGTTAGTCACAGATAAGGACACTCATAGATTACGTAAGTAGGAAAGATGAGTTTAGTGGTATCAAAACCTTTGTGTAGTTCAGTTCAGAATTGAAAATATAGTGTGCTTGAATAGAAAAGTGTTCGTTTGCTGATAAGTCTATCTCGCGTCCTAACATCAGAAGTGGGATAAAGAGGACTTTTTTTTCTTATTCTACCACGCCTGTGTGAAAATTTGTGCGCATCAACATGGGGAAGACTCGCAGTCGACAGCCAGTGAAGAATAGACGACACAGAAAATCTTCTCCCTCATCATCATCTAGCAGTACCAGCTTTAGCAGTACATCCACAGACTCCGAAAGTCACAGACGATCGAAATGTCGAAGGGGGAGACATGATAATCATGCCGAGGCACTTTCTCGGGTTGACCCAGTAAATGTGGGGGTGAGTCAAATCTTTGATAAATAACACTATTGCCGTTCATACCATACTTCGATCCAAAAGTGGATATAGTTGACGAGTGGCTTAAACTTATAAAGGAACACGTTACCTGCTATGGATGGGAAAGTAATATGACCAAATTTCAGGCTCTGAATAAGTTGAAAGGTACCGCAAAAGTTTGGTATAATAATTTCATAAAAGGTGAGGTTGGCTGGTCAAATTATTCCTGGGATACCTGGACACAAAAAAAACAATTATATAGTTTTTTTTTTCGACCATGTAGCGAAAATCGATAAATTGAAAGCTCATTTTAGTGAAGCTGACAAAATTTCTCTAGTGTTAGGAGCTATTAACGATGCAAATATTACTTCTGCAGTGCAGGCCGCTAATATTTCCAATATAAACTCGTTGGGAGGATACCTTAGAGACAAAATTTCTGCACAAGCCGGTTCTAGTGGTCAAAATAGAACATAGGCCAGGGCGCCAAATGCTACACGTTGATGCATTGAGTCGAAACCCAAATCCAGAAAACAACACGACAGCTGAGGAAACTGTCATGAAAATATCAGATAAAGATTGGTTACTCTCCGTACAAAAGCAAGGCCCCGAAATTTGTAGAATAAGAGCAATTTTAGAGTCAGGAGAAGCCGAAACGAATAAAGTCATTTTTAATAACTATGATCTAAGAGCATCTAGAATACTCAGACTTACAAATACTGGTAGGAGATGGGTTGTACCAAAAAAATTTTCATTGGCAAATTGTACAAAATAATCATGACAACTTGGGGCATTTCGGAGCAGACAAAACATAAGATAGCGTGAAAGAAAGATACTGTTTTTCCAAGATGCGATGATTCATATAGAAATTTATAAAATCATGTCCTGAATGCCAAACCATAAAATACCCAGTGGAAGACAACCAGGATTTTTATTTTCCATTCATAAACATGCACGACCATTTCATACTTTACACATCGACCACCTAGGACCATTTGTTGAGACTACAGGAGGAAACAAATATATATTGAACATAATTGATGCGTTTTCTAAATTTAACTTCGTGATAGCGGTTCCAAATACAAAAAGTAAGTGGGTCATTACAGAGCTGGGTAAAATAATAGCAATTTTTGGTACACCCAAAAGAATAATTTGTGACTCAGGAAAAGCGTTTATTTCGAAAAAATTCATTAATTTTTCCGATGAGAATTGTATTAGGAGGTACCAAATTTCTGTTGGAATGCCTAGAGCCAATGGTCAGGTCGAAAGATCGAACAGAACTGTGCTAGAGGCATTATCTACAATGAGCTCTAACCTACCTGATAACAAATGGGATAGTGTACTGAACCAAGTTCAGCTAGCGATTAATTCTACAAAACAGAAAACAATCAAACCTATACCTGGAGAAGTTCTGCTGGGAATTAGGATAAATATCAAAGAAGACAAGTTGACGAGCCATGTATGCGACATGATCCAACTCAGAGAGAAAGCAGCCATGAGATTGAACGAAAATGCCAAAAAACAGAAGGAGAGATTTGACAAGAAGTGGACCAAAGCTTCTGAATACCAAATTGGAGACGAGGTATTGGTGAAAGTGACAACCTTCAAATCCGACGGCAGTAGTATCAAGCTGAAGGAGAAGTACAAGGGCCCGTTTACAGTTACTGCAATCCTGGGAAACGATAGGTACAGAGTGAAAGAGGAACTATTATCAGATAGGTGCAAGAACACGACCTCTTATGAGAGCGTTATATCGGTTGAAAATTTGAAACTGTTCACTCCTAGAGTTGACGATGGAGGTGAGTTGAACTGTTGTTTGTTATAAGGATTGACAACTGAAAGATATTGTCCTGTGGTATAAGGATTGACAATTGAAAGATATTGTCCTGTGTTTTAAAGATTGACAATTGAAAGATTTTGTCCTGTGGTATAAGGATTGACAATTGAAAGATATTGTCCTGTGTTATAAAGATTGACAATTGAAAGGATACTGTCCTGTGTTATAAAGAATGACAATTGAAAGTTATTGTCCTGTGTTTTAAAGATTGACAATTTAAACATATTGTCCTGTGTTATAAGGATTGTCAATTGAAAGATATTGTCCTGTGTTTTGAAGATTAACAATTGAAAGATATCGTCCTGTGTTATAAGGATTGTCAATTGAAATATATTGTCCTGTGTTATAAAGATTGACAATTGAAAGATATTGTCCTGTGTTATAAGGATTGTCAATTGAAAGATATCGTCCTGTGTTTTGAAGATTGACAATTGAAAGATATTGTCCTGTGGCATAAGGATTGACAATTGAAAGATATTGTCCTGTGTTATAAAGATTGACAATTGAAAGGATATTGTCCTGTGTTATAAAGAATGACAATTGAAAGATATTGTCCTGTGTTTTAAAGATTGACAATTGAAAGATATTGTCCTGTGTTATAAGGATTGTCAATTGAAAGATATTGTCCTGTGTTTTGAAGATTGACAATTGAAAGATATTGTCCTGTTATAAGGATTGTCAATTGAAATATATTGTCCTGTGTTATAAAGATTGTCAATTGAAATATATTGTCCTGTGTTATAAGGATTGTCAACTGAAAGATATCGTCCTGTGTTTTAAAGATTGACAATTGAAAGATATTGTCCTGTGTTATAAAGATTGACAATTGAAAGATATTGTCCTGTGTTATGAAGATTGACAATTGAAAGATATTGTCCTGTGGTATAAGGATTGACAATTGGAAGATATTGTCCTGTGTTATAAAGATTGACAATTGAAAGGATATTGTCCTGTGTTTTAAAGATTGATAATTGAAAGATATTGTCCTGTGTCATAAGGATTGTCAATTGAAAGATATTGTCCTGTGTTTTAAAGATTGACAATTGAAAGATATTGTCCTGTGTTATAAGAATTGTCAATTGAAAGATATTGTCCTGTGTTATAAAGATTGACAATTGAAAGATATTGTCCTGTGGTATAAGGATTGACAATTGAAAGATATTGTCCTGTGTTATAAAGATTGACAATTGAAAGGATACTGTCCTGTGTTATAAAGATTGACAATTGAAAGATATTGTCCTGTGTTATAAGGATTGACAATTGAAAGATATTGTCCTGTGTTATAAGGATTGACAATTGAAAGATATTGTCCTGTGTTATAAGTATTGACAATTGAAAGGTATTGTCCTGTGTTATAAAGATTGACAATTGAAAGATATTGTGCTGTGTTATAAAGATTGACAATTGAAAGATATTGTCCTGTGTTATAAGGATTGACAATTGAAAGATATTGTCCTGTGTTATAAAGATTGACAATTGAAAGATATTGTCCTGTGGTATAAGGATTGACAATTGAAAGATATTGTCCTGTGTTATAAAGGTTGACAATTGAAAGATATTGTCCTGTGTTATGAAGATTGACAATTGAAAGATATTGTCCTGTGTTATAAAGATTGACAATTGAAAGATATTGTCCTGTGTTATAAAGATTGCCAATTGAAAGATATTGTCCTGTGTTATAAGGATTGACAATTGAAAGATATTGTCCTGTGTTATAAAGATTGACAATTGAAAGATATTGTCCTGTGATATAAGGATTGACAATTGAAAGATATTGTCCTATGTTATAAAGATTGACAATTGCAAGATATTGTCCTGAGTTATGAAGATTGATAATTGAAAGATATTGCGTCCTGTGATATCAAGATTGATAATTGAAAGATATTTGCAAAATATATATTTTACAACATAATATACTATTGTCGTGACTTGGGGTTGATTCACGACTAACTAGGTAGATACTGATCATTCATAGATTTAAAACACTTTAGAAAAATATAAAAACATTTATTTTACTATGTACAAATATGCGATTTAGACGATTGAAATTAATGAAGGAAATAATCAATAAAGAATTAATGAATTAAAGAATTGAAGAATCTCTCCTAGTTATTGATTGGATAAATTATTTTAAAAAGATCTTTACTTACAATACATATCGGCTTAAACAGTTTATGAACATTTTCCATTTATTTAATATCGAATCTTCCAAACTCCCCCCATAGCTGTATTTTGTAAACCTGTATCGAATTGTCAGTTGGTTTTAATATAATCGCTCGAGGCGCGCGATTTTGAACGGGGGGGTATTGTCAAAAATATATGGAACATCCTGTACATTAAAATATTTCATTATCATTCAATTCGTGGATAACCTTTTTACCTTCTATAATTCAGTACGTGAGCGAAGATATTTTATTTTGAGACACAACTTGTCCTCAACAGAACATAAACAAGAGTTTTCAAAAAGGCCACTGATAGTTCGATCTGGTAGTCGAGTTTAGAGTTCTGCCGTGCCCGCAGCTAGTGAGGGCTATGGGGGGAGTTTGGAAGATTCGATTTTAAATAGATGGAAAATGTTCAACAAATGTAAATGCCAATATGTATTGTGAGTATAGATCTGTTTTAAAATAATTTATTCAATCCATAGCTAGTTCAGGAGAGATTCTTCAATTCTTTGATTCATCAATTCTTTAATTCATTAATTCTTTATTGATTATTTCCTTCATTGGTTTCAATCGTCTTAATCTCATATTTGTACATAGTAAAATAAATGTTTTTATATTTTTCTAAAGTGTTTTAAATCTATGAATGATCAGTATCTACCTAGTTAGTCTTGAATCAACCCCAATTCACGACACTATTCTCCTTTTCAGAGTGACTCCTACGAAGATGGGAACATTTGACGAGGTCAAATTTTTGTCAGGAGGGCCGGAGGTGAGGAGCATTGCCATTTTTATCATTATTATTATATACCCCGTAGGTTATGGTTGTTATAGAATACTTGTTGCGATCCCTTTTTCTGAATGTAATCATTAATAGATAATGATAGTCACAGATAAGGACACTCATAGATTACGTAAGTAGGAAAGATGAGTTTAGTGGTATCAAAACCTTTGTGTAGTTCAGTTCGGAATTGAAAATATAGTGTGTTTGAATAGAAAAGTGTTCGTTTGCTGATAAGTCTATCTCGCGTCCTAACAGATCGCAGCAAATTCTAGCAGACTCTGGAACACATTCAGTTGAACTTTTCATCCTCAACTTTATCAACTAAGCCGCTTTTTCTTTGCCTTCAGCTGGAAACCCAAACATAAATCCAAAATTTGACATTTCTTGGACTTTTTGGCAACCTTTTTTTTAAATGCATCATCCAAAGACCTAAAGAAGTCGTAAATGTTTCAGTGGGTATTTATTTCATAATCTCCACATGCAAAGGTTTGAATAAACGTAATAATTTTATTTTGTACGGCGAACACAGATTGATACCCACTGTAACGCCTATGGTACTTACGATTGGAATTTGAAATTCGGTTTCGAACACATGAACTGTTTGCAAACCCAACAAGATTACACCATTATACTGCCACTATATAACACAAATGAGTTCGAAAAACACTATTTCAACAATAATCTCATATAAAGGCAATGACATAATATGAGAGAACTGTCAGAAGTTTACTTTGTGTACATTTGAAGACGCAAGTAATGATTTTTTTCGATAGTTTGTATTTTGATACTTGTAAGTAATACAGGTTTAGTTGCATGAAAATGTGACCATCACCCTCCTTCATTTTTCGATTGTTATCGAATGGAATACGTTTAGTGACACAATTTTATCTATGATAAAGACTTATCACCTACGAGATGTGACAACGCCCAACTCAATATCACGGCTACAGATTGTGACCATCCACGTCCTCAGACTAGGATGTAAACAGCTAGGTCCAGTACAATACTTTATAGGTCCATTGTAATGTACACGATATTTCTACTCCCTGTATTGTTGCTCCACCATATATTGATTGATACAGTTGACACTGACAGTACGTAATAAATTGTTAAAAGATAAACCTGGTCTCGTATTTCCTCGGCCAACAATATACAATAATTGGCGACGAAGGACAAAAATCGACTAACCCAATTCACCGTTTCACAAAGATCCACTTTCACGTTGCAAATTTCTCACGCCCAAGTCAAAGTTTCACGTAATTTTTCCCGTTGTTCGAGTACAGCTTTCCTCAAGTCATCAAGTGCAATTAGCAAGAATGAATGAAAATCAATTGAAAAAATTCATGGACACGTTTATTGCCTCTCAAGCTGAGATGGTACAAACTCTGGTTCAGCAGTTACGCAGTGAGCCTGTCAAGGATAACCTTGCTAAAGTGAGCCTGTTTGAAAACTTCGATCCTCGCAAAGAAAAATTTACATGTTATATCGAAAGATTTGAAAATAATTGTACCATGAAAAACCTGTCTGATATCGAGAAAAAAGCCCAACTTTTATGTGGCTCCATTGGATCTACGCATTATAATGCTCTAGCGGTTTTTCTGGGACCAGATAAGTCAATAATATCGCTAGAATATAAAACTCTCGTCGCAGAACTAGAAAAAATGCTCACGCCTAAAAGAAGCATGATTGTGTCACAACACTATTTTTTAAATGTCCACCAGAAGGAAGGCCAATCTATTTCGGAATTTTTTGCCACACTACAGCAGGATTTAGCTGTTTGTGAGTTCAAAGTGGAGTGCTCATGTAACAAAACTGTTTCAGTGAATGACATGTTTCTCAGAGCGCAGTTCATCAGGGGATTGCGTGATAACTGGATAAGGGAACAACTTTTACAGTCTACAGTGGCTAGTTTCGATAAAATTTTGGAAAAAGCTACAGCTTTGGAAGCTGCCCGCATTGAAAGTGCTGAACTATCAAAACAGTCAAATTCAGGTCCCGCTACAAGACACAGTGATACGTACCGCCTCACTAGGTCGTCACAACGTTCGCGCAGTAATTTTGGTGACAGATATCGCAACCGTGACAGTTCACGAAACAGCTCGCAGAATCGCTACCGATCGCCTAGCCCTTGTTTCCGTAGTGACAGATACAAATCAACTGGAGCCAGAAATCGATTTCAAACCAGGAATCGCATTGATTATAAAGCATTGGGAATACAGGATTTGTGTACGAGATGTGCTAAAAACTCTCACCGAGTGGCTGAGTGCCGAATAGACTACAATGCAGTTCATTGTACATCTTGTAACCGAAAAGGGCATGTTTCACGCGTTTGTATAGCCACACTTTCGCAAAATTTGAAACCTAGTAAATCGGATTCCACAAATACAATCACGGATGTAGAGGTCGTTGACCGATTTTATGGTATTTCCTGCCTTGATACGGAAATTGTTGAACTTTTCGAGGTTGTTTCAGATGCTGACAAGTATATTGTCACAGTAATCATTAACGGCAAATCGCAATGCATGGAAGTTGATTCTGGAGCTAGATTTTCACTTTTGAATGAAGACGAGTTCAACAAACTCAATTTACAGTTGCCAATCAAGCCCTCCAACACGATTTTCAGGTCTTATTCTGGGAATGTAATACAACCAAAAGAGAAGGTGACTGTTACAGTAACATACAGAGGTAAAGAAACCCGCAGTGATTTGTTCATTGTCCCAACAGGACATACTGCATTGTTGGGTCGGCAATGGATCAGAGATCTTGACATAGAACTAAAGGAGATTGACACTGTGATTCAATCCATCTCCAACCCACCTTCAGTAAATTCAGTCAAAGTACCTGAAGAAATAATCGCTGAGTTTCCAAATGTTTTTTCCGAAAAGATCGGATGTGTGCCAAATTGTGAAGTCAAGTTGCAACTGCGACAGGGAGTCAAACCCATTTTTACAAGAGAGCGCCATCTTCCTTATGCCTTACGCGCCCGTGTTGAACAGGAGTTGGATTCACTTGAAGCTTCAGGAATTATCACACCTGTTACAACCAGTGATTGGAGTTCCCCTCTCGTCGTTATACCCAAAACAGATGGAGGAGTACACTTGTGTGTAGATTACAAATGTGGGGTTAACGAGAGGTTGATTTCTGCTAGTTTTCCTATTAGACGAATAGAGGATATACTACATATTTTACGTGGTTCCCAGTACTTTTGTAAAATCGATTTATTTAAGGCTTACATGCACCTGAAAGTCTGTCCTGAGAGCGCCCAGATACAAACTATAGCTACCCATCGGGGAATGTACAAGATGAATCGCCTCAGTTTCGGCATTAAAACCGCACCAGCTGAGTTCAATCGAGTAATTTCGCAAGTTATTCAAGGATTACCAAAGTCTGAAGCTTATTTTGATGATATAATATGCCATGGAACGACATTGGATGAGTGTGCTTACAATTTACGTGCCTGTCTCAAACGCCTTGCTGAATATGACCTACACGTTAACCACAGAAAGTGTTCTTTCTTTGAGCAGAAAATTGAATATCTTGGTCATGTTATAGAGCACAATCAGATAAGAAAATCGCCAGAAAAGATTAGAGCTGTCAATGAAATGTCGCGTCCAACAGACTCAGATGGAGTTCGTCGTTTTCTTGGACTTCTCACATATTACTCACGATTCATTCCGCATTTTTCATCGTTGTCGTACCCGCTTCGACGTCTTTTGCGGCATAATCAAAGGTTCACATGGTCTTCTGAGTGTGAGTCTGCCTTTCTGAGACTGAAAAATGAACTCTGTGGTGATAGGGTTCTGGTACCCTTTGATTTGAGCTTGCCTGTGATTCTCACGTGCGATGCTAGTCCTGTTGGTGTTGCTGCTGTTCTTAGCCATCTTATGGAAGGAGTTGAACGGCCTATTGCATATGCATCCCGCTCGTTGACATCATCGGAAACCAATTACAGCCAGTTGGATAGGGAGGCGCTGACTATTATCTTTGGAGTGAACCACTTTTTCAATTACGTTTTTGGTAGGCCATTCACCCTGGCCACAGATGACTAGTGCCCGCCTACTACGCTACGCGTCTTTTCTCTCAGGTTTCGATTACAAAGTCCGTTTCAAAACAGGGAAAGAGAACGAAAATGTCGATTGTCTATCACGTGCTCCGGTACACCAACATTTCGCATCTATGGATGTATTAATCGGAGAAGAAGTAAATCAAATTTTTGCTGAAAAAATTGTGCAAATTTCAAGCCATGATGTAACCTTTGAGACCATACGCGATGAAACCACCAAGGATTCCGAACTCAAGAGAGTCATTGAGTCGCTCAGGAATGAAATTATGGATTCTGAATACACGCTTCATGAGGGTACTCTTTTTCGTCAAGACCGCATTGTCATTCCTGCATCCCTTCGTAGTCAAGTGCTCGCAGAATTACATGAAACGCATCTAGGAATCATGAAAATGAAGCAACTCGCCCGGAAATACGTCTATTGGCCTAGTATTGATAGCCAAATTGAACGACTGGTTAAGGGTTGTGAACAATGCGCCCTCACCAGGTCTGATCCGCCCAAAGCGCCTAATCACCCTTGGGATGAACCATCAGAAAATTGGGAGCGTGTTCACATTGATTACGCTGGACCCTTTCAGGGTCACCACTTTCTTGTTTGCGTTGATGCTAAATTGAAGTGGGCAGAGGTTGAACCGGTAAGAGATGCACCTACGTCTGCTTCTACAATTTCGCTTCTCAACAAAATTTTTGCCACGCATGGGTTCCCATCTCACCTTGTATCGGATAATGCGACCATTTTCCAGAGTGAAACGTTTCACCAGTATTGCCGCTCTAATGGAATATACCAAAAGTTTATTGCACCTGGCCATCCCGCCACAAATGGCCTTGCTGAACGAAATGTACAGACTCTCAAAAACAAGTTGCGCGCTGCTTCAGATGAGGACACTCCTATGCAAGAAAAAGTCAGGAAGATATTGTTTCGCTATAGGGCAACGCCACTTGCTAGCGGAAGTTCACCTGCTGAGCTCTATCTGAAGCGCAAGTTCCGTACCCGCTTGGACGCATTCTTTCCTATTGAGCATCATGCTTCACATTCCACGCAGTTAACCAAGAGATTCTTTTATGTGGGAGAGATAGTGCAGATACGTATATTTAAAGGTAACAAATCAGTCTGGGAGTTTGGTGAAGTTATGCAGAGATACGGACAACGACACTATCTGGTTCGTTTGGATGGTTCAGGGAGGACACTGAACATTCATATTAATCAGCTTCGAAACACACTGGTACGCCCTAAGAAGACCGTTTCCTTTGGTCCCACATTCATTCGACGTTCTTCGAATTCCCCCGCACTGTAATCAATCTACGCCTATCCATCAAGGTTCGCCGCCACGGTTTACGCCTCCTCACTCAGCCTCGTCACTGGTGCTGCCTCCTTCCGCACCGCTGTCTCCTTCCGCACCGTTGTCTCCTTCAACACCGCTGTCTTCGTCCACACCGCTGCGTCCTGTTCGCACAAGAAGACTGCCGGAGAGGTTTCGAGATCCGAATGTGCTCCTCCGCTTCTGATTGCATTATTTTTAAGAGTTCGCTTTGAAAGTAGTTGAGGCTATTTTGCTATTTTTTATTCGCATTGTTATATTTTAAATAAGTGGGGGAGATTGTAATGTACACGATATTTCTACTCCCTGTATTGTTGCTACACCATATATTGATTGATACAGTTGACACTGACAGTACGTAATAAATTGTTAAAAGATAAACCTGGTCTCGTATTTCCTCGGCCTACAATATACAATATCCATGTAAATATCTACAATTTGTATATTTTGGTTTTTTACCTGAGAGATGGGAAATGTGTTGAAAATGTCACTGAAAGTTGATCAAAACGCTTCAGAATGCGTCCGAAGTCGTACTGAAGTTGACTCGAGTTGAGTTCGGACGACTTCGTATGCACTTAGAGCATTTAGAGTAACTTCCAGTGACATTTTCAACACATTTCCCACCTCCAAGATGAAAATCAAAAATATACAAATTGTATATATTGATCTCTATTTCCAATTGCCGTTTAAAGAATTCGAATAAGATGATTTCCCTTAAATCAACGCATTCTGAAAAATTTGCCCTTAAATTTTTTATAACGCGATTGTGCAAAAACTACACAACGGACAGAAACCATCTTGCGCACAGTTCAACCACATGTTACTATCTATCAGTTTCCGCAACATAGTTTGTCCAGCTTCAGATTTATTTAAGTTATGAATTTTTGAAAAATGGTCTCTTTTTAGAGGTTTTCCCGGATTTTCTCAGTGAAACATGCACCGATCCGGTCGTATAATAAACCATTTCGTAGGTTTTATAATTCTCTACAAAAGTTTGTAAAAGACTGTAAAACGATTCCTCAAATACTTTTTGAGATATTTGCAAGAAAACAAAAAAAATTGTTTTCGCTGTTTCTTGTTTAAAAAGTTCCAAAAAGCTATTTTGCGGAGGAGAAAACAGGGGTTTTCATTTACGAACTATCTTATAAAAAGTAGTTTAGGCCGTTTGCGTCTTTTATTTTGTGTGAAACGAGCCTCTTAATTTTATCTACAGCTTGGCATTGGGACAACCGGAAAATGGCTCAAACATAAATTTTTGTGATCGCACCGCCATCAATTGAAATGTGTCTGAATTTTACTGTAGCGTCGTATTCTCATATATACATTTCCAAGCTTCTTTCACGTTTTTCCGGAAAACTTCACTCAACTCCTGTCCTAGTTATCCTGCAGCCCAGATAATTTCTCCATTTCAATAACCTTCTTGCCATCCCATCAACGGCGTTAAGTTGATCCAATCGTGCAAGAAGTCGAGATCCCAATTATTACATCTGGGGATCTTTTATCTGAACCCCCTTCACATCTCGACAACTTGAAATCTTTTCAATTTGAAGCTTGTCGAAATCATATCCACTGGTCCCAACTTTTTATATTATCGAGCATAAGGGAAAGTTTTCAATATTTTTTTTCTGGGACATAATTGCCAAAGTTTGCCGATGGCGAAAGGGAAAATGCGATGTATAGTCTCGGACAAAATTTTATCAACGGACTGTTCTTATGCATGGATAGAGAAATGAAAATGAGGAATTGGAGAAGTGTATAAATCCAGAACTGTGAATTGCTCTATTAATTCATTGAGGGATGTACATATTATTACGAGTATAAAAAATGTGAAAAGAAAATGTTGACACAAATTGATTTGACATGCAAGTCATCTCTAGTTATTTTTAAATCAAATATTCTTTGGCGTGTCACTAACATACAAAGGCGTGGAACGGACAGCTTAATTTCAAGTTACAACTCGAAATTAGGAGAAAAAATATCGCTGTCTCAGATCTAAGATGGGTAGGAGAAAGTCATTAGTTATTTCAGTAAGACTCTTAATAGGGTCACTGAATCCTAGAAGGCTTTGGACTTTTTGCGGGTATGGCCAATGTAGTCTAAATAGTTCCAATGTTCCAGTGATAACCACGAAAATTAGGTCCGATGTTTGAACTAGTAACACATGTGTCTGAAAATCTACAATTTTCGACTTTAAAATGGCTATAAATCCTAAAGTAATTGAGACCCCCACAAAATTCAGATTCGTGTTCAGGACACAAAACTACGTAAGTTTAACTTTTTTTTTTGGAGAATGAACCGATAACTTTACCTTAACCTCGTTTGTTTGAATGTTTTAGACGATGTAGTAACTTGATTACTTATATTTCGGACGTCCATCATCTTAATGGTTGAAATATTTCTATCTCTTTCAAATTTTTCACAACGTTTCAATTGCTTGAATCCGCAATCGTCTTCTGGTGAATAGTGACAAAATCAGAAGCTACGCGACCTCTTATAGGTCTATAATTAAAGTGTAATTACGCGCGGTCTTGTGGCGCGCGTGGTTTCGCGCTTTTTCTCCCTCTAAAACGGTCCATGAAAACGTCCATGAAAACGTCCATAAAAACGTATGAAAACCGCTCATGGACCGTTTTGGAGGGAGAAAAAGCGCGAAACCACGCGCGCCACAAGACCGCGCGTAATTACACTTTAATTATAGTCGCGTAGCATCTGATTTTGTCACTATTCACCAGAAGACGATTGCGGACTCAAGCAATTGAAACGTTGTGAAAAATTTGAAAGAGATAGAAATCTTTCAACCATTAAGATGATGGACGTCCGAAATATAAGTAATCAAGTTTACCTTTACCACTTTTTTTTACTGATAAAATATTCCTTTCTTCTGAAAGTGGAGTACCTATTGTGCACTAAAAACCTACAAGAATACCGACAAAAGTCATAAATTATATTGTATTCTCAGAGGCGAGTTCAAGATCATTTTGTTTATGAATTGTTAATTAGTAGATTGAAGAATACATTTTCCTCACTGAAGACGATTACAGATTGTATTTTCATTTAAACTTTTTTTTCAGGATTGAAACAGGAAACCTTGGGAAAGAAATTACTATCAATATCGAATAGTTTAGTGGAAAATTGTGACAGAATTTAGGACTAAAACCAAATTCAGAAATGAATTCAAGAAATGTATACTCAACAGATGACTTCAATTGCTATAATATAACCATGTTTCACCTTTGACTGTTTTTGCTTTGGTTTCTTTTTGCTTTGATATGATTTATTTACTCATTTCACAAATTATTCTTATTATTCCTTTTCTAATAATTGTATTAAATATGTATTGCTGTTATACAATTTATGTAAAAATGTAATCCATATAAACAGAACTGTTTTGGGATCAATAAATAAAGTGTGTGCAGTGTAAGTATTGATATTTTTGTGTTCACTAGCACTGACAATTTTTTTCTGGATTGTTCTGATTATTAACAAATTTTATCAATTTTCAGATTCATTTTGGAACCAAAAAAGGGTCTTTGAAAAAAGTGGCCAATTCTAGAATGGAAAAATTGTAAATTGCTAAAATGGAAATTTTTCTTTCGAACAAGGTTAAAAATTCTATATTGACTTTTACCTTGAGAAAATTGGTTAAACTATACTATAAAAGATAGTGTTAGAATATTGGTGATCTCTTTAGACCTGCTGTTTCATTGAAGTGAATGGCTTTATTTTCTTGTTTCAGCCATGCCATGTGGAGGTCATAATTCATGTTTAGATTTCGGAACTGGATGTTTTTGTTTATTTATACAACACTTCCTCAAGAAACTTCGTAATTTATGGTAGGAATACAAAAAAAAACGAATTCATTAGGTATATAAAGGAACTTTCATACTCATAAAAATAAGAATGTACAAAAATGTAAGACTGTAAATGGGTGAGTCAGAATTGCAGCATTTCAATCATGCCAATATTTTTTGGATGTTTTGTAATGCATGTCTGATTTTGCCAAAGCTTGATTTCATCTGAGAGGCTTTCAGCAAATTTATTTGGCATGTTGTGTTATTTTCACGAATTCTAGGCACTTCTGTATGATTCAAAATCAATAATCGATATTATTTGGTTTTTGTGTTATTAGCAGTACCTCCAATGGATACACAATTTTGAAAATTTGTGTTGTTCAAACAGTGGTATATACAGGCCGTTTCTTTTATCATGTGGTAACATTGCTATATTCTAAACCGTAACAGATACGAAGACGATTACATGGGAGAAAAGGTAACTATTGTGGAGAACAGTACAATGGTCAAAGAAAATTTACAGGGAGTCTCGCCCTTCCCGAGTTATACAGGGAAAACTAAAAATGCTGTTATTTGTTTTTTAGGAATAGAATTGTTATTTCTGAAAATATAAAAAATGGAAAAGGAAAGTTTTAATGTATTCTAAATGTACTATAAAAATTCAACAATGAATCTTTGATTAAACGTTTCGTGTCAACACGGCCACCATCAACATTTCTTTTCAAATACGGACCTGTCTGTTTTAGTACAAATATTGATAAAGCGATAAAATCACAATTCAGTGGTACATCACACTTGATATTTTTATATCGTTTCATTTAAAATAACTAACATCATCAGTGACAACAATTTTTAATTACGGTCCTGTCGTTAGCTCGTTTATGGATTCCACAAAACCTAACTCTCCGATATAAAAATTATCAGTGACGCTTTGAATAAATGTATCTATTAAAATTATGTTTACACTATAATAAAAGATATCTGTAGTTTCAGAGACGAACGATAGCAATTTACCTCGGAAATAAACTTACTTAAGAGTAGAAGAAATCAAACAAACAGAAAACAATTTATTTCATATTGAATTTTTGAGTGAAAATAAAACCAATACAGAAAATGAATTCTTCATGATAACCTACGTTAAATGCTCGAATTGCCGACCTCTTTGTTGAATGCACATAAGTTGTCTGTCCATACAATTTCTGTGGCAATTTTCTAGCATGATGGGTGTAATGCTATTACATGCATCTCTTATTTTTTGTTTGAGATGGTCGATATCTGTACTAGTTGTCGAAAAAACTTTATCCTTTATGTATCCCCAGACAAAAAAATCTAAAGGAGTCAGGTCTGGGGATCGAGCTGGCCAGGCAATTGGTCCATTTTCTTGGGAATATTGCATCTAAATGTTCCCTTACTATTGCTGCATTATGGGGAGGGGCACCGTCTTGTTGAAAATATTGTATTTCACGGCGGATGTTCAGTGGCAATTCATCTAAGTAGTCATCAAACTCATTGGATAAAAAATGTAAATACATTCCACCATTCAAATTCTCGTCGTAAAAGAAAGGACCCAGTATGTTTGTTCCAAAAATTCCCAACCAAACATTTATTCCGAACCTTTCCTGGAAATTGGTTTCTCTATGTAAATGTTCATTTGTATTATTCCACCTATAATGGATGTTTCTGTTAAACCAACCATTGTTGGTGAATTTTGATTCGTCCGTCCATATTATTTTATTACAAATATTTCCAACTTCCCTATTTCTACGTCTCAACCACATCGCAAATCGTACTCTCCTTCCGTAATCCCTTTCATTGAGGTGATGAACTTTGCGTATCCTGTAGCATTTGTATTTGTTCTTTTTCAAAATATTTCTGGTAGATTTTACAGAAATCCCTAGTTCGTGGGCAATTTCTCGTAAAGAACAATCTTGATTAGAAATATTTTTGTAACTGACCAATCCTAAATTTAAAAAAAATATTTTCGTCACTTTGTTAATCTTTATGAACCCTTTCGCTGCGGATTGGCATAGTGACTAACTCGAGTGAAGCTGCACTACTATCCTCGCCCCACTATCCTCCATGCTGTACCGACAAACAAAATTAAAATCAAGAACGGCACAAAATTTTATGTCGTATCGGGTCCTCACAACATGCTACCAACGATAACTGAGCTCTCTGTAAGGCTAGAGAAATATTGACCATTTGTTTTCACGTAGATCCGCGGCATACATAAGTGCCATTCGCACCGCGCGAGGAATCGCTGCGTCATGCATGTATGCCAGGCGCACTGAAAGGGTTAAGTAATATTTGCTTACCTAAAACATTTATTTGGTTCCGCATACTTCCAGTAACAACACATTTTCTAGTTTTATTTCTATCAAATGCACCACAGTCTCTCAAATTTCTTTCTAATCGTCTAAACATCTGAATGTTTGGAATACGACGATTTGGGTATAGCTCACCATACATATTTTTTACCAAACGAGGATTTCTATTTGATTTTGCATAAGCAAATAGCATATCAGTCCTTTCGTCATTTGAATACATCTTTGATATTACTGAGTGTATAAACGACTGCCAGTTCTTAACACGTATCAACAACTCATTTGTCCTGCCATAGAAACCAAGCAAAGCCTACTTGTTTAAAAATGGTAAATGAAGTGAGATGCTATTTAATTGTACCATATCACACAATAGTCGTATTTTGACCAAAAACTAATATTTTTGTTACTTCCAGGATTGAGAATTATAGAAAAATTCAGTATGATAATTGATTCAGAAGAAATCAGCCTTGAAACAAGGATTTCTGTAATACAAAAATGCCCAAGAAGGAATAATACGAATGTTCGTTGTGTTGTGTCGAAATTATTGGGTGAAGTCTGAAGTATGCCAATAGTTGAATAGGTTTTGAAGAAGTCAATATAATTTACAAAAAAACTAACGACAGGACCGTAATTAAAAATTGTTGTCACTGAGGATGCTAGTTATTTTAAATGAAACGTTATAAAAATATCAAGTGTGATATACCACTGAATTGTGATTTTATCGCTTTATCAATATTTGTACTAAAATAGATAGGTCCGTATTTGAAAAAGAAATGTTGATGGTGGCCGTGTTGACACGAAACGTTTAATCAAAGATTCATTGTTACATTTTTATAGTACATTTAGAATACATTAAAACTTTCCTTATAAATTTTTTTATACTTTCAGAAATAACAGTTCTATTCGTAAAAAACAAATAACAGCATTTTTGGTTTTCCCTGTATAACTCGGGAAGGGCGAGACTCCCTATAAATTTTCTTTGACCATTGTACTGTTCTCCACAATAGTTACCTTTTCTCCCATTTAATCGTCTTCATATCTGTTACGGTTTAGAATATAGCAATGTTACCACATGATAAAAGAAACGGCCTGTATTGACCAAGAAGTATTTGGGACAATAATCTCTAATTTTGAATAACGAACCCAATTAATGGAGAAGTTTCAGTGTTTTTATAAAGCGTTTGTTAACTCTGTGGATATCTTCAATCAGTCATTGGCAACTTTTACACATCATTCTGAAAACAACAGTAGGTTCTGGGGCCCTATTCTCAGATGTCGATTACCATATGTCGCATGCGACCAAATATATCCATCGCCTTTCTCGAATATGAATTGAAAAGCGATGGAGATATTTTGTCGCATGCGACATAGGCTAGTAGATATTTGGGAATCGCGCCCCTGCAGTGGGACTCTGTATCATATAGAATTCTACCCCTCGTTTTTCTACAGTCGATTACTACTATCGCAAGCGACGATCACATTATTTGGCACTCTGTGCTACAGTCGCATACACATCGTGTTTTTCGGCAACATACTATCCGATCTATAAGCATTTACCAAAATTTGGTGATATTCTACTGACATTTCATGTTATTGTGACCAAAGTTACTGCCATGTCACGCCTTTTCATTTTTAACGGATGATAGTTTCATGTGCTTTTAATTCATTTTGAATAAATTATGATATTATTACACTTTGTAGCCTATAATTGGACGAAATTCATTATCTCTGGAGGAAGAAGAAAGGCTAGAAGAGTAGAAGAGAAGAGTTAGATCCATTTTTAATGGAAGATACGAGTTTAAAGAACTCTTTAGGGTAAATAAGAATATGGCTTCATATATTTTTAAGAGTATCCTGCCTCAAATTAATCAGTTGAATAACCCTGTGACTATGCCCCCAATATTGAGATTCTTTAGTCTTCTAATGGTAATGGTAATGGGTGGGGGACGCAAGCATCAGCGACTAGGTCCCGGCGGGCCTTTTTCGCAATCCCCGGCTTCTTCACTCATCCCATGGCGGATACCTGCTCGAACCTCTTCGACCTTTTTATGAAAGTCCTTCCATTGCAATGAGGCCAATGAGTGCAATTTTTCCTCCTTGATAGTGGTAACTCCGAAGACGTTTTGTCTGAGCCTGCCATAAATACCACATTAGCACAGGAAGTGGAAGGAGTCCTCCTTCTACCCACATTCCGTGCATAGTGGGTCTGCCTCACCTCTGATCAGAGCCAGGTGCCTACTGAGGCCGCAGTGGCCGGTTAGAACTCCCACCAACAGTCGGAGTTCTTTGCTGCTCAGCTTCAGTATCTTGGCCGTCCTTGCCCTGTCGGGCCCGATTTCATCTGCTTTGACTGCCTGCAGCCGTCTATACCTCTCCACTCTTTTCCTAATGTATGTAATTCAGTGTCCTAAATTTTTATGCAACAGAAATATACCAAAGAGTAATATGTAGAAGTCACGATCTTTCTATAGCTCAGCAATCTGTATCGAGGGCAATAGAAGAAGTAACCATTGCTATTTATTGGAAATTTTGCAGCTTTTGTCTTCGTTTTTGACTTCCAGTCTACCAATGCCTGAATTCAAATAAAACAGAAGTTTAAAAATACATTGGCTAATGCATTACGGATCTGCACTCTGCACTATTACTGTACATTTCTGAATGCAACTCTCCATTCTTCAAAAAGCTCACAGTTTGCCAAAGAGCGCAACCTTTTGCTTTGCCCTCTATTTTATAAAATTTATTTGTTATTAATAAGGTTATTTTCACTTATATCGGGGATTATTTGCCGGTGTTCACTCCGTACCCTCATTATTTGATATTTTATATCATTTGCATTCGAAATTGTAATATAGATAAACATATTGGACAAACAACAATGACAGAATGAATCGAAACAGAAAAGTTGGGTTAAACACAGAAAACGACATGTCTCGACGTCTTGCTTTCTTGCTACCGCAATAGTCGAGTTTATTAGGCGATAATTTTTATGCACAGAGTACCAGTCATGTCGAATTCAGTCGATAAGTAGAATTCAATATGACACAGAGTCCCACTGCAGGCCTTCTAAAAGAAACTCTTTTGTCTGCAGCAGAGATGGTCGACGGCTGGATCTCCATGTTCCATAATGGCTGGTGGCCGGGCGACATAATAGGGAATAATTGGAAACTCTATAAGGTAAATGCCTTATTATGGTCGTTCCGAAAATGGGAAGTATGCATGCGCACTAGAAAAAAATTAATTAGGGAACCATAATAAAATACTGCTTTCCTCTATTTACGACAAGATACCGTAAGTATTTAAGGTTTCCTTATTTCCCTAATTCGCCAAACCTAACCTCCCAAAAAAGTATCTCAACTCAACTCAATCAAGTAATCTGTCTGTATTTTCGTTTCGAGTTTTGTGTTGTGTCGGTTTAGTGCTGTAATTGTGTTTTTTTTTTTTTTTAATAAATGTTCAAGTTTATATTATAAAAAATGAGTGGGCCAATACATTTTTAATTCATTGAAGATGTCCCCTTTGGAATCTAAAGTTTTTCACCACTTTCTCATCACTCAGGTTCTCCAAATCGAAAGGGGGACCCTGGCCTTCCTCATCTCTGTTAATTAAAATATTATCCAATATACCAAATTCAATATCTTCATCGGCCCCACCTCCTAAAATTATGGCTTCCAAAATATTTTCCATATTGTTCTAGACCGCTATCAAAATTACAATAAAATATCATTGAAATAGTGAAATCTGATTAATCTGAACTTTTTTCAACAACAAAACAAAAGACACAAGTAGAAGTATTTTTTTAGGTTAGAAATAAAAATATCGCTGTCCTAAGAACTAAGGAGTGAGTTCCAATAACTCAATTTCTACCCTGACATTTAAGGTTTTGCTTTATTTATATAAGGCTTAACTTCATTAAGGCATTACCTTAACGGACGGTGTTCAATAATTCCCTAATATCGGGGCCGTGCCACTGAAATAAAATTATAATATGATGACTGGAATGCTCGTCAGGCTGCGCGACTGGATTTCTCATGGAGGCCGCCATGTTTGTTTTGTGGTTTCTGGCAGTGGCGGAGGAATCGAGATTGAGTTGATTGTAACATATAAAACTGATACAAAGACGCGCTGCACTGCACTGACGTGTTTACAAACTATAAATTGGGAAACTAATAACACGTACGTACAGATTAATGTCTCTCTCGCACCCATACAAGTAAGCAATAAAGTATTCCTCTGCTAGATTGCATGTGCCTCCTTTCTTCATCTCCTAGAGTTATCACTTTATATGGGTGCGCAGCGGAACTAAGAGCATTCCAGTCATATTATAATTTCATTTCAGTGGGCCGTGCCTTAAGTCGACGCTATTTTGTAATTCGAATCAATTGTACACCTGACAATTTCAATCCATAAAAAATTTAGAATTGATATTGATCCATTGAAATTAAACATGAGATACATGAATACGACAACATAATTTACTTTATTTGACATTCTGACTTTCAGAAGAAACATAACCTAACTTTTTCTTCCAAAATTATCGGTTCTCTCTCTCTCTCATGGCCCTTACTTCCTAATTGGCGCTTTTGTGGGTGATTTGGAACATTGGAACTATTCAAAGAGATTTGAACTATTAGACTCCACCCATTGGCCGTACCCGTAACACAGATTAGAAAACATACAGATAGGAAGCTCCGCCCATTTCCTTTGATGTTTCGGTTGCCGACTCTATGACCTTGGCCGTATAAATTGGTGTGCACCAATGATGCCAGATCTATAACGAACATCCCGGGCACAGTATTGCCATTGCATGGAACGTATACACTTGATTTGTCAATTGTCATTAGTGTCAAGAATGAGAGAATCTATGGAGAACCTGACAGATATTTTTTGCAGAAATTAATATTAGCTTAAAATGATTTAAATGTTGTGCTAATATTGCTAATCTAAAATGCAGTGTGTTCCAACATTTGGTTAACCCTTTTATGCAATTGGAAAATTTCATGAGTAAATTTTTTTATTAATTTCCAAATAATTTCTTGATTCAAACTGAAATACAATAATGTTTAAATGAAAATATGTAGAAGAAAGAGTAAAATAAAATAAAAATATTTAACCCTGCAAAGATGAAACTTCGCGCACTCCAGCTCGTAGAAGAGAACATATACGTCTCCACTCATAAGGGATTCAGATGATAATGGTTTCAGTAGAGAATCAATGTAAGAGTACCATGTGCCAGCATAAAGATGTCTACAATAAGCAGTGTAGTGGTAGATTTGTATTGAGAAATTGTTCGTAGCTTCATTTCAGTTAATGTTTCTCTTCTGTTTTAACAGAACTAGTAAAATTACTTTTAAAATTAGTTTTATCAAAGTAAACTGTTAATACGAAGATTGTTTTAATCAGTCAAAAGTTTGTGAAACAATAAAGTAAGGAAATAATTGCATTTGTTTTTCGAGTGAATGCATTTGTAGATCTTCAAAATTTAGCTGTTTGATTTCATCGGAATCATCCAAAAAATAAAAACTTTGATTGGTAGGTACCCATCAAAGCGTGCAGTCTTCAGATATCATCAAATGATTTACAAAAACTAAATCTGGAGAAAAGCAGTTTTCTACAATTTGGTGAACCATTTTTTATGTAGTAACAAAAAAAATATTGGCAAAAATAATTTCTTTATTATTTCAAAATCAATCACAATTTTATACCTGGGTTCCTATTACAAATTCATTAAAAAAGTAAACTTTGTATTTTTTTTAGGCACAGTTCTGAACCTAGCATTGCTATTTTTCATCACATAATATTCATAGTGGAAAAAATAATTTTATGAGATAAATATAGGGAAAGTTTTCACAGGGGTAGTTGAATTTTGAGAGACTTTTATAAATATTACATATTTGATTGGCACGACTATTTGTTATAAATTTTTTAAATTTGTCTTAATGGACATTTCATTGATGCATACAGTATAAAAGATACCCTGTGAATGCATTTGTTTCACCATTAGTTTTAATATCTCAAACAAAACTTCGTTGTACCCAGCAGAAAACAATTTTTTTTTACAAATATCAGAAGGGATCCTGTAGAAGGCATCAAAAATATATTCTGTAAATATTTATAACAAGGGCCCAAAAAATAAATAGTATGGGCGAATCGTTTGAATTCATCTGTATATCGCCTGCCAAATTTATTAGTTTTGTTTAAATTTACTTGTGCCCTAATAAATCGAGTCATCTCAGGATTCAAATAATTATTCCCAAGTTGAAGAAAGTTTTCTTCAGATGGCTCTACAACTTGGTCTAATTCTTTTTTCAAATTCTTATTTTCGGATTTAAGAGCTTTCATTTTTTAGCTTGAGTTTCCTCATTCTGGGGGTATGGCTAGAAACTTTAGTTCTTTGTGTTTCGACTGGTACCATAAATGGTTGCTGCACATCAAGGCATTCTACTGTTGAAAGTGTGCCAGTATCACAAATGGAAGGAATTGTGATAACCTGCAATACTTTTATCTTGGACGGTATAGGACTTTCAAAATTTGTATCAAGCTCTCTCAAAGTGCTCGGTACACTTGCAACATCAGTATGAGCTGTATAAAAGTTTAGCATGTAATTACAATACCAAAACAATGTTTCTATTTATATTAAAATAGTTTTAAATGGAATGAAAGAAACTAAGTAGGTACCCACATTGTACTTGAAATGCTTCACAATCGATAGGCACTGCATCAGGAAGTAAACGTGACGTTCCAGAAAGATTACTGTACATACAATTTTCAAAATGCAGGCTACAAACTCTAAACTTCCCATAGAAATTGCCTATAGGTATATCATCCAGAAGTTCTTTTCGTACACAAGCTTGTACCTGAAGGGTGCACCTGAAATGTAACATTACCATTATTTAATATGGAAAACTGACATGTTTTCATCACATTGCAGTAATCAATTCTATACATTTTCTTGCTAAAGCTCAACTATTTGATCAATTTCATTAATTTATAGAATAGATACCACCTACTAATAGAATGAATACTTTACGTTGTTTCATCTTTAGGAACCCTATGAAATTTTAATATTTCTATGGTATCAGAAGATGAACGTCATCCGCAGTTTTTGTACATGCAATGAAATCCGCTTCTTTCTTGTTTATGCATTGTCACTATTGTCAGTTCCAACTTCCAGTTGTACTGCTTGAAATTTAATTGCAACAAAATCCAAAAATCTCTCGAAAATCGAATAAACCTAACCTTATTAATCTGACAGCAGTGACAGCCTTCAGTGGCCTTTAAATTGGTGGGCTTTAAATAATTGGTGTGCAATTCCATCTCTCTCTAATTTCGTTTGTCTTGTCTAACCTTCCCATCTGTATGTTTTCTAATCTGTGCCCGTAAGAAGGCCAAAGCCTTCTAGGATTCAGTGACCCTAACTCTTAATAAACCAGACCGCCATTGCCATGTGTCCCCATCAGGCGGGAAACGTGGGCAGTTGTGAAAGTAGTAGAGATGAACTTCTAAAAATAAGCATATGGAAGAAGATTCATGTTGAGAACTGACCATGTAGCCCGTAAATGGCTTTCACAGTTCAAAACCCCCAAAGGCTGGATCGAGAGACTCCTAGAAATCGACTTCGAGATCGAACATCGAGCGAGAAGTAGCCATAAGAATGCATATTCACGGAGACCATACCCACCTGCCTGCTCACATTACCGACGAGCAGAAGACAAAGAAGCAACAATTTGTAGAACCACTGCAGTAGATGATAATTGGAATGAAAATAGGATCCAGAAAGATCAGGAGAATCATCAAATCAAATCCAATTCATTGTGTCCATGAAAAACATTCTTATTAAAAATTTAGTAAATAGAAAAAAATTTGTGGGAATTCTTCAATTTTTTTTATATAATTGTGATAGAATATATTCAAAGCAATGTGAGGTCACCTAAGCTAAGCTTGTTATATGACACAACGGACTGTCAGATTTACAAAGTGACATGTCATATAATTATAAGAGGTAGAAAAAAATGGAGTAAGAGAGAGTACATATACCGAGATAGTGGTTTGATGATCAATCGTTTTCAACAATGTTTTTCAGTTGATCGTACTGATTTCTAACGAAAAGATTTATTTCTATTTATATTTTATTTCATTTTATTATAGTTTCTTAAATTTTTAATTAGTAGAGGTAGCTGATTGTACAATTCTGGACCAAAGTAAGTGACAAATTTCTGATTGTGGCTCAACCTACAGCGTGGTACATACAAAACTTGGTTCGAGTTCATTCGTGTGTTATGTGGATGCGAGGTTATGTTGATAGGTTTACTCAATACCCATAGTAAACACTGATATGCATACAGTGCGGCTTTTTTTAGCACCGCCCCCCTCCCAGTTAACACAAACCTCTAGGCGATGTCGCTTCCTTGATTATTGTGGTAACAGTATGAGTTACTTATATACATTGCTGTTACCGCTTTGTGATGCCAAATATTACGAATTGTTCACAATTTTCTTCTCTTTGGTATCGCTTTGAGTTACAAAATGTGCAGAAAATTGCGAAGCACATTGACATGAATTTTGATTTAATTCCTGAAGCAGTGACCTAAATAACCGGCATTGAGCATTGTTTGTCGAGACTTTCGAGAGTCGGGTGTAGAACTTGTAGGTATTGGGTTGATATGGCACGGAGTCATTTTATCAATAATCTATAGGCATTTGTGATAGTGTTCATTGTTCTGTTTAATTCTTTCTCTTTCGATAGTTAATTCAAGTGTGTTTGTTAACATCACCCAAGAATTCTTAGTGTCTCTTCAAGGACAAAAACGGTAAGTAAAACGGTAAATTCAGTGTTTTAAAAAATTGGCATTTCCAGGTTAGGTACTGATTTCGTCGGGAAGAAAATGCTGTCCAGAGAACTGGAATTGAATTTTAGTATTTTCTGTATCTCAATATTTTGTTTTTGTTATGATTTAGGTTTAACTAGTGTTTTTAATGCTTTTGAAAGTATATATTATGGAATCAACTCACGTATTTGTTTTCTAGCATTCCATGTTATTCATTACCTATTGCTTTGAATAATAAAATTGAGGTATTATATTCATGTTGAAACTGGGTTTCAACCTCGAATTTTCCATATTTTTTTATTCATTCAAGTATCTGATTGAAAATTGATGTGACAGTGATTTGATTCAACAGGGAATTCGATACATAAGGAGGTGTTATATCTGCATATAATTTGCAAATATGAGTAGTATAAATATAGTGATGAAGTTTTAAAAGAATCACAAATAGCAGGTTGTTTTAAATTTTGAAATGTATAAACATTTCACTATCTTTTTCCTATTCATTTCATACCTTGATGTGTGAATGAATGTATACAAAATTTGGTACATTACATCAAATTTAGCATGATGCAAATTATAGTTAACGAATTTGAAAATTGAAGATCTGAAATGAATCTATTTATAACAATTATTGCTGTTTTACATGTTTCTGTTCATTATGAATTCGAAATACTTACATGAAACTCTCTGTATGAGTAACAGGCGATTTACACTGTTAGCCACGATTAAAACCTATACAAAATCATACCTATGAATTCATTATAGAATTCTAAATTTGAAGTGTTTATGACATATAAGAGAGACGGAAAGTGAAGCGCATTTTTAAATAAGTACCAGTTCATTCAATTTCACATTGTAAAGTTAAATGATCTTGATGTGCCTTTGATTTCGCAGTATAAATAGAATCTCACATTGGGCTAGTTTCGAGTCACATTTGGCATCACAATTTGATGTCTCGAAATGACCAACGAGGCACCGAATAGATGTTTTCGCGATAGCAATGGAAGTCACATTTCGATTCACTGATGTGATCTAAAACATGAAAGTGAAGCCCACTACCATCTCTGAGATTATTTTGTGTTAACTGGGCTGTTAACTTTTGAACTGTTCGACGTAGAAACATGAATAAAGAACCGTTTGGAGGGTTTCATCGATACTACTTTTTGAGACAGAAAATATGGTGATTGCTCGAAAGGGGTCGCGGGGGGGCACATCAACTCAAAAATTTTAAATGGCATGGGGGGTCAAGTGTCACATCGTTGAAAAGAGAATTCAATTCTCTTCACAACCATCTGAATATTTTTGAATTTTGTTGAAAAATTTTTTCTCAATATCGATTTATATGCCTTTTGAAATTTTCAAGTTGATCTGTCCCTAGCGCCATCTGTCGAGTAATTTCAATGTTTCTTCTCTCAAAAAGTAGTATCGGTAATACCCTTCAAAATATTTTTGGTTTCATTATTCCACAACAAACCGTTCAAATTTATCGAGATATGAGTAGTTTTCAGATCCGCATTTATTTTTGATATTTCGAATTTGGATTGTGAAAAAAATTTCAACTAAATTAAAAAAAAAATTAGATGGTTGTGCAGAGAATTGAATTTTCTTTTCAACGATGTGACACTTGACCCCCCAAGCCATTTAAAAATTTTGAGTTGATGTGTCCCCTCGCGCCCCCTGTCGAGCAATCACCATATTTTTTATTTCAAAAAGTAGTATCGGTGAAACCCTCCAAACGGTTTTTTATTCATGTTTCTACGTCGAACCGTTCAAAAGTTAACATGGGGGGGACTAAAAAAAGCCGCACTGTATATTTTCCTCACATTGAATAAGCCAGTTTCCTGATACTTATAATAACTAGAATATCTTCGATTTTTTTTTTCAACATTTTTTTTTTTTTTTGAATTATGTTCAGATTATGTGGAGATGTTTTGAGTAGCTATTCCACCCCAGGCTATAATACAGTAACGTATAACAGACTCAATCAACGCGCTATAAACCAACATCATGACTTCTCGTCCTAAGATATTTCGGAGTTGACACTATTTTTTGTAAATTAACTTTCCGAGTTTTTTCACTGTGAACGTTATATGATCATTCCACCGTAGAGTTTGTTCAATTGTAATGCCTATAAGATACTTAGTAGATTTAGTTTTATTTATTTTAGAACAAAGGCAATTTGGAATTTCTGAGCATGTAGATTTGTGGATGGTTAAAAATGCTTTTTTTGGTTGATCTTTTTTTGTTGATGAAAAAGCTATAAAATTTGATTTTTCTTTATTAGGACTGAGTAAATTAGTACTTATAGCCAATTGTAAATTTGTTTTATACCATTTTCCGCTATTTCATATACTATTCGTTCCATGTTTTGCCCACAAATACTACGGCAGTGTCATCTGCATAGCATATTAGTTTTTCTTCAAAATTTGCTATATTATAAATATTATGGACATATAGTAAAAACAGAATAGGGCCAAGAACAGTTGGCACACCCATCTTGATTACTAGTGGATCACTGTACGAATAGTTTATTCGCTGTATTCTGTTTGACAGATAATCTCTGAATATATTCAATGAAACTCCTCTAGTTCCGACATCCTCCAATCTTCGTAGAAGTATGTCATGATTGACAGTAGCAAACGCCTTGGCTAAATCCAAGCATACGGTTGTACATTTCTTCTGATTCCGAAAACAATTAAATACCTTATTCGTTAATTCGAAAACTGCTTGTTCAGTTGAAATATTTTCTCTGAAAACGTACTGAGAGTCGGAAAAGATTTTGTTGTTATTAAGAAAAGTAAGTATTTTATTTTTCAAATAAATTTGCAGAATTATTGATTATTGTTATTGGTCGGTAATTATTTGTTCTTTGTTTATCCCAAGATTTATGGATTGGTATTGTAATGGATTCTTTAAAAGAAGAGCTAGGAAACCTTTCCATTCAAAAATATTGAATTCAAAATGAAGCACAGAGGTTTCAAGAGGAACGTATTCCATTTGTTGATGAATGATACTGAAATTTTATCTGGTCCAGGAGAACTGTTATTTTTCAATTCAGATATTATTTTTACAATTTCGTTTCCTGTTACTGGATGAAGAAATAGCGAGTCTTTCAAAAAAATTTTGAATTATTTACATCTTGGTTTAGTCATCAGCTGGAAGAAAAGTAATCGAAAACCGTCAGGCAAAAATTGCAAGCTATTCGCCAGCTGTTTCCAGGTAGCACGGTGTCGTCAAAATGACGTCCTAATTTGGTCAAATAGTTGACCAACTGACGTCAGAAAGTGACGTCTCAGAGACTCTGAAAAGACGTCAAAATGTCACAGCCATAAGACGTCATCAGTAGGTCGTCATGCTGACGTCATTTTAAAGACCTACAAGACCATTAATAGAAGTCAGTCAAATGACCAATAAATAACGTTTTCGAAGGACTTCCACAGTCTCTAGTTTTCATGTGGAAATTGATAGTATTAGGGAAGTAGAATAAAATAAACTGAAATACAATATTACATTTAATACATTTCAAATATAAAACATATCACAGGATGTTGTAGTAAACTTACTTTCAATATATATTAAAAGTGCATGGAATATGATAGATCTTAGAAAATAGTTTATTTTTGTGAAAGAATAATCACCAATTTGTATTCTCTTGTAGGAATTTGGGTTCCATAATATCACAAAGACTTCATTACTTCAGCAATGGATGCTCCTACTTCATACCTGAATCGCAGTTTTTCGGTGTTTTTTTGTTCATGAAAACTAACCTGTTCCATACAAACATCGACTGGTTCAATGGAACTTCCAATCTTCTTCAGCCTCTACATCCATTTATCGAAACTTCTTTGGTTTTTCAATGGCGTCCACAACGCTTCCCGTTTTCTTAGCTTTAGCCACCTTCTTGGAGAACTCTACCAGTACGTAAGACATTATTTGTTGATTGGTCCGAGAGAGTAACAGCAAAAAACACAAATATGTAGCACCAAACCACCAAACAAACCAATACAACAGCAAACCAGGAAAAATATTTGAGCTTTATGATAAAGGCAATGACATTCGACGAGGTGAAACATAATCCAAAAGCAGCATCCCGTACCTACCGATGAAGATCGGCGCAGCGGACCGAATCCAGCCGAGTCCGACCGACAACCTACGCTGCCGCGACAGAGTTGCCAGGTCAAAGAAACCATTATTTTATTCCACCAAATTATTTTATAATATTATCAATAATTTTTTCAGACTTGACCCATTATAAACCTTTCTCTAATGAGAATTTAATTGACAGTATTAAACAGAAGACACTTGACTACCATCTAGTGACAAAACAAAAATAAAATGTTCTTGGGAACAAATGGATATCATTAATAGCACGTATGAGTTTTTGTAGCCCATCCCAACTTTCTGATTTTCGAAAATATTTTTACACTTTCAGACACAAATATTTCATGATTTATGACAATTTGTTGTTTGACATTAGGAATTATGAAAAAGACGACTCATCCCATAGTAATTTGTCATCCACTACGTACTAATTGTTGACGGTATTCCTGAAATTCTAGTCTAGAACTCCATCAGCCCATTTCTTCTTCATATTCCATCATGAATTCATTAAGTTTGTTTTGTTCCTCTAATTGAAAGTTATCTTGAATTTTTTATTCTTGAGAAATATTTTTCAGTATTTGCAACGCTGTCCGCTACCACGGTTCTGAGTGTTTTCAACAAGCGTCTACGTCCCGACTGCAGCAACTCAGCGATTGGTCACTGTAATAGCGGGAAGTTTAAATGACAAGACAGCTCACGCAAACTAAATTGAAAATGCGTTAATTACTAGCAAACCTAACCTGACTATAACCTTACGTTAACAGAATAACCATACAGAACTGTTACAATTTAACAATTATTTATCCAAATTTCAGTCCGGACGTAAACGCAATGGAACAGAACGCTTCATACAACCGGCAATGAATCATTTTTGGCAAATTGCTAACAGGAGTGGTCCAGATATCTGTAATCACGAATTCTGGAATAATTCGCAGTAACTTCGCAGGGACGTCATTATGACCTCCACGAAATACGTCAATTTGACGTCATGAAATAAGACGTCATTTTGAGGTCTCATTGTGGTCGAGGACGTCACGGACCAAAAGGGACTTTAATGAGACGTCATTAGGACGTCATTTCACTAACCTGTGTTACCTGGGTTGAATCCTACCTGTCCCAATGGAATTCCTTCACCCTGAGCAATGCTGTCCTGAAGCGTGTGTTGGAGTCTGAGGATAGCGGGGAAGAATGACATTAGTCAGTGGCTTTCAGACCCTTCAGAAAGTTCGAAACATTTCAATGACAAAATATCTTAAATGAGTATTCATGAATATACAAAAGGTTGCAACTCAGTCTCATCCTGTAAATATATTTTCGGGCATATACATTAGCATACGAATACGATTCATGTTTCATGCAGTGCATGAAAATATGATACAAATTATATAAGGATCATCGTTTTCATTTTATGTTTGTCTAGGAAAGAATATTATTTTCCGTTACAAAGGAATTATTGATTATTCGAGAAATCGATGAAACAATATACTTCAAACCCCTGTATAATTCAAACCGTGGCATTCGCGAGGTAGGCACTGTGAAACTTTTTGATCAAGAATGATTCATCTACACTATGTCAGGAAATGAATTTACGGATGATCTTAGAAATCATTTCAAAATTATTCCGAAACATCCCTTCTCCATATTTTTTGGACCATCGTCTTAACTTTATTTGGAATTAGATTAATGAGCACAGACGTTGATACATTTGTATATATATATATATATATATATATACAGGGAGTCAATTTGAAAACTTCCCACCCTTAATATCTTCCTTCCAGTAAACAATATGAGTAATCGAAAAAACAGGTCAATTTTATTGTCAAGGGGGACACTTTCAAGGACTATTTGTAGCCCTCGTGGTTCAACCCCCTAGGAGGGGTAGATGTTACCCTTCGAATTTTAAATGGGAAGGGGGGTCAAGTGGCACATCATTTTGATGGGCGTTCAATTCTTGTTCCAATGGTACCCTGACTTATTATTTTTTGATGAGCATTTTCCGAAAAATTGCGTTCTAAACTAACAGAAGTAATTATTAGAACGCCTACACTGAGATGCATGGTTTGGCCAGAACTGGTTAGAATATTAGGTGGTACCGTTCCAACCCTTTATTAGGGGTAACATTAGCCATTAGCTCCAAACACTTTACATAAAAAAGTAGTCTAATAGTAAAACGTAGATGGTAGTAAAGTTGTGTTTATTAAATGCTGAATTTTTAAGTGTCATCGCAGAAATTGTACAGATAGCCTTCCTTTTTTGCTACTTCTGCTGTAAAAAGTTTCTGTTTTCCGGCAAAAAATTGGTTAGCAAATTTGAACTATGTGGTAGTATTGTGAATACCGTTGTACCTGTTGGGCTGTTTAGGAATTACTTTAATAAGTGTATAAAAGTGTAAAAATGGTTTACATTCTTCAAGACAGAATTGAAATGATTGTAATTTATGGAGAAGTTGGAAAGTGCGCACGAAGGGCGGCATGTCTTTTTAACGAAAGACATCCAAATTGTAATGTAAGTCACCGGTATGTGCTTGATTTGGTGAATAAGTTTTACGAAACTGGTTCAGTGACAAATAAAAAAAGAAATAACCCCAGAGTACTACATGAAGCAGCTCAAATTGAAGTTTTGGGAACATTTGCTGCAGAGCCCACGAGCTCCTTACGATCAGTATCAGAACAGACGGGAATGTCACGCGAGACTATAGAAAAGCATTGAAAATGCATAAATTTCATCCATATAAAATGCAGATTCTTCAAGAGCTCCACGAGGATGATTATGATAGAAGAATAGAGTTTTGTGAAATCATGTCTCATCGAGTCAATACCATCCCTAATCTTCTGTTAAACATCTGTTTCAGCGATGAGTGTTCATTTTTTCTGAATGGCAATGTATTAACAAAATTGTCGCTATTGGAGTGACGAAAACCCACATATTTTTCGGGAAGGGCATACACAACACCCACAAAAAGTTAATGTTTGGGCTGGTATTCTTCGAAATGCCATTCTTGGTCCATTATTTCTGGAAGAAAACTTGACTGGCAATCTGTACCTTGATATGCTTGAAGAGACTATCGATCCTCTTATAACTCACGAGCTAGAAACTCAAATTGATGCAGAAGGTAATGAACTTTTGCAGGAGGATATGTTACATTACCAGCAGGACGGTGCTCCACCTCATTATTTTCTTCCCGTCCGACAGTGGTTAAACGAGAGATTTCCGGGTAGATGGATTGGCAGAAGGGGAACAGTTGAATGGCCTCCGAGATCACCGGATTTAACACCCTTAGATTTCTTTCTTTGGGGGCATCTTAAATCCGTTGTTTATAAAACACAACCTTCTGATATTGACGAACTTAAAAGACGAATTACAGCAGCATGCCGGTCAATTCCTAGTGAAGTTTTCCGTAATGTTAGAGGGGAGTTCGAAAACAGACTGTATTACTGTTTAGAGAAAAATGGACAACATTTCGAACAGCTAATAAGATAAGCGTAAGTAGATTTTATGTTGGAAATGTCTTTCTCGCAAATTAAATTTTATTGTGTAGAAGGAAAATAACCACCAAATAAAAAATCCCATGCGTAATAAATTTATTCCTGTCATTCAAGGGTTGGAGCGGTGCCACCTACTCTTCTAACCATTTTTATTAAAGGGAGTCAATACAATAATGCATCTCAGTATATGCGTTCTAATAATTACTTCTGTTAGTTTAGAACGCAATTTTTCGGGAAATGCTCATCACAAAATAATAAGTCAGGGTACCATTGGAACAAGAATTGAATGCCCATCAAAATGATGTGCCACTTGACCCCCTTCCCATTTACAATTCTAAGGGTAACATCTACCCCTCCTAGGGGGTTGAACCACGAGGGCTACAAATAGTCCGTGAAAGTGTCCCCCTTGACAATAAAATTGACCTCTTTTTTCGATTACTCATATTGTTTACTGGAAGGAAGATATTAAGGGTGGGAAGTTTTCAAATTGACACCCTGTATATATATATATATATATATATATATATATATATATATTAGCTACATAGTTTCAAAAAATCAGCTAAATGTATTGGTGGAATCTGACTATAAAAAGGGGTACATTTTTCCGAAATTGAAAATAAATTTTTGATCGCCCCGTATCTCCCAAATACTTGAAGTTGGATGGTTGGTTCAAATGCAAAATATGATCGCCCTCTCATGTACTATAAGTAACATCAATTGCATATGGATCTGCAGGCAAACGAATTTTTTTATCGCTGCTAATTTTGTAATTTTTTGAGGTGAATAAAGATATCTATCTATCTATTTATAATAAAACTGAGCACTTCCCGGACTAGGCCTGGAAGTGCTACTTTCCCAAAGAAAGTGTCCGGGAAGTGAACACTTCAAAAAAAATCGCTTGTTGTCTAAATAACTTTACTATTTTGGGGTAATTGAAATGAAACTGAAATGCTATACAATATATTTATTTGGACCATCTAAAATATTCTGATTAACATCGAAAAAATCATATTTGCATATGTGTAATAATAATACAGCTAGCATAAGATAGCATCTAACCTATTCGATAAATATTTGGAAACTAATACCAAAGAATGATATTATTTTGTTAACATCTAGTGTTCTAAAATTTTAAAAAAATATTACCAACTAGACTAGGCAGCACACATCATAAATTATTTTCATTTGAATAATATCTCTACTCTCTACTAAGAGCACTTTCAACGGACAGAATGAAACATTATGTATGATCAATAGAAATAATACCTTCCTATTTTACTTCGGGACATAATTATTACCCTAAAAACCTTCGGAACTAGAGTTATTGGCCATTAAAAGCTACAATACTTTAAAATTATTGAGATTTTTTAACATTTTCCAATAAAACATGGGTTCCTGGACGACTTTTTGGACATAAGTGCGACATCGATAAAATCAACGATTTTTGGCGAATTTAGGTTAACTCCTACAGTGTTATTTTTAGCGCATTTCTACGTTCCCGAACGAAAAAAGGAAGACCTGGGACATCCAGTTTAAAAACTTTACGAATTGAAATACAGAGTACAGGATCGTCCAAAAAACATTTCAAAATTCATGAATAGTCGTTCAATTATACATTTGAATGCATTTTCATTGAATATCACAATTACAAAATCAATCGTCAAATCATTATATAACTTTGACCAATTATCTATCGAGTATACTGGAATTTGAGCTTTCATCCAAAGTTTTTCAAAACTACGTCATCTGGTACACTCAGGGTCGGCCGGCAAGATAGGCGACTATACCGCTAGATCAGAAAAATTATCTATCTACAAATATACATTTCAATTGTTTGAATCTAGAAATTGAATACAATAGTAATAGACAGGCTTGTAGGCATTCTTATATTTTAAGATGCATGGCACACCGGATTCATTGAGCGTTTTCAAATAATACCGCAGTAGACAGGCTTCTAGATATTTCCATGGGTAGATAAGGCGCCAACGCCACAGACAGGATTCTATAGATTTTTCATAGTAACGAAATAAGAAGTATAAAAATTTCAATCGGATAAGTTAGTTAGTAAACAATCCAATTATGCTGATTTCTCCCAGCCACTGATTTTATTAAATATTCATAATGATAATAATCTTCATTTACAAAAATATGAAAAGATTAACTTTCAGAATGGTAACATGAAAAAAAGCATCAGAAGCCGATAAGTGCGAGAGCATGCACTTGTTTCAGAATCGTAAAAATTAAATATAAGTAGTAAAATAGTAATAACATGAAATACAAATAATAACTATATAAAATACCTATGTGTATATAACAAGTGTTATTAAAAGAAGATCGACAAAACATTATAAAATTATAAGTATTACAGGATATACCGATTCATAAAAACAAAACTCATTCACAATTCAAAAAATTAAATTATGTATCAGTTTGTAAAAATAAAAGGTGAATGAACGCTTCAGTTGAAAAGAAATAGAAAACGCTAGTTTAGAGACAGGTGAAAAATTCGTATAACATAAAAATGTGAGTATGGCCTAGATGTGAATATCTCAAATAAGTAAAAACATGTACTTAGTGAATTATACATATAATTGATTGGAAGAAAAACTTATTGAAAAATTAGTACAAATATAGTACGTAGGTACCTATTATAAATAAGTAACCAACACGCAATAGAATTCATTATTTTGGGACAGATACAATATATGAATACAAAAAACACATCCATTCTATTCTACTGAAACAAGTGAATGAGAATAAATGCACGGTAGAAATTTTTTTTGGCGGTGTTAAAGCCTGTAATGAATCTTTTAAAAGTTTCTCCTATCAATAAGATCAGCGTTTATTTGTCTTTTCCGTCTGGAAAAGAAGGATTTAAGGGCTTTTTTTAAATAAATTGAGTGAATTAATAACATGCAGTACATATGGAATAGTATTATACAGTTTGGGAGCTTAATAATTGTAGGAGTACTGGCATATTGATTTATGAACTTGGGGAGAAATGATTTGATTTTTTTGTAGTGTATTATAAATATGGGTTCATTATGATATTATAATGAAACAATTGACGCATGTCAAGATCATTGGCTTCCAAAAATAAACTATCAGTTGAGAAGCGAGGTGGTTTGAATCAAATCAGTTTCAAATATCTTTTTGTATTATCTCAAGCGAAAGACTATGAGAATTCCCACAAGCTATCCTATAACGAATGTGACTTTCTACGAGGGAGTGGTACAGAAGTTTCATATGGCGGAGTGGCACGATATTGTTTATGAATTTCAATTTGTACAGAATACATCGTAACTTATTACAAATATAGCTTATTTGGGCATCCCATTTGAGTTGTGAGTCTATTTTCAGGCTATTGAAAGGTGCTTTGTTAGTTTCATTGCAGCCTAATGGTAAGTAATAGGTTTCCCTTACTATCGGGGAAAAATAAGCAGTCAACATATATGTTATATAATAAGGGCCCAAAAACAGTACCTTGGGGTACTCCAGTTTCAAGCGGAAGGGGGTTGCTCAATACATTGTCTACTCTCACACACTAAAATCGTCTAGTAAGATAACTTTTGAATAAATTTTGTTTGGTCTAAACAACAGAACTTTTCTCATGAAAATCTAGATGGACTTGTAAAAGAACCCAAACCAAAAATACAAAATAAAATTCTTCACTATAAAACAGATAAGAGAATTTAGAATTTTAATTTTTTTGTAACAAAAACACCAAGGCCGGCCCTGGATACACTGAGCGGAATGTTGAGCAGGCCCAAACAGGGCCGGACCTTTCTTAGGACTAGGGTAGGTTTTAGACAAGGCAAGAATCGTTCAAAGCAGCAAATTTCAACAAATTAAATTTGATTCCATCGCTATACTTGTGGTTCAAGATATATCCACTCAATAGAAAACTATCACTTTTCTTTAATAGTAGAACAATCTACTATTATCGTGTGCTAACATTGCTATCTCGGAAAACGTAATAGATGCCGAAGAGATTGAGTGGAAAAAAGTTTACTGTTTCAAGAACTTACCTCCAGAATATAGCTAAGAAATCCATAAGGCGCAGAATTTAATTGTTTTTCAATTGTGATAATAGTGATGTACGAATCACTATTAACTTAAGAGGTACAGCAGAGGATGAGTTTGAAGGCCATTTTCATGGAAAATTATTAATATTTGTCATTACGCCACTGGTCTTATTATGAACATATACTTAATACAACATTTTGAGGGTCCTGAAAATATGCAACATTTTCCTTTATAACGTCTTTTCCACCTATAACGGTTTCTGAGAAAGCAGTGGTAAATGGGATTGTATTGTATTGGAAGCATTTGTCCGTAGACTTTTTGAACTGTATAATAACCAAAAATGAAATAGGCAGTTACATCGCACTAATACAGATTCAATAGCAATGAATTAATATTCGTCGTGGTATCAGCCAGATTTCTGTCAAATCCTTCCTTTCTGTTTATACAAATAAGACATCTAAATTCGTACGAAAAACAATTTTTCATTTTAAAACAATTTTTCATTTTAAAACTATTAAAAAAACTGTAGTTGATGATTTTAGGAAAATTAAACGTTAGTTTTCAATTCTACGGTAACTTTTGAGAGTACATGTAAATACACATCATATTATTAATTCATGGAAATATTCTAAGATATCGGATAGTTCCAAAGAAGAGTTAACTAGGATAATATTGAGAACTCATACAAATACTTCCGCTAGAATACTAGTGTTTTCCCAGTTTCTGCTTTTCCGGTTTTAAATATGTCTTTTAAATTTTATTCCTTTACTTTCAAATTTTCTCTGTGTCCTATCTCAAGTTATCCAATTTCGTTTTAATTTCTAACCTTAAAATCCTCAACTTGATGGTGTCCAACTTGCCTATATTTTTCATTTGAATTCCATGTTTTATGCAGATTATGTCTTCTGTGCAATGGGACTTATTTCCTAATGGATTTTGTCCTAAAAATTAAGTTTTCAAACTACTACTGAATGATCTTCCGTTTGTTGATATTTTTATTTCGATTTCTTCATCAATTTTTCCACCATGTAAGTTTTCTCCTTCATCCAGAGTTCTGTTGTTTCCCTATGATCATTGTTTCTATTTTTTTCAATACGAAAGATTTTTATGAAAAAATTTTCACTGAAAGTCAGTTATTCACTTGTTTTATTTGAAGCACAGTTTTCTCTTTTATCCAGAGATCTGTGTTTCCCTTTGATCATTGTTTTTATTTTCTTAAAATCAGAAGGATTTTTATGTAACACTTTCCACTATAGGTCGGTTGTCCACTGTTTTTCAATATTTGAAGCACGGACAAAGCCCAGCGTACGAAATTCTAGAGGAAAACGTTGAAATAAACAATTTTTTATTTTGAAACTATTGAAAAAACTGAAAAATTAAACATCAATTTCTCATCGTATTTAGTAATTACGGAAAAAATTGTATAAAAATAAAAAAAACTCTCTCTTCTCTCTCTAGAAAGTCTCGAGTCACTTTTTGGGCGATATTTCTATCAATATCAGTCTTACAGTTTTCAAAATTTCCATACAAACAAACCAGTCAAGTTTGAATCAGTATGTTCTAGGTATTATATTTCTTCAATTTTGATTGTGGAAACTCAGAACAGGTAATGAAAAAACAATTGAAATCTAATAAAAAATAAAAACATGAAAACCACGAAACACTCGTGTTTTGCGAAAAAATAAAACTCAAACAATAAAAACTAAAAAATAAAATTTATTTCCACACTGAAGCGTATTCGTGAAATATCATCTTATAATAATCAGAGAGGTATTATATTTTCCACTATCTAAATCACTGAAGTTGAATCTATGATTCTAGAATACATCGGATCTCCTCGACGAATCTGAAAAGGAATTTCGGGAATTATTGATCCAGGATTTTTATTTGCTTTTTGAAATATAAACCAAACTCTTGAATTTGGTCTCAGATTCAAAATCCTTCAGCTTGAATTTATTTAGACCAAAATAATGAAGAGAGCCAGCCCATTTCAATATCCAATATATAAAATTAAAAACGAGAAGGGAAATGATCGCAAAAACCATAACACTCGGTATTCGAGGAAAAACATTATTAAGATATAATACATGCAATTAATATAATGCGTCCATAAAATATGGAATAAATTCAATAAATTGTCAGAGCTTCAATTGCACATATTTTGATGGCACGCTGATAAATACAGAAACGTTGACGATATATGACATTAAAGAATTCTTTTATTGGATTTTTTTTCATCTGAAATGAGCTATGAAAAACTCTCAAACAGCGTTGCCACATCTAGTAGATTTCTACTTTTTTGGTAGATTTTCACCCTTTTTCAGAAAATTTGAGTAGGCACATTTTCTTTAGTAGATTTTGGTAGATTTTAATACGTAACTTTAAATAATATAAAAATGCCATTAACAATATAATTATTGTAAAAATTATTGAATCAAGCGTTTACTTTAATTTCTATGTTGGTAGGCGTGTAATTAATTCGATTTTTTTATTCATTTGGATGCTTCCCCTGCTTTTTTGACGGTGATTCCCCTTCATGCATTATGCCCTTATAGGTTCACCGTTGCATTTCCCCGACAACTAACGGTCGAATTTATTCTAATAGCTATACTGAATAGTGAATATGCAGTGTCAAATTGCATTTAACGTGAAAATTATGAAGCGAGCTTATGAGCAATCGGATCGAGCAGAATGGGAACAGAACCCATTATTTTCCACTTGGCTCTGTAAACCACAGGATGGATGTAGTGGATTATCCAAAAGAACACAAAGAATTGTTTAAAGAACTACAATTTTTAGTCTCATAAATCTTCTTTAAAAGTTTCCGAATATAGTACCAGAAGAAGTTATTCGAGACATTGATAATGAATACAGAGAAATGAAACTAGATGTATCTAACTTGCTTTCTAGCGGTAGCGGTAGTTGAATATGTTTAGGTTTAGTCAATAAATAAATAATTAGACCAATTAACCATGGCATTTCATCAATTCCCAACCTCCAAATTCGTTCTTATTTTCAGCTGCTTTTGTAAAGTAGATTTTTGGTATTTTTCAAAAAACATTTAGTAGATTTCTGTTTATTCAATCAAAAATAAAAATAGATTCGCCAAAATGAATGTGGCAACGCTGCTCTCAAACAATCTCAGTTTGTATTTTTGTTTCAGTGGTTTTAAAGCTGCTCTCAAACAATCTTAGTTTGTATTTTTGTTTCAGTGGTTTTAAAGTGATTGGAGTGTGATTACTTTACGTACGTAATTTAAATTTGTGTCAATAATAATTGTAACGCATTATTCCCAAGAAACAATAATATGTTATAACAGGGAACATCAACTGATTGATTGAAATCATTGTTAATTTACCAATACCTCAAAGAACGGGCCGACTAGGACTATCACACTGTTCAGATTCATTTACAGAGGAAGGATGGAGACGAGAAGCCGATATGTGCGAAGTGCAACAAAAGAAGGCAGTGCACGAAATCCCAATCAATTGATAAATTCCCGAAAATGTTATTAATTCATTTTAATCGTTTTTCACCCATTGAAAGATTCCGAGAAAAATTGAATTTCACCATTGATTTTCCTTTTAACCAGTCCCATCCACATGGCGATTTTTTTTGAGAAATTACAGATGGCATCTTGTGTTGATATATTTTTCGTGAATCCAAATTGCCTGTTTGATAAAATGTTAAATTTTTCCAAGAAATCTTTCATTCTATATTTTGAAATTCTTTCAAATATGTTTGCTAAACTTGAAATCAATTTATTGGTCTAAATTTTAAGTTTGATTTTCGTTCCCGATTTTCAAATTGGTTTGATAATACCATTTTTGAAAGCTTTTTACGAAGGCGTAGAACGGACATACGATATTTTTTTTCTTAATTTCGAGTTGTAACTCGAAATTAACACTAATTTCGAGTTACAACTCAACTCGAAATTAACACTAATTTCGAGTTACAACTCGAAATTAAGCTTAATTTCGAGTTACAACTCAAGCTAATTTCGAGTTGTAACTCGAAATTAACACTAATTTCGAGTTACAACTGGAAATTAAGCTTAATTTCGAGTTACAACTCGAAATTATGCTAATTTCGAGTTGTAACTCGAAATTAAGCAAAATTTCGAACATAGTGTTAATTTCGAGTTATAACTCGAAATTAGCTTAATTTCGAGTTGTAACTCGAAATTAAGAAAAAAAATATCGCATGTCCGTTCTACGCCGTCGTAGCTTTTGGACACTGTATCGAAAATTGAATTAATTAGGTAAGCTAATGGTTCAGCAATGACATCATTTAATACTATTATACCATCTATAACAGGACTCAATTTCACAGAGGTTCTTCTAGTACAAAGAAATTTTGATTGATGAGTATTGTATAATTCGAGATATCAATTTTATTTGTGATTTTCCTTGCCAAAATTTTCTCCAACTTTCGAATAATATTCAACAAAATGATTCAGTATTAATTTTTCATCTAATGTTTCATCACTGTTTTCTGATTGAGTAGTTTTTATCGGATTATTTTCTTTGCATATTTTTTAATACATTTCCACAAACTTTTCGGCTAATAAATATTTTGTTCAATTTGGTTACTGTAATATTTCATTTTGGCCTTTTTGATTATTGACGCAAATTTATTTTTATAAGTAATGTAATCAATTTTCAACAGTAAATTAATTGCTTTATAGAGGTTATTTTTCATTTCAACTGTAATAGCTGCTGTTATCCATTCTTTCCTTTTTTCATTTTGATATATGTTGTACATTTTTTAGTGATTTAGTGAATTTTTTCTATTAAATAATCTACCACTTATTTACTATTCAGATACAGCTGCGGTTGAATGGAAAAAAAGTTGCGTAACAGAAGAGCAATTTGCAGGGTAGTTTCAAATTTTGAATATTAATTATCAAGTCATTTCGGAAAATATGAATTTCTCGATCTATTTAATTTTTTCTGGTGTTATCGTGAAAAACCTTCTTATCTAAACTTTCAATGAAACCAGTTTTACTGTCCTACGTTTCGTTATCAATCAACAATCATCAACAGAAAAAAAAATCATTCCAAATTTAATTTCAGATAATTTTCAACGGTCATCACGAATTTCAGGAAAATTTCACAAATCCAACACCCAATTTTAATTTTTTTTAATTCTGGCTCGTACTCAAAAATCTCGCCAACACTTGGAAGAGAGCACTTTCAAAGCCGTTTCCACATAACTTAGAAACCACTTACATAATAAAATGAGATTGTTTAAAAATATCGAAGCACGTTTTCAATAAACGAAATTCAGCAAAATTATCAGAGACGTCATATCTTTTACACGTATCACTTTCCGTCAAAAATCGAATTTATTCCTCAATTATGCACCCAGGAAATGTGAAGCTTTCAAGATTGAAGCATATTAATTTTGACTTTGTGATATCTTCATGCATCCAAATAGGCTATGATGAGATTTATTATGTAGACTCACCATTTTTGTTTCCAAAATGCAAGTTTCCCTCTATTAATTGAGTGCAATGCCTTTTTAGACCTAATTTTCTAGATCAGACTGTAGATAAAACTGATTTCGAAAACGTTTTGATGAATATTATATACACAAATTTCAAGTTATAACCCCAAATCCTCTTAAAACTAAACTCGATAACATCAATCAATACTTGTATATCCTAATTTACCTAAATAGTCATAATTTTGGTATAGACCCTGTAAAACATTTCATTTACAGATAGTAATTCTTAAAGAAAACATTAGTAGTCCTCAGTTATTTTATCGCAATTGAAAAAATATCTCAAGATTCCAGATTTACTCGAAACTTATACAAAATATCTTTTAAATTCATGAAAAAATATCAATTCAAATATCCTAACGCATCACTTGACTAATCAATTTTATTTAAGTCTTGCCATCATTCGAGATTAATATGATGATCAAAATATTGGAGTAGTTCAAATGTCACCTGATCAACCAAACTGTTTTTTGGCGTTCAAACGTATTAAATTCTGAATTTTCAAAGCCCGTGGCTCACAGTCAATTAGTTTGATGAAACTGCCTTGAAGTGGCGTCTTTTCTATTGGTTTGTTTCACACAATATAAAACAAAACAATAATAATGACGTAACTTAAAGGCAATTTGTTCAAACTATTTAACTGTGAGCCATGGGCATAATAGTGTGCTCATAAACCAAATGAAGGGTCCAGGGGAAAAATCTGATTAGTGACATTTAGCAAATGTTATACTAATATTTGAATTATGGACATCAAGTTTTTTCCCTGTTTCGATGGCACTAATCAGGTTATTTCCCTGTATAAGTATTTTCATCTCTGAATATCTAGGGTTCGATCAGAATATTTCCCTGCATATTCACTAAATTCGAATCAATCCACACAAAACAAATAGAAGTGAATGAAATGTCACTTATCACGTTCTTCCCCTGGACCCTTCAAATGTCATCTGTCATGTCATCTGTACACCTTCTTCATAAGCGATTTGTATTTCAAGCAAGTGCTACTAACAAAGACAATTGAAAGCTTGAACCGTTTTTAGTCCACGAATTCAAAATATTACGGATTTTTATAACAGTGACGTTGTAAAGGAATGTAAAATTGGGATATTTTTTAAACGGAAAGGGCTCAATCAATTTTTAAAAAGTGGAACACCAAAAAACAGTCATTTTTCGAGATTTCTAATTTTAAAATATAATATGGTTATATATACAATAAAAAAAGTGTAGGTGCTAGTTTGATGAGCATTTTGCATATTAGGGTGATTTGAAAAACTCCCTATAAAAATAGTGCTTGAAGTCTGCTGCTGTGATTCCAATACTTTGATGTCTCATCTTTTAACAGCTTTAAGCCTAGTTTATGTAAACGTAAAAGATAAGATAACGCAAGAAAGGAAGAAATTTAAACTAGGAGAATCGTGTAGACACGTTCATGATAAAACGCATGGTAAAGTTTTAAACGTAAAGTAACACAAAACTTGATCAACTTTTAACTTTCTGCATTGCGTTATTACCTCTAACCAATCACAGGGCTTTTAAAAACGATGTCCAAGTGAAGACGACTGGTGTAGATAGTAATAACCAGACAACTTAGATTGGTATTGGTACACCTTCAACTTCAGTTGTCAGACGGTTTGGAAATTGAGAAAATCTGAATAAATATGGATGAACCTTATTTCAAATTGAACCTTTCATAGTCAAATTTCAACACAACTGTCAGTCATGTGTCTTGTTACAGTTGCCATTGTAGTGCATCCAACATAATAAATTCAAACTCACTAGCATTGTTGTTAAAATTGATATTTCCTTCAACCTGTTGCTTCCCCACGCGCAACCCTCAGAAGTCCTCGAGAGACTTGTGCGCGCTAGGGAAGACGAAACTATTCTACCTTACGTTTTTGTGAACCGTTCATTTCCATTACCTTACCTTACATTCTTGCATTACTTTACCTTACGTTTACATGAACTAGCTTTAGTAGATGAACCCTACGTACAGATAGGACAACTATGCAGATGCAAAAGAAAGCCAATGCCAGGTATGAATATTATTTGCGCATGCGCCACTATAATGGATTGATACGTTAATTTGACACCTACTCTGCATTTAATATGAACACATGCTTTCCACATTAGAGTGTTAAGATTATGCTCTTCCAGGAACAGTTTCAGATTTACCGTTATTAGGATCAACCTCGCATACTTGCGCAGTACTTGTTTTAGTGTAAAATTTTTCCTTTGATGTAACCCCTTCAGACCCAGCGTACATCACCATGTCCACAAACTTTGTGATTTTTTTCAATGTCTATCAATTCATTTATTCCATCTTGTGCAGTTTGTACACACCCATGGACATGTTACAATAGCTGACGCCATCTATTAGATTTACTGCAGTTAATGGAAGGGTTCGTCAATGTGAACATAACCTTCAAGGTGTAGTCTCGGTAAGTTGCATATTATCTCTCTCTCTCTGTTGCATAACTTCGGGGCTTCGTCGGGCGGATACACTAGCCTCGCTCTAAGCGAAAATGCAAGCAGTAGGATTTTTCGTTAGTTTACTTATGTGTCTTTTCCTTTTGTGCTTAAACTTATGAGACGTTTGGAGTCCTTGGTTGTCGATTTTGTGCTAAAAGGGGTTAGTTCAGACAAAACGCACAACAAAGGTAACGATGGGGTTGTGGTAAATGGATGGTTGTGAAAAGTATGGGTGAGGGATATTATCTGATATTTATTTTATAATTTAATCTGATTATTATCTAAAAATCGTATTAATAATTTAAGTATACCTAATAGTGGTAATGTGCCGACGGCTCATCCACGGAATTTTAGAATAGATATACCTACAAGAAATAATGGATGTTTTGTGTTACAAATATGCAGAGAGAGTAACAATCGAACAAGAGCTCTAGCCAATCAGAATCTTGTAGCAACAACGCGTCATAGTGACATACTTGGACATGACTACAGGTGGCTCACGTAAGATACGGAGTCGAACTCGAACCAAGGAAGCAAATCTGTCACCTGTAACTCTCGGACACCAGAGTGCGCAGTGCGCTAGTCCGTCACTGTCCCGAAAGAATGGGGGTCATATGTCCATCTACGTCACTATTACTCAAAAATGTTCTTTCATCTCTTTCTATTAGTGTCTATATAGTCAGATAACATTTAGTCTCTTCGACCAATATGTAGGGACAATGCCCTGAATGAAAAATTGCATAAATTTAATTGGAATAGAAACTTGATGTACATTTGTATGTACCATCGGCCTCAACTAATGCTAATTAATGCTTATACACCGAGATGTTCAAATGGTATCAGATCCGGCGTTATATTTTGTGTTTTTGTTTAAGATATTTGCAAACGGCACAAATAAGGATGAAATTTTTAAAAAATTCCAATTTGGAAATCCCAACGATATAAAAGAACTAATATATTTGGTTGAGAATGGTGATTTATCCGATATTGGGGATATAAAAGTAAGTAAAAACGGCCAAGTTTATACCGAGCGCTAATTTGATATTTTGACCAAGTTGACCATACCAAATTCTGACCAAAGGAATGAGTTTCTGCCTATTTACAACACGTTTAGTCAGTAAACAGTTTGATTCTTATTTGGTATGTTTGGTAATCATTTCGACAGCATACCACTCAACTATAAAAAGGTTTTCAACTCTACTAACGGACTCGTAAATTATTTTTTGGTAATTATTTTTCTTCCAACTCGTTGCTCACTCTTCTGAAAGAAAAAATTAGTTTAATTTTTAGCTGCAGGAACCATACGCATCAACAGATTTTGTCATCCACAAGTCAGCAGTGGCAACGAAATTGAGAGAAAAGAAAGAGGTTTTTCTGAGAAAGTTGTGAGTGAAGATGACGTACTCTAATGTCAAATGGTTAGGTAACAGAACTGTTTGCCTTGCATCAAACTATCTTTGGAAAGAGATCGAAGATAAAGCTCGAACATGGGATAAATAGAAATCAAAGTACATAGAAATAAACAGACCAGAAATTGTCAAAGGATATAATCATAATATGGGATGCGTTGATTTACTAGAATAATTGATAAGATTGTATAGAATATTTATTAGGTCTAAAAAATAGACCCTACGAGTTACTATGCAAATTACTGATTTTGTTTTGGCGAATAGTTGGATACAGGAACGACAGCCAAAGAAAAAATGTTCTTGGAACAAAAAATGTTATGGACTCATTCGAGTTCAGAATGCTAGTTGCCAAAACAATGTATGTGCTAAATGAATTTTCTGACTAACCCAATATATTTTTCTTCTATCTTCATTTGGTACCATTTGTACATCTATATGTACATGTCACTGAAAAACAATGGCAAAGCAAAAAAATTCAAACCTTGCATAAACTTAATTAATTGATGCCTCTTAGCCATAAATGAATGAGAATAATAAAAAATAAATATACCGGACCAAAATTCACATCTGAATGGGTTAAAATGAGCATTAGAAGGTGGCAAAAAACATGATTCCCTTAGCCATAAGGCAGAATAAAAAAGAGTGAGGGAGAAGGACCAATTTTCGGTAAAATTGCACAATATGGTCACCAAAGCGATTGAGATGAAACTTTCATTTAATATTTAAAATACGATAAAATCACAGTATCAATCGAAATTTCAGCGCAGAAAAGTATGTAATATACTTTTTTTGTAAAAATGTGTCATAGTGCTCACAAATATGCAAAAGTACGCCGTTGGATGGAAAGGTTCCACGTATTTTTCAATCCAAATGTTCCGAAGCTAACTGTAGACTCTTAATCTTAGGAAAACATAGGAATTAATTGGCTACATAACACCCAAGAAGTTAAATAAATAAATAACTTTTGAACTGGAATTCATTTGAGTTGACAAAAGTAACAATATTCGACAACTGGCAGCTCACAAATGAAAAATGCGACGTGGCCAAATTTTACGAAATCATCAAAACATGATAAGATAAAATTGCTCTACTTATATGGTTACTTCAACAAGGGAAATGGAACTTTCACAGATGATTCGATATACAGAAAAATGTAGATCGAAATGTGATAGAATTGTCAGCAACTTGTATAGCTAAGTTAGGTTAGGTTGTGTCCCTTTTTTACGTTAAGAAATTCAGTCTATGGCCGAGAACGTTGGGAGCCTCAATCTGGTAATTTATAAAATGCAAGCGCATTGAGCATCTGCTTTGATTTCATCTTTTCATGCTAATTAGTGATCGAATTACCAGCAACTTGAAAAACTAGGTTAGTTACGTTTAGGTTGTGTCCCTTTTTTATTTTACGAAATTCGTTGGGGAGCCAGAAGAAGGAGAGAGAAAGAGAAGAAATGCGAGCGCAGCGAGCTTCTACTTAGTTTTCATTTTTTCAAATTACTAGAAACTTGGTTAACAAGGTTAGGTTGTTTCCCTTTTTTACGTTAAGAAATTCGGTCAATGGCCAAAAACGTGGTTATTAGAAAGGTATGCCTCATTTTCAAATCAATTTAGTAAGGCTGTCCTGTGTACAATCCGAGCCCAGCAGCAGTACTTCCGATTGCTACCGAGAGACGTGAAGGTTGGCGAGGGCGAAGAAGCCATGTTGGAGTGCGAAGTGGCCAATTTGGCGGGTCAAGTGCAGACCAAAGACAAATTTGCTTTAGCGTCGTCCTTGCTGAAACCGCTTCCCGGATTTCCTCGTTACTCCATGATAGGGGACAGACGACAAGGAGTTTACAACCTGAGGGTGAGCAATGCATCCCTGGAGGATGACGCAGAGTATGAATGCCAGGTGCGGCCGACGAGGCTGCTGCAAAAGGCTATTCGAGCGAAAGCAATAAGACTCAACGTTATTTGTAAACTACCACCTTCGTATACCTCCTCAAGCTTGGATGAAAACGCTGGCAGAACTCTTCCTGGATTCTTAACCACTCTTGGTATCATAGTGGTGCTACTGATACTCTTGGTGCTGCTGATAAGACTGGCGTGTCTAATATTCAAATGATGTGCCGTGTTACCTTTTGATGCTTATTTTTTTATTATTAATGCCTGGAAAATAACAGATTCTAGAATCGTTGATACTTATGAAAACGAATCACGACAAATTCAATTATCACTTAGTATGCAAAAATTTAAAAACAGCCGACAACGCATTGTGCCATTTCGGATATTCGCTATTTTGACATTCGTCGCTTTTGTTTATATCAAAAGCAGTAATTTTCAAATTATCCTCATTATTCTGTGTAATTTTGTCTGCGAATCGTTTTCAGTGTGGTTCGAAATTACTATTTTATTGCGTCCTAGTATGTGATGGAGTTGTAAAAGTAGTGAATAGTTCAATCAAATTGCAAGTGTTTGTGTATTCGAACAGTCTACCATAAACCTTTTTTTTTGTTTTTCAAAGAAAAAGTATTGTCCAGGCATTTCCCCAGAAAAATTTCTAGGGATTTATAGTTTTTGGTGTTTCTGGAATCATCTTCGAAATTCTCAGCTAAATCGCTTTGGTGACCATATTGTGCAATTTTTCCCACTCTTCTCCTAATCCACAGGATCTGGGCCAAATTATATATCCCAACACATTTTGACAAACCATAGCAAGTTTCAGCAAGAAAGCCAGAAACTTGCAAACTTGCCAAGTTCTTGCTGATCTACACCACTAGATATCAGTCCAAACAAGTGGTTTATCTGAAAAGTCGTTCCCACGGACTTTTACTTTTTCTCAGTTACTTTTTCTCGTTTATGGCGAGGATTGAAGCTTTGTAAAGGCTGCATTGCATCTGTTTAGTTCTCCAATCTGTACCCTGAACAACAGCATTTTCAGTAAATCCCCAAGCAGATAATGATAATTATTGTTGCAGTCGTGAGACAGACACATATTACATGATAAAAGCAGTTGCTATATTCATTCTCAGGTCAGATATATCAGCACTTCCAAACAATACAAAACATAATATCACATAAAACATACAGTATCTTAAACAAAAGTGTTTACAAAAAGAATAGACGGAGTCTATTCCGATTTTTCAGAGCGGAAAATAAGCTTCAACAAAACAAAACGTGGACAAATAAGCAAACGCCTTTGGAGTAGCTACCGTGATAAGAGTATCGTAGAAATGAAGATGAAACGGAAGCAAAAACTGATTCGTTGTGTAAGTTTACATAATGAAACTGATTCGAAGTGCCTTGACTAGTCAAAAAATAATTCAATTCGAGTAATAAAATTTATAAATATAGGTACCTCTACGAATCAGCTTTTGTGGTATATTACCATGACAAATGCATGTGACTGAAACTTGAAAAATGAACGAAAAAATTTGATCAAACTTATTTCCAGCACTGATAATGCGAATTGCACGAATTTAGATATTCAACAGAAAAGCATCATGGCGTTAGAGAGTATGGTAATTCAACTCAGTGCGTGCCTTGTAGAATTTGAAGGCGACAAATCCAATCGCTACCAAACCTAAGGCAAGGACTATTCCTCCTACGAAGCTCGGTCCGTCGAATCTGAAAGAAAAATCGGTATATTATTCTCTGTAATGTTCTAAAACCTATTCAAAGATAAAGTGAAATACAGTTTATTTCCATTACATCAATCCGTTTTTTTTTTATGTTAGACACTTATATTTTCGCACATTCAATACCAGGTGTTTCACAGTAAATGGAACATTAGAAGTATCTGGAGCATATAACGACAGGTTATTTCCAATTTAATTGTGTATACTTTCCATATACCTATATCTCCTTTATGTTATGAAATCGTCTCTTCAATAAAATAAATATTGGATAGTGATATAGATGGTAGGCTATGAACTTCATTCTCACAGACAACTGACATGTTATTCCTTCATTGTCATCCTGAATTCGAGTTGCATAGGTGTGAAAGTACGAGGCATGTCCACAAAGTAAGAGTACTGTTTGGCTGTCGTGCAGATAGAATTTTTTACCAAATGTTGACAACACTAAGTGGTAGTGGGGGATCTCCTGGACCCATCAAGCACCGCCGATCCACGTCATTACCAAAACTTGCCTCGTAGTATTCGTTTCTGTGAAAAATGTCAATAAGAAATCCCGCCAAGTGCGAAGTGCGCGATATCATAAGATTCCTTCTCGCGGAAGGAAAAACTCCGACTGAAATTTGTATGAGTTGCATTGTGACTGATGATGAAACATCACACCCCTGAGGCAAAAAGACAGTCATCACAGTGGCGGAACACAGGTTCCCCTTCTGCCAAAAAGTTTAAAACCTCAGTTTCGGCCAAAAAAATCATGGCATCCGTGTTTTGGGACCGATTTTGATTGTTTTTTTGCCTCTGGTGCAAAAACTGCAGCACGATACTGTGAAACCCTATAAAAGATAAAGAGAGCAATTCAAAACAAACGGAGGGGAATGTTAACGAAGGGAGAGTGTTTGTTGCACGACAACGCCCCCATTTGGTTGAGACATTTTGAACCACCCTGAAAATTCCCTTGACTTAGCGCCTTCAGATTTTCAGATTTTCACCTTCCTGAAGATTTACATGGGTGGAAAAAAATTTCAAACCGATTAGAAGGTGAAAGAAGAGGTCTTGAATTGAACGAAGGAGATGGCGGAGAGTTCTATGAGGAGGACATCAAACAGCTTGTGCCACGACTTACAAAATGCATGGAATAGGAAGGTAGTTCTCTGTCAGAATGATGTTCATAGCCTACTATCTAAATCACTACCCAATATTTATTTTATTGAGGACGATTTCATAACATAAATGATCATAACTAACAAACTGTGTGAGATAGGTATGGGAAAAGTATACACAATTAAATTGAAAAATGTTACAGTTTTCCAAATAAGTATTAATATACAAAATTAAAACTGAGCTTCAGTCATGTTCATTAGTCCCCGGGAGGAACTTACTTCTGAGCCTCCCTGTATGCTCTGAGATTAATTTCATCGACAGAATACTTAATGGTCTTATACAGCTATTACCCAAATTGAAATAATTTGAACATTTGTATTGGGAAAAGATTGTCATTTTTCAATGGTAAGGTTTTGCACAAAAATTGGACAAAACAATTTGTATCTCGAAAATCGTCACGGTTAGGTATAGAGAATTACCACGGAAATTACCACGGAAAGAATCCTATAAGGATTCCAAAAATGATATAATATATGGGTTGTCTCATTTGAAATAACAAAGTAGCTACTACTTTCTGATTCAAGCGGCAACGCAGTATTGATGAAAATATTTTTGATGGATAGAGCATGTTTGATTATCCACGCCCACAAATTTTCGTAATGATCTGTCATTCTGTTCTCCAGATACTTCTAATGTGGCATCCACTGTGAAACACCATGAAATGCTACTTTGATGATCGATAACTGATTTTTTTCAAACGAGGCGCAGCCGAGTTTAAAAAAATACTCGAGATCACCAAAGTATTTCGCGCACGAGATGCAAACAGAATTTTTTCTACAAACGTCAAAAATATTGTTCTAAAATAATTAATATGCTTAGCTTAATTTGAAAAATAGTATTGAACTGGCTTAAACCATTGTTTAAATAGAAGATAGTTAGTCAATGGCTGTGGAAAAGGTATTGGACTCAAACGCGAGTGTAATCTAGCGTGATTAGTTACAAACATGAATATTTCACGTCATTTTGATGCAGGTTTCTTCAAAAAACCCTGATTTTAATGATGTCCCATTGTTTCAATCAAGTTACGACATGACTTGTAGGCCAGATCACTGAAGTTACGACATGACTTGGATGCGAGCTCACTATCGCCATCTACATGTCGCATCCATTTTGATCCAATTATAATCCCATAAGGCTGACTAACTATCTTCTATATAAACAATGCTTAAACTGTTTTTTCCAATCAAGTAATTACTGTAAAGCTCAATTGACCATATTTCACCTGAAAAAGATGAGGGATTTGTCGTTATGCGGTTGGCAGCACTTGCTGTCGATTTCAAGTCACCTGTCAATTGTTTGTTAAGATTTGAAAATAAATAAAGTATTTAAATCATCAAGTCCTGCTGGATATTCAGAAAGCATTCGACTCTGTTTGGATAGATGGTTTTATCATGAAGATGCATAGGGCAGGCATGCCTTTACACATGGTGAAATTACTTGACTCGTACCTGGTCAATAGGGTCTTCAGGGTTAGGATCAATGAAACCGGCCGGAGCAGGTGTGCTACAGGGGTCGAGCTTGTCTTCACCCTTGTATTCTCTATATACGCATGATTTCCCAATGTATGGTGCCACCAAGACGGCTGACTATTCATTCACACTCCAGCATGGCAGCCGCTAGGATGGTAAAAGTACATCTTGAAAGGCTAGTAGTGCCGTATCTAGCGAATAAGATAGAGTTGAATCCTGATGAAACAGCTTATACATTTCTCAAAGAAACATACTAACGTGAATATTGGGGTTTTTAGTGCTCTGGGAAAGCGGATAGATGAGTCCGACTCAGTGCAGTACCTGGGAGTACTGCTGGCTTACTCTCCATAAACATGACAGCTTGGCAATTCAGCGAGCTGCAGCAGTGGTTAAAAGGACCTATGCTTTGATAGCAAGGGATTCCAAGCTGCCAATGAAGAGTAAGCTACTCTTATATAAACGGGTTATTAGGCCAGCAATGACCTATGCCTTTCCAGTGTTCTGCAGCCTCCCCAAAACTCAATTGTTGAGACTGGAGAGAATGCAAAATAAAATGCTTCGTATCGTCACAAACAGTGATAGATACATTCAGCTGGACACATTGAGCGAACAGGCCGATATTAACACCGTAGAAGATCACATAAAAAATCTTGCTGACAAATTCTATTGGTACTTCATTCTTGGAAGTACTTTGGCCAGGAACATCACAGCAGTAAGAGCCTACCATAACGTGCGATGGAAACACGGTGGGTTCATATACCAGGCATTGGATCTTTTCCATGAAATTTCATAACACCATAAGATGACTCCTTATACCTAAGGACAGTAACACCAAAGCATAATGTCTGATCCGGTTTTTTCGCTGCTTTTTCGGGAATCAACTGAAAACTCTGATAAGGAAAATTTTATGTCGTACAGAGAATATATTAAATCCACCCGTATAACATGGAGGAGACGGATTAGTCCAGCAGCCTACGACTAAAGCCACCTACTAGCATAAACCTACAAACATCGTTGGGCTGCCCTAGGGCAGTAGTGAGAGGTCTGCCTGACCTTTGGAGATCCCAAACGTTCAGGAATAGACCTAACACATGCAGTCTATACTCTCTCCCTTTGCCCACCCTGCGGTACTGTTATAGTATTAGCATGTTTTATTAATTTATATGTAGTAACGTGCGCTTTTATATTTTTATGCATAACATAATTCAATAAATATTTTTTGATTTTTGATTTTTTGACATTCATCAATTTGGCTGTTTTGTTGTGAATAATTAGTGCTCCGTTACTTATTGTTAATTTTGATAGTGTTTTGCTACCTGTTTGTGCCAACACCTATTCTATTCCTGCCAACACCTATCCTATTTCTGCAATGGGGCACAGAACACTTTGCCCCTGCATGTCTTAAGGACCATTTGGGAAGCATCAATAATTTTATATATTATTCAATTTTCAAATATTTGACAAGTAACATTGACAGGTGACTTGAAATCGACAGCAAGTGGTACCAACAGCATAACGACAAATCCCTCATCTTTTTCAGGTGAAATATGGTCAATTTATAAACTCCGCCGCCGTAGCTACTGAAGCGGAATTTTCGCCCTGTATAATTTATAATCTGTCTATAACATCACCTTGAATCTAGCGAGTAGTTTTTGTTCATTTGATAAAACCGAGTTGGATACGAATTGTTTCGATTTGTTTATCTGTCAATATGACGTGTCGAATTTGACAAACAGCCGTTGGTTTCAGAAGGGTCCAAATATTTGTTATTACAAATAAGCGTGATTTTTGTACCTGGTGTTTTTCTTATTCCAGGTAAGCTAAATTATAGTTAGTTTCATACCTAGTATACCTATGAGCTGTTTTGTATGTAAAGAGATAGTGAAAGTTTTTCTTATTCCAGCACTGATCATATTAATAAATTCATCCAGTCTCCTCCATTCTCTAATTTCCGAACCTAAAATAAATATCCCTTGAGACTTCTGTTTTGTTGACGCAGCCGTTGCAGTTGCAGTTGAGGAAAAACTTGTTAATTTATAAACTGGCCGACCGCTGCACCAGCGCATGCGTATTCAGTATACAATAATTATATTTCAAATATACGACGAAATGATTCAACCATAATTGTGTGTCACTCGCCTAGACTAATCGAAAAAATAAAACCAGAAAACGCCGTAAGTGTCAAAGATGAAAGTTGGTTATTTTCCTGCGGCAACTGCTGCGGCAACGTATCGCTACGGAGTTTATAAACAGTTGTACATATTGGCGGAAGAAAATAAGATCGCAGCGCCACCTATAGCAAGACTTTGAACTACGAATCACGGACAAAGGTTTTTGACTTTACACGTGTTTATATGGCGTTTTGACGATCTGTACTCCTATTTTCAAACAATTTGTGAAAATTTGTGATTTCTATAACTAAAAAGTGATTGTGTTTCTATTGAAAGACTCTAAAGAACGTTTCAGTAAGGTGATTCAAAGGTATTTCATCTCCGATTAGTTTTGAATGCTTCTGCAATTCAAGGTTGTATGGCGTTTTGATGATCTGTTCTACTATTTTCAAACAATTTGCGAAAATGGGAAAGTTATTGTGTTTCTATTAAAAGACTTGAACGATAGTTTCAGTGTAGTTTACAAATATTTTACTTGTTTCTGGAAGTCATGATTTGCGATCAATTATTGATCTGATTCATTCATCAGTCTGTTTGTCAAACAAGCATATACTTCGATATTATTTAGCTTGCCAATTTTCAGTTTCAAAATCCATGCTTTCCTTTGGTCAATTTCTTCAATCTGGTCGAACCAATTGGTGATTTTTTAACCTTGCTTTTATTTTTGGGGGGAATTTGTGATATCCCACATTTTCCTTCTTGCCATATGTCCTGCATCCTGGGACTGAACAACTAGGATTGTATTTTCCCATATTTGGCAGTCTATCAACAGTATAAACCAAAAAAATACGAACAGAAACAGAAAACGAGTATGGGAATATCGTTAATCAACAGAATGAATCAGATCAATAACTCACAAATCATGACTTCAAAAAACACGTAAAATATTTGTAAACTACACTGAAACTATCGTTCAAGTCTTTTAATAGAAACACAATAACTTTTCAGTTGAAGAAATCACAAATTTTCACAAATTGTTTGAAAATAGGAGAACAGATCATCAAAACGCCATGCAACCTTGAATTGCAGAAGCATTCAAAACTAATCGGAGATGAAATTCCTTTAAATCACCTTACTGAAACGTTATTTAGAGTCTTTCAATAGAAACACAATCACTTTTTAGTTGGAGAAATCACAAATTTTCACAAATTGTTTGAAAATAGGAGTACAGATAGTCAAAACGCCATATAAACACGTGTAAAGTCAAAAACCTTTGTCCGTGATTCGTAGTTCTTGCTATAGGTGGCGCTGCGATCTTATTTTCTTTCGCCAATTGAGTATATTTCATCTTCAGCTGCGTCAACTGTAACTACTGCGGCGGAGTTTATAAATTGAGCCTAAAGGTTAAAATATAAAAATCCCATATACAGGGTGTTTCATAATAAATGCGCAGGACTTCAGGATGTGATAGCTCGTCCAAAAATATGAAAAAAAGTTTATATTAACTTACCCTCTAAAATGAACCATTTTCGAGATACAGAGTGTTGAAATTTTAAAAATAATTATCGTTTTTTGCGAATATCTCTGGAATCGTTTATCGCACAGAAAACAGATTTCGTAGGCATTTTCTACTGATAATAAGCTATGTTTTGTGCGGATTTTTTATTTTTTTAAATTCATAATTGGTGAAAATTTTGAAGAGGGAGTGGGTGTTTTTTTCTCCAACTTCTACGCCACTGGAAAAATTAGTTTTGAGCCTCCTATATGAACCGCCAATGTTTTCTACAGAAAAAAGGTATTCTTGGTCATGAGCTGTAAAGTTGACCGTTTTCAAGAAAAATCAACTTTCATGTTGTTTAAATTATGTTTTTTCCTCGAAAAATTGCTGCGTGCATTGAAGCTAACGGCGGACATTTCCAACAATTCAACTGAGTATGATTGTTATTGTTTTTTTTTTATTCTGCAATTAAGAAGTCAACGTTTGGTTTTGTTACTTGTTCTAACGTTTAAATAAATTTTGTATAATTAGGAAAAAAATTATTTAAAAAAATTTACCATGTTTTTCAACATGAAAGTTGATTTTTCTTGAAAACGGTCAACTTTAGAGCTTATGACCAAGAGTACCTTTTTTGTGTAGCACACATTGGCGGTTTATTTAGGCGGCTTAAAATTATACTTTTTCTAGTGGAGTAGAAGGTGGAGAAAAAAACACCCACTACCCCTTCAAAATCTTCACCAATTATGAATTTTAAAAAATAAAAAATCTGCACAAAATATAGCTTATTATGAGTAGAAAATGCCTACGAAATCTGTTTTCTGTGCGATAGACGGTTCCAGATATATTCGCAAAAAACGATTATTTTTTTTAAATTTCAACACCCTGTATCTCGAAAATTGTGCATTTCAGAGGGTAAGTTAATAAAGACTTTTTTTCATAATTTTGGACGAACTATCACATCCTGAAGTCCTGCGCATTTATTATGAAACACCCTGTAGTTTACATGCAATGTGCGAAGTAAGTTTTTCGCACACTAGTTCGCGCACGGTGTCATGGTAACGAAGGAAAATGAAAAAAGGGTCACTTCGCATATTGTTTTCATTGCGCGAACCTTGTCATTTTTTGACGTTTGTAGAAAAAATATATTTATTTAATGGTAGGTAGTACAGTCGGTGTAGAGGTCCTATAATGAAACTACAAGATTCCGTAATTTTTTTCCCTTTGAATACCCCTGGGGAAGAAATATTTTTACGACTTATACGGATGAGCTTTTATTCAAAATATTATTGTTATTATGACATCATATCCGGGCTGGGATTTGAACCCATCTGAATAGATACGAAAATTTTGCAAATAAAACTAAAAACAGTTACTAACTCGATGATTTGACCACTTAATAAAACAGTAAAGGAAGAAAACATAACAGTTTTTCTAAAAATTCCAAAGGGGAAACTTACGCTATTCAACTACAACAAAAATGTGTGTCTTCAGGGTGTCTCCTTGTAAACCCCTGAATCAGTTTAGGTTTTTCCCTATCTTATAATTATACTGGAGCCAATATGGAGCGAAACTGGAGGCAAATATTTCAATACAGTAAAATACAAAAAATTTAATATTACTCATGGTTTTTGAATCAGAGGTTGCGTATAGATTAGTTACAACATTCGATATATTTTTTACTCTCTAAAATATGGTTAAACCCAACAGCAAATTTTTGTATCGTCTGGGAATCACTCTCAACTCCAATTCTCCACTCGTTAGACAATTATCAACTTTGATTTCTAGATTCAAACACAATGACTGATTTTTGATACTGATTTTAAATTATGTCACAGCGAAAATTAAAACATAAAAAACTGAGTACGAGCAACCCGACCTCCGACCTCAAACGCGAGACTCTAGTACCGTCCTCTTCAATCTTCCGACTCTCCCGAGCATTCGTTTTTTGTCCCTCATCTCTCCCAGCAAAACAGAAGTTATATTTTTTTGTCTCGTTATGTCCGTCCAGGACATGACCGTTCTCAAGAAAATCGCCACGTAGCTTCCAGCAGATCTCACAGAAATTGCTGACAAATTTATTCAGTCGAAATATACTCGATATTAAGTCTACGCTATATCCTTCGATTATCAATGCGTATATCTGTTTCATATTGGCTACTTTGTAACTTAGGTAATCCGCTTCATGAGATGAAATATTTTTTCCGGCCATGGTGGCCGTGGTGGTAGAGCATTTGCCTTTAGAGCGAAGGGTCGTGGGTTCAAATCCCCGCATGGTCATCGGTCTCGTTCTTGGCATTACACGTTAAAAGGTAAGGGCTGCCTCTTTCCTAGCTCAAACAAGTCTCTCGAAGACTTCCGAGTGTTGCGCGTAGGGGTGCAGTCAGTTGACGGAAATACATTTTTTTATAATATAATGGAAAATAATTATAGGGGGATGATGACAGATTTTGAGACACGATTTTACTCAGTATGCCTTTTGGAGGACAGTATTGTCTGTATTTCCTTATGATAATGAGGCAGAAATAAAAGAGTCGTCCTGGGTTCTTCCTAAAAAAAAATTATTAATCATTTGGTCGAAAAATATGTGTTTTGCTACGATTTTAATCAGGCTGCTATGTGTTTTGTAATGAAATAACGAAAATAAAATACTCAGAAAACCAGGGCGGGTCCGAAGAGTTGGTATGGTCACGTGAATTTGTATGAGAATAAGGAAATTTTCCATGTTTTTAAACAGGCTGCCACTGATAAGTATACAAGTTATTGTTCTGAAATTGCTTAAAAAAAAGATGGCATACTGAATGCGTATGCCTAAGTACTGTTAACTCTGCAAAAAAATTTAACAGGTATGGAATAACATTCCGTGATTTTAATCAGCACAAAATTTGTTATAATATAAAGTTTGTCTCCTGAATTGTTGATACGAGTTGTGCGGGTTCGTCATACTAAAAAAATTCCATGTTTTCAAGCAGTATGCCTGACTGTTTTCATTATAGCCATGGTATATGGAGATGAAATAAGAAATGGCATACAAGTTCTGCGAGTTTTCTATATAAAAAATTGTAAAAAATGTTGCAAAATTATGAAAAAAACATGTGTTTTTAATCAGTATGCCTCTTGGTTTATAAAAAAAGTTAGTGATTCACTTCGTTAAAATAAAAATGACATACAAGTAGCCCGGGTTTATCACTTGAAAAAATGCAATAAAACTTTCTTACTATTTCGATTTTCCGACATTGCCATGTTGGTCCCCTATCGCAGGACTGTTATATGTGGCTTCTTTTTCATTTGTATATTTTTGTACAGTACAGTTCGTCTACGACTTAGTTTTTGAATTAAATTGAACGTAATCTGTTTTTTTTCTTAACAGCTTTTATCATAAATTCATATGCCGCCACGAGTTTGAACGTTGCGAGTGCTCTAAAGGCACTTCTTCACCACGTGCATCATACGCTATTTTTATTATGCCTCAATCGTGACTTCAGAAATAATGCTGGTGTAACAAAACGTAATCTTGAAATATATTAAAAGTTCTCGAAGAGGACAACCATTGAATCTACATCCGAAAGCCATTAAATTCAGCATTTAGTTTACGATACCGAGGAGGGCACCAAAACCTTCGCCCATATGGTTGCTATAAAAATCGTTCCAACACAGTTTCGAGAGTTTTACGAGGGTTATTTATAAATTCGAACCAAATATTTTGTGTCCAATAATCAGTTTTCATTATGAATTCAACGTCATATTTCCGTTAATAGAATTGATTCAAACCATAACCGAGTGTTACAGAAAGATCCATGACATAGAATAAGTAGAAATAAGATCAATTGTTTAGATATAAAGAGTTTTTTTCATAATGCGACAAAATTGCATTATGTTTTTTTTCTCGTAACGTCGGAATATCTGAGTTATAAAATATTTAATGCATAAGCCGATTGTAGAAGAAACTGAAAAAGAAATTCAATTCACTATTTAATTTTCGAACAACCCTTATATTTACTGCCTAAACGATTTCGAAACCCAAGCTAACTTGAAGGACATATATTTTATGCTTCTAAACGGAGTCCTGTTTCAAATCTTGAGAGTGTTAGATGTTTGTTAGCAACATGACCTTTTCTGGTGAATGATCTGTTTCAAAATATCAGTTCAATACTTTAGTAAGAATTATACCTTTTTGAGTAGTTTAAAAACGTAAATGTCATAGAATTTTATTCAATTCACTGGTTTTTAATTGGGTTTGATTTAATAACTTATAAATTTAAAACTTTTTAGTTATTCCGGCGTTCTATTTTTTTTCTTTCGGCATAATAAATGTGTTTGGCCGATTTCTTTGTTTTATTCAGTTAAATTTAATCTTCCACCTGGGCCTTCGGCCCAGATAATATTGATTAACAATTTGAGAAGTATTTGAATAGATTGAAATCCAGAAAAGTGTTGAAAATAATAATAAATAAAGTAACTTAAATAATTAAAACTAGTGTGTGTGCAAAGCTGGTAGCAGCTTCCTGATGGTTGCAGGAGATGAGATTTGATAGGTAAGTAAATGTATAATTTTCCTGATGTGTTCCTATATAAACGCTCCTATAAAATATTGAAAAAGGCACCGCTCGGCCTAACAATTGATAGTATCAGCTGTGATGAAACTCTATTTCAACGGAATAGCGTTTTATTATACTGGAACTGAATTTTCCTACGACTACATGAGAAAGTAAAGCATATCGCACTGTACAGTCTCACAGAAAGTATTTTCTCCACGATCATCACAGAATTTGACAATTCTGAAATCAAATTTGATTACAGAATGCTGGAATTCTCTCTCTTGAGATTGAAGAAATATTCTGCAACACCTCTGCCCCCATGCAATTTAAATGTATTTACATTATCTCTCTTGTGATAGAATAATATTCTCACACTGGTTAGCAATAATAACATTAGCCTTGACGCAGTTGATTGTCATCGTAGTGGCAAAATTTGAGTAAGTGTCAAAATTATTGCTGTCACGTTTCCTATCTTTGTATACTTATCAGTGGCAGCCTGTTTAAAAACACGGAAAATTTCCTTATTCTCATACAAATTCACAAGACCATACCAACCCTTCGGACCCGCCCTAACGGTATGCCAATGGTTTTCTGAGTATTTTATTTTCGTTACTTCATTACAAACACATAGCAGCCTGATTAAAATCGTAGCGAAACACATACTTTTCGAACAAATGATTAATATTTTTTTTTAAGAGGAACCCAGGACGACTCTTTTATTCCTGCCATATGATCATGAGGCAATACAGGCAATACTGTCCTCCACAAGGCATACTGAGTAAAATCGTGTCTCAAAATCTGTCACCATCCCACGGTCTATAAGGATTATTCTTGTAGGGAATTTAATTATCTGTCACCATATCGAAACTGTTTTTTCAGTAACCTTACTCTTTCAGAGGAACAGCAATTTTTTTTTTCTAAATCAAAAATTTGGTGGGTTCCACCCCTGGATTTTTTGTTGTTTGTCATGGTTCAAACTACTTGCATGACAAATTAGGTGCTGCTACAACCGATCCTCGCCTCAAAACCTAATTGGACTGGATTATTTAGATACTTAAATGGCCTTGAATACAATATGTGTGAGATATATCACACCACTGATATGCCAAATTAGCATAACTTTCGTTTATTATCCATCAATGTGCATAGATTGCAGTTTTCCGGGGTTTCTTTCTTTCCTTATCACTTTGTTTATTATAAATTATAATGATGTCAATGTTCTGTAATGATTAATAGTTTCGTAATTTTAAAGATTATTAACAGTTGTCTCAACGTAAAGTCATTACTGATATTACTAATATAACACTTAATAAGGATTTACATTTCATATTCACAGCCCATGTGTCACTCACAATATAATTCATGTATGACATGACCATAAACGATTAAAAAGAACTTTAGTCCCGTGGTTTATGTACTATTTTATGCACTTTGGGACTGGAACAACTAAAAATTAAATAATCAAGAAAATAATGAAAGACATTATTCTATACCTTATTCCAATCCAAGATGCAGCACATGCAAACAATAATCATCACGTGTTCGCTTTGTGGCTTGCCGGAATCTGCAATGGTATTGGTCAAACGACCATAAAACGCTAAACTGTCGTGCTGATCATTGTTTGAATCACAGACCTCATAAAAGAAGAGGTCTGTGGTTGGAACAAACACTGCATCCGCTGCATCTTGGATTGGAATATACTTTAGTACTCGTAGCGGTACTAATCAACTTTGCTGACTGATGAGTGGTTTATCATATTGTTGTTGACATCGAAAGGTGATATGCCTAGAAAGCGTTGCTATGGCGTTTGAGAAAAAATTACAGTTTCACGGAAACAAATTATAGTTGTTAAAAACGTCCATTCTTTCAATTCTTTTTTTCGATTCAGTCGAAAAAATAGAATTCAGTTTGAAGACGTACATTGAAAATGGCGCAGAAGAGACTATAGGCCAGCTCCTTCTACAAAAATCTGGGGAAATATATTTGAAGCAGTTTTCGGACTACCTAAAATCGTGCCAAGTACAAAACGTAGAATATTTCACTATTAAAAGTACCCTTTTACTCTCTAAAGTGCATAAACAATAGTTATTTATGATATAAGTTGGTAAAGTAGGACTTTTTTGTACGGCTTGAAGTTTGTTGAATGAGGCATGGGAAAAAGGGGACAACAGAAAAAAATATTGGTATAGTATTTCCAATATCAGTTGCAAAAGACTGTTATATAAGGGGTAATAAATATTTAATATATATGCATAGCTAACGCACGGCACTCATGCCAAATTGAGAAACAAAACATATTTCACCTCCCTCGTACGCAGTCAAACGGAACCGACAAAAGAACCGCCAGAGGAACCTCAGTCCAAGTGTTGTTCAGTCTGGTTATCAGTGGGGTAGGTAGTGGAGTGTGTTGTGTGTTGAAATTAGAAATTGTATTATGCATAAATCCGAATATGGCGTTTTGGAGACCTTGGGCGAATGAAAATAATGAAGTTGCAGAGTGTAGCGAGATTAAAGACAGGTATGAATTTAACAATAAAGATTTAGGTATACAAACACAAGTTATTTTGAATATGTTCGAAAGTTTAAAAAAGGAAAATATTCAGCAATCTGATAATGCAATCGTAATAAGAATTGCTGAATTAACTAAAATAAATAAAATTTCCATTTATCGAGTAGTTAAGAAAGGGGTTGCTGAGGATCATTCTCTGAAGCGAAAAACATGTAAAGAAAAACTGAAATCAGTTGACACCGCTACTCAAGATTTTATACGCAGAACAATTTATAGTTTATATAAGGAGAACAGGGTTGCCACATTGCAAGTAATACAGGAAAAGCTAGTAGATTATCCAGAATACACTTATACCAGTTTAGAGACATTGCGTCAGGTTTTGTCGGCATGTGGTTTTAAACACAAAAAATTGAATAAACGGATGGCGATCACCGAATCATCAAGGATAGTTAAATGGCGACAAGATTATTTGCGTCAGATAAAAGACTACAGAAGTTCTAATAGACACATAATTTATCTAGATGAAACATGGTTTGACAGTCATGATGTAGTAAATTTTGGTTGGGTTGACAGTAGTAAAAATTGCTGTTTGAATGGGCCATGTTCTAGAGGGAAACGCATAATAATAGTCCACGCTGGAAGCAAAGACGGTTTCGTACCTAATGCTTTATTAATATCTGCAAAAAAAATTAAAAACTGTGCTGCCGATTATCATGAAGATATGACTGCAGAATTATTTGAAAAGTGGTTAATGAACAGCTTTTACCTAACATTCCACCACAGTCAGTAATCGTTATGGACAACGCATCCTATCACTCGCGGCAACTCCTTAAGATACCAAATAGTGGCAGTAACAAAGCTCAAATATTAGCATTTATGTCTGAAAAAAATATACCTTTTCCTGCAAGTGATCGTAAAAAAGGCCCAACAAACAAAGAATTGCTTACTGTTATAAAAGGGCTGAAGTTAGAGAAAATGTATTATATTGACAAGCTGTGCCAAGAGCAGGGTCATACTCTTCTCAGACTTCCTCCTTACCATTGCATATTTAACCCTATAGAGTTAATATGGGCAAACGTAAAATCAGAATTACGAAAATGTAATCAGTCTCCAGAACTTAGTAAAGAAGTTGTAGAACTCGTTAAGAAAGTTCTATCCGCAGATCGCCAAGAGCTTTGGAAAAACTGTGTTGAACATGTAATCAAAGAAGAAAATGAGTATGTTTTATTACCCCCTTTACAACCCATTATAATTCAACCAAATGATGACTCTAGTTCAGAAGATTCTGACTGCTATGATGATTTTTGAACTTTGGAATTGAAACGTTTTTTTTTGTTTTAGTGGCAAATAATTTATTTACCTTTTGGTTTCTGTTTTATTTGTAAATAATTTATTTTCCTTCATCGTTTTGTTTAATTTGCAAAGAATTTATTTTCATTTATGGTTTTTGCTTTGAAATTTCGTTTTCCAAGAAAAAAAAAACGAATGGGATACAAAAAGGGCTCAGTTCACGTCTGGTATCCTGTTTAAACCAAACGCCCTCACAGGTATATAGGTACGTTTTACTGTACGTTTCATAATTTAATATTCAGTTGTAGCAAGTTAACGAGCTTAATAATGATTTTTTTCTAAGTTTCAATTAGGACTACAATTAAGTGTATCTGGCTAAACAACGGCGTATGCATAATGACGTCCAATTTATAATGAATGATTCGATTGCTTTTTATATAATATGATACATTTTGACACGTATTTTTTAAAATAATAAAGTCTTAAAATGAGGTATCCCCGCCTATGGCAGGTCAAACAAATTTGCCGCTATGAGTTCCGAGCGAGTTTTTATGATTTGCAATTGATAATGGAAAGACTATAAAACAAATAAAGAAATCAGGAAGAAAAACTGTAAGGCGTTTGGTGTGGATTTTTTTAAAATTAGATCTTTGGGCCTATACTTTATGACTTGAGAAATACTCGTCATCGAAGTAATTTTTTTTTACATAAACAAATATAAGAAGGCGTTATCAATGATGCATTGCCAACATTGACCATCTTTTATGAGTTATCATGTTATTTGAATTTCCTATCTATTCTTGTATAAATATTTGAACTTTTTCTTCCTCACTACTGTAAACCATTTTGATTATTCCATTAAAGAAATGTCACCAAACAAACGTAATATAGTTATTTTCATAGCTTACTTGAAAAACGTTAAATTTTATAGGATAGGTATTTACAGTAGCAACTAGTCTAGCTACATTATTCGACGTTTAAGAAACGCTAGAGCAGTTTTCTTACCAATACAATGAAAATTTGGTATGATATTTCTCGACAGTGGCTACACCAGCTAAATTTTTTTTTGAGAATTTTCGTCCATTTAGAATCGGAGATAATTGTCTCAAAGTTGCGATAGACTTTTAAATCATAGCACCATAGGCCAAATGCAATCATTGTTTCAAATAAGTAAGTAAGTAATTTATTAATGCAATGGACACTACAGTGTATAGCACAAGTTATCAAAAAAGGTATAACATAATAAAATATACTACACAACATAATAATTGATTGCTTAAAATAGAGTTACATAAGGTACATGGATAAAATGTGACACATGAGTTAAAAGACTGTACAAATACAACACAGAAAAATATGTATTATAAATACTGGTTAATTTAATTTAAAATAATTTCAAAACACGAAGTCAACCATACAGTAAATGCTGAATTATTCCTAGCTAGGAACTAATCAATTGTATAGGAGCAACTTTTAGCTAAGCATCTCTTGATTTTTTATTTGAATTGAGTGTATGTTAAACCAGGACATTTCATTTCATCAGGGTTGTGTTCCAAAACCTTACTCTCGTACCCGGAGTCTACTCTCATTGTCCCAAAACTTACTCTGATGAATTATTTTGCGCCTGTCAAACGTTCAAAAACCTGTTGGGTTTATCTCAGAGCTTACTCAACCGTACTCTACCAAAAAGGAGGGTAGAAGAGTACTCTGACAGTTATTCTGTCCCATTTTTCATTTTAAAACTTCAAAACAAAAGTACATTACAACAAATAGATTGTTCTGTCTGCTTTTATCTAATGAAATGGATTTCTATTAATTTTATAAGATTAATTAATGGTTACAGAATTCTATTGATTTTGTATTGACGTTGATACATAATTCTCAAAGTTTGTTTTAGATGAATCGGTTTGCTTGCTAATGTAGAAACCCCGAGAAATCTAGTATGAGAGACAATTCGATTCAGGTCTCTCAAAAAGAACCAGAAAAAGTTTTTTTGAATGATGCAGCTACAAGGTGCCTGATATATTTACATAAAGATAATGACAAAACAACAAGAAACGATTGAAGTTTCATTTGCTTTCCTACGTCATAAGATCGAACACTGTTCCAAAACCTTGCTTACTCTCTGTCAACCTAGTACCTTGACATTATTCTTACTCTTACTCCAGGGTACGTTTTGGAACATAGCTCAGGCTGTTTGTTATATAACATTATGCAGTTGTAATGTGGACTTTTCTTAAACTTTGCTGTTCTATGGAAAGGTATGTATAAATCATTATGTCGTGTATTATAACTGTGGTAGTCGCTTGTAAACTGGAATTATTTCAAGTTCAGTCTTACATATGTTAAACACTTCATTATACATATGGCAGGAAGTGTCAAGATTTTAATAATTCTAGAGGTTTCCCTCAACTCTCTCTGAAGCTTAGATTAAAGATTAGACGAATTATCCTTTTTTGTCCAGTAAATACTCGAACCCAATCGGTGGCAAAACCCCAGGTCATTGTACGAGGATGTATTGATATCTAGTTAGCCTAGACCAGTTCCCTGCATAAACAAAATATTGCGTTACCATAGCAACGAACAATAACTTATTAGAAGTGTCAGTGTAAAGTTTGACGTCAAAAAAGTAAACCAGAGTTACGCAATAAATTAAAAGAAAAAATATGTCCACCGAAATTGTGAAAATCGAAAAATTGGAGTATCGAGCCATCATCAAGTAGCTGTATTTATAAGGGTTAAGAGGTAAGCAGATTTACGAAGATATGCTTAATACCCTTGGTGATCAATGTCCTTCGTATGCGACCGTGAAAATTTGGACTGCAAGCTTCAAAAGAGGTAAATTTTCCATTGAAGATGATGACCGATCGGGAAGGACAGTTTCTGTGTCAGTCCCCGAAAATATCGATGCAGTTCATGACATGATTTTAACAGACCGTCGAATTGGACTAAAACGGATATCTAAAGCACTGAATATTTCATATGAACGCGTTCATCATATAGTTCACGTCAGTTTGGACATGAGAAAAATTGCTGCAAAATGGATTCCCAAATGTTTGAATGTTGACCAAAAGCGTGCAAGGGTAGTAGCATCACGTTCGATCTGTGCTCGATTTGAAAACGATGTAGACTTCTTAAACCGAATTGTTACTATGGATGAGACTTTTCTACGATCCAGAAACAAAGCAACAATCGATGGAATGGCGACACTCCGGTTCTCCCAGACCTAAGAAGTTTCGTGTCCAAAAATCTGCTGGAAAAGTTCTTGCTTCAGTTTTTTGGGATTGCCATGGAGTGATCATGATTGATTTTTTGGAAGGGTAGAACAATAACTGGAGATTACTATTCGACATTACTGACCATTCTACGGGAAAAAAATAAAGAGAAAAGACGCGGAAAGCTATCCAAAGGTGTTTTGTTTTTGCAGGACAACGCCCCTGCATACAAATCTTATGTTGCCATGCAAAAAATTCGTGATTTAGGGTTTGGATTACTAGAACACCCCCCTTATTCACCAGATTTGGCTCCGTCCGACTATCATCTCTTTCCTCAACTGAAAAAAAGTTTAAAAGGTCGTAAATTTTCTTCCAACGAGGAGGTAATAAAAGCTGTGGAGGTCTGGTTTGCAGAGCAAGAAGAATTTTTTTTTTAAGTTCTAGAGACGTTGCAGGTTCGCTAAATGTATCCAATTAAGAGGAGAATATGTTGTGTAATAAAATATTTTGACATTGAAATTTTCTTTGGTTCTATGGTAGGCTAAGAATTTTTCAATATATCCTCGTATTATATGAAATGTGGCTATATGCAAATGCATAATATAGATTAAGCAGTTCCTTTGTGTTGAGATATGCTTTCATTTGAAGATTTTTGCATACGTAGTCTATGTGGTTGCTAAAGCTGAGTTCAGAGTCATAAACAGTTCCCAACAACTTCACTGTCTCGGTAAATTTGAGTGAATGGTCCAGGTTCATATTGTTTAGAGGATTTTTTTGATGTGGACATTGATAATTTCTATTTTACCTTTATTCAAGCACAATCTGTTTTGGCTACACCAACCTTCAACCTGATTGTATGCAGTTTTAATGTTCTTTGTCAGTTCGTCAGGTGTACTGTAATAGTTATGTCATCAGCAAAGAGTGTTATAGCACCCGTACTAACGTGTAGACGCAAGTCATTAATGTAGATGAGAAATATAAGTGGCCCCAGAGTCGATCCCTGTGGAACCCCAAGGGTTATGTTGTATGTACTAGAATATGCTGTGTCGATTTTAACAATTAAAGAGCGGTTTTTTAAATCTGTTTGTAACCAGTTTAATAGAATACCTCTAATACCGATATTGTGGCATTTTTCAAGAATAAACTCGATATCTAGACAATCAAAGGCTTTTGACATAACGAACATTAGAGAAGCAACATATTTTCCATCATCTAATCGTTTATATACAGGGTGGGGCACCGAAAACGAAACAGATCGAATATCTTCTCATGTGTTGTGAATGAAATGCAAAAACAGGTCGATTTTTAATCCTATTATAACCTCAACTGTCATACCTCTCCCCCCACCCCTTGGGCACTATCACCCAAACAATTTGAATAGGGAAAGTAGTAAGTGTGACACATCATTGAAAACGCAATTTCATAAGGAATTCAGCCATGTCAATTTTTGCCACCCAACATTTTAATTTGGCGCGCTCTTGCGTGAAAAATAACTGTTCCGTATTCCAAATTATAATACTGCATTTGCAAGCTATTTTGACATAAATTCGGTGACAATAAATTATGGAATTTTTCTAAGAGAAAAAACAAAATGGCGGCTCCAAAATGGCGGACATGATTTGCAATTATGGTCCGATTCGATTCAAAATTAATATGTGGTGGTTTTCAAGGTCGGAAATTATGATTTGTTAGTCAATGCAAAAAACAAGATAGTGGCTCCAAGATGGCGGACGAAATTTGTAATTCTGGTCCGATTCGAATCAAAATTAGTATGTGAAGATTTTCAGGGATTTTCAGGAGCGGTAAAATTCTGATTCTGTTATGCACAGAATAACCTACGTCACATATCTAAGTAAAATATTATCTTCTAATTTGTATAAAACCTTTTTTTCATCAATTCAATTAATTCACTGTAGTCATACTGGAAACTTGTAAAACCTTCATATGCCAATTTTGAATCGAATCGAACCACAATTACTAATTTTATCCGCCATCTTGTTTTTTTTGCATTGACAAAAATATCATAAGTTTTCACCCTGAAAATCCCCACATATCAATTTTGATTCGAATCGAACCAGAATTACAAATTTCGTCCGCCATTTTGGAGCCACCATCTTGTTTTTTTGCATTGACGAACAAATCATAATTTCCGACCTTGAATCTTGAAAATCATGTCCGCCATTTTGGAGCCGCCATTTTGCTTCTTCTCTTAGAAAAATTCCATAATGCATTGTTACCGAATGTATGTCCAAATAGCTTGCAAATGCAGTATTATAATTTGGAATAGGGAACAGTTATTTTTCCCGCAAGAGGGCGCCAAAATAAAAAGTTAGGTGGCAAAAATTGACATGGCTGAATTCCTTATGAAATTACCTTTTCAATGATGTGTCACACTTACTACTTTCCCTATTCAAATTGTTTGGGTGATAGTGCCCAAGGGGTGGGGGGAGAGGTATGACAGTTGAGGTTATGATAGAAAGATGTCCCCCTTGGATTAAAAATCGACGTGTTTTTGCATTTTATACTATAAACAATTTTTTCGTATGCCAATTCATAGTTTTTTTTGAAATTTCCGTCAAAAAATCCAACGTTACTTTCGCAGCTTTTTCCATTATCTCTGGCGGAGTATTATTATCAAAATCGTCACTATTGTCAGTATCCATATTATTTATTATGAGTAAGTGTGTCTTATTGAAATAATATTCAATAGAAATTGCGACTTTTATTCTATGAAAACTATCTGAAGAGTTTAAGATACTTCTATAATCTGACAGTTCTGATAACTATCTAAAAATGAACAGCAGCCAACTACCTAAACAACTAGTTTTTGTCGATTTTTGTTAATTGTGGGCAAAGTGCCGTGAGAAAAAGTAAAAGAAATAATAATAATAATAATAAATCGCCTTTATTCATATGATATGAAATGGTGAAGTGTCAGCTTAAAGCTGTTTTTCAACTTTACCAATAATTACAAAAAAAAACAATAATAGGTTCTCTAGACAAGTTCGAGTTAACGAAGATAGAAAATATGCAACTAAATTAAAAATACAGTTAGAAAATCATAGTATCAAGTATTGAGAGAGTAATGAATGCACATACATACATACATACATACATACATACATATGGTTAGCAGGTCCGTGTGAGGTTAGATTTCAGACAGAAGAGAAGCTTTAAGTCTTCTCTTGAAGTTGACGATTGAATAGTCCCTAAAATGGACTGGAGTACCATTGTAAAGTTTGCAAGCAGAATAAATGAAGCTTCGTTTATAGAATGAGGTGCGGTGTTTGTGAACATGTAAAGTATCTTTTTTTCTGGTATTAACATTATTATTTTTCAAAAATCGGAGTTTACTATATAGATATGATGTTTTCTGACTTTTATTAATTTTATGTGTGAGAGTGAGAGTATGAAGTTTGAATATTTTATCAATTTTTAACTCTATTATTTTATTAGAAATTCTATCGTATTTTCTCAGACCACTACAAAAGCGAGCACACGAGTTTTGAATCAGTTGGAGCCTCTTCAGATTGGAGTTCAATATTGCGGATCCGTAAAGCTGGTCACAATAGGACAATTTCGAAAATATTAAGCTTTCGCACAATTTAACTTTGAGTCGCAGGGGAAGAACGAGTCTGTGAGGAAACAGTTGTTTCAGTGTACCGTAGGAAGTACCACATAACATTTGGATATGTCTGGAAAATCTGAGGTCAGAATCAAACCACACTCCGAAATTTTTGAATTCCGCGGTTATAGGATGATGATCAATTGATATAACAAAGTTTTGTTCAACTAAAGCTCTTTTGCTCCGGTTGTCGAATAACATGACTGACGATTTGGCAGCATTCAATTTCAAATTGTGCGCGTACGATATTTTGAAAATATTTCTCAAATCATCATTTATTTGTGTAGAACAAATGTTTGCATCTTCATACTCAAAGTCAATGTACATTTGAGCATCATCTTCGTAGTGAAAAATTTTGCAAAATGTTATGAATTCGTGGAAATCTGATATATATATATAGAGAGAATAGTAATGGTCCCAATATCGAACCTTGTGGCACTCCGAAGTTAACTGGTAGGGCATTCGACACTGATAAATTCTACAGCGTTTCCCTCGAAGCCAAAAAAGCGAGGTTTATTGCATAATAATTTGTGATTCAGAGTGTCGAAGGCCTTATGGTAATCCAACAAAATTAAACACCCCAACCAACTATTATCCAAGGATTTGAAAATTTCATCGCCTAAGTTCAGTAACGTTGTGGTTGTACTGTATTGTTCCCTGAAACCTGATTGGATATCAGGGATTATACCTCTATCAAAAACGAACTTGGAGATTTGATTTTTCATTATAATTTCCAGCACTTTTGACATAGTTGGTAGGATGCTTATCGGTCTCAGGTGTCCAAACTCAGCGGGAGAAGATATTTTAGGATATTTTTAGGAATTGGTGTTATATTTGCGTGCTTCCAAGCTGACGGGAAGAAATTGGTAGTAATAGCGGTATTTACAATAAACGTAATATGGCTTACAAAAGACTAACTAATTTCAAAGAAATAAGCGAAACACCATCCGAGCCAATACAATAACTTTTTATGCTGTTCAAAGCTTCGAGCACCTCGAAAGTGTTAACTGTTTTGAAAGCGAATTTGTCATTTCCTTTACTCAATTCGTTGTACTTATTCAGTATCAAATCTGGCTGTAACTGAGCCGCATCAGGGACATAGTTGAAATTTGTGTTAATAGAGTCAACGTCAGATAAATTAGGGGGGATGAAAGAATTATTTTTTTTTTGTTTGTGACATTCATCAGATTCAAAGTGTTCCAGATGTCTTTCTTCGTTTTTCACGTTTTATAGCACCTGTTACATAATAACGTAAGTCTTTGTATGAATCCCAATCTCTTCCTAGCTTCGTTCTACGAAACTTTTGGAGGGCTTTATCGCGTAATTTAGTCATTAGTTCTCACAGTATGAGCTATACATCGTTTTGAAATTAAGTAAGCTATGAGAAATACGCTACTTTTCATAGCAGTTGTAGGAAACAGCTATTTACATACCAAGGGAGGAAAATCATTTTTTTCTTCCCGCGGATAGTTTGATGCCCGACGCGAAGCGGAGGGCATTAATATCCGCGGGAGGAAAAGCATTTTCCTCCCTTGGTATGTATATAGTTTTTTCTACTACCTTTAAGGTCATCATTTTTATAACGTCCTAAAAATTATAATGCGTGCATACTTATAAGAACAACTGCAGAAAGTTGTGGAACTATACAGTGTGTCCATAAAGTAACCCCCCCCCCTGTTAACTTTTGAATGGATTGGAATTTTCGCATGAAATTTTTTTTGGAGGAATGGCAGTTCATAAGCTACTTTCTGACGACAAAAAGAATGTCTATCTTTCAAAATGGCGGCCCGACGCCATTTTTAAAGAATTTCAAACAAAAATATACATCCAGAACAAAATGGCGGTACATAATGTTAGAGCTCTGCTATACAAGGATCTTTTCAATTGCTATTAATGAGTTCTAGTAAAATCATCAAATCTTTTTTGGTATCATTAAATGAAAGTTATTTTGCTAAAAATGATAAAAGAGTGCCATCTTCGAATGAAATTTAGTGAGAAGGCAGGTGATTGTTTTATTGAATTTCAGCAAAATTAAGAAAACCATCCAGAATAAAGAACAATGTTTATTTAACATAAATATCTGAAAAATTGAGAAAGAAAATCAAAATAAATGTTCGCCATTGACTTCCTGGCACATGAAGAGACGATTCTGAAATTCGCTTCTTACATTTCCAAACATTTCTGGTGTAAGATTCCTGCATACGTCTCTTATGCGTTCTTCCAATTCATTTATCGTTCCTAGAGCGGTTCTGTACACTTGAGATTTGAGATATCCCCACAAAAAAAAATCCAAAGGGGTCAAATCAGGAGAGCGAGCTGGCCTTTCAATAGGACCCCTCCTACCGATCCATCTTTCCGGAAAATTTTCATTTAAAAAGTTGGTTACTGGCCTGAAATAATGTGGAGGTGCTCTGTCTTGTTGAAAATTAATATTTTCTCTATTATTTCCACATACCTGAATTATTTCCGGAAAGATGTTTTTTTGTAGCATCCTCAAATATCGAACTCCGTTCAAATTTTCTCTCAAGGAATATGGACCTATGATACGGTTGACCTGTATGCCAGCCCAAACATTAACTTTTTGGATGTACTGAGTATGTGTTTCTCTGAACTCGTGAGGATTTTCAGTGCTCCAATAGCGGTGAATATGTCTATTCACATCTCCATTCAAGAAAAACGTGCTCTTATCACTGAAACAAATGTTGCTCGCGTCAATTCTATTTCGACGAAGTTTCTCACTCATCAGATCACAGAACTGAATTCTACGATCAGGATCGTCTTCAGAAAGTTCGTGAACCAGTTTCATTTTATAGGGATGTAATTTTTTTTTTTGTATTTTATGTACTGTCGAACGTGGCATATCATTTTAATCCGCTAACTCAGTTGTGGATTGTTGAGGGTTTTCTTGAAGATCCACCAAGATATCAATCTGCTTGTTTGGAGAGACAGATGGCTGTCCACTTTTCTTCATATTACCCAGATTCCCAGTTTGTTCAAATTTTCTTATGAGTTCTTTTTTTTCTGTCAATGGGATTGTCTGGATACATCTCATTGAATAATCGCATAGCTGCATGAGCATTCGCTTGAGACTGGTAGTAAACTTTAACAGCAAAAACTTTTTCCTCTACTGTACGCATCGCTCTCCTCAATATTAAAAACTGGTGAAGTGTAAGATTGAGTTAACAACTATGAGTTGTGATAAGGAAATTTCTTATTTATATCTTTACACAGGTACCATATTATAATGACTAATTGATGGATTGTTCTAATTTGAGGAATTACTTTTAATTAAGGGATGTTATTATAGATAGATAGATAGATATAGGTCTTTATTTCCCAAAACACATAGCAACATAATAACAAGATCAATCTTTTAACTTATTTTATATTCATTAGGAAAACGCCGAGGATCAGATGACCCCTGTACAAGTACCTGGGTCCCTGTTATTATTCCCAAGCGGTGGACGAAAACATAAAATGTGAATGTGAACAATAATGAAACATAAAAAAAAATTGAAATGTATAAAAAAAGTTGTAGATTATACCTATGGCCCTTCAATTATTTTCGAGTATAAAACACTTGCTCGAAATTGAATAACAAAGAATTAATAAATAAATTACAAATAAAATTTAATTCCTTTCTAATGATTTCTAACTCTATAATCATATTGCTTTACCTCACAGAATCGAGCTGCTCATTTAATAATTTTTTCTTTAGGTATTCTTTGAAGAGGTTCATTGATTTGTCTTTAAAATCTTGAGATATACCATTGTATGTAGCGGTAATTTGATATGAAAAAGCCCGTTTGAAAGTTTCAGTCCTGTGAGAAGGTGGTGTAAGTGTTCCTTTGAAACGAATGTTGATATTGTGGACATCATTTCTAAAGGTGATTTTTTTCCATAGATGTTGAGGGGATTTGAATTTGATTATCTTGTGATAGAGGCAGGCAGAATGCAAAAATCTCCTTCGTGTCATATTTAACCATTGAATATCATCGAGTTTGTGTGATATACCTTCTCTTCTTCTAATACCAAAAATTAGGCGTAAGCAAGAATTTTGCATAACTTGCAGTCGTCGTTTATCATCTGCATCAAGGAAGGGACCATACACTGCATCGCAATAATTAAACCTTGAAAGCACTAGAGTGTCGCACAAAAGTGCCTTCACTTTTCTATTCAAACAATGTCTGGAATTGTATATCAGCTTCAAGTTATAGAATGCAGCTCGCCTAACATTGTTTAGGTGTGATTTGAATTTGAGGTCATCATCGAGAGTGAGTCCTAGATTTTTAGCACTTCTAGACGGTTTTATTAATTGATCCTCAACTTCAACTTTGATAAAATCTTTCAAAGCGTTTCTATTTATCTGAGATCCAAAGAGCAAAACAGAGGTTTTCGTGGCATTTATTTTGAGAGAATGAGATGTAGATTTTTTCAACAGTGCCACAATGTCTGAGTTTATTTTTGAATGTGCAGAATCTATATGAGGAGGGTCAAAAGATAGATATAATTGAGTATCGTCAGCATAAAAGCTTACTTTACAGTCTTCAACGCAAGACGAGAAATCCGATGTGTAAATTGAGAAGAGAAGCGGACCAAGAATGGATCCTTGTGGAACTACAGTTTTAATCCCAAGAGGTGTGGATATATTTTCACCAATCCTGACTAGCTGACTCCTATTTCTCAAGTATTCGTGAAAAAATGTCGACGCTCCCGGACCTAGTCCTATGTAATGTAGTTTAGCGCATAACATTTCGTGACTCAAAGTGTCAAAAGCTTTACTAAAGTCCAGGAGAACCAACACTGTTGCACGTTTTTCATCCAATCCTCTCAAGATATCATCAGTTATGTTCAGCAAGGCAGTCTCACAACTATGGCTCTTCCGGAACCCTGACTGCTCTTCAGGAATGATAGCAAACTTGGTTACATGTTTCCGCAATTGATTTTCTACTTCCCTTTCCAATAATTTGGATAGACAAGGCAAAAGGCTAATTGGTCTGAGGTCTTTGAAATGCTCTATTTTTTGCTTTTTATGTATTGGTTGCACGATTGCTTGTTTCCAACTATTAGGAAAGATGTCATTTATCAAACACTCATTAATGATATGTGTGATAAATGGTAAGATGAATGGGCAGCACATTAGAATGAGCTTCAGATTTAAACCATCTCCACCTTGAGCATTAGACTTCATACTATAAAGAATGGTTTGTACCCGTTCTTCCGTCACTTGTTGGAGTTCTAATTTATCAACATTTGGGAGAGTATTTTGGTTATAAAATGTTATCATATTTCCATCTGGTATTATAGTAGGTATTCCATTGACATAATAATCATTTAAAGAGTTGGCATTACTTAAGTTTGGAGGGATTTCGAAGTTATTTCTGTTACCTATATTGAGAAATTTGAGATCTTTCCAGACCCTAGAAACACCCTGACGACGGGTCAAATGGAGAAAGTATGCTTTTTTCTCGTTCCTGCACGACAGTGTTGTGAGATTTCTCAGTGATTTGTAATAATCAAAATGAGTTGGATTTTTAGTTCTTTTCCATCGACTGTGTGCTTTATTTCGCAGAGACATTAAAAGTTTTATATTATCTGTTATAACTGATTGCCCCGATTACCTGGGTCGATATTAATATTATTCATTTTGCTTGATTATCTGTTTGTTGATAAAAAATCAATTACAGAATACTTCTGTAAAAGGGTACCTAGAAGATTTGATGATTTTTCCAGAACTAAAGTATCCGAAGGATCCTTATAGCAGAGCTCTAACATTATGTACCGCTATTTTGTTTTTGACGAATATTTTTGTTTAAAATTTTGTTGTTGTGTAGAGAATTGAAATGCAATTCAAACGATGTATCACTCGACCCCCATAGCCTTTAAAAAAAATTAAATGGCCGACCGACGTCATTTTAAGAAAAAAATTATTTTTTTTATTGCCAAAAAGAAGCTTAAGAACTACCATTAAACCAAAAAAACTCAAAACATAATTCCAATCCGTTCAAAAGTTAACATGGGTGGGGTTACTCTAAGAGAGTTCTTACATTATGTACAGCCATTTTGTTTTGGAGGTATATTTTTGTTTGAAATTTTGGGGACGTATAGAGCATTGTAAGACGTTTCGTATGAGGTATCACTCGACCCCCCATGCCATTTGAAAAATTCTTTCAAAATGGCGTCGGGCCGCCATTTTGAAAGATAGACAATTTTTTTGTCGTCAGAAAGTAGCTTATGAACTGCCATTCTTCCAAAAAAAATTTCATTCGAAAATTCCAATCCGTTCAAAAGTTAACAGGGGGAGTTACTTTATGGACACACTGTATAATGAGGCTATACGACAAAATATTAAGTAATCGTTACGTCGTCGTCATCGTGTTGACAACGATTTGTTGCTATGGCGTTGTTTGGTAATACAAACATAATAGTTGTCATAAGCTGTCACGTTGTTTATTTACCCTTTTAAGTTGCTTCTAAGTTTTGAAAATGAGTTCTAGCGAAGACGACCTGCCAAAAGATCTCGCTGAAGAGGCAAAATGGATTTCAATGCATCTTCTTCCTGATAAATCGAGAGGAAAAGTACCATTTTCCACTCTTCTTTAGGGGACGAAAATAAAGTTTTCTATTGAGGTAGTAGAAAAAGTATATTTTGGGCTATTCTACTCTACTGTTTCAATGAATTATTTCCACGGAAACCTCCGGTCGGCAAAGTTTTTCGAAAAATCACAAGTGTAAATAAACTACTCTTAGGAAGGGGTTGCTTTGATTTTTCCGGAATCAGCAAATTCCGACTTGTCAGTAATTCCGAGAGTCGGAAATAGCAAATTCCATCTTAGTCAGTCGGAATTCCAGATAGTAAGTCGGAATTTAAAAAAATATATTACTGTGTACTTCGTATCGTATACAACCTTTAAACAGACAAAATAACCAATCAAGAATAAGTGTCAAATTAAAAACTAACCTTCTCTCGGGCTGCTCAGGTTTAACTGTGGTAGGAGCAGGTGGTTTGACCGTGGTACTTGGTGTCGCCGTGGTACTTGGAACAGAGCTCGAGGGGGGAGTACTGGGAGTAGTAACCGGAGAAGCAGTAGTACTAATCGTAGGTACAGGTTTCGGAGGAACAGGAGTTGTTACATTTGCTGGAGTTGTCGAAGACATTGGAGTTGTAGAATTTGTTGGAGAGTTGGTGGTATTCGTAGTTGGAGGAGTTGTAATAGATGTAGGTTGAGTTGGTTCTGAAACAGAAACACAGAATTAGTCAGTACAGGGTGGGCCGAATTATAATAAACACTAGAACGCCAAACCCGCTATCCGCGATTCAGTTAAATTACCCCTCACAGGGAATAATGACAAACCTTTGCACTTGCGCATTATAGCTGTTTGTGGTCACGTCGTTGCCAAGTTTTTTTTTTTTTTTCTTGTTCCAAATGAGGTTCGGAACATCATCTGTGGTTAGGGCAGGTAATTGTGGAAAGTCCAGTAAACTTGGCAACACCGCCTTAAAATCCTATCGTGGCGTATCAAGCGAAGAAAGATAACAGCGTCGGCTTCTGAGTATTGGCATCCTTAGGTTTTAGCAGTTGTTCAGGGAAACTGCGTGAATCTGGATAACACCAATATATTGGTCCTTTATAAAAAAATATGACATTGATGCCAACGACATGTTAATCGAAGATGGGGAATTTTATCATTTAATTTAATTTCTCCCTTATCTTTGAGTACTCTGACTGAAAATGTGTGGTTACACATATATATTAGGATTTGTTGTAAAATCTATAAATAAAATTATCAAATGTATATTTGTCTACTTTTGAAGACATTACATAATCTTCTGCAGATAAAAAAACTTTAAATTATTGAATAGAAAAAGAGGTGGTCTCATAAGTCCATCACAAACTGTTATATATATATATATATATATATATATATATATATATATATATATATATATATATATATATATATATATATATATATATATATTTATATTTTCCATGAGAGAAAAATCCGGCAGGTTCTTGCAATTACTGATAATTGTATGCCAAATGAAAGAAATTTTTTGGAAACTTTCATACACCAAACTTCATCAATATTATTTCAGGATGAAAAATTATTCATCTCCATAATAAAGCACATATTCGATATATCTCCCTATGAGGGGAGTCACAAATTGAAAATGATAAAAGCAATAACAAGAATTTACACCAGAATTAGATTTTTCAATATTGCAATGTCGCAAACTGAGAAAATTAGAGATGAATTGAAGTGAAGAACACTAATAAAATTTATGATATTTTCCCTTCAATAGATTTTTTAACAAAATTTTCGTTTGATAGAAATATGTTTGTAACATTACAAAATAAAATGTGTTGAGAATTATTATAGTCCTTTTTTCTCCAATCCTACAATTTCTCCTTATTTAAAACAAAATGAAACAAATATCCTGTAACAATTTGAATTTTTGGCTTTTTATATTTTTTTATCACAACATTCGATAATCTACTTCTTATTACAAAAAATGCCATTCGAATTTAATACGATTCAACAACATTTACAATGATAAATGAGAACCTCTGATCAAACGCAAAAATGTAGTTTCCTACCCGAGAAACTAAATTTATTTGACAGATTTTTTCCCAATTTTATATCTCCAATCAAAGACATTTTTGTTTTTCATCAAAAATAGTGGAAAAGTGATAATAAGAGTCAACAAGTAGTTTTAACTCCTGTAAAAAAATGTAATGTCTTGTCAATAAAAGCCTTTGTTATTATTATTATTATTACATATTGCATTAATAACTGATTAATCAATCAATCGATTTGTAGAAGTAGAAAACAAAATTCAATATACAGAATTTCGAAAATCAAATATACGACTACATAAAGAAAGTGTTTCCTCACTCTGATATGGATTTCGACTATAAAGGCCGATTCAGATCCATGGGTGCCCATGCAGGGTTTTTGACCCTGCATGAGAAATGCATGCCTGTCGACGTTCACATCTGTGCCTGCCGGCTTGCGTCAAAAACGCGGGGTGAGCATTCACATGATCTAGTGATTTCCCAACATAGATGCGTTTTTGATGAAATATCCCTAGCTTTCCATTGTTGGCAATAATGAACTTGGTTATAAATAATAAAGATTAATAAATAAATAAAAAAGTATATTAGTTTCACATCTGTATCCTGAACTAAAAATTATCTATTTATAAATTCTCCTACTGCTCAGAATTCCAAAGGCATTTGGAATTCACAATTACCCTTCAAGACCTACTGAAGCTGCAGCTGAAAATAGTTTTACCATCTTGTTTCGATAAGGAAATGGTTTCATGACATTTATTATCAAGGGCTGCATGGTGCATCTCGATGGTCACATATTATGGAAGTGGATTAGTTTGCCCTGGGTCATGGTTCATGAACTTGAACTATGGGCTTCTACAGAACACACGACATCTGAAATTTTCCTATTTGTGCCCTTATCAAAATACAATAATATATAGTTTAGTTTAAGAAAGTTGAGCCACTGCTACTTCTAGCAGGTGCTTGAATCATGATGTTTTCCATCAATTGCTCCTAGTGCTTCAGGAAAGTGCCAATTCATCTGCATATGGTTATCTACTAGTAATCCACTCTTCTGTTTCATTTGGAAACTGACAATGGAAAAATGATGGATAATCACTTGCATTGGACGATATATTACTACTGTGGTTGAGAAATGTATTGAATACTAATATACTATATTAAACATAATACTTGATTTTGTTTTGAAACAATGATACTTTTAAGTTGTAATCCTTTTCTGCAATATTTCAGGATGTACTTATTCCATGTTTTCATATTTGTATAGGAAAAGATGGAATGTCCAGAGAAACTGTATGAAAATGCAAAAAGAAAAATTATACAAATCTTTAAAAAAACATTCTTTAGAGTATTTATTATACATTGCATCGGATACCTCTGGAATTATAACAGAGAATGTGGAATGACCGACTCTGAAAGAATAGTTCAAACTCTAGGTAATGGTGGGTTATACAGTGCGACGCTATATTATGGAACAAATTCATTATTTCTGAATATAAAGATATTTCGGAAAAATCCTCGGACAGGTCGATTTTCTTTTCCGATGGGCCAATTTTTGAACCCCTCCCAAAATATATAGGGTTATCCGCAATTGAGTAAAAATGACAGGTGATATTTTTAAATTGGACACCCAGTAAATTTTTTTGGCCATATCTCCGCAGCCGTTTGACATAATTCCATCAAACTTGGTATCACTGGATTTGTAATGACGATCCCTAACCAAATATCAGGGTTCGGAAATATCATGATATTTATATAAATATGATATGATATGATCATATCATATCGGATATATATCCGATATATATATCGGATATATATCCGATATATATCATATTTAAAATTTAATTATTTAATTAAAAAATATCATTGTTTCTAGCACAAACTATTGTTTAACACAAATACATTAACAAAAACCTATATTTTAAACAACAAAACGGTTTATTCTAACTCTAATTAAAAAGAAAAAACAAAAACAATTAATAAAATAAACATATTTTAATATTATTTTATTATTTCAACACAAACACACAATTAAAAACCTTTTCCAAACAACCTTTTCTAACATTGATAACTCTAATTAAAAAGAAAAAACTAAAAACAAATAGATTTTAAATTTTAAATAACATTATTAACATTATTATGTCAACATTGATATTGATATATCCTCCTCAGATGAAATATTAATATCAATATCATTCCTATTATTGACAATTACGTCAGAATCTTCAGATATGGCTGGTTTCCATGCTCAGTCAAGGTTGGTTTTCTTTTTATCTATATTTTGATTCATACACTCGAACATAAAAACCAGTCCACTGGCTTTTTGGTTTCCCAAGCGATTCCGTAAATCCGATTGAACCAAACCGAAAGAAGAAAAGGCCCTTTCAAGATATTTTCGGATGTTTAGAATAATGGAAAAAAAATTAATTTAATAAATAAAATTATCGAATATATCAGATATATATCAAGTAAAAAATATCATGATATATATCGTGATATATATCATGATATATATCACTGGATATATATCCTCCGAACCCTGCCAAATATGGACAAATATACTGGGTGTCCCATATAAAAATATCACCAAAGTCGCTTTTCCTCAAATGCGAATAACCCTATATATTTTAGGTGAGGTTCAAAAATCGACCTGTCCGAGGATTTTTCCGATATATCTTTATATTCAGAAATGATGAATTTCTTCCATAATTTAGCGTCGCACTGTATACGCCTATCCTATAAACAAGTTGAAATAGTGCTTCTGAATGAGGGATTTTTTTCTATGTTCTATTGTAATGGTTCTTTTTCCCAAGAAATGAAGTTTGGACACAATGGACTTTTCGAATTAGATTTAATGAACGATTCTTTATAAAATAATGTAACAATGAAAATAAATGCAAAACTAGTGAATGTGTTGGTTGAATGTCTGAATCTGAATGATCATCAAAATGCACTCCAAGTACAAGTTGACGTGTGTGTGGGCAGGCTACCAGTGGCGTGGACTACATCAGCTAGCATCAACGGGGGACCATAACAATGTTCATCCATTCTGATAGAATTTTTGAAACTTTCAGGGTCATTTCCCACATCATCCATCAAGTTTAAAATTTCTTATATCCTTTCAACCATGGTCTAACCCACTATCTCCTTTCATTTCTCGTTAATAAAGACAGACCTCCATAAATGAAATAGGTATTACAGAGACTTCCAATTATATATAAATATTTTTTGTAGGAGCTGATGTATCCATAAAATATGTTATAGGATAAAATAAGGTTGATATAAATAAACCAAGGATAAAAGATTCAGAATTTGAAAAACTCAAAATTCATTCATCCAGTATTGACATTATTACAGAACCAAATGAAATATGACCTTGAGATAGAAACGCACGTGAAAGGCACGTATGTGAATTGTCGTGCAGTTTTCAGACACAAGCGTCAAAAATGCATATGCGTGTAAATCGCACGTGCATCAAAAACCCTGCGTGGGCACCCATGTATCTGAATCGGCCTTAATAGGCTCAACGGTTTATGGTGGATTTATGCAGCAGTCATAAGTCATAAGTTTTAAGTCATAAGGAAGAATACTCGTTAATGATTTGACGAATATTCTTCCTTATGACTTATGACTGCTGCATAAATCCACCATTAGGCATGGAGCCGATGGACACACAAATTGAGTTTTTTTTCTGATTCACAGACTGAGTGGAATCAATTCCCATCAAAATATCAAATTTGAATTTTTTGACGATCACAATAATTTCTCCCTACTTGGTCGCGAGAAATCACTAAATAAAGACCTACACTCAATATTTCTATTTTCAAGAAGTCAAAAATCTTAAGACCGTCCCTAGCGCATAGTCATGGGTTGGTGTTTCTCCCCCTAGGAGGACCAGGTTATTCCGAACTAATTGGGGTTCTATGTATTATATTTCTATGGCCGAATTGGAGGCTTTTAAAGGGAAAGTCCTGTCTTCACACTAGATAGATGAAAACTGGTGGCTGTGTCCGAGGATCAAATTTTATGACAAACTTTAAGGTGAAAACCGCATATCGATATCTATCGTCGTTTGTGAGTTGCAGCGTGTTTTTCGAAAATGTGCATTTACGATAAGTTGCCGTAACTTAAAAGTCCTTGTTCCTATAAAAACATTTCCAAATCACTTTTTTACGTAGAATTCAATGGTGTAAGTTATTTATTTTATCAAATAACATTTCGATAGTTATTGAAGGAAAAAAAATTTAATGAGACACCCTGTATATTCCAATAGAGCTCAAAATTAACTTTCCAAAAATATAGCACATTTGATATTTTGCTAAAGTAATCTTTGAAATAATTTTTTCATCTAGACTTTGAAACACACAATTTGAAAAAGTAGGCTTTGGACGACGCGACGCGGCGATAAAACGTTCGCTAGTAGCTATCAAATGTTGAGAAAGCTTTTCACAGCAGTAATTAAAACTCATAGTTTCAATAAAACTGATAACAATTTATTGGTAATGATTTTTTTTTCAGAATTATTCTTGTGAAAGTCATCAATTTTCAGGGTTAATATCAAACCATAATGATCACTCAAATCGATGTCTTAGATATTTTCACTGAATAATGTGTTACTGATATTTGTGGCATAATAATCTGTGATTTTGAAGTATACCCGTTTTTGTCTGTAAACACTCTTATGGGTTTTTTTATTTTTGAAAATTAATTGGTAGCTCTCCAGTAAATCGATAAATAGGCTTTTATCTTTTTCTTTCTTTGAACAATTTTTGGTGTTTAAATTATCTATATTAACATCGCCACAGATAATAATATTTTTATTTCGCTTGGTGAACTGACTTAAAGTTTGTGACAATCTGTTTATGAAAGTATCCATTGATCCCACAGGGGGTCTGTATATGTTAATCAAACAATAATTTTCGTCCTTAACAGAGAAAGTTATAGCACAATATTCTATATTCATTTCATCATCTTTGCATCTGGCTATTTTCAAGTCTTAACTAATGTCTTAACTAATGTCTTAACTAATGTCTTTGTGTACATAAATTAGTACACCACCATGGATACGTTTTTTTTTTTTCTATTGAAGAAACTGGCAGTATTATAGTTTTCCAATAGACACAATATATCTATTTTCCTCGTTTCAGCAATTAGCTCTAATTCTTCGAGTTTATTAGGTAATGACCTGATGACCTGATATTAAGATTGATAAATTTCGTCGAATTTAGTCGAAATTGTTGGATTGTGATTGAAATTCATCATTTTCTGATTTTTGTTGGTTTCGAAATGAAGAGTTCCGAAACTGAAATCGTTTAACTAAAACTTTCTTTGGCCAATATGAAGGCCGCAGTGGAGGGCCTGATACGGGCCCACTCACGTTCAAACCTAACCTAACCTAAATATGAAGGTTCATAAAGAACATCTTTGAGTTCCATATTAGCACCAACTCGAAACGCTGAATATCGTCCAACCGTATTCAGTTTCGTTACTTCAAATTCGTATCCAGGAGATCTCTTTACAAGATAGATTTTAACTTTTTCGGCTGTTCAAAGTAACTGGAACTGCATCATATTAAAAATTAAGAAAAATCAACAGATTTTTTTCTTTTTGTGCCCTTTGGAGGGAGGGGGGATTATCATAAAAAAACTGCTATCTCCCTTATTCAGGCTTATTTAAACATTCGACGATACATTTAAAGGCACTCTAGATTTTTTTTTTGCCTTTATTAAATAGTCGCGGAGTCCTGGAATGACTTCTTTCAGAACGAAGATGCACACACCTTGGCTGCTGATTTAACACAAAAAATTCAAACGTGTATCTAGAAGTCAATGGTAGAAATAAAACCTGTTAAAAAAAAGAAAATTTGGATCACTAGTGGTTTAATAACATCTATCAACAAAAGAAATAGACTGAATAAAGAAAGGCATAAAGATTGGGACAATGTTGAACTCCAAAACAAATATAAAGCCTACAGGAACAATCTCAATCTTCTCATGAAGAAAACGAAAGCAACATTTTTCAGAGACAAAATTGAAAAAAATAAAAACAACCCTAAAAATGTATGGGAGACGCTAAGGGCATCTACAAATCAAAATAATAAAAAATCAGAAATAAAAGAAATTCGTCTACAAAATAATGTGATTTCAACTAATCCTTTGGAAATAGCAAACAATTTTGTTGATAAATATACTAGCTTAGGAGAACTTCTAGCGCAGCAAATATCAGAACCTAAAAATTTCAAAGAAACGAGAAAAAGAATTTCGAACACCATATTCTTAGAAGAGTGCAGTGAAACAGAGATAAGACAAATAATCCTCAAACTCAAAAAAAACAAGGCACCCGGTTTAGACTCTATAAGCCCAGATACAATTAAAATCATATGTGATAGTATATGCAGACCAATATGTCATCTTTCGAATATCATTTTGAGAAGCGGTACGTTTCCCAATATTTTCAAAAAAACCAAAATCAAACCGATTTATAAGAAAGGAGATAAATTGGAATGCCTGAACTATAGACCTATATCTTTGATCAGCTGCATCGCAAAGATAATAGAAACAGTAATCAAATCGCGTTTATGCAAATTCTTAGATAAATATGATATTCTTTCCCCATTGCAGTACGGTTTCAGAGAGGCCAGGTCCACTCAAGACGCAATAGTCACCCTTACCTCCAAAATATATAAATCCCTTGATGAAGGAAAACCGTCACTCTGTATCTTCGTGGACCTGGCTAAAGCTTTCGATACCGTAAGCCATGGAAAGCTGATTGAGACATTAGAGGATATGGGAATAAGAGGACCATGCCTGAAGCTAATGAAAAGTTATTTAACTGACAGAACTCAATGCGTCGATATTCAAGGAACCTTAAGTAATTTCAAGAACATCAAATATGGCGTACCACAAGGCACCGTGCTAGGCCCCTGTCTTTTCAATATATACCTAAATAATTTGTTTTTTCTTGATATTGAAGGTCAAATTGTAAGTTTTGCAGATGATACTGCTGTCTTCTATAGCGCAAATAACTGGACAAACTTATTCAATACAGCCCAAACAGATTTTACAAAAATAAAAGAATGGTTCGATTCTAGGCTATTGACCATTAACTTTGATAAGACGCATTACGTACCGTTCAGTATACAGAGAATTGATTACGATAACTTTCCCCCAATTTCGCAATCAAACCCAACAACATTTTCAATTTTACCGGCCAATTCAACTAAATACTTGGGCTTGATTATCGACTGCAATCTGAAATGGGATCATCACATAAAAAAACTATCAGGAAAACTACGGAGTTTGCTATACGTATTCAGACACTTTAAAACGATGGTAAACATTGAACAATTGAAATCTATTTCGCCTTAGTGGAATCACAACTCAGGTATGGATTGATAGCATGGGGTGGTGCATATAACCACCATATATCTCCAGTCATAACCTTACAAAAATGGATTTTAAAAATCATATATGGAAAAGAGAAAACATTTTCCACAGCAGAACTTTTTGAGCTATCACAAGTACTTGAGATCAAAGAACTTTATTTTCAGTGTTTAATTAATAAAGAAAAATTTACAAAAAACAAAAACCCTATAAAGAATATATACTCTACAAGAAACCAACCTCTTGCCGTATATATTCCAAAAGTGAACAGAACAATTACTTTGAGAAGTCATATTTTTCTTGGTCCAAGATTATACAACAAAATCCCCCTGGAAATTCGTGAAATAAATTCACCTGCAATGTTCAAGAAAAAAGTTAAACAATGGCTGCGAGCGAGTACAATTGTTTTGCAACTCCTTCTAACCTAGGATATTATTTTATTTATACTCATGATGTACTTCAACTTCATTTCATGTTCCACTTTTAATGTTTTATTGCATTACTGTTGAACATTATACACATTTTATTCTGCGTATGGCTACACACCACGATTTGTATATATATTATATATTCGCTCTTTTACTTTTACTTTTCTACTAAAATTATTATTAATCGTGAATTCTGTAAACCCATCTCCTTGTGCATTAATTTTATCTACATCGTAACATAATTTGCATCATATTTTAAATTATCAACTTATTCAATTTCTTAGATATTGTATACTTATTGAACCAATCATGATGAAGACAATATACCACACACAAGTAGCTGACACTACTCACGTGGTATCAATTCACATGTTTCTTTAATATTATGTGCATATCATACCTTTAACACAAGTGTTGTCAGTACCTAATATATAAACAATATTTTTCATTCCCAGCCCTGTAACACCACATACAAGCATCTGTTGCTTAAGTGGTCCCAAACATGTTTATTCCAATGACTTGTCAATCACAGACAAGCATATTTTGTGCTTATGTGATATTTCGTCTATTTAGCCATGTGTTATCTATGTTCAATTGTAGTCTTATGTTTTGTGAAAAATTATTTTGTAAAATTTTTTAGTGAATAAACATTATTATTATTATTATTATATTAGTCTTAAAATACCCGCCCTAAGACATACGCAGATACGGTGAAACTGTATCGCAGCGATATTCACTCCCGAAGTCATGGCTGGAACTCGCTAACGCTGATAAGAAAGAGATACGCAGATACGGTGAAGGTTAAATTGGGGCAAAGTTGCGAAATTCCTATTGAAATTGTGAGAGAAATTCTTACATTTTTGCCGATTTTCAATCACTTATTTGAAATAAATTTATTCGAATTTTGGAGAAGCACTTTGTCATTCCAAAATCAGTTGAGTAATAAACATTGACAAAAAATCAAAAAAATATCATTATTAAAATTATGAACATGTTGGTAAAAAAATCATTTCATTGAAAAACTGAAAGGACTTGGTTTCAATGTATATTAGGTGTTCAAACTGATGTCCCTTTTGTTAAATATAAATCCTAGTAAGAAAATTCCTATGGGAAGTACCAAATACAATCATATGAACAGGGTATTCCCCAGTATGAATCTCATTCAAACGGCGGGTATTTACTCACGGCGCTTCGAGGATTCTCAAATTTACTGGGATCACTCTGATCACCCTGATTACAAATCGTCATGAGGTTTTTTAAAACTCAATTGTGAGCGCCAAGATTACAGTAAAATTTTCTAGATAAAGTTACTCAGTTCAGTTTTTTTTAATACCATTACTTTTTTTAGATACACAAAAATATGAAGAAACTTATTATTACTTATATTATATTTTTGAAAATATCAAATCAATGATAACGATTCGTTTTCTTATTTTTGTTCTAGTATACCTTCAAGATCTATAAATTAAATTATAGGCAGAAGATTTTCTGATCAAACTGCCATTCTATTCAATACAGTGCATTCATTATTATCGCTACAGTCAGCATATACAGTGAATGAAAGTTTCAAACGCCCTGTTCAAACAAGACTTACTTACTTTTCCCATTATTATTTCCTACAAGGAATTATTTGAATTTTGTTCATATTTTGAAATTCATTCAAGGGTAATAGGGAAGATTGGTGTCATTGTACATCTATATGCACATCGAAACTAACCATAGCCCTTTTCAGTCAGGCAATTATGTTTTACTGATACTGTGTTATTGTGTTATAGGTAATGAAAAATCTTTTAAAATAAAAATACCCCAAATTGAAATTCCATGTTTTTAACTCCTGTAACTGATACTAAATTGAAACAACAAAATATCCTCACTAAAAACAATTGTTTGCCAGGAATAGATAATATGATCAAAAATATTCTCATTCACATCCTTTATTCATCCTTTACACAAAAAAGGTGAGTTTTCACTGATTGAATATTACAGATCAATAAGCCTACTACCAAGTTTTTCAAAAAAGTTTTTGAAAAATGTATGAGTAACAGATTAATGGAGTATCTACTGCAGAATGATATGTTCTGTGCATGTCAACATGCATACCTGAAAGGAAAGGGAAACGCACACAGCCCTTTATCAATTCATTGAAAACATTTTGCAAGCACTTGAGAAAAATGAAGTTATAATGGGTTTATTTTTAACAAAAGCATACAATTGTGTTAATCATCAACTTCTACTGAAAAAATTAAAGCTCTACGAAATGAAATGTTTAGTTTATGATTGGCTATATTCTTATTTATCAGGAAGATCTCAACAAATAATGATTATTAAACAGGGTGCGACTGTTGAGTCAAAAACCGGACTTGTTAAAATGGGAATTCCACAGGGTGGTATAATTGGTCCAATAAGATTCATCTTATGTATGAATGATGACTGTTTTTAAAGTAATTATGCCGATGATACCAACATTTTAATAACTGCACCGGATTTTAATACTATATTTGATAACACAGAAAATATTTATTCATCAGGGTGGATCTCGGATGAGAAGCTATTATTGAATGAATAAAAGACAAATTGCATAATGTTCAAAACAAATAGGTCGCAGTCAGAATATTCAAAAAGCATTCGGTTGAATGAAGCTGAAATCAATATAAGTACAGAAACAATGTTTCTGGGAATAACTATAACTGTAGTTCTGTCATGGGAAAGTCATATAGGAGAACTGGCGAAAAAATTAAACTCTGTCTGCTATACATTGAGGGTTATGTCACAGTACTTATAAGTGAAGATGGACTGAAAGTAATTTATTTTTCAAATTTTGAATCTCTTGTCAGATACAGTTCAATTTTTTATGGTAGTAGTAATTCTGTAGAAAAAATATTTAAATGCCAGACAAGAGCACTGAGAACAATAAAAAACTTAGTTTTAGAGCTTCTTGCAGAGGCATTTTTAAAACTAACAAAATTTTAACTGTTGCAGTAATATACATTGAAGAGTGCCTAATGTTTTCATCAATATTAAGGATTTTTATGTATTATACATATCCTATTCACAGACTGACTGGGGAGGGGGTAAGAATTTTTTTTATAAAACAGCACAACATTGTGCAACATTAGCAACAATGAAACGAGTGAAAATATTGTTACCGGGCTCAAAAATAAATATTCTAATCTGCGCAAGGGGTGATTCCAACGCCCCCTAGCTGCAAAACTGCTCATTTTTTTGTGTTGGCGCAATGGTAACATTGGTTAAGAATTACATGGACTACATCATACCAAAAATTCAAAAAAATCCACCGGGACCCAAATTTCATAAGGAGTTTGCGGGGTCCTTTAGACTGGAGTTGGAAAAAAATACATTTTTCTACTACCGCTTACCAAAGTAGCCTTTGACGCTCTCAGATCTCAACGCAAGACGTTTTCCGAGGAATGTCATTTTGTAACAGCTTTTACGCTCTAGAGCGAAAATATTGAAAAAACGCTCGATCTCCCTAGCTTTTGATAAAAACGAACCTATTCTTGCATGAAGGAAAGTGAACACAAGAAATTCAAAGCACTCTGAGGGACTGCGGTGGTGTTAAGGTTAGAGATGCTTCCTACTAATCTGATTTATCGATCTTGGCGTGAGTTCGAACTCAGGACTCGGTAATTTTTTTTTTAGGCAAGTTTTTTATTTTTTTCCTTTTGTTAGAGATGTAAATTATTGAATATTTGGATAGCTTATACATTTGGGAATACTACTGAATGTAGATTTTCTCATAGGTAATATCATGTGCCTATGTTGAATGAAGTGTCTATCTTTTTTATGTCTAAGAGCTGCATTTGTAGAAAAAATCATGTTTGTATTTCCGATTTCGAGCACAAAGTGTCATTGCCTTTCTCTTTGTCGAGCGGCAATCAATCACTTTGCGCTCTAAATACACAAATAGGTATTAGAAAAAAGTTATTCAGTTCCGTACATAGATCTTCTGTATTGTCACCAGAGAGATTTGAATAGTTTTGCAAGAAATTTTTCCCTAGTTCAGAATTTACAAGTTGCCAGATTCTTTTACTCTTATTCTCAACTCAACCTAATTTCGCTATCAAAGTAGGTTGTTTTGGCTGTCAAAATGAATTTTATTGAACAGAACAATGATTTTTATATTCCTCATTTAAAAAAAAAATCTCATCAGAGAAATCAATTGTATTTTGTGTTTGCCAGATATTCTGAGGCCTCTCTTGTCATCCAGCATCGATTTAATCATTGGCTAATTAACCGGTAAAAATGGTTACGTTGCAAAAAAATGGTAGATTTGCATCACTAATAAAACGGAATGCGCCCTTGGATGTGAGAGAAAAGGGGAATCCCCGCGCCAGAGGGGAATCCCCGCACCAGAGGGGAATCCCCGCGTCAAAGGGAAATCTAGCGTGTTGTAAACTTTGCATGCAATTACAATATTACTTTTGTTCTAACAAGCATAGTAAGCATACATTCGTTCCGTTTCGTTTAATATTGTTATTGTTGTGTTGCGTGCGTGACTAATTTTAATTTATAATAAATAAAAAATGCATCGCTAAAAAGACATTTGATTATGTCACTGTTTTTTATTGAAAAAATCGTTTGATTTAAATCGCAATACAAATCATGATTTAAATCAAAATGGTTTAATTGTGCCAACCCTGGGTTTAATTGTGCCAACCCTGGGTTCAACGTTATAGTAAGAGGGATCAAAATTATATTTTATATGCATTTGATAACTTCAATATTAATACCATATATGTATATCTCAACTAGGTTTATTTTTTTAAGTGTTTATTACCTCTCTTACTTCATTGTAAGTAACTGGGGAACTATGAAAGGCTTGGTTTTTAAAAACCGTACCCATCGATATTGATGAGCTGAGAAGAAGAAGAATAACCAACATTATTAGGTTAGGTTTGAACGTGAGTGGGCTCATATCAGGCACTCCACCATTATTAGGACTGAAATAAGAATACGGGCATTGTTTCTCTATAAACACTGATACGGGACATACAGGGTGTTTTAAATTCGATCCTCACCAAATTTCATAAATTTTCAGCTGAATTAAGTCAGTTATCGTATTGTGTTGTTATTTGTAGTATTTTTTTTTCTCTCAATCTTATTACGTATATTTTTAACAATGTATTCTATACTAAATTTAGACCTGAATTCATTTATTGTTTTTGTTATAGTATTTGTTTATTAATCTTATATTGTGAAAAAAAAAATTAAACTATGTATTGTGAATATTAGGATTTTCCTGTTCAATAAACTACTTACTTACTTACTTACTTACTTACTTACTTACTTACTTACTTACCATTGGGATCTCGGAAACTATGAGAGATAAGAACATGGTTGAATTGGGGCAAAGTTGTGCATTCACCTGTCTAACAATATGCCGATGAGAAAGTTCTGAAATTCCGAGTATATCCGGAGATATCCGGAAAAACAGGAAACATGGATTCTTTCCTTTTTGAATAAAATCAGATTTTACCTTTTCAATGGTGTATCATAAGTTATCATTCTTTTCCGAAAAATTGGAAATATCGAAAAATATTAATTCTTATCATAATAGGCTTTGACTTTGATGTTTCTAAATTTGACTTTCAATTTGTTACACTCAATGACATTTTGTTATTGTACACATTGAATTTTTGGCGAAAAATGGCTTTCACGAATGACGAAAAAAGAGATATGATACAAATTTATTACAAATACGATAGAAACAGTGTTAAGATATCGGAAATGTATTTAAACTTGTATCCCGAAAGACGACAACCACATCGAACTATGTTCAAGTTATTGGATCAAAATCTCACCGAGTTTGGTTCATTGGAAAAGCCGAGGAAAAAATACGGAGGCAGAATGGACCAGGAAACTAAAGAAAATTTGATGAATGAGGTATGTATGAGGTAAATTAAACATTGTGTCCTTTTCAATAAAAATTAATAATTTGCAGAAAAACATGAACCCGGGGAAATCTACACGTTCCTGGAAAATGGAATTTGGACAGGCACTTTCACGAATTGTGGGATATTCAACCGAAATAACAAACACATTTGAAGCATAAACAACCTCAGGCAGTTCCGAGAAATTCGATCTCAAGTGCGATTTAGTATCAATGTGTGGGCAGGAATTTACAAAGATAGAATTTTGGGTCCTCATTTATTTGACAGAATTCTGAATGGAGAAATCTATCATCAGTTTTGAATGTCGATTTTCGAAGACTATTTGGATGACCTACCTTTGGCTAACTATAACAACAGCTGGTTTCAACATGATGGTGCTCCACTGCACACTACCAGACGAGTATCTAATTACCTGTGAGGTGAGGTGGCCAGCAAGGTCTCCAGACTTAAATGTTATGGATACATTCTTTTGGGGTACATTGATAAATAGAGTTTATGGTCAGAGGGAATATCAAAATATAGAGGACCTTCAACACAGCATTGTTAGACAGTTCGGAAGATTGAGGAGGAGGGAAATTAATCGTGCAGTGAATAATATTCGAAGAAGGGCACAACTGTGTTATCGTGAACAATGCCATTATTTTGAGCATTTGCTGTGATTTACTTTTGTCTTTACTTTTTAGTTAATAATTGTTATTTGTTCAAAGTTCTATTTTCATTGAAAAGGACACAATGTCTAATTTACCTCATACACACCTCTTTATCAAATTTTGTATTTTTTCATTGGCTTTTCAAATGAACCAAACTCGGTGAGATTCTGATCTAATAACTTGAACATAGTTCAATGTGGTTGTCGTCTTTCAGGATACAAGTTTAAATACATTTCCGATGTTCTAACACTGTTTCTATTTTATTTGTAATAAATTTGTATCATATCTCTTTTTTTTTTTCATTCGTAAAAGCCATTTTTCGCCAAAATTTCAATGACTTGTACAATAACAAAATGTCATTGAGTGTAACAAATTGAAAGTAAAATTTAGAAACATCAAAGTAAAAGCCTATTATGATAAGAATAAATTTTTTTCAATATCTCCCATTTTTCGAAAAAGAGTGATAACTTATGATACATCATTGAAAAGCTAAAATCTGGTTCTATTCAAAACAGAAAGAATCCAATGTAGCGCCCATAAGAAAAAATAAAGTTGATGATGGTGGCCAGAAGACGAAACGTCGGATAGCAAATCTGAAAACACCATTATGTAGCAGGGAAAAAGTGACAATGTGGAAGTGCAATTTATTTTCGAATCCTTCGAAAAATAAAACCAGAAAAAAATTAAAACAATTTTCCGAAATTTCTGTTTTTTCCGTATATCTCCGGACATACTCGGAATTTCAGAACTTTCTCAACGGCATATTGTTAGTCAGGTACATGCGCAACTTTGTCCCAATTTAACTATCTTAGTATCTCTCACAGTTTCTGAGATCTCAATGGTGAGGATCGAATTTGAAACACCCTGTATAGCGAGCTATTCAAAATCTGAGGAAACGAGTGGAATTGTGTTTAGAAGTCGAAGGTGGAATATTCGAGCAACTTTTATAACTTTGTTTTGTTTTGCAAAGAATAAACTTCTAGCTTTTCATGTCAACCCTAATTCACAATCTTAGTTTTTGTGTAGGTAAGCTTGACGGAAATGTGAACGTTCCAGATCCAAATTCAACTGAACTGTCAAAATTTAATTTGTCAAACAAAATTGTTGGCGTTCTTTCCTAAGCACTCTTCACAAAAAAGATTTTTAATTAATTTTTATCAATACATATTTTTCTGTGTTGTATTTGTGTAGTCTTTTAACTCATGTGTCACATTTTATGCATGAACCTTATGTAACTGTATTTTAAGCAATCATTTATTATGTTGTGTACTTACTATGTTTTATTATGTTGTACCTTTTTTGATGACTTGTGCTATACACTGTAGTGTCCATTGCATTACTTAACATTTAAGATTCGATCATATCGTATGATACATCATGGTAATCAGGAAAAAAAACTTTTGAAAAGTGCAACGGATTCGTTATATTATCTAAAAACACTCAAAATGACTTGAAAAGACTCAAAAAGACTTCCTCAGAATGTAAACATTCACAAAGACTCAGAACAAACTCTACTCCAAAATTTACAATCAACAGCTAGTTCATAGTAATATTGAGATGACTACATGTTATATCGTTGAAGTAGACTTTATATTTGTTTTGTTTATATACCAGGCCTCAGTCAGTAGCCTTTTGAGTTTTGAATTATAACCTGCTTATAATTCAATAAAGAGCATTTATTATTATTATCATCAGGAACAATGTGACCAAAAAATCTGTATCATATTCGCAAGTGTGGATCCCATGTTGGAATTGTGATATTTTTTCCAACAAATCCAGTCGAATTGGATTAAACAGAAGCCATAAACAGCATTCAAACACATTCAAGTAATAGGTAAATGGTAAAAATTTCAAATTGAAGAAAGTGGAAGTGGGCTTTTTCATCTGTTTAAAACAAATTATTAGCATTGAGAGGTTTATTTTAAGTAAAGAATACTCACCTGGTGGCACAACTGTTTTAACATCGATAGCATCAGGAATTGTATGGTTTTTGCCGTCTATAATGATTTCATCATGAACTGGGGACTTTGCACCCTCTGGAAAAAAAAACAAATTCAAAATATCTAGAATGTCATCAATAATATAAAAATGCATCAAAATCCTACCTTGCTCCGTAGGATACGCAATGATCAGAACAAAAAACGAAATTAACAGTGAGTATTTCATCTTCAACTTTTTTGTTGGAGCAGTAAAATATGGCGCAGTACTTTGAAAAAAATAATGGTACACCAGCAGAAAATCTGAAAGTTCCGAAACACAATGGGACAAACAGATCGATTTGAAAATAAATGCAAGTATTATTTCACGCACAAATTCTAAAGTAATATCAGTGAAAATGAGTAGATGTATTACAAATTACAAACACTGCAAACAGCAAACGTGAAGATAAAACTGCGACGTTGTCGTTTCGTTTTACAGTTGACATGAGACATGAGTCAGTCAGTCAGTGGGTAAAAAAACAAAGAAGGAACGTTTTTATCGAATTTCTTGTTCCCTATCACTTTTTCTGAGTTTTCAGCACACTCGTATTTCGAGTTCGAGCATTTTGAGAATGTTTGACCAAATATTTATTTGGTTGTCCGGGGCGGCTTAAGTGGATTCGGAGCAGTATTGGCGATGAGCATCTCCGTTTGGATTATATCTACTCCCCTTGAATACTTTTTACTCAACTACTCAAAAAAAATATTTTCTAATCCTGTTGAAAGTGCAGATTATAATATATTGTTTCGCACCGGCATTCTGCGAAAAGGGAGCGCCATCTATAATTACTGGGTGGAACTGATATAAAGTATATCTGTCCATAAGTGGTAGTTTATCTATTCCAACTGTTTTTCCATTATTAATCGATGTTTGGACAGCGAATTGAGGTTGTTGATATTTTCTAGTATTAATAGTCTCAAAATTATATAACTTGATTAGATAAAATGGCGGTGAGATCCATTACAAGAGACATATTTGCTCAGTGTCCCAATGCTGAATGCATCAACATTGGTACCACGACAAGAGTTGCTTTACATCATTTTCCAAACGAAGAGTTACTCAAAAGTGGCAATGCCTGCGTAGATGAAATTGTCTGATGAACTCCAACCTTTCGACATATTCAGCAATAGACTACCTAAGTCCTGATGTCACAAGTGGGCGGAGCTCATAAAACCTTTCCAAACAAACTGGTAAAATACGTGTTAAAACCCCATAAGAAATTATTGATTTGATGATTTTGCATAATTCCGTGGGGAATAAGGATAATCGATATTATTTTCAATAAAGACTCAGTTAGTTGAAACCTTTTGCCAAAAAAAAGAATTTCAATGTTTGGAAAGGTTTACTTTGACGTCACGCTTAGGTAGTCTATGTGTCGTCAGAAATGTCATTCTTGTCAAGAATTGATTCCAAACAAAGAATTTTAGGTGACATTCTCTGTTGACGATTTGTTGCGCATGCGAAACTGCGCCATCAAAAGTACAATTGATGTGGCTAGACGCTTGACAACTTTACTTGTATCCAATTTTAATGTAGTCAACGAGAGACAAACGATTCTTATTCGTTTGCTCCGTGAAACAGACGAACGAACCCATCTGGTATCAAATGATAACTGTCATACGACGCATATTATATTTGAAGGGAATTTGAGATTCCACGATACATAACTTTAACAACGTTGCCAAGTCTAGTTTTGATGAATGTGACGTCACGAATCACTTTTCTTCTGATTATAGAGAAACAAGCCGTCAGAAAAAAAATTAAAAAATACTGAGTGATATTAGCGTATAAACTTCATCATTACAGTGTTTTCTCATATTTCGTGGAAATTTGTGATATTTCACTTTCCTCGTCTATTAATTCAAATTTGAATGAGAGTGAAATTGAACAAAGAGTAGGGGTCATAGACCCTACTCTTTGCTACGGTCTCTCGCGGAATTTGGCAGCTGATCACCACATTACTCTTTCGCGCCTAAATTTCGAACGCCATCTGGTGAGAACTCATTTAAGTATCGCTCATACCCTTTGGAATATACACAATTTTTTTGCGATTCGACTGCATACGGCGAAAAAATTGCTGTGATTGATGAATCATATAACTATTGTCATTTTCCAGTATTTTGGGTTAGACACATAGAAATCATAATATATACTCATAATATATATCTATGGTTAGACATAACTAATTTAGCGAAAAATTATATGATCATTCATAATTTACCCACTGAAATGAAATTATAATTATATAATATAAGATATAATAATATAATAATTATAATTATATAATTTTTTTGTGGATAATATTGGTACCGACACGGTTCTACATCAACGATTGGTCTGGCATGACTGGCAGCCATTTTATCAGAAAAAATATTGCAAAATTCGCTAGGGTATGAACAAGACTTAAATATACTTACACATACGGCAAAAAAATGCGGTAAATCCACTGAAATGAAATTATAATTATATAATATAATATATAATAATATAATAATTATAATTATATTATTATATTATATTATAATATAATTAATTAAATAATTATAATTATAATTTCATTTAAGTGGGTAAATTATGAATGATCATATAATTATAATTATTATATTATTATATATTATATTATATAATTATAATTTCATTTCAGTGGATTTACCGCATTTTTTTGCCGTATGTGTAAGTATATTTAAGTCTTGTTCATACCCTAGCGAATTTTGCAATATTTTTTCTATAATTATAATTATATTATTATATTATATTATAATATAATTAATTAAATAATTATAATTATAATTTCATTTAAGTGGGTAAATTATGAATGATCATATAATTATAATTATTATATTATTATATATTATATTATATAATTATAATTTCATTTCAGTGGATTTACCGCATTTTTTTGCCGTATGTGTAAGTATATTTAAGTCTTGTTCATACCCTAGCGAATTTTGCAATATTTTTTCTGATAAAATGGCTGCCAGTCATGCCAGACCAATCGTTGATGTAGAACCGTGTCGGTACCAATATTATCCACAAAAAAATTGCAAAATTCGAGAATGTATAAACAAGACTTCAAGCGAGATATTTTCACGGGTTTTTTTCAAGAGCAAATGGAAAATTTCTACCTTCATTTTTTTTTATTAAATAATGTTGATCATTTTGCAACACAACAGCCAATAGATAATTATAAATTGCGAATCTTTTCATTCTGAAAAGCTGATTCATTTTCGCGAGAGATCATGAAGGATAACAGTAATAATAATAATAATAATAATAATAATATTTATTCACACACCTGCATGGTACAATACAATTAAATATTAATAATTAATTGTGAATAAATGAATACTCGATAAGTGTGAAACACTTGTTTCGAGAAGAAAACCTAATAAACAATTACATGACAAAATGTGTAAACATAAAAATTTCTAAATTCAATCTAAATATAAAATGTGAAATTATAGTCATCATATTGACTCATAAAAACAAACATATATATACAAATATACACATACAGACACTTTCACGCATACATACATACACATATACACATATACACATATAAACTATATAAAAAGTACAAACATATATTATAAAAAAATTTAAAAAGTATATAAAGTTTGATATAAGGAATGAAATGTATGAAAACAAGATCATTTCAAAATACCAAGTGGATAATACAGCAAAGGTAGGTAACTTTTTTTATTTTTTTGTTTCCTTATCTACTCGAATATTCTATGTAGTTCAATTCTCTTACTTCGAAGTATATGTTTTTTTAGTTCTTTTTTGAAGCGATTGATATTTTGTAATGATTTTATTGTTTCAGGTATACTATTATACAGTTTGGGAGCGAAGTAAGAGTATGATCTTTGGGCAGCGACCCTAACCATCAGGGGTGTTACATAATGATCTTTTTGGCGAGTGTTATATTGATGAAGGGGGAGCAGTGCTGTGTGCTTATTTGCGTGATAGTTAATACAAGAACATAGAAAATACAATTGTCTTATGTCCAGAATTTGAGTCTCAGAGTACAAAGCATCAGAGGAATATCTACTGTTTTTAGAAAATATCAATTTCAGAAAACGTCTTTGCATTACTTCGATAGGGTGGATATGAGTTTTCAAAGTTCCCCCCCACACTGCTATTCCATAACGAATGTGACTTTCAACTAAAGAGTAATACAATGTTTTAAGGTGCTTCAGTGGTAGTAATTCTTTGAGTTTCCTGAATTTGTATAATATGGTTCTCAATTTGTTTACAGTATATTTTATATGCAAATCCCATTTCATATGAATATCAATTATTATCCCAAGATATTTTATTTTGTTTTCGGGCAGAATGTGGAAGGGGTTTTCTGTCCTGATTACCAATTGATCAAATGGAGGTGTTCCAGCTGAATTACAACAAAATGGTAAGTAATGTGTTTTATCTATGTTAACTGTTAATAGTTTCTTATCCAACCAACATTTTATCACAGAAAACTCGGTTTCAACCATAGCTTTCAATGAGTTCCAGTCATCTGCTTTATAGAAGATGGCTGTATCATCCGCAAATCCAATAATGTCTCCGTTGTTACTCAATGAGAAAAGTCCGTTTATGTAAATATTAAATAGTGTTGGTCCCAGCACGGAACCTTGAGGTACTCCACAATCAATCACCTTTTCACTGCTCAGTACATCATCTATTCTTACCGCCTGGCACCTTCCTGTTAGATAACTTTCGAATAATTTCAAAGTGTTACCTCGCATTCCAATATCTTCCAACGACTGAAGAAGAAGGTGATGACTGACAGTGTCGAAGGCCTTGGACAGGTCTATGAACACACACAAGGACGGTTTCTTCTCATTTAAAGCTTGGGTAATTTTTGAATTCAGTGACAGAACTGCATCCTGTGTCGAAAAATTTTCTCTGAATCCGAATTGATTATCTGAAATTATTTTATATTTGTTGAGGAAGGTGACGATCCTTTTTTTAATGATTTTTTCGAATATTTTCGAAAGATGTGTAACAAGTGAGATCGGACGATAATTTGTTATGACGGAGGTATCCCCTTTTTTCAAAAGTGGTGTAATAATCGACTTTTTGAACATAACAGGGTAAACACCTTTTTCCACACATCTATTGAGTATATACGTCAAGGGTTCTAGGATATATACTGTTATAAGTTTAATAGTTTCCGCTTGCAAGTCATCATAGCCTACTGCCTTGTTATTTTTTAATCCAAAAATTATGTTTCTTGTTTCCATTGAGTCAATTGGTTCGAACACAAATGAATTCATAATAGGTGATCTTTTTATCTTGTAATTTTTGTTGTTTTTTATTTGGCCAGCGAGAGTTCTACCTGTTTCAACAAAGGTTGCATTGAATGTATTCGCAATTTCCATTTTGTCAGTCAAGATTTTGTTTTCAGTAGGATGTTTAATTTTATCTATAATGTGTTTTCGTTTTTTTGTTCTTGATATTTGTTGAATAACATCCCACAACATTTTTGAATTATTCTGGTTTTTTTCAATTAATTGGTTATAAAACTTGGATTTAGTTTTGTTGATTAATGAAGTTAGCTTATTTCTATAGCATTTGTATTCTTTCTTCAGATTATCATTGTGTGGCTGTTTCTGCATAAGACGAAACATCCTGTATTTTTTATTAATAGAATTTAGTAATCCGTTCGTAACCCAGGGAGCTATTTTGTTATTTTTTCTACGAATCTGACGTCTCTCTGTACATGCTTCTAATGTTTTTGTAGTTATATTGATGAATTTTTCTGTTGCAGAGTCTGGAGATGATGCAGTGTAGACGTCGATCCAGGAAATATTACCGAACATGTTGTGCATTTTATTGATATTTAAACATTTAATTGATTTGTTTTTGTTTTCATTTGCCCTAGTGTTTTCTGGAAGTACAATCTGAAGTAGAGTAGTGTAGTGATCTGTTATTGTAGTTTTTAATATGATAGGTAAAATATTTTCATTCAAATTAGGATCTCTGGTTTTAATGAAAATATGATCTAGACAGGTTTTACTACTACCTTGCACTCTGGTAGGTGCGTTTATTGTTGAGATGTACCCAAATTCATTCAACGTGTTCAAGTATTCAGTTGTATCCCTGTCATCTGGATTACACAAATCGATATTAATATCTCCTAAAAACAGAGACACATCTGTGTTTTCGTGATGGTTCTCAAAAAAATTAAAAAGATTGGTATTGAACTCTTGAGTACTGGAGTTTGGTGATCTATATAAAGTTGTAATGACGAATGTATTTTCCATGCCTAGATCAAGTTTTATTTGAAGCGCCTTCAGCTCATTGAAAATCTCAATTATTTCGTAACTAAAGTTGAAACACGATTTGATATATGCAACTACCCCATCATTCTGGTTATAACGGCTTTCATTAAATAACATATTATATCCATTTATGTGAAAAATGCTTTGATCGATCACATCTCTAGTTTCGCTTAAAATTATGCAGTCAAAATCGGTATTGAAATTTTGTAACATAACTAAAAATTCATCTAAGTTTTTATAAATGCTACGGATATTCATTTGCAAGATCTTGAAATTTTTGGAGCTTTTATTAATATTAAGGATTTGACTGCATTCTTCAATGGTATCTAGGCTATAAGTGTCGATATGATCAATTTTGAAGTCCCTTATATACTGATCCATTATATAAAAGAAGCTCTACACTATTAAAAAAGGCGATAAAAAAGTTTAAAAAATTGTTCGATACATACACGTTAATTAATGAAAATGTTGCGAAAAAGTCTATGATCTTGTACTGTTCTTTCGTCGTAAGGGTTCGTTTTGTCCTTGTTGGCGAGTAATTGGCTTATTGATCTTACCTTCTGTTAATATGTTATTCGGTGTAATTTTGTCTTGTTTTATCTTGGTTGATTCCTGAATTACTGAATTCTCTGGCTCTGTACCCGGTCCTTTTGCAGTTTTTGGAGTCGCAGGGCAACTATTTGGTTTTGTTGTGGCCTTTATTTCCAGTTCTTCGTCTTTTCGAATCAAATCAGCTACTTCGTATGCTTTTCCGTTAACAAATAATTTATCTCTTTTTATGTAGCAAGTATTCGCTTCATCCAGTTTCGCAAGTTGAAGATGTTTTCTGAGAATTTTTGATACTTCCCTCTGCTGTGTTGTTTGGTCGGGTACTATAGTAATATTTCTGCCCCTGAGATTTTTAGAGTTTTGTAAAATACTTGATTTCATCCAATGCGTGACAAATTCAACTTTTAACGGGCTTGTGGATGCTTTACCTAGCGTATAGAATTTGTTTATATCTCTTGGTTCAACTTGCACTCCCACCAGAGTTTCAAGCTGGTGACAGATATTGGTTATCGTGAGTGTTTCTTTCTTGTTATCTAGTCCAAAAATCACTATACCATTCTCTTTATTTTCCCGTTTTAGATTTTCCACTTCTTCTTTCAGGATTTCATTTTCTTTTTCTAATTCTTGTACCTTTTCATTGATAGATATTACGTTCATAAGAAGCCTTGCCTCTGATGCTTCAATGGAGTTTTGTATATCACTTCTATTTCTTAAGATTTCAGCGTAGATATTTTCTAAGGTAATGGATTCATTCATTTTTCTTGCGTGGATCGGTTATGACTTATAAAAATTTTCAACAAGATTTCGGACAATCTCAGACAGTCTGGCAACGTTCTTTCGGTATCTGCCTTCTTATCAGCGGTTGGCGAGAGTATTTGTTATCATTTTATAGATACTGTATCAAACGAGCAATTTCTATTATAATTATGTTTCTAAAGACTCACGATTTGTTCAATGTCCTTACTAACGTTGATTCACGTCCTTTTTAGAATTTATTCACTCACATAAACTATACTTATAATCACTTTACATTGTGGAGACAGAACTATGTTTGTCGCGGCGTTGTCACATTGGGAGTATAACCACTCTGTAACCGATTTCAGACAGCGGGATCTCGCGAAAAAACACTTTTCATATGTATATGAGTCGAATCCACAATAGTTCTCGCAAAAAATAGCGAATATTCGCAAGGGTATGAACGAGCCTTAAGAAAGAAACTCCAATGGTCCCCACAAATAAGTTGGCTAAATGCACTTTTAGGAAGTAAGTGCCAAGAGTGACGATTGTGTCAACTGTCATGGTCTGTCAACTAAACGTCAGAGCTATCTTTGTCATTCGAATTTATAAACAAAACTATATAAATAAAATATAAATATTTTGTTTGTTGCTTTTATTTTCAATGAACATGTCTTCAATGGATGAACAGGCCGTTTTTGCAAAGTTAGAAGCTCTTAAAGAAATAAGGTTGGTTTTGTTACCTAGGTGTAATTCATAAATAAAAGAAAATCAATACTTTTTTCAGATCTAAAACAATCCAACTAGAGAAACTCAAAGCCAGACTGATTTTTGAAATAGAAACTCAAGATCAAGAGGAAAAATGTTTATCAGAGTATAAGCAAGAAATGGATCTGTTATTGCAAGAAAAAATGTCCCATGTCGAGGAGCTTCGTCAGATTCATGCCGATATAAATGCGGTAATATTTTGTGATAGTTCCTTTAGTTCCCTTAAACACGCACTCTTTTGTTTACCAAAAAAGTTCTTTTTTGATTGTCTATAGGTGAAATAACGTAAAAAATACACTTTTTTTAGTTTAATTAGGTAAAAAATAATAATGTCCATTTCAATAAGAAAATGCCAAATTACAGACCTAATGATAAAATAATTTGATTGGTTATAAAATTTTAAAATACTTTCCAGTTTCTACCCCTATAAAACAAAGATGAATCGCGCATTTTGTACTTTTTTCTTCTTTGTCTACATCCATTTCTGGCATGTGATCTGTATGATCAGTTTGGATTTCTATATAAGATTTTTTATATATCCGGTATTGCAAAGCCTAAAGTTTTTCCCTTGCTGAAAAGCATAAATACTTGTCATTTCGGTTATTTTAGTGAATGTTTCATTGGGCAAATATCAAAAAAAAAATAGTCAATTGTGGTATGTACGTTTAGTTGATCTTCATTTTCATCAACAAATCGGTACTTCAAAACAGATCCTTTCAGCCATTTTATTTCAGACTTTTTGGTAACTGCTTCCACACCTTCACCAGTTTTATTTTGCTTTTCAATAATTTTAGATACTTTTGACCATTCTGTAACATCTTGTATTTTATTGGTTTCATCAACAAATCGGTACTTCAAAACAGATCCTTTCAGCCATTTTATTTCAGATTTTTTGGTAACCGCTTCCACACCTTCACCAGTTTTATTTTGCTTTTCAATAATTTTAGATACTTTTAACCTTTCTGTAACATCCTGTATTTTATTGGTTTCATCAAACAAACGGTACTTCAAAAATGATCCTTTATGCCATTTTATAAGTATCAGAATTTTTGGTAATTGCTTCCACACCTTCACCAGTTTTATTTTGCTTTTCAATATTAGATTCTTTTGACCTTCCTGTAACATTATGTATTTTATTGGTTTCATCAACAAATCGGTACTTCAAAAATGATCCTTTCGGCCATTTTATTTCAGATTTTTTGGTGACTGCTTCCACACCTTCGCCAGTTTTATTTTGCTTTTTAATAATTTTAGATACTTTTGACCTTTCTGTAACATCTTGTACTTCATCGGTTTCAAGCATAGTTACTACGTTTTCGCTACCCAAAACTCTGGGAAACATAGTAATATCCTTACCTTCTGCACCAGTTTCCTCATCACTGTCATCCTCTCCTGTAGAAATTTTTTTCAGGCGTTCTAGAACATTCTTATTCTATCTCATGATCATCCAAAAATGAAAGTTTTTCAATTGGATTTAGTGGTTCGTAGAATCCTGAAATAATTTATAATTTCACACCAGATGTCCATTTTAATGGACATATAAGCAAAAAGAGGTTTTAACAAACTAGTGTTTATCGTTAGACTTCTCTAATAATCTCAGTACGTTTCTTGGACGTTTTTGAATGTAATATAGAGCTTGGCAAATCTAGCTATGAATGTTAAATCACCACGCCTATCGATGCGCGGTAGCAAAAGAGCTCAGTGCGGTCCGAAACAAGTGTGAGTATTACTGGTCATTTCTATTGTATCGGTTGCATCGCGAAGTGCACTGTGAAGTGTTATTACTGAATGTACAATTATACTACCTTCGTTATCGTCCGAATCTTTCTCATTCTAAATTCGCACATCTCTTACGTTTCTCGACATTCATAGCTATATTTGTCAAGCTGTAAGTGCTTTATTGTTGAAAATATTTATAACGAATACATAAAAAATTTTAATTAAGGTTATTCTGGACTTTCATTGTCTAAAAAAGAAAAAAGAAAAAAACAATTCTCTGCAATTTTTATTCACGACGTTTCAACTGTTAAAATCTATAGTCGTTATCAAGTCTATAAATGCGACAATCTCAGATTACTTCTTATATATGATATGGCTAATTTTGTGTCATTAGCCTAGGGGTAATTTGCCGGTGTTCAGGTAAGCTTGTTAATAACAGTGCCGGGCCCCTCCGATACAGCATTGTTAATTCGGATTTCTATGCTAGCTTGACTGAAGACTGTTATTCATAATATATGCACTCTCTTTAAACTTACTTCTATATTAGCCCTCTTCTTTATGGATGACTTCGGCTTCAGTCCATTTTATATTGTGTTGGGTCATCCAGACATGATCCGCTATCCCTGACTGTGATGTTTCACCTCGTTGAGTGTTTCTCTTGTGTTCAGCGAGTCTAACTCTAAGCGGTCTCTTAAGTTTCTCCAAGATAAGCTTCACCGCATTCACAAGGGATGCGTTAGATGCAGTTTTTGGAGTCAATGTCAGCGTTACGTGGCCTCGTCTTTGTGAGATGGCTGCGAATGGTGTTACCTGACTTGAAACATGTCCGTATTTTGTAGTCCGACCCAATTCGCCTTATTCTTTCCGATAGACCTCTAACATATGGAACGCACAGGGTGGCTTGTGTCGGCTCGTCTGGTTTCTTGTTGTTATCCCCCCTGCGGGCTAGAACCTCTTCTATATGCTTTTTTGGGTACCCAATTCGTCGCAGATCTTTCTTGATATTGTCCAATTCGATGGTGAGACTTGTATCTGTGTTACACAGGTTGTAGGCACGGTCCACCAGCGATCGAACAACCCCTCTCTTTGTAGCACCATGATGGTTCGATTCGAAGTTCAGGTACTGTCCAGTGTGAATCGGCTTTCTGTGCACTGATGTTTGGCACTTATCATTGTTCTTTTGAACTTTCACGTCTAGAAACCGTTTTGGGTCGCTTTTTCCATCGTGAAGTTTATGAATTTCTGATGTTATTCCGATGTTCCAGAAAGACGTCAAGTTCCTCGTCTCCGTGGTTCCATATGACAAACGTGTCGTCAACATATCTCAACCACATATATGAGGTTTTTAACGGGCTGTCTCTGAAGCAAAGGCTTCAAACCATTCCATATAGATGTTTGCTACTACGGGTGATAATGGGGATCCCATCGGTAGTCCGTCCTCCTGTGAGAAAAAGCGGTGTTTTTCTTGAAAGTAGCAGTTTCGTAGGTAGCATTCTAGCAGGTCCATAATTCCCAGTACTGGTAGGTTCGTCCTATTCGTCAGCTCTGTGTCTTCTTGCAGATTTTTCCGAATAATTTGTAAGGCCTCTTGTACCGGGACGTTAGTGTAGAGACTTCCCACGTCAAAACTGACGAATTGGTCTCCTGGTACGACTCTGACCCCTTCCAGGATCTCTACGAAGTGCCTGGAGTTCTTCACAAACGTCGAGGTATTGCCTTGCAGTGGTTGGATAATCGGCAGTTGGAACTTTGCTAGATTGTAGGTAGGTGAGTCTCTAGAGATGGTTATCGGTCTCAAAGGAACTTTTGCCTTGTGGATTTTTGGTAGTCCATAAAGGTGCGGTGACTTGCTGTGGTGTGGTGTCAGCATTGATCTTTCTCTATCTGAGAAGAATTGTTCGTACTTTTTTAGAGTCTGGTACACGTTTCTTTCTATCGCTGCAGTGGGATCTTTAGCCAATCGTTTGTATTTACCCTTACCGAGTACCTCCCCGATTTTTCTCTCAGATGTCGCTGTCCATGACGACCGTTGCGTTTCCTTTGTCCGCAGGTAGAATCTGGTGGATTCTACGAACGGCGGCGATAATTTCAAGAGTGGGTATTTCCTTCGGTGTCACAGCAAAGTTTAATCCCTTCGCTAATAGGGATTCTTCGTGGTTTGATAGCGGCCGGGAGCTCGTGTTGATGGCAGTATCCTTTCGTTCGATCTGTTTTACCTATTTCTGTTGGCGTTGTTTCTGTACTAGTTTCTCCCACTTACGCTCGTGTGTCTTTTTAGCATTCTGACGGATCCATGTGCACTTTCTGTCAATTTTGGTCAGGATAGGTCGATAGTCTTCTTCTAGTGTAAGTCTCTTGATTTCCTCAAAGCGCTGTATAGCATCATCCATTAGGTATGCTCTCTTCCAGCGATGATTGAGTTGACACCTTACTAATAGCCGACTAGCATTTTCCAGAATTCGGTTCACCCTTCCAACCGAAATTGGTGATTTCAGGCGTTATTCGTCCGGAATGATGCCGTGATCCCTTGCTTTGCATAGAAAATTGATATGAGTCTCTTCCTTGGTGACTTTGATCATGGTCTTCTCGTATCCTCGAAATTTGTCGCTGAAATCGGGTCCATACCAGATGTTCAACGTTTGTTTGAAAGTGGTTGACTTTGAGTAAGGTTATTCTGGACTTTCATTGTCTAAAATAGAACAAAGAAAAATTCAATTCACAGCAATTTTTATTCACGACATTTCAACTGTTAAAATCTACAGTCTTTATCAAGTGTATAAATGCGACAATCTCAAGGATACTTCTTATATGATATGGCTAATTTTGTGTCATTAGCCTAGGGGTAATTTGCCGGTGTTTCAGGCACTTCGTAGAGATCCTGGAAGGGATCAGAGTCGTACGAGGAGACCAATTCGTCAGTTTTGACGTGGAAAGTCTCTACACTAACGTCCCGGTAGAAGAGACCTTACAAATTATTCGAAAAAATCTGCAAGAAGACACACGGCTGAAGAACAGGACGAACCTACCAGTACTGGGAATTATGGACCTGCTAGAATGCTGCCTGCGAAACTGCTACTTTCAAGAAAAATACCGCTTTTTCTCCCAGGAGGACAGACTACCGATGGGATCCCCATTATCGCCTGTAGTAGGAAACATCTCTATGGAATGGTTTGAAGCCTTTGCTGCAGAGACAGCCCATAAGAAACCTCAGATTTGGTTGAGATATGTTGACGACACGTTTGTCATATGGAACCACGGAACGAGGAACTTGACGTATTTCTGGAACATCTGAAAAACATCAGAAAGTCCATAAACTTCACAATGGAAAAGGAGACCCAAGACGGTTTTCCTCTTCTTGACGTGAAAGTTCAAAAGAACAATGATAAGTGCCAAACATCAGTGCACAGAAAGCCGACTTACACTGGACAGTACCTGAACTTCGAATCGAACCATCATGGTGCTACAAAGAGAGGGGTTGTTCGATCGCTGGTGGACCGTGCCTACAACCTGTGTAACACAGATACAAGTCTCACCATCGAATTGGACAATATCAAGAAAGATCTGCGACGAAATGGGTACCCAAAAAAACAAATAGAAGAGGTTCTAGCCCGCAGGGGGGATAAGAACAAGAAACCAGACGAGCCGACACAAGCCACCCTGTGCGTTCCGTATGTTAGACGTCTATCGGAAAGAATAAGGCGAAATGTGTCGAAATACAAAATACGGACATGTTTCAAGTCAGGTAACACTATTCGCAGCCATCTCTCGAAGACGAGACCACGTAACGCTGACATTGACTCCAAAAACTGCATCTACCGCATCCCTTGTGAATGCGGTGAAGCTCATCTTGGAGAAACTAAGAGACCGCTTAGCGTTAGACTCGCTGAACACAAGAGAAACACTCAACGAGGTGAAACATCATAGTCAGGGATAGCGGATCATGTCTGGACGACCCAACACAATATAAAATGGACTGAAGCCGAAGTCATCCATAAAGAAGAGGGCTAATATAGAAGGTAGTTTAAAGAGAGTGCATATATTATGAATAACAAAGTCTTCAGTCAAGCTAACTTAGAAATCCGTAATGTATGGAAACCCTCAATTAGTGGCATGGATTAATTGAAATTGCGATAAGAATTAACAATGCTGCATTGTACCGTGGGAGCCCCCAACCCAAATATCCGTCAACGTTGTCCAAGTACCGAAACATATATTTCTATATTTCACGGTACCTTTTAGACAACACGATAGTACTTCCAGATTTGTAATGTTGTGTTGCATTATGTTGACCATCTTGAAATAATTTAATTTCTTTTACCTCAATTGACCCTGGATTAATTTACCATAATTTCAATCAATCAAAATGCTGATAAGATATTTTTACCTTCCCTTTATATGCAGCTGGAAAATTCCCAAAGGTTAGATGTTGTTTGGAACACCTACATTCCAGACAGTTTAAAGGCGTCTACCCGGGAAAAAAAGAGGTAAAGGGATTAGAACGAAACTGTTTGGCAACACCAAACTGCCACGAAATTGGATGGACTTTCTCCGTGACTCAATTAACAAGATGGAATTATTGAACTTTTTGACTCAAATGGCCACCAGGCAAAGATTTATATGTCACATCTGGAAAAGCAGTTGCACAAATTGGTTCAAACATACCAATGAAAAATTGCAATCATGAAGAGGCAGTTACAAGGATTGTGGTTCATGTACTACATTCACTGCAGGTAGGAGCAAAGAGTATTCTTGTGCGTACTGTAGACACAGATGTGATTGTCATCCTCATTGGCACATTCTATAAACTAATAGTGGCTCAACCTTTGGCCGTTATATGGGTGGCCTTTGGCATGGGCAAGCATTACAGGTTTTTCCACATCAACGCGATCTGTAATAGCCTGGGGAGTCAAAATCACGAGCACTACCTGTGTTTCACTCATTCTCTGGTTGTGACACAACCTCCGCCCTCGAAGGTGAGAGTGAGAAGTCTATTTGGGAGACATAGCAAGCGTTTCAAGACGTCACTGACACATTTGTGTATTTAGCTACTCATCCATTCCAACTGCTGAAAGCTGACTCCGAACACTTTTAGAAGCTGGAGCGACAGAATGCTGCTCTGTATGATAAAACCACTCCTTTCAGCAGTAGCAACCAGATAAGAAAGGAACTCTTCTATCAGAAGAATCGAGCAATGTACAAACTTCCGCCGACTGAGGATGTTCTTCTACACCATATCCGTAGGGCAGTTTATCAAGCCGGTATTTGGACGACTAGCACAAAAAACACAGCAAGTGATTCCTCCACCGCACGATTTTGCTTGGAATGAGGTTTTAGAGTCATGGGTACCAGTTTGGATGACAATTCCAGAGGTTTCCTGGTCATGCCGGGAATTGATTAAATGTTCCTGCAAAGGAGACTGTAGCAACTGCAAATGTGGGAAAGCCAATCTGGACTGCTCACCACTATGCAAGTGCAAGTGTTATTTACAATGACAGTTGCATACTAAATTCCATGGAATGAATAGCAATAACTTTTTTTGAACTCTTATTAGCGTTACATTTATACTTATAAATTACTGTAATTAATGATAGGGAAATATTTTATTGTATATTATTTAATAATAAGGATGGATTTAGCGAGGGGCAATATATGAAAATATAAGTAGATAAGTTATTGGGTATAACCCTCAAAATGTTGTGCAACCGTAGACACGTGTTTCGAGCTTAAGCTCTCTTCAGTACGATAAAATCAAGTGCGAAGATGTACAACACTTGGATGTAAAAATAGAAACAAAGGAATTCAACAACAGGAAGCCAACCACACATTTGTGGCATCGGTTAGAAGACCTTGTACTCACAAGGCAACAACTAACGTCGCCACGGAGGTAGCTATAGCTACCAGCGTGACAATCCAACCCAGGAAAATACAAATAAGGATGGATTTAGCGAGGGGCAATATATGAAAATATAAGTAGATAAGTTATTAGGTATAACCCTCAAAATGTGCAACCGTAGACACGTGTTTCGAGCTTAAGCTCTCATCAGTACGGTAAAATCAAGTGCGAAGATGTACAACACTTGGATGTGAAAATAGAAACAAAGGAAGTCAACAACAGGAAGCCAACCACACATTTGTGGCATTGGTTAGAAGACCTTGTACTCACAAGGCAACAACTAACGTCGCCACAGAGGCAGCTATAGCTACCAGCGTGACAATCCAACCCAGGAAAATACAAATAAGGATGGATTTAGCGAGGGGCAATATATGAAAATATAAGTAGATGAGTTATTGGGTATAACCCTCAAAATGTTGTGCAACCGTAGACACGTGTTTCGAGCTTAAGCTCTCATCAGTATAGTAAAATCAAGTGCGAAGATGTACAACACTTGGATGTGAAAATAGAAGCACATTTAATAATATACTTAGCTGGCTTGACGCTGTAATTAAAAATTTATATTAAACTATCTTGTGTTAAACGTGATATTTTGACGTATTTATCGGCCATTTTGGATTTTAGAGTCGTACATAATTTTGTTTAGAAATTCCAGAGGGCTCCTAGGCTAACATTTATTAGTATACCCTAAGGTACCTTTATACCAAATTTGGTGCTTTTATCCGCCAGGTAACGGTAATTTCGTTAAGCCACCTCACTATTATACACTTGATAACGACTGTAGATTTTAACAGTTGAAACGTCGTGAATAAAAATTGCAGAGAATTGAATTTTTCTTTGTTCATTTTTAGATAATATAAGTCCAGAATAACCTTACTCAAAGTGAAACATTGTCAACCACTTTCAAACACACATTATTTTACTTACGTTTATCAGCACGTTGTTGACTCCATCACTGCACTCATTCAATGAATGCATATTTACAAAAAAATCCCACGCATGGCGCAAAATGAACCATTATGAACTCGTTCATTAGTTAGGTTGAGAAATAAAACAGTAGATGGCACAATTTAATATTATATTTTTGTAGAACAGGAAAAGAAATGTAGTTCTATTATTGTAATGGACGTGCGGTCTGAAAGGGTTAAAGCATGCAATAATATTTCTTTTAGATGGAAGGGGTTATCAAACAGGCTGATGAGAGCCGAAGTAGGTCCATGGGGTCCGCAATTCGCCTTCATGAGGAATATCTTCCTCTCAAAAATGAAATTGATCGTCTAAGGAGAGAGTGTTTAGGTCTGGACCGACTACCTGAGTTACACGAAGAAGAAGGTTCTAGTGTCACACCAGAGTAAGTGAAACAATCAGTACTTCCTATCTAAATAATATACATCACTATTTATATTGTTTTAATGTATTATTAGTATTATTTATTTGTATTCTTGTATAAAGGGTGTTTCATAAATGAAGGTCATTATTGATGGGGGTCTGTTTTGTTTTCGATATACATTTTTTTTGGTAAATTTGTAGTTTTTAATAACTCGGAAGCTAGTCAAAATTCCGTTAATCGGGCGCTACAAGCTATCAAACACTTTTTTGAAACTTACGTACTTTGACCTCCTGAACAAGAAATCCCAATGAAATTTTTGGCGGTCTAAAGTAATTTCGGAGATACGGGCCTTTTTTTGAATGATAACTGGCATTTTCTAACACACGTTTTTTCCTTGAAAAACACACTCAAAATGCCTCCTTATTTTCACCAGCATAAAATTCACACATCAGTTCGCCAATTTTACACTTTTTTTTATTGAAATTGGTACTTTTTATCAGTAAATTCTTCATTCATTTAACAATCACAAAAATGAATATCATTCATGCCAGGTTGGATGGGTGTGAAGTTATCCACATCCACAAGATACACGGAGAAAAAAGTATCGAATTTTTTTAGTTTCTATACTGGAGACTTTGTGGACCTCTCATCATTGTATATGCTTTTCCCGGCGGTCATCTCAATATGGTTCCTCGGTTTTCCAAACAGTCTCAAGGGGTGGAAAACTTGAAGAAAATAATAATTCGTAAAGTTGACTTTGTACACCTTTCATTTTCAAATATGTTGTTTCTCGTGGTAGAATTGACTAGAAAAATGTTATGCCTGAGTTGCTCAGGCCGTCTAAAGTGGTGGAAATGGGGTTGAAAACCTCAAAAATCTATATTTCGGAAAGTTGTCTTTGTACACCATTCATATTCAAATATGTTGTTTGTTGTGGTCGAAATGACTGGAAAAATGCTATGCCTGAGTTTTTCAGGCCGTCTAAGGGGGTGGAAATAGGGTTGAAAACCTTAAAAATCTATAATTCGGAAAGTTGTCTTTGTACACCATTCATATTTAAATGTGTTGTTTCTCGTGGTCGAATTGACTAGAAAAATGCTATGCCTGAGTTTTTTAGGCCGTCGTAGAGGGTGGAAATGGGGTTGAAACTCAAAAAATCTATAATTTGGAAAGTCATATTCAAAATGACAAATTCAAATTGACAAATTCATATTCAAATATATTGTTTCTCGTGGTCGAATTGACTATCCCATTTCCACCACGTTAGACGGCCTAAAAAACTCATGCATAGCATTTTCCTAGTCAATTCGACCACGAGAAATAACATATGTGAATATGAATGGTGTACAAAGACATGTTTCCGAATTATAGATTTTTTAAGTTGTAACCCCATTTCTACCCCCTTAGACGGCCTGAAAAACTCAGGCATATCATTTTTCTAATCAATTCTACCACGTGAGACAACATGTTTGAAAATGAAAGGTGTACAAAGTCAACTTTAAGAATTAATAATTTCTTCAAGTTTTCCACCCCATTTTCTCCCCTTGATACTGTTTGGAAAACCAAGGCAACATGTTTTTTTACTGATATGACCGCCGGGAAATGCAAATTCAATGATTGGAGGTACACAAGTTCGGTTTTTGACTTAACAGTCGCACCCTGTTTGGTAATCATTATTTGCTGAGATCTTTCTGATAAATAAGAATTTAGCTAATTATAGACTAAACCATTTATTCCGTAGAGCTTAATTTTTTCCCGTAGAAGTTGATGATTAACACAGTCGTATGTTTTTGTCAAGTCCAAAAATAAACCCATTATAACTTAATTCTTCTCAAGTGCTTGCAAAATGTTTTCAATGAAATGATAAGGTGCTGTGTGTGTTCCCTTTCCTTTCAGGTATGCATATTGACATGTAAAGAACATCATTCTGCAGTAGATACTCCATTAATCTGTTACTCATACATTTTTCAAAAACTTTTGAGAAACTTGGTAGTAGGCTTATTGGTCTGTAATTTTCAATAAGTGTCAACTCACCTTTTTTGTGTAAAGGTAATTTTAATCTATCTGGAAACACTCCCATCTCAATCTCATATGTCAAAGGTATAATGATTTCATTTACACAACATTTCATTATAATGAAGGTGGAATGTCATCATCACCACTGCTTTGTTTATTTAAAAAAAAATTATCACAAACAAAATTTCATTTCCTATAATTGGCCTAAGAAACATAGATCTATCAGCTTGATGTATGTAAGATATGTAATACCCCAATAATCCCGCAAGCATTACTATGTAACAAGTATCAGTATACTAAATGCGGGAAATGCAATGAATCGGTCAAACAGTGTTGCAACCTCCTCGCCTCCGTCGATAAATATCAGTACAATCACTAACGTCGACCACAAACTTTCGTCAGAGAACATATATATATATAAGTGAAAATAGAGTATATTTCGTTTTAATTCCGAGAGTTCCAACCTTTGACAGCTGTTTCGTGCTAACGCACTCATCAGAAAGGATTTATGGAGCTCTCGAAATCAAAACGAATCCACTCAAGAATTAGTACCGTGAAGGCAAGACAGATATAACAGAAAGTTACTTATGACATCTACAGTCACTAGTTGAAACTTAATTTGACACGAACCATAACGTACTAGAAACTTGATTGAACCTTGGGTTGGTCAGAACAACGAAGTGTTGACTGCCTGTCAAATTGTAGACAAACCTTTACTTTGGATTCCTTGGTTCGTGTCAAATTAAGTTTCAACTAGTGACTGTAGATGTCATAAGTAACTTTCTGTTATATCTGTCTTGCCTTCACGGTACTAATTCTTGAGTGGATTCGTTTTGATTACGAGAGCTCCATAAATCCTTTCTGATGAGTGCGTTAGCACGAAACAGCTGTCAAAGGTTAGAACTCTCGGAATTAAAACGAAATATACTCTATTTTCACTTAGATTCTGCTTGCGTTCCTCATAACGTACTAGAAACTTGATTGAACCTTGGGTTGGTCAGAACAACGAAGTGTTGACTGCCTGTCAAATTGTAGACAAACCTCTACTTTGGATTCCTTGGTTCGTGTCAAATTAAGTTTCAACTAGTGACTGTAGATGTCATAAGTAACTTTCTGTTATATCTGTCTTGCCTTCACGGTACTAATTCTTGAGTGGATTCGTTTTGATTTCGAGAGCTCCATAAATCCTTTCTGATGAGTGCGTTAGCACGAAACAGCTGTCAAAGGTTAGAACTCTCGGAATTGAAACGAAATATACTCTATTTTCACTTATATATATATATATATATATATATATATATATATATATATATATATATGTTCTCTGCTTTCGTTCAAAGAGAGGCTGCCAAATGCTCGGTAGCTGTATTGCATGGGCCAAAATAAATTTGGCACCGGTGCGCGTTTTGTGTTAAAACGCTGTGTCCGCATTTGGAACAAGCGGCATTTCGGTAGAGGATACAATAGATTTTCACTGTGAAATATTGAATGTTATTTTAAGCTGGTCTTATTGTGTTGTTTCTGAACTAGTAATTGACGTCACTGACTATTATTTCCGCCTCTGAGTAAAGATTCTTCAACTTCTGAGCCCTTGTTTTATTTTACGTCATGTATATACCCGCCATAATTTACTTGAGAAAGCCACAGTGTAGCGAAACATGTGTGTTCAATCAAATTTGTTAAAAATAAATCGTTTACTCATAAGTATTCTTAACTATTCCTGATTTTTTTCAGAAAATTCTCGCAACTCTACAACTCGACCAAGTCTCAAACGTCGGCGTTCAACAAAACCGCAGACTGGAACAGACCGATCGCCCCCAACGACAACACGATTAACTCCCTAGCCCCGCCGCTGCCTCCGACGTTTCTGCCGCCACCGAATCCGCTGAGACTAGTCACGAACAAACAAGATTCCGGCAGGCCAGGATCGTTGTCCTCGTCCCCCCACGGTGGACCTCCCACGCCTACTTTCAGGTCGGATCTTAGTCTAAGGTGCCGCAATTTTCAAACCATACTCTTTTTAATAACACTGGTTTTCGGGAGTTGAAATACTTTAAGGCCTTGGCACACAGAAAGCGAACTCTCCGCGCGAACTAGTTCGCTCGGTAGAGCGAACTTTGTACCCTGTACCCTGGTACACAACTGGTATAATAGACCGGCCGGCAACGACACATTTCTGAAACGTTTTTTTTAAAGTATAGTTTTTTAAAATTATGATTATTATAGGTTTATAAACGTTCCCTCCAAATATCTAAGACTGCTCGCATGCAGCGGCGGCACCAACCAATTTTGAATAAAAAAAAAAATATTGATATCTCTGAACGATTTTTTAATGTATGCTTTTTCACAGGCTCATTTATTATGTTATATAGATCACAAAAATTAAAAAGCATATTCCTTTCTCATGTAGAAGGCCCCGAAATTAACAGCTGAACATGTAAAAAAGGTAGTATTTAAGAACGATTATGCTTTTTCACAGGCTGATTTTTGGTGTTATATGGATTACTGAAATTAAAAAGCATACTTTTCCCTTGTGTAGAAATCCCTGAAGTTATACCGTGTGACACAGATTCATGAAACACACCCTTTTTCTCCCTTGTTTCTCTAGCTATATTTCTGAAATTTACAACATTGAATATGCCTACTAGACGGCACTTTTTGGCATATTTGTAAAACAAATTCAACTTCCGGTTTTTCTGGAAATGACATCAACTTTCGATTTTCGTATGGGATACCCTATACCGGGTGACCCGGAACCAATTTACCCCCCCGTATCTTCGTTATTATTTTATATGGATGTTTCAAATTCGGTACTTCGATTTGAAGTTATGAATGTACAATTTAGCAAGTATCAATCCAAATATGACACTTCCGGTTTGACCGGAAGCGCATCCAATTTATTTCAAATGGGAAGTATATATTTTTTTGAAAATTACAATTCGGTATAAAATTACCTTTACAATGATATATCACAATCATACTTTCAATTCACAATCTGCTGATATAAGTGACATTTTATAAAAAAATTACTTTTTGTGTTCCCCTCGTAACGGAACATTTTCATGAAAGTATGCTGTGGAAGATTGAACAATATCATATAAGTAAAAATAATTCATGGCCAAACTTTTTACACAATAAGTTTTATGCAGACTAATTATTTTTATAATTTTAGTTTTACTTAAGTTTTCAACATCAATACATAGGAATTTTTAATGTATTGATATTGAAAAATTAAGTAAAACTAAAATTATAATAGTTATTCATGCAACAAGTGCAAAAAGTGAATGTTTATTGCACTCGACGTGAAATTGTCCGACGAGGCCGTTAGGCCGAGTTGGACAACACGTCGAGTGCAATAAACAATTTTTGCACGAGTTGCATACAACATTTTTTCTACGTTCATGCAAAAAGCAAAAAATGATTTATTGAGGTGCGGCACTAGGTGTAGGAAAATGAAAAGCGCAACTTGAATACTTTATTATTAATATCGATTTGCATTGAAACAGGAACTAATACGTTACAAACAATTTAACTCAAACTTTATTTTTACCCTCAATGTTGAAAGTAAATGAACAATTGGTGCAATTTTCAATATGAATATTTCGTAGTGAAGTACCTATTGCCAATCTCACAGAATATCTGCTAAATATGTAGTAGATTTGAACGTTTATGTTTGTCATGATGACAGCACGTTGAAGTAGAATGACAGATGAGTGCAATAAAAACTTTATTGCATTAGTGCAATAAAGAACTTCTTTTTCCACTGAATATAGTTCAATAAAGTTTTGCTCTTTGCATGAATGTAGAAAAAAATAATTAGCCTGCATAAAACTTATTGTGTAAAAAGTTTGGCCATGTATTATTGTTACTTATATGATATTGTTCAATCTTCCACAGCATACTTTCATGAAAATGTTCCGTTACGAGGGGAACACAAAAAGTAATTTTTTTATAAAATGTCACTTATATCATCAGATTGTGAATTGAAAGTATGATTGTGATATATCATTGTAAAGGTAATTCTATACCGAATTGTATTTCCAAAAAATATATATACTACCCATTTGAAATATAAAAATTGGATGCGCTTCCGGTCAAACCGGAAGTGTCATATTTGGATTGATACTTGCTAAATTGTTCATTCATAACATCAAATCGAAGTACCGAATTTCAAACATCCATACAAAATAACAACGAAGATACAGGGGGCTAAATTGGTTCCGGGTCACCCGGTATATTATTTCATGATCGGTTAGGGATGATCATGAGGAATCCACCGATACCAGGTTTGATGGTGTTATCTCTAATGACTACGGAGATATTGCCATTTATTTTAAACATAAGCTCAATGAGTAGGAGAGAGAAACTTTTTCTGGCAAGTCCATAAAACCCTCTCTCCAACTCATTGAACTTATGGATAAAATAAATGGCAATATTTCCGTAGTATTAGAGATAACATCATCAAACTGATCTTTATATTCAAACTAAACAAAGGATTGCTGCCCAATTACTTTCAAAAGTTCTTATTAAGAAATAATGAAGTCCATAGTTACAATACGAGAAGAAATGACAACTTTTACATCAATAAAACTAATACTAAATTTGGAATGAATAGCATGTTCCATAAAGGTTTAAACAAATTTAATAAACTACCACAATTTGTAAAATTATCTACTTCAGTCAACCAATTTAAATCACAATTAAAGAAGTATATTAGTGACAGCTCATCGTAATATTTAATATTCACATTTATCTATTTGTGTAATTTTGTGATATGTATTTATGTATATATATATATATATATATATATATATATATATATATATATATATATATATGTATATATATTTTTTCTTTTTTCGTATATATGTACACTTTGAAATGGTCGATAAATTTAAATAGTTAATAATGTTGTTATATATTTATACATTTGTATGTTTTTATATTAGGCTTGCCTACTTAATAAATACTTACTACTTCAAACCTGGTATCGGTGGATTCCTCATGATCATCCCTAACCGATCATGTAATAATATACAGGGTATCCCATTCAAAAATCGAAAGTTGATGTCATTTCCAGAAAAACCGGAAGTTGAATTTGTTCTACAAATAGGCCAAAAAGTGTCGTCTAGTGAGCATATTCAATGTTGTGAATTTCAGAAATATAGCCAGAGAAACAAGGGAGAAAAATGGGGTGTACCATGAATCTGTGTCACACGGTATAACTTTAGGGCTTTCTACACAAGGGAAAAGTATGCTTTTTAATTACCGTGATCCATATAACACCAAAAATCAGCCTGTGAAGAAGCATACGTTAAATAATCATTCTTAGATACTACTTTTTTTTAAATGTTCAGTTGTTAATTTCGGGGCCTTCTACATGAGAGAAGAGTATGCTTTTTAATTTTCGGGATCCATATAACACTAAGAGTCAGCCTGTGAAAAAGCATACGTTAAAAAATCATTTTGAGATACTACCTTTTTTTTAAACGTTCAGTAGATAATTTCGGGGCCTTCTACACGAGAGAAGAGTATGCTTTTTAATTTTCGGGATCCATATAACACTAAGAGTCAGCCTGTGAAAAAGCATACGTTAAAAAATCATTTCGAGATACTACCTTTTTTTACATGTTCAGTTGTTAATTTCGAAGCCTTCTACTCGAGAGCAGAGTATGCTTTTCAATTTTCGTGATCTATACAGGGTGTTATTTAAGTACGTGGCCAAACTTGAAGGGGTGATTCTTTGAGTGATTCTAAGACGAAAAGTTCATATAAACATAGGTCCGGTAATGCTTCGTTTTCAAGATACAGGGTGTCAAAATTTTTAAAAGAAATCGTTTTTGTCGTAAATATCTTAATAACCCTTCAACCGATTTTATTGAAATTTGGCAGTGTTATTGAAGGTCGTAAAGGGCGAATTTAACCCTAACTATATCAAAATTATCATGTCCAGTGGCGTCCCGGAAGGCACTGTAACCAATATTTTTGACAGAAAACATGTGCGCCACTGATTTTTTTTGCAATTTTTGTATTTGTTTCACATTGAGCAACTGAAATTACAACTTTTTTATATCTAGAATTTTTTTCGTATTTTCCTTTGTTTTTGAGAAAAAACATAAAAATCACTTCATTGCACATCCCTGTGACAACACAATAAAACATTTCAACTACTAAACCATCAAAAACTGGGGTCTTACTAATATTCTTTCATATCAATACTCTATTCTAGTCTTAGAATTTTCTATCAAAATTAATGCAATGAAAAAAAAAATATATGTATGTATGAATTGCAGCACTTGCCTTCGGCTCTTGGCTTCGGCTCGTGCTGCAAAATGGGCTCATTGTTGTCCATGGACATGCAATAAAGAAATTTTTATTTATGATTAAACAATTAATATTACATGGAAGTCATTTTTAATTTTTTTCGCTCATATTACCTGTTTTCGATGAAACAAATAATGTTGTTATGTATTACTGCAGTGTTTTGAAACTAAAGTAAGAGGGCCATGGAAGAAACAACAAATGTTCAAACAAATTTAACTTCATAACTGTCACAAATTGAAACGGTACATACGTAATTATTTGAAGTGTTTTCAAGAGTTTTAAGATAGAAATTTTGTTACTGATATCTGAAAATGGTTCGGTTTACAAACTCGGAAATGGCCGATATGCATTTTGTCTATGGAATGGCCCAAGGCAATTCCAGAGCAGCTAGACGCATTTATCAAGAAAGATATCCTCATCGAAATGTTCCAAATAGACAAACATTTGTGAGAATACATGAGAGGCTGTGCGAATCAGGCACCTTTCAAAGGTCGGCTGCTCTTATTGGGAGACCTGCAACGGTAAGAACAGTGGCGCTGGAGGAAGAAGTTTTACATGAAGTTGAGCGTTGCCCCGATACAAGCACACGCAAAATTGCACAACAATTAAACATTTCTCACTTTACTGTATGGAAGATTTTGAAAGAGTACCAACTGTATCCTTACCACATACAGCGTGTTCAAGCGTTATTTCCTGCGGATTTTCCCAAGCGAGTTGTTTCTACTACGTGGCATTTGCAACAACAGGTTGCATCTCCGACATTTTTATCCAGTATATTATTTACCGATGAAGCGTGTTTTTCCCACAATTCAATTATGAACTTTCATAACAACCATATCTGGGCAGAAGAAATTCCCCATGCGGCTATAGAAAATAATTATCTACAGCAGTTTTCCGTGAATGTCTGGGTTGGTATTGTTGGCGATTATCTCATTGAACCTCATTTTTTACCCCCGAGATTAAATGGTCAAGAGTATCGTCATTTTTTGGAATTTGTATTACCTGTACTACTAGAAAATATCCCACTGGCAGTAAGAGGAGCAATGTGGTTCATGCAGGATGGGGCTCCACCTCACTTCAGCATAGTAGCACGTCAATTTCTGGATGAAACTTATGGAGAAAACTGGATCGGTCGCGCAGGTCAACAGTCATGGCCGCCCAGGTCACCGGATTTAAATCCCATGGATTTTTTCCTTTGGGGACATTTAAAGTCCCTCGTTTATAAAACTCCAGTCAACACTGAAGAAGAATTAATCCAACGAATACGGGATTCATGTGATCAGATAAGACATACGCCGGAAATATTTCAACGTGTTCGGGAATCGATGTTAAAACGAGTTAATGCTTGCATTGAAGTTGAAGGAGGACATTTTGAGCAACTATTGTAAGTTTTGTGTTAGTTATTATTGAATGTATTCTTACAGAAACAAATTGCCTAGGTACCATTTTTGTTTCAGTGTGGTTTTAATAAAGGGTGTTTCTTGTTTGATGTTGCTTTGGCATTTCCGGCGTTACCACTATGCACGCACTGGCCAAATGAAACAAACAATTTTTAAGCATAACAGATTCACCTGTAATCATTAAAAACCCTATAAAAACAATTTTTTATTGTGTTGTGCCAGGGACGTGCAATGAAGTGATTTTTCTGTTTTTTCTCAAAAACAAAGCAAGATACGAAAATAATTCTAGATATAAAAAAGTTGTAATTTCAGTTGCTCAATGTGAAACAAATACAAAAATTGCAAAAAAATCAGTGGCGCACATGTTTTCTGTCAAAAATATTGGTTACAGTGCCTTCCGGGACGCCACTGGACATGATAATTTTGGTATAGTTAGGGTTAAATTCGCCCTTTACGACCTTCAATAACACTGCCGAATTTCAATAAAATCGGTTGAAGGGTTATTAAGATATTTACGACAAAAACGATTTCTTTTAAAAATTTTGACACCCTGTATCTTGAAAACGAAGCATTACCGGACCTATGTTTATATAAACTTTTCGTCTTAGAATCACTCAAAGAATCACCCCTTCAAGTTTGGCCACGTACTTAAATAACACCCTGTATAATACCAAAAATGAGCCTGTGAAGAAGCATACGTTAAATAATTGTTCGAAGATAGCCGAAATTTTTGCAATTTTTCAATTGTCTTTTGAATAGTTCTACACGCCAGAACAGTATGCAAATGAATATACTGTCAATGGGCCATATAAACTTTATATTCAACCCGGTTTTAAGTGTTAAATAATTGTTCCAAGTTATTATAAAAAATTTGCATATTAACAAAACAATTGCAACGCATGTTCACGCCGCGATTGTATGCTTTTAGAAATTCGTGATCCACATAACAGCTCCTGTGAAAAGGAATACGTTAAAAAATCGTTTTAGATACCACCCTTTTTTTACATGTTCAGTCGATAATTTCGGGGCCCTCTACACGAGACAAGATTTTTAATTTTCGTGTGTTTTTCAGTTCAAACTGTCGAAAAAACCACTTTGCTTACATTAAAAAATCGTTCAGAGATATCAATTTTTTTTGCAAATTCAAAATTGGTTGGTGCCGCCGCTGCATGCGAGCAGTCTTTAATATTTGGTGAGAACATTTATAAACCTATAATAATCATAATTTTAAAAAAGTGTACGTTAAAAAAATGTTTCAAGGAATGTGGCTTTACCGGCTGGTCTATAATGTGATGTTCAAAACAGAAGGTGAACCACCGCGGCGTACCACTTGTGTACATGGTACAGGGTACAAAGTTCGCTCTGCTTAGCAAACTAGTTCGCGCGGAGAGTTCGCTTTCTGTGTGCCAACGCCTTTAAGGGTCTTCATCCCTAAAAAAAAAAGGGAGACTGAAACTATATTTTTCTTCTGACTGATGAAGGGTTCTATGAACATATAAAGAAGAAAATAATTTTCAAAAAAAATTCTTCTAGTATAAAATTAATGAAAAGGATATTTCTCCTCATTTTTGGTCATTTTCATTCATTGCCACCATCAAAACGAACGAATATTTTGGTGTTGTTTCATTTCAGTATTGAAGTCTATCACTTACTTAGTTAAATGACTTTCTCATTACTCTTCTCAATGTTTCCTTTTTTGTGAATAATTTTACAAGAAAGCGTTCTTTTCGCGTACTGGATTTCCTTGCATTATTCCATTCGAAATATAGGCCAAGCTTTAGATAAAAATAAGAGGCTCTTTTCACACAAAATAAAAGACGCAAATGGCCTATACTACTTTTTATAGATAGTTCGTTAATGAAAACCCCGGTTTTCTCCCCAGCAAAATCGCTTTGTGGAATTTTTTAAACAAAAAAAGTGAAAAAAAAATTGCAACTTTTTTGGTTTTTTAGAAATATCTCAAAGATTATTCGAAGAATCGTTTCACAGTCAACGGAACTTATGTAGAAATTCATAAAACCTGCAAGATGGTTTTTTATACGCCCAGATCCGTGCATTTTTCACTGAGAAAATTCTGGAAAACCTTGAAAAAGGGACCATTTTTCAAAAATTCATAATTTTTATAAATAAACCATTTTGTAGGTTTTATGAAACTCTACAAAAGTCCCGTTGACTGTATAACGATTCCTTTTATAATCTTTTAGATATTTCCAAAAAACCAAAAAAATTCCACAAAGCGATTTTGCTGGGGCGAAAACCGGGGTTATCATTTCAGAACTATCTTATAAATAGCCTCTTATTTTCATATACAGCTTGACCTATTGAGAAAATTGGTTAGACCATAATATAAAAGATAATTTTAAAGAGAAACATTCTCAATTGAAAATTGAATCAATACATGACTCCTCTGGAAATGGAAAACCCTACGATAAAATTGAAGTTACTTTTTTGTAATGTCCAACAGAAAACAACTACTTCCCCGGCTAAAGCCACGCTGGACATTGAACTACTTCTGATAGATATTGAGAAAGATCTGATAGATATTGAGAAAACTTGAAGAAAAGATCTGAAAGTGAAAATTTGCATTTTCATTCAGATAGTTGATTATTTATTAAATGTCTAGTTTCCATTGGAGATTCTTATCTATAAATGAGATAAGGGAGAATGTTTTTTTTTTCTTTGGTGTCTTGGCATCGACTGCTATGGTCATTAGCCACGTGTTCTGGATAGGCCTTGTTACTAACTCCATGCGCCACCTTAGGGGCAGCACTGTTAATTGGAACGCAACAGTGAATCGTGCAGGACTCACCCCAGTCCAGCCACGAGATTTGAATAATTTTAATCGGTCAAATTAAATTAAAAAATCCCAGCCGCAACTGCGGCTCGAACTACGGACCTTTCGACCCAAAGTCGGACGCTCTAACCACTGCGCCACGCCCCGACATAGGGAGAATGTTATTCAGAAGTGTCACTCACAGAAAATCGCTCATTCCATTGATGCGTGAATTGCATCTCTTTCGCTAGGCTTCCAATACATTTCTGTCGACAAAAATCTATTTCACTCTTCTAAGATCATCAGGGAGGTCGGAAGAATTGGAGAACATACTCTTCAGAAGCAATTTCACACTATAATGAGGAATTGTTGGACTATTTCTTGTGCGGTGAAACTTTGAAAATATTTTTCTGACATAAAACCTGTCTTGGGTATGGCATGTTGATTTCATTGAATATATGAACAGGATGTTCATAAAGTCAGTTGTGGTTTTATGTCAGAAAAATATTTTCAAAGTTTCACCACACAAGAAATAGTCCAACAATTCCTCATTACAGTGTGAAATTGCTTCTGAAGAGTATGTTTTCCAATTCTTCCGACCTCCCTGATGATCTTAGAAGAGTGAAATAGATTTTTGTCTTCCAAAATGTATTGGAGGCCTAGCGAAAGAGATTTAATTCACGCATCAATGGAATGAGCGATTTTCTGTGAGTGATACTTCTGAATAACATTCTCCCTTATCTCATTCATAGATAAGAATCTCCAATGGAAACTGGACATTTAATAAATAATCAACTATCTGAATGAAACTGCAAATTTTCACTTTCAGGGGTGGGATTCCGTTAGCCATAGAATTCTACTTTTCATCGAATAAGTGAGGTGTCATTATGGTCTAATTCACGGGGGAGACAGAGACATAACTGTCGACTATAGAATTTTATTGCTCACGTAATCCCACCCCAGATTTTTTCTTCAAATTATATTGGGTCTTTCTCAATATCTATCAGATGTAGTTCAATGTCCAGCGTGGCTTTTGCCGGGGAAGTAGTTGTTTTCTGTTAGATATTACAAAAAAGTTACTTCAATTTTATCGAAGGGTTTTTCCATTTCCAGAGGAGTCATGTAATGATTCAATTTTCAATTGAGAATGTTTCTCTTTAAAACATGAATCCCTTCCAAGAGAGGTGTTCTTGTACGATGGAAAATAGCGACTAAATTCCAACTTTCATTCGCAGATGATTCCACAACTGACTTTATGAACATCCTGTTCATATTTTCAATGAAATCAATAAAAGATAGTGTTTGAATATTGGTAATCTCCTTAGAACAGCTGTTTCATTGAAGTTAATAACTATATCTTCTTGTTTCAACCGTGCCATGTGGAGGTCATAATTCACGTTTAGATTCCGGAGATATTTGTGAAAACTGGACGTTTTTTGTTTATTTATACAACACTATGTCAAGAAACTTCGTAATTTATGGTAGGAATACAAAAAAAAGAATTTATTTGATATATAAAGGAACTTTCATAATCAGAAAAATAAGAATGTACAAAAATGTAAGATTGTAAATGGGTGAGTCAAAAATGCAGTATTTCAATCATGTCAGTATTTTTTTGATGTTTTGTAATGTATGTCCAATATTAATTTTTGCCTCAAGTTTTTTGCCAAAGCTTGATTTCATCTGAGAGGCTTTCAGCAAATATATTTGACATGTTATGTTCACGAATTCTAGGCACTTCTGTAAGATTCAAATTCGGTATTATTTGGTTTTTGAGCTATTGGCAGTACCTCAAATGGATACACAATTTTGAAAATTTGCATTGATCAAACAATGGTATATACTGACTAACAAGTATTTGAGAGAACAATAATCTCTAATTTTGAATAATGAACCCAATTAATGGAGAAGTTTCAGTGTTTTTATATAAAGGGTTTGTTAACTCTGTGGAAATCTGTAATCAATCATTGGCAACTTTTATACATCGTTCTGAAAACAACACTAGGTTCTGCCCTCAGATCAATAAGTAAACATAGATGGGCCCGATGCTACGTAAACATCATATTCACTGAACCGAAGACAACTTTGTTTATTGACGTACACCTCTCATCCCTGTTTTCAAACATTGACGCACTGTTGTCAAATTGGTAAAAAAATATGATTTTGGTAGGAACCTACCAATAAGTGCATAATCAATCATATTTTATATTCAGATGTATTACTCTAAAAATTCTAGATAAATGTTTATGTCTAGAAAGGTGTGAAAAAATTACCAAAACGGAAGATATATGTCGTTTTGAACAGATGACATTTTAGGCACTCTGAAAATTTCGAACGGTTACTAGAATTATTTTACTCTTGGCAACACCGCTTGTGACACCGGCCGTGGCGGCCATTGAACCTTGTCTTTTTGTGTTGATGAAGTGTTGTTAGAAATTTTCCTGTTTGTTTTCGTGGTTTTTGTCCTGCTTAAACAACTTAAAGATACATTTGGAATATTTTTCAAAATAGTGCAGTGGTTTAGTGAGGCACAATGTCGAAATACTGCTTTGTTTGCAAAACAAATGATAGTAAACAAACATTCCACAGGTGAGGCTCCAGTGGCGTCGAATGCACGATGCAAATCATGCAATCAAACGTATTCGTCAAATATAATATTCGAGGACAAAGAAACCCATCCAAAATTACAGATACGAAAAGCCTATGGCAAAGTGGTGAATTCCTCAATATTTGTTATAAATATCTGTCAGCAGGGGAAAAAAACATTGAGGCGTAAGAAAGGAAAATTGAATTTATTTTCCAATAATATTGACATTGTTAAAATTCTAACAGCGAGGACAATTAATGATATACCAAAGGAATTGCTTAAAATTTTTGGAAATCATTTCTTTGAGGAAGAGCCTTTATCAAACCATAGTTATGCCTTGGTAAAGGCAATTCTTCAATTTTTTTTCAAAATCCGAATATACCATGAATTGTCAATTAGCGGAACTGACAAATTAGAAAGGGTCAGGACTCTTTTGTCAAAGACAGTTTTATTTAAAAATCAATAAATACCAAGTGTTGAAATCCTCATGTACTGAGCTTTCTTGAGAATCATTTTTTCACCTACACTTTGACACTTTATATTTATACACTTGTAATATTGCATATTAGGCTTGAAATTAAATAAATAATAGTGATATTTGCCAATTTGTAATAATAACATGTGGTAAAAGCATATATTTCATTCAATACATATTTTAATTCCTGTGTTAATGTTGATTTTACCTTATCGTATACCTTGCTATCTTGTGATCACTATATTCCTGTCCAAAATGAATGTGTTAATAAAGAGTTCTATTTCTACTTTTGTGTTCAATTACTTTTCCCAGATGTAATCTATATAATATATAATGCAACAAATGTTTCTATAGATTACGTCTGGGAAAAGTAGTTGAACACAAAGGTAAAAATAGAACTCTTTATCAACGCATTTATTTTGGACATGAATATAGTGATCACAAGATACGATAAGGTAAAATCAACATCAACACAGGAATTGAAATATTTAGTGAATGAAATATATGCTTATACCACACGTTATTATTACAAATTGGCAAATATTAATATTATTTATTTAATTTTAAGCCTAATATACAACATTACAAATGTATAAATAGAGTACAACATTATTAAGCTATATACCTACATACATATCACCAGACATTAGACCAGATCACATTCCAAAATCAGCAAAAAAAACAAAGGAAATACTAAATATCTCAATGAGCTGTCACTAATATTTTTCCTTAATGATGACACAAGTTTACTGAGTTAGAGTTTTTTACAAATTGTGGTAGTTTATTGAAATCGTTTAAGCCTTTATGAAACCTACTATTCATTCCAAATCTATTATTAAGTTTTATTAATGTAAAAATTGCCTTGTCAAGAGATAATACAATATTTCTTAGTTCATTAATTGTTGTTAAAGTGTCAAAGTGTATGTGAAAGAATGATTCTCAAGAAAGCTCAGTACATGAGGATTTCAACACTTGGTATTCATTGATTTTGAAATAAAACTGTCTTTGTCAAAAAAGACCTGACCCTTTCTACTTTGTCAGTTCCGCTTATTGACAATTCATGGTATATTCGGATTTTGAAAAAAATTTGTAGTATTGCCTTTACCAAGGCGTAACTATTGTTTGATAAAGGCTCTTCTTCAAATATATAATTTCCAAAAATTGTAAGCAAGTCCTTTGGTATATCATTAATTGTCCTCACTGGTAGAATTTTAACAATATCAATATTATTGGAAAATAAATTCAATTTTCCTTACATAAGCCTCAATGTTTTTCCCCCTGCTTACAGATATTTGTAACAAACATTGAGGCATTCACCATTTTGCCATATTTTGAATGAGTTTCTTTGTCCTCCAATATTATATTTGACGAATACGTTTGATTGCATGATTTGCATCGTGCATTCGACGCCACTGGAGCCTCACCTGTGGAATGTTTGTTTACTATCATTTGTTTTGCAAACAAAGCAGTATTTCGACATTGTGTCTCACTAAACCACTGCACTATTTTGAAAAATATTCCAAATGTAACTTTAAGTTGTTTAAGCAGGACAAAAACCACGAAAACACACAGGAAAATTTTAACAACACTTCATCAACACAAAACACTTGCACTTCACTTGCACTTGCAATTGCGTCCTCTGATGCAACGTTGCGCAAGTATCTGTTAGATTTAATTCAATCCCCGTCGTGGTCTTAGCCAGGAGAGTAGTTGTTTTCTGACAGGTACTTGCCATATGAATGAACTGGTCCAAAATTTAGGAAGAATCATACTCAACAGAATAAACAATTTTTACAAAAAAAGGAAATGGGTTCTGCAAAATATATGTTGGAAAAGGTTGCTCAACTCATAGGGCCAGTTGCATAAAGAATTTAACTGACAAATGAATATTTGATTTGATAATTTCTATGGCAACGCATGTCTAAGCTCACCAGTTATGTTACCTACGTTAACAGAAGGCTTTATGCAACTGGTCCATATTTATTCAAATATTCTTATTGATTCGTTGAAACTTGATCTACACAACATAAACCCCCAGACTCGAAACTTGAAATATAGTCAAGGAACTTGTTAAATCTCTCGAATTAATTACTTTAGACCATAAATAATGCTTTACTTTTGATAGTTGAAAACTCCTAGAATCCAACTAAGGAAAGAATATCATCATAAATCACAAAACTATTCCGCTATCTTGAATCCCCAAATTTTGATAAAAAGTTATTTGCTGCTAACCCCCGGCTTTTTATTGACCCCAGGAATTTTAAGACAAAACCGCGACATAACTTGTTGCAGCTCACAGGTACTGCATTTGCATAAGTAATTTTGACCCCCTTCAAAAAGTACGGCACTGTGCTAGAGGTGTTTTGTTTTGGTTCGAATGTCAAAAACCCGAAACAAAACAGTTCCGCAAGAATTATCTTTGGTTCAGTGAATATGATGTTTACGTAGCATCGGGCCCATCTATGTTTACTTATTGATCTGAGGTTCTGCCCTTCTAAGGGCCAGTCTTTTCAGTTCCAGTTAAACTCCAGATAACTACCTAATAGTTTAGATGGTTAATGACAATCTTTAAATGACGTTTGAAGGATAACATTCTAACCATTAGTTAATTAATCTGGAGTTTAACTAGAGCTGAAAAGACTGACCCTAAAAGAAACTCTTGTGTCTGCAGCATAGATGGTCGACGGCTGTATTTCCATGTTCCATAATGGCTGGTGGCCGGGCCACAGAATATCGTGGCTGTGCCCGGAAGTTGACGCTTTTTTGTAATTCTAGTCAATTCTACACCTGACAATTTCAATCCATAAAAAAAAATTTGAATTGATATGTATCCATTGAAATTGAGCATTATTTAATTTACTTTTTTTTCCTTGGTATTTTTGGCATCGACTGCTATGGTCATTAGCCATGTGTTATGGGTAGGCCTTGTTACTAACTCCATACGCCACTTTAGGAGCAGCACTGTTAATTGGAACGCAACAGTGAATCGTGCAGGACTCACCCCAGTCGAGCCACGAGATTTTAATAATTTAATAGGTCAAATTAAATTAAAAAATCCCAGCCGCAACTGGGGCACGAACTCCTGACCTTTCGACTCAGAGTCGGACGCTCTAACCACTGCGCCACGCCCTGACATATTTAATTTACTTATTTGACACTCTGACTTTCAAAAGAAACATAACCCAACTTTTTCTTCCAAAATTATCGGTTCCCTCTCTCTCTCTCTTATGACCATTACTTCCTAATTGGCGCTTTTGTGGGTTATTTGGAACATTGGAACTATTTAAAGACATTGGAACTATTAGACTCCATCGATTGGCCGTACCCGTAAGAAGGCCAAAGCCTTCTAGGTTTCAGTGACCCTAGATACAAAATGTTGGCATGCAAGGGTTTTGTTGTCCCTAACTTTATGGTTTATTTTTCATTATTAGTGGATGAAAAAATTTAACGTATTGGTAAAGATCTAATCAATGTCTCACTTTTTCTAAATTTGATTTGGTTGTTTTCCAAAAAATGGGAAAAATCATCAAAAATATTGACTTTTGCGATTTTTTCGAAAAAAACTAAATCAAATTTTGAAAAAGTGGGACGAAGCTTACTGCGATTGTTCTCACTCAACGATATTTTTTTTCGCAGGCAGCAGCCCCCTCCTATGAAGTCTTGCTTGAGTTGTCATCAGCAGATTCATCGCAACGCTCCGATTTGTCCGCTTTGCAAAGCAAAGTCCAGATCTCGCAATCCCAAGAAACCGAAGAAAAAGGACCACTGAAGTCTTGCATCTTGCAGCTGAGTTGAGACCGCCATTTTATTTGCCATAACTTGTCTTTTTATTGTCATGTGGATTGAAACAATTGGGTTAAGTATTGTAAACCTAGATTTACTAGCGAGGAAGTAGAGGAAGTAGAAATTCATTGACATTTTCTCGCAGCTGATGATATATGTTGAAGGACTATCTACTGCCTATATGATTCAAAACACCAATAACGACTTGAGATTTACAGTCAAATTGGCTGATGAAGCACCGAAGTTTTAGCGAAAAATAATGGTAACTTTTTCAATGCATGGTGATGAGGGCTGATTAGACATTTCAAAGAGGAATCCGAATTGAAATCTGAAAAATTTGGAATAGCGCGTTATTGAAGGCATTAGTAATATCTTTTTACAGTTCTGAATTTACATATTCAAAAAGGAAAAATGTCTATCGATTTTTTCGACGATTTATACAGGGTGTATCTAAATAACACCGAAGAAATTAAAGGGGTGATTCTGTGATGAAAATTAATGTGAGTGTTTGGTATACAATTTTTTGAAAAAACCCTCCTCGGAAAAGTTACACTCCTTCGAAAATAAAAAAAAAAAATGGTTTTTCTTTTTTATTTTCCCTGTATATCAAGCTAAAGACACGAAACTTGGAAACATTATCTGTCAATAAGAGTACACTTTTTGAAATTTTTTCAACGCTGAAGTATGCTTAGAAGGGGTTGATTAATTCAACCCCTGAGATATTTTTTCTTACAACTTTTTTTTAGATGAAAATTTTTTCTTTAAAAAAGTATGACTGAAAAGCCCAATTCATTGACTAACTTTTTTAACTCTACAAGTTTTTTTCGAAAACTTAAGCATTTATGAGAAAAAAATAAATAAGCTCATGTAAAATAGCATTTTATTAAACAACAGCCAACCAAATTATGATTATGAGACTTCTACAACTAAAAACAAAAGTGAACAAACAATGAACAAAAACCTGTCGAATATCGACAATACAATTATAATAAATGTTGAAAATGACCGCCTTCGGCTTCAATACAAGCATCTACCCTTTTCCTCATAGAATTGCGTATACGATGAAATATTCCTGGAGAGTTTCTTATAGTTTCACACCCTGCTACAATGCGGTTTCGCAGATCATCGATATTTTCAACTGGGTTTGTGTATATCAAAGATTTCAGATATCCCCATATGCAAAAATCCAAAGGATTAAGGTCAGGGGAGCGGGCAGGCCAGTTTACAGGTCCTCCTCGACCTATCCATTGATTGGCATACACCTCATCCAGGTGAGTTCTTGCACGTATACTAAAATGAGCTGGTGCACCATCGTGCATAAACCATGAATGTTGCCTAATTTGAATGGGAACCTCTTCAAGAAGAACAGGTAATTCTTCAAGGAGATGACAATATGCTTCATCATTTAATCGTAGCGGAAGAAAATGGGGACCAATTAAATGATTATCAATAATTCCGAGCCACACGTTTAATGAAAATCGATACTGATGATTTCCTTCAAAAAAGCCATGAGGATTTTCGTCAGCCCAAAGGTGATTGTTGTGAAAATTTCTAATACAGTCTCTTGAGAAACTCGCCTCGTCAGTAAATAAAATATTACCTAAGAACTGTGGTGCTTGGCCAATCATATTAATAAGCCACTGACAAAAAATCACACGGGGTAAAAAATCTCGAATCATTAACGCCTGCACCCGTTGAAGATGATAGGGATACAACATTCTTTTAAAATTCTAAAAACAACGGAATGGCTTACATGTAGGACACGAGCTATTCTCGTGGTACTAGTTTCTGGGAATTCTTCAATTGAATTAAGTACGGCTTCTTCTACAGCTGCAGTTCTAACTTCTCTAGTACGACCAGAATCATAACTTCTTTTTTCAAAATTACCACGTTCCCGCAAGCGTCGGTGAATAGTTGTGAACGTAGTATGATGGGGTAGTCTACGCTGTGGGTACTGTTCAGCATACAGTCTTTGCGCTTCCAATGAATTACCGTTAGCACGACCGTATGTAAAATGCATATCTGCCATTTCCAAATTCGAATATGCATTCATATTTTCAATCAACTAATATTTCCTACAATACACAATCATAAAACTTGTGAAACAATAAGATGGGTGACAGAAAATGACACTACACAATCCTAGTGTCAGTATTAATGTTTTTATGCAAAGCACAGGCCACTAGACTTGACGCAAAATACACTCGCGTTAGCTCATCTTTTTTTTTCTCTTAAATGCTCAAGTTTTAGAAAAAACTTGTAGAGTTAAAAAAGTTAGTCAATGAATTGGGCTTTTCAGTCATACTTTTTTAAAGAAAAAATTTTCATCTAAAAAAAAGTTGTAAGAAAAAATATCTTAGGGGTTGAAATAATCAACCCCTTCTAAGCATACTTCAGGGTTGAAAAAATTTCAAAAAGTGTACTCTTATTGACAGATAATGTTTATCAAGTTTCGTGTCTTTAGCTTGATATACAGGGAAAATAAAAAAGAAAAACCATTTTTTTTTTAATTTTCGAAGGGGTGTAACTTTTCCGGGGAGGGTTTTTTCAAAAAAAATTATACCAAACACTCACATTAATTTTCATCACAAAATCACCCTTTTAATTTTTTCGGTGTTATTTAGATACACCCTGTATATGTCTTCCGTTATGATGATTTTGTTTAGAAACTTGCTAGTAATCATCTGACATAGCGTAAGACGATTTGGTTGACGCACACTTAAAAAAGTAAAGGAAAACTAAATCAAGCATATGAGACGTCAAATTTTTGCGATGATCGATTGTGGGTCCCAAAATTATGCGCCTCAACCAAATCGTCTTACGCTTTGTCAGATGAATACTAGCCAGTTTCTAAACAAACTCATCATATCGGAAGAATAGTCCCCCCCCCCCCTGTTGACTTTTGAACGGTTCGACGTAGAAACATGAGAAAAAAACCTTTTCGAGGGTTTCACCAATACTACTTTTTGAAATAAAAAAGATTGTGATTGCACGATAGGGGGCGCAGGGGGGCCCATCAACTCAAAATTTTTAAATGGCATGTGGGGTCGAGTGTCACATCGTTGAAAAGAGAATTCAATTCTCTTTACAACCATCTAAATATTTTTGAATTTTGTTTATAATTTTTTTCCCAATTTCGATTTTTATACCTTTCGAAATTTTTAAATTAATGTGCCCCTTGCACCATCTGTCGAGTAATTGCAATGTTTCTTCTTTCAAAAAGTAGAATCGGTAATACCCTTCAAACAATTTTTGGTTTCATTGTTCCACATCCAACCGTTCAAATTTATCGAGGTATGAGTAGTATTCAGATCCGCATTTATATTTGATATTTCGATTTTGAATTACAAAAAAATATTACCGAAATTCAAAAATATTTAGATGGTTGTAAAGAGAATTGAATTCTCTTTTCAACGATGTGACACTCGACCCCACATGCCATTTAAAAAATTTGAGTTGATGGGCCTCCCTGCGTCCCCTATCGTGCAATCACTATTTTTTTTATTTCAAAAAGTAGTATTGGTGAAACTCTCGAAACGGTTTTTTTAATGTTTCTACGTCGAACCGTCCAAGAGTTAACGGGGGGGGGGGGGAGTATTAAAAGCCGCACTGTATAAATCGTCGAAAAAAATCGATAGACATTTTTCCTTTGCACCGGAGTCGGCCCTACCCGATTTCAAAATTATTTGGAATTTGGGGTTTTCGAGAGATGGACTTTCAACTCACCAAACGGTAGACGTACATCTCCTCATTGCGGTTTTATTACCGCGGCTCCCTAATTATAGGAAATGGAAGTTTTTTCAAAATTTCGACCAACCCAAAAAAATCGAAATTGGAAAAAAAAACAGCAGGTTATATCCCAATGGGCACAATTTTCTCAATGTCGTTATTTTCGGATGTTTTTTCTTTAAATAATAATAGTTTTTGACAACCTAAAGAGATTGATCAGGGTACCGGCTAACTAATGTAGCGAAGCATTTCTATACTTTGTTGTTTGAAACATATTCCGTAAAATATGTTCTCGACTCCCGACACAAGCACGGCAACCCGCAATTCTTTCAATGGTATAAAGGGTTGTCTACCTTGGAGACTAGTTTGCTACTTGGAACCGCCGTCTATGGCGCATTTTTTATGAAAAGTGATAAAAAAGGCTCGGGCAGAAAAAAACGAAATACGTTGTTGGAATGATTCTTTTATTAGCAACTAGAGATTATACGCATACTTCCTTCTGAATATTTTCCTTCATAACTAGATGTTAAACCTTTTGGTTTTTACCTTATACTAAATATTTGTGAATATTTTTGGATATTGGTGCCTGGTGAATTTTAGTTATTGTGGAACATCAATAAAATATATGCACTCCTAATATCCTAGCAGAGTCGAAAGAAGCACTGGTATTTTCCTTTGAAATCAGCTAACCCATAAAATTACCCTGAGAAAGAGTTTTGGCACACTAATAATGTTTGAATTTCAAAGCCTACCAAGCATCAAACTGTCATCAAATTCGGGTCACAGAGTACTTGATGTTTTTCGATATAATGGCTTTGGACACTCTGATAAAAAGAGACAAAAGTTCTTAATTTTTCACTATAACGGCGGGGAGTCAAAGTCAAAATATGCTTTATTGTTGGAAGTTGATGATAAACTTTTTAACAAAGCTTCAGTGTATTAAAGATAATGTTGAAAAATTTATAGAAATTAAATTAATACTTGAAAAGTATAATGGTAATGCCCCCTACCATCGGCACATCTTTCGTGATGAGAGGGAACACCATCACTATATGCGCTCCGGGGCTACTTGACAAATAAAAAAGAAAAATGGGGTGCATTTGCTATTTCAACCGCAGGGAAAAACTTGGAAAAAAACCTACAGTACCACCATATGGTCCTTGGTAAATGAGGGAATGGAACAATACAACAATTAAACGTAAAACATGCTTATTCATCAAGGACTTCTCCATCTCTGCCATTCCAGCCCGATCACCATTTCTTCATCAGATGAGGAGTATGCACATGATTCATGATCCAAAATGATGACTTTTAAAAACTATCATCATAAAACTCTTGCAGACTATAATATTCTCTCTCTGATAACAAACTTTTCACATCTTTTCTGAATCGAAAAAGTGATGTGATACTTTTAATATTTATTGGAAGGTGATTAAACATCTTACATCCATTGAAAAATATCGAGTTTTTGATAAGTGTACTTTTTGTAATTGGAAGTTTTAAATCATTACTCTGTCTGGTACTACAATCAGAATTTGAATTTGTTTATTCAGGTATTAAATAATGGTAAAAAAGTATAGAGTAGAGTAGAGTTTATTGACTACGTTACATAATTTTATTACATTTGTAGCAGGTATAACAACAATTAACAGCAAAATATACACATACATATAAATATATAAAATATAAATAAGACGTATACACGTATAAATAAAAGTACTCTAAAACAATCTCGATACGGCCACAGGGTGGGGTAAGGGAGGGAGTTTGAGTGCTTTAGATGAACGGTTTAGAGCTGCCCTTCTGAGGCTTTCAGAGGTCCTTCTGAGGCTTTCAGAGGGCGGGTTGAACCAACTCCCGTCTGTCCTAGGACAGGCCCTACGTTATGATGTAGGCTCGGATGCTGTGTTGCTAAGTCGCACAGCTGTGGGTGTTCTGCCTCCAAGTTATGCAGAAGATGGTGCTGATTTACATGGTTGACATCAGATCATTGGACTTTCCTTATTGATATTTCGATGAGGTCCCGGGAAAAAACCTATAGCAAAAACCGGGTTGAAACATTATGGTTGACCTGTTGGTCAGTTACTCCTCTTCTGGAGTTTCATGGAAAATATCCAGTGCCTGGTAAATGAGCCCCCCATGCGATTTTCGCCTGTTATGGTGGGCTCGGATCCCTCAAGTCAGTGGACTTCCAAGGATGGAATATCTGAAGAATTTATCAGACTGTTGTTTGATAAATTCTTCGATGGAGGGAATATCGGCCAGCTCCCTTAATGCGTTCAGCCGAATGTATCGGTCACTGTTTGTGACGATACGGAGTACTTTGTTCTGCATCCTCCCCAATTTCAACATGTGAGTTTTGGGGATGCTGCAGAACACTGGACATGCATATGTCATTGTTGGTTTTATGACCTGCTTGTAAATTAACACTCTGTTAGTCAAGGACAGCTTGGAATTCCTGGCTATCAACGGGTATGACCTTCTCACGGCCCCCGCAGCTCGTTGAATTGCCAAGTTGACATGCTTCACAAGTGTCAATTTACCGTCCAGAAGTACTCCCAGGTACTTCGCTGGATCAGTCTCATCAATTCGAATACCCAGAGCCGTAAATCCCCCAGGGATGATCACCCGAAAGGGTTTTCTCTTCCATGTGAAATTTACTAGCTCTGTTTTATCTAGATTCAACACTATTTTGTTCTCCTTCAGATACGGTACTACCTTCCTCTGCAGATGCGTTTTCAGCATTGCTGCTGCTGTGTTGCTGCGATATGCCTGGGCATATATAGCCGTTTCATCAGCATATATAGCCCGTACGCGTATTGTGGTACTTTGGAAAGTCGTACGTATGTAAAGAATACAAAAGTGGGGATAGACTTAATCCTTGAGGCACTCCTGCTCCGGCCTTCCACACCGTGGAGCTTGTTCCGTTTATTCTAACCTTGAAAGTTCTGCCGACTAGGTATGAGTCCATGATTTTTACCATGTATTGAGGCATGCCTGCCTTCAACATCTTCATGACTAAGCCCTCTATCCAGACGGTATCAAATGCTTTTTGGATATCTAACAGGATCTGTATTAAGTTGACGAGTAAAGCCATCCCTCACCTCATGAACAATTCTGGCGACCTGGGAAGTCGTGGAGTGACCCCTTCGAAAGCCGAACTGTTCATCAGGAATGAGTTCCTGCTTTTCCTCGAAATCGTTTTAAAAGGATTCTATCTACCAGCTTGGCAACAGAACTGAGCAGGGAGATCGGGCGATAGCTTTCAACCCTTGCGTCGGACTTTCCTTGGCTTTAGGATACGAATAATCTCCGCTTGCTTTAGGCACTGTGGGTAATACTGCCACTTGATGATGCTGTTGGTGATGTGCAATAGTTGCACTAGGGACTTTCTTGGAAGGTTCCTGAGCAGCACCGTGTCCACTCCGTCCATGCCGGGAGCCTTGTTTCTAGGGAGCCCTTTTATGGTTTCTTGAACCTCCTGGAAGTTGGTCATCAATTTCGAGAAGGTTCTACCATTCAGTGCCGTCCTTGGGGCCTATCTAAACTCTCTGGCTTCCCTGTTAACAGTCTCGTGTACGATCAGAAGAACTGTTTCCAATAGAGAACTTTGTTTTGTGTTTGTGTATCAAACAAACAGTTTCTAGTATAAAAATAGCAATAACTGTAAGAATTTTATGTTTAAGAAAGAGAGGTCGGCATGAATCCCTATATTTTACTTTGCATAAATACCGTAGAGCACACTTTTGCAAAATTAGGACAGTCTGTAAACGATGATTACAGCAGACTCCCCAAAATGCAATACCAGGGGCCCTATTCTCAAATGTCTACCACCCTATGTCGCAGGCGACAAAATATCTCCATCTTTTTTCAATCCATATTCAAAGAAGGCGATGGACCTATTTTGTCGCATGCGACATAGGTTAGTAAACATTTGAGAATAGGGCCGGCCCCATATCTTAAATGCGATTCATTAAGAGAATGATAAACTGGTTTTGAAACTGAAAATCCTAATTCATTCAAGACAACTCTCAATGCGAAACAACCCGAAGAGAGATTTTTACATAAAATTTTAACATGCCGTTAAAATTTCAACGAATTATCCAGATAAAGTCCAAGGTATTTTAATGTCATTTTATTTTCAATGATGCTATTGTCTAACGGAATGTTTTCAAAATTACATTTAAAAGATATCATGTTGTTTTTTTTATGTTGAATGATAGTAAATTCGAATCACACCAATCTTTCACTTTTCTCAGATCAAAACGTATCGTTTGATCAAGATCGTGCTTGTTTTTATAATGCCAAAATATAGTACTGTCATCAGCAAAAACTGTAGTCCACAATTAATTTTCTTCGATTCTGAATACCAAGAATTCCTTACTATTTGATTTCGCTCGGACAAATAAGATGTTCCTGAAACCATAATGATGAAGTTTAAGCAAAAGTGTCTCATGATTCACACAACACTGCAGCCGCCACTTCCCCACCATTAATTTGCGAATATACCTCATATAAAAGGGACAACATTGCATCCCCTGTATTTTTATTTTTCTGAAATCCAAATTGAAGGTTATTGATTAAATCATGACATCTCAAAAATTCCATAATTCTCGAATGAATCAGTCTTTCAATAATTTTTACTTAAATTGGTATGAGACGAAAGTTAGATGGATCATCAAAATCTACACCTTTATATATTGGAATAACCAGAGACGTTTTCAGAAAAGATGAAAAACTGCCTAACTGAAATGAATCATTTATTAAAATAACAAGAATACTCGGAGCTTGTTTTGGATGACAAGACAGCTACAGTTGAAAATGACATTTAAACTCCCTGTCATTATAGTGATCAATCACAGAGCGCGTCCCCTGTCAACAAGTATGGAAAGATTAAGTATTTTTGTCTCTTTTTATTAGGGTGTCCAAAGCCAGTAGAAATTTCTATTTAACAGCTAATTAAATAACAAATACCAATTTGTGATACATGGCTAGATAGAAAATTTTAAGTCAAATAAGATAGACTATAGAAATATACAGGGTGAAATTTGAAAAAAAAAGTTAGGGTTACTTCCTGTCAAACAGGTGCTTGAAGAAAATTGTCGTTAGGTTCGAAAATAGTAATTTACGTAACAAGTTCGGAAAATACTGTTTTTTTGGACGAGTAGACCGAATTCTAGTCTGCGAGTACAAAAAAAACTGTTTCCGGACGTGTTGAGTACACTATTTTTTCGGCAACCAAGTAGAATAACAAATCAATGAGACGCATTTAGTCTAAGAGAAGAAGAGAGGTCGACCTTCACCTATCCGTTAACCGGATGGAACATACTTTTTATGAAGTTACATAAATAGAAGAATTCGTCTAAAATGGGTTGCCTATCAAAAGGTGAGTTTCAAAAATTTGCACCACATGGAAACTTTTTTATTATCGATTTGTCAGAAAATTTTATTCCTCATAAAAATTGGTGCATTACGGAAAACTTGTATTCGAGTTATCAAAATTCTAAATTTCCAAACGGTGTACAGGGGGGAATGAAAAATAGAAATTTGATCGAGAGTAAACTAGCCTGGCTGTGATTCCAAATTTGAATATTTCAAACATTTTAGTTCCTATTTATATTAAAGAGCACTTCCCGGCCTAGTCAGGGAAGTACGCACTCCCCGGACTAGGCCGGGAAGTGCTACTTTCCCAAAGAAAAAGTCTCCGGGAACTGAACACTTCCCGGATGGTTGCCGAAAAAAGCGCTTTTATCAATTACAGTTGCGAATTTCAAATTTTCATTTCATCAAATAAAAAAACTGTATGCTGCAACATGTCTCTTGTATCACCAGGTATAATGTGGGTGAACTATTCACCTATTCAAAACCGCCGAAATAATAATAAAAAAAAGGTTGGTAAATTTTGGAGGTGTTTTGATTTACGCATTTAATTTTCAAGTCGTTAACGGTGTTTTGTGAATTGAAACCGAGGGAAGATTTCAAATATTTAATGTGGTATACATTATTTGAGGGGCCTAGTTCCAAAATGTACAATCTCCAGTTTGAACAAATTTCCAGAAATCAGGAAAAACCTCGCAATTGAAGGTGGTGCATTCTTCTTGAAATTTGAATATTATATCATTATCTATATCTATCTATATAATAGATGATTCTTGAAGTTCTAGAAAAAATAAATGTTTTTTTTTACAAAAAGATTTATAAAAAGTTATGGAGATTGTACTTTGTGGAATTTTTCAATGAAGATTGTACACTTTGGAACTAGGCCCCTTATTTAATCATGTACGGTAATTTGTTTATATAGGTGGAGTCAAATAAGCCTGGCTGAAATATTTTCACTGGGTTGAATATATTCCTAAGGGCCAGTTTTTTAGGTTCAAGTTAAAGTCCAGATAACTAACTAATAGTTTCGCTAGCGCGAGAGGCCAGCTGCTTCCATATTGGTAGCAGACTAACTTGTTACCGATGAACCAGATGAAAAAAATAGTAATGCATGAAAACAGTTTGTTCGGAATTATTAACTATTGTCCTCGAAAAGTATCGGTCTATTATGACACGATCTGTTAATAACGTCGGCCTGCATACAAAAGTGCGTATCTCAAAATGTATCAAGTTTTTCCATTTTTTTTTTCAAATTCGGGAAAGTATTGAATAAAGAACTCTTTGTGTAACAGCAAACAGAAATACAGCATAAAATTCAACCGTTCTTTTGAGCAGATGGTCCAAATGCATCAAAATGTTAAAAACGGTCTACTGAAAAATTGCAATATTTGAGACACGTCGTTTCGGATGCTATGCGACGCTATTCTCAGATCCTTATCAACTATTACAATAATTTCCCTGTGCTATTGCAGGTACGTCTTTCGGCAACTACGGACGACCTTTTCCTTAAATATAATTTTTCTAATGTATACTTATTTTTATTTTTTGTATTTTTCACTTATAACATTTAAATGTTTTTGTTGTGCAATAAAAAATATAACGAATTTGGTTTTCTTCAAGTCAAGGTATTGCCAAGAAAAGGTTCTCAACAACAACGAAAAGTTGTTTTGGGATTACTTTCACAGCATTTTCCAGTCTATTATTCCTTACCATACTTACTCCCAAAGGAACTTCTGACTTCTGTTCCAATCCTGAGGCAAGGCAAGCCTCGTAATAGTATGGAAAGCAACCTGGCAGATTTCACTGCTCAGCTTAGTCGCTAAGACAATAAGATGATCTTTCTGAAGCTTTTCGTCAAGCTTGAGAGGCCGATGCTGGGCTGGATAGTTTAATCACACTGTGGCGAAGCTGTGGGTGATGCCGGGCCTGAACACTCACGCAGGCTGCATATGACCTTCGATACGCTATGCACCAAGAAGAATCTGGATGATTCGATGGATCCGGACGATTCGATGGAAAATTCCAGAGCATTCGGAGAAGTTAACAATGAATATAAAAAGAACGACGCAGCAGACAGATGGAGTTAGTGAAGTGAAAGTCGAATATAAATACCTAGTTCCGTGATTGTTATGTAAATTAGAGTATTGTGAATCATTATATTTCGTTAAATAAATTATTTTAAAGTGAATTAGAGTTTAAATATACTACAATACCGTAACAAAATCATGCACAATCGCGAGAAAACTGAGCTCATCAATTTCACAATAAAGACAATAAGCAGATCCACTATCAAGGGTGAGCATATTCAGGAGTCGGCGTCCCTGATGGGGGTAAAGCTGGACAGACGTCTGAACATGTAATCTCAGCGATTCAGTGGGCTTTGGTCGTTATAAAATGGGCCTATCATTACAACTGACATGTGACACCAAGGTACTGCTGTAAGGGTCGCGGAATTTTTTTCGAAAAATCATTACTTTCGGAAGGTATTTTTTTTCTAAAATCAACTTTTCGAAGGGTTTCTTTTCTCGAAAACATTTATTTCCAAAACAATCTACCTACTTACCTACCCATCTAGCCAACAAACTACCTACGTTATTCAAGTACATAAATGGCGACGCCTCAAAATGTGGAACGAGAAACCCTGTATATAAGTAATATTTGCACCTATAGGCACAGATTATAGGTAGCAGTAAAAGGGCTCATTACATTAAGCAATAGAGCATAAAACGAGTAGGAAGTAGAAAACCGACTATGACATCACATGAAAGACAGTCCTTAGTTACATTGTATTATGTTTTCGACTCGCCACAGTCATTTATTATTTTGTTATAAACATTTAAAGATCAAAAAAACGTGTTTTTTAAAATAGTTTTGTTTATAAAATGAAAACTAATAGAGCAATCTGGCTGCTCCAATGGAAAGAAATACTAACAAAATGGGATGTTTTATGACCCTGTCGGATCATTAGTAACGGAGAAAAAATGGAAAAACCAGAAAATTTTGTGATTTTTAGAAAAATTCATAACTCCGACATTTTTCAAGAAATAGGGTTGGCCCTTCTTATGAAAGTTTTGAATCATGTGTACTTTGTGTGTGCACAAAGAGGCGCTGTCGATTTTTTTGCACTATTTTTCAGCGTGCCTGGATGCATGGAGGTAAGTAACACGCGGTATCGCCAATCGGTATCGTTCGGTTTCGGGCGATCCTAATATTTTTGAATCTTGAATGTATCACGCGGGCTGGGCGTCCGTTTGGCGCTAACGAATGCTACTTATCGCATAACTTAAAAAATTGTAGACGATTCTAGACAATATATAATACGGGGAATAATCCTAGAAAATGGATTTATACTATTCAATGCATATTTTTTACTTTATAAGAATTGAAAAACGTTAAATAATAAAACTACTACCTATTTTATTTAGGTACCCTATTTGATGCACTCACCTAAACATTTCAATGCCTAGAATCACTGTTCATTGTTTGCGGCTCAATTTATAAGAGAAGAGATATTGAACAAAAATTAAACCATTTTTCAAACGACTTCAAAAAAGGAGGAGGTTCTCAATTTGTCTGTATGTAATTTTTTTTATGTTTTTGTATAGCTTCCAACGAATACAGAAAGTTTATGTAAATATCAGTGTATGATAATATTATTTTAAAGTCAGGATTGCCAACCTTTAACCCTACAATTTTGAACTGTCACTGTATATTTAAAAAAAACGAACTTTAAATGAAAGAAAACCCTTCAATTACTCCTGTAAATTCCTAGCTATGGAATCTTTTTTTTTTTTCGAGAGCTAATAAAAATTAGTTAAATCTCATAACATATTTTTGCTATTTTTAATAGCTGTACCTGAATATTTCGAATGTTTTCTTGCTATCGCTGTGGGCTGCACTGATATATCTTCTTTCCCTTTCTAGTTTTTGGTGGATGACTTATATTCCATGTTTTTAAAAGAAGGACGCAATTAATTAATACTTTATTGAGAGTTTTCTCGGAGGTTGTGTTGCAAAAAAACAGACTTTATGGTTACCTACATCACAAATGCCAGTTGAATCTAAAAAGATGATTTCGGAACTTTGTTACACCAATTTACCAACTCTGCATAACTAGCGTACACAATGCAACTATACAGGGTGTCCGGTAAACTTTGTACAATATTTAAACTGGTGATAGACCAGGTCGTGACTGTTCAGAATATCGGAATTTTACCTTAGTAAAAATCTCACTGTTTTCGAGATAATGAGCATTTTTTTAATTTCTGGAAAATCACTACCTCACCTTGGATTTTTGAATGCCATGTATACAAATTGAGACGAATTCAAATATCTTTGCTGCTGAAGATTACTGATGAGTGATGCTTTCAGATGTACGAAACAGTTTTTCAGAAAACAATACAATTTTTCAAGAAATGAGGGTAAAATGACGGGTAAAATGGCAGATTTGAGTTTGACCAATTTTTTTAACAACAGTTTGACATTATTGTTTGAAAAAACATAACCAAGTGGAACTGGATATTCATTACAAAAGAATGCCCATTTCGTCCAGGCGCTACTCTATGGTATAAAACATACGATCAATATTTTTGGAAGGAGTAGAATTTCGATAATATTAGAGTGTGATGTTATTCTGAGCTAAAATCAACTCCATTAGACTTTGTCAGTAATGTCTTTTATTTTTATCCTATCAAGATGAAATGATTAAATAGTTATGAGTAATAACAAATGAACTGCTTAGAAGCATTCAATGTGATGTAATGAAGTAAATACTAATTCAACGTTTTCTTTTAAATCAACATACACTATAAACCACAATAACGATTATTCAACATCGCACTGAATAATATTACAAAAATATTTTCCATCCAGGAGTTCCACGATGCATTGGAAGTTTCAGATGAGAAGGTAGATTCACGCATTGTAAGTTATTTATTGAAACAAAAAGACCTTATCATAGTCGAATTGAGGGATAAAATCCACTTACTGAATATTCAAATCGACCTACTCAATAAAACGAATAGTAACCAAAAAAGAAAAAGTGATGATGTTTCACAAAAACTAATAACAAATCAATCAGAAATAATTAGGGCCAGTACCAGTGAAGATAAGTCAGGCATACAAGAACACATCAACAAAAACCAACCAAAATTTGTTAATGTCCCAATAAATAAGCAACAAGTGAATGCCGAGATACATAAAATTAGTACGGTACAAAAATGCAAGGAAATTATTAATCTGGTGAATTCTCAACCAACAAACTCGTATATTGACATGAATACCGTGGTATCCAATAGTGCCCCCACGGAATCCGATGAAAGTAATAGTTGGAAAAAGGTTCCCTATAGGAGAAAACCAACAAGAAGGAAGTTAATAGTAGGAAACAACATGGAATCCGTTGTGAAAGGAGTCCCCAAAAGTGTGTTTCTTCATGTATCCAGAGTTGAACATACTACATCTGATGAAGATTTGAAGAAACTATTGAAACCCACTTTTCCAGAGGTAAAATGTGAATTATTAACTTCAAGATACCCAAGTATCTATTCATCGTTTAAAGTGACAATAAATGATAGCAACTTCCGCACAGCTATGAATCCAAATTTGTGGCCAACTGGTGCATGTATTAGTAAGTTTTTTCAGAAACGGAGAGAAACAACTTCAACGGACTAATGTTTAATCCGCAAATTCTTCTACTGAATGCACAAAGTCTGAATAATCCAACAATTAATTCATTAGAAGTCGATATTTTTTACTCTAACTTACAGTTTCTCACTTTCACAGAAACTCACTCTACCACTGAGTCTATAGTCTATAAAAATATAAACGGATTTGAATTATCCAGCTACTTCTGCAGAACCTCATTCGAGAAAGGTGGTGTTGCCATATATTCCAAAAAGGGATTGAAATGTAAAAAAATCGATTTGAAAAGGTACTGTGTTGAGAAAGATTTTGAAATTTGTGGTCTATCCTGCAAAAAAGACAATAAGTGTACAGTCATTTTAACATGTTACCGTTCACCTAGCGGTAACATGGATGTTTTTATGGAAAATATTTTGAAAGTTTTAGAGGAGGTATATTCACCGCATGTGAATATCACTCTAACTGGAGATTTCAATATTGACTCCACTATCAGTTCCAGAGATTGTGCAACTTTCAGTAAGCTCGCACATATTTTAGATAGTTTTAATATGGCACCAGTAGTGAACTGGCCTACGAGAGTCACATATCATTCAGCGACTATCATTGATCACATATTCACTAACGTAGTTGATCCGGTAGTGTGTGTCATTGACAATGATTTGTCTGATCACCGTACTGTATTACTTGAGATTCCTGAACATGATTCTGAAAATTGTAAAAAAACTTTTCAAATTAGAAGAAGCTTCAACCAGCAAGCTATTCTCAATTTTAATAATGATCTCTTAAAAGAAAACTGGAGCGAAATTCTCAATCACTCAAAACTTGAGCCATCTTACAATTCATTCATGGATATTTTTCTATTTCATTTCAATATACATTTCCCTTTAAAAAAATATTTTGATAATAATGATGACAGTAACAAAAAATGGATTACAGATGAAATTAAGAAATCTAGTATAAAACTAAAAGATTTACACCATCTTAAAAAATATTATCCCCAATTAACCATTCAGTACAAAAAAGCTAAAAAAGAACATGAAGTTTTATTGAGAGATTCAAAGAAAAGATACTACCAAAATAGAATCGCTAATTCCAGTAACGTCAACAAAACGGCCTGGAATGTAATTTCTGAATTCAGCAACAAGAACAAGAAAAGTCGTCATCCTATTATTATAAAAGAAGGTGAAATGACTTACGAAGACCCAACTGATGTATCAAACTTATTCAATGATTTTTTCATAAATGCTCCAGTACCAAGCAAACGAAATGAAAAAAGTAATATTTCCAATGATATCGAGGTAGATATGAATGAGTACTCTTTTTTTCTTGAACCATTTACCAGTCTCGAACTGATAACAATTTTAAAATATAAACTGAAAAATAAGCATTCATCTGGGCATGATGAAATTCCTCTTTTTATAATAAAGGCTTGTTTACAAAATATTATTGAACCTCTAACACACTTAGTGAATCTGTCCTTTCTGAATGGAGAGTTTCCCCAATGTCTGAAAGTTGGAAAAATTATTCCCATCTTTAAAAAGGCGTGTACAACTACTATGAATAATTATCGTCCAGTTAGTATAACATCAAGTTTTTCTAAAATATTTGAGTATTCATTTCTCAACCGTCTTATGACATTTTTATATAGATTCAATATCTTCACGGAAAATCAACATGGATTTTTAACCAACCGTTCAACTAATACTGCCATTAATGCATTTTTTGAAAAGGTCATACATTTTATGGAGGCAGGAGAGTGCCCTGCTGGAATTTTTTGTGATCTCAGCAAGGCATTCGACTGTGTCAATCATAATCAGCTAAAATCTAAACTATATAATTATGGAATACGAGGTGTAACATTAGAATGGATTTCCTCATTTTTGGAACACCGTCATCAGTACGTATGTGTACCAAATATTCAATCTCAGAGTGTTGGTTACATCAATTCGAAGAGTAAACTTATTAATGTTGGTGTACCACAAGGTTCCGTCCTAGGGCCTATTTTATTCTTACTTTATACTAACGATCTGGATAAATTCTTGAAAGGTGTTCACGTAACAATGTATGCAGACGACACGTCATTGATAATATCACACAAAAATTAAATTCGTATTCATCAAGAAACAGAAAAAGTCTTAGAGCTGATGCAGGACTGGTGCAGTACCAATTATCTGCATTTGAACGCTCAGAAAACACAAATTATAAGATTTCACAACTATCAAAGAAAGTGCGATCCTGTCAGAATTCAGTTAAATGATGATGTTACCATTGATAGCTTAGACGAAACCAATTTTCTTGGTCTTTCTATCGATAAACACATAAGTTGGAAAGGTCACTGTCAAAATTTGATGAAAAGGTTGAATTCCTTATGTTTCATGTTCAGAAATCTCAAACATATACTTGAAATTCCTCAACTAGTGGCCCAATACCATGCACAGGTTGTTGCACGAATTAGATATGGATTATGTTTGTGGGGCAACTCCACCTTGGCGAAAGATGTTTTCGTAGTACAAAAAAGAATATTAAGAATAGTAGCTGGAGTTCCTAGGACACATTCTTGTAGAGACATTTTCAAACAACTGAGAATATTGACTTTAGTATCTGTTTATATTTATGAATTGTCAATATTTATTTTTAAATATAGACACAAATTTGTTCTCACTGGAGATTTTCACTCCGTTAACACACGTCAAAAAAAAATTACCATATTCCATTTACAAAATATAAGGTTTCAGGTAATTCACCTACAATATTGGGATTGTCTGTTTTCAATCATCTACCTGAAAATATAAAAGAAGCTGCATACTTAAAAAAATTCAGTAGTTCACTGAAACAATTCCTGACTGAAAAATGTTTTTATTCATTAGAAGAATATTTTAATATGTAGTTTTAAATTATATTCTAAGTTTACATGTGTGTATTCGTGTTGACTTTTAAATATTTTAATATGTAGTTTTAAATTATATTCTAAGTTTACATATGTGTGTATTCGTGTTGACTTTTAAATATTTAATATATTTTATATTTACAGTGTAGGCTCTGACATTTTGTTACTGCTATTTCTCTTTGACTATTCCTATACATATTCATATGTCTTGTTGGAAAATAAATATTATTATTATTATTATTAAACGCGTTTTACATTCTGCAAGTTCTTTATTTTTTGGAAAGTGATGGTGTTTTTTATTTTGTACCAGCTTTAATGGAAAGCATTCACAGAAAATATCATGAAAAATTGACATGAAAGTGTCCCATTGTTTATCGACTTCATTTGTACATCAAAAACCATTTGCCAATCTTGTTCATTAAGTCTAAGCTTAAAGTTATTTTTGGCTGTCTCGCTAAAAAATCTAGAATAGGTATTTAGGTTTTGTTTTATAATTAGTTTCAATTTCATATTGATATATGGATATGGATATAGTTCTGCATAAAGCGCTGCTGCAGCAGTAGCACTACCTCCAAATTTACCATAAATGTAGTGCATATATGCACATATTCTCGGGGAGTATAACGTATGTACGGCATGACAAAGAAATAAATACCACTGAATGAAACAAGCGGAATAATTTCAAAAAACTACGACAGAAGTCACAAGTTGTTCAAACAAAAGTTTTTAATTTTCGACAAGGATTCATCTCTTAAAAAAGTTTGCACTTATTTGGTTACAACCTGTATATCTGTCGGTCTCTGAAACTTCGTTGGAATCTGGATGTTGGACAATTGCGACATTTATCACAAGAATTCGTATTAATGTCGGATAATCGACATTTCATTTCGATAATTTTATTAGGCATAATTACATGAAAAGTTAATTTTATTGACATACTATTTAATGATACCAAGTAGTCCATTCTTTATTATTAATGATTATTTCCACATTTTATCTTGATAAAATCTAAATAAAATAAAATTTTTGGGCGTAAGTATAAAAGTTGATCAAATAAATGAATATTTTGGAACCTTTGGTGTGAATACAATTCAAGAAAAAAATTAAATACCCAAACACCAAAACTACGTCACAATCTTAAAATCTTACTTTTAGCTCCTGAAGATGCTAACTTTGTTGGCGAAACGCGCGTCGAGTGCGATTGTGACGTAGTTTTGGTGTTTGGGTAGTTTCCTTTTTTTCTTGAATAAAAGTTGATGGAAGCCTAGATTAAAACCACGCCTAATTCAATGGAAATCACTTCTTCCAAAAATAATTATAGTTTGTTTTATATCATGGTAGAGTCTGGACAAAATGAGCATTCTTTTGAAATGAATGTCCACTTCCAATTGGTTGTGTCAAACTTAAAAAAAAAATGATGAAACTCAAATCTGTTATTTTACCCTCATTTCTTGAAAAATGTTTTCACTTTCTAAGAAACTGTTCTGTACGTCTAGAAGCATCACTCATCAGTAATCTTCAGCAGCAAAGATATTTGGATTCGTCCCAATTTGTATACATGGCACTCAAAAATCCAAGGTTAGGTAGCGATTTTCCAGAAATTCTTAAAATGCCCATTATCTCGAAAACGGTGATATTTTTACCGAGGTGAAATTCCGATATTCTGAACAGTCTTGACCTGGTCTATCACCAGTTTCAATATTGTACAAGGTTTACCGGACACCCTGTATAATAATAACGTTCCCCTAACTTTTAATTTTTTTCTAAATAGCAATAGCCATCTGGTAACTATACGAAAAATCTATGATTGATAATCAGATTATACAATAATTGCTACCTTTGTCAAATCACGAAGACAAAGTGACTGTGCATTTTTTGGGAATTGCTGCGGGAAGAGTCGAGCGCAAAGTAGCACTCGATATTGCCAGTCTGTTGGCCAGCCCGCGTGTTACTTTCGAAAATACGAACTGGCTCACGAACTGGCTCCCGAATGGCGATGCCGTGTGTTACTTACCTCCATGCGGCCTGGATGATCTAGTGATAGCCCGATTTCAATTTGTCAAACAGTTTTTGAAAGTAAAAGCATAATACTACAAAACGTACATTCTCATTTTGCGCTACAATGGTGCGAAATGGGTGAAAAATGCATGCAAACATGACTGAAAACGGCCGAGCCCGCGTTAGCTGCCGAGTAGAAGGAGAGTCCGGGAGACGAGGGGTATTCTTCTAATGAACGGGTTGCGTGATAATACGCTTCCCCTCATCTCCCGCTCTCTCCTACCACCCGACCGCTTTCACCAGCTCGGCCGTTTTCAGTCATGTTTGAAAGCATTTTTCACCAATTTTGCAGCATTTTAGCGCAAAATGAGAATATACGTTTTGTGGTACTGTACTTCTACTTTCAAAATCTGTTTTAGAAATGAAATCGGACTATCACTAGAGCATCCAGGCACGCTGCAAGATAATGTAAAAAAAATTCAAATTACAATTGGGTCAAAACTAATGATCCGACAGAGCCTGTTCTGTGCACACACAAAGTACACATGATTCAATCCTTTCATGAGAAGGGCCTACTTCTTGAAAAATGTCGAGGATATGAACTTTTAAAAAAATCGTCGAATTTTCCGGTTTTCTTCCGTTACTAATTATCCGACAGGGTCGTAAAAAATCCCGATTTGTTCGAATTTTAATTATCTACAATTCTTTCCATTGGAGCAACAAAATTGCTGTATAAGTTTTCATTTTATAAGCAAAACAATTTTAAAAAACACGATTTTTGTTATTTAAATTTTCATAACAAATTAATAAACATAAACATAACAGAATATAACTACGGATTATCTTCCATATGATGATACAGTCGGTTTTCTACTAGTATTTTGGTTAGGAAAAAATGCTCTATTCATTGGCCTATTGTCAAAAAACGCAGTTTTGTCCAAATTTCATTCCATTCTTTTCAAAAACAAAAAGTTCCCTTCCGCAGACACCCGGTATATAAATAGCGTAACGATATTTCAAAGGTAACGAAACAACGAAAAACATTTTAACATTTTTATTCAAATATAAGTCACAATCACAAATGAAAGCTATTTTATTTGTAATAAAACTTTTGTATCATCCACATTGATGAAAAATAAATAACCTAAAAAATACAATAAAAAAAAATCAAATGCACGTTTGAATCCTTGGAATCGGTTGCTGAAAAATTATTTACATCAGAAGAGCTATTTTTCATTAATCAAAAGAAGTTTAATATAATTGTAAAAGTTTTTAAGGTGCTAAAATAAAAGTAAAAAACCGATTAATCGTGCCCGCGATAACTTTACCACCCCTTGAAGTTTACATTTATATAAATAATCAATGTTGCCTGTCTATATTTTGTCCATCTCCTGGATTTTGACCAGAGAAAAAACCTCTCATTTATATCCACTATTTCCAGTGGTTTAATTAAAACCATGTTGGATTTGCTTATTATTAACATTATTCTATAAAACTTTTTATACAAAATATTTCGTCACAGGTAACCTAGATATCATGATTTTTATTTATGAATTTTAATGTTTTTTATGTACCTAGCTTTTTTGTAAAATGCAGACATTTCACATTCTTTTTTGTTGAGACAAGAGTTTTAAAATTAATTTATTTCATTATATTGAGTTAGTATTATTATTACATTGGGATATTTTCTATTTATAGATTAATTATTCTTTATAAATAAAAAAAAACAAGTTCAAGACAAATCTATATACTTACCAATATTCAAAATACACAAAGCAAAATCAAACTTCAATTGGACTATCATATTTTTCTGAATATGCCCAGTTTACAATTTCTTTAAAACCATGGTGTATTGATCAACGACCTTTCTTAACCTACCAATAAAGATGTTTTGCATTATGGCATTTCATTTTTTCTAAATTAAGTGACCTTAATTAACCAACATCTGTCTTCACAAAATGATAAAAATACTTTAAAGTGAAGATGACAAATCGACTCGTTTCATGTTCATGTATGAAGGGGGACATGAGTAAAACAATCTTTAAAATTACAATAGACGAGGAAAGTGTGTCGTCACAATTGTCATTCTTGTCAAAAACTGATTCCAAACAAAGAATTTTAGGTGACTTTCTCTGTTGCTGATTTGCTGCTTTGCTTATTAGTTTGTGTTTGGTTGTTTAGATTTTGATTTCTCAAGCGAAAGAAGTTGAAAAATATTTACGGAAACAATCGGACAAGCTGATTTAAATTTGACGGATGTTTGTTTGGAATCAGTTTTTGACAAGAATGACATTTGTGACGTCATCACTTTTCTCGTCTATTGCACCAAATCTCTTAGGAGAGTCTAATCGTAGCACAAGAATCCGACGTTGCCAGATCATCCACATATATCTTTTTCTACAAACGCTTAACAAAGTAACCTTTGACGCTTTCAGATTTCGACGCAAAGTTGACGTTTTCCGTGAAATGTCATTTTGTGACAGCATTTGCGCTCTAGAGCGGAAATATTTCGAAAACGCTCGCTTCTCCAACGTATTTCTGCATGATGATTGATGATAGTGTCAGCGAATTATCAAACACTCCTCCTGATGTAGCAGAAAGTGCAAAAATTGTTACTTTGAATCTCCTACCAGAGAAATCAAGGAAGAAATATGAATTACAATACGGTAAATTCATGACGTGGTCAAAACATTCACTACTGAAGATATTCACAAATTTTTACAAGAAGCGCCCGATGGAGAATATCTACTAAAAAAGGTAAATTTTAATACTTCATGCTTTTAGTAGTTTGAGAAGAGATTAGTATTTTTTTAATTTAGTGCAATTTGGTTAGCATATACATTATGAAAGTTTGTTATAATGTGATGTACTTTTGTTGAATGAAGCATCTGATGTTTCTTTTTCTGAAAACTGCGTTTGTAGAAAAAATTTTGTGTGTATTTCGAGCACAAAGTGTCATTGTCGCTCTCCAAAGATTAGGTAACTCTCTTTGTCAAGCGACAATATATCACTTTGCGCTCTTAATACACAAATAGCTATTTTGCAATAGGACCTTAGTATTTTTCACTTGGGCCTCCTTTGAAGAATTTACACTAAAACCTAATCTGAGCAAGTCAACTTGTTCACGACAAAGTCAGAATAGCAACATATAACAAAACACGACCCCTTCTCTATGGATAATTATAGGCAAATAACTGTACCTTGTGTAATCTATAAAATAATCGAGTGGGCCATTTATAAAAGATTAATATCATATCTTGACTAATACAGGATCACCAAAGATTAACAAAACGGTGTTTATCCTGACAGATCAACGGAAACAGCCATTTACTAGCTTGTCAATTGTATCTACGAATGTCTTGACCAAAAAAAGATCGTAGGCACACTCTTTTTGGACCTCACAAAAGCCTTGGATTGTCTAGATCTCTATACAAATGTAAATACTATCTTTTGAAGAATAATAAACATAGAATTTATGAGGTATACTTTCTATTAAATCTTCAGGTATCTAATACCGGTATGGGGAATCTGTAATTCAACACTTTAATATGGAAATTCTGCAAAAAAATGCTCACAGTCCTTTTTGACAGATGTGCTATTCGAAAAACTGAAAATACAACCAATCAGTAATTTCTCTCAGCTAGAACAATGTAAATAAGATCATAAAATTCTGGAAAAACAACATGCAACACACCTGTGATATACATGTATGAAATTCACTTACAAAATAATATTTACTTAGACAATGTCTGAATAAATGTAGCAGCACTTCAGAACCCCCTTAGGTATTGAAACCTATAATAATCTTACTGCAATATTAAGAATTCGGGCAAAAGTTGGAAAATTCAATAAATCAATGAAAGAATACACTAAATGCACACAAATGAAAAAATGCACAAAGTTTAAAATTTTGTGGCATTTGCAAAATTTGCTTCTAAAAATAATGTTCACTGCTGCCATCTTCGAGGATACTGAAAAGGGCGCAAACTCAATTGGCGACTTGAAATTATGCCAGCAAAGTTTGCAAATGACAAAAACAATGTTTGTAATTTTGTGACCCCTGAAACTTTATCCCTGAGACTGTTTTTAGCGTTATTTAAGTCAATACTCATAATGCTACATTGATGGGATCAGAAATAACAAAATTCTTAGGTTCATTTTTAGACTCAAGTCTATCATTTAAAACCTGCATCAACCATATCAGCAATAGGGTAAACCGTGGATTCTACGCCATTCTACAAATGAGAAATTTATTTGTTGAGCATCAGCTAATCACTGTATACTATGCCCTCATATATCCCCACCTCACTTATAGGTAACGCAATAGTTTGGGGCAATGCAGTTTCATCACAAAGACTGATGATATGACAAAAGAGACAAATACGTTTAATATTTGGAATGAAGCGTATAAAAGTCAATAAAAACAAAATTTTCCGATTTTTTTACAAAAACAACTCTAGACATGGTAAACTTCTACACATCCATAGCACAGAAAAACCTTTTTAAAAAACGCCCCTTCATACACAGCAGTTAACTTTACAATAAGTGAAAGTAAACGAATTTTTACAAGACTAACAGTGTTGCATGAATTCAGTAGTCAATGGTTATCCACCATGTATTTTAATTCTATGTTTATTTCTGTAATGTCATTTTTAATAGTGTTTTATAAATACCATGTCGACTGTTTTATACTAATTCTTCCAATATCAGACGATCTTACTGGAATTAAAGAACTTTATTATTATTATGTGGTGTATGTATATATACATATATTTTTTGCGTGTATTGTTTAGTTTTTATGATATTAATTGTGTTATGTATTTTACCTATTTACCATTTGGAATTTTATCTTACTCTGTAGTATACTATCATGAATAAATAAATCTAATAAAATGATTTTCGAATGATGAGCATGCTAGCTTGCTCAGATTAGGTTTGTGTGAAAATTTCCCCAAGCGAAAAACACTGGTTCTTTTTCAACATAACTCTGTGTATGATCTGGCAACGTCGGATTCTTGTGCTAAAATTAAACGCGCCTGTGCTGAACTGGCTTCACATTCTAGTTTCTAATTGAATAATTACATTTGTCTAAATCCACCAATAGTAAGGCTAAATAAAATTATATGCATTAGTTCAGTTTTCACTAAAAGCAACTTTTTTGCCACATTTTAGGACACATAGGGTCAAAGTCTGAGATTTCGGTTATTTTCTCAGCACTAGACGATTTTGGTTTGTCCAATTTGACTCTTCAATTTGTATAGAAATATGAGTTTATATAAAAAAAATTCCTGAAAGGATACATTCGTTTGGTTCTGGTTTTATTGAGAGTAATTGAGATTTACAATTTGGGTGTTACAATTGTAACTATTTCTCGGAGAACTGGTGCAAGGTCCCAACAATGAAAAACTTTAAATCCTCTAGTGACACCTGGGCAGTCTGGACGTCACAGAAGACATGAAAGTAATAATCCCCGATAGAAGGAGAAAACACCACTCCACCTGAAGGGAGACAGTCACATTCGATTCAGTCAAAATCCAGGAGATCCAGGACAAGCGTTTGTCAAATGAACAGGCTTTCAAACAAACTATGCTCAAATGAAAAGTTTCTAAGCAAGAATCATCGACTTCTACACATGAAAATTTCTTTATTTTCCCACTGAGACACCTGCTGTTCATTTCTAAAAGCAGCAAGAAAAATTAAACTATCTACGACGTGAAGAATGCCCCGAAACCGAATGCTTGTTTAATGGAATCCCAATAGTAGCGTTGCCAATTTGCTCTAGTTACTTCGAATTCTGCACTAGGAACGCCCGTTTGTTCTAGGCTAACTTCAGTATGGTCATTCTGTAACAAGTTGAAAAATGTATAGATATTCAAATGAAAATGTAGAATCATCATCTTGTCTTGGGCACAGTTTATAGCTTAGAAAGATAGATAGATAGATTTTTTATTGAAGCTTTCAATTTGAAACAGTTGAAAAACTCAAGTCATAAGTACAAATTACAAATTAGTACAGTAAATTATATATATATATATATATATATATATATATATATATATATATATATATATATATATATATATATATATAGAAATTGTCTTTAAAACTACAATTTCAACTTACATTAGTATAAAACATTTAGTGAAATATCACAGTCAAAAGAAGGAACTTCTAAATGAACACAAAAAAAAAAAATATTAATAGGAGAGTAAATCTGATTTGTCATAGAATGAATACGGTTCTATGTCACACAATAGATCAAAAACGTATTTTTTAAAAGTGTTTTTTGTTGTATTGTCTTCTCTGATCTTCGAGGGTATATGATTATAAAATTTGTTTTTTCTCGGTATTTTCCAATCTGTGCTTGGGTGTAACAAAATTAGATTTGTGCCTGATGTGGTACTTATGTTTGTATGTGTCACATTCAAACTTCGATTTATTTTCATGAACAAAAACTACACATACATAGATGGCATATATGGTGAGCATTTTGTGACACTTAAAAATACCGCGACAGGTTTTCATGACTCTTTTCTGCATGATGAAAATTCGTTCTAATTGAGAACTTCCACCCCATATTAAGATTCCATACTTCAGTATGCAGTTTTTAGTGCCTCCAAATTCAGGTTTCTTTTCAAAACTGATAGCAAAACATTTGGACGCTACTATTTTTGCCAGATAGTCAATATGCTTTTCAAAGTTTAGCTTGTCATCTATATATATGCCTAACATTTTTGTGTCGGCAGATAAATATAATTCTTCTCCATTACTTAGGGCCCGTTTTTCATGTTCGAGTTAACCTCCAGATAACTAACTAATAGTTTAGATGGTGAACGACATTCTTTGAATGACGTTTGAAGGATCACATTCTAAACTATTAGTTAGTTATCTGGAGGTTAATTCGAACAGGAAAAACGGGCCCTTAGATGAATAGACTCCGGAATGGTAATATTTTTGCGGGTTGTTTTAAAAACAATGCAATCCGTTTTTGCCGAGTTCAAAAGTAACTTATTTGAATTGAGATATGAGGATACTGAAGAAATATTTTTTAATATTGTGTTTTCCAAAAGAATATAGTCAACTGGTAGAATGAGATTTGAATCGTCCGCATAACTAACAACTGTAGTGTTTGAGTCTTTAAATAGTTCCGAAAGATCATTAATGTAAGTTATAAAAAGTAACGGACCTAATACACTCCCTTGTGGCACACCTCTTTTAATTTCAGTAAAATCTTATAGAAATTCCCCATTTTCATGTCTGATGCATACTTTTTGTTTTCTATTGGCTAAATATGATTTCAGGACATCTAGAGCCTTTCCTCTGATTCCATAATTATTAAGTTTTTGAAGTGAAATAAAATGATCTGCACAATCAAAAGCTTTACTGAGATCTAATAAAACACCGCAAGCACAAGAGTCTAATTAGACTAAGTTATGAACTTGATCAACAAAATCAAAGAATCAGTTAGATCACTCGCCGCCATTTTTCGTAACAAGATTGAATAAACTCGTGGGAAACAATTCAGGTGGCGCAATGGATTTTCTCTTAAATATACATAGTTGTAAGTTGAGAGTATTCAGTTTTCAGAAGTATACACATATCTCGTGTTTGGTTTTTCATTTAAACGTTTACTGGACTTCTACAAGAAACTGCAAGCATAAATAAATACGTATTTATTGATGAAGAGCAATTGCTTTCTACTTGAAATCTGCTTGAAAACAAATCATTATAGCTATTTCTGACAAAAGTGTCTTTGTAACAAATTCATTTGGCGACACCGGAATAGCATAAACATAACCCAAAATCTTTCTGCAGATTTCAATTTCAACTTTTGAATCATTTACTTGCCGTTTATGACACCATCGCCATTGTGAGTTCTATTTGTGTTGTTTGTGGATATTTTGCATTGACTTTAAATATTGAATACGATTATAAGTACTATACTGTGATTGTAGATTAAAAACTGTTCATTACATTTTGAATGTTTTTCATTTATCTGGAATTTTTATCACTTTGATCCCTCATCTTGGTATACTGCAGTCATGCATATTTTATATCCTTTTTCTATGTATTCATTATTATTTGATTACGCTGTCCATGATATTTTACATGCTCGACAATAAAACATTTTTTGACTTGACTTACTGTTGCGTATGCAAAAGGAATTTTACTTTTAACTAGGTGAATGTCGATCTCAAACCGAACTTGATTGCAAAATGAAGGACGCCTCTACACTTCAGAAAAAAAGTTTATCTGTCCACTAGTTGAACCTCCAAATGTTTAACGGTACCCATATCCGAGGTAAATTTCCTTATTCAGAGGAAGCTTCATAAACGATGGTTATTTTAATAGAAGTAAGATAGTCAACGCCTGTGGAAAAAGTATTGGACATAGGGTCACTGAATCCTAGAAGGCTTTGGCCATCTTACGGTTATGGCCAATGGGTGGAGTCTAAATAGCTCCAATGTTCCAAAAACACCACGAAAATTAGGTTCGATGTTTGAACTAGTGACACATGTCAAAAGTCAATTGTTATGTCATTGGAAATGTTCAAAAATAGTTTTAGCAGATTCACAGAAAAGGAAAAGAAAACAAATCGTCCCAAGTCCCAAAATCTTCTGATGAGCCCTGCTGTCAATGATCCAACTTTGGAATATGTTGATTACTTTTTTTACTGATACAAATATTCCTTTCTTCTGAAACTGAAGTACCTATTGTGCAGCGAAAACCTGCAAGAATACCGACAAAAGTCATACAGGGTGTCAATTTGAAAACTTCCCACCCTTAATATCTTCCTTCCAGTAAACAATATGAGTAATCAAAAAAACAGGTCAATTTTATTGTCAAGGGGGATACTTTCACGGACTATTTGTAGCCCTCGTGGTTCAACCCCCTAGGAGGGGTAGATGTTACCCTTAGAATTTTAAATGGGAAGGGGGGTCAAGTGGCACATCATTTTGATGGGCGTTCAATTCTTGTTCCAATGGTACCCTGACTTATTATTTTGTGATGAGCATTTTCCGAAAAATTGCGTTCTAAACTAACAGAAGTAATTTTTAGAACGCCTATACTGAGATGCATTATTGTATTGACTCCCTTTAATAAAAATGGTTAGAAGAGTAGGTGGCACCGCTCCAACCCTTGAATGACAGGAATAAATTTATTACGCATGGGATTTTTTATTTGGTGGTTATTTTCCTTCTACACAATAAAATTTAATTTGCGAGAAAGACATTTCCAACATAAAATCTACTTACGCTTATCTTATTAGCTGTTCGAAATGTTGTCCATTTTGCTTTAAACAGTAATACAGTCTGTTTTCGAACTCCCCTCTAACATTACGGAAAACTTAACTAGGAATTGACCGGCATGCTGCTGTAATTCGTCTTTTAAGTTCGTCAATATCAGAAGGTTGTGTTTTATAAACAACGGATTTAAGATGCCCCCAAAGAAAGAAATCTAAGGGTGTTAAATCCGGTGATCTCGGAGGCCATTCAACTGCTCCCCTTCTGCCAATCCATCTACCCGGAAATCTCTCGTTTAACCACTGTCGGACGGGAAGAAAATAATGAGGTGGAGCACCGTCCTGCTGGAAATGTAACAGATCCTCCTGCAAAAGTTCATTACCTTCTGCATCAATTTGAGTTTCTAGCTCGTGAGTTATAAGACGATCGATAGTCTCTTCAAGCATATCAAGGTACAGATTGCCAGTCAAGTTTTCTTCCAGAAATAATGGACCAAGAATGGCATTTCCAAGAATACCAGCCCAAACATTAACTTTTTGTGGGTGTTGTGTATGCCCTTCCCGAAAAATATGAGGGTTTTCGTCACTCCAATAGCGACAATTTTGTCTATTAAAATTGCCATTCAGAAAAAATGAACACTCATCGCTGAAACAGATGTTTAACAGAAGATTAGGGATGGTATTGACTCGATGAGACATGATTTCACAAAACTCTATTCTTCTATCATAATCATCCTCGTGGAGCTCTTGAAGAATCTGCATTTTATATGGATGAAATTTATGCATTTTCAATGCTTTTCTTATAGTCTCGCGTGACATTCCCGTCTGTTCTGATACTGATCGTAAGGAGCTCGTGGGCTCTTCAGCAAATGTTCCCAAAACTTCAATTTGAGCTGCTTCATTTAGTACTCTGGGGTTATTTCTTTTTTTATTTGCCACTGAACCAGTTTCGTAAAACTTATTCACCAAATCAAGCACATACCGGTGACTTACATTACAATTTGGATGTCTTTCGTTAAAAAGACATGCCGCCCTTCGTGCGCACTTTCCAACTTCGCCATAAATTACAATCATTTCAATTCTGTCTTGAAGAATGTAAACCATTTTTACACTTTTATACACTTATTAAAGTAATTCCTAAACAGCCCAACAGGTACAACGGTATTCACAATACTACCACATAGTTCAAATTTGCTAACCAATTTTTTGCCGGAAAACAGAAACTTTTTACAGCAGAAGTAGCAAAAAAGGAAGGCTATCTGTACAATTTCTGCGATGACACTTAAAAATTCAGCATTTAATAAACACAACTTTACTACCATCTACGTTTTACTATTAGACTACTTTTTTATGTAAAGTGTTTGGAGCTAATGGCTAATGTTACCCCTAATAAAGGGTTGGAACGGTACCACCTAATATTCTAACCAGTTCTGGCCAAACCATGCATCTCAGTATAGGCGTTCTAATAATTACTTCTGTTAGTTTAGAACGCAATTTTTCGGAAAATGCTCATCAAAAAATAATAAGTCAGGGTACCATTGGAACAAGAATTGAACGCCCATCAAAATGATGTGCCACTTGACCCCCCTTCCCATTTATAATTCTAAGGGAAACATCTACCCCTCCTAGGGGGTTGAACCACGAGGGCTACAAATAGTCTTTGAAAGTGTCCCCCTTGACAATAAAATTGACCTGTTTTTTCGATTACTCATATTGTTTACTGGAAGGAAGATATTAAGGGTGGGAAGTTTTCAAATTGACACCCTGTATATTATATTGTATTCTCAGAGGTGAGTTCAAGATCATTTTGTTTATAAATTGTTAATTAGTAGATTGAAGAATACATTTTTTCCATTTTCCTCACTAAAAAGACAATTACAAATTATATTTTCATTCAATTTTTTTTTTCAGGATTGAAACAGGAAACCTTGAGAAAGAAATGGCTATCAATATTGAATAATTTAGTGGAAAATTGTGCAGAAATAAGAACTAAAACAAATTTAAAGAAATGTATACTCAACAGATGACTTTAATTCCTATATATAACAATGTTTCACGATTGACTGTTTTTGCTTTGGTTTCTCTTTGCGTTGATATGACTTATTTACTCATTTCACAAATTATTCTCATCATTCCTTTTCTAATAATTGTTTGATTTCTTCATCAATTTCATATGTACCTATTGCCGTTATACAATTTATGTAAAAATGTAATCCCTCTATAAACAGAAATGTTTATTGGGATCAATAAATAAAGTGTGTGCAGTTTAAGTATTGATATTTTGGTGTTCACTAGGACTGACAATTTTTTTCTGAATTGTTCAGATTATTCATTAACGAACCCAATTTAATGGAGAAGATTCAGTGTTTTTATAAAGGTTTTGTAACTCTGCAACTTTTACACATCATTCTGAAAACAACACTAGGTTCTGCTCTTCTAAAAGAAACTCTTGTGTGTGGCAGAGATGGTCGACGGCTGTGTCTCCATGTTCCATAAAGGATAGTGGTCGGACCACATAATATCGGGGCCGTGCCCGGAAGTCGACGCTTTTTTGTAATTCGAGTCAATTGTACACCTGACAATTTAAATCCTTAAAAAAATTAGAATTGATAAGTAACCATTGAAATAAAACATGATATACATAGTTTACTTATTTGACATTCTGACTTTCAAAAGAAACATAACCCAACTTTTTCTTCCAAAATTATCGGTTCTCTCTCTCATATGACCCTTACTTCCTAATTGGTGCTTTTGTGGGTTATGTGGAACATTGGAACTATTAGACTCCACCCATTGGCCATACCCGTAAGAAAGCCAGAGCCTTCTAGGATTCAGTGACCCTAATTGGACCCAAACGCGAGTGTCATCTAGCGTGATTAATATCAAACATGGCTATTTGACGTCATCTAAATTCAGGGTTCTTCAAGAAATTCTCATTTTAATGCTGTACCATAGTTTAAATATAAGTAAGATAGTTAGTCAATGCCTCTGTAATCGGTATTGGAACCAAACGCGAGTGTCATCTAGTGTGATTAGTTACAACATGAATATTTGACGTCATTTTAATGCAGGGTTCTTCAAAAAAACACGACCATTGTTTCAATTAAGTTACAACATGACTAGGATGCGAGATCACTGTCGTCATCTACATGCCGCATCCATTTGAACCCAATATTAATCCCATAAACATTATGGGCTAACTATCTTACTTCTATTTATACAATGGTGGTATTATACAGGGCGGCAAACTTGCTTATTCGCTACCAGACATTTGAAAAAATCCATTTTCTACAGTCTTTTGAAGAACTTGAGAATGTATAATTACTAATGACTAGAGTGTGGTAATCACTGATATTGAATTGAAACGTGTCACATGACATTTCTCAACTTGCAAATTCATTATATCCTACCTCAAAAGCATCTGGATATTTATTGTCAATATGTCAATTGAAACATTAATTTCAAGACTCGCCATCTTTAAATTTATGAAAAAAAGCCGTAATGTTTTTTCTCTTCAAACTCCTAGACCTAAGTTTGAAAGGAGTCAGATCAATAATCACAAAACTTGTCTGCCATTTTCAGATTTTGTCACAAAATTCGTGTCTTCCTCCACATAACACCTCGACTTTAAAAAAATTATAGTCAGTCCATAATTCAAATATTATATCATCTCCGAACAATATTGCAAGACAATAATTTGAAATAAAAAAATGAGTCCTCGACACGGACAAAAGATCCACCATTTAGAGACCCATTTTCATTTCAAGCAGTGTATACATTTATATGTTGAGCATTGTATAAACTGCCAGCGGCTGTGTGCACGTGGGATAAGATTAAGGGTCTTCATCCCTGAAAAAAGGGGAGTCAGAAACGATTTTTTTTTCTGAGTGGTGAAGGATTGTATGATTGTATAAAGATAAAAATAACGAAAAAAAAATTCTTTCAGTTTTAAATGAATGAAAAGGATATTTTCCCCCATTTTTGAGCATTTTCGTTCAGTTCCACCATCAAAACGAACGAATATTTTGGTGTCGTTTCATTTCAGTATCGAAGTCTATCATTCACTTAGTTAAACGACTTTCTTATTTTTCTCCTAAATATTTAATTTTTTTTGTGAATAATTTCACAAAAATTTGTTGTTTTCGCGAAATGGGTTTCCTTGCTTTATTCCATTTGAAATAAGAAATCTCCAGCTTTATCAAAGTCAACTAATAAAGGTTTGTTCCAGCCGACGACCAGTGAAAACTAATTATTACTTACAATTCGGGAATGGGAAAAAATTAAACTCATTCGGGTCGATCGAAACTACGGAATATTATAACTTTTACAATTAATAGCTTTTTTCAACAACATGTGTTCATCACTTGAGGGACAATACTTCATAACATTTTTATATTAGGAAAAACCAAGAGGCGGCTCCAGAATGTTGGACGAGTTTCGTGATTTCTGATACAATTCCATTCAAAATTGGTATATAGAAGCTTTTGGGTTTTGGAACTCAGAATTTTTTTTTAATAATTCAACGTAGCGGCTCCAAAATATCGGACGAAATTTCTGATTCGTGGTGTGATTCTATTTTGAGTTGGTATAGGTATAGGGATTTTTGTGGTCGGATAACATGATTTTTTGTCAATGTTTGATAATTCGAAATGACAGCTACAAAACGGTGAACGAATAATTACTGTCCGAGTCCGTTAAAAATTAGAATGTAGGGGTTCTTTGTATCGGTGATTTTGACTTGACCTGAAATATCGGACGGGCATCTTTCTAGAGGTAGAGGAAGAAAAATGTAAAAAAATAAAGAAATAGCTAATTTGTTTTAATATTCAGGTATATTAGAATAAAACATCTAGCTAAAACATTGTTTAATTTATTTTTAACAGTTGTATTAATTCACATCCGTTGAATTGAATGTGTCACGGGTGATAGAGTCTTTTATTGTTTCACCCTTTATATGGAATAAGACATATTGTCTTCGAACCCAGAAACAACTATACGTACATAGGTTATAATCTTAGAACCCGCCCAGAAATTACAAAACTTTTCCGTCATTTTGAATTCACGAATTTTAACAGAAATCATCAGGATCTCTTAACCCAAAAACCGATTTTGAATCGAATCGGACATAATCACAAAACTCGTCCACCATCTTGGAACCGCCATCTCAAATTCATCAATTTTGACAAGATTCATAATCTCTGAGCTAGAAAAACCCACAGACAAATTTTGAATCGAATCGGACTATAATCACAAATCTCGTCCGCCATTTTGAAATTATTAATTTTAGCGGAAGATTCATAATCTACGACCCCGAAAACCTGCATTTTGTATCGAATCAGAAACCAAATCACACATCTCGCTTTTTTGTATTTTCTTTAAAGACATTTATAATGCAGTACCCACCTGCTACTGGAATTATGAACAGTGAACACCTAGGTATCAAATATCAAATCATTCGGACGTCTGCAAGTGTAAATTTTGTTCAACGATTCTATTACATACTTACATATAGCATACATGTCAAATTAGTATGAAACGTGTAAAAAGAAAAACAAGTATCCCATAAAAGTAATTTTTGTCCAATACATTTAAAAAAAAAATAATAGAATAGACTGTTTACGTCAGCGTTGTATATTTATTTTGTGCTGCATGCATGTCATGTTTTATTTGACATTTCCTTTTATCTGATATTTCAGACGTCATTATCTATTTCTTTTTGCGGTATACTTCATATTAAAATTCACATTCAAAACATTTCCGAGATAGTTCAAACAAATTTTGCTAAAATGTTTTTTCAATTCTTGATACGTTGTGTGACTGGATTCCATTATATTTATTCATTTGAAATTTTCGTGCAAACTTTCAGATTACTACAACAAACAGGTTTTAATCTAGGTATGTAATTTGGAAGAACGAGCGCCGAATTATCTAATTCGGACCTGTAGGTATCTTACGAGAATCGCAAAGTTAGAAGTGAGGCGGAGTTTGTATTTATTTCATTGGGAGAACACGCGCTGCCATCTGACGATATACGTTTCTTATTTAGGAGGCTAAAGAATCTTAAAGCTGGCGCAGTGGACAAACGTGAACAAAAAGATCAAAGTGCCAACGTTAAGAGATCTGATTCTTTAAGCTATAAACTGTGTCCAAACTTTCATAGCGGCCGCATGTAGATAGGATTTTTCAAAAGTCGGTAGCAATCCTATGGCAACTGAGATGAATCGTAGGAAGCAATTGGGGTGTCAACCCAGAGATCATGCGCTGGCTGTACACGGCAAACGTAAGACCAAAGATTCAATATGGGTCAGCCTTGTGGTGGCCAGGCACAGAGCAGCACAATAGGCTGAAGACTTAGCAAGGTCCACAGGTTGGCCTGTTTGGTAATAACGGGCGTAATGAGAACGACTCAAACCGCAGTGTTGGAAGTACTGCTGAGGCTACCACCTCTTCCAGTCTGGATCAAGAAGGAGGCAATGCCAGCCAACTTGAGGATGCGGGACTCGGGAGTCTGGGTAAAGGAAGGAGCGATGATAGGACATGCGGAAATCGCGAAGTGGGCGGAGCAGGAGATCCCGATCTCTGTCCTCAGAGTGAGACTGATCTCTGCCGTCAGAGTTATCCCGATCTCTGCCCTCAGAATTAAAAGCGCACAAGATAGACTGCGATGGAATAAAGAGTTCACTTTTACTATTTCAAGCAGAGAACAATGGGAAGGAAATACGGTGGAGTTTTGCACAGGAAGCCTAATATGTTATACGGACGGTTCGAGTCTGACTGACAAACAGGCTTCGGGCACAGACATCTTCCTGGTGGGAAGAGAGGTACGAGAAAGCTACGCTTTGGGAAGATATCCAACATTTTTTCAAGTTGAAGTGTTCGCCATCCTAACCGTAGCTACGAGGCAACAGGTGAAAAAAGGGCCTGAGCAGAGAATTTATATCTGTTCGAATAGTCAGGCAGCGCTCAGAGCCATCTGCAATCCTAAACCAAGCTCTGCGTTTGTACAGGAATGCGGAGATGTGCTCGAGAAGCTTGCTGAAACGAAGGAAGTTCAGCTGGTATGGGTCCCGGGACACAGAGGGGTGCGCGGAAACGAGGTGGCAGACGGACTTGCCAGATCCGGATCCGCAACGACGTTCTGTGGGCCGGAGCCTGTACTAGGCGTCGCAAGAAGCCAAACCTCGTCAGCCCTCGACGAGTGGGCGGAAGAAGAGCTGGATGAACTTAGAGGGATAATACCAGCTACAGGCAGATGAAAGACTTTGAGGTCGGCTGCAGTAAGTCAAGGACGGCATGGCTCTTAGGCAGAAACCACCAAGCACTACGCCTCCTTATAGGAATTCTAACAGGGCATAACAAGTTAGGTAGACATCTATAACTAATAGGTATAGAGGACAGCCCCACTTGCCGCAAATATGAGGAAGACGAAGAAACTTCATCTAACTTCCTCGGCGAGTGTGAGGCGTATGGAAGGATAAGATTGGAATATTCGGAGTTGAGAAACTCCAACAAGAAGAACTAATCGACTTGGAGTGACGGACATACTGACCTTCATTAGGTGGTTCGAAAAGATTAGGAGGAAGAATGTAGATAAGTGGAGAACAGGGGATGGCAAGAAAGGCCCATGAGAGTCTACTTGCCTGGCTGCGGTAGCGGCCTCCCCAAGAACTACTACTACTACTGATGTTACATCAACTCAATGATCAGTGTTTCCATGCAACCCAATTTCGCATATAACGCCATGTTAAATATTTAACGGGACTTCAAATATTTTATTGGCTCTCATGCAATTGACCCTCAATCTTGTGTGATACTCACCTTTTGATCTATTTCTATAGTAACTCTAGAGTAATGTCCTTCAGGCCATTGCTTGTACCTCCACTGCTGGACAATTTTCTTTGCAGGCACCAACTCTTCAAATGTTCCTAAAATGTTACCCCCAAACAACTCGAATTTACCACCTTTTACAGGATCCAATTTGACGTGGCCTCTTGTGAATGAAGTCACCATTTCGATTCTAGTGAGAGCATTGTAAAACTCTTCGGCTGTACACTGGAATTTGTGAGACTCTTTGATGGTCTTGGTTTCGATTTTGAGGCCGATTCGTTTATTTTCATTATTCACGATTGGTTCCATGTTGATTTTTCTGTTGAATCCGCTAGTGAGATTTTTTACTGAATCTGGTTTGACCTCGTCTTTTTTTGGCAAGATCATGCCTTTTGAATATTCCTCTTTGAGGCCAGCTATGTACTTGCCTAATTGAGAACGTATCAAGTCTTTACCGAACTTGATCATTATTTGTTTGAGTTTTGTACCTTCTTCATCTTCATCTTTCACAGTAATTTGAATCTGAAAATTATCAAGAAATAATTGATATACTAAATAATACTTTTATTATTATAATACTCAAAAAATTGAGAAACTTGGGATAATGAAATTGATGCATGAATACCTGCTATATTTTGGAGTAAAATTGACAGATGAAACTTTCAAGATGGCGACTGGGCGCCATCTGGGAAAAAAATAAATGGAAAAGCGGGTCTTGTGACAAATGCCGGACAAATAAATGTGAATAAAATCAACAAAGTCGAAGTAAAACTCAAATTCACAGGGACATGATAAATTCTCCACAAATTTATTGAAAAAATGTGCGGAGTTTGTAGTAGAGCCTTGGACCCACATAATAAACTACTCGTTTCAAGAAGGTATATTTCCTGAACCTCTGAAAATTGCCAAAGTGCCATATTTAAAAAAGGAGTTAAATCATTGGCCAAAAATTTTAGGTCCATATGTCTACTGAACCCATTCTCAAAATTTTTTGAAAAATATATATATATCAGGACTTATTCTAAACTATCTTGAAAAATACAACCTATTAAATACCCGACAATTTGGATTTATCAAAGGTAGCTCCACAGTAAGAGATAATATAAAATGTATTCATGACAGGAGAACCTAGACCAGGGTAAAAAAGTGTGTGGCATCTTTTTGGACTTGAGCAAAGCGTTTGACTTAGTAAATCACGATAGCCTCCTATACAAACTTGAACGTTATGGAGTTAGAGGAACTCAGCTAGCTTGGTTTGAAAGTTATTTGACAAACAGAAAGCAGTACGTTGAAATCAATGGGCATAAATCAGAGCAGATATTATCGACAATTGGAGTACCCCAAGGCTCAGTATTAGGGCCGCTGTTATACATTATTTACGTTAACAGTATTACAAGCAAAAATTGCATAATGTATGCAGATGACACCACTTTAACGGTTACAGAGGAAACTATAGTGGACGTTGTAAAATAGTCGAATCTAGAGTTAACAAATATGGCCCAATGGTTTTCAGATAATGGTTTAATACTGAATGAGGAAAAGTCAAAACAAGAAATGATCCATGGTTCAATTTTAGGGTTTCATATTGATATAAAACAGCTTAGTAATTTCCTAGTTCACAATGAAAATCAACAGAAGTTTGAACAGAAAACAAACTGATTTTGTATAGCTCAAGGTTCAATCCTTGGCCCAATCCTGTTTGCATTATTAATATCATTCATCACAACACAAAATTGTACCAAATATTCTGAATTAAGAGCCACCACCAGCGCGTCACACTGAACAGTCGAATTTCTTCCTCACCCCTTCCAGATAAGTTTTGTAGGCATAGGTACTAATCAAGAGTGGGAGTGGAGATGAACTCGTTGAACACTGGCAAACAGCGCCTGTCGGTTCTCGATTTCAGCGCCAATCAGATACACAATTCCCGAACACAGAATTGTTTTTTATAGAAAAACCATTGATTTTATGAAAGACATATTTTTTCTATAGGCTCGATGGTCCCATAAGAATTCGGGAATCTCTCAATTTTTTTAAATCATGTCATTTCAATTTTGTTTCTTAAAAATTATCATAACCAAAAATCACTGAAGTTCCCGAATTTGATAAAGAAAAAAATCATAAACAAAAATTGTAGGCGTCAAACCGATTCCCGTTTTACCAAGATACTGTTTGCTCTTAAGAATTGACTTGATACAAAAAGTAGGTCGGCAGATGATTTCTACGAAATCACATAATACGAAAGAGATAACTTCATTAAAATGTTTTAAGATCATATTATATGTTAAACAGAAATAATGAATTGTAGATATAATTTCCTATAATAATTTAGAATAGTATAGCTGATAATTATGGGTTGTAATAGTACAGCGTTCACTTCTCAACCATAAGGACATGGGTTCAATTCCCAGCATGATCACCAGTCTCATGCATGGCATCACACGTTGAAAGATTAGTGCTATGTCTTTTTTAACTCACACGAGTCTCTCAAAGACTTCTGAGGGTTGTCATAAAGGTACAGCTGGTTGACAGAAAGAACTAATTTTCTGGATGTAATATATGCTACATTTCTACTACTAGTGAATGAATGTTCAAGAAATTGTATCACCATGCGTATTACTTAGTATTGGAAATGGTTTTTTGTAAAAACCCACAGAAACAACATTACTTTAATAATGAAAAATTAATTATATAAGTAATCCAATCTTCCAATTACAACCTAACTTTGGCTATGAGATTCAGAGAGCATTGCCAAGAATTCAATAGATTTTATTCAATGGTTGTAGGGGATAATAGTTCTTTCACTATGGAGACTTGCCAACGAAAAATGCCTATTTTATAGTTTTATGCTGCAGATTGGATCAAATAATTCATTTTACATTATTATTATTTGGTACAGTTTTTCCAAATTGACCATAAACAAATCAATAAAAGCACCTCATTTTTCTCAAGAATGACCAGTTGAGTATTATTGAAAAAGTACAAAAACGAGCTATGAGAGCTATACTTATGTGTAACATACTTCAATGAAGAACATGCTAGAGATATTATCATTAATGTCAGTAAAATAATATGTTGGTTTTTGTGTTCAAGCTGAAAAATTATATGTTACTGACAAACCTCTTTGACAAATTACATTACATATGTAATGTACACACTCATAACACTAGAGCTCAAACTGTGAATGATTTTTTTATGTAAAAACTGAAAACGTATTCTGTGACACATTATTTATTAGCGGTCTAATACTTTTCAATAATAATCTGAGACCAAAAATATCACCGCTTGGGACAATTAAAAAAACAATGTAAAGAGTATGTATTGAACCAATTTTGATTTAGTTTCAAAATTGTGGTAATGACTTTTGTACTTTGTAGTAGATACTCTTAAGGTGTTGTCTTTTGGTAGTTTTATCTTTTGTAAGTTTCTTTCTGTAAAGATCAAATTGTATGATACTAAAGAGTAACTTATATATTATCAGTTAATGGTCTATGATCTTCCGTTAGCTTAAGTCCATTTTCTCTAGAAATGTTATCCTGGTATGGTGGATTTGTGCAAAAGTTTCAAGTTTTTAATCACAGTCATAAGAATGTTCAGATAATGATTTAACAGTTGTATCATTTATACACTTTGTCATAAGTCATACACAGTTCGACTGATTCACTGGCTGAGCAGTATCCATTACTAATAATAATAATAAAGTTTATTCAAAATTCAATAAAAAAGCATTACATCAATTTGTACAAAAAGGTGAATAAACAGTTTAGTTATATAATTGTATTATGAATTTGATTATTGAAGTTTGTTTTATGTTTGTAGATATGAATCATTATGTTGTATCCAAATAATTGTCTTATATCCATTTTCTTTGATTCTTTTTCAGTTTTTCATTTGGATAAGAATAACTTCTACTATATAATTTTCAACAACCATTTCTGAAGACCATCAAGATTTCTAAGGTGGGATTTCATGACTCCTCCCCAAGCCAGAATCCCATAATTCAACTGAGACTGTTTTAATGAAAAATAAAGAATGTCAAGGGTTTTTGTGTCCATGAAGTTTTGAGATACTTGAATTTTGATAATAAACTTCATAATTTCCCCAATAGGAATTCTAATTGTTTGCTCTGGTGACTAAAAACTTATGGCTTAAAACTACTGCATAAATCCAATTTAAGTATATTAGAATTATACTCACATCTAACTCGGATACCTCATTCTCTTCCGACAAATTTGGTATATGGATTTTTCCACTCAATTCCCTAGCTGTACCATCTTTTAGTATCCCAGTCCACTTTAAAATAATATCCCATTCGTAAAAGAATATCAATTTTCCCTTCCTATTATTAGCTGAAGCTTCACCTTCTAATTTCTCAACTTCTGTTATTGTGATATCTGCATCTTTCGCTTCTACTTTGAGATCTTTGAATAGTTCTTTGATGCGGTCCTGAGACCAAGCAGTCGCTTTTTTCTCTGTCCAGTGCCAGTTGTTAACGTTGGTGGCATCTGGACGCTCCTCCACAATCCATCTAGGATCACCTTCTCCCCATTTTGCCATTTTGTTCGTCAAATTTAGTTAACAGTACCTAGGAAATAATATCACTAACAAAAATATGAAAACCTCGACTTGAGACACGATATACAAAATACACGTGCAAAATTAAGTATGTGCATAAGCCGACAAACTTATTTAGGTTAAAAACCGAAATGACAAGTACCTTGAATAAAAATAATGTTCAGATGACCCGAGCCGAGCACACGCTCTGATTAAGCCAAAGGTGCAAAAGATAAGAAACCTTTTTCTTCTGTAAAACTGATATTTAATATACTCCAGAAAATTCTAGAATCCAACCTCCAGACTCTCCACTCTCCTATTAAATTTTTCCATATGACAAATTACAATTTACAAATTGACAGATTGACGACTGACAGTGACAATCACAGTGTACACGAAAAGAGCATTACGAACACTCGATCCGTCGTGAGTTTGACATATGTCAGATTTGAGCAATGCTGAAAACCAATACAGGGGTGGGATTATGAACACTCGATACGAGAGCTGTCACGATACGTAGGCTAGAACGATGTATGTTCTTGATTCGAAACGAAATCGAAACTATGAAATTTCTTTGAATAGAGATAGAATGGAATTATATCTACCATATAGACCATTGATATCGACTCAAGTTGCTATATATTTTGAATTGTGTTGGTTTTCATAATTGCTAAAATCTGACATATGTCAAACTAACTACAGATCGAGTGTTCGTAATCGCACCCCAGTTCAAAATGTATTGCAACTTGAGACGATATCAATGGTCTATATGGTAGATATAAGGCGTTCTCGATTGGCGATCGGTTCTGGTAGACGTTAAAATGACAGAATTTTTGACAGCGGTTCAGTTTCTGGTTCGAATAGTGACGTCATGGTGAACACCGAAACGAATGGATAGGTTAGTCGGTTGCGGTTAACATAATTCATCATAACCTATTTAATACTCAAATACTTTGTTATATCTTCATTTTTCAAGAGGAAATGAGTCTTTTGTATCGTAATTACACTCTTTCTCTAGAATTTTCATCTAGAATTACTTGGTTGGGCTCTAAAAGAAGAAAAAGTGTTGGAGTGATTCAAGTTTCCTTATGTCCCATAGAGATCCCAAATACATACAGATCTTGTGAAATAATCAAGTTCAGAGTCGTGCAGAAGCAGAACCTACTTATTCATCATCTGAGAACACCTAACAGGTGATAATCTACTGTATTGTCAAAACTGCACCAAAACAGCACAACCATGAAGTAACGAGTATTAATTCAAGCACCTTAAAATCTGATCAGAACTCTGGTGCTCTTCAACTATGACTAATAAGCATCTCAAAGATGTATTATTAAACTATTTCAATGTATCAAGCTGGAAGAACACCACAATTCTGGTCACTACTACACCTCAGCCGAAGACAGAACAGACTGGTGTATGAATTTGATGATAGTTGCCTTTGGAAATCCCATACATCCTATCCTATTTTACAGTAGAGCAGATTTTCTCAATTCTCCGGACATCTTTAGAAGTTTTCAACCAATTTACATTCCAACTCTTCAGATGATGTGTGTTGCAGGTTTTTCCGGGTTTTCGTACAGCTGTGAAAGCGAATCCTCCACGGGAATTTATTTAAGCTGGCCCAGAGCACCAACTATAATTATCTTCTTATTTTTTAATTTGTTATTGTTGCAAAGTAATAAATATTTTTCACATAATAGCAGACTTTCGATACTGTCTAAATAAGAAATAATGGCAGATGTGTTACATACACCTGGTAATAAAAGTAAGCATTCATCTTCTTTTCCCTCAAAAGATTTCAATTTTCCTTTGATGAAATAAATTTATAGCTGAATTATTTTTCACAACAAATTCCAAAAAAGTTCATTAGTTTCCATTTTTAGCGCCACATTCATATTAGGCTCAAAAAGAAACAACAAATCAGAGAGAGAAAGAGTATACCGCTCATTAGAAATTCTCCTATTGCTGGTTCTACGGAATCAGGACCGAGTTATATCCGTGACGTCATTGATAATGAATCGAGAACGGTTGGTTCAACTGCGGTTAACTTTTCGGTGATACCAGAGTCAATCGAGAACGCCTATAGGCTGTGTCAAGTCACCGGACGGTCAAGGCACGCGCGTTCAGTATGAAGTATGACGATGAGTCGGACCGATCAAATGATTGAATATATATATTCAAAGAAATTTCGTAATTTCGATTTCGTTTCAAATCGGGAACAGCCATCGTTCTAGCCTACGTAACGTGACAACTTTCTTATCGAGTGTTCATTATCCCACCCCTGAACTGAAATTATAATATCATATAATTTCATTTCAGTGGGAAAGAGATTATTCTGACTAGGAGAGTCTAAAGACTTATTCATACCCTCGCAAATTTCGCAATTTTTCTGCCAATAAAATGGCTTTCGACTTGGTTCTGCATCAGGGTTCCTCAAGAACACTGGTTGCGGTTCGGCATGACTGGCAGCCATTTTTTTCGCAGAAAATTGAGAAACTCGCGAGAGTATGAACAAGTCTTAATCATCATAAGACCAAGGAGACTATTTTAGTCTCCTTGTCATGAGACAATATTGAGTCTAGAGAGAGATCAAAGAACATATGTGACGTAGTTGGACATAGCCGCCGTTCTCTATGGACAGTATGACGGACTAGTGCACTCCACCCTCTTGGTATATGAGAGTTCGTAGTTAATAAATATATGAGTTACAGGCACAGATCTCATATAAGGTCTGTGGTCAAGGACACTGAACACTACAGTGTTCAATGTCCTTGGACTGTGGTAACCGGTGACAGTTCTGTTCGACTTTGTACTCATGTCCAAGTACTTCACTATGACGCGTTGATGCTACAAGATTCTGATTGACTAGTGCTTATAAAACCCTCTTGTTAGTTTTATCTCTTTGATGTATAGCAGGGTTCGGTGTACACCTGGATTATTCTATATACTGACAGGGTTACCGCGGAAAACAGCTTTCAGAGAGTTCGGGTGACCAGACGTGAGGTGAGGTAAAAGTGCCACTGCTGCCAACATAACTAAATTATTTAGATATTTTGTATTTAGCCATCCCTATTCTTCTTGAAGTGTCCCTGTTCTTCTTGATTGTAAATAATTAATTATCTGGCGCTCTTTCGACGTCATCAAAATGGAGGTTTCGCGGTAACCCTGTCAGTATATATATACCACCCTGGTGGAATTCCGTTTACCGTAGAATTCTACTTTTCATCGAATACGTTTGGTGTCATTATGGTTGAATTCATTGGAGAGACAGAGACATTACTGTCGACTATTTATAGAATTCCACGGTACACGGAATCCCACTCCTGGTGTACACCAACTAGTGCGGTACCGAGGTGTCCCGGGCTCCGGCACAAACTGGCTAAAACGCTATGTCTATTACACCTGATCCGTGAAGTATCTATCGGGCAGAGAGCCAGTTTTTAATGTTCGAGTTAAGCTCCAGATAACTAACTATTAGTTTAGGTGGTGAATGACATTCTTTAAATGGTGTTTCTACCACATTCGTTAATTTTTTTTGTAGCCGATACCTGATAAAAATCCATGTTAATACCTTTAATGAAACTAAATGAATGAGTCACTACAAAACCACGACGATCGTTTCGCTGCACACCAGCTTTTTCAAGTGGAGAAGATAATCTAAATTAAAACTTTAGGAAAACACAGCAAAGTTTTAATTTAGATTATCTTGAAAAAGCTGTTGTACAGCGAAACGATCGTCGTGGTTTTGTAAACCCTTTGTAGTGAAAATCATTCATTTAGTTTCATTATCATAGACTTTGGTTAATTAATCTGGAGTTTAACTGGAACTTGGAAAATTGGCCCTGATTTACAGGCACGGTTAATTTGGGTGGGTTATACAGGGTGTCCCACGAAGATTAAGACCATGAGACTATAAAATATAGAGATATGCTCACTAGAAGAACGCAATTGAGACACGGCCGCGCATGACGTCACTAGTGACAAATATTGCGAATTTGGTCCTTATTGCACCGTCTGATTACATTAGCTTTTTTTAGTTTTGTGCAAGCAAATCCGTTTTCTCATTTACTGAGTACTATGGATAGACAAAATGTACCATTTATGTATACAATATATATACCTGCCCCCCTTTACAGCTGGTATTTAGACTTTGAAAGGAGTAATTGAAGTTTGGTCGAGTGATATTCAAAATTTGTTGTGGGTGAAGCAAACACTGAATATTGATTTGTTGGATCAGGTGCTCTGTATGATTCATCTGAGACTGATAATGGTAATCAGTAAAAGCCATGTAGTATCATGGGTTAAGACAGGGAATATCATGGAACTCGAAAGTGGTGGAGAATGAGAGAGTTCACTAATGGTTGCCAACTTCGATTTTTGACATTTTTGTATGAAAAACTAGTAAACTCTGATTGGATTCTTATTTATACTTTCATTAGTAAGCAATGGAATTGTATAAGCCACATATACAATATAAATTTCCCTGGATAAGGAATTAATGAGATATTTCAATCTAAAATAATTATCGTTAATATATCATTTATTCCATATTCAGGGAAATTTTCATTGAATATCTGGCTTATACAATTCTATTGCTCACTTATAAAGGTATGATGAATCCAATCAGAGTTTCCTAGTTTTCATACAAAAATCGAAGTTGGCAACCATTAGAGAACTCTCTCACCCAATGAGCTTTTTGTTTCCGGGCACGTGACATCAAATTCAAGATTATTAATGGGTTTAATAATTGAAACAACTGTTGGATTAGATCGACTTACCGAGAAGGCCACCAGGATCTCCAGAATTGTGCACCATGTTTTTTTTACACAGGGTCCATTTCAAATTTGCAGTCTATAGAACTAAAGGAACTCATAACGATCGCATTATTCGAGAATACTGAAAAATCTTCCCCGAAACTTTCGCTCATGTGAGACTCGAATTTGAAAACAGGTTCTAACATTGTTTAATAAGGAACAACAGAAATCATATCAAGCGTTTTCTGTTTATCGAAAAAAAAATCGTTTATGGAAAACTTACTCTACGGACACGTGCATGGCATATCACACGACAAAAGGCAACGGCCTCGTCTTTCCTAGCTCACCGTAAGGGTGCAGCCGGTTGATGGAATGAACAAAATAAAAAAGAATGAACTCGACTTACCAAGTGGGTATATTTTTGACAATAAAATCCCCACCCCAGTCAACACACGGACATTCGATGGACTGGACATTAATTTTGGACATTGGGGATATCCAGAGGACATCCAGTTGATATCCGGTGGATATTTTATGGACGTCCGGTGGATGTTCCGAGTGAAACAAGCTGGAAATATTTTTCACGGATATTCTCAATATGTTGTTCAGGGACATCTACAAGATATCCACAAGGATATCCATAAGATATTGTTCACAGATATCCAAAAGATATCTTTTAGGGATTTTTTAAAATAAATAAAAATTACATTGGTATAACAAAACAATAATAATTTCCATTAAATAAAAACGAGAGGATAAAAAAATTTATTTATACTATTATTGATGAAATAACAAATTATGATATTAAAAGAATAAAAAATGTGAATATATTATATTGTAATAATAAAATATTATTTTTGGAACCAAAAATAAAATAAAAACAGGCCACTCAGAGAATGACAATCTGGGTTTCTCTTGTGGTTTTTCCTGTTTTTTCGAAGCTAGCAGATGTCTTTCTTTGGCAATTCGTAGCCAACTTTTTATTGATGCCTCTTCTGACATTTTCCTATATTTGCTGCCAGTCCATTGGAATTAGCTGCGTCTGAAATTAATTGAGTAAACACTAGTCCTATACCACATAAGTGAAGAAAATTCAAGCCAGAATAAGGAATTAATATTCTAAGGATTGGGAATAAAATCAAATTCTATTGAAGAATTTACTATGTGTATTCTTCATTATAGGCAGAACTTTATATGAAATATATTCTCATTACCTAGTAAAAGTTCAGCAAACAAAAACTCTTTTTTTCGCCACATACCAGCTATATTCTGATGCAAAATCATTTGTTATATTGCATGAAATATTTTAAAAAATCATATAATGATGAACCTCCAATTTTTGAAACTTCATCGACCTGAAAAAGATATTTTTGATAAAAAGATAGGGAAAACATTATTCACTCACAACAGCTCTGAATTTCTCCCTGTTGTCCTAATACTCCACCAATTGTTTGATTTTCTCAAGGAATCAATGTGAAAATGATCAAATTCTACAAATATCTGTAAAACATCCCTACATATTGCAGTTATATTATTCATCTTATCTGTTCGCATGTTTCATGTCTGTTAGCAAGTCTATTAGTTTCATGAAAATTATTTTCTGTAACTGAATTGAATACGAATCCTTCCATTATTCAAAGAGGAAACCTCGTCTGCAGAACTATATCAAATTCTGTAACAAGAGTTGATGAATAATCAGAATTATTATTTTCATTAGACATTATTTCATTATCAGGAATGCATGATGTTGAAGTCGACTATTGACGAGATGGAACAGGCGTCATTAGTGAAGTTTGTAGACTCTTTAAATAATACTCGTTCAATCCAATTTTTATAAGTACATCAGCCTTTTTGTTTGATATTTCTTGATGTTATATCCACCTCTCTCACCTAATTGGCACAAATGCATTGATTGAAAATAGTTTAAATATTATATTTCTACCATACTTACCATCAAAATGTATTTGAAGGAATGGAAAAACCAATTGCCCAAAACCAAAATCCTCAAAATCCATGTGAATTAAACCGGGAATCAGAGACATAACTTAACTATGCAATGGAAAACCAGTAAAACCAAACCACAAAAGTAAGCAATTAAGAGGTTATTATATTTCTTCTTCTTCTTCCAAGTGTTAAGGCAATAGCTACTAGGCTACTTCGCCAGTATCGGAAAGCCTATAAAGGAGGGGGCCACGTGGACCCTAACCTCCCTTTTTTACCTCCCTTCAATGGGCAAACTGAAAGTCTCACTCAGAGTGACATCATGAATGCCCGGAATTCTTCACAAGTGATAAAAGTTCGCACTCAATAAAGTATTTGCGATGCTGAAGCCACAGACCTCATAAAAGAAATAGATATCGCATAGTCCGCCTTGGCAATGCAATAAAAATGTCCCCGCTCATCATGGCCGCCATGCTTCTACAGTTTACGTTGGCATCACTTTTTGTTGATCGTGTATGAACTCTTCTAATGGTTGAAACAAAATGAGATGCCAGATACTTTTTACAAAGTCCCTTTAAATCAAAGAGTTACCAGATGGACAGGGCCGTCTTCAGAAAAATGTGAAAATATCGTTAATGGTGATAAATCATCAAATTCACATTCAATACAATTTTACTACATTTTTTTTTCATCTTCTGATTTCCACGAAAAGAAATATGGTGAAATAATGAAAGAACATCGTTAGAAATGAAGGAAATTGGGTAAAAATTTGCACTCTTTTTTACTTTCTGGAGGCTGTGTTCGTCTGATAACACCTCATTCCTAGGAAACCAGTTCCAAAAAGCTTTGCGGTTCATTGGAAGAAGCCGTGGAAAAGAGATGTTCGGCCAGTCTTTAATGTGACGAGAAAGGGGCGGGAAGAATGAACTAGACGGGTCTACGAGAGTGCTCACAGTGGAACGATTGATGATATGTTAGATGAGCATCGTCTATGAAAATGTCTATAAAATAGCTAGAGACAGAAGCAGATGGACACGTTGAGTCTATATTTTACTAGCCTTATTCGAGTTCGAACAATTAATGTCTAGAACTGGGAAGTTTGTATTTTAGGTTTAAATTCGTTCACTTTTTTCAACTGCGCAAACTCCCGACAGTTCTAGAACAGTTGTTGTTCGAACCTGAATAAACCTATAGATAATGAACAGCACACAGGACAAGAAATGGCTCACAACAGATACCAATGTTTTTCAGAGAATTAAAAGTGGACAAAAAGAAACAAAAATAACAATTATTTGAAATTTTATTTATTTCATACCTAAAATTTATTTAATTTTCAACCATTTACAATCTATAACACATTTGAAATTTTTTAAATTGTTTATATCACACCACCGTATCATTTATTAATACATTGTATTTGTTTCAAGATTATTTTAAAAATCAACCATTCCAAAATGCACATATACAAACATATATCTATGAACTTATATCCAATAATTTTAAATAGAACGTCTGAAAACTGTTATGAATGGATGGGAATAATACCAATACTTCTGTTGCTATAGTTCCTGTTCATTAGAATTGTCAATCTCATCACCAATATCTGTATATCCCCATTGTTTAGGAGTGTGTCGATCATTCACTAGTTCCTTTTTAATACTCATCTCATCGAGGATGAGATCACATAACAACGGCTTGTTGAACCTCTTCTTGAAGTCTTCAGTGTAGTAATGTTATTCATGAGATCTAGTTGCAAATTTATAAAATTAAGAAAGATTTTGTGTTCAGTAAATGGTGTGGTGACTGTCTGCTGAATATATTATTTACTACTCTCCCTTTCTTTAGCATGGCCATGTCAGATATTTGGTTTGCACAATCTCTGTATTTTCACATACAAATAATTATGAAATGTTTTAACAAGTCTTCTTTTAACAGATGAATTTGCAGAAGATGAGGATAGGGACTTTGTTTTTCTTGTTTTATAATGGGATGATGCTGAACTGGAGGAAAATCCTCAATAACTTCTTTTGGTAGGACCAGCTATTTCTTGATCAACACTGAAAAGTGAAAATAAATTAGGTCAAAAGAAATATACGTATTACTAACGTATCACTAAAGCACAAAAAGCCCAAGAGGCTGAGGTGCAGCTGGTGACAGGACCAGCATCCGAAGCGGAAAAAACGTATCACTACTTACTTTGTGATGATATTACTCCTGGCTTCAGAATTGTACGTTTTCCCATTTTATCAAAATGTTCTTCAGTTAAATGGTCTGATCGAACAACTTCATTTGAAATGGAAATAGTTGAATCTTTACCTATCGCTTCTAACCACTTTCTCTGGGATGTTTTTGGAAATCTAAAAATCAATTAAATCAGTAAAAATATAGCTCACTAGAATTGTGTAATTTCTCACCTATGATGTGATTCTAGAATACCAATTGTAGATCGATATTTGTTCAGGTAACCAGGTACGAAACACTGGCCTGTGGTCAAATGTTCTTGAGGATGAATTGAAGAAAAACCATTCAGAATAACACAATAAAATGCACTATTGGGCAAATGAAAACAAATTCACACAACTGATACAAAATCGTCGTTCCTTCTACAAACATCAATGAATGGAAATGAGATGATAACGTACAACTAATAATTCGAAGATTCGTACGTAATCATCGTTCATATCATTTGTATTGCTACGATCAATACGATCACTATTATGAGATGAGCTAAATAATTTGTTAATTGCTTTCTCCAATAACAATACCGACCCTGGAGTTTCAGTGATACCAACGTAAATTGTCTAAACATGGCGGCGCGCATAGGAGGGGACAAAAATATTTCGATATGCGATATCTACTTCTTTTATGAGGTCTGTGGCTGAAGCACGTATAACGGCAATGTATCTGATTCTCACTAATACCCTCTTTTTTCGACAAATCCGTTGTCATCCGGCCTGGGTACCGGCGTAGAGATCCAGTGGGATAGACAGCTTCACTCTTCAATGTTAAACGTCACACACAGACATATATTTCAAATAAAATAAATAAATGCAATGCACATTTAAAAATGACAAACATTCACAACCTCACATAACATGACTTCCGACCTGTACCATGGTCGGAAGACGAATCCCTATTATATTTCTATGGCAAATAAGGTTAAGTTTCTCTTTCGCACAGCCAGCAATCACAGAACGACAAATAAACTGCACGACATACGCGCTCTGTGATTGGTCACTGTCATGGCGGTAAGTTTAAATGACAAGATAAGAAGAAGGCAAACTGAGTTAAAAATGAGTGAATCACCACTCACCAGTCAACCTAACATAACCTGACTAATCTTACGTAGATAAAATATGTTAGCGATTTATCGAATATTCTTCCAAAATTGTTAATAAAAGCAGCGTTGGTCGGTGCATTTTAGTACAGAACTTAAGAATGCAAAACATTCATTATTTTATATTTGCTTCGGATATTTTATGGTCATCTGTAGAATATCTTCCAACGGTTCAGGAAAAAGATTATTTTCATAAAGATACAATTTGTGTACGTTGAATAGAGAAAAAAACTTCGATATCCAAAATTCAGCTCGACATTTCCCAGATAACACATGGACATCCAATGGATATCCACTGGACATCTGTTATGGATATGCTGGATGTACTGTGGACGTCAGGAAATATCCAAAGGATATACCATGGACGTCTAATGGATGTTCAGGGGGTTCCAACCTGTACATCCATAAGATATCCTTCAAGGATATCCATAAGATATTCCTGAACTATATCCATAGGATATACATATAATATATCTTATGGATAATCTCTACGGATATCTTATGGATATCCATTTCAGATCCAGTCGGAACACGAAAGATAAGAGTATTCTTGAAATGCTTCTATTCGTGTACGAGCATGGAAGAAACTCAGAAATTGATAATATCAAAATCAGTCTTGCAATTTAATCACATCCATAATAACTGTGGATATTTTATGGATATCCATAAAATATTTGCTGAAGGATATCCATTTCAAATCCTTCGATGGATATCACATATGAATATCCATTTCAGATCCAAGGATATCTCGACCAGAATTGGACATAAAATTGATATCCATAGGATATTGTGTTATCTGGGACTTCACCAAATTTGGTTAAGTACTCATGTTTGCTCATGAGCTATTTTAATTTCCCAGACCTTTTGTATCGAAACAGTATTGGACAATTCTTGATAGATTTTTTTTATCGGAAATATTCTCGATGGTAAGTTTTAAATTCAACACACAGTACAATACCTCTCACATCTCAAAAGACCGCGCTCTACAGTAATCTGAGTTTTCACCACTTGTCGAAATTGAGTCAAAAAAGTTATCCTAGTACCCCCACTGATTTTGAAAAAAATTTATGCCAAGCCAGCACAGAAAGTATTGGGCCATGCAATATATTTGAATATTAAGACAAAACATTTCTAGAAAGGTTCAAATATAACGATGTATGAAAAATTTTCTTCCTATAAAACCAAGCACCCAACGAAAACTGTTTCCAAATTGTAACCCATTCAAGAAATTATGTGCAGAAGTTTTTCGTTTTGATGAAGTAGCCTGTGAGTTTCCGCTCACCCAGGAAATATTATAAATAAGTACCTACCTATATCTAACTTTTTTGAAGCTATATTAATGCCTAGCTCATACTCCAAATAACCATTTCTCAATTCTATAAGCTCTATAGTCTGGAATTCACAAAAAACGCAAGTGCTTTCTCTCTTTTCCAATTTACATTCATTTCTGCAATTATTAAGGAGCAAAGTGAGCTCTGATTCATCTACAAGTACCTGTCAAGCATTGTTGACAAGAAAGTATCGAAATTGTTTAATGACACAATTTAGCGTCATGTTCATTATCTCGTGAAAATTGGAAAAAGTAGAGTTTTAATTTGTATTTCCTTTTGATCAGACTGATTATGGTGTTTTCAGAGTTGTTTGTAGTGTAGTGGTGCATTAAGAAAAAGAGCCGCTTCTCTGGTTTTCAAATCATGAAGCAAACAGGTTAGTGATTGAACACAGTTTGCCGTATATTGGATTATCTTATATTGGTTTTTCTTTCAAAATACTTATGAATCGTAATCTACTATGACATTTACAAATATTATAGTTTGTTTATGAGTATAACTCAATTATTTTCAATGATTTCATGGAAAAAAAGGTTTCTGCCAATTAAAAAGTCCAGAAAGTGAGGTACCTACCTGTACCAGCAGAGTTCCCAGAGGAAAAATCATTAATTCTGAAAGTGAAAATGTCCACGATTTATCAAATTACCCACTTTATCCTCCATCAATTTTTTTTTTCATATCACATTTCATTTCATTCTGTAGTTATTCACAAGTACTGCGCATATATATACAGTGTGTCCCACTTTGAGCAGCCACACCCTCATATTTCGTTGAGCATGAAATAATTCGAAATTTTCTTTGACTCAAGTTGTAGTACTCGGAAATACCTACCTTTATGTTTACGGAACCTTTGTATATCCATTTTCCACGGCTAACTACGACCAAATGAAAACTGAAAAATTGGGACAAACATACTAGGCATTTTTTATCGCAAAAATAACACCAGATTCTGTTTCAGAACACCTTAAAACCCCCAAATCTCAATGCTTGAATCATTTGAATATACGGGGTATCATCTGTAGCTGGTAGCATTATCAACTCTAATCCATAAATAATGCTTGGAAAATTTCCAAAATGTCTTCTCTTGTCACAGAATTCCCAAAAATATTCAATTAATACTTTGAAAAATAGCCAAATATCACTTTTCCAAGGCTAACTGAATCAAGCATTGAGATTTGGGGGTTTTAAGATGTTCTGAAACAGAATCTGGTGTTATTTTTGCGATAAAAAAATGCCTAGTATGTTTTTCCCAATTTTTCACTTTTCATTTGGTCGTAGTTAGCCGTGGAAAATGGATATACAAAGGTTACGTAAACATAAAGGTAGGTATTTCCGAGTACTACAACTTGAGTCAAAGAAAATTTCGAATTATTTCATGCTCAACGAAATATGAGGGTGTGGCTGCTCAAAGAACTAACAGGCGAGGACCAGGTGGAAAATGATGGTGAGGTTCCAACTTCAGGGAAATAGTATATTGTTGTTGTTGTATCTAGTAGTAAAAGCAATACATTCCCGGATGACAATGCAAATTGAAGTCTGGGAATGTGTTTTTACTACGAGGTACACATACTATTTTTTCTGAAATCGCAATCACCATTATCAAAAACTAAGGAATTCTACATATTGTTTGCGTGAATTCAATAACTGTCTAAAATGTAAACAAGCCGGCAAAAATTTTCTCGGATCGTTTTCTATACGGGAAAGTACTTTTTCGGCAACCATCCGGGAAGTGTTCACTTCCCGGACACTTTTTCTTTGGGGAAGTAGTACTTCCCGGACTAGGCCGGGAAGTGCTCGTATTTTAATACAAATATTAATATAAATAAGAATCAGAATGTTTCTGTTGGTACCTATCTTCTGTTCGAATTTCAATATATAATACAAATAAGAACTGAAATGTTCGAAATATTCAAATTTGGAATCGTTTCATCCGGTTAACAGATGGGTGAAAGTCGACCTCTCTTCGTCTCTTAGACTAAATGCGTCTCATTGTTTGTTATTCTACATGGTTGCCGAAAAAATAGTGTACGCAACACGTCCGAAAACAGTTTTTTTGGACTCGCAGACTTCTAGGACTCGCTAACGCTCGTCCTAGAATTTGGTCTACTCGTCCAAAAAAACAGTATTTTCCGGACTTACTATTCCCGTACCGTTTAGGTCCGAAAACGGTCCGGGAAAGTTCGTTGCTTAGCAACGGACTAAAATACTAGATTAGCGTATTTTGAGGCCTGAAGTTGCTCCGAGAAAGTGGGCATTCTTGAACGATTTCAGAAAAAAATTATTATTTGAACACGATAACACGATAAAATGGTGAAATGAGGATGCAGTTGAGGGTTTGAAAATGAATTTTTTTGTGATTTGCTGCGAAACGTGACCTATCGGAAAATGTTTGATACAAAAGTTGTTGATAATAAAAAAATCTAAAACTTTCGTATTCAACACTTTTTGACATAACCTCAAATTAACCGTCAGAATGGCGAAAAACCGATTTTTTAGTATTTATTTTTTTCACGCGTATAAATGATTTAACTTACATGCAAATTTGTAAAAATATATTTTTGGTGTCGAATAAGCATGATTTTTTCGCAATTCAGAGGTCAACAATTTTTTTTCGAGTTATGTACATTTTTCGAAAAAGTATTCTTTTCTTTCACGATCAATTGTCTCGATATTTTTTTTCTATCATTCCAATCATTGAATACTTTAATATGGTGTAGGTAACTTGGTGGTTCATTGATCTTTGAATCGCTTAAAATTGAGAAAAAACGAAAAAAGGTCTCTCAGAATCATGGTTTTCTCAATATTTTCAATGATTTTCGATTATTTCCATAATAAAAATTAGTTTATATTATATTATATTATATTATATTATATTATATTATATTATATTATATTATATTATATTATATTATATTATATTATATTATATTATATTATATTATATTATATTATATTATATTATATTATATTATATTATATTATATTATATTATATTATATTATATTATATTATATTATATTATATTATATATTATAATAAAATATTTGAAATACATAATTACACTAGAAACTCAATTTATTAACATAATTTTTATTCTTTTTCACAACTATTGATTTGCTTTGATTTCAAAAACATATGCTTACTCGCAATATTTCAAAAATACAATTAAAAAAAATTAAATTCCAATTAATGAAAGGACCCCGCAAACTCCTTATGGAATTTGGGTCCTGGTGAATATTTTTGAATTTTTGGTATGGTGTATGTAGTCCATATGTAATTCTCAACCAATGTTACCGTTGAAGCAACCCAAAAAGTTACCAGTTTTGCTGCTAGGGGGCGTTGAAATCACCCCTTGCACAGATTAGACTATTTACTTTTGAATCCGGTAACAATATGTTCACTTGTTTCATGGTTGCTAATGTTGCACAATATTGTACTGTTTTATAAAAAAATTCTTACGTCCCTCCCTTCTTCCTCCCAACTCCTATTATGAAACGAAAACAAAAATTTCTCGAGTTCCTTTAAATATATCGTTGAATGTTTAAATATGCCTGAATGAGTGAAACAGCAGTTTTTCATGAATATCCCCCTTCCCCCTTGAAAGACACAAAACGAAAAAGTTTCGGTGGATTTGTATGAATTTTTAATATGATAGTTCAAGATATTTTGAATAGAAATTAATTGGGTGACAAACCCCAAAAATGAAAGTTTTGATGCTAGGGGGCTTTGAAAACATACCTTGCTCAGATTATACTAGTCGTTATTATAGGCGGAAACAATTAGTTTAGATTATGCTGAAAAATTGTGTTATTTTTTATAAAAAATATAAAACCTCCCCTTACCCCAAGCTCCTATTTTAAAACACGAAAAAATCAATTCTCGACTACTTATGTGAATGGTTTATCAAAATAAATGTTTTAGTCAGCTCAAATTAAGGAATGTACAGTTGTTTAATTTTACCATTCCCTCCCTTCAAAATATTGGTGGATTTTGCTGACTTCTCAGAAGGACGTAGTTCATGTTATTTGAATGTCAATTAAGTGGGCGAAAATCTTGAAAATAAATAAAAAGTTGACATCAACAATTTGAATTTGAGTTGGTGCCTGAATAATCATTTTTGTGTTTTAAAATATGGGGGTAAGGGAAGTTTTATATTTTTCTATAAAAAATTACACAATTGTTCAGCATAAGTAATCTAAACTAAAATTCGTAGAGATATTGTTTTCGCATATGATATTAAATAGTCTATTCTGAGCAAGGTATGATTTCAAGGCCCCCTAGCATCAAAACTATTTATTTTTGGGGTTTGTCACACAATTAATTTCTATTCAAAATAACTTGAACTGCATCATATTGAAAATTAAGAAAATACAACGAAATTTTCTCGTTTTGTGCCCTTTGGGGGGAGGGGGAATAATCATAAAAACTCCTATTTCCCTTATCAGGCATATTTAAACATTCCACGATACATTTAAAGGCACTCGAGAAATATTTTTTTTGCGTTTCGTAAAAGGAGTCGAGGGAAAGAAGGGGGAGAGACAGGATTTTTTTATAAAACAGCACAACATTAACAACAATGAAGCAAATGAAAATATTGTTACCGGATTCAAAGATAAATGGTCTAATCTGGGCAAGGGGTGATTTCAACGCCCTCTAGCAGCAAAACTGTTCATTTTTTTGGGATAGCGCAATGGTAACATTGTTGACAATTACATGGACTATATCATACAAAAAATTGAAGAAAATCCACCGGGACCCAAATTCCATAAGAAGTTTGCGGGGTCCTTTAATTAAGTTGCGTTGCGGTTGTTTCTCTTCTTCCTTCCATCATATTTAGAATTTCTAAAGGATCTTCAAAAATATCGACGTCTTCAGGCTCTTCAATTTCGATGTTGAGATTTTTTGCTGGTTCTTCGATAGTCTCTTCTGAATCACTTACTTCTTCAAATATTTTTGGTCTCTATTGGAACAGTTTTCATGATAAAAAACTGCATAAATTGTGCATTGTACATTTTAAGCCGTGTTTTCGGCAGCTACGTTTTTGTTTATTACATCCACTTTCACGCTGCAACTTTCTGACTGGGAGATGGTGACAGATTCCAGGTGACGATTTTCTCATTCATGCCTCTGAGACAGTGAAAGATATGAAAATTCTGACAAGAATTATGAAAAATTTGAGCGGTCGAAGCGTGGCTTTCATATAAAAAAAATCGTTTTTCACTAAAAAATGTATGTGTTTTGGGACGATTTTATCGCCGCTGCCATGTACACCAACAGCATGTGAAGATAGACAATAGCAGCAACAAATTATAGGCTTAAGGGTCTTCATCCCTGAAGAAAGGGGCGTCATTTTTTTTTCAGAGTGGTGAAGGGTTGTATGATTGTATAAAGATAAAAATAACGAAAAAAAAATTCTTTGAGTTTTAAATGAATGAAAAGGATATTTTCGTTCAGTTCCACCATCAAAACGAACGAATATTTTGGTGTTGCTTCATTTCAGTATCGAAGTCTATCATTCACTTAGTTAAACGACTTTCCTATTTTTCTCCTAAATTTTTCATTTTTTTGTGAATGATTTCACAAAAATGTGTTGTTTTCGCGAAATGGGGTTCCTTGCTTTATTCCATTTGAAATGAGAAATCTCCAGCTTTATCAAAGTCAACTAATAAAGGTTTTGTTTAGCCGCCGACCAGTGAAAGCTAATTATTACTTACAATTCTGGATTCAGAAATAGAACTGAATTTCTTTTAAATGACACGCCCCTCAGGTTGCTCCTCCCACACGACTGCTGAGGAAAAGAGAGAGTATCATATAGCCAGTATGACATCTGGCACAGGGTCGGATCAGAAATGGGAAAAAATAAAACTCATTCGGGTCGATGGAAACTATGGAATATTATAACTTTTACAATTAATAGCTTTTTTCAACAACATGTGTTCATCACTTGAGGGACAATACTCCATATTTTATATCAGGAAAAACCAAGAGGGGGCTCCAGAATGTTGGACGAGTTTCGTGATTTCTGATACAATTCCATTCAAAATTGGTATATAGAAGCTTTTGGGTTTGGGAAGTCATATTTTTTTTAAAATAATTCAACGTAGCAGCTCCAAAATATCGGACGAAATTTCTGATTCTATTTTGAGTTGGTATACGTATAGGGATTTTTGTGGACGGATAACATGATTTTTTGGTCAATGTTTTATAATTTGAAATGACAGCTACAAAACGGTGAACGAATAATTATTGTCCGAGTCCGTTCAAAATTAGGATGTAGGGGTTCTTTGGATCGGTGAATTTGACTTATTTTGTGAAAATCATAAAATTCAAGATGGCGAGATTTGAGATCAGATTCTATTCAAAATTTGTATCTAGGAGTTTTTGGAATAGGAGATGAGTTTTTCAAAACTAAATAATTCAATATGACATATTTTACGAATGATCTAAAGAAAATAACCGTTTTCAGTGCATATGAATAAAATCTTGTCTTAAAAACGTTTTTCCATTCATATTAATCAGGAAATACACTCTCCACTTCGTAAGGGCTATTTAGCGAGAATTTCGAAGTTTGTGGCAAATTTTTACGCATATTCCTAAATAACTTGTTCTTGTGACTCCCATATCGGCAACTTTGTTCCACATTGGTTTCCGATACAACAGTTTATTTGAGCGGCGCGGCGTTTTTGATGTTCCTTTGGAGTTGCAAAGCTACAGCGGACTCTTCTTGAACGTTCCAATGGGGCAGCGCGGCAAGATAAACAAATGAAACATTGACTTGATACCAGGTGATTGATACGGCTTTGTTTGTTTCTTTGGCGGCATTTATATCGAGAATAGTAAATATTCGAATTTATTCACTCCATTTTTTTATTTTCATTAATGCTTCTATGTTGGAGAAGAATCACAATTATGTTTATCAAATTCAAGGACAACTTGCGATTGAGTTATAGATATATACGAGGAATGATTTCAATGTAAAAAGAATACACAGAGACGTTTGTGTCTGGGAATCAATAATGCTTCCAAAGCTGGAAGCATTTTATGTAAATTGCATTCTACCTGAAATATCGGACGGGCATCTTCCTAGAGGAATGAGAATTAGGGATATATGCTTGGATATATCTTGTTGTTGAAGGTTGTTGAAATGTAAAAAAAATAAAGAAGTAGCTAATTTGTTTTAATATTCAGGTATATTAGAATAAAACATCTAGCTAAAACATTGTTTAATTTATTTTTAACAGTTGTATTAATTCACATCGTTTGAATTGAATGTTTCACGGGTGATAGAGTCTTATATTGTTTCACCCTTTATATAGAATAAGACATATGTACCTAAACTATAGACCTTTCCTGCAAACAATTAATTCAAATCTAGAAAATAGTTTTCAAGAAAATTACGATAAGATCTTATTGGTGACTATTTTCAATAACTAACTTAAAAGTCAAAATCTGATAAATGATGATTTTTAAATTTTTTATTCATGATTCCACATCTGATTTTATATTTTCGAATCAATTCAAATTAATGCATTCATTTACACCCAAATAGTAATTTTGAACAGAATACGACCATAACTCACAAAATAAACGGAATCCATCTTGGAGTTGCCATTTTGAATTATTGAAATTTGATGAAAAATTCATCATCACCAACCCCAAAATACCATTCTTATATAGAATTCAACCATAAATCACAAAACTCGTCTGCCATCTTGAATTCCTGAATTTTAACAAAAAATCATTGTCTTCGAACCCAGAAACAACTATAAATAGGTTAGAACCCGCCCAGAAATTACAAAAATTTTCCGTCATTTTGAATTCACGAATTTTAACAGAAATCATCAGGATCTCTTAACCCTAAAACCGATTATTTTGAATCGAATCGGACATAATCACAAAACTCGTCCGCCATCTTGGAACCGCCATCTCAAATTCATCAATTTTGACAAGATTCATAATCTCTGGGCTAGAAAGACCCACAGACAAATTTTGAATCAAATCGGACCATAATCACAAATCTCGTCCGCCATTTTGAAATTATTAATTTTATCGAAAAATTCATAATCTACGACCCCGAAAACCTCTGCACCTACTCATTTTGTATCGCAGTCACAAATCTCGCTTTTTTGTATTTTTAATGGAATTATGAACAGTGAACACCTAGGTATCAAATATCAAATCATTCGGACGTCTGCAAGTGTAAATTTTGTTCAACGATTCCATTACATACCTACATATAGCATACATGAATCCCATAAAAGTCATTTTGGTCCAATACAGTTTTTAAAAAAAACAATAGAATAGACTGTTTACGTCAGCGTTGTATATTTATTTTGTGCTGCATGCATGTCATGTTTTATTTGACATTACCTTTTATCTGATATTTCAGACGTCATTATCTATTTCTTTTTGCGGTATGCTTCATATTGAAATTCACGTTCAAAACATTTCCGAGATAGTTCAAACAGATTTTGCTGAAATATTTTTTCAATTCTTGTGTGACTGGATTCCATTATTTTTGTGCAAACTTTCAGATTACTACGAAAACAAACAGGTTTCAATCTAGATATGTAATTGGAAGAACGAGCACCGAATTATCTAATTCGGACCTGTATCTTACGAGAATCGCCAAGTTAGAAGTGAGGCGGAGTTTGTATTTATTTCGTCGGGAGAACACGCACTGCCATCTGACGATATACGTTTCTTATTTAGGAGGCTGAAGAATCTTAAGGGTTGTACGTGGCCAAAGAGTACCAATGATGGCGTGAACTTGTGAGAAAAAAAAATTAAATTTTAGACGATTTTCTCGTTGCTGCCAATTGAAATAATGAAAAAGTGGCATAAGGTTTGCGGAGGTCGAAGTGAGGTTAAGTGCCGGAATTGAATTTTTTATATTGTGGCGAAGCTGCGGGCGATGCCGGACCTGAACTCTCACGTATAGCTAGCGACCAACCGCGGGAGACTGTTGATGCGCTTGCACCGAGAAGAATCTGGACGGTGCGGTGAGTCTGGGCGATTCGATGGAAAATTCTGGAGCATTCAGAGAAGTCAACGTCGGATATAAAAATAACTACGCAGCGGACAGTCAGTCAGTCAGTGAAGTGAAAGTCGAATATAAATACCTAGTTCCGTGATTAGAGTATTGTGTTATTGTATCATTGTATTTCGTTAAATAAATTATTTTAGAGTTAATTGGACTATAAATATATTACATCTGGTGTTAGAAGTGCGATTTTTAAATACAGAGTGTTCGTGTAAGTAGAAAGTTTGTGTATTTCGGACAATTATTTTCGCGTGTGAAATAGACAATAATAATAATAATACACTGGTGGCCGTGGAATAGACTGTGTGAAATAGACAATAATAATAGTAATAGACTAGTGTCCGGGAAATAGACTGTGTGAGATAGATAATAATAATAATAATAGACTGGTGACCCGTGAAATAGACATAGTCTAAGACAAAATGTGTTCGAGGAAAGTTCGCCTGGTTGAATTGAAGGTTGCGGAATTGAAGCAAGAACTGGAGGAGAGGGAACTTGATACTAGTGGTAAAAAGGCCGTGCTTCAGGCAAGACTTTCTGAGGGATTAATCCAGGAGGGCGAGGATCCAGAAACATTTTTATTCGAAGTTTCTGGAATGGATATGACTTCCATAATGAGTACTTTGAAAGAAGAACTTCAAGAAAATTCGAAAAGTCTGCAAGAAAAACTTCAAGAAAAACTTTTGGAAAATTCGAATAACCTGGAAGAAAAACTTCAAGAAAAACTTCAAGAAAGTTCGAAAAATCTGGAAGAAAAGCTGCTAGAAAATTCGAATAATCTGGAAGGAAAACTTCAAGAAAAATTTCAAGAAAGTTCGAGAAATTTGGAAGAAAAACTTCAAGAAAGACTTCTGGAAAATTCGAATAGTCTGAAAGAAGAATTTCAAGAAAGTTCGAGGAATTTGGAAGAAAAGCTGCTAGAAAATTCGAATACCATGAAAGAAGAACTTTGTGGCGTGGCGAGCCGATTAGAAGAAAGAATGGGAACTGTCGAGACAGAGATGGAGAAAATCAAAGATGAAATTGAGGAAGAGATGGGAAAATTGAAGGAAACAATCAGTGATGAAATCAGAGGCGGAATCGAGGAAGAAATCAGCAAAATGAAAGAAACAATCATTGAGTTGAAAAAGCAAATTGACACTACCCACACCACAGAATCTGTCAATGAAAATTCAGTGCTGGAACTGAGTTTGAACTTAGATGATGTTCAAAAGGGTTTGAAAGATGTGAAAATCAGTCCGGAAACAGGAAAACTCTCCATGAAACCCTCCCAGTTTGATGGAAAAACACCATGGGCAAATTACCGCCGACAGTTTGAAGCTGCAGCAAAGGCGAATGGATGGAATACAGGAGAAAGAGCGGTAGCATTAACACTGGCGTTGCGTGGAGAAGCAACAAATATCTTACAAACCCTCACGGCACAAGAACAAGAGGACTACGAGCAACTGATTAAACATCTCGAATTACGGTATGGACAGACCCATCTAGAACATGTATACCACTCACAGCTCAAAAACCGCTGCCAGAAATCAAGCGAATCCCTACAGGAGTATGAAGCAGACATTGCACGCTTGGTTCGCCTTGCATACCCAGCCACACCGGAAAAGGTAATGGAGCGACTAGCAGTTCAGGCATTCTTAGATGGACTACGTGACCAGGAAACCAGACAAGCATTGACACTAGCTCGACCAACACATCTTGTGGATGCACTGGCACGCGCTTTGGAATTTGAGGCGGCGAAGCAATCCTGCAGAAGCCAAAGTAAAGTCCGAGTTATTGAAGAAGACCCACAGGAGCCTGCTAACCTGGAAGCTGCCATAAGGAAGGTGGTGAAGGAAATGTTGCCTGAGAGAAGACAGATAAGATGCTGGAATTGTGGCAAAATTGGGCATGTGCGTAACAAATGTCCAACATTCACAGAATCGGCACCGATGCAGGAAAACTAAAGAAGGTCGATGAGGAGGGGCGATCGTCGACCTGTATCCAGCAAGCCCCCGTTAACAATGCATATGTCGCTATCCTGCAACGTCAAAACAATGGTGTCTTTGTAGGTGGTCTCATCAACAACGAGCCTTGCACCATGCTGCTAGATACAGGTGCGACTAGGACAATCCTTGGACCTGCTTTTATTAAAACACCAGAGAGAATGGAACCATCATCCTGAGGGTTTGAATTGAACTTCAAAGATGGCGTCCTACGTGTGAACGGAGAAGAGCTGGTGCTACATGGAAGAAGTAAGGAGATGATTCGTGTTCTGCTGGCTGAAGATGTAAGTGTACCCGAGAGAGCTGAGACCATACTGGAGGCTCGCTTGGATGGAGGTGCGAGCAATGGAAGCGTGGTTATGTTCGAGCCCAAGCTTCATGATGAGAAAATTGGACGAGGGATTGCACTAGTCAAGACTTTGTTGCGTGCTGATAAAATTGTGCCAGTAAGGGTAATGAATGTCAATTATTACCCAGTGACTCTGAAGAAAGGAACTGTTTTGGGGCACTGCTCGTCAATTTCCTCTGTGATCAGGAGTGTACACAGTACTGTTAGTCAAGACAACAACCTGACAGCGGAACTGGAAAAATTGGTTACCCTCTCTTCCAAGGGCACTAAACCAGCCCAACAGCCCAGATTGAGAGAATTAGTCAAGAAGTACCAAGACATCTTCGATACCGGACAAGGAAAAGGGGGTCGAACGAATGTAGTGCAACATAAAATTGATACTGGGGATGCCCGACCGATCCGACAATCAGCTAGAAGACTTCCTTTTGCCAAGAAGGAAGAGGCTGACAAAATAGTCAGTGATATGGGGAAAGATGGAGTTATTGAACCATCCGACAGTCCATGGTCCTCTCCAGTCGTGCTGGTGAAGAAGAAAGACGGATCAACACGCTTTTGCGTAGACTATCGTCAACTGAACAACGTGACGAAGAAAGACAGTTACCCTCTTCCGAGAATAGACGACACCCTAGACACGTTAGCCGGCTCCACGATTTTCTCGACCCTTGATCTGAAGAGTGGATACTGACAGGTAGAACTGGCTCCAGAAGATAGAGAAAAGACAGCCTTCACCATCGGCTCAGGACTATCGCCGATATGTGCTAGGGTTCGCCAACATCGCTAAACCACTGACCAGGCTCACGGAAGGTCAAACAAAGTTCCAGTGGTCCGAAGAGTGCCAAGACTCGTTCAGAAAGCTGAAGGGGCACTGATCAACGCACCGATTCTGAGTTATCCCCTTCCGAGTGGAAAATTCATTTTGGACACGGACGCCAGCAACGTGGGACTTGGAGCTGTCTTGTCCCAGATCCAGGATGGGCAAGAGAAGGTCATCGGATACTTCAGTAAAACCCTCAGTAAACCGGAGCGTAACTACTGTGTCACCAGACGAGAATTGTTGGCTGTTGTCAAGGGAGTAGAACACTTTTACAAATACTTGTACGGAAGAAGATTCCTGTTAAGGACTGACCATGCAGCCCTCAAATGGCTCCTACAGTTCAAAAACCCCGAGGGCCAAGTGGCACGTTGGATCGAAAGACTCCAAGAATTCGACTTCGAGATCGAACATCGAGCAGGGAGTGGCCACAAGAACGCAGATGCCCTGTCACGGAGACCATGCCCAGACGACTGCTCACACTGCCGACGAGCAGAAGAGAAAGAAGCAGCGATTTGTAGAACCACGGCAGTTGACAACAACTGGAATGACAACGAGGTCCAGAAAGACCAAGAAAGCGATCCAGATCTTGGATTGGTCGTCGGTTGGAAAAAGAGTGATCAAAGACCGACATGGCAGGAAATTGCAAGATATTCCCCAGCAGTCAAATCCTACTGGGCCCAATGGAATTCCCTTACCCTGGACAATGGGGTCCTGAAACGTGTATTGGAGTCCGGAGATGGTGGGGAAGACAGACATCAGATAGTGGTGCCCAAGAACAGAAGACAGGAAGTACTCCGAGAGATCCATGATGGAGTTGCTGGGTGTGACGAAGACCCTGCAGAAAGTAAGGCAACGGTTTTACTGGGTCAATTGTCAAGTTGATGTCAATGACTGGTGCAGAAAGTGTGCTGTTTGCGCTGCCAGCAATGGACCTCGGACACGACCCAAGGCCCCGATGCGTCAGTATAACGTAGGTAGTCCATTCGAAAGAATCGCCATTGACATCGCCGGCCCGTTCCCCGTATCAGATCACGGAAATAAATACATCCTTGAGGCAATGGACTATTTCAGCAAGTGGGCCGAAGCCTATGTCCTGCCCAACCAGGAAGCCATCACCGTCGCGGACGTCTTGGTGAAAGAGTGGGTATGTCGATTCGTTGTACCCTTGGAGCTGCACTCGGACCAAGGCAGAAATTTCGAATCCAACCTGTTCCAAGAAATGTGCCAACTGCTGAACATCCGCAAGACGAGAACCACAGCTCTACATCCACAGTCCGATGGAATGGTTGAGCGGATGAACAGGACTATCAATCGCCACTTGTCCAAGGTAGTCTCTGACCATCAAAGAGACTGGGACCAGTATCTCCATTTGTTCCTGATGGCCTACCGTTCCGCAGTACACGAGTCGACCGGCCAAACCCCTGCTAGTATCATAATGGGCCGAGAGCTGCGACTTCCCTGTGACCTAAAGTTTGGGATGCCACCAGGACAGGACTAGACAGGAGAGGACTACGTCAGTAAACTCCGGCAGCGAATGGAGGACATCCACGAACGAGTCCGTTTGAACATCCAGAGTGCCAGCGACCGAATGAAAGCGACTTATGACATCAATGCCGATGCTGGAGGATTTCAGGTTGGTGACCTAGTTTGGCTGTACAACCCGATGCGTCTCCGGGGCCTGTCACCGAAATTACGGAGTTCATGGGAAGGTCCGTACATGATCATCAAGAGAATAAACGACCTGCTTTACCGAATCCACAAGCCACCCAGAGGTAAATCCAGGGTCGTTCATTTCAACAGGTTGGCCCCTTACGCTGGAAACCATGACGAAGTCCGCACCCTCAGATCACCAGAGGATGCGATGACGTTCCAGAAATTCATGTCCTTATACTCAAATGGACAGAAAGTGTCACACGGGGTAACTCGAGAGGAGCCACGGGACCTTTTCAAAGTGCCAGTCGATTACGCCCTAGCACACTGCGTCGCAGAAGATCTTCGAATGTCCAGGGGCATCGCTGTGGTGTTCTCCAAGAAATTTGGCCAACTCCAAACACTACGGAAACAGAATCCAGAAATTGGAGGTGTGCTACAGCTGAAGAAGGGCCAGAGGAACATCTACTACTTGGTGACCAAGAAGCATTCCCAAGACAAACCGTCCTATGAAGATGTCTGGAGGAGCCTCACCCAACTGAGAGATGCGATGGTGGACCAGAATCTGGTGGACTTGGCAATCCCAAAATTATCCTGTGGTATTGATGGGCTGGATTGGAGAGTTATAAGAAGTATGTTGGAGACGATATTCCGATCCAGCGGCATCCAGATTTTGGTTTGTTGTAATCCTATTCCACGACCTAACAAGAAGACTGTGGAGTGTTATTTCCATCGAACTTCACGATGCAGATATGGGGAATCCTGCAAATATCGACACACTCCAAGGATGACATTTCGGGACGAAATATCTCTAAGAAGGGGGCAATGTGGCGAAGCTGCGGGCGATGCCGGACCTGAACTCTCACGTATAGCTAGCGACCAATCGCGGGAGACTGTCGATGCGCTTGCACCTAGAAGAATCTGGACGTTTCGGTGAGTCTGGGCGATTCGAAGGAAAATTCTGGAGCATTCAGAGAAGTCAACGTCGGATATAAAAATAACTACGCAGCGGACAGTCAGTCAGTCAGTGAAGTGAAAGTCGAATATAAATACCTAGTTCCGTGATTAGAGTATTGTGTTATTGTATCATTGTATTTCGTTAAATAAATTATTTTAGAGTTAATTGGACTATAAATATATTACAATATGAAGGCCACGCGGCGACCGCTCAAATTTTTCATCATTTTGGTCAGAATTTTCATATCTTTCACTGGTCTCAAAGGCATAAACGAGAAAATCGTCACCTGAAATCTGTCACTATCTCCCAATCTATTTTGGTGGGCTTGGACCTTTTATAAGAGCATTTCAAATAGATTTCTAATCATAGTTGTATTTCAGCGTTAATTGTGTAAGCAATGTTGATATGTTATTTATTTAAATTTTTCAAGATGGTTTCAGCTACTTCGTGTAATGAAATTTTTTCAACTGTAATAATCTTACATGAAAGCAATTTCATTATGTAACTCTAATGTAACTATATTAACAGAAATAATGAACAAAATCGAAAACTATTGAAAGTATTGTGAAAATCATGATTCAGAGAGACTATTTTTCTCAATGTTAGGCTGTTTAAAGATCAATTAACCGCCAAGTTATACAGGGTGTTTCATAATAAATGCGCAGGACTTTAGGAAGTGATAGCTCGTCCAAAAATATGAAAAAAAGTTTCTATTAACTTACCCTCTAAAATGCACCATTGTCGAGATACAGGGTGTTGAAATTAAAAAAAAAAAAAGAATTTTTTTCGAATATCTCTGGAACCGTTTATCGCACAGAAAACAGATTTCGTATGCATTTTCTACTCATAATAAGCTATATTTTGTGCGGATTTTTTATTTTTTCAAATTCATAATTCTGTATGAACCGCCAACGTTTTCTACACAAAAAAGGTATTCTTGGTCATAAGCTCTGAAGTAGACCGTTTTCAAGAAAAATCAACTTTCATGTTGAAAAACATTTTTTTAAATAATTTTTTTCCTAATTATACAAAATTTATTTAAACGTTAGAACAAGTAACAAAACCAAACGTTGACTTCTTAATTGCAAAATAAAAAAAAAACAATAACAATCATACTCAGTTGAATTGTTGGAAATGTCCGCCGTTAGCTTCAATGCACGCACCAATTTTTCGAGGAAAAAACATTATTTAAACAACATGAAAGTTGATTTTTCTTGAAAACGGTCAACTTTAGAGCTTATGACCAAGAATACCTTTTTTGTGTAGAAAACATTAACGGTTCATACAAAAAACTCAAAACTGTACTTTTTCCATTGGCGTAGAAGTTGGAGAAAAAATTTTCACCAATTATGAATTTAAAAAAATAAAAAATCCTCACAAAACATAGCTTATTATAAGTAGAAAATGCCTACGAAATCTGTTTTCTGTGCGATAAACGGTTCCAGAGATATTCGCAAAAAAACATTATTTTATTTTTTAATTTCAACACCCTGTATCTAGAAAATGGTGCAGTTTAGAGGGTAAGTTAATAGAAACTTTTTTTCATATTTTTGGACGAGCTATCACATCCTGAAGTCCTGCGCATTTATTATGAAACACCCTGCATAGACCATTTCAAAGTAGACATTTCAACAATCAAAATGATCATAGACCTTCGGAATACAAAAAAATATCAAGATAATTTGCCATGGAAGTTATGGGTATTTTTTTCGAAAATGTACATTACTCGAAAACTAGTCTTTTTCTGAATTGTGAAAAAATAGTGATCGTTCGACACCAAAAAATAAATATTTTTACAAATTCTGTAAATTGAATCATTTATACGCGAGAAAAAAATAAAAAAAAATAGAAAAATCGGGTTTTTGCCATTTTGACGGTTAATTTAATGATGAGTACGTCAAAGTGTTGATACAAAACATTTCGATTTTTCCATTACCTATTTTCAATTTTTGTATTGAATATTTTCCGCTAGATCACGCTTTGACGCAAACCACAAAATAGTATATTATAATACAAGTTGTATAAGACACCATTTTGTCGCACGCGTTGTTTGGAGTACGACAAGCGAAGCGAGGAGTGCTCCAAGAGAACAAGTGCGACAATGTGTCTTATAAAACGTGTTTCATGATATATATATTACTTTGTCTATTTCGCATTTTTTTGTAATTCTTTATTGGAAAAAAATTGATTCAATATTAATAAATAAAATAAGAAATATCGGGTTGGTAACATTGATAAAATATTTAGAATTTGAAGGATGCTGTCAGGTAATGCATTTGCTCACATAAATTATTTAAATTATGAATGCAAATATCAGTAAATTACTTTTTTTTAAATGACTGATGAAGAAAACTCAAGTTCCACCCCTCCTGAATTGAGAGTAATTGCTCAAACGGCGGTGAATGATTTGTTGACCAAAAAATCTAGATCAGTTTACGAAAAGGAATTTCACAATTTATTTTGAAGTATCCGATACCTCACCACACTCCCACTGCAGTCATAATAACTTTTCAAACAATCAGACCACTGAGCATAATTTTGTAAACCCAGTCCAAACCACACCAGCTAATTTAATTATAAACGCCCGAGAAACCAGTCATGTAACAATTGAAGTTTATAATAACTGCACCATCCAAGGCAACAAATAACACCACAACGTTCAAAGGTTGTTCTTCTTCTTTGTTTAATATCTGAAAATCCCATCCCTCTTGTCTGACCTTCATCTGGCAGTTGATGTAACCATTGTTACCAATCTCGAAAAAATTTAAAATGCGTATCGAAATAGAAGCCATTTCGATACGCATTTGGGTTTCATAATGACTTCATTTTAGACTCCAAATAGGAAAATCCGTTTCAAATCTCTAAACTGCATCCCATTTCTCCATTTTCCTCCATTTTTTTCTTCAACAACATTTTCCACCTGGTACTTGCCTGATATTCTTTTCTTATTTTCATCGTTTAAAATTCGTTTTGGCACCAGCCTACTAGTACTTACATTTCTTCCTAAAAATGTTGGGGTGCATATATTTTTTGAAAATTATACCGAGTCCCACAACGAGGGTGATTGTCTTAAAAAAACTCATGTACAACTAAACCAGCTGGCAAGCATTTTGAATGCATCCATTTGTATCCGTGAAACTGCCCTGATTTACAAATTTCATGATTTACAAACGTTAGAAGTGTGTCAGTGTCTGCATAATTTCTCCTCTCGAACAAGTTTGACAATTTTAATCATCGTTTCAGTGCCCTTTTCCTAATCAAAACACCATCAAGAACAATAAAATTTCGTTATTTTTCAACCCAATTGAAAAGTACCTACTCCGTTATGGTCGTGTTGGTACAACCTCTTGAGCATAGGGTCATCGGTCTCGTGCATGCCATCACACATTAAAAAGTGCGGGCTGCGTCTTTCCTAGCTCTCACAAGTCTCTCGAATACTTATGGGGGTTACGGAGTTTGCTCATGAGCTATTTTAATTTCTCATACCTTCCATCGAACCAGTATTGGACAATTCTTGATAGTTTTTTTTTATCGTTAATATTCTCGGTGGTAAGTTTTAAATTTAACACAAAGTACAATACCACTCACATTTAAAAAGACCGCGCTCCACAGTAATCTGAGTTTCCACCACTCGTCGAAATTAAGTCAAAAAAGGTTTCCTAGTACCCTCTACTGATTTTGAAAAAAGTCAAACCATCACAGAAGGTATTGGGCCATGCAATATATTTGAATATTAAGACAAAACATTTCTAGAAAGGTTCAAATAAAACGATGTAGAAAAAATTTTCTTCCTATAACCTCCCATAGAAAACCAAGCACCCAACGAAAACTGTTTCCGAATTGTTATACCCATTCAAGAAATTATGAGCAAAAGTTTTTCATTTTGATGAAGTAGCCTGAGTTTCCGCTCACCCAGGAAATATAAATAAGTACCTTTAACTTTTTTGAAGCTTGATAAATGCGTACCTCATACACCTAATAACCATTTCCCATTTCTGTAAGCTCCAGAATTCACAAGAAACCGCGGTGCTTTCTAAAATCCTTTTTCAATTTACATTCATTTCCGCAATTACTTAGGAACAAAGTGGGCTTTGATTCGTGTACAACAAGTACCTGTCAAGCATTGTTGACAAGAAAGTATCGAAATTGTTAAATGACACAATTTAGCGTCGTGTTCATTTTCTCGTGAAAATTGGAAAAAGTACAGTTTAAATTTGTATTTCCTTTTGATCAGACCGATTATGTTGTTTCAGAGATGTGTTTGTTGTGTAGTGGTGCATGAAAAAAAAGAGCTGCTCCTCTGGTTTTCAAATCATGAAGCAAACAGGTTAGTGATTGAACACAGTTTGCCGTATATTGGATTCTATCTTATATTGGTTTTCTAAAATACTTATGAATCGTAATCATAAGTATGAAATTTACAAATATTATATTTTGTTTATGAGTATAATTCAATCACTTTCAATGATTTCCTGGAAAAAAGTTTTCTGCTAATTAAAAAATTCAGAAAGTGAGGTAGGTACCTACCAGTACCAGCAGAGTTCCCAGTGGAAAAATCATTAATTTTGAAATTGAAAATGTCAAAGATTTTTTAAATTACCGACTTTATCCTCCATCAATTTTTTTTTCGTATCACCAGTTTGATAATTTCATTCTGTGGTTAGATATTATTCACCAAGGGTAGTTGTACAAAGTACTGCGCATGTCTATATACGAGGATATATTGGAAAATTGTTAGCCTACTATAGAACCAAACAAAATTTCAATGTCAAAATATTTTATTACTCAACATATTCTCCTCTCAATTGGATACATTTATTACAGCGAACCTGCAACGTCTCTAGACATTTCAAAAAAAATGTTTCTTCTTGCTCTGCAAAAGAATATTTACGACCTTTTAAACTTTTTTTCAGTTGAGGAAAGAGATGATAGTCGGACGGAGCCAAATCTGGTGAATAAGGGGGGTGTTCTAGTAATTCAAACCCTAAATCACGAATTTGAGATTTGTGTGCAGGGGCGTTGTCCTGCAAAAACAAAACAACTTTGGATAGCTTTCCGCGTCATTTTTTCCCGTAGAGTGGTCAGTAATGTCGAATAGTAATCTCCAGTTATTGTTCTACCCTTATTCAAAAAATCAATCATGATTACTCCATGGCAATCCCAAGAAACTGAAGCAAGAACTTTTCCAGCAGATTTTTGGACACCAAACTTCTTAGGTCTTGGAGAACCGGAGTGTCGCCATTCCATCGATTGTTGCTTTGTTTCTGGAAAACAATTCGGTTTAAGAAGTCTACATCGTTCTCAAATCGAGCAAAGATCGAACGCGATGCTACTACCCTTGCACGCTTTTGGTCAACATTCCAACATTTGGGGATCCATTTTGCAGCAATTTTTCTCATGTCCAAATTGAAGTGAACTATATGATGAACGCGTTCGTATGAAATATTCAGTGCTTCAGATATCCGTTTTAGCCCAATTCGACGGTCTGTTGAAATCATGTCATGAACTGCATCGATATTTTCGGGGACTGACACAGAAACTGGCCTTCCCGATCGGTCATCATCTTCAATGGAAAATTTACCTCTTTTAAAGCTTGCAGTCCAATTTTTCACGGTCGCATACGAAGGACATTGATCACCAAGGGTATCAAGCATATCTTCGTAAATCTGCTTACCTCTTAACCCTTTTAAATACAGGTACTTGGGAATGGCTCGATACTCCAATTTTTCGATTTTCACAATTTCGGTGGACATATTTTTTCTTTTAATTTATTGCGTAACTCTGGTTTACTTTTTTGACGTCAAACTTTACACTGACACTTCTAATAAGTTATTGTTCGTTGCTATGGTAACGCAATATTTTGTTTATGCAGGGAACTGGTCTAGGCTAACTAGATATCAATACATCCTCGTAACTAGAAAGGTGAACAAACTTTCAGTCCAGCTTCACCAAAAATAATCTTTATTGAAGATACTATGTAGTCAGAAAAATAATATCATGTAGATACCAACTAGTCTGAAGACTTAGATCAAGGACATGTTTCGAATGATTCATCCCTCATCTTCAGCAAAATAGGGGTTGGTTACAAGTTGATCTAAAGAGAACCAGAAAGGGTTACAAAATAGTTTAGAATTACAATAAATTATGTGACCTGGTTTACTTTTTTGACGTCAAACTTTACACTGACACTTCTTATAAGTTATTGTTCGTTGCTATGGTAACGCAATATTTTGTTTATGCAGGGAACTGGTCTAGGCTAACTAGATATCGATACACCCTCGTAAGGCGTCAACTGCATTTTATCACTTGCAATCTCCCTATAGGCTGGTGCCTATAATTTTTGTAAAAGAGAAAAAACTAACAGGCGAGAACCAGGTGGTAAATGATGATGAGGCGAAAAAAAATTATTTTAAAACGAAAACACTCAAAATGGTGAAATGGGGATGCAGTTTAGGGGTTGAAAGTGTTTTTTGTGACTTGCAGCGAAACGTGACCTCTTAGCGGAAAATATTTGATATAAAAGTTGTTGATGAAAAAAAAAATCGAAAATTTTTGTATTCACAGTTTTTGACATAACCTCAAATCAACCGTCATAATGGCGAAAAACGATTTTTCAGTATTTAATTTGTTTCTCGCCTTTAAATGATCTAATTTACTTACATGAAAAGGACCCCGCAAACTCCTTATGGAATTTGGGTCCCGTTGGATTTTTTTGAATTTTTGGTATGATGTAGTCCATGTAATTCTCAACCAATGTTACCATTGCACCAACCCAAAAAAATCAACAGTTTTGCTGCTAGGGGGCGTTGAAATCACCCCTTGCGCAGATTAGACTATTTATTTTTGAACCCGGTAACAATAATTTCACTTGTTTCATTGTTGCTAATGTTGCACAATATTGTGCTGTTTTATAAAAAAAATCTTACCCCCTCCCCTTTTTCCCCCAACTCCTATTACGAAACGCAAAATAAATATTTCTCGAGTGCCTTCAAACGTATCGTTGAATGTTTAAATATGCCTAAATAAGGGAAATAACAGGTTTTTATGATTATCCCCCCACCCCCTCAAATGACAAAAAACGAAAAAATTTCGGTGGATTTTTCTGAATTTTTGATATGATGCATCAAGTTATTTTGAATAGAAATAAATCGGGTGACAAACCCTAAAAATGAATAGTTTTGATGCTAGGGGGCGTCGAAATCATACCTTGCTCAGAATAGACTACTCATTATTATAGGCGGAAACAGTTTCTCTACGTATGTTTGTTTTATTTTAAGCCGAACAATTGTGTAAATTTTTATGAATTGAAAATCTAAAACCTACCCCTTACCCCCAACCCCTATTTCAGAACACTAAAAAAATTAATTCATGCACCATCTCAAATTCAAATTGTGGATTTCCAATTTTTATTTATTTTCAAGATATTCGCCCAATTAATTGATATTGAAAATTCATGAACTACGCCCTTCTAAGAAGTCAGCAAACACCACCAATATTTTTCTGAAGGGAGGGAAAGGTGAAATTAAACGGCTGTACGATTTCCTCAATATGAGCTGATTAAAACATTTATTTGATAAAGCATTTACAAGTAGTCGGGAATTAATATTTTTCGTGTTTTAAAATAGGGTAGGGGGTAAGGGGGAGGTTCTGGATTTTCAATTTATAAAAAATTACACAATTGATCAGCATAATCTAAACTAAAATACGTAGAGCTATTATTTCCGCCTATAAAAATGAATAGTCAATTCTGAGCAAGGTATGATTTCAACGCCCCCTAGCATCAAAACTATTTAATTTTGGGGTTTGTCACCCAATTTATTTCTATTTAAAATAACTTGAACTGCATCATATCAAAAATACAGAAAAATCCACCGAAATTTTTTCGTTTTGTGTCATTTGGAGGGTGGGGGGATAATCATAAAAAATTGCTATTTCCCTCATTTAGGCATATTTAAACATTCGACGATTCATTTAAAGGCACTCGAGAAATTATTTTTTTTGCGTTTCGTAATAGGAATTGGGGGAAAAGGGGAGGGGGTAAGATTTTTTTTTATAAAACTGCACAATATTGTGCAACATTAGCAATTATGAAACAAGTGAAAATATTGTTACCGGGTTTAAAAATAAATAGTCTAATCTGCGCGAGGGGTGATTTCAACGCCCCCTAGCAGCAAAACTGTTCATTTTTTTGGGTTGGCGCAATGGTAACATTGGTTGAGAATTACATGGACTACATCATTCCAAAAATTCAAAAAAATCCACCGGGACCCAAATTCCATAAGGCGTTTGCGGGGTCCTTTGCGAAAATGTATTTTTGGAGTCGAATAAGCATGATTTTTTCGCAATTCAGAACAAAGTTTTCGAGTACATTTTTCGAAAAAATACCCTTATTTTCCACGAACAATTGTCTTGATATTTTTTTTGTATTTCCAAGATCTATAAGTGATCATTTTAATTGCTGAAATGTCTTTGAAATTGAATATGTAACTTGGTGGTTTATTGATCGTTAATCCGCTTAAAATTGAGAAAAATCGAAACAAGGCTCTCAGAATCAGATTTTCTCAATATTTTTTTATTATATCAAAAAGTAGTTTACATTTTATTATTTTTATTAAAATATTTGCCATACATAATTACACTACAAAATCAATTTATTAATATCATTTTATTTTCTTTAACAACCATTTTGATTTGTTTTGTTTTCAAAAACATAAACTTGTGACACTAAGGTAAACACGATTAAATTTCCAAAGATTATTGTCTACGCGACATGTTTCGATACACTGTATCTTTTTCAAGCAAATGTAATACATTAAATTATTCTATTATTCTTATCAATTGAGGTAATTGGGACCTACCTATAATAAAGATAAAAATTGACCATACAATGTAGGTACATACCTGTAAATCACAAAACATAGCTACCACTTAATTAATTGAAAAGGTTTAACAAAGGGGAACTTTTAAGTTCCAATTGATCATTTAGAATTGTTCACTAAATGATCAATTGGACCTCAATAGTTCCCCTTTGTTAAACCTTTTCAATTAATTAAATCAAAAAGAGTTTATTAACATTAAATTTACAATATAAAATAATATAGAACATTACAACACCTAAATATACAAAATGACAATTTTAAGACCATCACTTGCCACAGAGGGGTTGGGATGGGGTAGCATTGCATTTTTGAGGTGTTGGGTTTCATCCTGCCCTTGGTGGGATACCAGAGGGCGGGCAAAACCGGCACACATCCGCCCTAGGGCGAATCCTACAGCATAGGGTTGTCTCGCCGATGATCTGACCCCACCCTAAACTGACTGCTTTTTTTCAAAAATGAAATTACGACCGATGTGTAACGAGATAGAGCCAGATGCTGGGAGAGTCATTGGTTAGTCATTTTCTGAATATTTTGATATATTCCACCATAGGAATGAATTTGATGTTTTTGTAGGAAAAAATTTGTTTCTTGGCTGGAATCGAGATGTTCATTGAAAATTATATTAGGACCGCATTCAATTCATTAAATTTCCCTATTGGAAATTGATAGAAATCAGCTATTGGACTGAAAATGAAGTGTTTTTGTCGAATTTTTGTAATTGGTTGAAGCCTCGACTTGTAGTATCTAGTCGTACCTTGGTATACAGCAGTTGGGCATGAGGTTGAGTGTCATCTCTATGAGAGGCGGGGGTGGATGATTTGAGGCAGGATGGTGATACCAACTGGCAACAGCATAGGGTTGTCTTGACAATGATCTGACCCCACCCCAAACTGACTGCTTCTATTCAAAAATGAAATTACGATCGATGTGTAACAAGATACAACCAGATGCTGGGAGAGTCATTAGTTAGTCATTTTCTGAATATTTTGATATATTCGACCATGGGAATGAGTTTGATATTTTTGTAGGGAAAAATTTGATTACTGGCTGGATTCGAGATGTTGTTCATAGAAAAGTATTTTAGGATCGCATTCAATTTATTAAATTTCCTTATTGGAAAATGATAGGAATCAGCTATTGGACTGAAAATGAAGTGTTTTTGTCGAATTTTTGTAATTGGTTGACGCATCGACTTGTAGTATCTGGTCGTACCTTGGTATACAGCAGTCGGGCATGAGGTTGAGTGTCATCTCTGTGAGAGGCGGGGGTGGATGATTTGAGGCAGGATGGTGATACCAACTGGCAACAGCATAGGGTTGTCTTGCCGATGATCTGACCCCATCCCAAACTGACTGCTTTTTTTCAAAAATGAAATTACGACCGATGTGTAACAAGATACAACCAGATGCTGGGAGAGTCATTAGTTAGTCATTTTCTGAATATTTTGATATATTCGACCATGGGAATGAGTTTGATGTTTTTGTAGGGAAAAATTTGATTATTGGCTGGATTCGAGATGTTGTTCATTGAAAAGTATTTTAGGATCGCATTCAATTCATCAAATTTCCTTATTGGAAAATGATAGGAATCAGCTATTGGACTGAAAAGGAAGTGTTTTTGTCGAATTTTTGTAATTGGTTGACACCTCGACTTGTAGTATCTGGTCGTACCATGGTATACAGCAGTCGGGCATGAGGTTGAGTGTCATCTCTGTGAGAGGCGGGGGTGGATGATTTGAGGCAGGATGGTGATACCAACTGGCAACAGAATAGGGAGGTCTTGACGATGATCTGACCCCACCCTAAACTGACTGCTTTTTTTCAAAAATGAAATTACGACCGATGTGTAACAAGATACAACCAGATGCTGGGAGAGTCATTGGTTAGTCATTTTCTGAATATTTTGATATATTCCACCATAGGAATGAATTTGATGTTTTTGTAGGAAAAAATTTGATTTTTGGCTTGAATCGAGATGTTCATTGAAAAGTATATTAGGACCGCATTCAATTCATTAAATTTCCTTATTGGAAATTGATAGAAATCAGCTATTGGACTGAAAATGAAGTGTTTTTGTCGAATTTTTGTAATTGGTTGAAGCCTCGACTTGTAGTATCTAGTCGTACCTTGGTATACAGCAGTCGGGCATGAGGTTGAGTGTCATCTCTGTGAGAGGCGGGGGTGGATGATTTGAGGCAGGATGGTGATACCAACTGGCACCCCAAACTGACTGCTTCTATTCAAAAATGAAATTACGACCGATGTGTAACAAGATACAACCAGATGCTGGGAGAGTCATTAGTTAGTCATTTTCTGAATATTTTGATATATTCGACCATGGAAATGAGTTTGATATTTTTGTAGGGAAAAATTTGATTATTGGCTGGATTCGAGATGTTGTTCATAGAAAAGTATTTTAGGATCGCATTCAATTTATTAAATTTCCTTATTGGAAAATGATAGGAATCAGCTATTGGACTGAAAATGAAGTGTTTTTGTCGACTTTTTGTAATTGGTTGACGCATCGACTTGTAGTATCTGGTCGTACCTTGGTATACATCAGTCGGGCATGAGGTTGAGTGTCATCTCTGTGAGAGGCGGGGGTGGATGATTTGAGGCAGGATGGTGATACCAACTGGCAACAGCATAGGGTTGTCTTGCCGATGATCTGACCCCATCCCAAACTGACTGCTTTTTTTCAAAAATGAAATTACGACCGATGTGTAACAAGATACAACCAGATGCTGGGAGAGTCATTAGTTAGTCATTTTCAGAATATTTTGATATATTCGACCATGGGAATGAGTTTGATGTTTTTGTAGGGAAAAATTTGATTATTGGCTGGATTCGAGATGTTGTTCATTGAAAAGTATTTTAGGATCGCATTTAATTCATCAAATTTCCTTATTGGAAAATGATAGGAATCAGCTATTGTACTGAAAAGGAAGTGTTTTTGTCGAATTTTTGTAATTGGTTGACACCTCGACTTGTAGTATCTGGTCGTACCATGGTATACAGCAGTCGGGCATGATGTTGAGTGTCATCTCTGTGAGAGGTGGGGGTGGATGATTTGAGGCAGGATGGTGATACCAACTGGCAACAGCATACTAGGGTTGTCTTACCGATGATCTGACCCCACCCTAAACTGACTGCTTTTTTTCAAAAATGAAATTACGACCGATGTATAACGAGGTAGAGCCAGACGCTGGGAGAGTCATTGGTTAGTCATTTTCTGAATATTTTGATATATTCTACCAAAGGAATGAATTTGATGTTTTTGTGAAAAAAATTTTGATTTTTGGCTGGAATCGAGATGTTCATTGAAAAGTATTTTAGGTCCGCATTCAATTCATTAAATTTCCTTATTGAAAATTGATAGAAATCAGCTATTGGACTGAAAATGAAGTGTTTTTGTCGAATTTTTGTAATTAGTTGAAGCCTCGACTTGTAGTATCTAGTCGTACCTTGGTATACAGCAGTCGGGCATGAGGTTGAGTGTCATCTCTGTGAGAGGCGGGGGTGGATGATTTGAGGCAGGATGGTGATACCAACTGGCAACAGCATAGGGTTGTCTTGCCGATGATCTGACCCCACCCCAAACTGACTGCTTCTTTTCAAAAATGAAATTACGACCGATGTGTAACAAGATACAACCAGATGCTGGGAGAGTCATTAGTTAGTCATTTTCTGAATATTTTGATATATTCGACCATGGGAATGAGTTTGATATTTTTGTAGGGAAAAATTTGATTATTGGCTGGATTCGAGATGTTGTTCATAGAAAAGTATTTTAGGATCGCATTCAATTTATTAAATTTCCTTATTGGAAAATGATAGGAATCAGCTATTGGACTGAAAATGAAGTGTTTTTGTCGAATTTTTGTAATTGGTTGACGCATCGACTTGTAGTATCTGGTCGTACCTTGGTATACAGCAGTCGGGCATGAGGTTGAGTGTCATCTCTGTGAGAGGCGGGGGTGGATGATTTGAGGCAGGATGGTGATACCAACTGGCAACAGCATAGGGTTGTCTTGCCGATGATCTGACCCCACCCCAAACTGACTGCTTTTTTTCAAAAATGAAATTACGACCGATGTGTAACAAGATACAACCAGATGCTGGGAGAGTCATTAGTTAGTCATTTTCTGAATATTTTGATATATTCGACCATGGGAATGAGTTTGATGTTTTTGTAGGGAAAAAATTGATTATTGGCTGGATTCGAGATGTTGTTCATTGAAAAGTATTTTAGGATCGCATTTAATTCATCAAATTTCCTTATTGGAAAATTATAGGAATCAGCTATTGTACTGAAAAGGAAGTGTTTTTGTCGAATTTTTGTAATTGGTTGACACCTCGACTTGTAGTATCTGGTCGTACCATGGTATACAGCAGTCGGGCATGATGTTGAGTGTCATCTCTGTGAGAGGCGGGGGTGGATGATTTGAGGCAGGATGGTGATACCAACTGGCAACAGCATACTAGGGTTGTCTTACCGATGATCTGACCCCACCCTAAAATGACTGTTTTTTTTCAATAATGAAATTACTACCGATGTATAACGAGGTAGAGCCAGACGCTGGGAGAGTCATTGGTTAGTCATTTTCTGAATATTTTGATATATTCTACCAAAGGAATGAATTTGATGTTTTTGTGAAAAAAAATTTGATTTTTGGCTGGAATCGAGATGTTCATTGAAAAGTATTTTAGGTCCGCATTCAATTCATTAAATTTCCTTATTGAAAATTGATAGAAATCAGCTATTGGACTGAAAATGAAGTGTTTTTGTCGAATTTTTGTAATTAGTTGAAGCCTCGACTTGTAGTATCTAGTCGTACCTTGGTATACAGCAGTCGGGCATGAGGTTGAGTGTCATCTCTGTGAGAGGCGGGGGTGGATGATTTGAGGCAGGATGGTGATACCAACTGGCAACAGCATAGGGTTGTCTTGCCGATGATCTGACCCCACCCCAAACTGACTGCTTCTTTTCAAAAATGAAATTACGACCGATGTGTAACAAGATACAACCAGATGCTGGGAGAGTCATTAGTTAGTCATTTTCTGAATATTTTGATATATTCGACCATGGGAATGAGTTTAATATTTTTGTAGGAAAAAATTTGATTATTGGCTGGATTCGAGATGTTGTTCATAGAAAAGTATTTTAGGATCGCATTCAATTTATTAAATTTCCTTATTGGAAAATGATAGGAATCAGCTATTGGACTGAAAATGAAGTGTTTTTGTCGAATTTTTGTAATTGGTTGACGCATCGACTTGTAGTATCTGGTCGTACCTTGGTATACAGCAGTCGGGCATGAGGTTGAGTGTCATCTCTGTGAGAGGCGGGGGTGGATGATTTGAGGCAGGATGGTGATACCAACTGGCAACAGCATAGGGTTGTCTTGCCGATGATCTGACCCCACCCCAAACTGACTGCTTTTTTTCAAAAATGAAATTACGACCGATGTGTAACAAGATACAACCAGATGCTGGGAGAGTCATTAGTTAGTCATTTTCTGAATATTTTGATATATTCGACCATGGGAATGAGTTTGATGTTTTTGTAGGGAAAAATTTGATTATTGGCTGGATTCGAGATGTTGTTCATTGAAAAGTATTTTAGGATCGCATTTAATTCATCAAATTTCCTTATTGGAAAATGATAGGAATCAGCTATTGTACTGAAAAGGAAGTGTTTTTGTCGAATTTTTGTAATTGGTTGACACCTCGACTTGTAGTATCTGGTCGTACCATGGTATACAGCAGTCGGGCATGATGTTGAGTGTCATCTCTGTGAGAGGCGGGGGTGGATGATTTGAGGCAGGATGTTGATACCAACTGGCAACAGCATACTAGGGTTGTCTTACCGATGATCTGACCCCACCCTAAAGTGACTGCTTTTTTTCAATAATGAAATTACCACCGATGTATAACGAGGTAGAGCCAGACGCTGGGAGAGTCATTGGTTAGTCATTTTCTGAATATTTTGATATATTCTACCAAAGGAATGAATTTGATGTTTTTGTGAAAAAAAATTTGATTTTTGGCTGGAATCGAGATGTTCATTGAAAAGTATTTTAGGTCCGCATTCAATTCATTAAATTTCCTTATTGAAAATTGATAGAAATCAGCTATTGGACTGAAAATGAAGTGTTTTTGTCGAATTTTTGTAATTAGTTGAAGCCTCGACTTGTAGTATCTAGTCGTACCTTGGTATACAGCAGTCGGGCATGAGGTTGAGTGTCATCTCTGTGAGAGGCGGGGGTGGATGATTTGAGGCAGGATGGTGATACCAACTGGCAACAGCATAGGGTTGTCTTGCCGATGATCTGACCCCACCCCAAACTGACTGCATCTTTTCAAAAATGAAATTACGACCGATGTGTAACAAGATACAACCAGATGCTGGGAGAGTCATTAGTTAGTCATTTTCTGAATATTTTGATATATTCAACCATGGGAATGAGTTTGATATTTTTGTAGGGAAAAATTTGATTATTGGCTGGATTCGAGATGTTGTTCATAGAAAAGTATTTTAGGATCGCATTCAATTTATTAAATTTCTTTATTGGAAAATGATAGGAATCAGCTATTGGACTGAAAATGAAGTGTTTTTGTCGAATTTTTGTAATTGGTTGACGCATCGACTTGTAGTATCTGGTCGTACCTTGGTATACAGCAGTCGGGCATGAGGTTGAGTTTCATCTCTGTGAGAGGCGGGGGTGGATGATTTGAGGCAGGATGGTGATACCAACTGGCAACAGCATACTAGGGTTGTCTTGCCGATGATCTGACCCTACCCTAAACTGACTGCTTTTTTTCAAAAATGAAATTACGACCGATGTATAACGAGATAGAGCCAGATGCTGGGAGAGTCATTGGTTAGTCATTTTCTGAATATTTTGATATATTCCACCATAGGAATGAATTTGATGTTTTTGTAGGAAAAAATTTGATTTTTGGCTGGAATCGAGATGTTCATTGAAAAGTATATTAGGACCGCATTCAATTCATTGAATTTCCTTATTGGAAATTGATAGAAATCAGCTATTGGACTGAAAATGAAGTGTTTTTGTCGAATTTTTGTAATTGGTTGAAGCCTCGATTTGTAGTATCTAGTCGTACCTTGGTATACAGCAGTCGGGCATGAGGTTGAGTGTCATCTCTGTGAGAGGCGGGGGTGGATGATTTGAGGCAGGATGGTGATACCAACTGGCACCCCAAACTGACTGCTTCTATTCAAAAATGAAATTACGACCGATGTGTAACAAGATACAACCAGATGCTGGGAGAGTCATTAGTTAGTCATTTTCTGATTATTTTGATATATTCGACCATGGGAATGAGTTTGATATTTTTGTAGGGAAAAATTTGATTATTGGCTGGATTCGAGATGTTGTTCATAGAAAAGTATTTTAGGATCGCATTCAATTTATTAAATTTCCTTATTGGAAAATGATAGGAATCAGCTATTGGACTGAAAATGAAGTGTTTTTGTCGACTTTTTGTAATTGGTTGACGCATCGACTTGTAGTATCTGGTCGTACCTTGGTATACAGCAGTCGGGCATGAGGTTGAGTGTCATCTCTGTGAGAGGCGGGGGTGGATGATTTGGGGCAGGATGGTGATACCAACTGGCAACAGCATAGGGTTGTCTTGCCGATGATCTGACCCCACCCCAAACTGACTGCTTTTTTTCAAAAATGAAATTACGACCGATGTGTAACAAGATACAACCAGATGCTGGGAGAGTCATTAGTTAGTCATTTTCTGAATATTTTGATATATTCGACCATGGGAATGAGTTTGATGTTTTTGTAGGGAAAAATTTGATTATTGGCTGGATTCGAGATGTTGTTCATTGAAAAGTATTTTAGGATCGCATTTAATTCATCAAATTTCCTTATTGGAAAATGATAGGAATCAGCTATTGTACTGAAAAGGAAGTGTTTTTGTCGAATTTTTGTAATTGGTTGACACCTCGACTTGTAGTATCTGGTCGTACCATGGTATACAGCAGTCGGGCATGATGTTGAGTGTCATCTCTGTGAGAGGCGGGGGTGGATGATTTGAGGCAGGATGTTGATACCAACTGGCAACAGCATACTAGGGTTGTCTTACCGATGATCTGACCCCACCCTAAAGTGACTGCTTTTTTTCAATAATGAAATTACCACCGATGTATAACGAGGTAGAGCCAGACGCTGGGAGAGTCATTGGTTAGTCATTTTCTGAATATTTTGATATATTCTACCAAAGGAATGAATTTGATGTTTTTGTGAAAAAAAATTTGATTTTTGGCTGGAATCGAGATGTTCATTGAAAAGTATTTTAGGTCCGCATTCAATTCATTAAATTTCCTTATTGAAAATTGATAGAAATCAGCTATTGGACTGAAAATGAAGTGTTTTTGTCGAATTTTTGTAATTAGTTGAAGCCTCGACTTGTAGTATCTAGTCGTACCTTGGTATACAGCAGTCGGGCATGAGGTTGAGTGTCATCTCTGTGAGAGGCGGGGGTGGATGATTTGAGGCAGGATGGTGATACCAACTGGCAACAGCATAGGGTTGTCTTGCCGATGATCTGACCCCACCCCAAACTGACTGCTTCTTTTCAAAAATGAAATTACGACCGATGTGTAACAAGATACAACCAGATGCTGGGAGAGTCATTAGTTAGTCATTTTCTGAATATTTTGATATATTCAACCATGGGAATGAGTTTGATATTTTTGTAGGGAAAAATTTGATTATTGGCTGGATTCGAGATGTTGTTCATAGAAAAGTATTTTAGGATCGCATTCAATTTATTAAATTTCTTTATTGGAAAATGATAGGAATCAGCTATTGGACTGAAAATGAAGTGTTTTTGTCGAATTTTTGTAATTGGTTGACGCATCGACTTGTAGTATCTGGTCGTACCTTGGTATACAGCAGTCGGGCATGAGGTTGAGTTTCATCTCTGTGAGAGGCGGGGGTGGATGATTTGAGGCAGGATGGTGATACCAACTGGCAACAGCATACTAGGGTTGTCTTGCCGATGATCTGACCCTACCCTAAACTGACTGCTTTTTTTCAAAAATGAAATTACGACCGATGTATAACGAGATAGAGCCAGATGCTGGGAGAGTCATTGGTTAGTCATTTTCTGAATATTTTGATATATTCCACCATAGGAATGAATTTGATGTTTTTGTAGGAAAAAATTTGATTTTTGGCTGGAATCGAGATGTTCATTGAAAAGTATATTAGGACCGCATTCAATTCATTGAATTTCCTTATTGGAAATTGATAGAAATCAGCTATTGGACTGAAAATGAAGTGTTTTTGTCGAATTTTTGTAATTGGTTGAAGCCTCGATTTGTAGTATCTAGTCGTACCTTGGTATACAGCAGTCGGGCATGAGGTTGAGTGTCATCTCTGTGAGAGGCGGGGGTGGATGATTTGAGGCAGGATGGTGATACCAACTGGCACCCCAAACTGACTGCTTCTATTCAAAAATGAAATTACGACCGATGTGTAACAAGATACAACCAGATGCTGGGAGAGTCATTAGTTAGTCATTTTCTGATTATTTTGATATATTCGACCATGGGAATGAGTTTGATATTTTTGTAGGGAAAAATTTGATTATTGGCTGGATTCGAGATGTTGTTCATAGAAAAGTATTTTAGGATCGCATTCAATTTATTAAATTTCCTTATTGGAAAATGATAGGAATCAGCTATTGGACTGAAAATGAAGTGTTTTTGTCGACTTTTTGTAATTGGTTGACGCATCGACTTGTAGTATCTGGTCGTACCTTGGTATACAGCAGTCGGGCATGAGGTTGAGTGTCATCTCTGTGAGAGGCGGGGGTGGATGATTTGGGGCAGGATGGTGATACCAACTGGCAACAGCATAGGGTTGTCTTGCCGATGATCTGACCCCACCCCAAACTGACTGCTTTTTTTCAAAAATGAAATTACGACCGATGTGTAACAAGATACAACCAGATGCTGGGAGAGTCATTAGTTAGTCATTTTCTGAATATTTTGATATATTCGACCATGGGAATGAGTTTGATGTTTTTGTAGGGAAAAATTTGATTATTGGCTGGATTCGAGATGTTGTTCATTGAAAAGTATTTTAGGATCGCATTTAATTCATCAAATTTCCTTATTGGAAAATGATAGGAATCAGCTATTGTACTGAAAAGGAAGTGTTTTTGTCGAATTTTTGTAATTGGTTGACACCTCGACTTGTAGTATCTGGTCGTACCATGGTATACAGCAGTCGGGCATGATGTTGAGTGTCATCTCTGTGAGAGGCGGGGGTGGATGATTTGAGGCAGGATGTTGATACCAACTGGCAACAGCATACTAGGGTTGTCTTACCGATGATCTGACCCCACCCTAAAGTGACTGCTTTTTTTCAATAATGAAATTACCACCGATGTATAACGAGGTAGAGCCAGACGCTGGGAGAGTCATTGGTTAGTCATTTTCTGAATATTTTGATATATTCTACCAAAGGAATGAATTTGATGTTTTTGTGAAAAAAAATTTGATTTTTGGCTGGAATCGAGATGTTCATTGAAAAGTATTTTAGGTCCGCATTCAATTCAATTAATTTCCTTATTGAAAATTGATAGAAATCAGCTATTGGACTGAAAATAAAGTGTTTTTGACGAATTTTTGTAATTAGTTGAAGCCTCGACTTGTAGTATCTAGTCGTACCTTGGTATACAGCAGTCGGGCATGAGGTTGAGTGTCATCTCTGTGAGAGGCGGGGGTGGATGATTTGAGGCAGGATGGTGATACCAACTGGCAACAGCATAGGGTTGTCTTGCCGATGATCTGACCCCACCCCAAACTGACTGCTTCTTTTCAAAAATGAAATTACGACCGATGTGTAACAAGATACAACCAGATGCTGGGAGAGTCATTAGTTAGTCATTTTCTGAATATTTTGATATATTCAACCATGGGAATGAGTTTGATATTTTTGTAGGGAAAAATTTGATTATTGGCTGGATTCGAGATGTTGTTCATAGAAAAGTATTTTAGGATCGCATTCAATTTATTAAATTTCTTTATTGGAAAATGATAGGAATCAGCTATTGGACTGAAAATGAAGTGTTTTTGTCGAATTTTTGTAATTGGTTGACGCATCGACTTGTAGTATCTGGTCGTACCTTGGTATACAGCAGTCGGGCATGAGGTTGAGTTTCATCTCTGTGAGAGGCGGGGGTGGATGATTTGAGGCAGGATGGTGATACCAACTGGCAACAGCATACTAGGGTTGTCTTGCCGATGATCTGACCCTACCCTAAACTGACTGCTTTTTTTCAAAAATGAAATTACGACCGATGTATAACGAGATAGAGCCAGATGCTGGGAGAGTCATTGGTTAGTCATTTTCTGAATATTTTGATATATTCCACCATAGGAATGAATTTGATGTTTTTGTAGGAAAAAATTTGATTTTTGGCTGGAATCGAGATGTTCATTGAAAAGTATATTAGGACCGCATTCAATTCATTGAATTTCCTTATTGGAAATTGATAGAAATCAGCTATTGGACTGAAAATGAAGTGTTTTTGTCGAATTTTTGTAATTGGTTGAAGCCTCGATTTGTAGTATCTAGTCGTACCTTGGTATACAGCAGTCGGGCATGAGGTTGAGTGTCATCTCTGTGAGAGGCGGGGGTGGATGATTTGAGGCAGGATGGTGATACCAACTGGCACCCCAAACTGACTGCTTCTATTCAAAAATGAAATTACGACCGATGTGTAACAAGATACAACCAGATGCTGGGAGAGTCATTAGTTAGTCATTTTCTGATTATTTTGATATATTCGACCATGGGAATGAGTTTGATATTTTTGTAGGGAAAAATTTGATTATTGGCTGGATTCGAGATGTTGTTCATAGAAAAGTATTTTAGGATCGCATTCAATTTATTAAATTTCCTTATTGGAAAATGATAGGAATCAGCTATTGGACTGAAAATGAAGTGTTTTTGTCGACTTTTTGTAATTGGTTGACGCATCGACTTGTAGTATCTGGTCGTACCTTGGTATACAGCAGTCGGGCATGAGGTTGAGTGTCATCTCTGTGAGAGGCGGGGGTGAATGATTTGGGGCAGGATGGTGATACCAACTGGCAACAGCTTAGGGTTGTCTTGACGATGATCTGACCCCACCCTAAATTGACTGCTTTTTTCAAAAATGAAATTACGACCGATGTGTAACAAGATACAGCCAGATGCTGGGAGAGTCATTAGTTAGTCATATTCTGAATATTTTGATATTTTCCACCATAGGAATGAATTTGATGTTTTTGTAGGAGAAAATTTGATTTTTGGCTGAAATCGAGATGTTCATTGAAAAGTATTTTAGGATCGCATTCAATTCATTAAATTTCCTTATTGGAAATTGATAGAAATCAGCTATTGGACTGAAAATGAAGTGTTTTTGTCGAATTTCTGTAGTAGGTTGAAGCCTCGACTTGTAGTATCTAGTCGTACCTTGGTATACAGCAGTCGGGCATGAGGTTGAGTGTCATCTCTGTGAGAGGCGGGGGTGGATGATTTGAGGCAGGATGGTGATACCAACTGGCAACAGCATAGGGTTGTCTTGCCGATGATCTGACCCCATCCCAAACTGACTGCTTTTTTTCAAAAATGAAATTACGACCGATGTGTAACAAGATACAACCAGATGCTGGGAGAGTCATTAGTTAGTCATTTTCTGAATATTTTGATATATTCGACCATGGGAATGAGTTTGATGTTTTTGTAGGGAAAAATTTGATTATTGGCTGGATTCGAGATGTTGTTCATTGAAAAGTATTTTAGGATCGCATTTAATTCATCAAATTTCCTTATTGGAAAATGATAGGAATCAGCTATTGTACTGAAAAGGAAGTGTTTTTGTCGGATTTTTGTAATTGGTTGACACCTCGACTTGTAGTATCTGGTCGTACCATGGTATACAGCAGTCGGGCATGATGTTGAGTGTCATCTCTGTGAGAGGCGGGGTGGATGATTTGAGGCAGGATGGTGATACCAACTGGCAACAGCATACTAGGGTTGTCTTGCCGATGATCTGACCCCACCCTAAACTGACTGCTTTTTTTCAAAAATGAAATTACGACCGATGTATAACGAGGTAGAGCCAGACGCTGAGAGAGTCATTGGTTAGTCATTTTCTGAATATTTTGATATATTCTACCAAAGGAATGAATTTGATGTTTTTGTGAAAAAAAATTTGATTTTTGGCTGGAATCGAGATGTTCATTGAAAAGTATTTTAGGTCCGCATTCAATTCATTAAATTTCCTTATTGAAAATTGATAGAAATCAGCTATTGGACTAAAAATGAAGTGTTTTTGTCGAATTTTTGTAATTGGTTGAAGCCTCGACTTGTAGTATCTAGTCGTACCTTGGTATACAGCAGTCGGGCATGAGGTTGAGTGTCATCTCTGTGAGAGGCGGGGGTGGATGATTTGAGGCAGGATGGTGATACCAACTGGTAACAGCATAGGGTTGTCTTACCGATGATCTGACTCCACCCCAAACTGACTGCTTTTTTTCAAAAATGTAATTACGACCGATGTATAACGAGATAGAGCCAGATGCTGGGAGATTCATTGGTTAGTCATTTTCTGAATATTTTGATATATTCCACCATAGGAATGAATTTGATGTTTTTGTAGGAAAAAATTTGATTTTTGGCTGGAAACGAGTTGTTCATTGAAAAGCATTTTAGGATCGCATTCAATTCATTAAATTTCCTTATTGGAAATTGATAGAAATCAGCTATTGGACTGAAAATGAAGTGTTTTTGTCGAATTTTCGTAGTAGGTTGAAGCCTCGACTTGTAGTATCTAGTCGTACCTTGGTATACAGCAGTCGGGCATGAGGTTGAGTGTCATCTCTGTGAGAGGCGGGGGTGGATGATTTGAGGCAGGATGGTGATACCAACTGGCAACAGCATAGGGTTGTCTTGCCGATGATCTGACCCCACCCCAAACTGACTGCTTCTTTTCAAAAATGAAATTACGACCGATGTGTAACAAGATACAACCAGATGCTGGGAGAGTCATTAGTTAGTCATTTTCTGAATATTTTGATATATTCGACCATGGGAATGAGTTTGATATTTTTGTAGGGAAAAATTTGATTATTGGCTGGATTCGAGATGTTGTTCATAGAAAAGTATTTTAGGATCGCATTCAATTTATTAAATTTCCTTATTGGAAAATGATAGGAATCAGCTATTGGACTGAAAATGAAGTGTTTTTTCGAATTTTTGTAATTGGTTGACGCATCGACTTGTAGTATCTGGTCGTACCTTGGTATACAGCAGTCGGGCATGAGGTTGAGTGTCATCTCTGTGGGAGGCGGGGTGGAGGATTTGAGGCAGGATGGTGATACCAACTGGGTTGTCTTACCGATGATCTGACCCCACCCCAAACTGACTGCTTTTTTTCAAAAATGAAATTACGACCGATGTATAACGAGATAGAGCCAGACGCTGGGAGAGTCATTGGTTAGTCATTTTCTGAATATTTTGATATATTCTACCAAAGGAATGAATTTGATGTTTTTGTGAAAAAAAATTTGATTTTTGGCTGGAATCGAGATGTTCATTGAAAAGTATTTTAGGTCCGCATTCAAATCATTAAATTTTCTTTATTGAAAATTGATAGAAATCAGCTATTGGACTGAAAATGAAGTGTTTTCGTCGAATTTTTGTAATTGGTTGAAGCCTCGACTTGTAGTATCTAGTCGTACCTTGGTATACAGCAGTCGGGCATGAGGTTGAGTGTCATCTCTGTGAGAGGCGGGGGTGGATGATTTGAGGCAGGATGGTGATACCATCTGGTAACAGCATAGGGTTGTCTTACCGATGATCTGACTCCACCCCAAACTGACTGCTTTTTTCAAAAATGAAATTACGACCGATGTATAACGAGATAGAGCCAGATGCTGGGAGATTCATTGGTTAGTCATTTTCTGAATATTTTGATATATTCCACCATAGGAATGAATTTGATGTTTTTGTAGGAAAAAATTTGATTTTTGGCTGGAAACGAGATGTTCAATGAAAAGCATTTTAGGATCGCATTCAATTCATTAAATTTCCTTATTGGAAATTGATAGAAATCAGCTATTGGACTGAAAATGAAGTGTTTTTGTCGAATTTTTGTAGTAGGTTGAAGCCTCGACTTGTAGTATCTAGTCGTACCTTGGTATACAGCAGGTTGAGTGTCATCTCTGTGAGAGGCGGGGGTGGATAATTTGAGGCAGGATGGTGATACCAACTAACTGGCAACAGCATAGGGTTGTCTTGCCGATGATCTGACCCCACCTCAAACTGACTGCTTCTTTTCAAAACTGAAATTACGACCGATGTGTAAGGAGATAGAGCCAGATGCTGGGAGAGTCATTGGTTAGTCATTTTCTGAATATTTTGATATATTGCAACATCGAAATGAAATTGATGTTTTTGTAGGAAAAAGTTTGATTTTTGGATGGAATCGAGATGTTCATTGGAAAGTATTTTAGGATCGCATTCAATTCATTAAATGTCTTGCAGTATCTGGTCGTAGCTTGGTATACAGCAGTCGGGCATGAGGTTGAGTGTCATCTCTGTAAGAGGCGGGGGTGGATGATTTGAGGAAGGATGGTGATACCAACTGGCAACAGCATAGGGTTATCTTGCCGATGATCTGACCCCACCCTAAACTGACTGCTCTTTTTCAAAAACGAAATTACGACCGATGTGTAACAAGATACAGCCAGATGCTGGGAGAGTCATGGGTTAGTCATTTTCCGAATATTTTGATATATTGCAACATAGAAATGAAATTGATGTTTTAGAAAAAAGTTTGATTTTTGTATGGAATCGAGATGTTGTTCATTGGAAAGTATTTTAGGATCGCATTCAATTCATTAAATGTCCTTATTGAAAATTGATAGAAATCAGCTATTGTACTGAAAATAAGTTTTTTTTGTCGAATTTTTGTAATTGGATGACGCATCGACTTGTAGTATCTGGTCGTACTTTGGTATACAGCAGTCGGGCATGAGGTTGAGTGTCATCTCTGTGAGAGGCGGGGGTGGATAATTTGAGGCAGGATGGTGTTACCAACTGGCAACAGCATTGGGTTGTTCTGCCGATGATCTGACCCCACCCTAAAAATGAAATTACGGCTGATGTGTAACAAGATACAGCCAGATGCTGGGAGAGTCATTGGTTAGTCATTTTCTGAATATTTTGTTACATTCCACCATAGGAATGAATTAGATGTTTTTGTAGGGAAAAATTTGATTTTTGGCTGGAATCGAGTTTCATTGAAAAGTATTTTAGGATCGCATTCAATTCATTAAAATTCCTAATTGGAAATTGATAGGAATCAGCTATTGGACTGAAAATGAAGTGTTTTTGTCGAATTTCTGTAATTGGTTGACGCCTCGACTTGTAGTATCTGGTCGTACCTTGGTATACAGCAGTCGGGCATGAGGTTGAGTGCATCTCTTCGAGAGGCGGATGTGGATAATTTGAGGCAGAATGGTGATACCATCTGGAAACAGAATAGGGTTGTTCTGATGATGATCTGAACCCCACTCTTAACTGACTGCTTCTATTTCAAAATTGAAATTACCACTGATGTGTAACAAGATACAGCTTGTTGCTGGGACGGTCATTGGTTATTCATTTTCTAAATATTTCAATATATTCCACTATGGAAATGAATATTTGTAGGGGAACGTTTGATTTTCAGCTGGAATCGAAATGTTGTTCATTGGAAAGTATTTTAGAACCGTATTAAATTCATTAAATGTCTTCATTCGAAAGTGATTGGAATCAGCTTTTGGACTGAAAATATGTTTTTCTCCGATTGGCAGCAAATATTAATTTTGCTGACACATATCAAACAGCAAAGTATTATTTTTCCTGTCTAGGCAGCAAAGTGGGTACATTGCTGCAAAGTGATTATACTCAATGGGAATAAAACATTCAACTCTATATTTTTTGCCACCTCCCTTATTTCTGAAGTAGTAAGTACTTCCAGGTCGCTATCACTGTCCATTATATAATAATTTAAATATGCCGATATTTTTTCGCACAACTGTCAGAAATTTCATGAATTGTCAAACTGTAATTATTATGGATATTTCCATAGCAACCAACCATTCCAACAACTGCGATTTCTATCAAATTTTATTTTAATTGAACACTACAGGAAAAATAAAGAGATTGCGGGAATTGTAATAATTTGCAAATACAATATCCTCCTATATCATTATGAACAATCGGAGAAAATAACTATTTTCTGTCGAATGCATATGCAAAACTGACAGTTCTGAAGTTTTTCGCAGTGTTAATTTCAAAGCAAACTTCAATTCCATTATGCAATACATATAACTATAGATACACATATCACTCTAGAGAGTTATTTAACTTTTCATCTCTAGGGTAATATTTGTCATTTTCGAAGTAACTAAATAGTGGCCACGTTTACACCGTCGCTTGGTAATCTGACTAATGACTTTATTTTAACCAAATTCCTTTCGTCATGCTGGTGTAAACAGTACACTTGGTCAGGTAATCAGCTTGGTGTGATACCGATAATCATTGCGTACCAGACCAAAATATTTACATGACCAAGATGGTGTAAACACTTCGGCCTATCTGACTTTCCAGCAGAATGCGAAATATGTAAAATTTTAGTTGAATCCTTGTTAAACTAAGTATAATTTTTGACAATCTAGCATTTTTCTATCGATTATCATGTCTCAATGTTTTAAGAGTGCAGTAAAATTGATTTTTCTATCAACATAACCTCAAATAGTAAAGTTCATACTGTACTCCCGAATATCTACATCAGTTTTTAATGTTCGGAACTATGGCTTAGTACTTGAAGTAACAAACTTTTTCATAATTCAGAGTTAATAGCCAATATGAATACCAAACTTATCAAATAAGAACCAAACTGTTAACAGATTGAACATGGTGTAAACGCAGGCAGTAACTCATTCCCTTGGTCTGAATTTGGTATAGTCATCTTAGTCATAGTACCAAATTTGCGCACGGTGTAAACGTAGCCAGTGTGCTATTTGTCATTTTCGCATGTGGTCGTTGGAAAAGAATTTTTGATGAACTCACGTTGACCTAATCCCAGCAGATTCGCTCTAATTACGATACGCTTTCGAGTTTGAGACTTAAAATGGTGATGCCGGCCCTGTAATTGGGCCGCGCATGGCTCTCATTGATTTTACCGTGAAGCTACGGTCCCCGCTCTTTGGGACGTTATTTTGATATAGTATCGCGTTGTGGGAACTTTGTTATCACTGTCTCTTTAATTTTATTCCGAATTGCTCGCTAATCGTGTTCGACGCGCCAAATAGCGTTTGTTTATCAACAAGGTCGGCATCCTGTACTGGGTGTTTGCCCGAGTCGGCCGGAAGGAAAGGACTCCCCTTGGGTGTTGAAGGGTCCTGTTCGAAGGACCCAAATATACTAAGTATTTGTAAAACTTCAAATAATAAATCTATGAATACATTTAAGATATAAAATTCACATGAACATGTGAAAATGCTGAATATGTTTTGTTCCGGAGATACAGGGTGTTGAAGTTAAAATGTAATTTTCAATTAATTTGAATAACTTCTGCAAAAAAATATTTTTCGCACAAAATTTGGTAAAAGGGGTTTTTTTGAGGTGAGAAATCAAAAGGACCCCGCAAACTCCTTATGGAATTTGGGTCCCGGTGGATTTTTTTAAATTTTTGGTATGATGTAGTCCATGTAATTCTCAACCGATGTTACCATTGCGCCAACCCAAAAAAATTAACAGTTTTGCTGATAGGGGGCGTTGAAATCAGCCTTTGTGCAGATTAGACTATTTATTTTTGTACCCGGTAACAATATTTTCACTTGTTTCATTGTTGCTTATGTTGCATAATATTGTGCTGTTTTATAAAAAATTCTTACCCCCTGCCCCTTTCCCTCCAACTCCTATTACGAAACGCAAAAAAAATATTTCCCTAGTGCCTTTAAATGAATCGTCAAATGTTTAAATATGCCTGAATAAGGGAAATATCAATTTTTTATGATTATCCCCCCACCCCACAAATGACACAAAACGAAAAAATTTCGATGGATTTTTCTGAATTTTTGATATGATGCAGTTCAAGTTATTTTGAATAGAAATAAATCGTATGACAAACCCCAAAAATGAATGGTTTTGATGCTAGGGGGCGTTGAAATCATACCTTGCTCAGAATAGACTATTCATAATTATAGGAAATAATAGCTGTACGTATTTTAGTTTAGATTATGCTGAACAATTGTGTAATTTTTTATAAATTGAAAATCTCAAACCTCTCTCTTACCCCCTACCCCTATTTTAAAACACAAAAAAATTAATTCCCCACTTCTTGTAAATGCTTTATCAAAATAAATGTTTTAATCAGCTCAAATTGAGGAAATCGTACACTTGTTTAGTTTCAACTTTCCCTCCCTTCAGAAAAATATTGGTGGAGTTCACTGACTTATTAGTAGGGCGTAGTTCATGTTTTTTGAATATCAATTAATTGGGCGAATATCTTGAAAATAAATAAAAAATAGACATCCACAATTTGAATTTGAGGTGGTGCCTGAATAAATTTTTTTCGTGTTTTGAAATTTAAAAAATTTTACACAATTGTTCGGCATAAAATAAGACAAAAATAAGTAGAAATATTGTTTCCACCTATAATAATGAATAGTCTATTCTGAGCAAGGTATGATTTCGACGCCCCCTAGCATCAAAACTATTCATTTTTGGGGTTTGTCACCCGATTTATTTCTATTCAAAATAACTTGAACTGCATCATATCAAAAATTCAGAAAAATCCACCGAAATTTTTTCGTTTTGTGTCATTTGGAGGGTGGGGGGATAATCATAAAAAACTGCTATTTCCCTTATTTAGGCATATTTAAACATTTGACGATACATTTGAAGGCACTCGAGAAATATTTTTTTTGCGTTTCGTAATAGGGGTTGGGGGAAAAGGGGGAGGGGGTAAGAATTTTTTTTATAAAACAGCTCAATATTGTGCAACATTAGGAACAATGAAACAAGTGAAAATATTGTTACCGGGTTCAAAAATAAATAGTCTAATCTGCGCAAGGGGTGATTTCAACGCCCCCTAGCAGCAAAACTGTTCATTTTTTTGGGTTGGCGCAATGGTAACATTGGTTGAGAATTACATGGACTACATCATACCAAAAATTCAAAAAAATCCACCGGGACCCAAATTCCATAAGGAGTTTGCGGGGTCCTTTGGCATTAATTCTTTTGTAGCAAGTAGAGATCGCTGCGAACGCTATCATTATTTATTTCAATTTTCCCTAGCTTTTAGACGGTAAACTTTTGGGATTTTTCATAGTCAAATCTTCTTCCTACACCCTTTCTTAGCAAAAAATTGTATAACTGCTCAACAACGCAAGGGGCAACTGTTATTGAGAAATTTGCAAATTTCTGCAATGATGGAATCACTTTTAGGTGCAAGATGAAGTTGCTCAGAACAAAACTGAGCCTAATGACCCCAGAACCTGCATCGATGAAGGAAGGAGGGTGTGCTTTTTTGGGTCCCATGCTCTATACCGGGTGGCTACGGAATATCTCAGTTATTGTATGAAGTAGGTTTGTGAAATTTGGAGCGTCGATATAATGACATAAGAGCTAGAATTTGAGCATATTGACATGTCGAAGTTAACTTCCGGTCTGACCGGAAGTAACATCAACTTTCTTATTTTAAATGGAAACCCTATTTTTTTTCTTTTCGCTTTATTCAGCATTCAATTCCCTTTCTAATGACATATCACAAGTTGGTATCTAACCAGAAACTAGAACAGAAGAAAAATATTATTGAAATTCACCGAGTAGGCCGTGGAAGCAAAATGAAAGCCAAAAATTGAAAAGTTGGCTATGGAAACCATACGTCACTTGATAACAGTTGCTACTACTGTGATATTTTATTTTCATTCGTCGGCGTTATAAAAAGCCGCCAAAAAAATATTGAAAAAATTGGGAAAAAAACAATACTCTGTAGGTCCATAACTTAAATAGGAACATACAACTTTTTCTTACCTGTACTATTCAGCATAACCATTCCTTTCTAATGATATAATCGAAAGTAATTTTTTGAAATGAAATACCAAAAAATCCAATTATTATTGTTCAAATAACGAAAAAACAGATTTATCGAAAAACAAAAATTCAAATTGATAGGATTAAAGATAAAATAAATTCAAAACAAATGTTCGAAATGCATTCCCTCAGCGTCAATACATTTATTGACTGTGGTGATATTTTCATGTAAAACGTTTCTCAATATTTAGGGTGTGATATATTGGAAAGCTCTACGAATTTTTACTTCTAGCTCATGTAGAGTTGTAGGCTGTGTGAAATACACCCTATTTTTAAGATGCCCCCATAGAAAAAAGTCGCACGGAGTAAGATCAGGTGACCTTGGTGGCCACCTGACTGGACCATGGGTTGTTATAAGTCTCTCTTGAAAGCGATTTTGAAGATAATTTCTCGCTATTCTTGAATTATGCGGAGGGGCGCCATCTTGCTGGAAGTACATTCTCTCAGTTATTTCCGCTGGTAGGTTGTTAATGAATTCCGAAATTTCATTCGTTAAAAAATTAAAGTATCTCTCTCCGGTTAGTTGGCCTTGAAAAAGAATGAGGCCAACAATATGAGTTCCAACTATTCCTGCCCAAACATTCACAACAAATCTCTCCAGGAAGCCGCCTTGTCGAAACCGGTGCTCGTTTGCTATCGCCCAGTACCTGGAACAAAAGACCGTTCACACTTTTAGCACTTTACACTTCGACTATCGACAATAATCCAAATAAAGTACAGTACCTACCTTGTATTATTCCTGTTAACTAATCCATTTTTGGTAAATCTTGACTCGTCCGTAAACAAGATATAATAGTTAAATAGGTGATTCTCAGCATTTTGTCGAAGAAACCAATTACAATATTCCAGGCGCCTTTCACCGTCATTTTTATACAAATGTTGATGCAACTGATACTTGAAGGATTTCAATCGATGTTTTTTCAAAATTTTCCTAGCAGAGTCCTTACTTATAGCTAATTCGGCGCCAATCTGCCTTGAGGAAATTGTGCTATCATATTGTACTAAAGCTAATACATTAATTTCAGTTTCCTCATTAATAACAAATGCTTTTTGGTCTTCGTGAACATCAGGCTCAGTTCTTAATTTTTCTTCAAGCCACTGGAAATACCTTCTTGACGGTTGCTGCCTCCCTGGATATCGCTCTAAATACAATCGTTCAGCGGCATAAGAATTTTTTAAACATTCACCATAAATGAGAAGCATTTCAATTTGTTCGGTTCGTGAATAACGGGGCATTTTTTGAATATTCCACTAACTGATTTCGATTTCCAAACCCTTTTAAAATGGCAGAATCAAAAACACTACTTCGAACGTCAAAATAATATGGATAGCAGTGTTCGTGACAGCTCTCATTTCTTTTTTGTTTCATTCCAAAATACATCTTAATCAGCCTACTTGTTAATATTTTGGTTCGAATGATTATTGCAATGGAATGATTATTCTGAATAGCACAAACATCGTCCATAGGTAGATATTAGAATATCTATGGACGATGGCACAGACCAAGTACGTTTATGTTGCTATTTAACCTAGAACCTACAGGATATAATTTATCATTCCACATTATTTTTAATTTTATTTTTGCGTATGGCGATAATCTGTTTTGTTATTTGAAGAATAATAATTGGATTTTTCGGTATCTCAGTTCAAAAAATTACTTTCTATTATATCATTAGAAAGGAATTGTTATGCTGAATAGTACAGACAAGAAAAAGTTGTATGTTCCTATTTAAGTTATGGACCTACAGAGTATTGTTTTTTTCCCAATTTTTCCAATATTTTTTTGGCGGCTTTTTATAACGCCGACGAATGAAAATGAAATATCACAGTAGTAGCAACTGTCATCAAGTGACGTATGGTTTCCATAGCCAACTTTTCAATTTTTGGCTTTCATTTTGCTTCCACGGCCTACTCGGTGAGTTTCAATAATAATTTTTTTCTGATTTAGTTTCTGGTTAGATACCAACTTGTGATATGTCATTAGAAAGGGAATTGAATGCTGAATAAAGCGAAAAGAAAAAAAAATAGGGTTTCCTTTTAAAATAAGAAAGTTGATGTTACTTCCGGTCAGACCGGAAGTTAACTTCGACATGTCAATATGCTCAAATTCTAGCTCTTATGTCATTATATCGACGCTCCAAATTTCACAAACCTACTTCATACAATAACTGAGATATTCCGTAGGCAATACTTCCGTAGCCACCCGGTATATAAAAAAAAAACATTTCCCCAAAATTTTGTTTTCCAAACTATTCCGGAACATCTTTTAACACGTTCTCTCACAGCAGAGTTTATGATGGAAAAAAGATTATTAAATAGACATTTTGTCAAAACAACTCATGTACGTATCCTGGGTTCCAATGTAAACTTAGGCTGAATCGATGATAATTAGGAAGCAAAGTTGCCGCTTTGCATTTTTTGACAATAATTGATAAGAACTTATTAAATGAGATATCTTACTCTAGATTGAAGAAGAATGAAAATGTACTACTATATTACTATTACATATTTCTTGAACCTTTCATTCCAGAAGAATTACTCTTTCTATTGAGTAACATACTCAAGAATAAACATTCTTCTGGCCATGACGAGGTTTCTTCTTTTCTCATAAAAAAAAAACTGCCTTCTCATTTTCAACAGGGTCATTTCCAAATGAACTAAAAATTGGGAAGGTGATTCCAAAACACAAAAAGCAGTACCGAGAAAAACTGGAAAATTATAGACCGGTAACATTAACATCCAGTTTCTCAAAATTATTCGAATATTCGTACTTGAATAGGCTCATTAAGTTTTTAAGTGTCCATAAAATTCTTACTGACCAGAAACATGGTTTTCGGTTGGGTAAATCTACTAACACAGCAGTGATTAATTTTTATGAACGTTTGAACGAATACTTAGAAGCAGGAGAATGTCCTGTTGGTATTTTCTGCGACTTAAGCAGGGTGTTCGACTGTGTCAACCAGAGAAACCTATTATCGAAATTGTATTCGTATGGTATAAGAGGGGTAGCATATGACTGGATTCGATCGTTTTTAGAAAGCAGACAACAGTATGTGAGTATTACTCATACCAATGAAAGTACAACTGTTAGACATCACTCTATTGTACATCAATGAAATGGACTCAGCCATGGGAGAAACTTTCTTGACGATGTATGCGGTCGACACTTCACTGATCGTGTCTGATATGTCAGAAGCAGCTCTGACTGACAAATGTAAATATACGGTACAGAAAGTTACGAATTGGTGTGGAATGAATTCTTTATATCTCAACGCCAGTAAGACACAATTGATAAGATTCCAGTATACAGTCAGTATACAGGACCTAATACTCGAAAATTCAGAGAAAACGAAGTTTTTAGGTTTCACTCTGGATTCATGCCTGAATTGGAGAAAATACTGTGAACTCCTAATAAGTAAAGTAAATTCCTTCTGTTATCTATTCAGAAACATAAGGAATTTCTTGACGGAACAACAACTTTCTTTATATCACTCTCAGGTTGCCTCCAGGCTGAGATATGGTATATGCTTGTGGGGTAACTCTACAATGACATCAGATGTGTTTATAGCACAGAAACGGATTTTGCGAATAGTAGCTGGAGTTAACAGCACTTTTTCTTGCAGAAGTTTATTCAGTCGGTTCAGAGTTATGACTCTTGTTTGTATTTACATTTTTGAATTGTCTATGTACATTTTTAATAATAAGATCAAATTCTCCTTGAACTCAGATGTTCATAATGTGAACACCAGACAAAAATATAACTTTCATATTCCGTACTGTAAGTACAACATTTCATCAGGCTCGCCATCCGTGATGGGACAAACAATATTTAATAATCTGCCAAAGAATGTAAAGGAGGCCCACACCTTCATTGAATTTAGTAGAGAGTTGAACAAGTTTTTAATTCAAGGATGTTTTTATAATTTGGTGGAATTTTCTAATGCTTAACGTCTGAAATGACCTTATTCGAGTGTTTGGTTTGGTTTTTAACTATTTAGTTTTTTTTTATCTGTTGTATATATCTATATTTATACTCTATTTTTACTTATGCTTATATATGTATGAATATGAGTGTTCTTGTGCATTTTCTTGTGATTATGTGTTATATTTGACGAATCCTATACATTTATACATGTCAAACGGAAAATAAAGATTATTATTATTATTATTACTCATTTCTGAAAGATTTAAAGAAATTTAATTTTTTTTCAGGATCTGCTCAATTTTCCCTATCAAAAGCAGATGCTCCTAGCGTTGTTGAACAAGTATACCTTTTTTTAGAAAAGGAGTAGGATAAGATTTGGATATAAAAAATTTCAAAAGTTCACTGTAAAAAAAGTTATGAGCAAAGATAGCTCACGCAGCGCTCTCTAAGAGCTACCTAAAAATTAATACCAAATTTTGATTTTTCACCTCAAAAAAAAACCGTTCATCAAAGGATCAGGCAGCCGGCTTATGGAGAAATGGGCTTAGGTGAAATTTCATGTATTGTTAGCATATTGTAGCTGACGACTTTCTGAACAATAGTGTCCATGGGCCCAACTCAATCCTATGACTAGTTTCAGAGATACAGGGTGTTGAAGTTGGAAAATAGCCATTTTTTAAAAGCAAGTATTTCTTATTTTCTTTAATGTATCAAGAATTTTTTTCTGTGAAAGTGTTCTAATGTCACTAAATATCAGTCCCTCAAGAGAAAAAGTTTCATTTGCTACAGGGGTACTCAAAAATTGAAAAAAAAACGGAACGTTGACTTGAAATATAATGTAACTTTCAGGAATTTCAATATCATGCTGGATTTGCTTCTGGTTGGTTTAAAATAATAAAATATGCAAACATTTTGTACAGGGCGAGTCAGAAAGTTGATCGCACCTGTCTCCTATATTTAATAAAATTTTATATACTTTGTACTGCATGTAAGTAGGTGTCATTAAGTGATTTTCAAATATATAATTTATATATGATATACAAGGCTATTCAAAAGATATGTTTGGAAGAAAATCCGAGAATCGATTTTTTTTTTGGAAATCTCCCTGTAATTAATTATTTCCCTGGTGAATTTCTGTGATACTTTCATATTACCTTAACTCTGAGTTTGTTGGTCGGATGTAGAAGTTTTGTCAACTTGCTATGAGTAGTTTTTTTATCCCGACAATATGATGACAAGTCTATCATAATTTTCTTCATATATGTGTATCGGTATTATCGATGTTGTTTATGTTATACCATGATCGACATATACATAGAAATAAATAAAGTACATACAAGCTAATCTTGATATCGGAAAAAACAATGAATATAAACATGTCGGAACGAACTGAAGTTAATGAAGGAATTCGAAGGACTACAGTATCTGGACTATGATCTATGTTTTCTGGTACTATCCTTTCAGCTGCATCAGTTACTTCATTTAGGAGATGAGTAGAAGGATATTTCACATTCTGTTCATATCTGGCATTATCCAATAACCATAAAACACTTGGCACATGAGCACATGTATCTAGAGTTTTAGCTCCCGACTTACAAGTACAATAATAGTGAATTTAGTGATTTTTGAAATCATCTTCAACAGTGAAAGCTATCTACAACATATATTTACATGAATTACGAAGCCTGGAGTAAACTCGCATTCGTAAAATGTTCGGCTCCTCCACCATTTCATCGAATTAAAGAATATTTTGTTTCTTCTCTTTGAAGTTTGTTGTAAATATAACTGTTGCCAAGTTAACATGATGAATTCCCGTCAGCTGTTTCAGATAATGTTAATCCAAATGAGAAAATTCAGGTGCGTGCAAGTGGTTTAATAAATTCCAATGACCATTTTTTAAATGTAGGTTTTCAGCTTGAACTCTTGTTTGCAGAATATTAACTTTTTCTAATTGATCTAATATTTCCTGCGCTGTTTGTAATGTACCATGCCTAGTTATTGGGGGATCGAATTTATTTATTAGAGCTCCAGCGATCTGATAATATTCCTTTATATTAGCAGCATGGTGTATCGAAATTGTATTTTTCAAGATTTTGAATATTGACTTTAAATGTCCATTATCTTTTTTTCACGATTACAGATCTCTTGTGTTATACAATTTTGAAATCATCATAAAAAGGCAATTTATTGATGTAGTGTGCAGCAGTAGCCCAGTACATTTCTTTTTCAGTACGATGGGATAAATTTTTTGTAAAAAAATCTACACCCAAAACTCTAAATAAAAACATTTCCCAAATGTTCTGAGTACTTTCGTAACGTGGAAGGTAGAATAATTATTCAACAATATTTGACCTAGTAAATGAATTAGAAAAGTGCAAAATTGTACCAACAGCACAAAAAACTACCGAGAGATTCAAAAACTCATAATTTTTATTAAAATTAAATTTCTTGAAAACGGTGAGACTTTTATACGGGGGATTTTTTCATATCAAGTAGGGCACCCTTTGATCTATATTCTCCTTCAGTTTGACGTGGTTTTTACGGGACACCCGTATTTGAAGGAAATAATGACAGGTTTGCAATCATATTGTCGGGATAAAGAAAATTATCATAGTAAGTTGACAAAACTTCTATATCCGACCAACAACCTCAAAGTGGAGGTAATATGAGAGTATCACAGAAATTCACCAGGGAAATATTTAATTACAGGGAAACTCGATTCTCGGATTTTCTTCCATACATATATCTTTTGAATAGCTCTGTATATCATATATAAATTATATATATATATATATATATATTCCAAAATGAGTTAATGCCACCCAATAACATGCAGTAAAAAGTATATAAAATTTTATTAAAAATAGGATACAGGGGCGATCAACTTTCTGACTCGCACTGTAAAAAATGTTCGAATACCTTATTATTATAAACCAACCAGAAGCAAATCGAGCCAAATATTCAAATTCCTGAAAGTTGAATTATATTTCAAGTCATCGCTCCGTTCTTATAATTTTTGAATACCCCTGTAGCAAATGAAATTTTTTCTCATGAGGGACTTATATTTAGTGGCATTGGAACACTATCACTGGAAAAATTTTTTCATACATTGAAGAAATTAAGAAATACATGCTTTTAAAAAATGGATATAACTTCAACACCCTGTATCTCTGAAACTAGTCATAGGATTGAGTTGGGCCCATGGACACTATTGTTCAGAAAGTCGTCAACAACAATATACTTAACAATCCATGAAATTTTACCTAAGCCCATTTCTCCATAAGCCGGCTGCCTGGTCCTTTTGTCAAAAAAATTATTTTTTTGCAAAGGACCACGCACGTTTCTTATGGAAAATGGCTTTCCGTGAATTTGTCCGAATTTTTGGTATGGTGTAGATCTGGATGCACTGATCAAAAGTGTCCATTGCCAAAAACTCCAAAAATGGACAGTTTTCGAGATATGGCTCTATCAATGTATATTTTTGCATTTTTTGGATTTTGACACATAATCAGTTCACTCTTATACTTAGGAAAAACCGAGTTTCAATGATTTCACTGCATGAATCGATTGAAAAATAATTCTTTCTTCGTTTCATATACTGCCATTTGAAGAAATTATTATACACTGCTCGTCACTGACGATGTAACTGGACTATTATTTTCAATTTCTATAGTCCAGTTTTTGTAGAAACAAAAACTTCTGAATTGCTCAAGGTATCACAGAGTCACATATATTCAACACCTTTCGAAAGAGGCACTAGAAAAATAATATTCGATACACACTATAGGAACTGAATCTGAGATACTTTTTTTTAAAAATAGTTTCCTAGTCGTCAAAGAAATAGTGGTAAATGCAAAATGAGCACATAAAAATCGTTCATAATGTAGGCTGACGACATAAATACTCGTATCGAATGCAGTTTGTTTATACCGAGTGTTAAATATCAATGGAAACAAGGGAATACATACCCAATAATCATTTCTAATCGCTAAGCGAACCGTTAAGGCAAACGGATCCGTGAAAATGTCTGAATATTTTATATGATGTGGATTTCGATGCACTGATCAAGTGTCTATTGCTACAGACTACAAAAATGGACATTTTTCAAGATATGGCCGTATCAATATCTGATTTTTTTCGTTTTCAAGATTGTGGCCCATAATCGCTTAGCTCTTATACCCAACAAAAACGGAATTCTATCGATTTCTGCGCAGGAATTGACTGAAAAACAGTTGTATTTCATTTCAGATACATTCATTTGGAGAAATTAGCATACACTGCTCGTCACTGGCGAGGTAGCTGGGCTATTATTTTCAACTTTTGTATTTCCGTGTTCGTGGAAACAAAAACTCTTGAATTGTTCTAGTTCTAACAAACATACTTATATCCAACACAATTCAATTGTGGCATTTGAAAAAATAATATGTGATACACACTCTAAATATGATTTGAATTTTTTTTGTAATGTTCTCCTGGCTATCAGGAAAATAGTGGAAAATGCAAAATGAGAAACTATAAAAACGTATTTATAATGTACGCTGACGAGATGAATACTCTTATCGAATGCAGATTTTTTATACCTGGTGAAAAATCATTTCTAATTGTTAATTGAACCGATAACTGATGAGAGAATGTAGGCTTTCACGGCCGGAGTCAATATATTCAATGTTGTCTGGGCCAAGCGGCCAGATTTTTCTCAGCCTATATGCACAGGAGTGCTGTGTTCTCAGATGTTTAACGTTCACGGCCATCAACTCTAGACAACAATTAATTTTGAAATAAATGAGATTTCATTGGAAGAATATATAACTAATATTGGGAAAATTGTAAAACAGTAACAATATTTATTTTATGAAAAATATCAATTCTCCACTAAAGTGATGATGATAGTAGTGAGAATAATAGTACGTAAAAGAAAGTTGTTCCAAACGTTCATCAAATCATCTATGCGTAACATTTAACGAGGGTGAATTGTTCAACAAACCAAATATTATTGTATTCACTCGAACTATTGCAAAATTATACATGGGGCAAATAAAATAACGTTATTCAATCTCAGTTCTATGTCTGTCTTCGGAGTAGCTGAAACACCAAAACGACGAAAAAAATGTTTGAAGAGTACAGACAGAGTCAAGGCACAAAAATCTGACAGTGGTCATATGTACAGAAGTGAAATGTAGGTGCATTCACTAAATGAAGAACTATTGAACGAAAAATGTATAGTTTGAACAAAATCGGGTAGGGTACTATACAATGATGTGGTTGCTGTTGTGATCTTATTCAATTTGTTAGAGGTAAGTAAAGAAATTAATATTTTTTTGCTGTTCACTAGAGATTCGAGTTTAAAAAATCTGCTTTCGATACGAGTATTAATTCATCTCGTCAGGGTACATTATAATTACGATTTTCTAGTTTATTACTCTGCATTTTCCACTATTTTCCTGATGGCCTGGAGAATATTTCAAAAAAAAATCAAATTATATTTAGAGTGTGTATCGCATATTATTTTTTCAAATGCCACAATTGAATTGTGTTGGATATAAGTATGTTTGTTAGAACTAGAACAATTCAAGAGTTTTTGTTTCTACGAACACGGAAATACAAATTTGAAAATAATAGCCCAGCTACATCGCCAGTGATGAGCAGTGTATGCTAATTTCTCCAAATGAATGTATCTGAGATGAAATACAACTGTTTTTCAGTCAATTCCTGCGCAGAAATCGACAGAATTCCGTTTTTGTTGAGTTTAAGAGCTAGGCGATTATGGGCCACAATCTTGAAAACTAAAAAAATCAGATATTGATACGGCCATATCTTGAAAACTGTCCATTTTTGTAGTCTGTAGCAATAGACACTTGATCAGTGCATCGAAATCCACATCATATCAAATATTCAGACATTTTCACGGATCAGTTTGCCTTAACCGTTCGATTAGCGATTAGAAATGATTATTGGGTATGTATTCCCTTGTTTCTAATGATATTTAACACTCGGTATATACAAACTGCATTCGATACGAGTATTTATGTCGTCAGCCTACATTATGAACGATTTTCTATATGCTCATTTTGCATTTACCACTATTTCTTTGACGACCAGGAAACTATTTTAAAAAAAAGTACTTATCTCAGATTCAGTTCCTATAGTGTGTATCGAATATTATTTTTCTAGTGCCCCTATCGAAAGGTGTTGAATATATGTGACTCTGTGATACCTTGAGCAATTCAGAAGTTTTTGTTTCTACAAAATCTGGACTATAGAAATTGAAAATAATAGTCCAGTTACATCGTCAGTGACGAGCAGTGTATAACAATTTCTTCAAATGGCAGTATCTGAAACGAAGAAAGAATTATTTTTCAATCGACTCGGTTTTTCCTAAGTATGAGAGTGAACTGATTATGTGTCAAAATCCAAAAAATGCAAAAAAAATTACATTGATAGAGCCATATCTCGAAAACTGTCCATTTTTGGAGTTTTTGGCAATGGACACTTTTGATCAGTGCATCCAGATCTACACCATACCAAGAATTCGGACAAATTCACGGAAAGCCATTTGCCATAAGAAACGTGCGTGGTCCTTTACTCAAAATTATTGAAAATAAAATTTCAACTTCAACCCTGTATCTCCAAAACGTAACATTTGCGGACATATGTTCTTATGAACTTTTCATCTTAAATTTGTCGAAGATTTCCCGTCTGAAGTTTGTACAAGTACTTAATGAAAACTTTCTGGCAACTTTTGTGGAACATTGGTATATTATTTCAGACAGATCCCTCCACGTGGTGGTTGATGGATTTCCATCTGACACTCTTCCTATGAATGCTGGTGTAACGCAGGGATCAATTTTAGCACCAATACTGTTTCTCCTTCTCATCAATGATTTGTTAGGAGCTACCTCAAGCCCATTGCACAGCTTTGAGATGATAGTACCCTTCATACCGCGTTCTCTTCCAAGTTCCGATATCAGCCCGTGAAACTAGAAGAGAATGGGGAGCAACGTTAACGATTTGAATATGGACCTATCAAAAATTCTAGAATGCGGACCCAACAACTTGGTAGAATTTTATGCGAAGGAAACCCAAGCATGTCTTTTCTCTAGAAAGGCCCATCTCACAGTCAGGAGTCTCTGTACCAATGAAGTTCTCCATTTCGATGCTCGGTATTACCCTCAGCAGTCATGGGAAAGCCAGTGAGGTACATTGCTGAAAGTGCGACTCAAAAACTTCGTTCTGTTTTGTGCCAAGAGCTATTTTACTTCCCGCCAGTTGATTATGATTGATAAGGCACAGATCCGAGAAGTCCTGTAATACTGTTTCCATATTTGGAGTGCAGCCCCAAAACACACAATGAGTAGCATTAATGAAAGTCAGTATTTACTTATGAGTACTTATAAGTATGAGCATCAGCACTAGGTAAATACTGAATTGTATATTAAAAAATAAATGCTGATACTTAGAAGTATCTACTGATTATTCTTAAGCATTTTCTTATTTAGTCGAAATTTGATTACACGAAAAAAATTCAAAAAAACGCACGATAACACTTGTTCAAATCAGTCTACACTTGAGATGAATACAAACCTCAAATAATTCACTGTCCTACACTTATTTATCGACCACCATGTCGTTCGTTTCGACAGAAAGTGAAAAATATAATGAGAGTGTTTCACAAACTAAAGAGTCGAATTTAACATTTGTGGCCAAATTTATGCGGGATAATCCTATTATTTTATATAAAGGGAAAACTCCCGCAATAAATAACAAAAACAAAACGTCTTAGCCACTATTAAACACTATTAGGAAAGTAAGGTATCATGCTTTATTATAAAATGTTGTAAGTTAACTATGAAAACGTTGTAGATAATTTTGGAAAACCTACTAATTCCAAAAAATTATTTAAAAAAAATCAATTACCTGAAGGCGCTAGTAAAAAAAATACTGAATAAAAACTGGGAATAAAAAGAAAAAAACTACTATGTAAGTTATGTTGATTGGCGTAAATAGTAATTAGTAGTCCAACAGGTTCTTCATCTTTGATATTGTCGTGGCTTAAATGTAATAGTTAAAGAGATGATTTACTGACAGGTAAGGAAACCGTCTGCTGGGCATGAAATAGCATTCTTGGTGTTGGTGTTGGTGTAGTTTTAGAAAGTCTCCAGGTCAAAGTCAAAATGGGGGGAGGGGGCGTTTGAAAACCAGTCAGTGTGTGACCGTTTGCTGGTTTCACATTACGATACATAGGGTGTTGAACATACCTTCTGCCAAGTTTGACCCGCGTACTAGGTAAAGATCCAGAGTTATGCCAAAAAAACGTAATTTTTGAAAATTGCTCACAAAATGTACTACACTTGATACCGTTGGTTGACATACACCAATATCTTCTGCTACACCAATCTGGTGCCTATAGCTAAATGTAATAAAAACTCGAATAAATAACACATTTATTTTAATATTTGCCAGGGTACTAAAGACCCACCCGCTATCAGCGCCCAAAAAGTGTGTCGTTAACCACGCCACACTTTCGGAGTTGAAACGAAACAATTTCACATAATTTTGACCACAAGGATCTTCTCGTCTGTTTTGATAAACTTTTGGAGCTCGTTGCACGACAAACATTTTTTATACAAATGAGAATTCACCCTCAGCAAGCACTATCAGCATACTAAGAAGCCTACTTACAAATCGAAAAGAACACACTTAATTTAATCAGAATAACCTATCGTTTATTAATATAGATTTAAGTAACAACTGGTCAGCATAATTACAAATTAATTTGTCCTTGAACTTTATTAATATACTTTTCAGTATTAACTTATGAAACCGTGAGTTTTAAGTATCTACTAATTTTTATTAAAACCACTCAATGAAACCTTTAGATTCTATCAAAAAAAGCCATTCGTCTCTTCGGTGATACTGAGCTTACAAGCTCACTCACTTCTCTGGAGTACCGCGAAAAGGTTGACGATCTGTCTCTATTTCAGCGATATGTTCATGGTCAACGCTTTTATGCAATATCATCAATTGTTCCACCGTTAGCGGTCCCATCGAGACTGACCCGTCGAGGTCCGTCTTCACATCCCTTTGTCGTCATTTTGGAAACATCCCGAACATCTCTTTCCCAGGGCTCGTTCTTCCAACGAACGGCAAAGCTTTGGAACACTCTGCCTCGGGAGGTGTTCCCTGAGGCACTCAAAAGTCTACGAGCTCCGTATTATTCGGAAAAGTAAAACTTTGAAACCTTGATCATTTTGTGAATTTTCTAGTCGGGTTATCGCATTTATTTTCGATTTTATATTCCGAGGCAGCTTTCGCATTCAGAAAATCCAAAACTCTTGTTTTAGATTGATTTTTGGCATACGAAAGTTCGAGAGAATCTCGCATTCACTCTCGTAGGTCCGCTGGATCAACATGAGTAGTAGTAGAAAACTACACTCCGTCTCTCTCTATCAAAAAATAATAACTCAAGGAACTCTTCCTTATCTAGTCGACAAAATCAGATTCAGAACTGATATTCATAACATCAACTCAGAATAGAAGAATATCTCAATTCCTCATCATAATTCGAATTTATTTCAGAGAGCTCTTCTTATCAAATCTCCAGAGAGTATAATAATCTATCAACGGAACTGAAAGGAATACCAAACCACGACAAGTTCAAAAAATTTGTTTTCGATAAATTATTTTATGAACAACTTCTATGAAGGACATGATTTATGTATTTTTTTCGCCTATCTGGTATTAACATGTCTGTTTAATGTTCTTCACTGCAAATAAAATCGTTTATTATAGGGGTCATTACTGAACGATTTGTTATTGATGCATGATTTCGAGAAATCATCAGTTAACGACCCCTATTAATGAACGATTTGTCATTAATTGTCGATTTCTCTATGAATGCATGATTGTTGCATAGGCAACCAAACATAAACGAATTCAGATGTTATGGACGCTAAAATGGATAGGTATTGAAGATAAATTTATGAATTGAATTGAATCTTTATTGTTTATAGAAACATTCAGTTTCATAACAAGGAGTACAGTACATGATATAGGTAATTAAAGTAAACAAAAACAAAAAAACTATAAAATAAAGGGAAACACAGTTACCACCAGTAGTAGCGGTGAAAAAATATATAGAAATAACCTAAAGTACCAAAAAAGAAATATACTAATAAAAAAAAAACACCATAGGTAGAGTCATACATGCACACACATACATATATCTATACACACATAAACATATGTATCCTAGCTGTTTTTTACAGAAGTTTCATTCGTTTACTATGAAGTATCTCAATTTCAAAATATTCCAAATGTGAGTGCACAGTTTTTTTGCTGAAGAGGGCATACTATCCTTGAAGAAGCTCACCAACCCATTCAAATCGGAGAGATTTGGAAGATTTGGAGGCTTCATCGTGACATAGATTGGGCAATCGAATAAGATGTGGTTAATTGTTTCATACTGATTTTGGTTGCAGATAGTACATATTTCAACAGGGTTTATTCGATAAGAAGCCTTGTTATATGTGAACTTGATGGCGTATTTGCTAGCGAGCCTGAGTTGAGCCAGGGTGTGCGTGACTGAAATAGGGATTCTCATGTGGAGGTACTGTTGGGGGCCGGTATTCCTATCAAAGTAACAATAAAATGTTAGGGAACTTGATGATCCTTGCAATAGAGTTAAGTCATTTGTCTGTAATTCATCGAAGTATTTAGTTAATAGAATTTTTTGTTACGTTTTAGCATACTACTATTCAAATCATTTAGGGCGCAGTGGAAATCTACGTACTCGAGTTGGCGTTTGAATTGTAAAGCCCAATTATATTTAGGACAGCACTCAATGGCGTTGCTTAGATCGGTTTGACGAAGAAAGCATATTTTCGGCAAGCGATGATCTTCCATCTCAAGTATCTTGATAACCCAGTTCAAAGTATGTTTGAAGACAATATAGCTCAATTTAACACGGCCGGTCTCTATCCTGACTGCATAATCAGGTGTTGTTGAAGACAATTGAAGTAGCCTTTTGAAAAAGTTAAGTTGTACTCTCTGTTTGACTTCAGGGTATCTTAGGCCCCACACTGGTATACAGTTTATCAGTATCATTGATTCGAATAGGTGAACCCGAGAATTCCAGCAGTCCATTCTGGCGGAAGCCATAATTGGAAGTACGGCTCCTGTTGTGTTGCGGATGAACTCCACACCAAGGACTGTATTCGTACTTATTTGAAACCTTATGAAGAAAAGCCCAACTACTTTTCATTCAACAATATTTCCCAATTGTACAGACCAAACTTATTCTGACATAACAATTATTTATCTGTCACGTTGACATTATATTACATACTAGATTAAAACACTTTTTCGTAACATATCCTACATACTAGATTAGAACTCCTTTTCGCAACATCCCCCCACCTTGAAAGGATTTCTTTCAACCAAAACACAAATTGAACATTATAAAATAAAAATTGGCAATTCAGTTAATTATCTGACCATCCATATTATTGTCTATAGGCAAAAGACAGATCTTTGAAATTGCACGTTTTATTTCACCACGAGTAGTTTTAATTCTTGCCACTCGCGACTTATTATCAGGTCCGAAATATACAGCGACTATGCGACCAAGTCGCCACTGCATTGGAGGTAGATTATCCTCACGAACTATCACTAGCTGTCCAACCTTCAAATTTGAAGACTCAGAACTCCATTTGTTCCGATGTTGTAGCTCCATGATATATTCTTTAGACCACCTGGTCCAGAAATGTTGTGATAACATTTGTATGTGCTGGAACTTGGACAGGCGATTTCCTGGTATATCCTTCAGGTTTGGATCTGGTATTGAAGTGAGCCGTTTACCAATAAGGAAATGAGCAGGGGTTAACACATCCATATCATCAGGGGAACAGGAAAGAGGGACCAAAGGCCGGGAGTTTGAAACCGCCTCCACTTGTGTGAGCAGGGTGTAGAACTGTTCAAACGTTAAACATGAATTATTCATAACCCGTTTCAAATGAAATTTGCACGATTTCACCCCCGCTTCCCATAACCCACCAAAATTTGGAGAATTAGCAGGAATAAACTTCCAGTTTATACCTTCATCCAAACGTAATGATTCTAAAGACTCACTCTCATTTTTCAGAAATCTACCCAAATAGTCTAGTTCTTTAGTAGCTCCAATAAACGTAGAACCATTATCTGAGTATATTGTAGTAGGTTTACTCCGTCTGGATACAAATCTCCTTAGGGTTGCAATGAAAGCCTCAGATAACAAACTAGATACTAATTCTAGATGTATTGCTCTAGTAGAGAAACACACAAACAGACATACATAACATTTGGATATCTTTGAACCACGACCAGGTTTATCTTTAATTTGAAATGGGCCGGCATAGTCTACACCAGTAGTAAAAAATGGATGCATCGCCCGGACTCTCATTTCTGGAAGAATACCAATAACCTGGTTTATACCTTTTGGATTCACTTTGAAGCATTTAACACATTTAAAAATAACCTTTCGTGCCAAATTCCTTCCTCCTATCGGCCAATAATTTTCCCTTATTGAGCTCAGCAAAAGTTGCGGACCAGCATGAAAAAGCCTCTTATGCTCAGCTTCGAATAACAATCGGGTAAGGTGATGTTTTGACGATAAGAGTGTCGGATGTTTCTTTGCATAGTCTAACTCAGATAATTGAAGTCTACCTCCCACCCTCAGGAAACCAGACTCATCAATGAAAGGACTCAATCGGCTAATTCCTTTACATTTAATTTGCTTTCGACCTTTCAAATCAAATAATTCCTGAGAAAAAGATTCTTTTTGAGACCATTTGACCAACCATTGCAATGAGCATTCCAATTCAACTGCTGTTAAGCAGTGACTTCTACGATTAGTAGGGTACTTACAAGTATGTATGAACCTCAAGCAATAAGCTGTAGTTCTTTCGAGTTTATTGAAGTTAGAAAATCTCTCAAAAGAGAATGAAAAATCACCTTTTCTTACTTGACCAATCATTACCTTCTTTTTTATATCAGGCATTTCATCTAATTGGTGAAATTTGGACTCTGGCCATGAATCTTGAGAAGAAAGCCACCATGGCCCCCGCCATCACATTTCATTATCACTAATCTTATCAGGGAAAACACCACGTGACAATACATCCGCAGGGTTTTCTTCTGATATAACATGAAACCATTCTTCAGAATTGCTCAAATTTTGAATTTGTGAAATTCTGTTTTCAACGAATGTTTGCAGAACTCTCGGTGATACCGATATCCAGTTGAGTACAACAGTAGAATCTGTCCAAAACATAGTAGATGAAAACTCAATATTAATTGATTCTTTGATTTTCCTAACTAATTTCGCAGGTATTAGAGCTCCACATAGCTCCAGTCGGGGAACAGTCAACGTTTTCAAAGGACTGTATTCGTACTTATTTGAAACCTCATGAAGAAAAGCCCAACTACTTTTCATTCAACTATATTTCCCAATTGTACAGACCAAACTTATTCTGACATAACAATTATTTATCTGTCACGTTGACATTATATTACATACTAGATTAAAACACTTTTCCGTAACATATCCTACATACTAGATTAGAACTCCTTTTCGCAACATGTTGCCTGTTTCGCCTTTTCTGTGGTGACACTGGCCATCTGTCGGAAAAATTACGAAGTCGTAAATATAACACCAAGGTAGGTGTATTGATTAGTAATTTCTATAGGGTTGTTTTTATATGAAAATGAATGAGCGTTGTTTTTGGGGGAGCTTCTAGCGAAAGGAATGATTTTTGTTTTCTTCGTGCTAATCGTTAGCATGTTCTCATCTGAATACTCTTCAAGAATTCTCAACTTGCGCGAGAGATCAATTTCTGAATGGGCCAAGATGACAAGGTCATCCGCTTAAAGAAGCATCAATAAACTATTTTTGTTGTCAATATTCAGACCTTCAGTTCCTTTTCCGTAGAAATATTCTTCTATGTCTGACATAAATAGAGAAAAGAGTAGCGGGCTAAGTGACTCTCCTTGTAAAACTCCTGTGGTGATGTCGAACTGCTTCGTGTACCCATCAGAGGCTTTGATGGTAATTGTCGATGAGTTGTAAATATTTTTAAGTGTAGAGATATATCTTGAGCTCAGGCCTGTTTTATAGAGTTTATGCCAAAGTAAGTTATGGTTTATGGAGACGAAGGCTCTTTTATAATCAACAAATAAGGCAAAAACTTTTCTTTTTTTGAATCTTAGGTGGAGCTGTACTGTGCACAGGGCCGGATTACCACCTATTTACGCCCTAGGTCAAACTTTGAAAGTACGCCCGACGGAGAAAGGTCTGGGGAGTTTGGAAGGTAATTCTCAACTATTGTCAAAGTAGGGCTATTCAACTATCATGTACAGTGCATCCCATTTTGGATGAGACAGCTAGGTTTCTCGCTTGTTATTTAAGATAGAGCCTTGCGGTTTTCACGTTCCTGTCCTTTTTTTTGTGAAACTCAAGTTGGCCTGATCAGATTTTGCATAACTGTTTCCGTTTATGAGATACAGGGCGATTTTGGAAATTGATACTTTTCGGACCCCTTCTTTATCTCCGAAGTTATTAGAAATAATGCTGAGCTAAAAACTACATCTGATACAGAATTCTGCGTAGAATCCAGTGGCGTACTTATTTTTTTTTCGGGGTATGGTTTTGAAGATACGACGCAAACCTATATTTTTTTCAATGGAACACCCTGTATTTTATTACTTCGTTGAATTCGCTATTTTTTTCCCTTCAAAATTATGTATAACACTATATAGGTAGGATGTTCAGAAATGCTATAAAATACTAAAACATCACTTAATGATAATGTTTTGTTAGTGGGCCATGGATTTCCCATATAAAAGAAGAATTAATTGAATAATTTTCATTTGTGTTTTTTTATAGGAGAGTAAGCAAATAAAGATAATACACTAACACGAAAAACAAAACGTAGCTACCTACCTATTAGCAAAAAATAAATAATATAACAATTCATAATTCAAATTAGATACAAAAGAAATACCCAATAAAATATTTATCATTAATAAAAATTTTCAACATTACATAATATCTTAATGATTAAACTGTTCAAATTGCTGTCCATTTTCCCTAATACATAATTGACAAACTTTTTCAATTCGCCTGAGTGCATTTAATATTATAAAAGGGCGGTTTTGTAAATTTCGGAAAGCTGCCGCTGTTGATGCACGAAGTTCTTCGGGACTGTTGTGTCTGTTACTGTATATTTTATTTTTCAAATAGCCCCACAAGAAAAAGTCTAATATAGACAGATCAGGTGACCTTGGAGGACACCTGATGGGTCCATGAGTTCCAATCCAACAACCCTGAAAATTATTTTCTAAAAACCGCCCGATCAATCTTGAATTATGGGCAGGGGCGCCGTCCTGTTGGAAATGTATGGAATGAAAAAAGGCGAGGGGAACATCTTCCAGTAGTTCCGGTAACACGTCTTCTAAAATTGTCAAGTACCTAGTTGCGGTAAGAGATCCTTCAAAAATGCGGTATATGATTTTTGTCCCCAATATGAAACATGCCACATTAAAACCAAATCTACCCTGTTGTTGTCGTTCAAAAATCAAGTGCTGGTTTTCATCATACCAATGCCTTGTATTTTGCCTGTTAAATATACCAGCACTGCTTATATGTGATTCGTCTGACCAAATAACGTTTTTTGCGAAATCAACGTCTCTCCGAGCATGGTTCAAAAACCAATTGCAGAAATTCACACGTCTTGCTGCATCACCAGGATATAAGTGTTGGACAATATTGACTTTGTAGGGTTTTAACTTATACTTTTTTAAAATTCTGTGTACCCGTGATCTGGAAATAGCAGTATCATTCTCTAATTTTGCACAAGAAGTCTGATGATAGGCATGAACGCTAGCTAACACATTTATTTCATCTACTTCTTGATTCTCTTTATTATATACCTTGGGTCGAGGTTTAGAATATGCACCATAATTCAGTAAATTATACTTTAGTCTGAATATAGTTGCTCGACTAGGTTGATGCCTCTCAGGATATCTGAAAGTTTTTAAATCACGATGTAAGGAAATGTCTTGTGGTAAAATTCTCGACATCATACCTGTTCAAATAAAGTTCCAAAGCTTCGCCAACGTTTTCATTGGATTGATTCAAACATTGTATAATGTCATATTTTTCATTGTTTTGAAAAACCAAATCTCTTCCAGCCATTATCAGTTCTCAATCAACAAATTCACAAACAATTATTTCTACAATACTCAATATTCCTTCAAACCCAAACACGATGAAACACAATAATAATACGTAGCGATGACAGCTAGATCAGATTTGTTTTTTTTTCTCTTCAATGCCTATTTGATAAAACAATGCTTCCAAATGCATAGTAGCCATAATAACAACAAGGATGTTCGTATCATCCATGACCTACTAATGTTAATAATCAAAAGTAATAATCCTCTTATTGAAACTTGGAAAATCCATGGCTTACTAACGAAAAATTATCATTATGTGATGTTTTAGTGTTTTTTAGCATTTCTGAACATCCTACCTATATAGTGTTATACATAATTTTTGAAAGGAAAAAAATAGCGAATTCAACGAAGTAATAAAATACAGGGTGTTCCATTGAAAAAATATAGGTTTGCATCGTATCTTCAAAACCATACACCGAAAAAAAAAATAAGTACGCCACTGGATTCTACGCAGAATTCTGTATCAGATGTAATTTTTAGCTCAGCATTATTTCTAATAACTTCGGAGATAAAGAAGGGGTCCGAAAAGTATCAATTTCCAAAATCGCCCTGTATCTCATAAACGGAAACAGTTATGCAAAATCTGATTAGGCCAACTTGAGTTTCACAAAAGAAAAGGACAGGAACGTGAAAACCGCAAGGCTCTATCTTAAATAACAAGCGATAAACCTGGCTGTCTCACCCAAAATGGGATGCACTGTACTTGTAATGAAACATTGAAAGATCCAATAATTGTCTTTCTTAATGATGAAAAGATGATAATAAAGAAAGGATATTAAGCAATAAATTGAGAAGGCCTCTTGCCTACTTGTTAAAATTAGTTATATATTTATGAATATTACAATCGAAATATCTATTATGTACAAAAACACTTTCAAAACTTTTTTCTGGCCTTGGCCCAAGCAAATGACTGTATCGTATTATCAAAGTCACAGATCTAGTAATATCACTTTCAATGTTCAGAAGAGCAAGAGCGTTGAGTTTCGGTAGATGTATGTTTGATTTATGGGATTGTTTCATCCTTTTCAAACAGAAAAATGATGTCAAATTAAAATGAAACAAAAATTATTCATAGTTCAAGTGTTACTTGAAAATTTACGGCAATTTTCTTAATCAATAATTTATACTTGTTACTTATAAAAACTTCTGCCATTAGAGAATTTGTTTATTTTTATAACAATTTTGATAAAAATATCGATTGCAGACATTAGTTAGTTGTACAAACTTAACCCACAATTTTCACGTGTTCATGCGCGTCTGCTACTCATTTACACACGTGCGAAATGTCTGCATGTGGAATATTCTGATTACTTCACAGAACTATACTGAAATATCAATCTACTGTTAATTATTGTTACTTAAAAATTTAGTACAATTTTATTAATTGATAATTTATACTGGTAACTTATAAAAACGTTTGCCATTGAAGATTTTTTTTTATTTTCATCATACTATTGATAAAAATTTCGATGGCAGACGTTAGTTGTACAAACTTAACCCACAAGTTTTACTTCTTCATGCGCGTCTGCCACTCTACTCACGTACGAAATGTCTGCCTTTGGAATATTTTGCTTACTCAACAGAACTCCACTGAAATGTCAATTGGCAGACGTATGTCTATTGTTAATTATTGTTACTTGAAATTTTCCTTTTGAAACAATTCATTGTATATGAAAATGATAATTTTTCAACCGGATTCCCTACATGAGAGTGATAGTAATCGAGTTCGGTATTATGATCTCAGAGTGGAGCAGATTTTAGTCACGTGGCCACAAATTAATCTGATCAATCGGTAATAAACGAACGAAACAGACGTTGGCTTGACTTTGACATGCCATTCACCAATAACCACATCCGAATTGCATCGTTTTTTTCGTAAAGAATCTTCAAGTTTGAAATTTGAACGTTTTGAATATTGCAATAACGAATATACAAAAAAATATTGCTGGTTTCTGTTTGGGAAGATGAAATCATTAATTTTAATGATGATGAACAAATGAACATAACCTCACACTTTCAAATTAATCTTACTCGTCTGCCAAAATTCTCCGAGCAAACAGATCAATCTAAGACTGATCGGATTTGAATAACCGAACGATCAAGATTCTCCCCTACAATCGCTTGCAATAAACGAACGATGCAGACTAATCTGACCAGTCCGACGTAAAAACCGAACGCGACTAGTATTTCACTCTAGAGATGAAAATGAAACAAATGGGAATATACTAAAAACAAATCGATGGATTTTTGACACTAATGAGAGTTAATCTCACTACTTGGCACTTGAATCCATGGACGTATAAATTATTTTTTCTACATTCATACAAAAAGCAAAACTTTATTGAGTGCAATAAAGTTTTTATTGCACTCATCTGTCATTCTACTTCAACGTGCTGTCATCATGACAAACATAAACGTTCAAACCTACTACATATCTAGCAGATATTCTGTGAGATTGGCAATAGGTACTTCACTACGAAATATTCATATTGAAAATTGCACAAATTGTTCATTCACTTTCAACATTGAGGGTAAAAATAAAGTTTGAGATAAATTGTTCGTAACGTATTAGTTCCTGTTTCAATGCAAATCGATATTAATAATAAAGTATTCAATTTGCGCTTTTCATTTTCCTACACCTAGTGCCGCACCTCAATAAATCATTTTTTGCTTTTTGCATGAACGTAGAAAAAATGTTGTATGCAACTCGTGCAAAAATTGTTTATTACACTCGACGTGTTGTCCAACTCGGCCTAACGGCCTCGTCGGACAATTTCACGTCGAGTGCAATAAACGTTCACTTTTTGCACTTGTTGCATAAATAACTATATTCGTCCATGCTTGAATCAGCAAACGAGCATCACTTCGTTTGACAGTTTATGAACATTTCCACGATTAAAGAAGTCAGCACACAAATCCAACATCCAACTATTAACAACTTCAACAATTGTAGTTTCAATATTTATAAATAAAGTTATGAAAGACAATTTGTCACTCCTCATTAGTCATTATATATAGCAGTCAGTATTATTATCAAGTCTGTGTTATAAATAAATAAAGTTCTAAAAATTGTTATCCAATATTTTATGAACAACATCTATCGTAGAAAAAATAGCATTTTCGAGATGAAATATGTTTTTTTCGTTCGTGAGATTGCCACACCCGCTCCGCTTCTCTCGTAGACAAACTCTCACCTCAAGACAAGAACAGTATTTTCATGTCCTGTTGAAGTCTGAGACTTTAGAGAAAACGTAACAATACTAACAGCGGTAGAAGAGAGGGGACGGCGTGGACGTGGATGTTTCTTTCAGATGAGTGATGTGAGTCGTTGATCTGTCATAAGCGCGTCGTCTTTTCGGTTTTACCAATGAATGATTGAAAAAACTTTTCAATTTTTCTCCGTTATCTGCTCCTCCTCTAGCCTGCGCCCTAGGCCATGGCCTAGGTTGGCCTTATGGGTAATCCGGGCCTGACTGTGCAACATAGAGAGAATACATTGTCTATACATCCTCGCGTTTTTCGAATCCCCGATTGACATTCACGAATTATATGAATATCTTCCGACCACGTACGCATTCTATTTAGTAAAACTTGAGTGAAAATCATAACTACACAGTTAATTAATGCGATGCCTCTATAATTCTCGGGATCATCAGTGGGCCCTTTTTTATGGATCATTTTTAGTATCATTTTACTCCAGTTGCTTGGGATGACTTGTGATTCGAAAATGTTATCAAACAGATTTGTGAGGTACAGAATCCAGTTGTTCGGTGAATATTTATAGAACTCGTAAGGTATTTTATCTGTGCCTGGGGACTTGTTATGCTGGCATTTATTGAGAACTGCATAGATTTCAAGGGTGGTGAAAGGTTTATCAAGGAAAGGGTTTCTAACCTCAAAAAATATTGTATTGTCAATAATACGCGTTTGAGTGATGTTTTCATAGAAATTTTCCCACACTCTTATTGGGAGATTCACTTGTGGGATCTAACTCCAGAATTGCTTAAAAGTGGACCAAAAAGTTTTTGCATTTTTACTGTTTGCTAGTGTATCTATAAGTTTATGATCGTGAGCGGATTTTTATAATTTTAAAATTTTTTTGTACTCTATTTTAGAGTGTAGAAATAATTTCCTGAATTCCGGACAAAAATTGTTTTTTCTGCAGTTTTTCAAATTGATATTGACCTGTAATTTCATATGGTAACATTCTTCATCATACCAATCCTGTTTACGCCTGTGGTTGGGTTTTATCGATTTGATGAGTTACATGTCAGTGGATGTCTCAATTTATGTTGCGTGAAGTTGCGGAAACGACTGAAGTAGCATCTTCAACTTTATTGCCAGATAAAAATTAGAACTCTTTTATTTCAACTAGAGTGAGGTAGACGGAAAAATATTGTATCAACTCTTATATTGAAATGCGATTAATGATCTCGAAAATTAACGCGCTCGCTTCGCTCACTCGTTAAAATATCTCAATCAATAATCGCCTTCATTGATACACTATTCGAGTAAATAACTATTTTCTGCTATTTTCTGTATCACAAGAAATAAAAAATAATCAAGAAAGAAATGAGTACAGATTTTGGTATTTATTGCATTTTGGTATTTATTGCATCCGGAGGGAGCGCTAGTGTCGTTTACCCCAATAACCACTCCCTACGTCCGTAGGGTGAGTGACTATTGGGTCCGAGAATCATATGCTCTGAGTAGACGGAGCGAACTAAGGATGACGGCCTTCTGCGTTCGTGCTGCTAAGATTTCTGCCATATCGCGGCAAGCCGGTATTATCTTCAAGTTAGAGAGCAGTGTGTCCATCATTCCACCAAGGACTCCTATAATCAGAACCATCATTTTGACAGAATGGTCCGGATACAACCTGCGGAGTTCAAAGAGAAGATCTCGATATTTAGTCCGTTTTTCCTCATCTTTTCGAACGATATTCATTTCGCCTGGTGCGGAAAACTCCATGACGAAAATCGTTCTACTTTGGTGGTCGAGGAGGACAACATCAGGCTTATTGGCTTGTATTTGCCTGAGGGTGGGGAAAATGAGTAGTTCCAATAGATTCGGCACCTCTTATTCTCCACAACGGACTCAATATCCCCCGGAACATAAGGCAACACCGGTGTCTCGTCTATACCGTAGGAGTGTCGTAAATGGTAGTACAACACTCGTAGCGCCGCGTTATGCTTGTGGATGTAGGCTGAGACCGCATAAGATGGGCATGCTGATAGCAAATGCATTACGGTCTCAGGTGCCCCACGACATGCCCTGCATCGGGTGTCAGGGACGTCTATACTTTATTACTATTATTATAACATAAAAATCATTTGAATGGCAAGCATATTTTAGCATAAAATCTGATAAGACCCTATATAATGTCTCAAGTTATATAGGGTCTTTCTCAATATCTATCAGATGTAGTTCAATGTCCAGCGTGGCTTTTGCCGGGGAAGTAGTTGTTTTCTGTTAGATATTACAAAAAAGTAACTTCAATTTTATCGTAGGGTTTTTTTCCATTTCCAGAGGAGTCATGTATTGATTCAATTTTCAATTGAGAATGTTTCTCTTTAAAATTACCTGAAATTGTTTAACCACATATGTACTTCAAAATCATGAATCGATTGTAGAAAAAAATGTGAAAAAAGTGTTTTTTTTTTTGTGGATTGACGTGGCCGTTACTTGATGGAAATCATAGTATATGACACTAAGGTAAACACGATCAAATTTCCACAGATTTATTGTCTACTCGACATGTTTCGATACACAGTATCTTTCTCAAGCGAATGTAATACATTAAATTATTCTACATTGATTATTACTTAAATACCCTTCTTAACAATTGAGGTAATTAGGAGCTACCTATAATAAAAATAAAAATTGACAATACAATGTAGGTACCTGTTAATCTAAAAACATATCTACTACTTAATTAGTTGAAAAGGTTTAACAAAGGGGAACTATTAAGGTCCAAGTGATCATTTAGTAAACAATTCGAGTTATGCAATTTAATAATTTCCAAGAATTCTAAATTATTAAGTCTAATGAGCTTATTTTCAACATGAAGGATTTCCAAGTTTTCATTAAATTTTTTAGATTTGACAATAGGTAAAACCATCAACAAATACCATTTTTTATATTTTTCATAAACATTCCCATACTGACATCACCATTCATAAAAATTCGATACATCCATATATACATAAAATATCAGCATACCATAGTATGATACATAGATTAGTAAATATTCCTCTTTCTGAAGAAAATTTCTTATTAAATATTATAAAACAGATAGCAGTTAACAATGGATATCAAGTCAAATTAATAGATAATATTGTTGCTGAAAAATTGCATAGAAAGGCTATCCAAGAAGTGTACCCCACTATGAGGAACCTTGACAATAATTACAGAATTTTAACTTATTCAGGACCCATTTCAGAAAAAATAGCGTCATTTTTGAAAAAACAAAATTTAAGAGTAGCATTCAGAACAGATAACACGTTGGGAAGGTTTATCAAAAATAATAAAGATAAAACACAAAAATCAAAAAAATCAGGAGTTTATAAATTGAATTGTGGATCTTGTTTCAAAGTATATGTAGGCCAGACTGGTAGACCATTCAAAAGCCGCGTACGTGAGCACCGTATAAATTATGTAAATAATAAAACACATTCAACATATGCCAATCATATTTTGGAAGAAGACCATGACTTCGATGAAAACTTTGAAATCCTTCATGTTGAAAATAAGGGTATTAGACTTAATTATTTAGAATTCTTGGAAACTAATAAATTGAAAAATTCGAATTGTTTACTAAATAATCAAATGGACCTTAATAGTTCCCCTTTGTTAAACCTTTTCAACTAATTAAGTAGTAGATATGTTTTGAGATTTACAGGTACCTTCATTGTATTGTCAATTTTTATTTTTATTATAGGTAGGTCCTAATTACCTCAATTTTTAAGAAGGGTATTTAAGTAATGTTCAACGTAGAATAATTTAATGTATTACATTCGCTTGAGAAAGATAATGTGGATATTCCTAGGAATTTAGTAGTTTCTTTGTATTATAAAATTTGTCTGTTCAAGTTGAGATATCTTATTGTCTTAGAAAATAGTCTGTACCATTGTTTATAAAGAAGTAAGATAGTTAGAAAGCCCTATAGGATTGGTATTGGATTCAAATGGATGCGACATGTAGATGGCGACAGTGATCTCGCATCCAAGTCACGTCGTAACTTCAGTAATCTGGCCTCCAAGTCATGTCGTAACTTGATTAAAACAGTGGTAGATAGAGCATTTAAATCTCTTGAAGAATCCTGCATTAAAATGACGTCAAATATTCATGTTCGTAACTAATCACGCTAGATGACACTCGCGTTTGGATCCAACACCAACTCCACAGGCATTGACCAACTATCTTACTTCTATATAAACATTGTCTGTACCATGGGCCGTGGTGGTCGGCTGGTAAAAGCGTACGCCTCGCAAGCGTGGGTTCGTGGGTTCGATCCACCGATTCACCGGTTTCGTGCATGGCAGGGGCTGCGTCTTCCCTAGCTCACACAAGTCTCTCGAAGACTTCCGAGGGTTGCGCGTAGGGGTGCAATCGGTTGACGGAAATAACAATTTCAACAACAATAAATTTCAACCATGAAGTTTATTGATCGTATTTTGGAAAATGGCGGAGGCGACACGTTCTCTTGCCAATTTCTTGGGCAGATTTAATTTCTGATAGTTTGGCAACTTTCAATGTTTCTTAAACTCTCGAAAATATTTTGTGAAAATCACTATTCAATGCCGCACCGGACGAGGAAAAATAAACAATTGAGTTTGTTGACATCTGTGACTGAAAACTTTCTGACCATTCAGGTATTCCTTTTCAAGCCAATAAACTATCAATGCAAAGAATGAATGAGTCATAAGTTTTTGTATCATCTTAGAAAATAGTCAGTACCATAAAATTTATTGTTCTCTCGCCAAGTTCTTGGGCTGACTCAATATCTGATACAGTTTGGAAACTAACTCTTTATGTTTCTGAAAATTCTCGAGAATATTTTGTCAAAGTCACAATTCAATGCCGCTCCGGACGAGGAAAAATAAAAAATTGATTTCGTTGACATCCTTGACTTAAACCTTGTTGACCATTCAGGCATTTCTTTCCAAGCTAATAAACTCTCAAAATGAACAGTTGAGGAATACTTCATTGTCAAATTGCATAACGTTTAACCGGTCCAAATAATGTTGGGTTTAAATACGAGTGTTTTCAATTCTTCGCATATTTTAGGTTACAAAATCTTGAGGAAGTTTATAAATTCAAATGCTAATAGCTCAGAGATAAAATACGTATCAACATGAATGAAAAGCCAGTTTGCAGAAAAAAAACCTGCTCTTATTGAAAATATTCATACAAATTCGGTTACTTGTACAAATTTTAAATGCAATCCAGTCAATCTTTTAAGTACTTTAAGTAGAGGTTACTCGGCATTTGATCGCATTATTGTTCTATGGAAAGAAAAATAAAATCAGTCTTTGATGTAATATGGGGATTCGAGACCGAAGAAGACAGTGCACCAAAGGAAACTGTCCCGAAGTGTACCTGCTTTAACCTAATTGAGATTCTAAAACCTGAAAAATATCAGCAGTCAACGTTGCTCTATGTAAACGTCAGATAATATAAAAGTTCCTGTGCAGAAAACACTGGATACTGGGATAACATCGATAGTCGGAGACGAGGAAACATCTCTTAGTGCTTTGTCACTGTTGTTAATTGAAAATGGTGAGTTGAAAATAGTTTTGAAATATTTGTTTCATGTTCAACTCAGCTGTTTCAAAATATCGAAATGTCAGATATGACTTACATTTCCAAAAGTCCAAAGGTCCACCTAGGAATTCAGGAGAAAATGCCAGTTAGTTATTAATATTTTATTGAATGGAACTTGCTTAAAATGCATAAATGCTTAGGATTTTATACGCTCATTCAAAAATTCACCTGCAGAATATAAATGTTTGCCTAGTTGACCAAGTTTTTTCTATTCAATGGAAAGTGCCCAGTCTTAGTATTGTTTCAGAACTTGGCCATGATGTTACTCAAAATTTTCAAATTTTTAAAGGTCCAAGTAGGAATTTATGGGAAACTACCAATTTGATATTGACATTTTTGTGAATCAAACTTGCTCAACACTTCCATAAGTGTACCCGCTTTGATTTTTATGTGCTATATTACAAAATTTCACTCCTACACCAACATTCCATAATTTCTCTATTGACGATATATGTATTCCTTAGAGGATGCCAGTTGGCATAGTACCAGTAGCTGAGAAAAAAGTACCACTTTGAAACCAATCGAAATGACAAGAAAAGCCGCACCGGATTCAATTTTAAAAATGGTTTTTTGTAACTGCACGACCGGCTGCATCAGAGACTCCTGCACGTGCAAAAAGAGTGGTCTAAAATGTACCAATGTTTGTAATAAATGTACCACAGATATCTGTAGAAACTTGGTAGAGAGTGTTCCGGATTGTGAAGATAAAGACGAGGAGACTGAAGATGAAGTAGATGACGAGTTGTATGAGTGAATAAGTATATTTTCCTATACATTTCTTGATGGTGATTACTTGTGGATTCATTTCTTCACACCCTTTCTCGATATCATTGAAAAACACTCTCATATTTCGTTACCTCCGGTCCGCGTTTGATTTATACAATAAGTTGATCTTCTCTCGAATTTGCGAATAATTTTTATAACAATACTTCTAAATCTCAATAACGACAGTTCTCAACGATTATTTACCCACATTTATATCTAAGAGTAGTAGTTTGAGAGTTTTTTCAAATATTCTCCCCCTTTCCTCTCACCCCAATGTTTCCGCGATGTGGGTGATATGCCCGAATGCGGGGGGCGGGAAAATCGTTTCTAATAATTTATTCCTATTATTTTTACAAATTTTCGATCAGTTTCATTACTCAGGACTGATAATTTCACATTTTCATACAGAATACCGCAAAAAACACGATTTCGGGAAGTGGCTGATGCCCCGGAAGGGGGTTTAATTGTTGAAAATAAATCGCCCTCATTGTTAATACCGATTTTCGCTCATATTTATTGCCCAGAGCTGAAATGTCAAGAAAATACCTTCCAGAAAAAGTTTTTACGATTTTGGGGGAGTTGCACCCCCCAGGGAGTGATAACTTTATTGCTAATTATTCAACCCTCCGTGACAACCGAATTGCAAAAAAGAAATCGGCGGAGCAATTTAAGTTGAAGTTTCATGAAAAAAATTGCTCTGTTTATGGGCCTACACATAAACACCGTTACACTCTGGACACTTAAGCTTATAAACTCCAGAATTTTCTTTTCAATGCCAAAGATAGAATAGCAAAAATGGAAAAATCTGGAGTTTATAAGCTCAAGTGTCCAGAGTGTAACGGTGTTTATGTGGGACAATGTGGACGTAATTTTTCAAAAAGATACGCTGAACATGAAAGTTCCTTCAGACTAGGAAAAAATGATTCGACGTTTTCAAACCACATGCAACCACATGCAACCACAAGTTTCCGAGTCTGAACGATACGGAAATTTTGCACTATGAAACTGAATTATTTAGAATCCCTAGAAATTCATAAACACGAATATTTTAAGGCAGCTCAGTCACATTGTCGCAAATAAACAAGGTCTAGGTAGAAGTCATTAATGGCCGTTAGTCACTAAGACAGGCCTCGGGTAGAATTAAGGGTATTTAAGGAGTGTTATTTTTATTTCAGATTATTGTATTGTTTGATAATGTCCATATAGGACGAAACTGCAGTAACGTTGGTTACAAATAGAAGTTCTATTGACTGCAAAACGATTCCTACAATATTTTTTGAGAAATTCGCAAAAAAACCAAAAAGGGGTACATTTTTTTCACTATTTTTTGTTCAAAAAATTCCATAAAGCGATTTTACTGTGGCGAAAACCGGGGTTTTCATTTACGAACTTTCGTATAAAAAGTAGTGTAGGCCGTTTGCGACCTTTATTTTGTGTGAAAAGAGCCTCTTATTTTTATGTACAGCTTCGCCTAGTTGTAACTGTACTTTTGGTGGAACAAGTGTTTGATAAAAATTATCGTTAGGTTAAAAAAAGCGCCATCATCGATAGCATACCCCTATGAATTTCAAATTTTTCTCTTCTGATAAAAAAAAAACTACAGGCTGCTACATGTCTCCTGTAACACCCGGGAAAGAGAAATTTTTTGTGTAAATTATTGTTTTAGTTTTTATTTCCTCTATTTATCAGTTGTTGAGATGAATTTACACTTATTTGATGCCAACACCAATGAAACATTTTATTGTTTTATTATTTCCGTCATTAGACTGCATCCCTACGAACAACACTCAGAAGTCTTCAGAAGACTTGTTCGAGCTAGGAATGAAGGAAATCTCATCTTTTATCGTGCGATAAATGTAAACATGATGATTTTTATCAAGTCGCGGCAATTTTTATTCAATATTTGCCATCGGAGACGATCCATCACATACAATAGAGGTGAGATATAACTAGAAAGGTGAACAAATTTTCAGTCCAGCTTCACCAAAAATGATCTTTATTGAAGATACTTTGTAGTCAGAAAAATAATATCATGTAGATACCAACTAGTCAGAAGACTTAGATCAAGGACATGTTTCGAATGATTAATCCTTTTTCTTCAGCAAAATAGGGGTTGGTTACAAGTTGATCTAAAAAAAAGCAGAAAGGGTTACAAAATAGTTTAGAATTACAATAAATTATGTGAACTACCACACTATGGTGGAAAACTAACATTTAAGCAAAAAATGTATGAAATCATGTAGTGAAATACGATTTTCTGCAATTTCGTAAAAATGCCCTTTTCTTCAAAATAACCCCAAAAATACTGGAGATACGAAAAAAATGCTAAAGTATCGAATTGTAGCTTCTTCAAATGCAAAGATTTTTTAAAAACTGTACTATAAATATTTGGCGACATATGGCCGTTTAAAACTTCTATTACGAGCGAGCACCATCTTATTCGAGCCCTTTGAACTCACCCCATTTCGGAATATTCGAAATATTTTACATGGCCTTGTTTGTAGCTCTCACCCCTACAAAATAATTTTTGGATGAACTTTTTATAATTGAGAATGAAGAAGCTATGTTTCAAAAACCATACTCACATTAATTCCAAAATACAGGTGAAGAAACCACGAGAATGATTATATGAATGAAAAATATATATGGAGAAACTATTGAATATACTGTAAGATAATATGTTTCGTTAATTCGTTTTGTTTTCGAGTTTTCGGTTATTTTAGAGAAAAAGTTCAAATTCCACTATAAAATAATAACATTTCAGCCAATTTGACAGAGAGCCAATAATTTCCCATAAATTGTCGTACTTTATCGAGGTTATCGATAGTTAAGGTTCACGACGCGCGACGCCCAACAGAATTATCGGAAAATTTGGCAAAATTTAAATGAAATGACGAACAGTAACTTGAAACGAAAAGATAAATATAATATCTCAAATGAAAATGGACCAAAAATTGTTTATGATAAGGATAAATCAAATTACTTTATTAATTTCTTTGCAGATATAGGACCACAAATGGCAATGAAAATTGATATACACGACACTATCCCGGAAATTGAATGTAATATTGCAAATTCTTTTTCTCTAAGCCCAGTGTCTAGAAATGAAATTATTATAATATCTTCTTTGAAAAACAACAGCTCTTCAGGAACTGATAGTATAACGGTGCAATTTATGAAAAAACATAACCTCCTTGCATTGAGTCCTCTTTGCCATATCATTAATTTAAGCTTCATAAACGGAAATATACCTGTTGCTTTCAAATAATCTATAACCACCCCTGTATTCAAATCTGGTGATAGAAAACTTACAACAAATTACAGACCAATAACCATTATCAATAATTTTGCCAAGGTTTTCGAAAAATGTTTGAAAAATAGACTGATTGTTTTTTTGGAGAGAAATGAAATTTTATTCGAAGGCCAATTTGGCTTCAGAGAAAACATGTCGAATGAAAATTTCAATTGGTCAACAGTATATGGAAAAACTCCAATGACAAAAAAAGCTTGGCGGTTTTCTTAGATTTGGCCGAAGCCTTTGATACTATCAACCATCAAACTCACCTGAAACGTCTAGAAAGTATAGGAGTTAGAGGCATTACTCTAGATCTATTTAAAAACTATACATCTGTCAGATATCAAAAGGTAAAAATAAACAGTATCCACAGCGATCCACTACCTGTAACCATGGGTGTACCCCAGGGTACAGTACTTCGTCCAATTTTGTTTTTGATTTATATCAATAATTTTTATAAACTTTCTAACATTAATGGTAAGATGGTATCTTACGCGGATTACACAGCTATTTTATTTGGTGGCGATTCCTAGGATGAAGTCTATCAGAAAGCTAGAACAGTGCTCAAATATGTTCTCTCTTGGTTGAATGTAGAAAAAAACAAATTTATTATATTCACTACAAAAAAAGATCGACCCTTGAATAACACACTCACTATTCATAAATATCTCTGCCGAACTCCTACGATGGGAAGAACACACAGAAAACACAGTAAAAAGACTCAATAAGCTAGTTTATACATAGTATCAACACAGAAATCTTAATAAAAAACTCCTACTTATGATTTACAACTCACTTGCTGAATCTACAGTGCGTTCATGAAGTGTGGAAACGCCCTATTATCTTACGAGTTGATTATTTTCGGAGGAAAAGCTCGGACAGGTCGATTTTGTATTTCAGTTTTCCATACCTCATACGTCATATCTTACACTTCGAATTACAGTATTCTGAGTATGAAGGAAACCAGTGTGACATATTCAATGGTAACTAAGAACTTATTGTCTGGTTGCTAAGGGCTTTCATATGTTTGCTTAGCCTACTATTCAAGTGTAGCAATATACTCGTACTAACTACTGAGTAGTTCTTAGGTTTACGTTGCAAAATGAATAATAAAATGAATGTTGAGAAATATGAACACTGGTTTCCTTCATATTATACGTGAATGACAATTATAAGAAACTAAAAACAGTATATGAATTGGACTAATGACCAATAAAAGAAAAAAAACTATAAAGTTCCATACTCTCACTCTCCCTCATTGTGAGACTCAATGTGAGACTACATTTCATACAAAAATGAAAAAAATGTTTGGCCACGTTGTATGAATTGTACATAATTGAAACAAGATATCTTTTGCACAGTGCATCCCATTTTGGGTGAGACAGCCAGGTTTCTCGCTTGTTATTTAAGATAGAGCCTTGCGGTTTTCACGTTCCTGTCATACTTTTTTGTGAAACTCAAGTTGGCCTAATCAGATTTTGCATAACTGTTTCCGTTTATGAGATACAGGGCGATTTTGGAAATTGATACTTTTCGGACCCCTTCTTTATCTCCGAAGTTATTAGAAATAATGCTGAGCTAAAAACTACATCTGATACAGAATTCTGCATAGAATCCAGTGGCGTACTTATTATTTTTTTCGGGGTATGGTTTTGAAGATACGACGCAAACCTATATTTTTTTCAATGGAACACCCTGTATTTTATTACTTCGTTGAATTCGCTATTTTTTTCCCTTCAAAATTATGTATAACACTATATAGGTAGGATGTTCAGAAATGCTATAAAACACTAAAACATCACTTAATGATAATGTTTTGTTAGTGGGCCATGGATTTCCCATATAAAAGAAGAATTGTGTTTTTTTATAGGAGAGTAAGCAAATAAAGATAATACACTAACACGAAAAACAAAACGTAGGTACCTACCTAATAGCAAAAAATAAATAATATAACAATTCATAATACAAATTAGATACAAAAGAAATATCCAATAAAATATTTATCATTGATAAAAATTTTCAACATTACATAATATTATTATTACTGATTAAACTGTTCAAATTGCTGTCCATTTTCCCTAATACATAATTGACAAACTTTTTCAATTCGCCTGAGTGCATTTAATATTATAAAAGGGCGGTTTTGTAAATTTCGGAAAGCTGCCGCTGTAGATGCACGAAGTTCTTCGGGACTGTTGTGTCTGTTACTGTATATTTTATTTTTCGAATAGCCCCACAAGAAAAAGTCTAATATAGACAGATCAGGTGACCTTGGAGGCCACCTGATGGGTCCATGAGTTCCAATCCAACAACCCTGAAAATTATTTTCTAAAAACCGTCCGATCAATCTTGAATTATGGGCAGGGGCGCCGTCCTGTTGGAAATGTATGGAATGAAGAAAGGCGAGGGGAACATCTTCCAGTAGTTCCGGTAACACGTCTTCTAAAATTGTCAAGTACCTAGTTGCGGTAAGAGATTCTTCAAAAATGCGGTATATGATTTTTGTCCCCAATATGAAACATGCCACATTAAAACCAAATCTACCCTGTTGTTGTCGTTCAAAAATCAGGTGCTGGTTTTCATCATACCAATTGTATTTTGCCTGTTAAATATACCAGCACTGCTTATATGTGATTCGTCTGACCAAATAACTTTTTTTGCGAAATCAACGTCTCTCCGAGCATGGTTCAAAAACCAATTGCAGAAATTCACACGTCTTGCTGCATCACCAGGATATAAGTGTTGGACAATATTGACTTTGTAGGGTTTTAACTTATACTTTTTTAAAATTCTGTGTACCCGTGATATAGCAGTATCATTCTTTAATTTTGCACAAGAAGTCTGATGATAGGCATGAACGCTACACATTTATATCATCTACTTCTTGATTCTCTTTATTATATACCTTGGGTCGAGGTTTAGAATATGCACCATAATTCAGTAAATTATACTTTAGTCTGAATATAGTTGCTCGACTAGGTTGATGCCTCTCAGGATATCTGAAAGTTTTTAAATCACGATGTAAGGAAATGTCTTGTGGTAAAATTCTCGACGTCATACCTGTTCAAATAAAGTTCCAAAGCTTCGCCAACGTTTTCATTGGATTGATTCAAACATTGTATAATGTCATATTTTTCATTGTTTTGAAAAACCAAATCTCTTCCAGCCATTATCAGTTCTCAATCAACAAATTCACAAACAATTATTTCTACAATACTCAATATTCCTTCAAACCCAAACACGATGAAACACAATAATAATTCGTAGCGATGACAGCTAGATCAGATTGGTTTTTTTTCTCTTCAATGCCTATTTGATAAAACAATGCTTCCAAATGCATAGTAGCCATAATAACAACAAGGATGTTCGTATTATCCATGACCTACTAATGTTAATAATCAAAAGTAATAATCCTCTTATTGAAACTTGGAAAATCCATGGCTTACTAACGAAAAATTATCATTATGTGAAGTTTTAGTGTTTTTTAGCATTTCTGAACATCCTACCTATATAGTGTTATACATAATTTTGAAGGGAAAAAAAATAGCGAATTCAACGAAGTAATAAAATACAGGGTGTTCCATTGAAAAAAATATAGGTTTGCGTCGTATCTTCAAAACCATACCCCGAAAAAAAATAATAAGTACGCCACTGGATTCTACGCAGAATTCTGTATCAGATGTAGTTTTTAGCTCAGCATTATTTCTAATAACTTCGGAGATAAAGAAGGGGTCCGAAAAGTATCAATTTCCAAAATCGCCCTGTATCTCATAAACGGAAACAGTTATGCAAAATCTGATTAGGTCAACTTGAGTTTCACAAAAAAGTATGACAGGAACGTGAAAACCGCAAGGCTCTATCTTAAATAACAAGCGATAAACCTGGCTGTCTCACCCAAAATGGGATGCACATCCTTATCAGTCGACTCAAATGGTTTTCGCCATAAAAAAGGTCATTTATTAAAATTATGGCGAAGGAATAAGAAGAATATCCATTTTTCGAAAAAAGGCGTTTTGAGACAAAACTATTGATTTTAACCATAGAACATTTTCTATGAAATTTGTAGATCCTTTGTTGGCGCTTCTCGGATCGATAAAATACCGGGTGTTCCATTTAAAATAAAGAAGATTTTGCACATTTTTATTTACAATGTTTAGCAAGCTATTTTTCGCTCCCTGTATAAACAGGTCGATTTTAGATATATCGTTTGAGAGAGTCACGTACGTACACTATTTGACCAGAAACGATTTTGATTGGGACTTTGTACAACTTTATAATTTTTAATATAATGAGTGACCAATTTTGGAAAAAAAATGTCATGCTAAAAATCTCGAAAACCGTCGATATTTTCGGAAGAAAGACCTTTAATTTTCCATGTAGAAAACGAAAAACTCATAAAAATACAGGTTTCCATTTAAAAAAAAACAAAGTTGGGACCCGGCCTGAAAAAACTGATCACCCTGTGCAAGTTTCATTATTTTCATTTTGTAGAGCTCAGAAAACAATATTTTGCTCATAAAATCATCCATCTATCATTTACCGTAATGGAGATATGGGAGACCGATCCCTTGTTGCAGGACCCTGTATTTTGCACATCTCTAAAAACTCATAAAAGTAAGAATAGTGAATTGATACCTCTGCATTTGACTAGATTTTCATTATTTCATTCCAGTTTTCATATTTTAAGGATATAATATTTTAATGATTTAAAATTTTAATAATTTGATGTTTCAGTGTGTTGACATATTTTAATGTTTTGATGTTTGAATATTTCGATAAATGTTTTAACATTTAATTATTATAATTACAAAATAATATGTATTTACTGCAAAATAAAAAGAATAAATAGTTCACAAGAAGAATAAAATTCGAAACGTAAATAAATTATTAACCGACATGTTATTCAGAACTGACTTCTAATGATAAAATGTGAATTCCAGTGAATTTTATGGACGAATAGACCAAGCCACGTGAACACTTCCAACATACTGATTGGAAGTTTGATTTTATGGAGAAGATTCGGCTCCTGAATTGAATTTTGTGGGTTTCTAACCTTCCACAGTCTGAAAATGAAATAATGTGAGATCAAGATAATCTATAAAAATGTAGAGGGGCAAATGAGTAAATTGTATTTGCAACAGGAAGATATCCTACTCTGAAGTAAACTTTACAAACTGAGAGTTTATGAAATATAATATCCAAATTGGCTTTTCGCAGTGACTCTTCATGTGGCGGTAGTGATCAAGTCAGCGGTTACAATTGATTTTTAGTAGAATGTTGTTATTATTCCAGAAAATGAGTTCACTTATTTGCAGCTTATTCATAATATTGTTAAAACGTGTCGGTGTCATTCATATCACAAAGAAGTAGTGATTTTACATAATCTGAATATTTGTGGGAAGACTTAGTTTATTTATCAACTGAAAGGAAGACGTTCTGGTAAACATTCAATAAAGGTAAAAAAAATCCAAAAAAATTCGTAGGCTTCGACATCTGAATAATCCAAAAGAGATTCAAAATGATGGTGAATGATGAATAAGAAAATTAAGAAGATATGTTCAATTTTTCTGAAGCTACTGCCGATAATGAAAATAATGAAATTTTCCAGTTTAAAAACGAAAAATCTGAATGGCTGAATTGTGTTTGGTTAATATAATATAATAATAATAATATAATATAATAACTTTATTCACTTGAAGAAATTTTAGACTGGGATCCCACGCCTATTTTCAAAATTGATTAATAACAGGCTGAATCTTTCTGAGTAGCTTCATTTTGCCAAGACGCCCAACTTTTTCCTCTACGAAAATTCTCGATAATGGTAGCTAATGAAATGCGCAGGCGTCAATCATGTCGACTTGGCGAGTGAAAAAAATTCATTAATAACAGTTAGTTTTTCAGTTGAACCTCAAGATAATTCGATAAAGTACTCGATAAATTTTTGTCCTACAAAATGGATGGTAGGACTGAAGAGTCCCCCACTCATAACATGTACCAATGACGTGGTCATAAAAATTCATTAATAACCAGCGGATTTTTTTACCGTTGCTTGGTTAATATTTGTATAATGAATGGTCATATTGTCCTACAAATTGAATGGTAGGTGTTCCCAGTCCTATGCTCCGAACATGTCAATACCATGATACATTTTTTTTATTAATAACTGTAGGACAATGATAACACATGAAAGGTAAGTGTATCCTTCACCTCAATAATACAGTGTCCTACAAAAAAACGGGTATGTATCGCTAGTCCTACAAAAATTATTCAAAATAATAAATTATTTTGAAATTGTGGTTTAGCTCATTTAATGTACTTTTATTCGTGAAGTAATGTTACTTTCAATGTATAATAATTGTTTGTTCAATTCAAAAATATCATAATTTACGTGAAAAGTTTATGAAATAATTAGGAAATTTTGTTTAGCTTTCATAATTTTTATAAACATATTGAAAACAACAATAACAAAGTAAAAACGTTGAAATAATCAATCTGCCCTCCGGGGCGGCTTAAATGAAGTCGCATGCGCTTCAACAGATGCAGGGTAACCTGGAAAAGTTGCAACACCACATCGTCGTATGAAGAGCAGAAATTTATAATTGAAAACTTTCAAAGAGGTCAGACGAATTGTGAAATTCTGCTCTACGGTAAAATAGGATGTATGGTATATCCAGAGGCCTCAAAAAGTCCAGTTCGAAAGAGATATTATATTTTACGGGGGTCAAGTGGCCAAGTAGTTAAAATACCGATCTTTTATCCAATCTAGTAGTAGGTCGTGGGTTCGAAGCCTAGCGACTGCTTATATTTCTCTGATGGTCCGAGAAAGTGGAAAAGCAGGTACAAAGTGAGAATTCTTTAATCCTTGGTTCTCACAAGTTTCGTCTTTTGAGGGCTGTCCTTCGTAAGGGAACGATATCTGGTTAACGGAAAATTTTTTTAAACAACAATGTATGCAACTATCATCAAAGGACTACGCACACTTTTAATGAAAAAAAGTTCTACTGTGAAAATGGCTGAATTTTTGGTATGTTGTAGCTAAAGCTATTCCGAGTAAAAGTCTCCATTGGCCCTACTCGATCGTATTACCAGATTCGGCGCTAGAGGGCGACACATCATCAATTTTGATATTTTTGGAAGAATTTGAATGTATAAAAAAATATCAATATACCATTCATATCCAATATTGAACTAGTGAGCGACTGGTCATTACTGACATTCGTGAGAAATATGTTTCATAATACAGAAAAAACCAAACTGTTTTTCTACAAGGTAGTCAATAATATAATCAGTTCTCCTGTTTATGAATAGAATTTGTAAAATAAAAATGATAATGTTATTGATATTCATCTATTTCTTTAAACAGTGTCTTGTCATGTTATGAAATGCAACACCCTTTGTGAAATATAATTTCTCATTCGAATGGAGGGACAAATTAGATTTAATGTGTTTATTTCTAAAAAAAATCGATTTCGAATAAAAGACAAAAAATCAAATCGATTCATAATATCATATCAAAAATGAGGATAAATGTGCCTAATTACAAAATATTTTGATTTTTTACTTCAGAAGGTATTATCGAAATATCTGTAGGCTTGTTAAGCCGCGTGACTTACGGTCAAATAGATTGATTTTACTGCCTTGAAATGAAGTTAATTCAATTGGTTTGTTTCACCATGAGCCATGAGCTTCAGATTTGGGTAAAACTAATGGTTAACCATACAATTTTTGCGCTCACCAAATCAACATGCCTACGCAGTTCATTAGCTACTGATATCAAGAATTTTCGTGGAATTGACAATTTCGGAGCGTAGGACTGAGAACACCTACCATTCAATTTGTAGGACAATATAACCATTCAATTATACAAATATTAACCAAACAATGGTAAAAAAATCCGCTTGTTATTAATTAATTTTTATGACCACGTCATTGGTACATGTTGGGAGTGGGGGACTCTTCAGTCCTACCATCCATTTTGTTGGACAAAAGTATTTTCGAGTACTTTATCGAATTATCTTGAGGTTCAACTGAAAAACTAACTGTTATTAATGAATTTTTTTCACTCACCAAATCGACATGATTGACGCCTGCGTATTTCATTAGCTACCACTATCGAGAATTTTGGTAGAGGAAAAAGTTGGGCGTCTTGGCAAAATGAAGCTACTCAGGAAGTTTTAGCCTGTTATTAATAAATTTTTTTTCACCATGGAATTGACATGTTCGGGAGCGTAGGACTGGGAATACCTACCATTCAATTTGTAGGACAATATGGCCATTCAATTATACAAATATTAACCAAGCAACGGTAAAAAATCCGCTGGTTATTAATGAATTTTTATGACCACGTCATTGGTACATGTTAGGAGTGGGGGACTCTTCAGTCCTACCATCCATTTTGTAGGACAAAAGTATTTTCGAGTACTTTATCGAATTATCTCGAGATTCAACTGAAAAACTAACTGTTATTAATTAATTTTTTTCACTCACCAAATCGACATGATTGACGCCTGCGCATTTCATTAGCTACCACTATCGAGAATTTTCGTATAGGAAAAAGTTGGGCGTATCGGCAAAATGAAGCTACTCAGGAAGATTCAGCCTGTTATTAATCAATTTTGAAAATAGGCGTGGGATCCCGGTCTATTTACAATAAAAATAGGTAAGTATAGGTACATTGATTCAGTGAATAAGCGAATCATCACAGAAGCAAAAAATGACCATAGAAGCTTCAGATGCTTGTATATGGCCTGTATGTTGTTAACTAAAATAAGAGTACAGATATAGCTACTGGGAAAAAATATAAAACACAGAAGTATAAATATAAAATCAGGGGTAAGAAAATATCACTTAATCTACACATATTTAAATAGCCTAGGAGGTAGTAATCAATTAATAAATCAATAAAAAACAGTACTGTCAAGAAACACCCTTATGATTTTATCTTATATCAATCAAATTTGGTTGAATAACAATGGAACTTCTACTCAGCCAAGGCTTCGTGAATGGACCTCAATCTATAGAAATGAAATTCTGGGATTTATCAGGCTCACACGGTATATGAAGGGTTAAGATCACAAGCCACATGTTGCCAATTATTGGCCAACCGATAGGTCCTTTCGAAACATGTTTGCTCCACCAATCATGACAAAGAAAGGATTTCAATTATTCTTGAGAGTGTGTAATTTTCCATTTTACTGGCACTTTCCATAAAATGAGATTCATTACTGAAGAAACATTATGTAATTATGTGGATATGAAAATATCGCCAGTTCCATTCAGAGGACGGTAGATTATAAAGCAATATTTCCCAGAAAATCCTCCTGGAATGAAACTATTCAAACTGTGCTGTGGAAACTAACATACCTACCTACATGAAATTTGAAAATACATTTTGTGAAAGAATGTGTTTTTGATACATCAGTCGCAACAAACATTGTGTCGTGTTTGTCTGATGAAGTTTCATATTACAGAAGAAGACCCATTGCTGATAATTTTGATAGTAGTCTATCGCTGGACACCAAACTCGTTGGTAAAAGAACTCACTATATCATAATTTTTCAGGCACTTAGAAAGAGTACTTATCTGACGAAATCAAAAACAAAAGTTTGCGAAAAGATGATATTTGTTTAATACAGAACGATCTCCGTAATTTGTGTCATTAAGTGGAAGGTTAAATAGGATATATTTGGTTTCAATACCAAACACCGTCAAACACGGTATCAAGAAATTCCCAACTTGATGAAAGCGATATGAAAATCAAATAGATTAAAAAAATGTAGATGTGCAATTGACCACGAGCAAAATTCTGCCGTCCTAAGCAAAAATGCAGTATCTCCAAAAACTCTGAAGCTGAGAATCTGTAGTTTTGACCATCTCAAGTACGAAAAGTCTCAAACTTGTGTACTAAAGGCAAAATGATCGATTAACTAGGGCTATTTAAATCTAGTTTACATAATTTTTCCTTTGGAGAAAGTTAAATTTATAGTAATTTAAGACTACAGAAACCAATATCTCCATAGTCACATTTTTTGGAGATACTGCTTTTTTGCTTAGGACGGCAGAATTATTCAGCATAATAAAAGAAAATCTTCTGTAGATGTTTCTGATGTATCTGGCTATAATTAGCTACTCAGAAATTCAGTGAATTTGTTAAAAAAATTAGCAATAGAACCACTCATTTTCGATATAACGCTAGTTCACAACAATAGATTTATCCTAAAATAACAGAGTCCATCAAAAAATCACAACTCCTACGTGTAACCCAAGAACAATATACACCTTAATCAGTTATAAAAGATCTTTGAATAAAGTCCATCGTCTGCTCTAACAGAACTAAATGCCGTAAGAGTAAAAAAACATGTCCCTATCTTTCAGTAGTAAAATGACATATATATTTCTGAAAAATTCATTTTATTTTGAACATTATCCATAATAATAGAATGTAGGCTACCTCACAATCCTTACATTTTCAGACTTGTCCTAGTCTGCTTCCGGTATGGTGTAATGTGCTTTCATGTTTTGAGGTGAATCAATACCATTACCTCTCCATCTCTACTATTAATTGTGTCGTGAAGTTCACAATCATTCATACAGTGTTCAACAGAACCCTCCCCCTTTTGTAATATTTGAACCAGAAAGATAGAGAATTGAATCAAAATGGAGTTGAAATCGAAATGGATTTTCACAATAACAACTTGAAATTTTAAAAGCAGACATATTTACCTGCAACGTAACCAACTTCCAATTTAAGCTTTCTGAGTCGATGATATTCCATTCGGTGCATATAAAAGATCGATACCGTTCTGTTTTCAACCATATTCACAAACGATTCATGAGTTGAATCATCACTTACAAAAAAATTACGAGTTCAATATGACCTATATTCTGTATCACCCAGTACAATGACAGAGTTTTAAGAAATACCAATTTGAGATTGAATATTTTCATTTAGATTACCACGATCCTTTTGTAGAAAAAGGGTTTGTATGGCACCACAGGAAAGTACCGTAGCGGTCATAATGACCGCTATGGCACTCAAGGTGTTAATATTATAATGGCTTAATATTATAATGGCTTAATTTTAAGTTTGTAATACATAGATTTTTTTTTACATTTTTATGCTGTGATTAACGTTCATATATGTATTTTATATCTATGACCATGCACATATATACAGGGTGGGTCACGGTCGATGGTACCTTAGATGTTTACGGAGAACGAGATATAGGATCATTCTGAAAATTTGGTTTCTCAAGTAGTTGCTCTTGGTCTATCGACCTAAAATATTTTCAGCACTGCAGCGTTGCCGCTTATACCAAAAAGTAGGAGCATCTTTGTTATTTCAAATGGGTCACCCTGTATATTACCGCATTTTTTGACTTGTCATTCCTTTCTGATTATTTCTGCCTCATACTCCCCTATACCTATCTCTTACGGTTTTTGAGATATTGGTTATTTTCCTTATTTTTTATCCAAAACATAGCTCGAATTGAATGTTTATTTCTGCGGTATTTGGATTCTTAGGAAGTTCTTACTGCTAGAGACGAAATGGGTTGAAAGTGCGTTTTTTTAAATGGAACATCCTGTATATTATGAAATATCCTGAAAGATGACTGAATTCTCTTCGAATTGATATATCATGTTCCTATACCTAAAAAGCCATAATTCCACGATAATAGCAATTTTCACTTGTAATCTCCCAAGTGCTTGAATTATTGCCGGAAATTTTTTGAGTACATGAAATTTTTTTTGAAAGTTCATATACGAGATAAATTTACGGCAATTAATTCAAGCACGAGGGGGATTCGGTAAGAAAATATCACACCGAGATATGAAAATCATCCAACAATTCATAAGAAATAACTAACGATGGTTTCACCTGAACTATTCATAACCACTGAAATATTGATATGTAAAATTTTTAACAAAATTTTCATCAATAAATGTGTTTAAATTTGGAAAAAAATAAAAAAGTTGTTACGTTCTTATCGTAGATTGAACCATCGACCTAGCGACTCATAGGCCGCCTAGAACGTGCAGAAAATTCAATGAACGTACCCTGATTTACAACCAATGAACAAAAGGAAGTTTGTACGATTACAACATAATTTCATTAATTATGGATCAAAATTGAAAACGGAACGACATTTACCGAAGCCTATAACTTCAGATGAAGACAACATAATAAATATTTTGTAAAACAGGGTACGTTTCATTGAATTTTCTGCACGTTCTTGCTACAATTCCCTCACATTTTCCATGAAGAATAAACTATCTCATCAGAACTTCGTTTGAATAGTTATATCCCTTCATTTCAATTATTCTTGAGTCACTTTTGTTAAGAAACACACAACGGTATTATTAATAGTGCACTAATTATCAAATTTTCATAATGTCATGTACCATCGTGACATTTAATAGCCACCTTAGATGAATATGAGAAAAATAAATCAATTCTTTTTTTGAAAATTTCACACCTCACTTTTGTAGCCAATCAAAAAATTCGTTCTTGTTTAGATACTTTGGCAACCATAAAATTTTCCGGAAATTTTTATCCTCCTAGGTACCCTGGGCGAAATTATTAAGTGGAAATTTTTCTGTCAAACATTTGACATGTGAGAAGTTGATATTTTGCTTTAATGTACAAATGGAGGTCTAGTTTTCATATGAAAGGAGATAATTATGTATTTACTAGATATTTGGAATGTGTCTGAAAATATTTTCTCCACGATTATTGCAGAAATTGTCAATTCTGAAATCGTATTTCAGAAGAAGTTCAATACACCATTTGTCACAAGTTTTTATCAGAAGACCCGTAGCTCAGCGGTAGTGTTGCGGCCTATGAGTCGCTAGGTCGATGGTTCATTCCACGATAAGAACGTAACAACTTTTTTATTTTTTTTTTGTTCCAAATTCAAACACATTTAGTGATGAAAATTTTGTTAAGTATTTTACATATCAATATTTCAGTGGTTATAAATAGTTCAGGTGAAACCATCGTTAGTTATTTCTTATGAATTGTTGGATGATTTTCATTTCTCGGTGTGAAATTTTCTTACTGAATCCCCCTCGTTCTTGAATTTATTGCCATAAATTTATCTCGTACATGAACTTTAAAAAAAAATTCATGTACTCGAAAAATTTCCGGCAATAATTCAAGCACTTGGGAGATTACAAGTGAAAATTGCAATTATCTCGGAATTCTGGCTATTTAGGTATAGGAACATGATATATCAATTCAAAGGGAATTTAGTCATCTTTCAGGATATTCCATAATATACAGGATGTTCTATTTAAAAAAAACGCACTTTCAACCCTTTTCGTCTCTAGCAGTAAGATCATGAATTTTGAACGACCCTGTATAACGCAGAATAAACTTCTCTATATAGAATCAATGTACATGATCTTGATGAACTAAACACGAAATTGCAACTTCCTAAGAATCCAAATACCGCAGAAATAAACATTCAAATCGAGCTGTGTTTTGGATGAAAAATATGGATAATAACCAATATCTCAAAAACCGTTAGAGATAGGTATAGGGGAATATGAAGCAGAAATAATCAGAAAGGAATGACAAGTTCAAAAATGCGGTAATATACAGGGTGGCCCATTTGAAATAACAAAGATGCTGCCACTTTCTGGTATAAGCGGCAACGCTGCATTGCTAAAAATATTTTAGATCGATAGACCAAGAGCAACTACTTGAGAAACCAAATTTTCAGAATGATCCTAATTCCCGTTCTTCGTAAACGTCTAAGGTACCATCGACCGTGACCCACCACGTATACCTATATTTATTTCCATTTCCTCAATATCGAAAGAAGTGATAGATCACTTATTGATTATTTCTTTATCCATAATCTGTAATTCTGTAATGTATTTATTGTACTTCTTTACCATTTTTTGTATGTTTCATATGTTTATATGTTAAATATGTATTTCAATGAATAAAGTTTATAATAATACAATAAAGAGTAAGACGCCATTCATACTTTCGACCATCGCTAGTAACAATCAGCCAAAACGTGCGAACGCCGAAATAAGAGAACTCCTCAAATTTCGCGCCTCTCCAGCACCCTCGCGGTCCAGCCTGCCCGAATCTCGCTCTCCCAGCATCCGACCCTCGGCCGTTGAGCCGGTCCTGATCGGGGTGTGTTTTGGAGGGGTGAACGAGAATCGTGTGTAAGCGCCTACCCGGACACCGGATAGTCCACGCCTATGGAGCCTGCTGCATCTTGCAGGAGCCCTTGGAGTTACAGGAATTAGTGAAATGATTAGTGAAAAGTGCACGGTGCTAAAACAGTCCGGAGATGACGGGAAATGAAACGGGATTTGAAATCTGAGGTGAGCGAGAGATATTTTTCGATGGAGTCTGGGGTTTCTCCGAGGGTTGAGAGTCACGTTTTTGAGATGCTGGGCACAGCTAGACGAGCCCCGATCAAGTACTTGTTTGATGATTTGCTTGAAGCGGAAGTTGGGATTCATCTCGATATTTGATGAGATTACCGCTGTTTTATATCTGTTCCTGATTATTAACGGGTTTCAGAGGGTGGTGTTTGGGAGAGAGATTGCATGTTTTATCGGATATTGGCTCAAGAAATTAGACCTAAATGAAATTGATGAGATTTATTGAAACGGCAGGATAAAAACTTTTTATTGTACTATATTCGAGCAAATCGATTGACCTCATTATTACAAATTGCAAAAATTTATGGAACAGATAAACATTAATGAAAAATAAACATGAGCGAATGATATCACTCTATTGTCATTAGATTTGAGCCATCATATCCATGGAAAAATAATGCATTTCATGCAACAGGTTTATTTGTTGTTATTTGTTCACAATATGATGAAATTCAGTTGTGATATTCACACACATTTACAAAATACAAACCAACTTTCATATCAATATTATTATTCGTAGTGAGTGCAGAAAAGCACCCACGTGAAATATATTGAGTGAGTAATGTACATATTACTTTTCAGTGTTTATTACTGATATAACAAGATTGCAGAATATATGGTGCTTTAATGTACATCTCGACGAATTCAAAATTATGTTAGATCAACCATTTTCAAAGTAATAGATCATAAATTTCCCCAAGTTGGTCACAGCTATTTGGATTCCGATCATGATTTTGGAAGGATTGAAAAAGTACTAAGAAAACATCAAACAATTTTAATTCCGGAGCAGTATAGAGAAATCATTAAATCTGCGAGTTCAAATGACAGTTTATGCTCAAATATGAAAATAATTACATGGAAGAGCTTCTGGTTAAACTTCGTTTGTATAGAAAAATAAACAATCCTCCTAAGTAAATTTACGTGATAGTGTCAAATAGTGTCAAATAGTGTTACTTGGGGAGGCCTTTACAAATCCCAATCAAGCAAATACTTTCGTTTAAGACTCTTCTTATTCAAAATTATAGTTTTGTTGACAGTTCGTCTATATAATAGAAGAACTATCTGTTATATACCTTTTCACCCCTGGTAACTGACAATTCAAAATTAAAACAAACTAAAAATGTCATACAGGGCATTTAAACATAGTAAAACGTACTCAATAAAGAAAATAATAAGAAACAATTAGAGCAGACAATTTTTTATTTTATTATTACACAGCAAACTTAGATCCCTTTACCCCATTTCAGCAAGATGACTTGCACAAGAACGGGACGAAAGATGTCCTTTCTGATGGAATAGAGTTGAGAAAGTTACCAAAATGTGGGGTTCTAAGTATCCAAAAAATGAATAACTTGAGAGAGCAGCTGAAGTTCATTAACAAAGATTATCTATGGTTTTATGAAGAAATTCTAAATGAAAATCTTGAAAATCTGAAGAAGAAATGAAAAACCTATTCGTTTTTTGTTCTAACGTTTTGTTTTCAATGTTTATTAACTAGATTTAGATTTTGAACCTTATTTTGTAAAAATTTCCGCATTTTATGATATTGGAAACTTATTCAAAGGCAACATGACTCCTTTATTCAAGATAACCCTATAATAATTTTGATTGAAAGTTGGTGGATGAAGGTGTTATGTACACAAAATCTGAATTTTCTAAGACATCTCACAATTTTGTTGATTGGGGTATTCATCAAAGAAATTAATTATTTTTAACTAATATATTATGCGATATTACTGAACAATAATAAATAGTTATTAAAAAAGTTCCAGCTCAAAACGCGTTTTATTAAATATTTCAAAAGTTTAAAAATATGATATGGCACTTTTATCGACTTATGTCTTCAATTATTGTACAAATAGAACAACTGAAAATTGACTCTTCTTGTTTCCAACGTCCAAAACTGAAAAAGTGCTATATTGCTGAGTAGAAAATTGAAACCACTTTAAACGCTACCCCTTTTAATTTGAATTTTTTTTAGGGGTAGCTATTACCTTTAGAGTGTTGAAGGGGCAGGTGAGTGATTTCATAGAGGAAGTGCTGTTCCAAATATAAAAATTGACCTGTTTCTGGATTTTTCATTTGCATTCATAAATATGTATAATATGAATTTATCCGTTACTTCAGGACCTCACTGTATAAGAAGTCTAGGACGCACTATCCCTAATGAAAATCACATTGAAAAAATACATGAAAAATATTGATGCCAACAAAATTGATGAAACTCTCTAATTGTAAAAACAAAATAATGCAAACAATCGAAAAAATACATATACTCGACAAATATAAAAAAAAATGCAATGTCATCAGTATTAAATTTTACTAGTCTGTGTACGCCATGCTCAACCTTGTTATTCTTAATGGGGTGTACAGATCAAATTATATATATATATATATATCTTTATAGTATAAGTGCAAACATTTGAGGTACGGATAAATATTAATAAAAAATTAAAATTAATCATAAATAATATTATGTTTCCACTAGATTCGATCCATGAAAAAAATTAAAATTTTATGCAACAGGTTTATTTGCTGTTATTTGTTCACAATGTGATAAATCAAGTAGTGATATTTACACACATTTACTGACATTTCGAAAAAACAATTTAGAAAAAACAAATACAGCAAATAGACGTAACGAATATGAGGCAACTGTATATCTTCAGATTGGTAATTTACCCAGTTGCAAATTGCAAACACTTGACCATCATTACCAAACCAGAAATGACTTTATACAAACAAATGCACCTAAAAAAACTGTAGAAACCTGCTATTTTCATATTATGCCACGACGTTTAATTAACTTTCTTCACAAAATGTATAAAAACTAAAATGTGAGGTGCTCAAGTAACGGATACATTCATTTTCTACGTAACTATGAATGCAAATGAAAAATTCTGAAACAAGTCCATTTATATATATATATATATATATATATATATAAACATATATATATATATATATATATATATATATATATATATATATATATATATATATATATATATATATATATATATATATATATATACAGGGTGAGTCAGAATAAGACCGACAAACTCCGACTACAGATTCCTTGCCTCATTATGAGATGAAAAGTTTCTATCAAGGTATGTCCTAAAATGCATCCCCTCTGAGATACAGGGTGTCAAAAGTGCAAAAAAAATTTACATTAATTTGTTTTTCTCTAAATTTCCTGGAGAAAAAAATTTCGAGCTTGGTGCACTAATCAAGGTTTATCAACGTGATAATTTGAAGTTATAATTTTCAATTTTCGTAAACTAGTGGCGTAGTTACGATGGTATGTGATCATATTTTCCTTCATATTTTCTTTGTACAACTGAATTGACAAATGAGCGTTTGACATCAGTTAGGCTCATCCATACTCAACCTAAAAGTCATAATATTCCATTTGCCTAAAAGTGAAGGTTACTGAGATATTTGCAAAAAACTGACGATATGTCCTGAGAAGAGACATATCATCCTGTGTGCTATAATCGCATGATGCAACTGTATTATAACTTATAGGAATAACTGTCATCCTCTTGAACGTTTTTTAATGTTGGGAGTATTCAAAACATAGTACAGGTAAGTCAGAATGAGAGCGACAAACTCCGTTTTTTTATTCGTCATAATATTTGAACGAATCGATTTCGTAAATTCACCGATATGTGACCATACAATGTTGCATAATGATTATTCTGAAAGATCCACTGACAAACCCAGCCTCAAATTATAATACTCCTGTTAGAGGAGAGTTAAAGCCTAAAATAATATTTGTGAAAAACTGTAAATACCTACTTTTAAATTTGTTAAATTTTATGTTGGAGTATCATTATCAAAGTCATTTCATACTGAACTATCTAGGAAAATATTTTCCAATCATCATGTTTTTGGTGAAGAAAAACAATTTTTGTGTATTTATATCTACTCAAATAATATAAACGGTTTATAGGGTACACAACATAAAAACAAAAAAGGCTCAAAGTAAATGTTCAAATGGACCACCATTTTGTTCGATACACAATTGGCATCTCCGTATCATTGACTGTCGCACGCTTTGGAATATTCCTGGTGTATCCTGTAATAACGTACATGCTGCTAAAATTCTTGCCGTTAAATCTTCAACAGATTCTACAGGTGTCGAATACACCAGGGATTTGAGGTATCCCCACAAAAAAAGTCTAGTGACGTTAAATCCGGAGAACGTGCAGGCCAGTGTATGAGGACCACGTCTACTGCTCGCTCGATCGGGCTTCAACTCAAACGTAGCTCTAATGTAAGTATCGATATATCAGTTTGTTTCTACCGGAAACAATGACTGTCTAATTCAGACTCATCCGAACCATCTTTTCAATTCTTCCAACATTAGCTTCAGCTTTTAGCTTCTGAGGATGCTTACTATGTCAATTGACTGTACTGTTACTAAATTATTTTCTTTCGATTCGTGATAACTAATTGCAAAGTTGAACCTTCCAGACTAGTTTGTATACCATTGATCAATGCATAAAAAATACACAAATTTTTTTTTCTTGTTCTTTTTCAAAACCATATGCTGAATGGATTAATTTTCCTCGATACACCAATTAGAAAAGGCTCTAAAAATGATAGTCCAACATAAAATTCAACGAATCAAGAGTACTTTTCTTCGGTTTTTCGCAAAAATTGGTTCAGATCTAAACTCTTATTTGAGTGGGGTATTATTAATTTGATGTTAGGTTTGCTTTTTTTTTTGATTATTGCACATAGCAAATTACGATGATACTCTCGTCTCAAATCTTCAGTTTTTCTCAATTATCTCAGAAACCTTCACTTTCAGACACATAGAATGTTATGACTTTTAGGTTGAGTATCGATGAGCCTACCTTATGTCAAACGCTCATTTATCAATTCAGTTGTCCAAAGAAAATTAGTTAAAATAATATGACGAATAAAAAAAACGGAGTTTGTCGGTCTCATTCTGACTTACCTGTACTATGTTATGAATACTCCCAACATTGAAAAATCTTCAGGAAGTTGACAATTATTCCTATAAGTTATAATAAAGTTGCATATCATGCGATTATAGTACACAGGATGGTATGTCTCTTCTCAGGACATATCTTCAGTTTTTTGCAAATATCTCAGAAACCTTCACTTGTAAGCAAATGGAATGTCATGACTTTTAGGTTGAGTATGGATGAGCCTAACTGATGTCAAAGGCTCATTTGTCAATTCAGTTTTCCAAAGAAAATATGAAGGAAAATATGACCACATACCATCGTAACTACGCCACTGGTTTACGATAATTGAAAATTATAACTTCAAATTATCACGTTGATAAACCTTGATTAGTGCACCAAGTTTGAAATTTTTTTCTCTAGGAGTTTTAGAGAAAAACAAATTAATCTAAATTTTTTTCGCAATTTTGACACCCTGTATCTCAGAGGGGATGCATTTTAGGACATACCTTGATAGAAACTTTTCATCTCAAAATGTGGCAAGGAATCTGTAGTAGGAGTTTGTCGGTCTTATTCTGACTCACTCTGTATATTTATATATATATATATATATATATATATATATATATACAAAGCAGGAAATTTTTGGGTATAGCAGCAAGCAAAACGTGTACTCTTTTAACACTATATTTCCGATATTTCAACAGTGAATACTGTCATCTTCAGGGAAGCTACAAGTAACAAGCAAAGAAGAAGATGACAGTATTCACTGTTGAAATATCGGAAATATAGTGTTAAAAGAGTACACGTTTTGCTTGCTGCTATACCCAAAAAATTTCCTGCTTTGTATCCTAACTAGTCAGCAAAGACTACCCTTCTACTATATATATATATATATATATATATATATATATATATATATATATATATATATATATATATATATAAAACGACACTTTCACAATAAAATTATTCACCTGCCTCTTCAACCCCCTTGGCGTAATAATAGCTACTGCTATAAAAATTGATATTTCTTGTTACCAACGTCCAAAACTCAAAAAGCGCTATACTGCTGAATAGATAATTGAAAACCCTTTTAAACGCTACCCTTTTCAATAACATTTTTTTATAGGGGCAGCTATTACCTCTAGGGGGTTGAAGATGCAGGTGAATAATTTTATTGAGAAAGTGTAGTTTCGTGTAATAAAAATTGACATATTTTAGGATTCTTCATTTGCATTCATAATTACGTAGAAATGAATGTATCCGTTACTTTAGGATCTCACTGTATAAGAAGTCTGAACTCACTATCCCTAATGAAAACAATATTAAAAAATACATACAAAATGTTGATGCCGAAAATATTGATAAAACTCTCGAATTGAAAAAAAATAATGCAAACACTCGAAAAAATATATATACCCGATAAATATAAAAAATGCAATGTCATCAATATAACATTTTACCTACTTGTCAGTGTACCACATGCTCAACCTTGTTATTCTCAATGGGGTGTACTGATCAAATTAAATGTATCCACATTTATCTACACTTAAATGTTTAATATAACCTTATCTGTCCTATTTGTTTAGTGAAGTTTACTCTTTTTACCTACGCTGTCTTATATATTTATCGTATTGTTCGAACTGGATGAACATTAATAAAATTATTATTGTTATGATTCTACATCAATAAATTCAGTACATCAACTAATCAAAATATACTCTACTAACACAAACAACTGAAGTCTCAAGACTAATAAGCCTACATAAATATGCATACATAGTGATTCAAGGAGAACAAAACAAACATTAGTTTGCTTTGCAACAACGACATCTGAAATTAATGGCTTCTCAGGACAAATACAGTTTGTTTTTAAAAGTTTCTCCCTTGTATACACTACGAAGAAAATTTCATCATATTGGCGAAAGAAAATAAGATCGCAGCGCCACCTATAGCAAGACTTTGAACTACGAATCACGGACAAAGGTTTTTGACTTTACACGTGTTTATATGGCGTTTTGACGATCTGTACTCCTATTTTCAAACAATTTGTGAAAATTTGTGATTTCTATAACTGAAAAGTGATTATGTTTCTATTGAAACACCCCAAAGAACGTTTCCGTCAGGTGATTCAAAGGTATTTCATCTCCGATTAGTTTTGAATGCTTCTGCAATTCAAGGTTGTATGGCGTTTTGATGATCTGTTCTACTATTTTCAAACAATTTGTGAAAATTTGTGATTTCTTTAACTGAAAAGTTATTGTGTTTCTATTAAAAGACTTGAACGATAGTTTCAGTGTAGTTTACAAATATTTTACTTGTTTTTGGAGGTCATGATTTGCAATCAATTATTGATCTGATTCATTCATCAGTCTGTTTGTCAAACAAGCATATACTTCGATATTATTTAGCTTGCCAATTTTCAGTTTCAAAATCCATGCTTTCCTTTGGTCAATTTCTTCAATCTGGTCGAACCAATTGGTGATTTTTTAACCTTGCTTTTATTTTTGGGGGAAATTTGTGATATCCCACATTTCCCTTCTTGCCACATGTCCTGCATCCTGGGACTGAACAACTAGGATTGTATTTTCCCATATTTGGCAGTCTATCAACAGTATAAACCAAAAAAATACGAACAGAAACAGATTTCGAGTATGGAAATATCCTTAATCAACAGAATGAATCAGATCAAAAACTCACAAATCATGACTTCAAAAAACACGTAAAATATTTGTAAACTACACTGAAACTATAGAAACACAATAACTTTTCAGTTAAAGAAATCACAAATTTTCACAAATTGTTTGAAAATAGGAGAACGTCATGCAACCTTGAATTGCAGAAGCATTCAAAACTAATCGGAGATGAAATTCCTTTAAATCACCTGACTGAAACGTTCTTTAGAGTATTTCAATAGAAACACAATCACTTTTTAGTTATAGAAAACACAAATTTTCACAAATTGTTTGAAAATAGGAGTACAGATCGTCAAAACGCCATATAAACAGGTGTAAAGTCAAAAACCTTTGTCCGTGATTCGTAGTTCAAAGTCTTGCTATAGGTGGCGCTGCGATCTTATTTTCTTTCGCCAATTGATAAAAAATTTACGGAAACCCATTCTGTGTTTATCATTATCGCGAAGTTTGCCAGTGAAGCTGTCAAACATTGACAATCAGAGTCATTGCATCAACTGTTCCATCGACTGTTCTCTAATAATAGAAGATTTGTTTTGTCACAACTCTTTTAGTAGTTTAGGAATTTTTTATTAGCATCTCTGGATGTGCTAGGTACTTGTACTTGTATTTTAGGCAATTTCTATTTTATCTCATCTGTTAAAGAAATTCTGCTACTTTCAATATGTTGTAACTCTTTTTATGATTTATGCTGTACAAAATGTAGTATCTATTCTGTTGCATCAATGAATTACTTACCAAATTTGCCATACGTTTCCATAACTATTATTATCAATAATGTTTCAAAAATACCATTATTCAATATTATTTGCTTTGACATTGAAAATGTTCACATATACAGTGACATTCCGAAAGTGGGCAACAAATGGAGAAAATGTTTAGTTGTGATTAATAGTTATTTATGCAACAAGTGCAAAAAGTGAATGTTTATTGCACTCGACGTGAAATTGTCCGACGGGGACCAATTTTTGCACGAGTTGCATACAACATTTTTTCTACGTTCATGCAAAAAGCAAAAAATGATTTATTGAGGTGCGGCACTAGGTGTAGGAAAATGAAAAGCGCAACTTGAATACTTTATTATTAATATCTATTTGCATTGAAACAGGAACTAATACGTTACGAACAATTTAACTCAAACTTTATTTTTACCCTCGATGTTGAAAGTGAATGAACAATTGGTGCAATTTTCAATATGAATATTTCGTAGTGAAGTACCTATTGCCAATCTCACAGAATATCTGCTAAATATGTAGTAGGTTTGAACGTTTATGTTTGTCATGATGACAGCACGTTGAAGTAGAATGACAGATGAGTGCAATAAAAACTTTATTGAACTAGTGCAATAAAGAACTTCTTTTTCCACTGAATATAGTTCAATAAAGTTTTGCTTTTTGCATGAATGTAGAAAAAAAAATTAAAAATTTTCATCAACTCAGGCTCGTTTTTAAACCTACTTAGCCTCTATTAGATATACTAAGTGATTTTTAGTTTGTTGAAAAATTAGCAAAATCTCAAGAGCTATATTTTTCGGAAAATAAGTAACATTTGGATGAAAATTTTTAAGATCTTTGTTGGAGATTATTGTACTACATTCGAGTAAATCGATTGACCTCATTATTACAAAGTGCAAACATTTATGGTAAGGATAAACATCATTGAAAAATTGAAATGAGCTATTAATATCACTCTATTGTCATTAGATTTGAGCCATCATATCCATGGAAAAATAATGCATTGTTTACAATGTGATACATCCAGTAGTGATATTTTCACACATTTAGAAAAATGCGATCGGGAAACATCTAGCTGAAATATGTACAAAACTTAAAATATTTAAAAGACCCTAGATTGAGACTGAAAGGACTTGAACTAAAATGCAAGTGACTCAATGACTCAAGATTGAGAATGAAATCCAAGAGCCAAACTCTATTGACTGATTGGAAAGAGATTGAGACTCAAAAGACTAAAAAAAGAAGTATCGATGAATCAAAGAATTGGGATTGGGAATGAAATTACTGAAAGCAGAATTCTATTGACTGAAAGACTCAAAACTGATGGAATTGAAAGGATTTAATTGCAGTTACAATGACTCGAAAGACTCTGCATACCCACAAATCAATCAACGTGACTTGAACATACCAATCATTTAATTGACGATTTAAATATAAAGAATCAACCAAAAAACATTTTCTTCGATAGTCATTGCTGGGATGATTGGTATTACTGCAAATACAAAAAAAAATCTTTTTCACCACCCTTACAAAAAATATTTCAAGATTTTAATCTTTAGGAGGTACTCCCTTTGCAAAATTTTCAGCTTTGGTGAGATCTTTCACGATCAATTTGAAGAGTGCTATTTTATTAATGAGTACATTCATCTCAAGGATATCTATAACGACATCCGGAATATTCATTTCCATTTTGGCTACGATGACAACTGACAAACTTAAAGTGAAACACACTGTTTAAAAAACGACTAATAACTAAAACTGAAATCCGTTTTACGTTCGCAATCTGTGATATCGACGATTTCGCATTTGATAAGGATACTGATACAGATATAATAAAAAATAAATAAATCATCTATCGAACAAGACTGTGGATATAAACCTCAAATCCTTCCTGTTTTCGAACAAACTCGAATCCAGGAGCGATATCAAGTGTCCAAGGAGAAACCTGGAAGAATATGAGCCACATGTTTGGATAACCCAGATTAAGAAGACCTTAAAAAATATTTGAAGAGTGTAGTTTACACAATAACCACTTAGAATGCCTTCCATTATATTATATGAGAGACATTTCATTGTTCAAACGGGCGCTACGTCGTCATTTTAGACGCGCTGGCATATCCCTTTCCAGGAATTATTTTCATTAAAATTCTCTCATTCGTTGTCTCTCATTCGATTCGAAGTATTTCTAGCTATATGACTGCAGGAGCTAACAAGAATTTCAGTAATTAGCTTTCGAAATACCGAAGTTTATAGCCGAAAAATAATATCATCTGACCTAGCCTTACAACGGTGTCATGTCACTTGTATTTGTTTTCTGGCCTGTCTGTTCCTTCTTGCTAATAATTTTTAGTCTGGCTTATTTTCAATAAAAGTGATAATTACTCTTTATAGATGACCCTAGACTCTATTCTCCGGGAAAAAAGACTTACTTCAGTCCTTGTCTACGGGGGAAGAGTACACGAATACTATTCGGTGTTGACAAATGTGCAACGGTTCCTAGAATACGACCAGCTCGTAGTAGACGGAGATAGCCAACATTACTTTCACCCAGTTGAATATTCTCTCTGCAGCAACCAAAGTAGCACACCTATATTGGTAGAATATTGATACGATATTGTGAGCATATTGACAAAATATTTGAAAAGCAATATTGGCGAGAAAAAAAAATATGAACCTTCAGCGATATTGGTCCAGTATTATTCTTGAAGCAATATTGGCCTCAATATATTCAGCGATATTGGCACAATATCGCTGGTACAACATTCTGAAAATATTGACAAAATATTCAATCGAACTATTGTCGAGAAGTAAAATGTGAATATTTTGCGATACTTGTCAAATATTGTAAAAATATATCAAAAATAGTATTGGTGAAATATTCTTGAAACAATATTGGCCTCAAAACATTCATCCATATTGGTACAATATCATTTGGATATATTGGTGGAAGTTAATATGCCTTGGTGAATTATTAAATGTCTTCTAGTTGATCAATGTGACACCAAACTCTGCCTTTCGGTCGCCATAACTAGGGTAACTGAATCCTAGAAGGCTTTGGCCTTCTTACGGGTATGGCCAATGGATGGAGTCTAATAGTTCCGATCTCTTTAAATAGTTCCAATGTTCCAAATAACCCACAAAAGCGCCAATCAGGAAGCAAGGGTTATAAGAGAGAGAGAACCGATAATTTTGAAAAAAAAGTTGGGTTATGTTTCTTTTGTAAGTCAGAATGTCAAATAAGTAAATTATGGATATCATGTTCAAATTCAATGGAAACATATCAGTTCTAATTTTTTTATGGATTGAAATTGTCAGGTGTACAATTGACTCGAATTACAAAAAAAGCGTCAACTTCCGGACACGGCCCCGATATTCTGTGGCCCCACCACCAGCCATTATGGAACATGGAGATTCAGCCGTAGACCATCTCTGCTGAAGACACAAGAGTATCTTTTAGAAGTGCAGAACCTAGTGTTGTTTTCAGAATGATGTATAAAAGTTGCTAGTGATTGATTAAATATTTCCACAGAGTTACAAACCCTTTATAAAAACACTGAAACTTCTCCGTTAATGGGTTCATTATTCAAACTTAGAGATTACTGTTCTCCCAAATACTTCTCAGTCAGTATATACCATTGTTTGATCAATGCAAATTTTCAAAATTGGGTATCCATTTGAGGTACTGCTAATAACTCAAAAACCATATAATATCGATTATCGAATTTGAATCTTAAGTGCCTAGCATTCGTGAACATAACACATGTCAAGTATATTTGCTGAATGCCTCTCAGATAAAATCAAGCTTATGCAAAAAACTTAAGGCAAAAATTAATACCTATCAGACATATAGGTATTACAAAACATTAAAAAAATATTGACATGAATGAAATACTGCATTTCTGACTCATCCATTTATAATCTTATATTTTTGTATATCGATACCCCCATCGAAAAAGGTTGTAACTCATTTACTTTGAATTTTCAGGAGGGTAGAAAAACAAAATGGAAGAATGAAATAAAATATTTAAGACATTATTAGTAAATCTATAGTTTTCGATAATAGGATTTAGAAATTACAGGTTTGGAAGCATCTATTGTATATTCCCGATTAATCGAAATGTACAGGAATAGTATTTTGATTGAGATACAACCATAATACCTCACATTACTGTCAGTACAAAAAGGTTGTAACTAACGCATACAACCTTTATGCAGACCAGGAACTATATTGGTTCAATGTTTCAACAGTAAGAAGGATTCAAGATCAAGAATGATCATTCTCCATGGAATTTAAAATAAAAAATTCATTAACGCAGGTATTGTTAATTTTAATAAAAAACTGAAAAATACATTCTGAAAATAATGATAACAAAATTCAACTGATTTTCATTCATCGAATGAAACAAAAGTAGAAAATATGTAAATGAAAATGTTTTGTTATAATAATGAACTCAATCAGGTAGTTAAATGAGTCATTCTGAATCATATTGTTCGGCTGAATCGCTAATATTGTTATATGGCAAATTTTTATAATCATTGTGATACATTTCGGGTATTGCTTTTGATGTGCAGAGACTATTTAGATCTTTATACTTAGCCTTTGATATAGGGATCGGTCCACTGAACGCTGGAAATACATCAGCACCAATTCTTGATACAAGCTGTGTTGTTTTTGAACTCCTAGTTGAACAATTTCTCTATACAGGCTTCTTGTCTAAATCGATATAGTGACTATTTGCAGACAAAAAGTCATAATGAAGTTTTATCAAATTTGGCGTTTCATTGTTTATCTTCAGGCATCTGACTCTATTCCATTTAATTTTGTTAGCATCAATGTCTAGGTCAAAATTGATTTGCTGATTCATTAAATATTTAAAATTGAGGATCTTACATTGATCCATTTCTGTCACCTTATACGGTTTCCCTGTAACTTTTGCTGAACGTATAATAGTAACCCACTGTTCAGGAACATAAACTGTTTGATTCTTTTTTCTTCTCTCTATGAGAGCATGCATAGAGTCCCCCTCATTTTGAGTGTGTCCTACTTCGAAAAAAATGTGGGTTATATTGATATTAAATTTTGCTGCGGCGTAGGCATACATACAGAAAACTATCCGATTTCTATTCTGACCACCGCAGTTATCAGAGTGGAATATAAAACTCTTGAATCCTTCTTCAACCTTCATTTCCATGAACAAGTATACTGCTAACTTCATTAGAACCTTTTTTACCGATGGTCTCGTCCCATATGTAACAGAATCCTTCACTCTTTCCTACATCAAATATGGTCAAATTGTAAACAGCAAGCTTCCTCTTATAATAAAATGAAGACACTTCTGACATGGGGGTCGATAAAATTTTCTCCAGGTCATAACAAGCCAGAACCACTGTGCCACTCTGTTGAGCAATCGACTTATGCTGTGATTTCAACTCCCTTACTACAAATTTTCGATGCTATGTGTGATGTATAATCTTTCAGCAGGTTTTCTTTTTCGGCAGTTAAAGCTCTGTGATATATAAGTATCACAAGTTGGGTATAGGTCATTCTTGGGCTTGAAAAAGTCGATATTATACTCGTTGTAGAATATTTCACGATATTGTCTTTCCGTTGCAGTCAGGTCTGGTTTATTCTGATTTTGCTCCATCCATTCTTTATAAAGCCTGTATAATTTAGGGAATGTCAATGTTTCTTCGAAATATTTTCTTTGAGTTCTAGCCCTAACGTAATGTGATTCGACAAAGGGAACCTGAGAAATATGGTTCCTGACAGTTGCTTTGATATCTTCACGTATCTGATTTGGTCGATTGGCATGGCGTCCACGTCGATCATCAAGCCCAACACAATGAGATTCGTCCATATCTATCTTCTTATAGATAGTTGTAACCCATTTGTCAGTGATGTCCAAAGTAGTAAAAAACATCTTTTTGCAAACTTGAACTTTCATACCAGTAATAATGAAGAAGTATTTGTATGTCCAGTGGCGCCATGAAGTTTCAATTTTAGATAATAAGACTTGTCTTCTTGGCAATCTTTCTACACATCTGCTGACAAATTGTATTTGTTTATTATGGTCACCCATGGCCCAAAAATCATTGAAAATGTTAGTTCTTATTTCTTCAGTAAGCTTTTCAGAGCATTTCTCTCTTTCGCATCAGCTTACCTCGCTGATTTATGAATTCTTGTCCGGAATTTTTTTGTCTTTTTTTAATATTGCATTTCCAATTTTTGGGGTCCCTTTTTCTTTTTCGACCTGGATTACTCTTCTTCGGCATTTTTCTAGTATTTTTCTCTTTATCGATGTGCTCTGTATGGTCAACTACTGCACTCGTGCTTGGTTCAATGACATGGTCAAAATTTTCTTGAGGAATATCATCAACTTCGTCGAGCATTTGCCAGTTTTGTTCAGTTTGTGATCCTGTAAAGAAAAATAAGTATAAAACTTTTGTTTTGATTAAGCCTTTATGATTTGTGAATAAATGATATTTAAATTCATCAAAAATATACTTGAAATATTCCTTGAGTATACTTATGCTCTATTGATTGGCGTACAAAAAAGTCATACTAGTTGTCATACTAGTTATTACAAAACATTTAAAATGAACTAACTGATCAACAAGTTGAAAAATAAAAAATACGTGTGAGAATGTTCACAAATATCTATTTTGATTTTGGAATTGACAGTATGAGGAGAGATAACTCTTTAAGGAATTTTTAAAAAGAAACATAGAGAGACACTTGAAGTCATCTGGAAAATTACTGTAAAGATTGAACTCTAACGTATTTTTCTTGGATTTGTTTAGGCGGTAGAGATTTGTTCGAATATTATTTGTGGATCTGGTATTGTGATCATGAACGTCAGATTGTTTGATTAACATATTTGCCTACTTATGAATTTCTAACAGTACACTGTACATATATCTAGGAAGGGAAGTGGAATTATTTGAAGTTTAAGAAAAAGTATTTGACACTGATCTCTATATCCTGAATTTCTGATAGTCGGAGAGATGAGGGACCAAACATGCAACAGTTATATAAAGGCTGATTTTTTTATATCAGTCAACCAGTTTTTGGGACAACTGGCGCGGGGGTGGTCCCGAGCTTGTAAAAAAAACACGTGTGTCGCAACTGTTTTATAAAATCTGAAAATCAGTCTGTGTATAGTAAGACAACTAACAAACTATGCGGACATAGTCAGTCTGCAGAATATTGGAACAGTACGCGTCAGCAGCCCGCTAAACACGTCAAGAAATTTGGTCGGTCAAAGTGTTTTATAAAATCTAAAAATTTCCGTGCAAGTAGTTCATAGTAACTAAAACAAGACTTAAATAGTCAGCCCGAAGTTTCATGGAACAAACGCCGGCAGCAGTTAATAGAAGTTTTGTTTCTGAGATATAGGGTGGTGAAATTTTTTACGGGAATTATAAAATATCATGAATATCCTATAACCGATTTTGTTGAAATTAGTTGTATCTATTTGAACTGATGAGGCGCTTATTGAACCCTAACCAGATTGAAATAATTAGGGCCAGTGGCGTCTCAGTAGGCACCACAGTCAACATTATTGTAAAAAAAGTACGCCACCGACTGTTTCCGTAGATTTTGATTTGTTTAGATTGAGCAACTGAAAATATAATATTTTGGTCTCCTGTATTTTCTTCATATCTACCTACTTTTTTGAGAAAAAATAAAAAAAACATAAAGTAAAAACCAAAAATAAATATATTAACAATTGCGATATTACAGTAAATGAGCAAAATGTCCACCTTTTGGTTTGATACACGACCGCATTCGATTTGCCATTGATTGCCTGACACGTTCAAAAATTTCTGGAGTAGTCCTAATTACATTGCAATTGTCAATTATTCGATTGTTCAAGTCATTCACATCTAGTAGGACAGGAGTTTTTTAAGCAAGAGCCTTCAGATGACCCCATAAATAGGAATCTAGAGGATATATATCAGGACTGCGAGCTGGCCAATATTGAGGTCCTGCACGAGCAAGAACACTAAAATGAACTGGAGCCCCGTCGTGCATAAACCCCTTGTTGCCTCTTACAAGTATGGATGCTTCTAACGAAATGGGTAAATGATCTCGCAAAAAGTCCGTGTGGGATTCACCTGTTAAAATTTCTTTTAAAAAAAATGGGCCAATTAGGTAGTCACCAATAATTCCTACCCAAACGTTCAGCGAAAATTGATGCTGAAAATGATTTTCTCTAATAGTGTGGGGACTTTCTTCGGTTCAAAAATGGTTATTGTGAAAGTTCTCAATGGCATTTCGTGAAAAATTTGCTTCATCCGTAAATAAAATATTTGGTAAAAATTTATTATTGTGTGCCATCATACGAATCAACTACCTGCAATCTTGGATGAAAATCCAAGGCAGTAGAGCTTGGACCCGCTGTATGTGATATGGGTATAGGAAGTTTTTTTTAGAACTTTCCAAACGGTTTTTGGGCTGGCTTCAAGCTGCAGTGCAATCTTCCTGGTACTATATGAAGGATCTTCTTCCATCGCATCAAGTAAAGCTTCTTCTAGTTGAGGCGTTGTTACCGTTTCTGGTCCGCCACCTGCATTTTCATTTAAACTCTCAGTTTCACGTGATCTTGCATGTAGCGTTCTAAGGGCGGGTTGTACAAAACAAGTTCACCTCCAGTTCAACTAAACTTAGTTTGGTTGCTAAGGAACTAGAAATTTCATTGGCTAATCCCTAGCAACTGAAGTGAGTTTACTTAAACTGCTGTTGAACTAGTTTTGTACAATTCGCCCTTAATGTTTTAGCACAAGGATTACTTTGTTAGGATCTGTCCTGGTAAATTCTCCGTGCTTCTAACATATTTTCATTTGCTTATCCATAAATAAGGTGCATGCCAGCCATTTCAGTGTTAGTAAAATAATTCAAATAACAACCAATAACCCAAACAATGTTTTAGCACAAGGATTACTATGTTAGGATCTGTCCTGGTAAATTCTCCGTGCTTCTCACAAATTTTCATTTGCTTATCCATAAATAAGGTGCATGTCAGCCATCTCAGTGTTAGTAAAATAATTCAAATAACAACCAATAATCCAAAACAAAAATGAACTTTTTCAATTTGGAATGAAATATGTTCAGGAATAACCCTACTATCAATGTCAGCTGCTCTTCAATGCAGGTGTTCATGATTTGCAATTGAGTTGCTTATTTTTTTTTCTCGAAAACGAAGCTATATATGAAGAAAGTACATGCGTCCAAAAAGTTGTATTTTGAGTTGCCTAATATTAAAAAATTAAAATCTACGGAAAAACAGTAGGTGGCGTTCTTTTTTACAATATTTTTGGCTGTGGTGCCCACTGAGACGCCACTGGCCCTAATAATTTCAGTTCAGTTCGGGCTAAATGAGCGCCTTATCAGTTCAAATAAATGTATTGAATTTCAACCAAATCGGTTATAGGATATTAATGATATTTTATAATTCCCGTTTCTTCTTTAAATTTCAACTGCCTGTATCTCAGAAACAAAGCAACTCTGAACATACTTATTCATAGGAACTTTTCTTCTTGAAATGACCTAACAAATTACCTCCTGCAGTAAGGAACAGTTGCTAGGAAACACGCTGTATAAATTAAGCGCTCGGTGCGCCCTTTTATTGACTGCTGACGGCGTTTGTTCCATCAAACGTCGGCCTGACTATGTTAGTCTTGTTTTAGTTACTATGAACTACTTGCACGAGAATTTTTAGATTTTATAAAACACTTTCACCGACCAAATTTTTTGACGTGTTTAGCGGGCTGCTGATGCATACTCTTCTAATATTCTGCAGACTGACTATGTCCGCATAGTTTGTTAGTTGTCCTACTATCCACAGACTAATTTTCAGATTTTATAAAACAGTTGCGACATACGTGTTTTTTTTTACAAGTTCGGAACCACCCCTGCGCCAGTTGTTCCAAAAACTGGCTGACTGACGGCACGCTATTGATATTAAACCTATTCATGACCTAATATTAAAATATCAGCCTTTATAAAACTGTTGCATGTTTGGTCCCTCAGCCCTTGGACCTTGATTATTCTGACCGCTTTTTTCTAAAGTATGAAATTCTTTATAGCTCCATTGGAATTTCCCCAGAGACTGATCCCATGACTGATTTGAGAGTGGAAAGTGGAGAAATATGTTGTTTCCAGTAGTTTATCATAGCTAGTGATATCCTTCAGTTGACGTACCTAAAAGTGTACTACATAACCACAATGACTCCAAGTAATTTTACATTGTAGTTCTAGCTGCAAAATTGAGTTGTTTGGTTTTGTCAGAATTCAATTCAAGTTTGTTTGCAAAAAAATAAGTTTGTGCTTTTCTATTTACCTCTTCACATAATTTCGCAAGTTCTAATAAGTCTTTATCGGAATAATTCAAAGTAGTATCACCGGAATACAGAACAGATTCATGTGGTTTCATAAATCGTCTGATATCCACACAAATGATAAACAAGAGCGTCCCCAAAACTGATCCTTGAGGAACACCATGCTCAATAAGTTTGAAATTCGAAGAAGTACTATTGGTAGTTACAGCTTGATGTTGACCCTTTGAATATACCTCATTAAAAACAAAGTCACTCCCCTAACGCCATAGTAAAATAGTTTCTCTAATAAGATGTCATGAGAGACGCAGTCGAAGGCATTGGATAGGTCTTAAAGTGAAACTGCTGTATGCTGCCCTTGCTCAATGTCCTCGACTGCATTGCTAACGACTTTGAAAACATATTATACACACAGGGTGTCCCAAACTCGATGGCATATCAGACGTTTCTGGAAAAGGGGACATTATTTCGAAAATTCGGTTTCTAGGATAATCAGTATCAATCTAAAATATTTTTAGCGCTGCGGCGTTGCCGCTTCTATCGAAAAGTATCAACAACTTTGATATTTTAAATGGAATACCCTGTATATTATTGCAGTTTTCGCTTTGCTATTGCTTTCAGATTATTTTCATCGAATACTTCCCTATACCTATCTCTAGTGGTTTTCAAGAAAATCATTAATTTCCTTATTTTTGTTCAAAACAGCTTCAATTAAATGTTTATTACTGCAGTATTTGGATATGTAGAAAGCTGAAATTTTGGATGTAGTTTGACAATGTACTGTGTATCAGTTATGACAAGAGAAATTCGTTCTTCATTATACAAGATCGTTGAACATTTGTGATTTCACCGATAGATACAAAAGTGGTGAAAAGCGCATTTTTTCAAATGGAAGACCCTGTCATCATCAGATATCCTGAAAGACAATTGAATTTCTTTTAAAATGATGGATCATGTTCCTATACCTGAAGAATCAGGTTTCCGAAATGATAGCAAGTTTTCTATAAAAATTGGATTATTTTGCCATATTTTGTACCAATTGGGCAGAAATGAAATGTCATGGAACATGTCATTATGAAAATTCGAAGATAAATACATTAATAATAAAGCGTTTGAGGGTTCAATGAAGTAAATTTGATTAGAAAAGAATCAAAATGGAAGACAATAATAATTCAAATGAAGTTTTGATGAAATTGTTTATTCTTTATGGTCAATGTGATAAATTATAGCAAGAACAAGCAAAATGTTGTACAAATAATGATTAATATTAAGAGTATTATAAACTCAAAAGCTTTTTTGGAGACCTGGATAATAAATAATTTTTTACACTTCTTTCTGACAGAATTCACTATTTGTCAAATTAACAGATTGTTTTGCACTTTTTTGGTCACGGCATACTACAGATTATTTCAATCGGGAAATATTACCTATTTCGAATCGTTATACTGGAAATTGAAAATGATGGATTATAATGCATATTAAAATGAAGATATTTCGAATCTGTTTTATATTCACTGTTAGTGTAAAAACATGATTTCAAGAACACGCAGAAAATTCAATGAACTTACCACAAATGAATAGAAAAAAATTCGGAAGAATCGAACGGAATTATGCTTTCTTTGAGAATGTTGAGGCGCCAAGAGGTGATCCTTCAAAACGTGTCGATTTCTGTGAATGAATTTCAACATGGACTTATGAAATTCCAAATTTCCTTCAGAAAATTATATGGAAAATATTTGAATAATATGAGAACAACAGTTAGGAACTTTTTGGCAATTTGCCGCTTCATGTATATCGAAGTGGTTGGTATCAGTTGGACGGTGCCTCCCCTCAATGTAGACAAGAAGTGAGCAGAGAACTGACTACAACCTTTGAAGAACGGTGAATAAGATGCTTGGCCACCGCGATCCCCAGATATAACTCTTCTAAATTTTCACATTAAATCAAATTGCACTTCGAAAACATGATTAAGCGATTAATATGACCTTTATTTGCTTATTGATAAAATTGAGTTCTGCTTAAGGTGAATCATGATTTGTCAACAGACACACGTTTTTCAGAAACCCTGAATGAGAGATAAAATTATCATGGAGATAAAAAACCGAACCAAGCATACTTTGTTCAAATCTGAATTAAAATTTCGTCTGTATTCCTCGATTCATGCAATATCAGTTTTGGAAAACACTGTTGTGACAGAAATATAAAATATCAACATGCAATGAACAGATACAAATATAGAACAAATTCGACAAAAATTTATCAGATGTTTATTTGGATAATTATTGGATTCCATTTCGATTCTTTTCTGATCAAAGTAACGTTAATGAATGCGCAAACGATTTATTATCAATGTACTGATTTTCGAATTTTCGTAATGACGTGTTCCATGACATTTCATATCTACCCAATAAAAAATATGGCAAAATAATCCAATTTTTATAGAAAACTTTCTTTTATTTCGGAAACCTGACTCTTTAAGGGTGTTCCATTTGAAAAAGTGCACTTTTCACCACTTTTGTGTCTTCAGTAAAAAACATTCACATGAAGCTATGTTTCGCACAAAAAATTAGGAAATTTAGGAATTTCTCGAAAACCACTGGAGATAGGTATAGGAAAGTACCATATGAAAATTATTTAAAAGCAATAGCAAAGCGAAAAATGCAATAATACAGAGGGTATTCTGTTTAAAATATCAAAGTTGTTGCTACTTTTCGATAGAAGTGGCAACGCCGCAGCGCTAAAAATATTCTAGATCGATAGAGCAGAACTGGTTATCCTAGAAACCAAATTTTCAAAATAATCCTATTTCCCTTTTTCTAGAAACGTCTATTAGGCCATCGAGTTTGGAACACCCTGTATATTTTTTCCATAAACGTGTTCATTGTTGTCTCAGTTCATGGAAACAGTGAGATTATATTTTTTCTCTTGCTGGATGATAATTCGGCCTGGAAATGGCTAAATTTCAAGTGCAGCAAAAACTGAGAATTACTTACTAAAACATATCTTCTATGTAGATCATAATGACGTCATTCCAGATAGAGCTATAGAGATAGAGAAAATACACATAAATTGCTGGTTTCAAGAACACCGAAAAAAAATTCCAATTACAAAACGTGAAATCACATCGACGAAAATGAATCTAGTTGAATTTCCATTTCATTTCCCTCTTCCACTTGCAACTTCCGAAACTACTCGGAGCCGTTTAACCCATCGATATTCCTCGAGAACCATGAATTTCAATTAGACTGAAAATTATTCAGATTGAAAAGGGTTGTAGCTGCGCATATGCATCTAATGACTTTCACTTGGACGGACATCATTCGATCCCTCTCCGTGAGCTCACATTCATTTTCGGATACTAGTTATTAAAGTATCTAGGGGTTGGCTGAAGAGTGCTATTTGATTAGCAGCCAAAATCTGAAGGATTTGTATTGAGGATAAAAGTTGATTCCAACTCAAATTCAAATAGAGGGGAATGGAGCTGGTGCTTAGTCTGGTTAGTTGTCACAAGGTTCACGTGAAAAGTGGGATAATGAATAAGTGAAAAAAGACCGTTACCTAGGAGTATGTGACAAGAAACAGTATGACCATAAATTATGTATCAAGGGCGTAAAGTAGGCGTGGATGATGGCCCGATGGCGTTAGCCGAGGGCCATCACACGCCGAAGGCCTTAAACGCATTTTACGCACGTGATACATACAAAATTTTATGCACTAGCAGTTTTATAGCGCGAATCACAAATACTGACTTGAATTGCAATGGTCTACACGTTTCATACGTTATAGTCTAAGAGCTGGCTACATAAAAATGCTTGTATCTGGTACACCATTCATTTCTGTTGAAAAGCGTACCTTTGGTATAGCTGAACACAAATCTGCCGGTCTGCCATCGCAAAGCCGTGGCTGAAAGCGGGGGCGTACGGTTGAACATGTGAAATTTGGGTGTGAAAAAAATCATTAGGTACACGGATTCTAATTATGGAAGAAGCTTGTTTTTATATTAAGGAAACGCGGAAAAAATATTTGCTGACAGTTTACTAGGGGCTAAAGTGCCGCCAGAGCGCGCCAAAGAGGTGTAAAAGTTTTAAAAGGTACACGTAAAAAAATCTTTTATATTATTATTTAAACATTAAGTGAACAATGTACCAAGTGGCTGACAAAAAAGTGGTGGCTAAAGCCTTGGCAGACGGCATGGAAATGCAAGTTATCATTCAAGCTCTTTTATTGGGCACAACGCGATATTTAATTATGGAATAAATATGGAATTGAACTGTGAATACATTATTAGAAAGACAAATAGTGCCATTATATGTTATATGTATACTCATATTTTCATTAATCGAATACTACAAAAATATAAACAGATGCTACTTAATTCCGCTGGTAGTGCCTGACTCGGATTAAAAAACAAACTACTTATCTGGGAAAAATGATAGAACGCTTTTATTTCTAATAGGAGAATTTGCATCTGGGCAGCGACGTTTTTTTCCAATACGTATTCCACTCGGATAGAGGTTTCCATGATTTTAATATTTGCTGGCTATCAATAGAAACATATAGACATCTATTATATTTCATCAATATAGGTGATAATAATTATCACTGATGGAACTAATTAATTTTTCTTTTTCATTCACTTTCCGTCAATGACAGAATCAAAATGTACCCGTTAGCCGATATGGTTTTCTTATTGTATGAGGACGGTAGCGCTGCTACGGGGGAGGTGGATTCGATTAAGGCTGTTCCTTGTCACCTTCATTACCTTCAGTTCATACACGATTGGGCGAGTCAAACTATTATCCAAGCATTAGGAATTTTATCTGGCTCATGCCTGAGTTGTAAGATGTGTCCTATATTCAGTCAGTTCCTAAATAGTAGATGGAATTGGATGGACCGTCGTTGGTCATATCACCCTGCATATAATGTTACATTCTCACGTTTCACTATTTCTGAAAAATCTTGGCCACTAGTAGAATGGTAATACGTTTCTCAATTAATAACTATGAAACTAATAATAGTAGGTAACTGATTTCTGAAACGTTGATATTTTGTCATTTTCATCATCGAAATTTTTCAAGATCACCCTATAAATCCCAACGAAATCATGTTTATACGGTATCAGCTATCTTCGGAGGATGATAATTTACTTGAATATACAGGTTATGTACGAGAGAACCGGCCATATATTTCACCAATTTTTCAAATCCTGTACGAAATGTATGAATTGTGATTAATGATGCAATAATAATATTGCATGCCAAAACAATTTTATCAATATTTCATTATTACATCGAATTTTCAGACATTACTAAAATGTTTTTATTTTTCACTATGTACAAAATGATATAATCTGCACCATCTGAATGATATTGAGTAATATGAAGGTACGTTGATGATAAGACCGAAAAAAAATGCAGTTGGCGTTTTCAATTCCCGAAAAAATAATTAAATAAAAATTACTGATTTTTAACTTGTATTTCAAAATCTATACAACAATGAACTTTGCGATTTTGCTCGTTCAATCAGTACATCGAATACTACAATACACTGAAAATTCAGATAATTTCGCCGAGTACCATTTTACCTATAAAAAGTGAGGGATCCTTTCTCAAGCACCGTAAATACACTATTTTCGTCATAGTCTTCAGGCCAATTTGATTAAAGGCTTGTTGAAACTCTTCGTTTTTTTTGAGTATTTTTAAAGGGCGGCGCTTTCTCTTCCTGAATAATTCAGGATTATGATCGCAGCCAGTTAAGGCATGAAGTCCTGTCAATGATTGACAGAATAAATCACCTAACGTTTCATACAACGCTGAAACGTCAATGATTCTCTGTTTATTCCAAACTCCTGTTTGTATATAAATAAACTTTGCTACCTTGTTGAACATTAATTATATTAGCTAACATTATAATTAAAATGTCTGTATCGGAGCATTTTAATACAATATTTGCTGTTGTGTCAATATTGCACGGGTGGTACTGAGCACTGAACTCCACCTCTAGCAAATGACCTTCGGCATCAGCCCCTCCAAATATCCAGTGCGTTGAGAGCGATTACAAATCTTCTCTTTAGCGCGCTTTTTCAAGCCGTCTGCCAAGACTTTAGCCACCACTTTATTGTCAGCCACTTGATACATTATGTACTTTATGTTTAAATAATGAAATATAATAGTTTTGTTTCATGTACCTCGTGATTTTTTTTAAATGAACTTTTACACCCCTTTGGCGGGCTCTGGCGGCACTTTAGCCTCTAGCACACTGTCAGCCAATATTTTTCCGCGTTTCCTTAATATAAATACAAGCTTTTTCCATAATTAGAATCCGTGTACCTTCTGATATTTTTCACACCTAAATTTCACATCTTTAACCGTATGCCCCCGCTTTAAGCCACGGCTTTGCAATTGCAGACTGGCAGATTTGTGTTCAGCTATACCAAAGGTACGTTTTTCAATAGAAATGAATCGTGTACCAGATGAAAGCATTTTTATGAAGCCAGCTCTCCATCTATTATGCATACAATAATTAAGGAATATCAGGAATGTGAAACTATAGTAGCTGAGTGCTATATTGGAGAATCTATTTCAAATAAATAGATCATCACCGAAAAAAATGCCAACGATTATGAACAAATGTTAGAAAGAGTATTGCTCTATTGAACTGAAATGATTCTAATTCGTGTTAGGAATTGCAGGAAATGATGTGTGAGTATAGACAATTTGAGAATTTTGTCTACTTTACGGCCCGCTGGGCCATAATGCGCCCACTGGCGGTAAAGTGCCACTTTACGCCCGGCGAACCGGGCGGTAAAGTGTACTTTACCGCCCGCTAGTGCATAAATAACTAATATGAATATGAAAGCTTGAAACTTGGTATACATTATGGACAATATTTTTATTGTAAACGTAAGATTCTTAAAGTTGGGATTTTTAAGATCACGTGTTTTCAGTACAAACTCAAAATTGTTTTATAAATGGTGCCATTTGATATAACAGATCCAACTTTCGCTTTTAATATATATATTTGAGCACAATTTTAAAATGATGTTGACTAAATGCATGGACAATAGAGACACGGTCGTCGCATCCGCCATGTTTGTGACGTCATTTTTAAACAAAAAGGCCGTAAATATCTCATACCTATGTATTGTATGGATGTGCATAATTAATAGCACAATATTTGTTCTTTAGTTCAGGGCATAGCACAAAAGACCCCTGTTTTTTGTGGTTCATAGTGTCTTTAAGAGAACCTTTCTTTCCATAACGTTTTTTTTATTGTGGAAGCTGTAGTAGTAGTGGTAAGAGAGAACACTTTACATTACATCCTAATAATTCAAAATAATAATGGACTTACCTACATGTGCAAGGTAAACAAAGCTTATTGCTAAAACGTGAAACTATTGTTAATATAAATTTTATTTCAGTACATCCGAATTCCCAACTGCAGGCGGAACAAATTTTGCGGTTGTTGATGATGACTATGAAAGCTCACTCAGATCTGTTCCACATCTTTTTTTTTACCTGAATCAACTGAAAAGAAAATGGAATCATTTACAGATCATGTGCAAGTTTTAGAACCAGTTACCGAAAAGGCAAGGAAAGAAAAATATGGTTAATTTGTACAGCACCATAACAAGATGAAATAATAAATTAAATGAATTGTCCAAAAGAAATGTGAAGCTCAAATTAAACAACTTAATTGGAACTAATCAATCATTATAGTGAATAAAAACCTCTCAGTTTATTTCTTATCCAATTTCAACACTGCATTAGTAGTAGTTCACTACGGTACTGAATAGTCTATTTGAATTTCCCGCGCAAATATACTACAGTGACGTCACAAGCGACGACCGTGTCTCTAATATCCGTGGACTAAATGCACCTTAATTCCAATATGGCAAATAATGTGAAATGTCATTCCAACAAACCGCTGCTGTCACAGGCAACTTCACAGATTTTATGTTACCGCGTGAAATTGTCACTGATTTTGCATAATTTGCAACTTTATTGGAATCCATTAAGCCAGCTCTCTCTCTCTCTCTCTCTGAATTTTTGGATAAATAGTCGTTATATTGTAACAATTTTGTATTGTTATTATGTCTAGGTCAGGTTAGTCAGGTCAGGTATGGTTGGCTAGTTATTTACGCATTTTTACAATTTGGTTTGCATGCAGATGTTTGTTTAGGTAGGCTGGATTGCTCAGGTTAGGTTTGTGTGTGATGGTAATGGGTGGGATGCAAGCGTCAGCGACTAGGCCCCAGTGGGCCCTTTTCGCAATCTCCGGCATCTTCACTCATCCCATGGCGGATACCTGCTCGAACCTCTTCGAACTTCTTATGAAAGTCGAAATGTCCTTCCATTGCAATGAGTGCCTTAATAGTGGCAGCTCCGAAGACGTTTTGTCTGAGTCTGCCGTAAATACCACATTCGCACAGGAAGTGGAAGGAGTCCTTCTCCTCACCACACTCCGCTCATAGTGGGCCTGCCTCAACTCTGATGAGAACCAGGTGCGTCCTGAGGCTGCAGTGGCCGGTTGGAACTACCACCAACAGTCGGAGTTCTTTGCGGCTTAGCTTCAGTATCTTGGCCGTCCTTGCCCTGTCGGGTCCCGATATCATCTGCTTTGACTGCCTGCAGCCGTCTATCCCTCTACACTCTTTTCCTAATGTATCAACGGCCCACTCCATAGAGAAATAAAAAAGAAGAGAGTGTCAGATCAGTGGTGACGTCAGGCGCCTTAGACACTAGCGACACACTACGCGGGTGGGTAAACTAAAAGTAAGCGGTTAATTTGAAACCAGTTGGGGATAGTGTGTTTTCTTATTTTCATCAATAAGGTGCAGCAAAAATTCCCACAATATATTGATGAAAGCTTGAAAAAATCGAAAACAATTCTTGATATTTTCAAGTTTTTAATAATATATTGTGAAATTTTTGTTACTTCTGTTTTATTATTAATAGATGCCACCAAGTAAGGGTATCAATCATAAAAATTATGTCCTTATCTCTTTGAAAGAGTCTTTAAACTGTTCGATTACTAGCATGGTTGAAATTTATGGAAGTAATACACATCTCAATCATATTGTGTGTGTTTTTGGGTCCAAAGACGAACAGTATTTTCAGAACATGGGGATTATGGTTGGGAGTATTTAAATAGGATAATAAAATGGTACTCTATCAAAATATGTTTATTTAAATTACTCATATATACATATTTATATAATAATAATACTTTATTCACATAAATAAATACAAATACAAGTTTTTTTCACGTTTGTGAAATAAAGTAGAGTCCGATAAGTGTATACACACTTGTTTCGGAATGAGAACATAGAAACTTAATATAATATACATACAACATATACATTTAGAATGATGGAGTTGAAAAGTAAGTAATTTTATAACATGTTTTTTTGAAACCTGTGTGTGTGTAAAATTTGTAGAGGAGAATGAAGAAACTATGTATTATTACAGTTATTGCTTCGTCTTTGTAACAGCAAGCGCAGTAGCTTATTTAACCAATTTTTGTTTGGGTGCATTGTCATTTAAATATTTTCTTATAATAAATGGAACACAAATGTTAATTAATTTCAAAAATATTTTATCAATGTGCATTTTGCAAGTAAACCAGTCAATATTTGTATGATTTACAATTGTACATTTTAACTTTTGCAGAATGTTTTCAACATGGCCATAAACTGGCAGAGCTGAATAAATGATATCATAAACTTGTGCTAAAAACAGAGTTAAATTTTTGTTTGCATAATTTAACCTTTGTTTATCATCATGCTCTTTTAACATTGTAAATGTATGGCATGGTTCCCAGTCTGTCACTGTCAAATTCGCTATACACTCTTCACACTCCAGTAATTTTGATGTAATTAATTTTCGAATCAGATAACCCGCAACATATGTTATGGCCTGGGTATCAAATTCAGTTTCTTCCAAAATTGGCGAACACACAACTATGTTCTTTAACTCTTCAATAGTCGAAACTTTATTTCTTATATGATCAGTGGATTCAAGAAAAGACACCATGTTTTCTAAAATACTACTCTCATCAGCCTCACAGTTAGAATTAATATTTTTCGACTCTATTAAATTGTTCAGTATGGAAGTTTTTAGTCCAGATATAAATTGGAAGCAGTTTGGATTCGTATTTGCTGCATAATATTGCCTAATGGAAGCAAAAAGATTTTCTAATGGATCTGTTGATAGTGATCTGGTTCTTAAAAATTTCATACCAATTTCCTGGCAAATACTAAAAACTTCCATTACTCCATGTATAGTTAATATCCAGCAAACTTTAAATGGTAAAGTTTTCTTAATTTCATCGGAATATATGTTATGAAATTCCCAACTTTTAATTTTCGGGAGTATGTCTTTCCAAAATTTAATATGTCGGGACTTCAAAGACAAACATCTTCTGAGAGCTTTGGAATTAAATTTGGGCGTATGGCTATTTAAACTGTCAAACAGACTGTCAATGTCTTCAACAAATTCAGCAGTGTAAATAGCTTCCGCAGGAAGCTGTTCTGGAGCACTTCCAATCATGCTCTCTATTGTTGCAGCAACTGTGTGACTCATCAGTTTAGCTGCTCTAGACACTTTCATTTTATTTTTGTTGTTTCGGCTTATATCAAAATCCTGTTCTCTTATTTTATACATTGTTTGAAACCTCTTTTTTCTGTCTAAATGAAAAGCAGATTTAATGTATTGGGACCTGGCTATTTTATGTTTATCAAAATATATATTATATTTAAAAAAAGCATTTCTGGTACATTTAAGCATATGTGGTGGGTCAAACAATGTATAAATTTTTTGATTATTTAAAATAAAATGTGGTGCAGAAGTAGTAGTTTCACAGCATTGTGTTATGTTTTTCAATTTTTTTAACTTTCCCTTAGATTTTGGACACATTTTAGATTCTTCCACAATACAACTTTCACCTGTGCAAGGTGAATGTCTAAATGTGCACGAACTAGGGCATTTTCGATGTCGTAATATTTTTAAAGCAGCTCTAAAGGTACTACCTAAATCACACACAGTTGCTAGAACATTCAAACCTACTTTTTGAATGGCTGAAATGACTTCATTCAAAATTAATAATAAATCAGTGGTCTTTACTTGACTGGCTGTAAAATAGTAAGCCACAGGTTGTTTCCATGCTTTGTTTATGCCATGAATCATAAAGACAAGAGCATGATCGGCTACTACCTTTTTTCGGCCTAATCCACATATCCTACAATTTTATCATTAACTGTGTCGAGTACCAACTGTTTAGACAAAGAAATTTCGTCAAATAAAAGGACACAGTTTCTATCGATTTCTTTCATAGATTTGACTCTACTTGACAGTTTCTGAAATATGTTATCATTTACACCAGGTTCAAACTTAACATCCCTTAAAATATTGTTCATAGTAGATTTACTTGGTAATGTTAAGCATCTACCTAAAAATTTATAAGCCTTGGGACCCTTCTTATACAGTGCTAAAGAGAAAACTTTATCCTGCTTCGTCCAGCATGGTTTATTTTTTTTTGAATTTTCCAAACTATGTTTAATAAACTCAATACCTAGTGGATCTACTTTACCTGCTTTAAAATTCGAAAATAATGTTTTTCGAGCAAGATTAACAGCATAATTCAACTTTTTTTTGGAATTTTTAAGGTTGCTTTTCAATTTTGAAATCTGCTTGTTTTGTTTAACGGTAGTCTGATAAAGCTTTCTCTTTCTAGGTGTCAAGTTCTTTGCCCTCGTTTCATTAATAGAATGTAATATTCCTATTCTACGTGTCTTCATCTCAGGGGTAACACATCTTTCCTCACAAATGCTTGTTAATGTTTGTGTTTTAGAAGTTCCTACAAATGCATCACAACAAATAACATTTGGAATAATGTTAATTTTTTGTTTCGACTTACAGGCAAGTGGTAACGCATATTTACATAGTCTATTTTTCATTGTACTTGTAAACGCATCATCATTAAAATGATCTTCACATAAATGCATTTCTTTGGTAGCATATGGTAAGTTCAATATTTCACACCACCTTTTTCGTTGTTCACAATCCAAAGGGAATTTGAAAAATTTCTTATTTTGAAACTGTTCTTCTCTAATTGGCCAGTAAAATATATTTGGACACACTGAACATTTATATTTGTGATTGCCTGGTAAAGACATCCTTAGTGACCTAGAATTAATTTTAGTTAAAACTTTATTCATACGTTATCAAGTACACCATTACCTCTTTATAAATGTAAAAAAAAGCTTCCTTCTCTCGTAAGTCTGCGTGCAAGGAATTAATTAGTCTATAGACTATAACAACCTAGAATATGAATAATATTATTAAAACTGAGTATTACACATCACTTAAAGACTTACCGTAATATGATTATCAAAATAAAAATATTAGATTAATAATGCCAATAAAGTGTTCACAATGAAAATATAAAACATAAATCACAAGCTCATTCAGTTGAAAGCAAACAACAAACTGAACAATCAAAATGACAAAATGGCCGTCACATTAATGATATTTCATGTGTCAATGTCAAGTGTCACTCTTCTTCTTTTTTACAGCTCACAGATGACAATCATTTCTTTCTAGATTTCGAATTTCGAATAGAAAGTTCTCTCTCTAACATTTATATTCTCTCTCTGCGCGGGTGGGTGGCGCAGAAACCCTAATCTCGTTAATTCCTATCTAACTGACAGTCTATCCATTTTATATTGTCTTTGGCCCACTCATTCAGTGCCGTTGTTACTTGCCTCCTTGTTGTGCCGAGTGCGAGTTCGGGCCCATAGTAGGGTTGTCCCAAAGAGATTAAACGTTATTTGACTAGGAGAGTCTATTCCCCATGAGACAATAGGGGCACTAATAGAAAGAGATGAAAGAGAGAGAGAGTATGATTTATTGTCCAAAGATACAAGATCCTGTTGACAAAGTGAGGGCCTAAAAACTAACCTTAAACTAAAGTAGAAAACACTCAAAAATAGATAAAATAGGAAAAAACGTCACTGATATAGTATTAAAATGTCTTATAAATCAATTTAAAAAACTAGCACCTGAGAAACATCTCACAACATTTTAAAACAAGTTTGAGTTAAAATATATCATCATAAAATGCTTGTATACTATAATAGGGTTTATCCAACAAGAGTGCTTTTACTGCCTTTCTGAAACTTTCTATGGATCTAATTTCTTTAATATGTTTTGGTAAGTGATCTTACCTCCTCCATAAATCACTGAATCTTTAATTAGTGTCAATGATGGAATCGGGAGTTTAATGTCGCCAGCTTTTGACGGGTGGCATGATGTGGGTATGTAGTGTCAAATTTGTGAAGATGTTTTTTAATCAGACATGTCGTTTCCAAAACAAAAATTGCAAATACTGTTGATATTTTGTGTTTAATAAAAAGAGGCTTGCAGGAATCACGAATTTTTGCTTTGCACATATACTTTACTGCACGTTTGTGTAGTACAAAAACATAGTCTATTAGATTCATTTTACACACCCCCTAGAATGGGATTCCATATCTCAAGTGGGATTCTACTAAAGAATGGTACACAATCTTGGAGAAAGAAAGACCATGTTCATTCGATGTAACTCTTACCGCATAACACCCAGAAGACAGTTTTTTGTTCAAAATTGAAACATGTTCCTCGAATTTTAATCTGCAATCTATATGAATGCCTAGAAATCTTGTATGTTCAGTATTTCCTATAACATCATCACCCATGACCAGCTCATCTAATTCACCTGTGAATGACATGATATTAGTTTTTGCCATATTAATAGCTAACTTATTTGAGTCGCACCATCTTTTCACCTCTTACATATCATCCTTGATAATTTCAAGAAGTGTTTCGGGATTTTTATTATTCCAGAATACACTCGTGTCATCCGCAAACAGTGTTATTTTTCCTGAAAAGTTTGTTCTGGCCAAGTCATTTATGTAGAATAGGAAGAGAGTTGGTCCGAGTATTGACCCCTGAGGCACACCACATTCTACATTCGGAGTTTTAACAACTTGGCTTCGACCTGACAGATATGATTCAAGAGACATCCCTAATGCCATAGTGGTAAAGCTTTCGTAACAGTATTCTGTGTTATTCTGTACTCATGTCCAAGTACGTCACTATGACGCGTTGATGCTACAAAACTCTGATTGGCTAGAGCTCATTAAAACCTCCTGTTAGTTTAGTCTCTTTGGAGTTGCCCGGCTCCTTGCTTGGCTAACTGGTCCGTCTGCTCGTTGCCTTCAATCCCTGCATGACCTGGGACCAGCATCAGCGTTATTTCGTTTTCAGTCGCAAGACTGTGTGTGCAAATTGTGATCGAAAAACTAATTCACGCATTTTCGAGTCTCGCAAGCTAGGTTAGCTTGCTCAGGTTAGGTTTGTGTGTCAATTTCGAGCGAACAAACAAATTCCAATAAAGATGCATCGGTTGCACTATCCGCTTGTATTTTGCATGGGTCATTATTGATTTTCCTTACTCTCTAGTAGTATAATAGTATGTTATTCAACAAGCGTATAATGATGGCTATTACCCACGAAGATGAAATTGCAACACGAGCCGGAGGCGAGTGTTGTAACATCTGAGTGGGTAATTGCCATTATACGCGTGTTGAATACTATACTTTATCCACAACTATATAAATAATTTAATTAAATTGGAAAGTTCTAAGCTGAAAATTATGTTATTGTAAGAATACCTTTGTCATTAGATAGGTATGATCTGGCGCTTCTTTTATAAATTTACTGACTTTTTCGGTAGTGAAGGTTTTAGATTTTTTTGGTTGATGGCCCTGACTGACGTTTTAAAAATGCCTGCAACTTCATGTAAGTCTCTAGGTGGATACTATGGTAAATATTCAATGTACTCTTCAGCATAGAATAATATGCCCACAATGATGATGACTTGTATTTTTTAGCAAGTTCAACAAAATACACTAGGATAACATTTTCAGAAAAAGACGATGTTTTTTGTGCCAGTTGCCAATCCATAAAACTTTTGTACACCGTATCATATTTACCTTTTGACTTGTTAGGTAAGAGATTTTCTGTAAGGCTAACCACTAATTTTAAAATATCTGGCGGTGTACAAGACATGTCTTCTAAATCAGATTCACTATAACATTTTTCTACAACCACACTCCAAAACATGCTTTTCTTCATAATTTTACGTTCGCAAACATGATTTTTTCTCACAATAATTGAAATTTGACATTAGTGTGCCGCAAAGTGACATTTCTGTGCCACAAAGTGACATTTCTGTGCCAAAATTTTTCAGCACCTAATCTCTAAGCAATACAGTTTTCGTGACAGCAAGGTGAAAGAATATTTTGAAATTTCTGCATTTCGAAGGGATATTCGATCAGGCAACGTCAAGAATGAATAGACAAAGTCTATTGGTTTATATAATATGAGGGAAATTGTCGTACAAATTCATAATATTCTGAACAAAAATCATAGATATCACTACTGCTGTCTCAAATACCCACATACACACTATCCATTGCTAGGCAACGGAGCAACATCTATCGAATCATTTGAATGTCAACAAACGTCAAGCATAAAATATTCGTAAAATATTCTTGTCCCGTTATTTTTTAATGAGATTGAACTAAAATGGATAGCGACAGTTCTGAAATTGAAAATACTCCGCCAGAACTAAGAGAACAAGTTAATTCATTGTCATTGAATTTACTACCTTCAACTTCAAGAGGAAAATATGAAAATGCATACAAACAGTTTATGGATTGGAAGGAAAATTACAAAACTAAAAGTGTTTCTGAAAATATAATTTTGGCATATTTTGAAGAACTATCCAAATCAAGAAAAGCCTCTACTCTCTGGTCAATATATTCAATGCTAAAATCGACTATTAATATTAGACATATCAGAAAAAACAAGAATGAGAGCGGCTTAAAATCCTCTCCCTCTTCCCTTGCTTCTCTTGGGCATCATAAAGCTAAGAATGAGTCACTAACATTTCATTTCGTCTTATAGTATAGTATTATTTTTAGCAAAAAGGGTGTTGTAGAAAAAGTATAGTGTGTAACACGAGCAGAAATGCAATTTCTCACTCGTTTGAATTGCAGCACTCGCTTGCGCTCGTGCCGCAACTTTTTCAAACTCGTGAGAAATTAGCACTTTTCTGCACTTGTTGCACAATATACTATTCTCTAATGATACCAGAGATAAGAATGTTCAGAACAAATAACTCGCAAACCGTCTGACAGTATATCTACAAATACAGTGACAAGTATATTTACAAATTGTCAAATTTGACGCTTGAGTAATATTATTCCATCGAACTGTCATTATTATTCAATTCTATATGGTAATGCATGGTATTACTTGATAAAAATCGCATATTTAACAGATTTATCAATTAATAGTTGTGGATAAAATTATTTACAGTATGAAGAAATGTATTTATTCAAACTCAGATTCTTATTTTTCCTTACTAGAGCACAGGAAAAAAAACTCATGCAATGTTTAGATAAGACGCCTTTTTGCAAAATTAGCAGTAATTTTTATGCCCTTGTGCAATTATAACCGAAATGGAACTTCTATTATTGGAATATTCGATAAAATAATTTTGTTTGTCTGCGTTAATGCAAAAAACAAAACTGTATTGAGTGGAAAAAATGGTTCTTTATTGCACTGAGTGCAATAAAGTCTTTATTGCACTTATCTGTCATTCTGTTACAGTATTCTGTTATCATGACAAACATAAAAATCAAATCGACGCCATATTTAGCCTATTTGCTATGAGATTGTATTACGTTTTAAATTGTTGCATATTTTATATTATTGTCAATCATATTTATCAATGCGATTTAAACATTACTAGAAAATGCAATTCAATAAAAATAAAATTTGTTTCTTTGAATATTATTATATCACTTTTAGCAGCTAGATTTGAACAAAGAATGTCTTCTTTACACTTTAGTACCACCTGATGAATGAAACAGTTTTTGGTTTTTGCACAAACGTAGAAAAAATATGGTATGCAACTCGTGCAAAAATTATTTATTGCACTCGACGTGTTATCCAACTCGGTCTGACGGCCTCGTCGGACAATTTCACTTCCAGTGCAATAAACACTCACTTTTTGCACATGTTGCATAAATAACTATTTCAACGCTTTTATTAAGAGTGATTTCGTCACATAATGTGAACACGTCAGTTTTCAATTCATGGGCATAAAAGTGTCATTTTTAATGACTGTTCTACAAAAACAAATTTTAACCAATTTTTTTATGCCCTTTGTTCAATAAATGACTAAACAAATATATAAACTTCAGTTTTGGAGGTAGTTTCGGAATCATTCTCGAATTATTCGTTTTATATTCATCACCACCACAAGAAACCTGGTATAACCCAAAAGGGAGCAGCAACTATCCTCCTGTGAAGGACGGTGGGTTAGATAAGAATGCATAAGTGTTTCTTGACTTTCGCTCTTTTGTTTTGCATCCAAGTAGACGCAGATGCCGGCGTCGGCAACAAGATGTTGTGGCATGTTGCTCTCGATGGTGTTATCTCCCCTAAGCTGTTGCTTCTAACCTCAATGGATTGACGCCAATTTTTCAGAATATGACTGAGAGGTGATAAATCGAGGGTAACCTCAATACTTTCAAGTAGAGTCATTTTCAACAGATGTTCTTTGAAAGTTTTCACTCTGGCAGTTTTCTTAACTATACAGGAGAAACTATATCTTAATCATTGTGTACCTTCAGTTTTTTCACAGATAATATTGACAATTTCACATACTTGTCAAATGAACCAATCAGGAGCTCTACTCAAGTTCGGATTATCGATAATACCAAATTTGACTCTTGACTCTGATTGGCCTGACAAGTTCGTTGTTTCCAGATTTGTTTATGTGACAGTTGAACGTCAAATATGAGTAATCACTCTATGCAAGCATTTAAAAATTATCAGATTTTGGATAAATTCTATCGAATTAATCAATGTTTTCTGTTTATTGAACTTTATCAATTTCTCAGATTAACTATTTTGCTAATTTCGTCTAATTCTGCCAAATTTCAGATTGTTTACCTTTCACTTTGTTTGTGAAATAGTCTAATAAAATTCCACTCGTGATTGAATTTATCTCATAAGTCTGTCTTTTATTTCTGAACTTAACTGAATTGTATCGAGAAAACACCACGAGTCCGCAGGAACTGTGGTGTTTTCAAGTTACTCGTGATGAATCGACGAAAATAATAGTCGCTATTTGTCATGGTCGAGTGATATACAGGAAGATTATTTCATGAACAGCATAACATCATCCATATCGTCGCCTCAGAGCAACAGTAGGTTATCAAAGAATAAATTGGGTATTGAGATATCAGTGTCAAATTATTCGTAATAAACCATATTTTTAAGTGAAACAGTAAGATATGTTAAAAATAAAATAGTTTCTTCATAAATTTACTTATCTTCGTGTAGCATTATTTTCTTTAATCAAATGTTTATAGTGTAACACTATGACAACACAGATAACCTAACGTTGCATTTCTTGTTTTTGACAGATTGATGAGAAACAAAAATGCAACACTAAGTCATAATACACATGTCCTACTGTTTCATACAAATTAGTACAGAATTGAAGTAGTTATTAGATTTGAGTGTGTATTTTGTGATCAGTTTGGTTAGAACTATTGAGTTGTGAAGGTGTATTTCAGAAGAACATAATGCATAAAGCAACAGTTTTAAATCAAAAGGGCTGTAACGCCTCCACTAGAAGTCAATATATAGTGTTTCTAGCAAAGAAAAATGACAATAATGTGCAGATTGAGCAGGAAAAGGAAAACGGTAAGTCAAATCAATTTATATTTACGTTTACGAGTACGTTTGGCAGCTTCGCGCGTATTTTAGGTTATCATTTTAATAATTGAGGTGAGCGGTGTTGCAAAGGGAGAAAGTTAAAATATTTTGTTTTCAGCGATATTTAATTAATAATTTATTAATAAAATAATATATTGTTTTAGTTATTGATGTTGACCCTGAAACGTCTACCTCAAATCAAAAGGTTTCACAGTGGTTGGAAAAACAAAACTTTGAAGAAGAACTGCGAAACAATGTACTGACAGAACTCAAGCCGGTGCCCATTTGTAAAATTCAACAAAGTAAAAGCAGTGATGACCCAAATATTGGCACCTCTAGGAGGTTTTCGAAAAGTTCCAGTGATTTTTCAGCTGACGATAGCGTACTAGATCCAGATTTTTTACCCAACAATAAAAAGACTAATAATGAGGAAGTAAATGAAACAGCAGATGAAGAAATCAATAGTAATGAGGAAGTTAATGAAACAGCAGAAGAAGGAACAGTCGGTAATGAAACAGCGATTGAAGAAGCCGTAAATGATAATGGTGAAAACGTGGAGGAAATACCAGAAACCAATAAGCGTCGGAAGACAAGAAAACGAATAAAAAATATGGACTCCTGGAAAAGAAACATAAAAAAACAAAAAATTAATTCTGGAAAGGAATATGTTTCTAGACTAGGAAAGCTGCACAAAGCTAAGTCTGTACTAGAAGCTTGTGGTGAAAAATGTTTATTTAATTGCTCAGAGAAGGTTCCAGAAATATGTAGAGAAGATTTATTTAACACCTATTACAAGCTTGCTGATAAGTCTCGTCAGAGAGAGTTTTTATGTCGTCACATTGAAAAAAGGCCAAACAAACCTGGAAAGCAGTACAAAAAGAAAACATTTACGTGCGCATACTTTTTTAATGTTAATAATGAAAAAGTTAGGGTCTGCAAATTATTCTTCAAAAATACATTAAACATTTCTAACTGTTCTATTGATACTGTTTTGAAAAAATTAAATGAATCTGGATTTTTGGAAAAAGAACAAAGAGGCACACATTCAAACCGATCTAATAAAATTGATGAAAATTTGATTGGAGATGTAATAAAACATATTAATAGTTTTCCCAGAAAAGAGTCCCATTATTGTAGGAGTTCCACAGCAAGAGAGTTTTTGGAAGGATCGCTTAACTTAAGCATTATGTACCGGCTGTATAAGGAAGAATGTATAAGCAATGGTAGAACTTTCGTTAAACAACACATTTATTCAAATATTTTTAATACAAAGTTCAATTTAGGATTTTTTGAACCAAAAAAAGATTTATGCTCTGTCTGCGAAACGTTTAACAATTTAAGTGGTGAAGAAAAAGAATCCCAAAAAGAATATTTTGATAAGCACCAGGAGGAAAAGATTCTGTCTCGTTTGGAAAAGGCAAAAGATAAAAATTTGGCATTACAAGATGAACATAATAATATCATATTATGTTCTTATGATTTAGAGGCTGTTACACCTCTGCCTAATGGTAATGTTTCAACATTTTTCTATAAAAGTGAACTTAACGTTTTCAATTTTACGATTTTTAACATAAAAGAAAAATCTGGGTTTTGCTACATGTGGCATGAAGGAGAGGCCAAAAGAGGAGCTAATGAAATGGCCACTTGTGTATTTCGGTTCTTACAGAAGTATGGCATAGGAAAAACAATTGTATTCTACAGTGATAATTGTTCAGCTCAAAATAAAAACAAACATTTGATGGCTATGTATTTGTACACTGTGGAAAATTATGATATAGAAGAAATCACCCATAAATATCTTATCGTTGGACACACGGAAAATGAAGGCGATTCAATGCATTCATGTATTGAAAAAGAAAGAACAAGAGTTCTTAAAAATGGCCCGCTTTATGTTCCTTCGGAACTATTAACCATTGTAAAATCGGCAAAAAAACCAGGTAAACCATACGAAGTCACTGAGATGTCAACTGAAGATTTTGTAGATTGGAAAAAAATAACCAAAATAATGGGCACCAACTATAAGATAAATGAAAAAAAGGAAAATGTTTTATTTAACGCTATTAAAATATTTAAAGTAAAAAAAAGTGAACCCAATAAAATTTTTTACAAGACCTCTTACAAACAGAAAGAGTTTGACATTATTAACATTAGAAAAAAAACAAGATCCCAGCGAGGAAATTTAACTTTAATCCCTGCTTATGACAGAGCACCACCAATATCAATTAATAAAAAAATGACCTTATCAGTTTGTGCAATGATAATTTAATACCACAGAAACATCATCATTTTTTTAGATCATTGTCAGCTTCTGCTAGTACCACCACTGACGTTGATTTTGATTAACTCTGATTGACTTTTTTCTCAAGTTCTCCTCAAAAGTTTCGTTGCTTTACTTGTTTTTTATTTTAGTTGACATTGTATTTTTTTTCAATAAAAACTTAACAGAAAAATAATTTTTATTTGTGCATTGTTAAAAATTATAACAAAATTTAAACATGTGTTTAGTGTTACACTAGGTCATCTAACAGAAATACAAAGATATCTTTGAAAAATTAAAAATCTCTTAATGCAACACTAAGACAAGTATTTTTTTTTCTAATTATTTATTATTTTTTTTTATCTTTTAATGCAATCATATGAAGCTTAAAAAGCTATGTTACCAACCAAAGTTTTATTAAAATTTATCCAAAAATAAAAAAGTTATTGCAAAACATAATTTTCGCAGAATCTTTACTTGCATTTTTCTCAAAACGAAGTTTTTCCACATGTCCTAATGTTGCTCTGAGGCGACGATATACTCGCTCATATACGTTTCAATATTTAAGTCAACCCATATTTTAACAACCATTCTGTAGTAGAGGATAACTCAAAACGAGTGATTTCAATTTTGGGTGAATGAGTTATGTCAAACTTTGAAACTTATACAGACAAAAGAGAGCCGCTAATATTTCTTTGTTTACAAGAATAGCCATGTTAACCTAAATAGCCCTGTTTACCTAAATAGCCGCTGATATCACACACCATGTGACTTTTATCAAGGAATTTCATTGGTGCAGCCATGTGCGAATGAAGTAATCAGTGTAATTTGTATCACAACTTAGGTATTGTAATAAATGAATAAATGCATGGTTCATTTCACTGGTTTTGAACCCTAGTTAATAATATCAGGAAAAAATAATCTCCACACCATGCAAAAATTACGGCAGGAAAGTTTATGATAAAAATTGTTATGAAAAAAAAAGGTTTTTGTTTATGATTCAAATAGTCATAGAAAAGGTAAAGTGTACAATCAGCATGAAATTACCCACTTCCCACTCGTAGCTCGTACTATAAAATTCAATTTTAAATAACTTTTCGTCGAAAATTTCATGCTCGTTGTACAATTAGGCCAATTATTTTAACAAAAATGGGGAAAAAATAGCAAAACATTGCAAACTTTCACAAAAGTTGTATTTCAGTGCTCAATAAAACAACAAAAATTCACTCTTATAAGATAGCTAACATTGTTAAAATTGTAAATTATAAACAATTCTGGTTATTTTGTAGAGAAAGAATGCAGAAGGGTTGCAATGGCGAAAACAAAGAAAATATCAAAATTTATCGTTTCCGAATTTAGCGACCATTTCCAAGTTGGGCATCAGAGTGAATGAATTAATTATTCATCCTTTTGTTAATAACTTTATCGAAAAAAATCTATGTCATAAGTCTCGCCGAAACTTTTCCACCTCCGCCGATGGCGACAACATATTTTTTTTGTTTATTTTACACGAAAAGAAATAGTTTGCAACCTGAATTGATTATGGAAATAATGAAGAGTTTTTTGAGTTGGTCGGGAACGATTTCCTTGAAAACATATAAAATGTTCCAACACCACAAATTAGGGGAACTTTGTCAAATAGAAAAATACAGTTTGGCATTTTAAATTTTTTTTCCAATTTGACAAAGCTCCCAGAATCTGCTGTGGTGGCAATATTTTATATTTCCAAGGAAATTACCCCCTACGTTCCCAACCAACCAACAAGAACTTTTTTGGTGAATTTCTCTTCAAGGGCACCGAAAATTATGATCCAGGGCTCATTCGATTCGGAATGACCTTTTTGAAACATTTGAAAGTGCTCCAGCAAAAATTGCAAATATCTCGGAAACTATTGAAGATATCCACAAGTTGCAAAAATATCCTAAAAGAAGAGGAAATTTCCTAAAAAATTCCTACCTCCTGCATGGAACTCTACCATCAACATCTAGAATTTTAATTTAGAGGCGAAAATAGCGCTAAAAGCGGGTGAGGCGAGTCCCGCGTGTCTGATAAAATTAATTTTAACCCATTAAATATCAATATTTAGGGAAAGTGGCCCCCTGTCGAATTACCTGAATTTTTGATATGTTATAGTCTAAATCATTCCAAACAAAAAGTCCAATGGGCATAACTTTTTCTATAGGCTAGTTTTGAAGCTAGAGGCCGCTGAAAACTGTAATTTTTTTCCATTGTTAAACAACTCAAAACGTTACCCTGAATAATTTTCACCATTCTGAGTATTCATTAATATGAGATACTATTGGAAGTATTGTTCGTTGGTGTCATGACATGTGGTCAATCATACAGTATGTTCCAACTAGTTTGGCAAATTAATACTTAATTATTAAGTTGATGATGCGACTCAAGGAAGATATAACAAAAAATGGTATATTTCATTTCGATAGGTTGTGTCGAATGAGTATGTAACTATATCAGATTATTTCATTGGAGCTCTGGAAGTGTGGCGGAGAAACTCCTCCTGGCGGGTCAACCAAGCCTCCATTCATACATTTAGTATAGGTATAATATGGAGAAAATAATGGGCCAATACTCAGTATATTAAATGTTACATTTAACGTACCTATTGAACCTGGTACCGTTGACCCTGGTACCGTTGACCCTAGTGAAAAACCCTTGAAACTATATGACATCGTTTCCAAAGCCATCTACAGAAAAATGTTTTTTTTCCTACATAAGGGGATGCAATGTTTTCATATTGTCTAGTACGTATCCCACAATTTCGAAAATACTCAAACAAGTTTTAAAACAAATCTGGACTATAACATTTTTATACAGGGTGGGGCAATAGTGCGTCAAAGTTCGATTACTCAAGTTCTATTGTGATATCAATCTAAAAACGAAAGTTGACTAGACAACTAGATCCTGTTGAACAAGAATTTATTGCCACACATACAGGGACATACGAAAAAAATTGTGTTGGAAGGTGGAGTGGAGTGCATTATTTCAAAATGAAATATTAGCTAAAGGTCTTCTAACCGAACCCACAAATGTGTGGTTGGCTTCCTGTTGTTACACCCAAGTGTTTTACATCTTCGCACTTGATTTTACCGTACTGACGAGAGCTTAAGCTCGAAACACGTGTCTACGGTTGCACAACAATTTGAGGGCTATACCCACTAACTTTTCTATTTATATTTTCATATATTGCTCCTAGATGAATCCATCCTGATAACAATAATATATATTAGTAAATTCAATTATTTGTGTAACCTTCACTCACCCCTAAACTATTATTGATTGTCTCTGAATCGCTTGGATGTTACGAATTTTTGGTCGAAATGAATCCAATTGCAGATGCATTCATTAAAAGTCCCTGACGTTACAATAATAGAGACTTAGAAAAAAATATTTGTAATGCCATTTTATAGAAAGATTTGTAATATTTTCTATACTTTCTCATGCCTTGAAATTATACAGGATGGTCAAAAATTTTTTCATACGGAACTTTTCGAATATAACTTTAGCTCTCTTTTAAGAGGAACTCTCCATATATTTTTCGACGTAGAATATGGTGAAGAATAGAACTCATAAATATTTTTTGATTTTAGATTTATAACCATTTTAGAATTATTGAACTCTTAAAATTGTAAGTATCTGGAACACACTGTATAAATGACCAAATATAACAAAACACTTTTAATAGCATTTCATATTAATGACTGTTTACATTTTGAACAATCAGACTAGTGATGGTTATCCAGGATAACGTTTTGTGTTTTTAACAATGAAAAACAAATGAGAGTTTTCAGGGGCCTCTAGCGCCAAAACTAGCCTATAGAAAAAGTTGTGCCCATTGAATTTTTGGTTAGGAATGACTTGGACTATGACATATCAAAAATTCAGTCAATTCGACAGGAGGGCCAATTTCCCTATTAAAGTGTGCGGTATCCTTTATATACAAACCCTGATAATTGTTGAACTGAAAACCTCAAATTCAAAGGAGATCAAAAAAGACTTGGAAGTGTTTTTGTTCTATCTCGAATAATTAATGAGATTTTCAAGTACGAAAGACGTAAAAATCAGATTTAAGAAGTATTTTAATAAATAATTGCTACAAAAGTTGATAAATAATAGGGTTAGAGAGCTTTTGTTTGAAAGCTACTTTGTTTATTATTAAAATGAGAACAAAAAACCAAAAGAACCAAAAGTGTCTTTGTCCTATTTCAAATAGTTAATGAGTTTTTCAAGTATGAAAGCCGTAAAAATAAAATTTTGGGGGTATTTTTTAAACAATTGCTAAAAAAGTTGATAAATTATAGGAGTATAACTTTGGTTAAATGCTGTACTCCATTTGTTTATGAGATTGAGAGCTACTAGGAACGCCAAACGTAAAAATAGAAAAATATTTAAAATCATTTAGAAAATAGAACACATTTTTTTTCACACAACAAATGATACATGGTATCGTGAAAATTCATTTGTTTATAACAAATTGTTTATTAAATAAACAAAGAAAATATAAATAAATTAATTTTTTTTCAGAATATCAATGATTTAAAAAAATGATTCGTTAATATCAATATTTGGTATCAACAAAAATTGTTAATCAATAAATGCATTTTTGAGAAATACACTTTTTGTCAATAACTAATTTTGTTCTTAATGATCATAATATTTATTGCTGATTAAAATTCCAAAAACAAAAATTCAAATATCTTATAAACAATGCATTTGTTTATAACAATTATTTAAACAATCAGAGTAAGAAATTAAAAAAAATCAATTTTATGTAACTTTGAACAATTAAAATACGAACAAATTAGAACATTAAAAAAAAATATTTCAAAGCTTTATTTGCATTTTTCATTTCTCAGATTGTTAATAACAAAGTGGTAAATCAACATTTTTTTTATTTTTCCAATAGGGATCTTTTTCAAAGCCTTTCAATAATAGCTCCAAGAAGTGAAAAGAATTTGAGGTTTTTAGTTTAACAATTATCAGGGTTTGTATGTAAATTTGAAACTTGTAAAAACTAGTTAATTAACCAAAGCATGTGTAATAAAATAATTATGAGAATTTTTTTTTCATGGATTTCCGTTTATTTAAGTGTCTAAAAGTAAGGTAAGTTTTTTTATTTCTTAGTATTGATATTTAATGGGTTAAAAATATCTTTAATGATTTCCGAGATATTTGCAAAAAACCCAACCCCCCCCCCCACTTCTTTTTCACTAAATTGTTTATAAGTTTTGCAATTTTTGCCGGCGCACCTTCAAATTTTTCAAAAAGTTTATAGAGGTCATTCAAAATCGAATAAGCCCTGGGTGTAGCAAAGTATCGGCAATACCTATGATATAGAGAGAAACGATTTTTACGTTTTCCACTCTTCTAGATTTTTTCGTCCGAACTATTAACAAAACAATGAATGGATAATTTTTTCACGCTGATGCCAAACTTGGAAATGGTCGCAAAATTGAGAAACGATAAAGAATGATTTGACTTCGCTATTTTGGTACTCTTTTGCATTTTTTCTGTACAAAAAAAATAGAATTGTTGTTCATTGATGTTGCTGACCTTGTACGGGAGGGGGGAGATGGAAGGGGCTAAAATTTTATACTTTCAATGAGCACTGAAATAAAACTTTTGTGAATTGTTTTGCTGATTTTTCCTTATTTTGATTTCAAATGCTGAAATGATTACTATTCCCCTGGTCGATTCAGATGGAAGGTGAGAGGCTTATTGGAAAAAGAGCCACATCTGAAAAACAATATCAGCCGAGAAGAACAGAGAACACTGAACAATCTGAAGAAAGACAACACAATAAAGATTCTGCCTGCGGACAAAGGAAACGCAACGGTCGTCATGGACAGCGACATCTGAGAGAAAAATCGGAGAGGTACTCGGTAAAGGTAAATACAAACGATTGGCTAAAGATCCCACTGCAACGATAGAAGGAAACGTGTACCAGACTCTAAAAAAGTACGAACAATTCTTCTCAGATAGAGAAAGATCAATGCTGACACCACACCACAGCAAGCCACCGCACCTTTATGGACTACCAAAAATCCACAAGGCAGAAATTCCGATAACCAGCTCTAAAGACTCAGCTACCTACAATCTTAGCCAAGTTCCTTCTGCCGATTATCCAACCAATACAAGGCAATACCTCGACGTTTGTGAAGAACTCTAGGCATTTCGTAGAGATCCTGGAAGGGGTCAAAGTAGTACCAGGAGACCAATTCGTCAGTTTTGACGTGGAAAGTCTCTACACTAACGTCCCGGTAGAAGAGGCAAATTATTCGGAAAAATCTGCAAGAAGACACAGAGCTGAAGAACAGGCCGAACCTACCATTTCTGTGCATTATGGACCTGCTATAATGCTGTCTGCGAAATTGTTACTTTCAAGAAAAGACCGCTTGATCTCCCAGGAGGACAGACTACCGATGGGATCCCCATTATCGCCCTTAGTAGCAAACATCTATATGGTTTTTGCTACAGAGACAGCCCATAAAAAACCTCAGATGTGTTTGAGATATGTTGACGACACGTTCCTCATATGGAACCACGGAGACGAGGAACTTCGTATTTCTGGAACATCTGAATAACATCAGAAAGTCCATAAACTACACGATTGAAAAGGAGACCCAAGATTGTCTACCTTTTCTAGACTCGCTGAACACAAGAGAAACACTCAACGAAAAGAAACATCAAAGTCAGGGATAGCGGATCATGTCTGGACGACCCAACACAATATAAAATGGACTGAAGCCGAAGTCATCCATAAAGAAGAGGGATGGTATAGAAGGAAGTTTAAAGAGAGTGCATATATTATGAACAATAAAGTCTTCAGTCAAGCTAGCATAGAAATCCGTAATGTGTGGAAACCCTTAATTATAGTGGTATGGATCAATTGAAATTGCGATAAGAATTAACAATGCTGTACCGGAGGGGCCCGGCATTGTTATTAACAAGCTTACCTAAACACCGGCAAATTACCCCTAGGCTAATGACACAAAATTAGCCATAGCATATGTAAGAAGTATCCTTGAGATTGTCGCATTTATACACTTGATAACGACTGTAGATTTTAACAGTTGAAACGTCGTGAATAAAATTGAAGAGAATTGAATTTTTCTTTGTTCTTTTTTAGATAATAAAAGTCCAGAATAACCTTACTCAAAGTGAAACATTGTCAACCACTTTCAAACAAATGTAGAATCTTGTTATCCATTGCAGTCAGTGAGCACCGGCATATTAACTATTGAAATTCAAATATTGCAAATAATGAATTTCCCGCTATAGCAACTCGCTATTGGAATAATACGCTTCCCACCTATCCGAAGCGATTCATTGTTAACTATATTTAACTTGCAACAAAAGGCGGCCGTTCTGAAGTGTCATGGAATTGGAGCAGTTTGAATGTGAGCAAGCACAATGGAGGCGATAGCAGCGCTGCCACTTCTTCCGTTTAAGCCTTTCCGCCGCCATTTCAAGGTTCCAGCGATAAATCGGGAGACGACGAAGAGTGATTCTGTTAGAAACAATAGCATGCGACTTTGAATATCGGAATGACATCAGTGATTCTCCTGATGCCTTTCTCTTATCGCGACCTCTTTGAGTTCTGGAGCTGCCTCCTGTCATGGGAGATTTCAACACCCGTCAAGGTGAGTTCCCAATGCAGCGTTTTCGCGTAACGCGTCGCGCGGCACGCATTCTGATTGGTGACGCTTCATTTAAATATTGGCCATGTTCCGTTTCCAAAGTTGGTTACGATTTGCCGTACCGTATATACCACTTACCTATTTCACCAGCAGGGTATTTTTCCGGTTGACTTGAAAACTGGAGTTGTGTCGCCTTTTTATGGAGAACTACCGACAAATTACAGTACCTACAGTGCTGTGTGAAGTGTGTGAGAAATGCATCTACAACAAAATGCTTTCTTTTCTTAATAAACATATCCTACTAAGTTCATCTCGAAACGGCTTTCTTCCTGGTAGATCAACGGAGAGCGCGGCTTGTGCGCTTTGGAACTCTATCCATAGCTCCATGGAGCAAGGAAGATGTGTGGGCGCGCTCTTTTTTGATCTATCGAAAGCATTTGATACCATTAACATAAATTGAATGAAGAAAAGTTGTATTTCGTGCAGAAATGTATTTATAAAATCATAGCAAAGCGCTTTCGACTATAAAGTCATCATCAGTGCGTACCTGTAAGTAAGTGACATTGAATTGAATTTAAGAAATTTTGATGATGAGAATTTTGAAAATTGAATAACTAATAATAATAATTTATCAATTTCGAAACACAAATCAATATTTTTATTATAGGTCATTTTTTATACCATAACTTCATTGTCTTTGTCAACTTTCGACACAATGGCAATTTTCATTCATTTAGTTAGACAGTAGACTAAGCTTCAGCAGACATATGTTACTCTGCCTGTTGAAACTTTCTTAAATCTTTTATGATAGTGTTAATGGTGCCTCTTGTTTTTGGGTTACCTTTTTGATGCTTTGGGAAGTGTGAAGGTTCTCATTAGACCTGTCCCATGACCCTGAGCTAAGAATTGGTTTCACAAATTCCCAAGAGACTGTTTCTTGAACCTGGTTCTGTGCACATCGGGTTGAGGTTCTCATTAGACTTTTCTCCCGGTTTGTCACAATTCCTTAGGTTTAGATTAACAGAACTATAAATAGATTTACAAATCAATTTGACTATTTGGTCTTTTGAATTTTCAAAACACAGATCAGGGTTTCTAGAAGTTAATGTTCTAAGCAAATGTTTTAACTAGTAAAGGTTTCATCTCATATATAAACAAACCAACAAGGGAAACAATTGAATCTGAAAGCATAATAGAACATATTTTTGTCAGAAATAGACCAAAATATACTTTTTTCAAACCCTCAATAATAAAAACTGATCTATCCGATCACTTCACTACATCATTAATTATTACCAAAATAAAACCAGAGAACAGCAGACCTACAGATGAGTGTAAACCATTCACATACAAAAAAACTAACTTCACCAAACTGAATCACTTACTTAATACCGAGAGGTGGGAAGATGTATTTCAAAATGATAACCCCCAAACAGCTTATAACATGTTTATAAAAAAACTCTGCAATTACATAGAAAAAGCAACAAAAGAAATCCAGATAACCAAAAAACATAAATTGAAACTGTGGATAACCGCAGGTTTAATAGAATCTATAAAAAACGGAGATCGATTGAAAAAAAAAATGAAAAATAACTTCACTCAGGCATTAAAAAATGAATACTTACAATATAGAAATAAATTGAACAAACTGATTAAATCAACAAAAAATCAATACTTTAAAAATAAACTTCACGAGAACAGTGGTAACTACAAAAAAACATGGGAAACAATGAACGAAGTATCAAACAAAAATATAACAAAAGGCAAAGTCAGTGTAATAGATATGGTAGATGAAGAGGAAAACAAAATATCCGACAATGAAACCAAAGCTAATGCTTTCAATAATTTTTTTATTAACATAGGAAAAAACATGGCTGATAAAATTGAAAAAATCAACAATCTCCCTATAAACTTTTCAAAAGACGTTTCAGCTGGACCATCGATGTTCCTACAGCCGGTTACTAATAATGAAGTAATCAATATAGTAGCTAAACTAAAAAACAGGTCGGCCCCAGGACCAGATGGAATAAACTCAATATTGATAAAAAATATCCATTTACACATTGTGAAACCACTCACGCACCTCATAAATATAACATACAAAACTGGTAACATACCATTACAATGGAAAGAGTCGGTAATTACCCCTGTTTATAAATCAGGTAAAAAAAGCGTTCTTAACAACTATCGACCCATATCTGGGATAAATAGTTTTGCAAAGATTTTTGAACACTCATTAAAAATACGTTTGATAAATTTTTTCAACATTCATCAAGTAATAACGAAAAAACAATTTGGGTTCATTGAGGATTCTAGTACTGAAAAAGCTGTTTTACATTTTTCAAAAAAGATAGTTGAAGCCCTGGAGAACTCCGAAAAATGCCTAGCAGTTTTTCTGGATTCAGCCAAGGCTTTCGACACAGTATCACACTCCAAGCTCATTGATAAACTTTACGGATATGGAATTCGTGGACATATGAAAGATTTATTGCAAAACTATCTATCTTGTAGATATCAAAAAGTAAAAATAGATAAATACACGAGTGTACCACAAAAAATAATCGTCGGTGTTCCGCAAGGCACAGTGTTGGGCCCGATCCTGTTCTTAGTATACATAAATAGTATTGGCAATATAAACTCCATCGATCATCTCATCTCATATGCAGATGATACTGCAATTGTATTTTCAGGAAAATCATGGCAAGAAATATACCAAATTGCTGAAATTGGTTTAAAAGATATCCAAATATGGCTAAATTATAATCTATTAAGTCTAAATGTACTCAAAACAAAATTCTTATGTTTCACACTATCAAGTACCGATCAACCGACTCGTGAAACACTGAAAATTCACAAATCTAACTGCATGATGAATGAACAGTGCACTTGCCCAATTATAGAAAAAGTATCGAAATTAAAATACCTTGGAATTATACTAGATCAACATATGAGATGGGATGAACACGTTGGAGATGTCATCAAACGCTTAAGACAAATCACGTATAAACTATACACTCTGAGAGAAATACTAACCCGAAAAAACATAATAATAATCTATAACTCTCTGGCAGAATCAATCATTAGATACGGCATTACTGCTTGGGGTGGAATCCTTGACAACAACCTCAAAAGTCTTCAAACAATGCAAAATAATTTTTCATAAGAAAAAGCGGTTCTCCACAGAACAACTGTACAATGAAACAAAACTCTTCAATGTTAGAAGCTTATTCATTTACAACAGAATTATATGGGTCTGTAAAAATAAGCCTCTATATACCACATATAGACCACAAAATACCAGAGCATTAGAAAACCTAAATATACCTCTACCTCTACCTATCTTCAAAAAATCGCATACACAAAGAACACTTGTCTACTTCGGTCCCAAATTATACAACACACTACCTCGAAATATAAAAGAAAATAAATCACCTACTCAATTCAAACTTTAAATTAAAAATTACACAACTACAAATTACACTACATTAATTAAAAGTTTTTGAAATAAAAATAACCATTCCAGGTCACAACCTCTAACTCTCAACCTAAAATCGTTAAAAAAATCTTTCCTCCAACCACACACAGTATTAACAGCAATCCTAGCAATCCTGGAGATAGAACAAAACAAATGCCAAGCATTTAGGTTAGTCTACTAGGATTGTGAGGGTTCAATGATAATGAAAATAGGAATAAGTGTATGGAAAATGTATTAAATTGGTATATGACTGTCCAATGAGAAATTATATATAGAGTCCTACTCACACCATGTACACAAAACACTACTCCTGACAATCCTAGATGCAGAACAGAACAAGTGCCACAATCACTTAGGTTAGCATCTAGGAAATGAAAGGATTTTATAAAACACAATGTATATGTAGGTACGTATGCATATAGATGATATAGAATAGGAACAAGAATAAGATGGCCATTGCCACCATGTATCCAAATTTTCTGACTTTCACCATGTATTGAAGTTTCAATTCAATAAATTTATTCATTCAAAACAACTTTTGACACAATGTAAATTTCATTCATTCAGTTTAACAGTAGACTAAGCTCCAACAGACATGTGTTACTCTGCCTGTTGAAACTTTTATCCAGGTGAATCCTGGAATAAGGACTTTTTTAAAATGTTATTCATATGGTGTCCCGTTTTCAAATTTTACATGGTCCTCTGGACACATGATATTTTTATGGTCTGGCTCTTGTACACCTGACGAGTAAATAACTTTTCAATTTTCAAAATTCTCATTATCAAAATTTCTTAAATTCAATTCAATGTCACTTACTTATAGGTACGCACTGATGATGACTTTATAGTCGAAAGCGCTTTGATTTTATAAATAAATTTCTGCACGAAATACAACTTTTCTTCATTCAATTACATTGGAACGTGCACACAGCTGGACAAATTTCAATTAACATAAATGACAAACAAGATGGAAAACCTTGGTTTCCGAGGAAAATTTTCAGATTGGCTTGGGTCTTACTTAATTTTCAGACAAATGTACGTCAAAATCAATGATTTCAAATCTGACGCACATGTGCAGTTGGTGCCTCTAAAATATTTATATGCCAAAAACGTGTGAAACGCCTAATATTAAACCTAGACTATAGAGAGTCGTGCAAAGAACACTTCATTAAGCTTAAATTAATGACTATGCCATCGATCTATATTTATACAAAACTTTATTATTCGTAAAAAATAATATGGAAAATTTCAGCCAAAACTTGAACTTTCATTCATATCCCACCAGATGTAGAAGTCTTCTAAGGCTTCCAAAACGTTCAACTGCACTCTCGAAAAATGCACGAATTATATTGGCATGAAGTTATTTAATCGACTTCCAGATTGTATCAAGTCAGAAACAAATAACAATCGTTTCAAACTTAATCTAAAGAATTACCTTATCGAATCATGCTTTTATAGCACGAAGGTGTATTTGTATGGAACTTGTTCTTAATTTCAATTCAATGTTGTATTTGTACACTATGACATATCCTATATCATGTTATATGATCTCAAAGGATGAATAAATTATTGTATTGTATTGTATTGAAACTGGATAATTATGGGACACGATTACTGAAAAATTGGGAACTCATATGTCACCAGAGCAACCGCTCGAAATTCATCGGTAGTTCGGTGACTGTGACATCTATTCTGACAATGAATAAAAACTGTATTTTGGTTTTATTAGAATCGAGCATAATTGGTTTTTGTAATGGATGAAAGCATATAGTTAGAGTTGATTTTGTGTTCCTTCACTTTGTTATGGTCTTTACTTCTTGAAAATTCAAGTGGAAGGTTTTGTTAGTAGGGCCCAGCCTCAGAGTTGACCAAATAAACAAATTAAAAAACTCGCGGGAGCAGCCAAGTTGAAAAATCGAAAAATACACTTGGGTTTTATCTTATGCTTCCAAACTTTGTATGGAGCTTCTTTAGGGGCCAGAAAATCTGCTTTCCGAATGGAAAACTAATTGGCCAACATTTCACCCTGTCCCACCCCTTTGAAAAATTTTTATTTTCTCTGTTTATTCATCCCGCGAGTTTTTAGATTTGTTTATTTAGTCAACCCTGAGGCCGGGCCCTACTAAAAAAGTCTTCAACTTGGATTTTTCCGATGTAAAGATCATAACAAAGTAAAAGAACAAAATTAAGCAAATAGGAAACGTCGCATTTTTGCGGTAATCAATCTTTGGACCCAAAATGTTCAACAATAGGTTTCGAGGAGTGTGCATGCCTCAACCAAGTCGTCTTCCGTTTTATCCGATGATTACTTGTCACTTTCTAATAGTTATTTAAGTAACAAGGAATGTAAAGACGTGTTAACATTCGAGGTGAGCGAGTACGAGCCGAGGCAAAGCCGAGGCTTGTCGCTTGCCGACATTCCGTGTTACTTATTACGTTTTTCCCGCTGCTTGTTGACATTTTTCAAAATTTGCCTGAATTGAAGTTTGTTTTCTTACCCTTCCTTCATGATTATTCGTTCTCTATTTCATTCTAAGTTGCTTGTGCGTGTAACTAAGTTACCGAATAAGCAGACAACAATAATATTCAAAAGGTCTCATAACCTAAAAATTGATATGAATGAAGCTGAAGGTATTACTTGTCAAAGGCAAAGTCATTATTACCCTAGGCATGTAAATGACACTATTTACATTCCGTTGTCAAGATGAATTAGTAAACGAATTATATAGGCCATTTACCTGTTTTGTTGCTAAGCATGTATGGACTATTTACAGTGTCGGCAGCGGGAAAAGAAAATTATCACAACGGAAACCATATAGAAATCGTCGAAAAAGTCGAAAGACATTTCCCCTTCGTACTGGAGTGGGCCCTGCTCGATTTCGATATTTTTTTGGAATTTGAGGATTTCGAGGGATGGACCTTCATCCCACCAAACGCAAGACGCATCTTTTCATCGCGGTTTTAGACCCATGGCTCTCTAACCAATATTAATTGTCATCTTCATAATCATCCAGTACCTGAAAGTCTGAAATTTGAGTTCTTTCATGTAATTTTGAAAGTGTGAGAATTGAAGTATGAAAATTTTTCAGATTATCCCTAAAGATATTTTGGCATGTGGACACTATTCCAGAACTCTGGGAACAAACACTACCTTATAAAAAGCAAAACGTATTCTTGGTCTAAGTACTACAAAAATAAAGATGCAGTCTTTTTTCAAATTTAATTCTAAACAAACCCATAGGTCCTCAAGTTTCTACATCACCATCTGAAGACGTACCAATCCGATGAAAAAGTTAAAAGTTCTCTATAAAAAAAATCTTCCATTTTCACAAAATCTCATATTCAAAAGTCGAAATTACAATTTGAATTTCGAAAGTTCTTTGACAAATGACAAACAATCTGCGTACCGTCAATCAACCGAATTTTTCATAAATATGTATTGACCGTAGTTGTCACTCCATCATTTTCGTGAACCGACCGGTTAACCAACTTTGGAAACGGAAAATAGCCATTATTTGGACAGATGAAGTTGACTACCGTCTACAGTCTACCGTCTAGCCACCTTTTAATTTTTGCCATTGCTCTTTCTGCACTTTCTACAGTAGTTTCCCAGGGACCATTCATTATGACTGCTGTATCATTGGCAAAACAGAAGATAGAGTCTTCCTCCAATAGTGATAGGAATCCATTTACATTGATGTTAAATAAGAGTGGCTCCAGTACTGTGCCATGTGGCACACCAAATCCTTCTTTCCGACAGTTGCTCAAGACATTTCCTATCTTCACACGTTGTATTCTTTCACTTAGATACGATCTAAAGGTCATTTGTTCTGAGGTGCACTGGGATTCATGTAATTTTATGTTTCGTATATCAGTTGGTAGGGATCTGTTTGACAGGGCAAAGGTCAACATAGAGCGTTTTTAGTACTGAGATTCTCTCTAAAGGCAAACAGATTTGTATCTAATAAACCATATCTTCTATCAATTTGCTTATTGCAATAGGTCTGTAGTTGCTTGTTGATTTTGTATCACCTCGTTTGAATATTGGTACAATTACTGCAGTCTTGAGACTCTTAGGGAAAATTTCGGTACTGAAAACAGTTTATAATGTATTCTAACAGTTTCAGTGAATAAATGTGATTCATTTTGACAATCTCTGTACTAATATTGTCCTCTCCGCATGAGACCCTGTCTTACAGACTATTTATTTGAGTTACCAGTTCGGCATCATTAATAGGGGTGAGGTAGAATGAGTGGGGGTTGATAAATCCACTTTTTGCTAGAATTTGATGATTATCGTGGCTGATTTTGTGTGATAATTGTTCATCTATATTGCTAAAACAGGAGTTAAATTTAGTTGCAATTTGCTTGGGTTCATACATTGTTGTACCCCTGCTGTCCAGAATACCCCTGATTTTCATTTGTTTCACCTGCTCACCTATAGCTTCTCGTATCATCTTTTCTTTCAAGTTTTTTGTGGGTCATTTAAATATTTTTCAGAAAAGGATTTATGATAAGCATATTTGTACTTCTTTATTAGTTTTGAAAGCGTATTTCTAAAGGTTTTGTATTTGTTTTCGGTTTCCCTACAGTTTCTGTTCAAAGCACATTCTCTCTTAGCCGATCACTTTTTCGGATAGATATCAGGAGGCCACCGGTGATCCAGGGTTTTAGTCTCTTTTTTTGCTTCTTATCCTTTTAGTACATGTGGATTGACTTATGAAATTTTTCAGTTTTGTTATGGAAATATCTGTGCATATGTCGACATTGACAATACTCAGAACATCATCCCATTCTGTCTGTGAAATTAGGTTTGTGAGCATATTGTAATCGACTACTTCATGAAATTTATTTTTTACTTCGTCTACATTTGTATTACCTTTTATGTCGGGCAGGATGGGATAGTGGTCAGTGGAGTCCCTGGTTGAAATAAGAGAATTAATATCATTTAGTTTTTCTTGCTTACATTTCACAAAAAAAATTATCGAGACATGTTGCTGTTTCTTCTGTTCTCCTAGTGACTTTATTAATACAACTAACTGATCGCACTCATGGCCTCTTATCGAAAATATCTGTTGAAGATTCACATGAAACCTGAAAATAAAGTGAATAAAAGAAAATTGACGTTTCTGTAAATTTCATCAAAAATATTTGTTCAGCAAAAACGATATGGAAGGTCAGGTAGCTCCGGACGGCGGGTAGTCCCGGACATTTCTATTACGAACAAATTAGACCGGGGGATGGTGACAGATTTTGAGACTCGATTTTACTCAGTATGCCTTTTGGGGGACAGTATTGTTCTGAAACTGCTTTAAAAAAAGATGGCACACTGAATGCCTATGCCTAAGTACTGTTAACTCTGCAAAAATTTTTAACAGGTATGGAATAACATTCCGTGATTTTAATCAGCACAAAATTAGTTGTAATATAAAGTTTGTCTCCTGAATTGTTGATATGTAACATGGCATACGAGTTGTGCGGGTTGGTCATACTAAAAAATTGAATTGAAGTTGCAAAATAGATTAAAAAAATTCCATGTTTTCAAGCAGTATGCCTGTCTGTTTTCATTATAGCCATGGTATATGGAGATGAAATAAGAAATGGCATACAAGTTGTGGGAGTTTTCTATATAAAAACATTGTAAAAAAAGTTGCAAAATTATGAAAAAAAAACATGTGTTTTTAATCAGTGTGCCTCTTGGCTTATGAAAAAAGTTTGTGATTCAGTTCGTTAAAATAAAAATGACATACAAGTAGCCCGGGTTTATCACATTAAAAAATGCAATAAAACTTTCTTGCTATTTCGATTTTTCGACATTGCCATGTTGGTCCCCTATCGCAGGACCGTTATATGTGGCCTTTTTTTCATTTGTATATTTTTGTACAGTATAGTTTGTCTACGACTTAGTTTTTGAATTAAATTGAACGTAATCTGTATTTTTTTTCTTAACAGCTTTTATCATAAACTCATATGTCGCCACGAGTTTGAACGTTGCGAGTGCTCTATAGGCACTTCTTCACCACGTGCATCATACGCTATTTTTATTATGCCTCAATCGTGACTTCAGAAATAATGCTGGAACTGAATTTTCCTACGACTACATGAGAAAGTAAAGCATATCGCACTGTACAGTCTCACAGAAAGTATTTTCCGCACTCCTGCGAAAATGCTGTCAAATACATAATTTGTTTAGATGTACCGCGGTAAACCTGACAAATATATAATTCCTATTCAGATTTACCAAAGGAACATATATATTTGAGGAAAAACTATTTGAAATTAAATTTTTTTTTTCTGAAAAAATTTGATTTCACTTGTAATCATCGATCCCACGTACCTACTACGGACACAATAAATAAAAATAATTGAAATTTTTTTCCTATAAATTCATAATTCTGAAAACGATATTTTATTGAAGAAACAAACTTCTGCTCTGGTCTCAACCGGAAGTACTGCGCATTGCAAATTCAACACTTACCAACTGTGCTATCTGATCGCATATATTTCTTTGTAACACACGTGTATCTCATAAGTGAATATTTTTTATTTCTAATATTTATTAAAAAAACTGTGTTTAATCATGATTTTGATCTAGTAGTTATTCGTAAAGAAAATATTTTGCATTTAATAATAATTATCTAACATAGATAAAGTTAGTTCTCAGTCAGCCTTTTTGATAGATTTTCTTGCACCCATGTCAATAATATCGATATTATTTGTTAAAATTATGGCGTGGTCGTAGGAAAAATAGTGTATGTACAATAATTGTGCAAAATTGATTCTGACAAATGGCACTTTTGTTATTACATTTGATCAAGTATACCGGATGACAATGAGAATAGGGCTCTGCCTATATCTCCTTTACTTATCAATCGATTTGGATGAAATATGGTACATAGATATGAGGCAAAATTTCGGATTGACACACACATGAAAACAAAATGGCCAACTTCCGGTTTCGCCAGAATAGCCACCATTTTCGATTTTTCAAATGGAATGCCCTGTATGTTTGATGTTTTTCGGATTGTACGGCTCAAATTACATATGACAGTGTTGCCAAATTTTTATTTTACGATCGAAAAAAATAAAATTTTCAATTTTATTTTGTGAACAAGATGGCTTGCTGATGTTAAAAATCTATTCTAATTGATATCAGTAATTCATAGTAATAGTCATCGATAAGATCAATAAGAAATCCTACAATAGGGATTGACATTTTTAGAACACATTTTTTTCGATAAAATAATTTTTTTCAAATGGTACCTACCGAGGGCCATCTTGCCAGTTGATAGAGAATTCAATTACCTATTCAACGGTATTAAATATGTACCATTTCCTTTTTGTTCAAAACTAAAAAGGACCATTTATTGAGTTTGCACAGTACCTACGTACAGTAGCTACGTATAAATTCAATGAATGGTCGTTTTTAGTTTTGAACAAAAAGAAAGTGGTACATATTTTATACCGTTGAATAGGTAATTAAATTCTCAAATCAAATCAAATGGCAAGATGGCCCTTGGTAGGTACCATTTGAAAAAAAATATTTTTTCGAAAAAAATGTGTTCTAAAAATTTCAATTCTTGTTGTAGGATTCCTTATTGATCTTATCGATGAAATTACTATTACTATGGATTATTTATATCAATTAGAATATATTTTAACATCATCAAGCCATCTTGTTGAAAAGGCCTATACAAGCCTCCAAATGATATATCTCAATTTTGATAAATATGTGGAATACGTGGTTTTTTCTTATGACGTTAGAATAGGCGTTGTCCAATGATGAAAAACAATAATTACTCTATAATATAGTTATGATTTAAATGTGTTTGGTTTCCAATAAACTCAATTTTCATAAATACCTTTTTTATTCTTGGTTTTTATAAACCTTAGTCCTCCTACATATACCATGATTATCATGAATCCGGATGGGAATACAGCTTAAAACACAAAAAAATGTATGTTTCTCTCACATCGGTTTCCTCTATATTTGCATCTTTTTTCAATATTTTCCGAACTCTTGGACTTTACATATTGGTATGTCATATGTTATTCCACCTACATATACCTTGATTATATATAATAAAAACAGAAAGGTGTCATGCTTAAAAAGACAAAAATTGTCACGTTTCTCTTACACATCAGGTTATCTCTATATTGAATTACTTTTTATATTTTTGACAAGCTTGGACCTTATCGATAGGTATGTCTTTTGTTATTCCAACTACATGCACCACGTACATCATATAAACAGAAAGGCATACTGCTTAAAATGGCGGAAATTTTTGTTTATACTTTGCAATTTTTTTTGCGTATGCCTGTAATTTTTACTCTCTCAAACCATATGCCAATTTCATATACATCTTACATTACCATAAACTTAATGAAAATGGAATGGCATACTGACTAAAATCACGGAATGTTATTACATACCTGTTCAAAATTTTTGCAGAGTTAACAGTACTTAGGCATACGCATTCAGTATGCCATCTTTTTTTTAAGCAGTTTCAGAACAATAACTTGTATACTTATCAGAGACAGCCTGTTTAAAAACACGGAAAATTTCCTCATTCTCATACAAATTCACGTGACCATACCAACCCTTCGGACCCGCCCTAACGGTATGCCAATGGTTTTCTGAGTATTTTATTTTCGTTATTTTACTACAGAACACATAGCAGCCTGATTAAAATCGTAGCGAAACACCTATTATTCGAACAAATGATTAATATTTTTTTTTGGGAAGAACCCAGGACGACTCTTTTATTCCTGCCTTATTATCATGAGGAAATACAGACAATACTGTCCTCCAAAAGGCATACTGAGTAAAATCGTGTCTCAAAATCTGTCACCATCCCCCAGTCTAAATCAAGTACTTTTCAAAAACGTAACATCGCTTTCAAGCATATAAACACAGTGTACAAATAATACCAGTAAGTTGAGGTGGAAGCGCTAAACGAGTTAGACGTGACCAATGACATATTAGCGTTAGACTCCGTTATTTACATTTCTAGCTGCGGTCAACATAGAGTCACATTCTGAGTACAATTTTTACTGCCGCTTATTTCGCGGCAATTATCTGCTAATATACATTGTAAATAAGCAGATAATTCAGCTGAAACTTAGCTTTGTTAACTTTTGGGTTGACTGACAACTATTTTCCGCGAAACAAGCGGCAATAAAAAATTTGTTTAGAATGTGACCGCAGCTCGAAATGTAAGTCTATCCGTAATATGTCATTGGACGTGACAGTGCATTTTGTTCCCGCGTAACGTTCTCAGTGCGATCTTGAAAACATCATTGAATGATATAAAAATTAAAATGTGAGTAAATCAACTTGATTGTGATATTGATTTATAGTAAATTCATTCAACTCCGCTACGGTCAATTATTTATTTCATTCTTAGCATAGCATGAATGCTATTGCTACGGATATTTTATGATACGAAATCGGCTAGCCTCGGACACATGAATGTCGGATATCTCCGGAAGTCCTATATTCAGCAAAATCGAAAGTGAGTCATTATTTTTCGTTTGGGTTATTTGCTCATTGATTGTTTTCAATTCACTACTGCTTGATATTACAGAAATAGTTGAAAGGAAAGAACAACTGACAGAGGCAAAAGGGACGAAAACAATATGGAAGGAGCTATTCAGTATAAGAGGAGGCAAGGATTCAATAAGACAGACAACAGAAAGATATAATATACCAGCATCCACCAAAACTATTTACAAACAAGCTGATTTTGACCGCCATCCCCTGAACCAGTCTCCAAACTAGCATCCAAAAAAGCACCTTCAATCATACTGAGTCTGATATGCCATCCACGAGTAGTGAACCTCAATCTGCATCTAACCCAGCATCTACTGAAAGCACCTTCAATCAGACTGACTCTGATATGCCCTTCATCAGTCTAGCAGCTCAGCTTGCCTCTGAACCAGCATCCACTGAAAGTACTTCCAGTCAAGTGATTTTGACATGCCCTCCACCAGACATGCATCTGTGCCTGCTCCCAAATCGTTAACTTCGATGCAGATTTATTGAAGCAACTGTCACCTCTTCCAGATGCAACTAGGAAACGGCTCGTGACACGGTCTCGAGAAAAGGCATTGGAAGATAAAAAAGCTTTCAAGGAAGAAATGCTTTGGAAGAAGTAGGCAAAAGGATAGAAAATGTGACAAAGAAAAAGCGAAGAGAGACACTCAAAATCTCCACCGAGAAGATCGTGGTAAAGACACAGAATGTATTTTATGTGGTGAAAAATTTCAAGAAGACTAGATCCATTGCCATGAATGTGAAGATTGGGCTCACTAAGCTTGCGCTGATGTTGATGTTTCAAACGAATTCTACGAATGTAATATACGCAAGGCTAAAAACCGTCCACGTTATCGTTGAATGTTATGTCTGGGGCTACCGGAAAATTTTAGAGTTACGAAAAATTAAAGGCTGAAGGCTGAAGATCTTGTGATTATAATAATAAAAAGTCATTATAATTTTTGATTATTATAATAACAGAAGTACACGAGTTCACTTTAAAGAAATAAATACAAGTAAAAATTTGCTGATTGTATTTTTAGTCAAGCCCCATTCAAGTGTCTGGTGCTACCCGACCTTTCCCTATGCGTTACTTTATGGACACACCGAATACACATTTTTTTTTCTGTTTGCAGGGGGTGCTGAGCACCATGCGGCGCCTAACCTCGAACTGCGGGTCCTCGTGACATAAACATGAACTCGTCGCAGGTGGTGGAGAACGCAACTCAGATCATCAATGCTTCGCACGAGGCCACTTATACTGTTACGCAAATCGTCCTGATCGGCACCGTGGGTGAGTTCAATTCCGTTCATTCTGAGCCATTTGTGGTCATTCGTATGTTACGTCGCACAAGGGAGGCCTACGGGAAGTAAAATACTGCCGTAACTCCACGTGAGCTCATAGATATTTACAGTGATATCGTGCGTATAGTCTGGTGACGCGAGGGTTTTCGTGGCCGATGAAGTTCAACGGGATCTCCCAAGTTTTTCTCATGTATTTTGATCAGCTGAATCCGAATTTCGAGGGTGATGAGCCGGGAAAGCATCCGGAAAATTTTAATGTTATGGACGATTTTCAGAGAGAAATAAAAAATTTCATGTTTTCCAAAAACAAATGACGCCATAATATTTCGCATAAAATTCTCGTATGTTATATCACAAGACGTATAAATTTTATCGATTAAACTATCAAAATATTTTGAGCATGATTTTGCTTGGAAAATAGTTGAATGCGCAATCATTTAATAAAATCTCGAGACCGCAAAGCGGTCGAGAGGTTTTATTTTGAAATTATTGTGCATGAAATTATTTATCAAAAAAATATTTTGATAGTTTAATCCATTAAAATTTATATGTCGTGTGATATACGACAAGATTATTTCTTGAATGAGGTAGATTAAAACCAACAACAAATAATTTTATTGATAATGAACACCGACATTTTCTAACAATTTCTTTATTATAAGTACATTGAGAAAATTAATATTTTTATTTTGTATCCGTACAGTTGTAATAAAAATTGCAATTTGTGTAGGTCACAAATGTTTGTGTTTCATTGCTATTTATATTAGATGAGACATTGGTAACCAATGAAGACGATTGGATAGGTGAAGCTGGAACAGAGGCTGACAGATTGTTGGCAGTTATTGATAGACCGGTTGTTTTAATATCATACATGTTTCTCTTTTTGTTACTTATATCCAGATGATGAGTGGGATCCATTTGAAGATATGGTTTGATAGAAGATGCGTTGTTATGTCCAGTGATTTTGATTAGTTGTTGTTCTTGAACTCCACTTTTAACTAGCTACTAACTGCTGTTGATCGGTTAGAATGGTTAGTTATTCTTGATTTCTTGATTCCGATTGTCTGTGCTGCTTTTTGGGCCAATTTCGATATATGATTTATTCCCATCGGACAATTTTTGTACCAGGTAGTAGATTCGGGTCTTTTCCAAAAAGGATTCGGAATTAGGAATAACCTATCCGATTTATTATTATTGCCTTTTTTGCTGAGAAACTTTTCAAATAGTTTTACAGGGCACATTTTTGTTTCTGTATCCAGTATTCTGAACCAACCATTTGCTGTCCGAGAGCTATTCATCGCCTCCTTGTGCAGTTTCAGTGAATATGGGGTTGTATTCTATTCTACCTAAAACAAGAAAGAAATTATACTTCTAGACAGAAATGCTTTTCAAGATTTTACCTGTAGAATTTCCTTTATCGTCGACTACTTCTTTAAAGTAACTTATTAGACAGAAAGTCGCTTCGCTACCCCGCCACGCTAATTCAACGGCTATTATATGGTAGTTTTTTTAGCAATCCCTCGGGAGTATTCTCGTCCCATAACTCAACTATTTTCAGATGTTCTTTTTTTGAATCATTTTACCAAGACAAAGAGTGGTAATTTTTTTTTTCGAAAAATACTAATCTTGTCTATTTGTTTATAATTTTTTTTAAACAAATGATGTAAGAAAAATTCGAATGTTACTGAATAACAAAAACAGCAATAGTATAATATTTGGTGAAAAATGCTATTAACAACATTTCTTGGACTTTTCATTTTTTGTTAACTTAAAAAAAACATTATAAACAAAATAATAAACTTTCGAGGGGGTGACCACTCATCAGAAAATGTTCACGTATTGCCGAAAGTTGGTGAATTATAGCAGATTACCTACTAAAATTTCAGTGATATGCTGTACGAGGATGTATTGATATCTAGTTAGCCTAGACCAGTTCTCTGCAAAAACAAAATATTGCGTTACCATAGCAACGAACAATAACTTATTAGAAGTGTCAGTGTAAAGTTTGACGTCAAAAAAGTAAACCAGAGTTACGCAATAAATTAAAAAATAATATGTCCACCTAAATTGTGGAAATCAAAAATTGGAGTATCGAGCCATCATCAAGTACTTGTATTTAAAAGGGTTAAGAGGAAAGCAGATTTACGAAGATATGCGACCGTGAAAAATTGGACTGCAAGCTTCAAAAGAGGTAAATTTTCCATTGAAGATGATGACCGATCGGGAAGGCCAGTTTCTGTATCAGTCCCCGAAAATATCGATGCAGTTCATGACATGATTTTAACAGACCGTCGAATTGGGCTAAAACGGATATATGAAGCACTGAATATTTCATACGAACGCGTTCATCATATAGTTCACGTCAATTTGGACATGAGAAAAATTACTACAAAATGGATACCCAAATGTTTGAATGTTGACCAAAAGCGTGCAAGGATAGTAGCATCGCGTTCGATCTGTGCTCGATTTGAAAACGATGTAGACTTCTTAAACCAAATTGTTACTATGGATGAGACTTGGGTACATTTCTACGATCCAGAAACAAAGCAACAATCGATGGAATGGCGACACTCCGGTTCTACAAGACTTAAGAAGTTTCGTGTCCAAAAATCTGCTGGAAAGGTCTTGCTTGAGTTTTTTGCGATTGCCATGGAGTAATCATGATTGATTTTTTGGATAAGGGTAGAACAATAACTGGAGATTACTATTCGACATTACTGACCAATCTACGGGAAAAAATTAAAGAGAAAAGACGCGGAAAGCTATCCAAAGGTGTTTTGTTTTTGCAGGACAACGCCCCTGCACACAAATCTCATGTTGCCATGCAGCAAATTCGTGATTTAGGGTTTGAATTACTAGAAAACCCCCCTTACTCACCAGATTTGGCTCCGTTCGACTATCACCTCTTTTCTCAACTAAAAAAAAAGTTTAAAAGGTCGTAGATTTTCTTCCAGCGAGGAGGTAATGAAAGCTGAGTAGGTCTGGTTTGCAGAGCAAGAAGAAACATTTTTTTTGAAAGGTCTAGAGACGTTGCAGGTTCGCTGTAACAAATGTATCCAATTAAGAGGAGAATATGTTGAGTTATAAAATATTTTGGTTCATTGAAATTTTGTTTGGTTCTATAGTAGGCTAAGCATTATTCAATATATCCTCGTATAGTGAATAATTTCAGTAGTATCTTTATACCCATCTTGTAACATCTAGCACCGCATCTATCACGATGATGATAGTAAACATATCAATTTATTTAAAATAAATTTTCAAAAGTTAATTCAATCGCAATAAGGAAAAAAGGCATATTATTCCGAGAACTGAAGCGAAAGTGGAGCTGTAGGACAACCCGAGAACACTTTCCCCGAATCAGGTACAAATGCTATTTTTCCTTCGAATGAAAAAAACAATAGACTCCATAAAACGATTTCCTTTCATTATCGTCGAATAAATTGTTATGGTCTGTCTTAGCGAAATCCTCCAATTTTCCGAAATCCTCTTCGCTGAACAATGACAACAAAAAATGGTTATCAAAGCCTGCATAGATCTTAGAGGTATTTCGGAAAAACAATATCAAGTTTGAGATCCCGTAGAATTTGGTCAATCTTATGATTGGAAGTATCGGAGGAAGTATCACTCGAGGTATCCATTTCCTACAAAAAAAAATTGATTTTTACCCCTTTTTGAGCTTTTTCGATAATTTCGTAAAAAAAAAATTAATTGAATATCCGATTTAACGGATGAAAATTCATATTTACAAATTAGAGGTGAGCTATCGGTGCCTAGAGATTGATCTAATACACCGACAGTGTTATAGACTTTTTATATTCCTCCGAGCTGAACTCAACCATGCGGTCCACATGGAATGGCCAGCTCTCTGAATACTCAAACTTTGACTTTCGCCTAACCCCTCTCTGAGCCTAGCCCCTGCACCCAATCTACAGTTATATCGTTTATAATATGAATCCGCTATAGTGTTAAATGCCTTCTAAGCGTTAGTATACAGCGTGTCTCACTTATTATGGAAACACCCCAGTATCCGAATCCATTGGAATTTTGAGCCATTGTCTCCTAATATAATTTTTCGCAAAACATGGTGAATCCATCGCCTCTGGCAAGCAGTGTAAGTTACTCAGCTTAACCCCAGGCAAGATTTAGACCCATCGCCAGTATATCTAGCGATCCTGAAATTAACAGAGTTTTACTCCAACATAACTACCGTACACACTGTATAATGTGAATTTTTCTGAAACTAATATAGTTTCCTGTGAAATTTCACTTGAAAAGAGTTTATAAAATTACCACACGTGTTTTGCTATTCAATAGATTCCTCATGCTACTCATGCAGGATAGGAATATTTATTACAGGTGTTTGTAGTGGATTAATGCACATTTTTTGAAGGAGAGTTCTAATTCATCATTAATTCACTTTCTTAGGCAAAGCGCGCACTGAAGTGGTTACCAAGTGGCGTAACTGCTGCCTGGTGACGAAGTGGCAAAAAGTTAGAATCGCTGAAGCCTACGTAACCAAAGGTAGCGCGCGTTTCAAAGCGAAGTAGCGGTAACGTATTTATTTGCAACTGGCGTGGTGTCAGTCTGTTGCCACTAATATCCAACATGTTTGAGTTTCGACTGGCAATCCACGCCAGTTGCAAATAAACACGTTACCGCTACTTCGCTTTGAAACGCGCGCTACCTTTGGTTACATAGGCTTGTCGTAAATGCTGTGTTGTATGATTGTAAAATTCCGGAGGGGTTTCACTTTCACGTACCCGGCTAGCAGTGGGTCTCCTGCCGCCAATACGCTCTGGGTTCGAATCCATGATTCGGAAACCAAATGTTTTGTTTTAGTCCTATACAAGAAAAGAACTGTCGACTCGGACAGGTTCGAATTACGAGGGCTGTTTGGTAACTCCGTGACTATTTGAATAAAGAAAAAAAAAATTGGCAAATAAGCGTTTTATTTTTCAACATAATCTCCTTTTAGATCAATACATTTAGTCCAGCGTTTTTCTGGTTTTTTTATTTCTTCCAAATAATAGGTTTTCTCAAGGCCCTCAAAATAGGCGTTTGTTTCGGTTATAACCTCTTCATTCGACCCAAATCTCTTACCACCCAGCCATTTCTTCAGGTTTGGGAAAAGAAAATAGTCGCAAGGGGCTAAATCTGGAGAATATGCTGGATGGGGTAGTAGTTCGTAGCCCAATTTATGAATTTTTGCCATAGTGACTACACACGTGTGCACTCGTGCATTGTCTTGATGAAGCAGCACTTTTTTTTTCGCTAAATGTGGTCGTTTTTGCCTCAAATCAATATCGAATCTGTCTAAAAGCTCTGAATAATATTCGCCGTTGATCGTTCTACCCTTCTCTAAGTAATCTATATGAATGACACCGCGTGCATCCCAAAAAACTGTGGCCATAACCTTGTTGGCTGACAGACGCACCTTAGCCTTCTTTGGTGCACGTTCACCAGTTGACACCCACTGTTTTGATTGTTCCTTGGTCTCTGGGGTATTGTGATGGATCCATGTTTCGTCTACGGTTATATAACGGCGTAAAAACTCGCCCGGATTGCGATTGAACTTTGCCAAACACTCCTTTGAAGTGGTCACACGGTTGCGCTTGTGGTCGAGTGTGAGCAATCGCGGCACCCATCTCGCGGATAGCTTCTTCATGTCCAAATATTCATGTAAAATGTGATGTACTCGCTCAGTTGAGATGCCTACAGCCTCAGCTACCTCACGTACTTTTATTCTCCGATCGTCCAATATCATTCCATGGATTTTATCGACGATTTCTGGCGTGATGACCTCTTTTGGGCGACCTGAACGTACGGCGTCACTTGTGCTGGTACGACCACAACGGAACTCAGTAAACCACTTCTTAACCATTGAAATTGATGGTGCAGAGTTCCCATAGTATTTATCAAGTCTTTCCTTGGTTTCAGTTATGGTTTTTTTACGCAAAAAATAATGCTTAATCAACACACGAAATTCACTTTTTTCCATTTTTGTTAAAATTCACGAGGTTGTCTGCTTCTAATTGCTGTCAAACACAAACCAAATGTCGCAGCTTGCTCAAAATTTGACAGTAGTCTATTGAAAGATGGTGGTTGACAGCAGCAGTGTTGCATTTAAAGTTACTGCGCGGGAAATTTAAAAAGTCACGGACTTACCAAACAAGCCTCGTATTTAATTTTTTTTTTATTTGGGAAGTGACAGAGTTACTTCAGTTAAGATGTTGTAAAGTTTATAGTCTGAATTGCCAGGGTACTATAGTACGAATTCTTTTTGTATGTAGTTCAGAAGAACTTTCATATCGATGGCTGCAACTACCCTAGCAAAGCCGACTACTGAAAAAGAGGTATTTCGTCGGGATTTGCCCAGTACTAAAATATTCAAAGTCAATAAAAATTGTTTATCACTTTAGACAATATTCCAAGCCCAGAAGAAGAAGAAGAAGAAGAAGATCACTTTGAGCAAAGTATACAAGTGTATACTAAAAGGAAGTTGAAGTTGACTTCCCACAGCAGTATGCAGGTTCTCTCAGAAAGGTCATTATTGATCAGAAATGTACAGGAAGCAAATTCTTGGTGGCAAATGAAATGAAGGACTACATTATTAACCCAGTACGGGTTAATAATATTGCTTGGAAAGTTATATGGAAAAAAACGTTCAGTCTACTACGGATGCAGTTAGTCTACCTGATAATACTTCTTTTTTAGTCAATGTACCGGAACTGAATCCACCAATTTAAAATCAATGTACCCCAAAAATAAATCTTGTATGTCAGTAAAACGAGTAGGTAGCAGTAAAAACACTACATGTATTTCGATTTGCCACCAAAATATCAGATGCTTAAGTAATAAAGTACTACAACTAGATGTCTTATTGGAAAACGATGTTTCAGACTGTGATTTTCTGTGTGTGTCAGAACACTGGCAAAACAAAGACCAGTTAGATGTTCTGAAACTAAAAAAAATTGAATTATGTTCTTTTTTTGTAGAGTTGTCATGAAAAATGGTGGTGTTGCGTTGTATAAAAATAATGACTGTACTTTAAACTGTGATATTTTGAATTTAGATAGGTTTTGTGTGGAACACGTTTTTGAATGCTGCGGCATTGTTTTACCGCTTGTGAAAGTAGCAATTGTATGTATTTATCGTCCACCTGATGGAGATTTTGATTTATTTTTGAACCTGTTAAATGGCCTTTTGTTTCATACAACTGACAATAATCTTAATGCTATAATTGGAGGCGATTTTAATGTAGATTTTAGTGTTTTGCCCTGAATAGAACTATCACGGAACCGACAAGAGTAACTTCTGCATCTGGTTCTTAATAATTTTCTGGTGAGCGACCATCTTATTTATTTTGAGTCATCAAACATAAATCTCTGTCTGTCAGACCATTTTGCACAGCTCCTGAAGGTGCATGTACAGGGAAAACTGAAGGTTAAGGACACTAATAGTTCCAATATGCCTATGTTCCGTAGAGACTTTTCAGAAACAAACACCGCAAAATTCTTAGAGTTCTTAGAAAAGGAAGACTGGGCAGATCTTACTAAGGAAACATGTCCAAATGCAGCTTATGAAATATTTCATAGAATATTGATGTACTATATTGAAGTAGCTTTCCCTATGGAGAAAACGAAAACAGGAGGAATTTTAAAGACTCAATTGTCACTTGAATTATTAGATTTAAAAAAATTAGTTACTCTTTATAACGAACTTTCAAATACAGATGAAAACTACAGAGAACCTAGCAGACAAATAACAGAAACTTACAGGAAAAAATTAAGGGAACATAATATAAAAACTATAGATCAGAGAGTTCATAGCTCGCGAAATAAAACTAAAACAACATGGAAATGTATTAATGAAATCCAGAAGAAAAACAGTGTTAGAAAAGAAATTACTATTCTAGAAGATGGGGTACAACTTCCTAAAGATATCGCTGCTGGTAAATTCAATAGTTATTTTACACAGGATCAGGCGAGTGGCAATATTGACTACGACTTCATGATAAGCTGTGTCAATATGTGCGCAAACTCCATATATATGGTGCCAGTTTCTGCTGCTGATGTTATAGCTTTAATAAGATCTCTCAAAACTTCAAATGCTAGTGGTTACGACGACATTTCAAATAACCTTTTAAAAAAATTTCAGGAAAAATTAAGCTATCCCCTGACACATATCATCAATATATCAGTTGAAAACGGTATTTACCCGGATAGATTGAAGCTAGCTCAAATAAATCCAATATATATAAAAAAAGAACCAATTTCTGTCATTTTTAAATAAAAATGAAATGCTTTCCCCCCATCAACATGGTTTTACGTTGGGTAAGAGCACAGAAACGGCATTGAATGCTTTTCAGGAACAGATAGTAATGGCTCTTGATAGCAGGGTTAAAATATGTGGACTTTTCATTGATTTTTCACGAGCTTTTGACTGTGTTAACCACGAGCTGTTATTATCAAAAATGGAAAGGTATGGGATAAGAGGAGTAGCCTTAAAGTTGATGCGCTCTTATTTAACAAATAGATATCAAAGTGTTGTTATGCAAAACACACAGAGCCCTTCCCTACTCATTAAACAGGGTGTGCCTCAAGGTTCCATATTGGGCCCCCTTCTGTTTCTCATATATGCAAATGATCTCATTCACTTTTTACAGAACCTGTCAACGATCCAATTGATCACATATGCTGACGATACAAATATTATAGTAGTAAGGATGTCGAAAGTCTTGTGGAATCAACTGAAACTGCCTATAAAAAAGTTATTTGGTGGTCGTCAAAAAACCACCTAACTTTAAATGTACAAAAAACAGTGTTACTTAATTTTTCCCCGTGCAATCATACCGAAACCCTCTCTATCTATCTAAATGAGGATATAAGAGTAGATGCATCAGAGACAACTAAATTACTGGGTGTCAATATTGATAATAAATGGAGCTGGGAAACACATATTGATAGTCTCTGTGCAAAACTACGTAAGAACTGCTATGCTTTGCGATTTATGTCCAATCACTGTAGCAAATCTATATTGTTAAGTCTATATTATGCCAACATCAATGGCCATTTGAGGTATGGGATACTTAACTGGGGTTTATCTGCTTCATGGGAAATAGTTTTTGTTTTACAAAAAATGGCAATTAGGATATTGGAAGGTCTAGGATGGAGGGTCTCATGTATATATATATATATATATATATATATATATATATATATATATGTTCGGAAAGGTTTCCGCGGTCAGAAATATGTACATTACTAAGTTCATGGGTTGAACCGCGTAGAGAGTTTATAACTCGACGTTTCGGCTCCTGCTTTGGAGCCATTTTCAAGAGTGTGACTGCGAGGCCTCTATCTGCCTACTCCTCGAGTCGTGGTCTTGAGAGATATCAAGGTCTCAACCTGCCTACTCCTTGATCTCAAAAGACGATCCGATGTTGGTTGCACTGTAGTATTTATAGGTGGTTGGCTACCTGGAGGTGGGCGGGTCTTACGGGTTTTCTCGTTTGTCTTGTCTGCTGGTGCCTGCTGTGTAGTTGGAGTTAATGGGATAATAATTGATTGCGGATAAGTTTCACGTGGCCTGGTAATTACGGTTGGAAGAAGGGGCTTCCAAATAGGGTTCAATTTACGGCTATCATCTTTAATGTTCAGGCAATCAGGCCGTTTTTCGATTTCGATGGCTTCTCTGATAAAACGAGAAGTTCTTGAACGTACTGGGGCGATGGTTTTCGTTTTCTCGAAATCTATGGGGTGACCCGTTTGGATGAAATGAAGAGCTAATGCGGAGCTGGTGTCTCGATTTCTAACTGAAAGGGAGTGTTGATAGGATCGAAAATGGATCTGTTTAGAAGTTTCTCCTATATAAGAGTGGGGGCAGATAGAACAGGGAATTTCGTAGATACCATGGTCTTCATTGGGAATTTTGTCTTTTGTTGGTCTGATGAGGTGTGATAGTTTTTGTTCTGTGGTAAAGATGGTTTTGATATTTGCTTTTCTGAAAAGTCGACTGATTTTGTCCGTCACCCCTTTGATGTAAGGGAAGAAGACTTTGGATGGACGGTCTTCAACTTGTGGTTCGTTTTTGGTTACTAATGGTTTCTGAAGCTGTTTTTGGATGTTTCTGTCTATGTGGTCTGGTCTGTATCCGTTTTGTAGGAGAGCTTGTTTTACGTTGTGAAGTTCGGATTGTCTGTTGTGGTCGTCGGTTAGTCGGATGGAGCGAGATATCAGAGTATTTACGACTGAGTTGAGTTGTGAAGGATGATGGTGGGACTTGGAGTTGAGATATCGGTTGGTGTGGGTGGGTTTTCTATAAACCGTGTACGAGAAACCTTGTTCAGGATTTTTAGTGATTTGTACATCTAAGAATGGCAGAGTTGAATTGCTTTCTATCTCCATCGTGAAGCGAATGTAAGGGTGTACTTCGTTCAGATGGGTCAGGAAAGAAACCAGGGTATCTCTCCCGTGGGGCCAGATGACAAAAGTGTCATCAACGTATCGTAACCAGCAGGAAGGTTGAAGAGTGGCTGATGAAAGGGCTTTGGTTTCGAAATCTTCCATGAATATATTGGCAATCGCAGGTGAGATAGGGGATCCCATAGGGGCACCTTTGATTTGCCTATAGAAAGAGTTTTGGAAGGTGAAGTATGTGTTGGACATACAATGTTTGATTAGAGTGAGGATGTCTTGTGATATGTCGTGCTTGTTTTGTAATATGGTGAGGGTCTCGTCAATAGGGATGTTGGTGAAAAGAGAGACGATGTCGAAGCTGACTAGGATGTCGGAGTTAGATATGTTGAATTCCTTAATTTGATTGATGAAGTGGTAGGAGTTTTCTAACATTCTTCAACCTATAGTTGAAATATCCGAATCCCACGTGAAAAACTCCTACCACTTCATCAATCGAATTAAGGAATTCAACATATCTAACTCCGACATCCTAGTCAGCTTCGACATCGTCTCTCTTTTCACCAACATCCCTATTGACGAGACCCTCACCATATTACAAAACAAGCACGACATATCACAAGACATCCTCACTCTAATCAAACATTGTATGTCCAACACATACTTCACCTTCCAAAACTCTTTCTATAGGCAAATCAAAGGTGCCCCTATGGGATCCCCTTTCTCACCTGCGATTGCCAATATATTCATGGAAGATTTCGAAACCAAAGCCCTTTCATCAGCCACTCTTCAACCTTCCTGCTGGTTACGATACGTTGATGACACTTTTGTCATCTGGCCCCACGGGAGAGATACCCTGGATTCTTTCCTGACCCATCTGAACGAAGTACACCCTTACATTCGCTTCACGATGGAGATAGAAAGCAATTCAACTCTGCCATTCTTAGATGTACAAATCACTAAAAATCCTCAACAAGGTTTCTCGTACACGGTTTATAGAAAACCCACCCACACCAACCGATATCTCAACTCCAAGTCCCACCATCATCCCTCACAACTCAACTCAGTCGTAAATACTCTGATATCTCGCTCCATCCGACTAACCGACGACCACAACAGACAATCCGAACTTCACAACGTAAAACAAGCTCTCCTACAAAACGGATACAGACCAGACCACATAGACAGAAACATCCAAAAACAGCTTCAGAAACCATTAGTAACCAAAAACGAACCACAAGTTGAAGACCGTCCATCCAAAGTCTTCTTCTCTTACATCAAAGGGGTGACGGACAAAATCAGTCGACTTTTCAGAAAAGCAAATATCAAAACCATCTTTACCACAGAACAAAAACTATCACACCTCATCAGACCAACAAAAGACAAAATTCCCAACGAAGACCATGGTATTTACGAAATTCCCTGTTCTATCTGCCCCCACTCTTATATAGGAGAAACTTCGAAACAGATCCATTTTCGATCCTATCAACACTCCCTTTCAGTTAGAAATCGAGACACCAGCTCCGCATTAGCTCTTCATTTCATCCAAACGGGTCACCCCATAGATTTCGAGAAAACGAAAACCATCGCCCCAGTACGTTCAAGAACTTCTCGTTTTATCAGAGAAGCCATCGAAATCGAAAAACGGCCTGATTGCCTGAACATTAAAGATGATAGCCGTAAATTGAACCCTATTTGGAAGCCCCTTCTTCCAACCGTAATTACCAGGCCACGTGAAACTTATCCGCAATCAATTATTATCCCATTAACTCCAACTACACAGCAGGCACCAGCAGACAAGACAAACGAGAAAACCCGTAAGACCCGCCCACCTCCAGGTAGCCAACCACCTATAAATACTACAGTGCAACCAACATCGGATCGTCTTTTGAGATCAAGGAGTAGGCAGGTTGAGACCTTGATATCTCTCAAGACCACGACTCGAGGAGTAGGCAGATAGAGGCCTCGCAGTCACACTCTTGAAAATGGCTCCAAAGCAGGAGCCGAAACGTCGAGTTATAAATTCTCAACGCGGTTCAACCCATGAACTTAGTAATGTACATATATATATGTATATGTACAAAAAAGTTTCAGAGAAGCCACCTGTTTCTTGGCTGCAAGGTCTACAATAAATTAGATCAGAATATTAAAAGTGCCTCTAATATAAGTTTATTCAAGAAATCATTGAAAACCCATTTAATAAATAAGAATATCTACTCTGTAGACGAATTTGTCTCATAATTCGTATGTAAAATCTTAATCGTTTATTTTCACTTGATCAATGTCTCTATTGGTATTTTTGTTTTAAATTTAATTTACATTTATTCTATATTCTAGACATTTTCTTCGTTATTGTACAACTGTACCTTTCAACAAACGAAATAAATTATATTATTATTATTATTACTATTATATAATTGAATTGTCTTTACTTTTAAATATATTTTTCACACCTTTTTCTATAGTCACCTCGTGAGCCTGAACAGGCCTCACTTTTCTTTCTTCTTACGGGAAAGGATGTAGAAGAGAAACGCCAAATTCCAGGACAATATAACCATCTCAGTTTCTTCTGCTTTAAACTGGTAGCGGGCCTAAGATTCCTTCCAATTTGTTGAAAAACCAATTACTCAAATTTCTGACTTAAGAAAGAAATCAAATTCTTTTTGCACAAAGAAATGACTATTAAACCTTCAAAACCAAGCTTCGAAAGGTCAGGCTATTCGCAGGTATTTATTTGAAATATATTCGCAGAATGATATTTCAGGTAAAGTAATGTTAGTCTTATGTGAGCAGCTACTCAATTCACCACTCAAGACTAACAATTGTATCACAATCGGACAACGCGCTAGCTTAAATGCCAAAATTGAACTAACTCAATCACACACACACACACACACCATGCACCCCCTAAGGTTGAGGCCCGGAAGGATGAACGCCCCAGTACTCGAAAGCTCACCCCCCTATCCACCACCCCCGCTCGTTAAAGCGGTTCCTCATCCTGATGATTGGCGATCAGCAGAAAAAAATCTGACCGTTTGTATGGAGTGCCCAGCCCATTCACGGCTTGAATCTCCTTTATATCTGACATATGAGTTGACTTTTAAAACAATGACTTTACTTTATGTGCATGTTGCCCCCCTGAAACTGCCTGAAGGCCTGAAAAAACTCTCGGCTGAGGGCCGAGTGCTGTGTATTGATTTAACTGAAATTGAAATTATTTCTTGGTCGGTTCTTCTTGGTATCTGAAACATAAAAGCATGATTAATCGAGATTTGGTGCCTGTTGAAGTAGACGTTGGCGTCGCCAAAGGGTCTCGCTTCTGCCGTACTTCTTCAAGGGTGTCGTTGTCTCCTTGGTTTACTGGACGTCTGTATTTGTCTCTGTCGTCTTGCTCACTTCTGTTCTCGTGGAGCTCCGTGAGCAGCGGGTTCGTGTGGGTCTCTACTCTGTCTAGAGTAGTCCACACATGTTGTCTAATCAGTCTGTCGAATAGTCCGGGTGGATGTCTAAGTCTCGATATATGAACCTGTTGGGCATATATCGTGGTGCGTCTGATGCCATCCTTAGGCAGACGTTGAAGGAGGCCTGTATCCTCTTCCTAAAACTGTCCGCGCACTGCCACCAAGCAGTGGATGCGTACAATATGATAGGCAGAAGAATTTTCCTGATGAGGCGTAGTTTCAACTCGAGTGCCATGTTGCTCCTACGTCCGATGAGTGGATACAGCTTATGCCTTGCGGCTTTCGCTATAGCTAATCTGTGGGAGACGTGCCTCTGAAACGTGAGTTTCTTATCCAAGGTTACTCCTAGGTATACGGCTTCGTCTACTCATGGAATTCTCTCGTCGTTAATAGTAACATGGCCCTCGGGTGTCCTACGTCGACTCGTGAACAATATGGCCTTGCTTTTGTCTGCATTGATTCCAATCTTCCAACGATTGAACCACGGTTCCAGCTTGTTTATCTGAAGTTGCAGCTTCGATGTTACTCCTCTCTCATGGGATGACTCAGCAAAGATTGCCGTGTCATCTGCATAGAGAGCAAGTTTGTTCATGGGGTTGTCCGACATAGGCATATGTCTGCAGTGTAGATCTAAAACAGGTGTGGCGACAGTACTGCTCCCTGTGGTACTCCTGCTTCTATCCTCCTTCGTGAAGAGAGAGCATTTCCGACTTTGCATCGGTAATGTCTACCCCTTAGGAACGAGTTTATCAGCTTGACCATTGGTATGGAGTATCCGGCATCAACCAATTTTGCGATCAGCCCATCGTGCCAAACTCTATCGAAGGCCTTGGAGACGTCAAGGAAGACTGCTCCTGTAAGATGTCTTCTTCTCGTGCGGTTTCAGCTCTGAAACCGAATTGTTCATCTGGTAGGATGTTCAATTCTTCAGACATTGTCTCAAGTCGAGTCCTGATCACCCTTTCTGCGACCTTACTCATGGCAGGTGTTAGGCTGATGGGGCGGTGGTTTTGCGGGAACGTGTGGTTCTTGGGCATCAGAATCATGATGACCGTTGCTTCTTTCCAGCTGGATGGAAAGTGTCTGAGTCTGAGTACAGCGGTTATGATGTTTGTCAGGGCTGCTAGTCCTTTCCTAGGTAAGGCTTTCAGTGATTCGTGATTTCGAAGTGGATTTCGGTCTTCTGGAGCGATTTCTCATATGACTGCGGGATTTCGGCTGAAAATTAAGAGATTGCGGCGACTGCGTGGCAAATTTGTACACGTATTGCGGGAGTGGTCACCCCCTCGTAAACTTTAATTTACTTTTATCGCATGATCTTGTCAAGTGTATACATAAGAAAGACTCCATGAAGCCAACAATTTAAAGATATATTATTTAAACTTCTATGTAGTCATTTAAGATGACAGAGATTGGAAAAAAAATTAATTAACAACAGTGAAAAATTATTTTCTGAAGGGAATTTATTCTTTCAAGTGTCTAGATGATACCTCAATTTCCTCAATTTATTTAAATGATATTTAATAGGTTTGCGGCGTTCTGACAGATTTTTAAAATTCCAGAAAACATGTGTTCCATCTGCAAATCGGAATAACGCTTTTTCCTAGGATTTTGGTGTTAGTAATGTCAACTACAAACTAAGGCGTTTGTAGGTGTAGGCACCGTCGACATATAGCGATATTCAGCAGGAATCGGGTATGGATCTCCGACCACTGAACCAGGTTAACAGCCTAATATGAAAATGAATGGGGAGTTTATGTCTGTAATATAAATAAAATAGGTTTGCGGCATTCAGACATATTTTTAAAATTCCAGAAAAAAAATTCTCCTCGAGCAGGATTCGAACCCACGATCTCTAGATTGCCGGTTTAGTGATCTACCAACTGAGTAACCGAGAAGACATGTGTTCCATCTGCAAATCGGCATACCGCTTTTCCTAGAAAGTGTTAAACCGCTTTAAATTGAAAAAACCGACAAGTCTCTCTGAATCATGATTTTCTCAATATTTTCGATGATTTCCAATAGTTGTAAGAAAGAATAAAAATGATAATGATAAATTAATTTCAAAGTGTAATTATGTATTCAAATATTTTATTATAAATAATTTAATATAAACTACATTTCGTTATAAAAATAACGAAGAATGTCGAAAATTATTGAAAATATTGAGAAAATCATGATTCAGAGAGACTTTTTTCTGAATTTTAGGTAGTTAAACACCAAATAACCACCAAGTTACATAGACCATTCCAAAATAGACATTTCAATGAATAAAATGATCACTTATACTCCTTCGAATTACAAAAAATCAAGACAAGTGTTCGTGGAAGATAAGGGTATTATTTTCGAAAAATTTACATAACTCCAAAACTAGTCGTCTTCTGAATTGCGAGAGAATCAGGCTTATTCAACACCAAAAAATACATATTTCTACAAATTTTCAACTGAATTAAATCATTTAAACGCGAGAAAACATTAAATACTGAAAATCGGTTTTTCGACATTTTGACGGGTAATTTGATGTTATTTCGAAAAGGTTTGGAAAAAAGGTTTTTGATTCTTCTATTATCTACAACTTTTCTTCCGAAAATTTCCGCTAAGAGGTCACGTTTCGCCGCAAATCGTAAAAAAAACCGTTTCAACCCCTAAATTGCATCTCCATTTCACCAATTTGAGTGTTTTCGTGTTTAAATACTTTCCTTGCCTGTTACTTTAATTTTCACAAAAATTAAAGGCAACAGTCTATAGTTGTTTGTTCGTATTTTTCCGTACAACGTTAATCATTACTATAGCTTCCAATGCCACTACACCTTTTTACTATCTCATGTCTGTAAGTAAATTATATGAATAAACATTACTATTTTTTTTTGAGTTCTGTCATCAACTGCTATGGTCATTAGCCGTGTGTTCTGGATAGGCCTTGTTACTAATTCTATACGCCACCTTAGGAGCAGCACTGTTAATAATTATTGACGCAACAGTGAATCGTGGAGGATTATAAGTCCAGTCAAAATTGACATTTGACTTGGCCAAAATTCGCATACAGCTGAAAATTGGCAGAGACTTCAAATACATCATTATAAATGAAAAGTGAAAGGTGAGAACCTTTTAGAGATAGATTACTCCGAATTTTAGGCACGAAAGAAACTTATTTATAACAATAATGTACCCTATGCTACTGTATTTATAATGACCGTGCAACAGTGCTTTTTTATCAACAGGAGGACTTGTCACTAAGATCTGTCACTCTTGTCAGAGATCAGAGACGGTTTTTAGAATTTCAGATTTTCTCTTGTCCTTTTGTGTGGTATTTGTTGTCGTTGGTTATTGTTTCATCATTCGTGAATTTGCATTAATCTTGTTTCTTTAAAAACAATTTCTAATAAAGCCGTTTCTTCCTACATATAAACAATGAACTGTTTAGTGTTGTGTAAAGGAAAAATACCCGAAATAAATCATTTTTGGTAGATAATGAAATTTTTTGCTCGAAATTGCTTTAATACTATTTTAGCTTGACAAAAAAGGAGAACATTTGAGCGAGAAAATGGTAAATTGTGGTAGACATTTTCCTCATGAAGATTCATGTGAAAACAATAGAATAATTTGAAACCTAGTGCAGTACCAATACTGTGTCTGCATAAGCATGCATGGCGAGTGATACAATTTTCTGCCACACCGCTTATATTATGAGTTCTAGATTTCTACAAAAAGTACTAAACATACATAGAATCGCCTCAGAAAATTAATGTCAATATGGTAAAGGAAATGCTTCTGGCCTCACTTTTTCATGCACCCCCATTGTGGAAATTGCACCAAGGTAATACAACCAGAAATGCTCGTAGAAATTTAACATATTTTGACATGAATCTGTAGGAATGTAGGCTTTCACGGCTGGCGTCAATGTTTTGGTTGGTTTCCTGGTTTTGCCGTGGTCTTCTTTGGTTTAAATCTCCAAACGTTTCAACTGCAACTGCGGCAGCCATCAGTGGCAGTCATCAGTGGCGTGGTCGAAGTACTCTTCTAGACGTGTCAACTGAAACTGAAGCTTTCGAGTTTGCGATGTTATTTATAGTGATGTTTTTTCGCGCACTTTCCGTGCGATTTGGGTGACATGGCTTCGTTTTGGCCCCTCTCAATGCTGTGTGCCAGATCTTTGGTAAATATGTTCTCTCTTCTTTTCTGTTGAAGTTATTTTGGTGTTTGTGTATTTCTATGGCTTCCAAAAACATTCTTGTTGAATAATGATTCGACGTTGCTAGTCTCTCGGTATTTTCGAAAAGGATCTTGTGTTTTCCGTCAGACAATGTATGCTTGTGCTCGACTAGGCGGGTACCAATGCTTCTTTTCGTTTGACCGATATAGACCTTCCCACGGTTACATGGAATTCGGTAGACTCCCGCTGATTTGAGTGGATCTCTGCTGTCTTTGGCTGATCTTAGATATTCCGAAATTTTTTTCGTTGGTTTGAAGACGGTGTTGATTTTCTCCTTCTTTAGAATTTTCCCAATTCTGTTGGTGACACCTTCTATGTATGGCAGATAGACAGTGCCTTGGGGTTGCTCTTCATTGGTGTTCCTTTTCTTCTCCCTTGGGCGCGTAGCACGGATGATGTCTTTCTTGTTGTTCCCATTGGCTTGTAACACAGTTGTAAGGTGTTTCATTTCCTCGTCGATGTGCATTGGTTCACATATTCTCAAAGCTCTGTTCACTAGTGTGTTGATGATGGTTCGTTTCTGTTTTGGATGATGGTTGGATCCATTGTGTAGATATCGATCTGTGTGTGTTTCCTTCCTATATAATATCGAAGCTAACGAGAATGTCGTTTGGCTCCAAGGTGATTTCCTTCAACTGTTCGATAAAATGGGAAAATTCTAAAGAAGGAGAAAATCAACACCGTCTTCAAACCAACGAAAAAGATATCGGAATATCTAAGATCAGCCAAAGACAGCAGATATCCACTCAAATCAGCGGGATTCTACCGAATTCCATGTAACTGTGGGAAGGTCTATATCGGTCAAACGAAAACATTGACATGAATCGTTCTAGAAAAAAAACCTCGAGCTTCCAAGTATCCAATTTTATAAATCCAATTTGAGTTGAAATTATTCATGATATTAGCGGAAATAAATTTTCACAGTTTTTTGTACTTTCAGTTTATTTTCCAATCCAGTGCTTCCTTGAAATTCGCACCGACGATTTGGGATGGTTCCGTAGGTTTTTGTTGGTTAACTACAGCTGAAAAGTGAATGTGATACCAAAAACCAGTCGCTTCAGAGCGATAAATAATAATAATAACCGTACTCTACTTTCTGATGGCCTTTGCTGAATATTTGGTATCATAAATATGTGAAAATATGTATTCAAATTGGCTAAATACAAATAACAGGTATAAGTACAATGAGGCTTACAACCTTATTCTCCGAGTTTCAGAATTAACGTTTGTTAATCTTCACAAGTACCATAATAGTTTACTAAAACCGAGCCTGTTACAAAAATCACTAATGACGCGCATGCGCATTGCTGACTAGCCTGAACTTCTCAGATCACTCCTGACATTGGGTTTAGCATTCTAGAGTAAGTATATAATATATATTTCTATGCGTGTACAGGCTGCATTTAGTGCATATTATCTAAATTATGAATTTTCTAATTATTTAAACCGCGATATCTCACGAATGGTGAGTCGTTAGAGAAAAAATTTCATTTTTGTAGAAAATTTTATGATCTACAACTTTTGTCCAATCAATTTTCACGATGAAACTCAACATTTCTGAGAAAAATGGAAAAATCCTTAATTTTGTGCGTTTTACCTTAAATAATTTTTTTGCAGAAGTAGGATCGAAGGGGATTTTTTTCATTTCATTTATGATGATGTATTCAACATCTCTGCCTATTTTCAGCTCTATGCGAATTTTGGCCAAGTTATGACTTATTATTTTCTATTTTGACTGGATTATATTCCCAGCCGACACGAGCTTCAATCATTCAGACTTCCACATGTGAAAATAAAAGAGGCCCGCACCGGCTGGGAACCGAACCTGGGACCTCTTTGTCACCAGGCGGACGCTTAACCACTGCGCTAATCCCCGCCCCAAACATTATTATCATTATTACTCAAAATGAACGAAAAAATATACAAGTCAATGAATGTCCACGTTCTTTTTCAGCGGCTCTTCTGTCCTTGACAACCGTCGTGGGAAACATAATGGTCATGATATCTTTCAAAATCGACAAGCAACTGCAGACGATCAGCAACTATTTTTTATTTTCATTGGCGGTCGCCGATTTCGCGATCGGGCTCATTTCCATGCCCCTTTTCACGATCTACACGCTGCTGGGCTACTGGCCCCTGGGGCCCATCGTCTGCGACACCTGGTTGGCGTTGGACTATCTGGCGAGCAACGCCTCTGTTTTGAACCTGCTCATCATCAGCTTCGACAGGTACTTTTCGGTGACGAGGCCGTTGACTTATAGGGCGAGAAGGACGACGAATCGAGCGGCTGTTATGATTGCGTGAGTATTATTGCTGTACAGTGTGTTCCGAAGTCATCCATTCAAAGTTGAAGGTGAGACACCTTCAACTTTGAATGGATGACTTCGGAGAAATATACTTCAAGAAGAATAATTAGTTGTTTTTTCACAAGGAAGAAAATTGCAATTTGAAACTAATGCTCAAGATGAAAAACAGGTGTCTCAGGCTTTTTCCGCATATTATATAGGGCAATTTAAATTCGACCCCCACCATTGGGATCTCCTAAACTACAGGAGATACGTCGAAGCTCAAATTGGGGCAAAGTTGCGTATTCTGGTGCTTAACAAAATACTGTTTTGAAACTTGGAAAATTCCGAGTATTTCCGGAAATATCGGGAAAAACTGAAAATCGGAATTTTCGTTTTTAGTTTTTTCTATCGTTATTTGACAACATAGCTCAAAACCAAAAGTATATTTTCATTGATACTTTTTTTCAGCAACACGTTTTCATGTTGAGATTTACTATCCGACGTTTCGTCTTCTGGCATTCATCATCAACTTTTTTTTCTGTTATGGGCACCATATTGTTTTTTTTACAGAAAAATAATGATACTCATTTGGATTTCATTGATGTATAATTTGTTATGATTTGCACTTCTGAAACCAAAGATATTAAAAAAAAACAACTTCATCTGAGATGGTCATGACTACATCGAAAAATTTTGTTCAATAAACACTAATTGTCAGAACTCATTAAACATCATAAGTTTGCACATATACTTCAGTCGAAATGTCCTCATTCTCAAATGATGAAATACCAGATATGTTGAAACTTTATTATAAATTTGATAGGAATTGTACGGAAACAACACAAATTTATTTTGAATTATATCCGGAGAGACAACAGCCGGATAGAACATTATTCGGAATTTTGGGCAAACACTTGGCTGAGTACGGTGCGTTTCAAAAAACAAGAATGAAATCATGACCTTGTAAAAAATGCACAAAAAGTATTACAACAAGTGTTCGAAATGATGGCCTTTCTCTTGAATACATAACTGAGCTCGTCGTCTCAAATTAAGAACAGCCCTAACAATATCCCTTCTTCTGATAGACCTGAATTGTGTGATGATATTGTCTCTAAGTTCATCTACTGTGTCATATTCTTGCTCTCCATAGATTCTGTTCTTTAAAGTGCCCCACCAGAAAGCATCCAAAACTGTAAGGTCAGGTGACCTTGCCGGCCACCTCACTGGTCCAGAATTTCCTAACCACCTATTAGGAAATCTTTGGTGTAAATATTCGAAAACTGCTCTTTTATTGTGTGGAGGAGCCCCGTGATGCTGAAACCAGCAGCTGTTATAATTAACAAGGGAAAACGTATCCATATATTCTTCGAATTCGTTTCTTAAGAACCGAAGATAGGTTTCTCCGTTCAAAGTATTAGAGAAGAAATGCGGTCCAAGTATTCGGTCGTCATAAATTCCAGCCCACACATTCAAACGAAATCGAACTTGTGGTCTGACTTCTCTGAAGTGTCAAGGATTATTTTCACTCCAAATGTGCTCATTATTTCTATTAAAAACAACACAGTTCAAAAAAGTACTTTCGTCGGTCCAAATATTGTATTTCAAGAAGTTTGTAGGGCCTACCCTATTCGAGAGCCAGCTACAAAATTCCATCCTTCTCTCAGGATCACCTGGATGTAATTTTTGTGAAATATGTATCGTATAACATTTCAAACCACTTTTTTTGAATTCCCTCCAAACGCTCGTCTGTGGCACATCCATTTCTGCCGAGACTTGATGAGTTGATTTGGAAGGATCTGCATTTATCTAAAAAAGTACCAAAAATAATTATACTTCTTCGAATATGGAATGAACAATTATATTACCTCGGCTAATAAGTTACGTCTAATATTTTGTTTCATTCTGCTTCCATATTTCATTCTTGGTTTTTGAAACGCACCGTACTCAGCCAAGTGTTTGTCCAAAATTCCGAATAATGTTCTATCCGGCTGTTGTCTTTCCGGATATAATTCAAAATAAATTTGTTTTGTTTTCGTACTATTCCTATCAAATTTATAATAAAGTTTCAACATGTCTCGTTTTTCTTCATTTGAGAATGAGGACATTTCGTTTGAAGTATTTGTGCAAACTTATGATGTTTAATGAGTTCTGATAACTATTGTTTATTAAACAAAATTTTTCGATGGAGTCATGACCATCTCAGGAGTTGTTTTTTTTTTAATATCTATGGTTTCAGAAGTGCAAATCATAACAAATTCTACATCAATGAAATCAGAATAAGAATCACTATTTTTCTGTATAAAAAAACAATATGGCACCCATAACAGAAAAAAAAGTTGATGATGAATGCCAGAAGACGAAACGTCGGATAGTAAATCTGAACATGAAAACGAGTAGCTGAAAAAAGTATCAATGAAAATGTACTTTTGGTTTTGAGCTATGTTGTAACGATAGAAAAAAGTAAAAACGAAAATTCCGATTTTCAGTTTTTTCCAGATATTTCCGGAAATACTCGGAATTTTCCAAGTTTCAAAACAGTATTTTGTTAAGCACCAGAATACACAACTTTGCCCCAATTTAAGCTTCGACGTATCTCCTGTAGTTTAGGAGATCCCAATGGTGGGGGTCGAATTTGAATGGCCCTGTATACTAGTGCAATTGAAAAATAATTACCAAATGTTATTTTATTATTATTATACCTCTACCGTTTAAATGAAATTGTACAAAAAAAAAAAAACATTTTGTGAAATCAAGAAATACTTACAACTACCCGTTCTGTACATTGAAGAGTGAACCTTTTAAATAGTTTATACAGGGTGTTCCAAACTCGATGGACTATCATACGTTTCTGGTAAAAAGGACGTGGGATTATTTTGAAGAAATGGTTTCTTGGATAATCAGTTTTGCTCTATCGATCTAAAATATTTTCAGCGCTGCGGCGTTGCCGTTTCTATCGAAAAGTAGCAACAACTTTGATAATTTAAATGGAGTACCCTGTATATTATTGCATTTTTTGCATTGTTATTGCTTTTTGATTATATTTATATGATACTTCCCTATACCTATCTCCAATGGTTTTTGAGAAAATCAATAATTTCCTTAGTTTTTGTGCGAAACAGTTTCCATCAAACGTTTATTACTGCAGTTATCGGATACGTAGAAAGCTGAAATTCTGGATGCAGGTCGACAATCTCCTGTGTATTAGTTATGAATGGAGATATTTGTTCTTCATTATACAGGGTCGTTGAAAATTCGTGATTTTACCGATAGATATAAAAATGGTGCATTTTTTCGAAGAGAACACCCTGTATATTATCAAATATCCTGAAATTTTATTGAATTTTCTTTCAAATGATGGATCATGTTCCTGTACCTAAGGAGACAGGTTTCCGAAATGAAAGCAAGTTTTCTATAAATTAATATAAATGAATTGGATTATTTTGCCATATTATGTATTGGGTGGATATGAAATGTCATGGAACATGTCATTATGAAAATTCGAAAATTAGTACATTAATAATATAACCTTTGCTCGTACATTAACGTGAATTCGATTAGAAAAGAATCAAAATGGAAGACAATAATTATTTAAATGAAAATCTGATTAAATTTTGTCGAATTTCTAACAATTCATTATATTTTTATATTTTGTATTTTTTTCGCAACAGTCTTTTAATATTGCATTAATTGAGAAATGCAGTTAATTGAAATTTTAATTCAGCTTTGAACAAAGTATTGCTTGGTTCGGTTTTTCATCTCCATGATAATTTTATCTGAAAAACGTGTGTCTATTGTGAAATCATTAAACAAATGAAGATCCTATTGATCACAAATTCATGTTTTAGAAATATATAAATTTAGAAGAGTTAGATCTGGGGGTCGCGGTGGCCAAGGCTGTGGACCCAAGTGTCTTATCCACCGATCTTCAAAGGTTGTAGACAGTTCTCTGCTCACTTTTTGTCTGAAGTGAGGGGGGCACCTTTCAACTGCTACCAACAACTTCGATATACATCAAGCGGCAAATTGCCAAAAATTTCCTAACTGTTGTTTTCATATTATTCAAATATTTTCCATATCATTTTCTGAAGGAATTTGGATTTTCATAAGTCCATATTCAAATCCATTCACAGAAATCAACACGTTTTTAAAGGATCACTTCTTGACGCCTCAACATTCCCAAACACAGCATAATTCCGTTCGATTCTTTTGAATTTTTTTCTATTCATTTGTGGTAAGTTCATTGAATTTCCTGCATGTTTTCGAAATAATATTTCTGCACTAACCGGGAATATAAAACAGTTTCGAAATATTGTCGTGACTTGGGGTTGATTCACGACTAACTAGGTAGATACTGATCATTCATAGATTTAAAACACTTTAGAAAAATATTAAAACATTTATTTTACTATGTACAAATATGAGATTAAGACGATTGAAATTAATGAAGGAAATAATCAATAAAGAATTAATGAATTAAAGAATTGAAGAATCTCTCCTAGACTAGTTATTGATTGAATAAATAATTTTAAAAAGATCTTTACTTACAATACATATTGGCATTTACATTTTGAGAAACATTTTCCTTCTATCTAATATCTGATCTTCCAAACTCCCCCCATAGCCCTCACTAGCTGTGGGCACGGCAGAACTCTAAACTCGACTACCAGATCGAACTATCAGTGGCCTTTTTGAAAACACTTGTTTATGTTGTGTTGAGGACAAGTTGTGTCTCAAAATAAAATATCTTCGCTCACGTACTGAATTGTAGAAGGTAAAAAGGTTACCTACGTATTGAATGATAATGAAATATTTTAATGTACAGGATGTTCCATATATTTTTGACAATACCCCCCCGTTCGAAATCGCGCGCCTCGAGCGATTATATTAAAACCAACTGACAATTCGATACAGGTTTACAAAAACTATGAAATTAATACCATGTAAACATAAATGTACAAATAAATATGCGCAGAAGAAGTCTGCTTGCACCATCTCCATTTGAATTCTTCTCCTCCTTGCTGCCTTTTCCATCTTTGACTGGTTCATTTCGGTTCCATTCCATTGTACCATGGTTCATGTTGCCTGGGTACAATAATTGGTTCATCAATTTAGTCAGGCTTGGATTGGCTTGGCTGGACCAGGTATGGTATGACCCAAACATACTGGACAAACTGTATTTGACATCAATCTACCTGCCGGGATTTGACATGCCTTCAGTGGACTTGACATGGATTTGCCTGCCGGGACTTGGCATGGCTTGGTCCTGTTGGACTCCATTTTGGCTCTGCTTTCCTGTATTTGGCATGTATCGGCCTGCTGGGACTTGGCATGGCTTGGTCCGGTTGAACTCGATTTTGGCTCTGCTTCCCTGTATTTGGCATGTATCTGCCTGCCGGGACATGGCATGGCTTTACTGGACATTGGCACTGCTTGGTCCGGTTGGATACCCTATTTTGGCTCAGCTTTACTAGACAACATGGAGCTTGATATGGTAGAACTTGGCTCTGCTCTATCTCATTGAATGTGAGAAGGCTCAACTCGACATGGCTGTGGAAACTGTGGCTTCATCACGATTCACCTGAGGATTCTCTTGGAGTGGTACAAGGCTGAAGACTCTTCCGCGTTCCTTACAGGAGGTACAGTTCCTATAATACAAAAATAAAAGTTTAGGTAAACATACTGCTATCATCTAATTTTACAACAAATACCGTGCCCCAAAATATATTAAAAACCAATCAACCTCATTCTTATTGAAACATTATTATACAAGTATATGCCACCAATTCAATTTCAAAATACTTTTTCAAATTTTTCGACATCAATATATAATTATTACACCATACTCATACTTTCATTTTCGAAGTATACCAATTTTCACATTATCCATTTATCCTTGCTATTCTTATTCTCTTTTACAACAAATAAAAATACCACCATCTCTCATATAACGAGGCTAATTTTGTGATGCTATACCCTGATATTCTTTGCCTAGGACTAAATACAGAATATCACAAAACAATTTCACACTCGCTTTTCACAATCAACAATTTCTATTTCATTCTGTTCGACTTCATTCATCACTCATTACCCACTAAACCACTGTTCACAATTTTATCATTAGGCAGTTTCATACTTCACCTTTTAATTCTCGGTCATTGCCTACACCCTTATGTCGTTTTCATACTAACTCTCCTCTTTCTCTTGATTCTAAATCGCTCTAAAGAACTATTGTATGCACACATAGCATGCAATCTACGTGAATCATATCCGTTTTCGCATTTTTGTAGATACTCTATAAGTAACTGGACTCTCCTCTCATCATAGGTATTCCGTATTCCTACAACATAAAATAAATCATCATAGTATCAATACAACTTTCAATCGCGATTCCATTGTCAAATTCTCTCTGACAAAATCGTGTATTTAGCATACACCAATAAGGATTCAACAAATTCCTTTCTCATAAGCTTACTCGATACGACTTCCAATCGCGCTTCAATTGTCAAATTCTCTGACAATATCGTGTATTTAGCATACACCAAGGAATCAACAAATTCCTTTCTCATTATTCTGACAACTCGTATACTGCGCCTATTGGGTACTCTCCAAAATAATATTTTCTCATTTCTCATTTGGCCATGCTTTCTCTGAAGCTCATCTCTTGTGATTCTTCAAAAAAATCCCTATGGTGACACGAATTCTAGAAAGGCAGCGGCCGTTCCTTTCTTTCTTGTTTCTGCCATCGTACTGATCTCTGCTAGGGGCTAGGGGAAAGCTGAAGATTCAGTAAAAAGTACAGTTAAATTAGTACATACACGTAGTAGTTAGGTAGTTACTCTCATTTACCGTATACCCAAGATATAACAATTTTACACAAATTATTCTTGTAAAAATCAATAGGGAAAACAACAAAATTCAAAGAATTATACTGAAAATAAATCGTTAGAACTTAACATCAATAGCATTTATATTTAATCTTCATAAAATTCTCTGGAGTTTATTGCGTACGAAATAGCGTACTTTCGTCAAATAATATTTTTATTCTGAAATGCTATTGTTGCACAATACTTGGGAGAGATTCATTCAGAAACAGAACATATCGATCAGCAATTTCTACCTAGTTGTACCGGATCTAGGTCAAGTTCAAAGTCTATGAACTTCAAGCTAAACAACTATATTGAGTTGATTGTACCACTATTCAAATTTATAACAAAATAAAAATTGGTTCATTATGAAGAATGAATCCACAAACTAAACCACGGCAGCCTCCACCACTTTGTCGTGAATTGGGGTTGATTCACGACTAACTAGGTAGATACTGATCATTCATAGATTTAAAACACTTTAGAAAAATATAAAAATATTTATTTCACTATGTACAAATATGAGATTAAGACGATTGAAATTAATAAAGGGAATAATCAATAAAGAATTAATGAATTGAAGAATTGAAGAATCTCTCCTAGACTAGTTATTGATTGAATAAATAATTTTAAAAAGATCTTTACTTACAATACATATCGGCATTTACATTTTAAGAAACATTTTCCTTCTATCTATAATATCTGATCTACCAAACTCCCCCCATAGCCCTCACTAGCTGTGGGCACGGCAGAACTCTAAACTCGACTACCAGATCGAACTATCAGTGGCCTTTTTGAAAACTCTTGTTTATGTTGTGTTGAGGACAAGTTGTGTCTCAAAATAAAATATCTTCGCTCACGTACTGAATTGTAGAAGGTAAAAAGGTTACTCACGTATTGAATGATAATGAAATATTTTAATGTACAGGATGTTCCATATATTTTTGACAATATCAGCATTTCTATATGCATCATAATCCATTTTTTTCTTCTGACAGAAACTTTGCTTTGCTCTTTCGTGGTCACGGCACACTACTATCATTTTCAATTATCAGATTCGAAATAGGTAATATTGCCCTATTGAAATAATCTGTAGTAGGCCGTAACCAAAAAAGAGCAAAACATCCTGTAAGTTTCTCAAATAGTGGATTTAATTGTGTTTCTGTCAGAAAGAAGTATAGAAAATGGATTACAATACATATTCAAATGCAGATATTTTAAATTCATTTTATATTCATGGTGAGTGCCAAAGAAATGTTTCCAGAACGTACCGGAAATTTAATGACCTTCATCCAAATTTAGCACGAATCAATAGAAATAAAATTGAGTTCTGCTGAAGGTCACGCATTTTTCAGATACCCTAAATGGGAGAGAAAATTATCATGGAGATGAAAAACCGAACCAAGCATACTTTGTTCAAATCTGAATTGAAATTTCTAGTCACTGTATTTCTCGGTTAATGCAATATTAGTTGTGGAGGAGACTGTTGTGAAAAAATACAAAATATTAATATCCAATGATCAGTTAGAAATATGGGACAAATTCGATAAAAAATAATTAGATTTATATTTGAATAATTATTGTCTTCTATTTTGATTCTTTTCTAATAAAATTTACGTTAATGAACGCGCAAACGTTTTATTATTGTTATAGGTCCGAATACTCACCTTGTATATTAGTTACAAATGTTTTTGTTAAAATAAAAGAGAAATGACGTTGTTAGAACTTACTGTCAGGTTGACAATAAACAAAGCCTAATTATACTATTTGAAACAGAACGTAATATCATTTTCTCTAATAACGGTTTAAACATGGCGCAGTCGGTAGGATACGAACCTAGGAAAAAGTTAAACCTCTCCCCGATAACTCCAATTACGGTAAGCCCGGTGGTTCGGATGCAAATTCAACTACGAGTAAAACAGATCAAAAACATTTGGGGGTTACTAGATCTGGGAAAATATTGAAACCGATTTCGAGTTATTCTTGAAGGGGGAGATGTTATAGGTCCGAATACTCACCTTGAATATTAGTTACAAATGTTTTTGTTAAAATAAAAGAGAAATGACGTTGTTAGAACTTACTGTCAGGTTGACAATAAACAAAGCCTAATTATACTATTTGAAACAGAACGTAATATCATTTTCTCTAATAACGGTATAAACAATTATTAATGCAGTAATTTTCGAATTTTCATAATGATGTGTTCCATGACATTTCATATCTACCCAATACAAGATTTGGCAATATAATCGAATTTTTATAGAAAACTTGCTTTTATTTCGGAAACCTGACTCTTTAGGTATAAGACATGATACATCATTTGAAATAAATTCAATTTTCTCTCAGTATATTTGATGATTCACAAGGTGTTATATTTGGAAAAATGCACTTTTCACCACTTTTGTTTCTATCTGTAAAATCACAAATTTTCAATGACCCTGTATAATGGAGAACAAATCTCCTTAGTCAAATCTAATACACTTGGACATTGTCAAACCACATTCAAAATTTCAGCTTTCTACATTAATTGAAGCTATGTTTCGCATAAAAAATAAGGAAATTAATGATTTTCTTGAAAACCACTAGAGATAGGTAAAGGGAAGTATGCGATGGAAATAATCTTTAAGCAACAACAAAGCGAAAATGCAATAATTGTTGTTGTTGTTGCTACTTTTCGACAGAAGCGGCAACGCCGCAGCGCTGAAAATATTTCAGATCGATAGAGCAGAACTGATTATACAGTAAACCAAATTTTGAAAATAATCCTACATCCCGTTTTCCAGAAACGTCTACTATGCCAGCGAGTTTGGAACACCCTGTATAATAAAAAAATCAACAAGTAGAACTATGGATGGTGATGATAAACATGCAAAGAAAGAAGGAAGTGAACGAGATCCATATTGATTAAAAAAATTCCTAAAATTGTAGTCAGGAACGTTTAACTTCGAATGATAAGAAAATTTAGTGATGCCGTTGATTTTACTTTAGAAGGTGGACAAGTAAACGGCAGACAATTTAGTCCGTTTGGAATATAATAACCACTAAAACGCCTAACCCGCTGTCCGAGATTCAGTTAAATGACCCCTCACAGGGAATGATGACCAACCTTTGCACTTGCGCATCACTGCTGTTTCTGGTCACGTCGTTGCCAAGTTTTCCTTTTGTTTTTCGTGTTCCAAATGAGGTTCGGAATATCATCTGCGGTTAGGGCAGGTAATTGTGGGAAGTTCAGTAAACTTGGCAACACCGCCTTAAAATTCTATCCTGGCGTATCAAGCGAAGAAAGATAACAGTGTCGGCTTCTGAGTTTTGGCATTGTTAGGTTTTAGCAGTTGTTCAGGGAAACTGTGTGAATATGGATAACACCAATATATTGGCAACGACACAGAGGCAAACAAAAATTTATGAGGACTTGAATTTGGATGATGTGTCCATTATAAAAAAATATGACATTGATGTCAACGACATGTTAATCGAAGATGGGGAATTTTATGATTTAATTTAATTTCTCCCTTTTCTTTGAGTACTCTGACACATACAGGGTGGGTCACGGTCGATGGTAGCTTAGACGTTTACGGAGAACGGGACATAGAATCATTCTGAAATTTTGGTTTCTCAAGTAGTTGCTCCTGGTCTATCGATCTAAAATATTTTTAGCAATGCAGCAATGCCGCTTATACCAGAAAGTAGCAGCATCTTTGTTATTTCAAGTGGGTCACCCTGTATATTACCACATTTTTGAACTTGTCATTCCTTTCTGATTATTTCTGCATCATACTCCCCTATACCTATCTCTAACAATTTTTGAGATATTGGTTATTTTCCATATTTTTTATCCAAAACATAGCTCGAGTTGAACGTTTATTTCTGCGGTATTTGGATTCTCAGGTAGTTGCAATTTTGTGTTTAGTTCATTAAGATCAGGTACATTGATTCTGTATAGAGAAGTTTGTTCTGCGTTATACAAGGTCGTTCAAAATTCATGATCTTACTGTTAGATACGAAAAGGGTTGGAAGTGCGTTTTTTTAAATGGAACATCCTGTGTATTATGAAATATCCTAAAAGATGACTAAATTCCCTTCGAATTGATATATTATGTTCCTATACCTAAATAGCCAGAATTCCGAGATAATATCAATTTTCACTTGAAATCTCCCAAGTGCTTGAATTATTGCCGGAAATTTTTCGAGTACATGAATTTTTGTGATAAAAATTTGTGACAAATAATTTGTGACAAATGATGTATTGAACTTCTTCAGAATTGACAATTTCTGCAATAATCGTGGAGAAAATATTTTCAGACACATTCCAAATATCTAGTAAATACATAATTATCTCCGTTCATATGAAAACTAGATCTCTATCCGCGGGGATAGCTCGAACAGAGAGCGCCGGTTCACCGATATCTGAAGCCAAGCAACGCTAGGCGAGGCCGGGGTTTGGATGGGTGACCAACGGACCTCCTTTCGATATTCTCCTCGGATCGTGCTAGGAATCGCACGTAAATAGGTAAGACCCCATTAATCCTTAGCTCGCACAAGTTTCGACTTTTGAGGGCTGCCGTTCGTAAGGGGACGACAGCTGGTTAACGGAAAAAAACAATTTTAACAATTTTAAAACAATTTTTTTTTACAATTTGTACATTAAAGCATAATATCAACTTCTCACATGTCAAATGTTTGACAGAAAATTTTTCCACTTAATAATTTCGCCCAGGGTACCCAGGAGGATAAAAATTTCCGGAAATTTTTAGGGTTGCCATGGTATCTAAGCAAGATCGAATTTTTTGATTGGCTGCAAAAGTGAGATGTGAAATTTTCAAAAAAAATCGATTTATTCATCTAAGGTGTCATAATGGTGTTGAATGTCATAATGGTACATGACATTATGAAAATTTGACAATTAGTGAGCTATTAATAATACCGTTGTGTGTTTCTTAACAAAAGTGACCATTGAAATCAGGGTACGTTTCATTGAATTTTCTGCACGTTCTTGCTATAATTCCCCCACATTTTGCATTAAGAATAAACAATTTCATCAGAACTCCGTTTGACTAGTTATTTCCCTCCATTTCAATTATTTTTGAGTCACTTTCGTTAATTATTATATTATTAATAGTGCACTAATTGTCAAATTTTCATAATGTCATGTACCACCATGACATTCAATAGCCACTTTAGATGAATATGAGAAAAATAAATCGATTTTTTTTGAAAATTTCACACCTCACTTTTATAGCCAATCAAAAAATTCGATCTTGCTTAGATACCATGGCAACCCTAAAAATTTCCGGAAATTTTTATCCTCCTGGGTACCCTGGGCGAAATTATTAAGTGGAAATTTTTCTGACAAACATTTGACATGTGACAAGTTGAAATTTTGCTTTAATGTACAAATGAAGGTCTAGTTTTCATATGAAAGGAGATAATTATGTATTTACTAGATATTTGGAATGTGTCTGAAAATATTTTCTCCACGATTATTGCAGAAATTGTCAAATCTGAAATCATATTTCAGAAGATGTTCAATACAGCATTTGTCACAAATTTTTATCACAAGTCTCGTAGCTCAGCGGTAGTGTTAAGTTTAAACACCCCTGAATGCACTTCTACGATCTGATCACTGTTTCAATAAACTTCTGTATGAGCATAGCGGGAGACAGGAAAGGCTAAGAACCGTAAGCCAGAAAGCTGAAATCCGAGTGCATCCGCTAATACCAGCGGGGCAGCTTATCAGTTACCCCTCGGGGAGCTGAGGAGTTGTTGCAAGCCAGGGGGAATCAATGAAGACCCACCACACTCCATTCAAGGTATAGGATCTCTGTAGGACCTTGTAGAGGGCCGTCAAATTCCATATCTTGAGTGACATTTTCAGTGAAATGGCATGTAAATTCAAGACCTTAATAAAGATGCTTTTGTTTGTTTGTTTGGTAGTGTTGCGGCCTATGAGTCGCTAGGTCGATGGTTCAATTCACGATAAGAACATAACTTTTTTATTTATTTTTTGTTCCAAATTTAAACACATTTATTGATGAAAATTTTGTTAAGTATTTTACATATCAATATTTCAGTGGTAATAAATAGTTCAGGTGAAACCATCGTTAGTTATTTCCTATGAATTGGATGATTTTCATTTCTCGAAAAATTTCCGGCAATAATTCAAGCACTTGGGAGATTACAAGTGAAAATTGCTATTATCTCGAAATTCTGGCTATTTAGGTATAGGAACATGATTTATCAATTCGAAGGGAATTTAGTCATCTTTCAGGATATTTCATAATATACAGGATGTTCCATATAAAAAAACTCACTTTCAACCCTTTTCGTATCTAGCAGTAAGATCATGAATTTTGAATGACCCTGTATAACGCAGAACAAACTTCTCTATACAGAATCAATGTACATGATCTTGATGAACTAAGCACAAAATTGCAACTTCCTAAGAATCCAAATACCGCAGAAATAAACATTCAATTCGAGCTGTTTTGGATAAAAAATATGGAAAATAACCAATATCTCAAAAACCGTTAGAGAGGTATAGGGAAGTATGATGCAGAAATAATCAGAAAGAAATGACAAAATGCGGTAATATACAGGGTGACCCATTTGAAATAACAAAGATGCTTCTACTTTCTGGTAAAAGCGGTAACGCTGCATTGCTGAAAATATTTTATATCGATAGACCAAGAGGAAACCAAATTTTCAGAATGATCCTATTTCCCGTTCTTCGTAAACGTCTAAGGTACCATCGACCGTGACCCACCCTGTATATACCAGGATCTGTTGTTAAATCTATAAAAAAATTGATCAAATGTAGAGTATGTTTGTCTACTTTTGAAGACATTACAGAATCTTCTGCAGATGCAGAAAACTTTAAATTATTGAATAGAAAAAAAGGTGCGGTCTCATATGGCCATCACAAACTGTTATTACTAGATATTGGTATTTTCCATGAGAGAAAAATACGGCAGGTTCTTGCAATTAATGATAATTTTATGCCAAATGAAACGAAGAATGAAAAATTATTCAGCTCCATAATATACCACATTTTCGATATATCTTCCTATGAGGTGGGTCACAAATTGAAAATGATAAAAGAAATATCACGAATTTACACCCGAATTAAATTTTTCAATATTTCAATGTCGCAAACTGAGAAAATTAGAGGTGAATTGAAGTGAAGAACACTTACAAAATTTATGATATTTTCCCATCAATAGATTTTGAAACAAAATTTTCGTTTGATAGAAATAAGTTTGTAACATAACAAGATAGCATGTGTTGAGAATTATTATAGTCCCTTTTTCTCCAATCCTACCATTTCTTCTTATTTAAAACAAAATGAAACAAATATTTTGTAACAATTTGAATTTTTGGCTTTTTATATTTATTTCTCTCAACATTCGATAATCTACTTCTTATTACAAAAAATGCCGTTTGAATTTAATAAGATTCAACAACATTTACAATGATAAATGAGAACCTCTGACCAAATGCAGAATAGTTATTTAATCAACTAGGGTATTAATGAAGGCGATTAATGATCGAGATATTTTAACGCATGAGCGAAGCGAGCGCGTTAATGTTCGAGATCATTAATCGCATTTTAATAATATAGGAGTTGATTACAATACTTTTCCGTCGACCTAATGATAGTATGAAAGAAAATAAAAAAAAGTTGAGAAATTTTCGTGGTTCAGGATTCGAACCCCCGATCTATACATCCGGATTGTCTTCGTTCACTCGCATTTCACCTCTGCGCAACGGAGCCCATGTATGAAATGTCGCGTTTTGATGAGTTGTGTATTTGCTACATTTTCCAAAAGTACTTGCTATACATAATGATGAAAATAATGAATTTTTCATAGATTTTTCTGCTTTTATCAGGCAATAAACTTAATGCTGCCACTTTAGCGGTTTTCGCAACATCTGGCGGTGTCAACGTGAAATTATCTTCAATATTCATTATTTAGATTGGAAAATTATGTGTCAAAATTTTACAGCGCACATAAAATCATGCATTCACAGAGAAATCGATCATTGATGACAAATTGAGCATTAATAGGGGTCGATTTCGTTTGCATTGAAGCATATTGAACAGACATGTTAATACGAGGTCGGCGGAAAATGTAGTTTCTTACCCGAGAAACTATATTTGACAGATTTTTTCCCAATTTTATATATCTGCAATCAATGATAACTATGAAAAAAAAAATGTTTAAAAAAATTGTTAAAATTGTTATTTCCGTCAACCGATTGCACCACTACGCGCATCCCTCGGAAGTCTTCGAGAGTCTTGTGTGAGCTAGGGAAGACGCAGCCCTTACCTTTTAACGTGTGATGCCATGCACGAGACCGGTGAATCGGTGGATCGAACCCACGACCCCACGCTTGCGAGGCATACGCTTTTACCAGCCGACCACCACGGTGAAAAGTGATAACAAAAGAGTCAATAAGTCTTAGTTTGAACTCCTGTAGAAAAATGTGTAATGTCTTTTCAATAAAAGCCTTTGTTATTATTATTATTATTATTATTATTTTTACATACTTTTTGCATTAATATTTAATTTATTAATCAATTAATTTGTAGAAGTAGAAAACCAACTTTATTATATACAGATTTTCGAAAATCAAAAACACGACTACATAAAGAAAGCACTTTCTTTATATCTCACTCTGATATGGATTTCGACTATAATAGGCTCAACGGTTTAGGCGTGAAGCCAATGGACACACAAATTGAGTTTTTTTTCTGATTCACAGACTGAGTGAAATCAATTCCCATCAAAATATCAAATTTGAATTTTTTTGACGATCACAATAATTTCTCCCTACTTGGTCGCGAGAAAGCACAAAATAGAAGACCTACACTCAATATTTATATTTTCAAGAAGTCTATTATTGATATACTGTATACAGGGTGTTATTTGAGTACGTGGCCAAACCTGAAGGAATGATTCTTTGAGTGATTCTAAGACGAAAAGTTCATATAAACATAGGTCCGGTAATGCTTCGTTTTCAAGATACAGGGTGTCAAAATTTTCAAAAGAAATCATTTTTGTCGTAAATATCTTAATAACCCTTCAACCGATTTTATTGAAATTTGGCAGTGTTATTGAAGGTCGTAAAAGGCAAATTTAACCCTAACTTTATCAAAATTATCATGTCCAGTATTGCGCAAACTCATAGGTTGGTGTATCTGCCGTAGGGGGACCACGTTATTCTGAACTAATTGGCGTTCTATGTATTATATTTCTATGGTTTGGAATGAAATTGTTTACTTGAAAAACCGTATTTTTAGTTTTGTCGTATTTACCTCTCAAAAAGTTTTTTCAGATTATAGACTATTAATTGAATCACTGCATGAGCTCTCAGAGCTTGAACGAACTATATATACAGGGTGGCTCGTTAGTGTAAGGACGCACAGTACCTCGCCTATCATGAGAACTATCAAAAAATGTTTCTCATAAAAGTTATAGGGTTCATTTTGTTGGTTATTATAGGAATATTTAAATGAATACAGAGTGTTTCTTTGAAGTGGGCCAATCAAAGCATATTTTTTTTTAAATGGACCACCCTGTGAATTTTAATTGAACTGAGCAAAACGTTTGACATACGAAGCTACTTCCTTTTTTCAAAAATTCTGCGGCGTTGTCAAGTTATTGCTAAAAGAAAGAAAATCTTTGGAAAAACAGACCATCACAAATACCATCATAAAAAGTTTATGATTGAAATTAAAGCAAAAATATTTGTTTCATGCAACACCAAGAGTGAGTTCAAATGTCAAAATGGACTGAAAGTTACAGTTTTCAAACAGGTGGCTTTATAACTTGACAAAGGACCCCGCACTATCCACCTCTGAGAATACAATATAATTTATGACTTTTGTCCGTATTTTTGCAGGTTTTCACTGCACAATAGGTACTTCACTTTCAGAAGAAATGAATATTTGTATCAGTAAAAAAAGTAACCAACATATTCCTAAGTTGGATCAGTGACAGCTGGGCTCATCAGAAGATTTTGGGACTTGGGATAATCTGCTTTCTTTTCTGTGAATCTGCTAAAATAATTTTTGAAAACATTACCAATGACGGCAATGACATAAAAATTGACATTTGACATGTGTCACTAGTTCAAACATCGGACCTAATTTTCGTGGTGTTTTTGGAACATTGGAGCTATTTAGACTCCACCCATTGGCCATACCCGTAAGAAGGCCAAAGCCTTCTAGGATTCAGTGACCCTATTTCCCGGAGTTTTGGTGAGCCACCTGGTGCCAATGGTGACCGCGAATAAGGATCTTCTGACTTTTTTAAGAGGACTGTCATTTGTTTCTTCAGTTAATGCAGTTTTGGTTCTTTCTATTTTTTCATGTGAGATATTTCATGCTCAAAACGGAATTGAAAATATCGCAAAATTAGTCAATTTCAGGAGCTAAGTCGAAATTTGTAAGAATGAAGTAGTTTTATGAAATGGTTGAATAACATACTGGGTGCTTCATTAAAAAAAACAAATTATTGAAATTTGAAGTTTGTCAAGTTATTGATGGAATAACAGGTGGGACCAAGACTGTTTCCTACAGGGTTCCACAGGGAACAGTGTTGGGACCACCGCTATTCACAATTTACATAAACGGGCTACTTGAAATACAAACTAAAGGGAACATTTTGAGTTTTGCCGACGACACTGCCATTCTCTATAAATCTGAATCATGGCAAGAACTCAAAACCCTGGTAGAAACAGATTTCCTGCAAATAGAGAAATGGTTCAGTTACAATAAGCTGACTTTGAATTTCAGTATAACAAAGTATTTACCGTTCTCCTCTTACAGTAACGGCTTACCGAATATGGGACCGTTGAAAATAGGAAAGAGCTACGAAATCCCTGAAGATAAATCTGTGAAATATCTTGGAATCGTAATTGATCGACATATGCGATGGGACCTGCAAATCAAAAATGTTTTAGGAAAGTTAAGAGGATTATTACATAAATTCAAGTATTTGAGGGATTTTCTCGATATTGGAAACTTGCGCACTCTATACTATGCATTATTCGAGTCTCAATTGCAATATGGTATAATAGGATGGGGAGGAGTGACCGACAATTATGTAGAGAATTTAAATAATATACAAAAATATATTCTCAAAATAATATATCGTAAAGTCCTACTTACCCAAGTGATGACTTATTTGCAGAATCTGGAGTGTTCGACGTGAGACAACTTTTTTGTTTGAGTATTTTGAAAAATATTAACAAAGGAAATAATGTATTGCAACCTCGTTCTGAAAAAACTATCGGTCAACGAAATGCATCTTACCTTGGACCTCGTCTTTATAACAGCGTACCAAAACAGATTAAGGATATCAAAAATAAGAATAGTTTTAAAAAAGCAGTAAAAATATGGATAAAAAAATCTGCTAGATATTTTTTCGGAGATTTTATAAATCAGGTATGATTCTGCCACTCAATGATGTTCACTACTTCACATAGTTGAGTTCTTTTTGTTAACTAATTTTCTTACAAGCCACAAAAAAATCTAAATCTCTTGAATTTTGTAAATATTTACTACGAATACCATGTGTTATTAATCTTATATTAATATATTTTGTATGTATATACATTCATTTTATTGTCATTCTACGATATCTATGTTCTATGTAACCATATATTTAATTTTTAATTACTTCATTTTTAATTATATATTATTTAACATTTATAATATTACATTCATTCTAACTCATGCGTTCAAGATCATGAGAAGTCACACACAAGTGGTATAGCAGCTGATAACTGCTATACACACTTCAGTGAACTGTTCATGTTTATTTGCCATAACGGTTATTAACTGATATGTAAACATTGTACCCATGAATGATTATGCAAATAAACATTATTATTATTATTATTATTAATGCCTCTGTATAAAATCTCCTGTTTAAAAAATATAACTTTAGATAGACTAGATACTGTACTTCCCCATACTAATGGTCCACCTTGCATATAGAGTGCCTCATGCGAGTTTAAGTTATTTGAAAATAGCAAAAACAGCAAATTTCAACGGTTGTGATTCCAAATATTGTATAATATTGTGTATGTTATAGCACATAGCTTGGGTACTTGTACACCCAGATTCTTCTATCGATCTCTCATAATAAAGTTTTCTTGAAGCTTTTTCTTATTTCATGATTTTTTATTAAATTTGATTTAAATGTGAATGATTTGGCAACGTTGCATCTGATCCCTGAAAATAAAAATTATTTGTGAAGCCTACATGAAGAAGATTCTGAAAATGAAAGAACATACAGGGTGGTCCATCAAAAAAAACAACTGTTGTGTCCCGGCTTTAAAGTGCACTAGTGCACTAGTGTAACTAGTGTAAATGTAGCACGTCAAGTGTCAAATAACTTCGATTCAGATTTTTTCCTCAATTTTTATTATCCTAGGAGCAATGGTCAAAGCGAGGATAGGTGGACCATACTCTTTATATCTTTATTTCATGTTTTTACAAGTACAAAAGCTACAAAAAAATGTATCTGCAAGTTGATTTTCTCTTCTGAAAAATCAGAATTTTTTCCATTTTCTCATCACGATTCTGGATTGATGGAATTAGAATCATCTGAATCGACTGGATGGAATTCGCACACCATTTTACCAATTGAGTGAATATCGCAGACGAATACTTCGGCAATTGCTAAATGATGTGAACCGCTGGACTGATGATGGTCAATTCGGGTTTCAAGAGCTGTTATGAATAGTTCAAGATTACTTGCTGCTCGATTCGCAGTGAGGTGTTGAATGCTTTTGAACTGTTCATTGGGAAATGACATAGTTTTCAAGGGTTTTATCATCAAACAAATGTACTTGAATATTCTAGTGTGCTGAATCGGGAAGGATAGGATTATCTTTTGTTGGTTAATATTCATCGGAATCCAGTAAGTGATCTCAAATCCAGTTCGGAAGTTTGATTGATCTGTATCGTTGGTTTTGATGAAACAGCTGGACTATGGGCACGAGTATCTCCGGAAGAAGTATTTCACAGAAGTTAATAATATAATAATAATATTTAGTAAATAGAACAGTCCTAATAATACATTAAATTACATGTAAGAAATTCCTTAATTATTATTCTAATCATGGTAAATTATAACTTATGCTACGGTAGATATATCAAAATACTAATATATATTATAAAGTAAAAACCCAGTAGTACAAAATATTAGTTACATCTGTTTAAAATATATTGCAATAAATTAGATTTGAAATTTTTTAGGGATGAAGCAGATTTTATTGAGCAAGGTAATTCATTGTATGTATCAAAACCCTTGAAAAAAACTGAGTTCATGCTGCTTTTGTTACTAGTTCTGTTTATATGAATGTCAGACTTGTGTCGAGTGTTGTATTGATGAATATCACAGTTGAAACATATGGATTTTTTAAGATATGTTGCAGCTAAATCATTAACAATTTTATGTACAAATATCATTGTCTGGTATAATAGTCTTTGAGATACCGAAAGACAATGCAAGGTTGATAACATCGTGGTTATAGAGGTATATCGGTTTACTTTCAATATAATTTTCATTCCGCTATTTTGTAGTTTTTGTAGTTGTGACTGTTTGTTCAGGTTTAAGGAATATAAAATTGAAGAGCAATAATCAAAGTGTGGTTGTATGATTGTTTTATAAACTGATATCTTAGAGTTTAATGACAGGTGCCTTGAAATTCTAGAGTAAAAATTTTGAAATTTTTTTGTGTATGTATTGGAAATGGTCTCCATATGTAAGATTACAGTCCAGTTGGAACCCTAGATATTTTACTGTTTTATTTATTTTAATATTTTGTTCATCAATAGTAACATTAATCCTGTTGAAATCAATTTTATTATACTTGTACTTAGAAGTCAGAATCATAGCAGTGGTTTTAATTACATTAAGTTTCAACTTGTTGATTTTAATGAATTTTTCAACTGTTTCCAGAATCACATTCATTTTCTGCACAATTTACTGAGAATTATATTTCTGTCAATGGTTTCGAAGGCTCTCTTCAGATCTAAAAATACAGCTATTACATACTTGTTTTCATCTAATTCTTTTATCAAATAGTTAAGAGATCTCTGCAGTGCCGATTCACATGAGTATTTTTTCCGAAACCCAGTTTACCTATTAATATTCATATTTTTCTAAAGCATTGGTGTTTTTTTGGTGAATTTTTTGGAAATCATCCAAATTAATTGTTTTTTGTCAGGAATTTGGTGTGTCCAACTTTTAATGGAACTAACGCATGTCACCGATACGAGTTCTACTTGGATCCTCGTATTTTACAATATATCAAAAATTCAGAAAAATTAACCGGTGACAATTTTTACATGAGGCTGCTGCCTGGTCCTTTAAACGATTAGTGAGAAAAATATTGTTGGCTGATAAAATCACCTTTAACTCAAATAAAAATTTGTTCGTTTTCGAAAAATGAAGGTTGTCAACAGGGTTCCAAACTTCATTTCTATATCAGAAGAATACATGAATTGATTGATAACTGTAAAAAAATTTATATTATATTTATATCTACACAGTTACGTAAGAATATGTTTTTTCTTCAAATATATTTGTATAGAGTTAGTCAGAAGTATGGATCCGCCCATTTTTCTCAGTTAACATGAGGGTTGTCGAAAAAAAGTTTTGAAGAGAGTTGAATGGTATTTCAATCTGCACTTTTCTATGAATTCAAATATTTTTTAAATGTGCCTTTGGTGGAGAAGTGACGTCATCGGTATTTTTTTATATGGAACCGTATATCACGTTTAGTATCGCTAGAAAGCTTGTTTTTTCCCTATTTCAGTAGTGCTAATATTGTCTTGGATGAAGAAAAGGTTTGTATTTCGTGCAGAAATTTATTTATAAAATCATAGCATAGCCCTTTCGACTATAAAGTCATCATCAGTGCGTACCTGTAAGTAAGTAACATTGAACTGAATTTAAGAAATTTTGATAATGAGAATTTTGAAAATTAAAATAATTCTTACTCGTCAGGTGTACAAGAGCCAGACCATAAAAATATCATGTGTCCAGAGGACCATGTAAAAATTTAAAAACGGGACATCATATGAATAACATTTAAAAAAATCCTAATTCCAGGATTAACCTGGATAAAAGTTTCAACAGGCAGAGTAACACATGTCTGTTGAAGCTTAGTCTACTGTCAGACTAAATGAATGACATTGACATTGTGTCAAAAGTTGCCAATGACAATGACGTTTGGCTTAGAACATTAACTTCTAGAAACAATGATCTGTGTTTTGAAAATTGATAAATGACCAATTAGTCAAATTGATCTGTAAATCTATTTATAGTTCTGTTAATCTAAACCTAAGGAAATGTGACAAACCGGGAGAAAAGTCTAATGAGAACCTCAACCCGATGTGCACAGAACCAGGTTCAAGAAACAGTCTCTTGGAATTTGTGAAACCAAGTCTATGCTAAGGATCATGGGACAGGTCTAATGAGAACCTTCACACTTCCCAAAGCGTCTAAAAGGTAGCCCAAAAACAAGAGGCACCATAAACATAAAAGATTTAAGAAAGTTTCAGCAGGCAGAGTAACACATGCCTGCTGAAGCTTAGTCTACTGTCTAACTAAATGAATGAAAATTGACATTGCATCGGAAGTTGACAATGACAATGAAGTATACATGATCCTTAGCATAGACTTGGTTTCACAAATTCCCAAGAGAAGGTTTCTTGAACCTGGTTCTGTGCACATCGGGTTCAGGTTCTCATTAGACTTTTTTCCCGGTTTGTCACATTTCCTTAGGTTTAGATTAACAGAACTATAAATAGATTTACAGATCAATTTGACTAATTGGTCATTTATCAATTTTTAAAACACAGATCATTGTTTCTAGAAGTTGATGTTCTAAGCCAAACGTCATTGTCATTGGCAACTTTTGACAGAATGTCAATTTCATTCATTTAGTCTGACAGTAGACTAAGCTTCAACAGTCATGTGTTACTCTGCCTTTTGAAACTTTTATCCAGGTTAATCCTGGAATTAGGGTTTTTTTAAATGTTATTCAAATGATGTCCCGTTTTTAAATTTTTACATGGTCCTCTGTACACATGATATTTTTATGGTCTGGCTCTTGTACACCTGACGAGTAAGTAATTTTTCAATTTTCAAAATTCTCATTATCAAAATTTCTTAAATTCAGTTCAATGTTACTTACTTACAGGTACGCACTGATGATGACTTTATAGTCGAAAGCTCCTTGCTATTATTTTATAAATAAATTTCTGCACGGAAAACAAACCTTTTCTTCATCCAATTACACTGGAACGTGCACACAGCTGGACAATTTTCACCTAATATGATCTGTCTAGATAGGTACAGTGTGTTTCGTATTTTTGTGTCCACCTCAGTAATTCACCTATCTATTGCCTATTTTTTTTAAAATTTACCTCAATCGGTGAACTTAGCCAGTTGGATATTCTAAGCGATATGGTAATTGGATTCAGACAGTGGCGTACGTTAATTTTCATAAAACAACATTTTTTATGTGCTACATTGACAGTTGTTTCATTAAAAAATTTCACTCACCATGTTTTGAATAATTTTAAGTATTATAAACTGATATTATTTCATTGATAGAATGATGAAATTTTATAATGAAACAATTGTCAAAGTATCACATAAAAAAATATATTTTTTTAAATTTATGTACGCCGCTTTCTAAATCAAAATGCGATATCGCTTAAAATATCCATCAGCTGCCTACATTCCCTGATTAAGAAAATTTTTGAACAAATAAGAAATACAAGGATATATTGAAAAATTCTTAGCCTATTATAGAACCAAACAAAATTTCAATGTCAAAATATTTTATTACTCAACATATTCTCCTCTTAATTGGATACATTTATTACAGCGAACCTGCAACGTCTCTAGACCTTTGAAAAAAAAAATTTTCTTCTTGCTCTGCAAACCAGACCTCCACATCTTTTATTACCTCCTCGTTGGAAGAAAATTTACGACCTTTCAAATCACGAATTTTTTGCATGGCAACATGATATTTGTGTGCAGGGGCGTTGTCCTGCAAAAACAAAACACCTTTGGATAGCTTTCCGCGTCTCTTCTCTTTAATTTTTTCCCGTAGAGTAGTCAGTAATGTCGAATAGTAATCTCCAGTTATTGTTCTACCTCTATCCAAAAAATCAATCATGATTACTCCATGGCAATCCCAAAAAACTGAAGCAAGAACTTTTCCAGCAGATTTTTGGACACGAAACTTCTTAGGTCTTGGAGAACCGGAGTGTCGCCAATCCATGGATTGTTGCTTTGTTTCTGGATCTTAGAAATGTACTCAAGTCTCATCCGTAGTAACAATTCGGTTTAAAAATTCTACGTCGTTTCCAAATCGAGCACAGATCGAACGCGATGCTACTACCCTTGCACGCTTTTGGTCGACATTCAAACATTTGGTGATCCATTTTGCATCAATTTTTCTCATGTCCAAATTGACGTGAACTATTTATGAACGTGTTCGTATGAATTATTCAGTGCTTCAGATATCCGTTTTAGCCCAATTCGACGGTCTGTTAAAATCATGTCATGAACTGCATCGATATTTTCGGGGACTGACACAGAAACTGGCCTTCCCGATTGGTCATCATCTTCAATGAAAAATGTACCTCTTTTGAAGCTTGCAGTCCAATTTTTCACGGTCGCATACGAAGGACATTGATCACCAAGGGTATTGAGCATATCTTCGTATATCTGCTTACCTCTTAACCCTTTTAAATACAGGTACTTGATAATGGCTCGATACTCCAATTTTTCGATTTTCACAATTTCGGTGGACATATTTTTTCTTTTAATTTATTGCGTAACTCTGGTTTACTTTTTTGACGTCAAACTTTACACTGACACTTCTAATAAGTTATTGTTCGTTGCTATGGTAACGCAATATTTTGTTTATGCAGGGAACTGGTCTAGGCTAACTAGATATCAATACATCCTCGTAGGTAAGTGAATTACAGAGGACACAAAAATACGAAACACACTATACGCATCGAGAGAGCTGAAATATTATTAGTACTCCTGAAATGAGAAAAAACAAGCTTTCTTGCGCTACTAGTCATGACATATGGTTCTGTTAAAAAACATGCCGATGACGTCACTTCTCCACCGATGGCACATTTAAAAAATATATGAACTTTCAGAAAGTTGCAAAGTGAAATACCCTTCAATTTTTACACGAACTTTTTTTCGATAACTCTCATATTAACTATGATAAATGGGCAGGACATTTGACTAACTATATATTTGTATTTGAGTATAGACTAACTCATTGAATGGTACTGGCTCTTAGGCTGAAATTAATTGAATAATTTTATTATTATTAGATGGCGGGTACTCCGGATCTCTTAATGAACACCTGGAGATTCTTCACAAGGTTTTCCTGCGGGATAATATCTTCTGCACCGCAGTGTCCGAAGATAATATCCATCCTCATGCGAGCCAGAGCATCGCATCCAAACTTTACGTGGGAGGCTGTTTCGTCCTCCTCATCACAAAATCTGCATTGTGTGGACTCTTGGTGTATCCCCAACAGTTGCAGGTGTTCTCTCATGTAGCAGTGGCCTGTCATCAGTCCTAACCTTCCTGAGAGAGTCTCGGCTTAGTTCAAGAAGATGTCTTGATAGCCGGTCGGTTGGCCCCATCATCATTTTTTTTTCGTGAGTATTGCCTGAGGCACTCTCCCAGAGATATTGATGATGGTTTTCAACCCATTTCTTTGTGTCCTGCTCAATATCCCCAAACGGGATTCCGCAGACTGGTTCTAGTCCTGTGAGAGTTGTTGCTGCCCCCGCTCTTGCTAGGGCATCTGCGCTCTCATTTCCCTGTATGCCCTTATGATCTGGTACCCAGACAAGTTTTACCCTGTTCTGTGCTCTCAGGTCGTTAAGGTTTTGGTGAAGTGAACCTGAATGAACGTAGGGCTTTAATCGCCGCCTGACTGTAGGGGAGAATCGCTATGGGTTGGTTTCTAGGACTCCTCCTTAGCATCTCTCTCGTGCAGACGGAGATTACCGTAACCTCGGTTTGGAATACAGAGGCTCGAGTAGCGAGGCTTAGACTGATGTCTTGCCTCGGTCTCTCCACGTATATTCCAGCCCCTACTCCTTTGCTAGTCTTTGACAGCATTGGTATGGCTCTTGATGTAACTTCTCCATCTTCTATGATGGTGATGTATGTTCCATCAAAGGAGTATGTTGGAGTCATTTTGTCCGACGGCATCTCAGGCGTGTCGATTCTTATGACCTCCAGTATGCTGGAGTGGCCTTGGTTATTGCCCCTCCATTGGCCCAGTCATTTTAGTCTGGATGCTTATATCCTCGCCTCTGCTGCAATATGCAAATACAAGGGAGGCAGGTTTAGGATTATCTCCAAGCTAAATGTCGATGTGCTGGACATAGCATCAGTGACTCCGAGTATGGCCAGTCTTTGTAAACTAGCCAGCTTCCCCCTGGTTGTCACTTGTTCTACCTTTGGCCACCACAGCAGGGCTCCATACGATATCGAGTGCCTATCAATTGCAGTGTATATCCAAAGAGACTGTTTGGGACCAAGTCCCCAAGTTTTGCCGATTCAGATCTACAAGGAGGCCGTCCACCACGAGATTCCACAGTGGAGGGGAAAGTACTCCCCCCCTGAGGGCAGCCTCTCGTAGCCCTTAGCTCCATTGTGTCCCTGAACAGGGAGGCTTGTACTGCCCTAGAGCTAAGCATGGCAGATGTCCAGTGGTTCAGAGCTGGATCAATGTTTCTCTAACACTTTATTTGGCTTATTTTGTTATTAGGGGCATTCTCTCAGGTTGAGTGTAAGAGTGTAAGCGCTCACTCAACCGTTTGGTATAATGTAATGTAATATTATGACTACCAATAAAAGCATTTATTATTATTACTATTATTATTCTTGCTTTCTTTTCAGATGTGCCTGGGGCATCAGTCTCCTCCTGTGGCCGCCCTGGATCTACAGCTGGCCCTACATCGAAGGGCAACGCACGGTGCCCAATAACGAATGTTACATTCAGTTCATCGAAACAAATCACTACATCACTTTCGGCACGGCCATAGCCGCCTTTTATGTGCCGGTCAGTGTCATGTGCTTCCTCTACTGGCGGATATGGAGAGAGACGGAGAAAAGACAGAAAGACCTGCCTAATCTGCAGGCAGGGAAAAAAGATAGCAGTAAGAGGAGTAATTCCAGGTGAGCTTTATTTTCGAAGTGTGATGAACAAAATACTACTGGCAAATAATACACAGTGTCTTTCACGACGAGCATTCGGAAAATATGAAGAATCATTCTAAATAAAAACTTGAAATTTTGTTGTAGTGGGTTTTACAATGTGGCCTTTTCAACCAATATGTTTAACTTTCAGTATCTTTCCGTTATACCGGAAGTAAAGGGCAACTTCCTTATTTCAAATAGAGAACCCCATATTTCGTTACATCTTTTAATTTCCCATCTATGTTGGAAAAAAATCTGAAAATTTTTCGATGAGAGAAACCTTCCAACCAAATCGAAAAAAACTCAAAAAAAAATTTTGGAAAAAAGCAATGTGTTCGTCTATGTTGGAAAAAACTGAAAATTTTTCAATGCGAAAAACTTTCCACCCAAATCGAAAAAAAATCAAAAAAAATTCTTTTTGGAAAAAAACAAATATATTCACCTATGTCAGACAAATACCGAAAATTTATAGATGAGAGAAACCACTCACCCAAATCTAAAAAAAAACAATAAAATATTCTTTTGGAAAAAAAATGTGTTAACCTTTCTTGACAATAAACTGAAAAATTTTCGATGAGAGAAATATTCCACACAAATAGAAAAAATAATTAGGAATATTTTGGAAAAAGCAATGTGTTTACCTGTTGGAAAAAAAACTGGAAAGGTTTTGATGAGAGAAACTTTCCACCCAAATAGAACAAAAAACAAAAACATTTGTTTTGGAAAAAAGCAATGTGTTCACCCATCTTGTGAAAAAACTGAAAATTTTTTGATGAGAGAAACTTTTCACCCAACTCGAAAATAAAAAATATTTTGGTAAAAAGAAATGTGTTCACCTGTCTTGGAAATAAACTGAAAATTTTTCGATGAGAGAAACTTTCCAACCAAATCGAAAAAAAATAAAAGAGAAATTTGGAAAAAGCAATATGTTCACCTGTTAAAAAAATGTAAATTTTTCGATGAGAGAAACTTTCCACCCAAATCGAAAAAAAATTCTAAAAATTTTTTATAGAAAAAGCAATGTGTTCACCTATGTTAGACAAATAGTGAAAATTTATCGATGAGAGAAACCATTCACCCAAATCGAAAGAAATGAAATCCTAGAAAATAATCTGAAAATTTTTCGATGAGAGAAACTTTCCAACCAAATCGAAGAAAAATCATAAAAAAATTTTTTGGAAAAAGCAATGTGTTCACCTATTTTGTAAAAAAACTGAAAAATTTTCGATGAGACAAACTTCCCACCCAAATCGAAAAAAAAACAAAAAAAAAATTGTTAAAAAAATCTGAAAATTTTTCTAAGAGAGAAACTTTCCACCCAAATCGAAAAATGATAATTTTTTTTTTGGAAAAAGGCAATCTGTTCACCTATCTTGTAAAAAATCTGAAAATGTTTCGATAATAGAAACTTTCCACCCAAATCGAAAAATGATAATTTTTTTTTTTGAAAAAAGGCAATTTATTCACCTATCTTGTAAAGAAAATCAGAAAAAATGTTTTCGGAAAAAAACAATGTGTTCATCTTTGTTGGAAAAAATCTAAAAAAATTTCGATTAGAGAAACTTTTCACCCAACTAGAAAAAAAAATCATTTTGGAAAAAAAATGTGTTCACCTATCTTGAAAATAAACTAAAAATTTTTCGATGAGAGAAACTTTTCAACCAAATCGATACACAAAAAACTGTTTTGGAAAAAAGCAATATGTTCACCTATGTTAGACAAATACTGAAAATTTATCGTTGAGAGAAATCATTCACCCAAATCGAAAAAAAAACGAACAAAAAAATCTTTTGGAAAAGAAAATGTGTTAACCTAGAAAATAAACTGAAAATTTTTTGATGAGAGAAATTTTTCACCCAAATCGAAAAAAAATCACAAATTTTTTTTTTGGAAAAGGCAATGTGTTCACCTGTCCTGTGAAAAAACTGAATATTTTTCGATGAGAGAAACTTTCCACCCAAATCGAAAAAAAAAAAAATTGTAAACAAGCAATGTGTTCATCTATGCATCATCATACCGGCGACTAGAATCCATACAAGGTGCAACAAATAGACAAGAGCCACCAAATATTGATTATATTATATTTAGTGTTCTACTTTATGTTCAATTTGTATAGATGTTCCTTAAAAAAATTAAAATGAATACAACCAAAAATGGAAATTTTGAGTTACCTTGTACAATAGTACCTTCAGATCACCCAATAACAAAATCAAATGACAAATCAATAAATACTAAAATATAATTTTCATTAAATAATTAAACTCTATAGGGTCCTCTCGTCTATTAAACTTATTTAAGCATTTTAACTCAAAAATAAAATTCCAATTAAATTAAATAAAGACAGTCATTTTCTTATCCAACCCTTCATTCCAGTTTTTAATAACAAAATCAATTCACTCATTCTGCAAGTCTACGAGCTTTTGCTCTTGACTGATTTTGTTCAAAGAATTAGATAAAAAATTTGTAATTATTAACAACCCTGTATACGGAGTCTTAGAACATTTATCTACAGCTCGTGTCGAAAATATTGAGATTGCAATAAATATTATCCTTAATTTTTTGTAACAAAATAATAGCAACATTATTGATTTTCTTAAGGTAAGTAATAACCATGCATTTGCATGGCACCCTGTATCTCAAAAACTGTAAATTAGATCTTATTGGGCCCATTGAGACATTTGATCAGGACATCATAAACTACATATACTAAATTTTCAGCCAATTTGACTGGGACCCATTTTCCATAAGAAGAGTGCTACTATAGTTCCTCAAATGAGGGTTTAAAACTCTCCTTTTATTCCCTAAAGTGCATAAAAATTGATTAAAGACGCATTTATCATTCATAATTGTTCTGACAAAGCAATCCAGAGGGTGCTAGAGAGAGGAAACTCCTCGTCGAAAATATAATTCAAGTGCTAATATCTGATACGATATGCATTTTGACCTTGTCAATTTGTAAAGCGTTCTCCACAATACGGGGACATCAGCTGGAAACTCATTCGTAGTCGGACCTAAAATGTATGAAGCAATATCTATGCAAATTTAGGTGGAAGTTAATATCAAAAATCGAATTCTCCCACAGACAGTTGAATACTAAATCAACCTACCGAGTATTGTAATATTGTGAAATCGTGTTGAATTCGGAATAAAGTTAGCTGAATTTGTGGTCACGGTGGGGAGTTAGTTATACGAGGGCAACATCGAACATTTTCAGTAAGGAAAAACAAGAGGTTTTAGATTACAAATCAGTCTATCAATCAATTCATTTAGCGTTTACAAAAGTATCATGAACACAAAAGTTATGTATATTCAATAGTGGTAAATAAAAACAGGGTACCCAAAAAAAGGTAATGTCAAATCGAATCAAATTATACTTTATAATCGGAAGATTTAAATCTCATTGATAAAGTCACAATAAATAAATATATATATATATATATATATATATATATATATATATATATATATATATATATATAGTTTGTAGTATTTGTGGGGTTGCAGTCAGGGTTGCGGGCTATTTCAAAGAAAACTCTTTGATACTGTCAAGCTTTCGGTATAATTCGATACCTTCCTCAGTACAACTGAAAATACGCATTGTACAATAAATGTAGGAAATAATAAATGGAGTACTTACTAACGTGAGAATGAATAATGAAATTGGCAAAAAACGAAAATAAAATATACATGAAGTGAAATGAAATGACTGATGTAAGAATGACAGTGACTTAATTTATTTCAGTAATCAAGTTGGAAGATTCTGATTAGAGGGTGATTGCAACCCCACAAATACTACAAACTAATATACAGCCAGTCACGAATTTTCACCTCTATATATATATATATATATATATATATATATATATATATATATATATATATATATATATATATATATATATATATATATATATATATATATATATATATATATTGAATGAAAAGGTATAAAATATATAAAAATGAATGGTACTTTACCATTGTCACAATTATTAAAAATACGTATTCACGAAAACAGAACAACAATAACAAAAGGGAAAAAACATATATCAAAACAATTAAAAAATAAATATAATAAAATTTTCAAAGGATCATAAAAATCAGGATGGATTTATCGAGGGGCAATATATAAAAATATAAATGGAAAAGTTATTGGGTACAGCCCTCAAATTGTTGTGAAACCGTAGACACGTGTTTCGAGCTTAAGCTCTCATCAGTTCAGTAAAATCAAGTGCGATGAAGATGTGCAACAATTAGACGTAAAAATAGAAACAAAGGAAGTCAACAACAGGAAGCAAACCACACATTCGTAGATGTCATAAATAACTTTCTATATATGTATATAAGTACATATTACCTATTCCAATCTTTCTCAAGAAACTCTTGGACACTATGAAACACCCCATCGATGAGTAATCTTTTGACAAATCTCCTAAAATGAGAAAGCGAAACGATGTATTTGGAGTTAGGAGGGAGATGATTATATAGTTTAATTGCACCATAGATCAGGGAATTCTTCGTCATATTTTAAGACGGAATTGGAAGTCTCAAATTGTTATTTTGGCGAGTGATACTCACATTTGCATCGTACAAAGATTTGTTTTTGTGTACTAGACACACCGTTTCCAGAATGAATAATGACGGAAGGGTGAGGATTTTTATTTGACCGAATAGTGGTTTACATGATTCTCTGGGTCCAACTTTGCAAAGATATCGAACTGCACGTTTTTTTAGTACAAATATACTATAGAAATTTTGTTGGCTGCAGATACCCCAAAGTGGTATACCAAATCAGATATGTGATTCTATCAGAGCGTGGTATACCACCTTCGTAGTGGCTGTTCCCAGTTCTCTTGACACCATTCGCACAGCATAACACCCAGATGCTAGTTTTCCATTCAGAGACTTCACATGGTTCTCAAAATTAAGGTTGTTATCCAGATGGATTCGAAGGAATTTACTTGCATACTTTTGCTCAATGACATCTTCGTTACTTAAAACAGTGTTCATATAGAAGTAAGATTGTTAGCCAACCTTATGGGATTTATATTGGATTCAAATGGATGCGACATGTAGATGGCGACAGTGATCTCGTATCCAAGTCATGTCGTAACTTGATTGATACAATGGGACAGCAGTAAAATCAGGGGTTTTTGAAGAAACCTGCATTTAAATGACGTCAAATAGTCATGTTTGTAACTAATCAAGCTTGATGACACTCGCGTTTGGGTCCAATACCTTTTCCACAGGCATTGACTAACTATCTTCTATTTAAACAATGTTTAAAAGGTGGCCTAGGGCAATTCCCCGACAACAATTCACCGACGGACAATTTCCCGACAACAGTTCACCGACTGGATTATTCCCCGAGAGGACAATTCTCCGACGGGGACTATTCCCCGACAACAATTCACCGACGGGCAATTCACCGACAACAGTTTGTTAGTCTGATCTAACCTGAACGAACTAACTCAGCTCGAAAGTTGGGAGCTTGGGAGTGGAAGAAAAATTCATTTTTATAGTAGTATTTTATTAGTCTGATCTAACCTGAACGAACTAACCTAGTTCGCAAGTTGGAAAGTCATTATTGGTCAGGATATCATTATTGCTAGCTAGGTTAGTTCGTTCAGGTTAGATCAGACTAATACAATACTACTACCAAAATGAATTTTTTATCCACTCCCAAGATCCCAACTTTCGAGCTGAGTTAGTTCGTTCAGGTTAGATCAGACTAACAAACTGTTGTCGGTGAATTGCCCGTCGGTGAATTGTTGTCGGGGAATAGTCCCCGTCGGGGAATTATCCTCTCGGGGAATCATCGAGTCGGTGAACTGTTGTCGGGGAATTGGCCGTCGGTGAATTGTTGTCGGGGAATTGTCCGGTTCCCCTTAAAAGATATCTGGCAAATTACACTTAAATGATAAGAGCTTGGTTTCATCTACATTTTACCACAGAAAATTGGCGTTGAACTACCTTTTTACGCTGGATATATCATTGATAACACTGGAATGTATAGGCTGTTGATGTCGGCTGCAGGCCACAAGATGGTTGTGTCGTCTGCAAATATAGTAAAACTGCCATCAATCTTAGGATCAGCCAAATCGTCGAAATACAATAAGAAAAGAATGGGTCCCAGTACAGAGACCTGAGGAACACCATGTTTGACCAATCTAGTTTGTGAATTGGTGTATGTTCTGACGAATTGTGTACGTTCACTTAGATAGGATTCAATCCAACTGAGGCTCTGATTTCTGAAGCCATAAAGTTGAAGCTTACGCAGGGTTATTCCATGATTTACACAATCGAAAGCTTTCGATAGATCACAAAACACTGCCACGCAAACCTCTTTGAGGTTGACTCTACCGTAAACAGCATCTCCTGTACTTTTCTGTGGTTGGAAACCAAATTGTTGGGGATTCAGAGCGAATAAAAACTTCATCAATCTATTTTTGACCAGTTTCTCAATAAGTTTTCCCAAAGTCGGGAAATGTAAGTAGGTATTGACAAATGATTACATTGAATTTGTTCGTTTGTTAAAATAAAGTATTACTCACACTTCAATAGGGAAGGTGGACCCCTGTCGAATTTTTTTATCTTTCGGTTCTCACCGAGGGAGAAACTGCTGGGAAATTAAGTGTATTACTTGAAAATTATTGGACATTAGTGGGTAATAGTCTGAAATTAGGGGTTTCAGTCGAAAAATAATGGGCATTAGTAAGGAATTACATTTATAGGTATTACTTCGAGTAAAACATTGGTATTATGGAATAATTTCGTTAAAGAAGAACAAAAAAAGGTCATCAACTCATGATTGGGAATTGTTGAATGAAAAATTTCCAAAAAAGTTCTACAAAAAATAAAACTTGACAAAAAAAACGATGAATCGGATTTCTATTGCTTTTATTCCTTGGGTATCAGAGGAATTACTGGCATTTGTTTGGGGTATTGCTCGAGAATCACTTGGGTATTGTGGAATTACTTAGGATTTTTGGGAATTAGTGTACACAATTTCCTCAGCGGTTTCGCCCGTAGTTCTCACGTAGAGGAAAAACCTTTAGTGTTCAAGGATTATCGTGAGAGCCAATGGAAAGTTGGTAGGAATTGGTGTTCTTCTTGAATTTCTGCAGGCTGTATGCCTCAGGGAACACTTCCTGGGGCAGTGAGTTCCGAAGGTTTGCCGTTCGTTGGAAAAAGGTTCGGCTTATCTCCAAAGTGACTACAAAGGAATGTGCAGACTAAGAGTTCGACGGGTCAGTCTTGATGGGGCCGCTAACAGTGGAAAGATTGATGATATTTTAAAATCTCATCGTCTATGAAAATATGAGAATAATGTAATAGTACAGGTAACACAAATTCTAAAAAATTACGATACTCTTGATTATCCAATCTTGGGTGTAAAAAATGAGGTCCAATGAGATAATCACCTACAGTACCAACCCATGCATTCACGGAAAACAGTTGTTGATAATTATTTTCTGTAACCACATGGGGATTTTCTTCTGCCAGACATGGTTGTTATGAAAGTTCATGATTGAATTTTGGGACAAACAAGCTTCATCGGTATATAATATACTGGATAAAAACGTCGGAGATGCAACCTATGGTTGCAAAAGCCAAGTAGAATAAACAACTCGCTTGGGAAAATCCACAGGTAATAACACTTGAGCACGTTGTGTTGGTAAGAAAACAGTTGGTAATCTTTCAGAATCTTCCTTACAGTAAAGTGAGGAATGTTCAATTGTTGTGCAATTTTGCATGCAATTGTATCGGGGCTACGCTCAACTTCATGTAAATCTTCTTCCTCCAGCTCCACTGTTCTTACCGGTGCAGGTCTCCCAATAAGAGCAGCCTACCTTTGAAAGGTGCCTGATTCGCAGAGCCTTCCATGTATTCTCACAAATGTTTGTCTATTTGGAACAATGCGATGAGGGTATCTCTCTTGATAAATGCGTCTAGCCGCTCTGGAATTGCCTTGGGCCATTCCATGGACAAAATGCATATCGGCCATTTCTGAGTTTGTAAAGCAAACCATGTTCAGATATCAGTAACGAATTTTAGATCTCAAAACTCTTGAAAATACTTCAAGTAATTACTATCAAATAATTACTTGTGCACTGTTTCAATTTATGACAGTTATAAAGTCGAATTTGTTTGAACATTTGTTTTTTCTTCCATAGCCTTCTTACTTCAGTTTCAAAACACTGCAGTAATACATAGCAACATCAATAGTTTCATCGAAAACAGTTGATATGAGCGAAAAAATTTAAAAGATGACTTTCATGTAATTTTAATTGTTTAATTAAAGGTTATATCACGAGTCCTTCAAATTTTATAACGAGTCCGTAGGACGAGTGAATTTATATAATTCGGTTTGTTTGAATGCTTTTGCCTGAAAATAAAAATGTTTTGAGTGTTTTGAAAATGAAAATTCATCTCTTCAAATTTGAAGAAGGAGTTAAATTTAATAATTAGGATATGCACAATTATTGAAAACATAGTTTTTGTAAGTGGATCGGGCAGCAGAAACACTTGATGTCTCTTCCAAGTCATTGGTTGATATTACATGCGGCAGTCGAGGTACTAGCAATGCATGATGCTGATGTGTTTTTTCTTAATTTTTCGAAAATATTTTTATGATGCTCTGCATCAATGTATAGATAAGGCTTCAGCTAAGATGCTGTGGCATGGCTTGTTATCTAAATATCTTCTTGTTCCGGAAAACCTTTCTCTACCATATACCATACTAGGTTTTCGTTTTTTGGTGTCGAGACTACATTTTTCTGCTGATTTTTTCAACCATTTGCCTATTTCATTCTGGCCCACTGGTGAATTTTCATACCATGCAGCATTCGGCTTTTTCCAGAAACGATTTGGGGTAAGAAAAAGTCTATCGGTGGTTATATTTTGACCACGTTATGAAATCAGCTCGTTATATACGAGGATATATTGAAAAAATTTTAGCCTACTATAGAACCAAACAAAATTTCAATGTCAAAATATTTTATTACTCAACATTTTCTCCTCTTAATTGGATACATTTATTACAGCGAACCTGCAACGTCTCTAGACCTTTCAAAAAAAATGTTTCTTCTTGCTCTGCAAACCAGACCTCCACAGCTTTTATTACCTCTTCTTTGGAAGAAAATTTACGACCTATTAAACTTTTTTTCAGTTGAGGAAAGAGATAATAGTCGGAAGGAGACAAATCTGGTGAATAAGGGGGGTGTTCTAGTAATTCAAACCCTAAATCACGAATTTTTTGCATGGCAACATGAGATTTGTGTGCAGGGGCGTTGTCCTGCAAAAACAAAACAACTTTGGATAGCTTTCCGCGTCTTTTCTCTTTAATTTTTTCCCGTAGAGTGGTTAGTAATGTCGAATAGTAATCTCCAGTTATTGTTCTACCCTCATTCAAAAAATCAATCATGATTACTCCATGGCAATCCCAAAAAACTGAAACAAGAACTTTTCCAGCAGATTTTTGGACATGAAACTTCTTAGATCTTGGAAAACCGGAGTGTCGCCATTCCATCGATTGTTGCTTCGTTTCTGGATCGTAGAAATGTACCCAAGTCTCATCCATAGTAACAATTCGGTTTAAGAAGTCTGCATCGTTTTCAAATCGAGCACAGATCGAACGCGATGCTACTACCCTTACACGCTTTTGGTCAACATTCAAACAACTGGGTATCCATTTTGCAGCAATGTCCAAATTGACGTTTTAGCCCAATTCGACGGTCTGTTAAAATCATGTCATGAACTGCATCGATATTTTCGGGGACTGAAACTGAAACTGGCCTTCCCGATCGGTCATCATCTTCAATGGAAAATTTACCTCTTTTGAAGCTTGCAGTCCAATTTTTCACGGTCGCATACGAAGGACATTGATCACCAAGGGTATTAGGCATATCTTCGTACATCTGCTTACCTCTTAACCCTTTTAAATACAGTACAGGTACTTGATGATGGCTTGATACTCCAATTTTTCGATTTTTACAATTTCAGTGAACATATTTTTATTTTAATTTATTGCGTAACTCTGGTTTACTTTTTTAACGTCAAACTTTACACTGACACTTCTAATAAATTATTGTTCGTTGCTATGGTAACGCAATATTTTGTTTATGCAGGGAACTGGTCTAGGCTAACTAGATATCGATACATCCTCGTAGTCTTATGAGGCTTCGATCATGGTTTTCAATGTTTGGTGTCAACCATTTGGTGTCTGTGCACTTTATATTACCACCCTGGCAAGTTTAACTGAATATTTGATTATATTCCACTTTCTTCACCTGCATTATTAATTTCTTTTCTGAAATAATGAAGGAGGCAATTAACACCTTCACCTCCGCGCCAGGCTAATTCATAAGAAAGTATGTGAAAAAACTTAATTTTTCTGAAATCGTTCAAGAATGCCCACTTTCTCGGAGCAACTGCAGGCCTCAAAATACGCTAATCCAGTATTCTAGTGCGTTGCTAAGCAACGGACTTTCCCGGACCGTTTAATACTTTTCCGTATCGAAAACGATACGGGAAAGTACTTTGCCGGCCTAGGCCGTCAAAATCGGTCTTTGGTTTATAGTTGTCACTTTTACGTTTCAGGAAAGCACGTAACTTCGAATCCTCAATTTATGATAATGCTGATTGCGATTTCAGAAAAAATAGTATGTGTACCTCGTAGTAAAAGCACATTCCCAGACTTCAATGCTTGTTGACCTCGGCTTAACGCCTCGGCCAACAATTTACATTGTCGCCCGGGAATGTATTGCTTTTACTACTAGATACACAATATACTATTGTAGTCCTAATGGCGTCTTTTCTTCTCAAGAATCGATTATTCTCGTGTATTCTTCTTCCTCTAGTGCGGCAGCACTCTGCTTTCTTTTATCCACACATCTTTGCAACTCGTTTCTTCTTGCATTTCTTACATCTCTTCCATTTTAAATTCAATATCCTGAAACCGATTGAAGCTGATTTTGTATTCAGAATAATATTTCACTTGTATCTTTTTGGCAGTTACATTCCAAATAGTTTTCAGCGAATATTCTTTGTAGTCTTCGCCATTAAATTTCTCCATATTCGCTCCCCAGACTTCAAGAATTTCTGCTATTTTTTTAATAGACGTATCACTTTCAAGTTTGTAGTTTCTGAAATTGCAAAACTGTAAAACTGATTCCATATGGATTTTTTTGTCTTCACAGTGTTTAGTGGATTGAAATTCTGTATTAATTTTTAATATTTTCTTGGCCATATCGGTTTGCACTCATTACCAAATAAACTTTTGAATGGGTGAAATTTTCACCAAATTTCAAATATCGAACAAAGATGTAGGCATTTTATGATTCAGAAGAGATATGATGCTTACGCAGTGTATACAGGGCAATTCAAGTTCGACCCCCACCATTGGGATCTCCTAAACTACAGGAGATACGTCGAAGCTTAAATTGGGGCAAAGTTGCGTATTCTGGTGCTTAACAAAATACTGTTTTGAAACTTGGAAAATTCCGAGTATTTCCGGAAATATCGGAAAAACCTGAAAATCGGAATTTCCTTTTTATTTTTTTCTATCGTTATTTGACAACATAGCTCAAAACCAAAAGTACATTTTCATTGATACTTTTCTTCAGCTACACGTTTTCATGTTCAGATTTACTATCCGACGTTTTGTCTTCTGGAATTCATCATCAACTTTGTTTTCTGTTATGGGCGCCATATTGTTTTTTTATACAGAAAAATAGTGATTCTCATTCTGATTTTATTGATGTATAATTTGTTATGATTTGCACTTCTGAAACTACAGATATTAAAAAAAAACAACTTCATCTGAGATGGTCATGACTCCATCGAAAAATTTTGTTTAATAAACACTAGTTGTCAGAACTCATTAAACATCATAAGTTTGCACAAATACTTCAGTCAAAATGTCCTCATTCTCAAATGAAGAAAAACGAGATATGTTGAAACTTTATTATAAATTTGATAGGAATAGTACGAAAACAACACAAATTTATTTTGAATTATATCCGGAAAGACAACAGCCGGATAGAATATTATTCGGAATTTTGGGCAAACACTTGGCTGAGTACGGTGCGTTTCAAAAAACAAGAATGAAATCATGAGCTTGTAAAAAATGCACAAAAAGTATTACAACAAGTGTTCGAAATGATGGCCTTCCTCTTGAATACATAACCGAGCTCGTCGTCTCAAATTGAGAACAGCCCTAACAATATCCCTTCTTCTGATAGACCTGAATTGCGTGATCATATTGTCTCTAAGTTCATCTACTGTGTAAAATTCTTGCTCTCCATAGTTTGTTCTTTAAAGTGTCCCACAAGAAAGTATCCAAAACTGAAAGGTCAGGTGAACTTGCCGGCCACCTCACTGGTCCAGAATTTCCTAACCACCTATTAGGAAATCTTTGGTGTAAATATTCGCAAACTGCTTTTTCATTGTGTGGTGGAGCCCCGTCATGTTGAAACCAGCAGCTGTTATAATTAACAAGCATTCGAATTCGTTTCTTAAGAACCGAAGATAGGTTTCCCCGTGCATAGTATTAGAGAAGAAATGAGGTCCAAGTATTCGGTCGTCATAAATTCCAGCCCACACATTCAAACGAAACCGAACTTGTGGTCTGACTTCTGTGAAGTGTCGTGGATTATTTTCACTCCAAATGTGCTCATTATTCCTATTAAAAACACCACAGTTCGAAAAAGTACTTTCGTCGGTCCAAATAATGTTATTCAAGAAGTTTGTAGGGTCTACCCTATTCGAGAGCCAGCTACAAAATTTCATCCTTCTCTCAGGATCACCTGGATGTAATTTTTGTGAAATGTGTATCTTATAACATTTCAAACCACTTTTATTGAATTCCCTCCAAACGGTCGTCTGTGGCACATTCATTTCTGCCGAGACTTGATGTGTTGATTTGGAAGGATCTGCATTTATCTAAAAAAGTATCAAAAATAATTATACTTCTTCGAATATGGAATGAACAATTATTTTACCTCGGCTAATAAGTTACATCTAATATTTTGTTCCGTTCTGCTTCTATATTTCATTCTTGGTTTTTGAAACGCACCGTACTCAGCCAAGTGTTTGTCCAAAATTCCGAATAATGTTCTTTCCGGCTGTTGTCTTTCCGGAATAATTCAAAATAAATGTGTGCTGTTTTCGTACTATTCCTATCAAATTTATAATAAAGTTTCAACATATCTCGTTTTTCTTCATTTGAGAATGAGGACATTTCGACTGAAGTATTTATGCAAACTTATGATGTTTAATGAGTTCTGACAACTAGTGTTTGAAACAAAATTTTTCGATGGAGTCATGACCATCTCAGATGAAGTTGTTTTTTTTTAATATCTGTGGTTTCAGAAGTGCAAATCATAACAAATTATACATCAATGAAATCAGAATGAGAATCACTATTTTTCTGTATAAAAAAACATTATGGAGCCCATAACAGAAAAAAAAGTTGATGATGAATGCCAGAAGACGAAACGTCGGATAGTAAATCTGAACATAAAAAGTGTAGCTGAAAAAAAGTATCAATGGAAATGTACTTTTGGTTTTGAGCATATCTTCGTAAATCTGCTTACCCTTTTAAATACAGGTACTTGGTGATGGCTCGATACTCCAATTTTTCGATTTTCACAATTTCGGTGGACATATTTTTTGTTTTAATTTATTGCGTAACTCTGGTTCAGTTTTCTGACGTCGAACTTTACACTGACACTTCTAAGGAGTTATTGTTCGTTGCTATGGTAACGCAATATTTTGTTTAGGCAGGGAACTGGTCTAGGCTAACTAGATATCAATACATCCTCGTACATATATTAAAGGATTAAGGATACATAAAATCATATATAAAATTATATATATATATATATATATATATATATATATATAATATATATATATATATATATACATACAATATATATATATACAAAGAGATAATGCAAACGTAAGATCTTTATGATGATATTATTTGCATAAGACATGAAGTCGCCCATGCTGGCCGATAAACCATATCGACAGAAAGCAATAGTATTTTTCCCAGTTCGAAAATAAACTTATTTTTTGATCAAAAGTAACATTTGAAAAATACACTTTTCCTTGCAACAGGTTAATTATGTATTTATACAGTGTATTCGTGTGCAGCGATGAACAAAACAATGCCTGCTCGGTGGTCGAGGACTGGAGGCGGCCGAGATCGAAATCATCTACAGGGGATACGGATTCGGTGTACATGCACAGTGCGGTCTGCATGGATCATCACGAGCACCACAGAAGAAAAAGGCCGGTGAGTTTGTGTTCGTGTATAAAACAATTTGTGTAAATATACATGTGCGTTCACATGTACATGTGTATGTACATGTGGAAATGAAAAATTAATAACTTTTGATTTGTTTGAGACGGAATTTCAACGTTTCATAATACATATTTTTTAGCATAGCTTATATGAATTTGCTCTTTGAGTCTATTTAGATGCACGCACAAGTACACGTGTATGTACATGTACATGTATGGGTAAATGGTATGCATAACAGGTGGAAATGAGAAATGAATAACTTTTGATTCATTTGAGACATAATTTAAAAATTTCAACGATTCATATTAAATGTTTTTTTTGCATTTGCTTTTATGATTTTGCTCTTTGAATTTATTACCATTATTATTACTCGGCGGGACTGACCATCCATCGAAGTACAGATAGTTCTAAGTAGAACTTTTCTGCTTCCCGCTGTCAGGTCTATCTCGTGAGTACTCTGGATTCTCAAATAATCTCCTGGAAATTCCTTACGAGGTTTCACTACAGTGTCCAAAAATATCCATCCTCATGCGAGCCAGGGCTTCGCCTTCGAACATTTTGTAGGAGGCTATTTCTTCTTCCTCTTTACAGAAACTGCATAGTGTGGAGTCTTGGTGTATTTCAAGCAAGTGCAGGTGTTTTCTCAGGTTGCAGTCAAAATTACTTTACGCACAGGTGATTTTTTATGCACTTGTGCGAAAAAGTATTACTTCACGCACTGTCAGCAGTTTTTTGGAAACATAATCTTTGATACAGATTATGATTTTAAAAAATTGGTAGAAAATTTTTTTGCTTGAAAACGGATTTGTTATAAGACCTGTAAAAAATAGCTCCGATAACGAAATAAAATCTCAGATTTGTTATTCAATAACTATCGAACGTGCAAAGTTTTTGTTTAAGTCGGAAATAATTGTTAATTAACTAATGCATTATAACCTGATCTTAGGTACATATTGGTACAGGCTAGCTTTTTGATGTTCGGAGGCAAGGGCGTAAGTCGACGTCACTCGATGATCCTCGAAAGGTCCAATTTGTGGCACAGAGAATAAGTTTCTTATTAATTATGGTGTTTATTGGACGCCATCTACAGTGATAAATGATTTCAAAAACTTATTCCCAGGCCAATCTCTGTAGAAAGACCTTAACTATGCTGAAAGAAAGATTCAACCCCAACTTCAAATATTTAATAATTTTAATGGTTGTCTATTATAATAATAATAGAATATTGATATGTAACCAAAAGAATGGGTTCTCCAAGTGGTAATTTGAGAAATTATAATAGTTTTTATCTTACCTAGTCCGAATGCATTCAAACCTTACGCAATTAAACATTTACTAAGGAATCACGACTTTGGTATTGTTGCTCCCTTTTGGTCTCCATAAATTAATGTTTCCACGGAAATCTCTAGCGTTGGGTCTGCTCCAATGTGCTCTTTGGCTTTACAATACCATGACAGGCTTTACAATACCATTACAGGTTTTATCATACATCACAGGCTTTACAATACCAACACAGGCTTTACAATATCATCACAGGCTTTACAAGACCATCACCGGCTTTACAATACCATCACAGGCTTTACAATACCATCACATGCTTTACAATACCATGTGAGCTTATATTACTTTGTTGAATTGGCATTTAATTTTTAATTGGCTGATTAGTCCATATACTTTCAGTTTTATATTATTCTCCCAAACTATCTCTTAAAGTCTTTCGTAAATTCCTGGCATAGCTATGACAAAAAGAAAAGGAAATTTTAAGGCGTGCTTTTATAAAAAAATATTTATGTTTAATTCTCGTGAAGCGAGTTACCTTCAATAGATCTCTACATAACTAGAATATTCACCTCTCATTTATGTGGTCCGGCAATATTAGGTAGGTTGCCAAAAATTAAATAAACTAAAAATCAACCTCCAGCGAACTTCAGCGTTACCAGGTCATAAAAGGATTAATGGTGTTTCAAACACTTCCGCCCTCTCCAAAATTGATTTTAATAAAAAAAAAAACATTTCCTTTTTTCTTTCATTATTGCCAGAACTGTTATATGCATGTCATTGAACTATATCAAAGAGACCAGCATTCCGCGATTTTAAAAACTACATAAAAACGATAACGAACATATTTCTCCATCTCTCCCTTTTCCATGAAAGTAGAACTTTGTGTAAACAAATTCAATGCAGTGAGCCTACTTCAACAAATCGAATCGTAATAGGAAAAAGAACTGTCATCTGAATTCAGTGACACTTCTTTAACCAATCGATTTGAAATAGGAAAAAGAAGCGCTGTCATCTAAGTGACATTAACCATATTATTGTGAACATTCCTTCTTGATAACCACACAATTATGTATTTAATTAAATCACCAGAGATATCCCTGGGAACCAAGAACTGTAAAATTAAAACAATTATATTTCATGTGAAATAGGATGGTATGTCTCTAGGAAATTTACTTCATGTGGTGATCGAATAACAAATGTTTGGAAAGGACCCCGCACTTTTCTTATGTAAAGTGGCGACCGGTCAAATTTTCTGAATATTTGGTATGTTGTTGTACCCGACTCAGTAACCAAAAGTGTCAATGGGCCCAACCCAATCCGATGGCTAGTTTTCTAAATACGGGGTGTTAAAGTTGAAAATTGCCCAAATTTTCGGATTTATTTTTTATTTATTAAAAGTTAGACCGGATTTCTGTTGCATACAGCTGTTTACTACATGTTCTACTAATGAAATTAGTGGATACGTATGATTAAAAATATTTATATTTACAAGGTGATTCACGAATGTATGACGGTAGTTTTTTTGCCAAAATTCACTTTTTCTACTGTGACGTCAGGGAGGCATATTTTTGAAACGTTCTCTTCGATAAAGTATTTTGACGAGAAAATATTGCACAGTACATATTTTTTATACAGGGTGTTTCACAGAGAGAACCACTAGACAAAATTATTTTCTTTTAGGATTAATTCGAAACCCTGTATTTATGGATTGATTTTCGGGAAAAGTAATACCACAAACATATGTGTGTCTCTAATCTCCAAAATATTCAAGGTGGTATATTCATAGGAAGGTATTCTATTTTGGGAAAAGTACAAAAAACATGAACAACCTGTATTCAAAAATTTCCCCGGTCAAATGTAACTATTTTTTCACTATATATTGATTTTTTTACCATCTTCAGAGGTATGAATTCTGAATCCGATACTATGACCAGTTTTCGAGATACAGGGCGTTAAAGTGGAAAATTACTGATTTTATCAGTTTTTTCTTCAAATTGAAAAGCCGTATTAATTTTATGTTGCGCCTATGAGTTCAATATAAGTTTCGGTCAGATGTACATGGAAAGGTTCAGCTAAAAATATTTACTGTTACAGGGTTATTCACGAATAAATCACAATAGGTTTTTGCAAATACTCAAAATTCTACAGTTTTGTCACAGATAAATTATTCCATGAAGTTAATACCTAGTCGTTTACAATTTAGAGTCTGAAATGATTACTTTTCATACAGGGTGAGCCATACAGCCAACCACACCAAAAATAATTATGCTTTGAAATAATTGAAATGAGTACTTTTTTAGTGAATTTTGAGTAACTCTATGGCGCGCTTACCCACTGCGCTATCACCTTCAAAGAGATGATAATTATCCATCTTCTTGTGTAGGTATAATTCGAACCTATTTGTATAGGTAGGTACTTCACGATATACGTGTAGAGCGAGTTATATACTGTTCCGTTACCAACACTCTGATGCTGAACAGCAACAAAATGCTTCATAGATATTGTACCAATATCATAAAAGAATCATAAATGTTAAATTATATTTGTTTGTAAAGTGTTGAATAAATGAAAAAATTTCTTATTATCATTTTTGCTGCCACGTGTATAAAAGGTGGTCGATTACATATATCGGACAAAGATGTATATATTTGGTAGGTGATTATAACTAAATCACCTTGTATATTTAAAATTCTTACGGCAATGCATACTTGATGTAATGTTATACAGTTTCTCAAAATTCACTAAAAAAGTTCTCATTTCAATTATTTCAAAGCATAATTATTTTTGGTATGGTTGGCTGTATGTCTCACCCTGTATGAAAAGTAATCATTTCAGACTCAAAATTGTGAACAACTAGGTATTAAATTCATGGAATAACTTATCTGTGACGAAACTGTAGAATTTTGAGTATTTGCAAAAACCTATTGTGATTTATTCGTGAATAACCCTGTAACAGTAAATATTTTTAGCTGAACCTTTCAATGTACATCTGACCGAAACTAATATTGAACTCATAGGCGCAATATAAAATCAATACGGCTATTCAATTTTAAGAAAAAACTGATAAAATCAGTAATTTTCCACTTTAACGCCATGTATCTCGATAACTGGTCATTGTATCGGATTCAGAATTCATACCTCCTGAAGATGGTATGAAAATCAATATATAGTGAGAAAATAGTTACATTTGACCGGGGAAATTTTTGAATACAGGTTGTTCATGTTTTTTGTACTTTTCCCAAAATAGAATACCTTTCTATGAATAAACTACCTTGAATATTTTGGAGATTAGAGACACACATATGTTTGTGGTATTACTTTTCCCGAAAATCAATCCATAAATACAGGGTTTCGAATTAATCCTAAAAGAAAATAATTTTGTCTAGTGGTTCTCTCTGTGAAACACCCGGTATAAAACTTTTGGTTACTGAGTCGGGTATAACAACATACCAAACTTTCAGAAAATTTGACCGGTCGCCACTTTACATAAGAAAAGTGCGGGGTCCTTTCACCCCTTTGATCTGTTTATACGAGGAAAATAGCTATGTACCGTAGTCAACGTTACAGCATAATTGATAGAAGAATTGCAATACAAATTTTCTGACTGCGGATTATTGTTCATTCATCTATCCAGTAGATGCCTGAATTTTTTCAATTATTGATTTTCATACTTAACAATTTTAAATAATATTTATTCATTAAAGGTCCAAAGTGGTAGGAGCTTACACAAGCCTCTGGGAAAATTATAAATATTGGTCCTACAGTTCCGGGAGATTCAATTTTTTTTTGTAAAATTCCTTCCTCATATTGAATCTTTTTTCAAATTCAAAGAATGTCGAATAATTTTTGAGATATTTGCAAAGAAACAAACCCTATTTGTTTTTTCAGTAAATTTTTAATCACTTTTGCAATTTGACGCGGATCTTGAATTTTTTCAAAAATCATCTACAGGCTATTCCGAATCAAATGACACCTTGTTAAGTTTTCGGAGGCAATGAAAAAAGTTTGGCCCAAAAAGCACTTGTTGACTAGATTATTTACTCCAAGCTACTTTAACTTTTTCTACTTCGCTCGTATAAGAAAAAAGATAACGAAAATTTGGATAGCGTATTTTGAGCTGACAAGGGGAGATGCATGTACTTAAAATATGAAAAATAAAATTTTCTGATTAATTTTAGATAACCTTCCATCACATTTGTTGCCATAAATCTGTCGGACACTGCATGAAATCAAATTTTTGCGTCCATTTCAAATGTGGTGATTTGGACAGCAATATATGATATATGGGATACGTAGAGGTCAAAGAATCACATATAAATTGAGAGTAGCTGGTTGGTTGAATATGGAAAATAGACGAACGATGCATAGTGCTTGCCTCTACCACCAACTTATTTTAAGCAAAACTCCCTCATACCTCCATAGGATTAGATTTCGCTCAGATATCCACAATTTGAATATTAGATATAAAGGTACTTTAACACCGCCCTCTTTCGGATTAGAATTTTTTAAACGATCATTCTCCTATCAGATCTGTAAAGTATATAACTATATTCCTCAAGTGATGAAAGCAGGAACTTGGTCGAATTTCAAAAACAAATTTAATTAATTTATTTTCCATCAACAGTGTATAGAATAGATAAAACTCATTCACGTTTTCCCTCCCCTCTCAATCTCTTATTTTCTCATCTCCAAATGATCTATTGATTCTCTAGGTATAAGTCGTAACAGGCAAATGTATATGAATTTTCTAAATGTAATAGGCTTATTCAGAATAAAAACTACTACATCAAGGCAAAGAAACGTACAAGGTTAAGTGGAAGAACAATTTATCGGTGATTTGTTCTATCACCTCGTAAATTGAACTTCGTCTTTTACTCCAAACTTGATTTTCTTTTACTCTTCTCATATTACAGAAATGTATAGTTAGTTTGTGAGTAATAAAGACGTTAATTATTGTTATTATTATTATATATCAGAGAAGTTGTTTGGGCGAAATAAAAATATTATCGTTTCGAATCCCCAGCTATTTCTCATCGATTACTCCATAGGAAAGATGGAAATGAAAATTTCCGATATTAGTCATCTGAGCTTTGATGATTCCTCCTCCTTTTCAATCTCTGTTTTAGTTCAAATTCTGCAAGGCATCCTCTTTATTGAATTTCCGATTAAATTTGAAGCACGACTTCTGAATGTTTTATTTTCCAGGAAATTTACCTTGCTAACTGTTTCGATTTAAGATGATGGCTCGGTATTGATACCAAATCTCCGGACTACTTACCGGTAACTTCTTTAAGTGAATAAATAAAATTAATTGGAGAGTTTAGAGGAAAATACTTGATACCTGATTTGTTTGTGTAGAACTTTACCTATACATTTCTTAGTTACTATTTAAGAAAATTCATATTTGTTGAAAGAATAGTTCAAAACCGAAAGTTATTGTACTAATTGTGAGAGTGGACTACATCGGAGATTGTGAGGATGCCAGAAACACGGTTGTGTTCATATTCATTCCACTTCGCACTAATTTGATTAAACTTCAAATGAATACTTGACGGATACGAAAAAACACGCGAGGAGACGAAAAAATATTCGAGGAGATTGCTTCAATAAATCTAACTTTGAAACGAAACTACACATATGACGGTGGATAGTATATTCAACTAGAATATTTTGATAACAATTCAAACTAACACTTGAATGATATAAGAAACCAGCCGAGGGGATTACAACAAGTCAAACACGAAAAAATTGAAGGAAAATACAAATGACGATGATTTTCATATCAAAGTAATCAATTTGCGGAACTATCTAAAATAAGGTAAAAAAAATCAAAGACAAACTTATATTCACTTGCACTGAAAATAAAAAATTATTAATGTGACTCAGGGTTTTTCCATGAGCAACAGATTCAAAAGATTGATTGCCGCGTAAAGTTTTCAGTTTGCATACAAAACCGGCAAGCTTTTTAATATCCGTATTTTTTCCTCGGCTTTTCTAATGAACCAAACTTGGTGAGAATTTGATCCCATAACTTGAACATTGTTCGATGTGGTTGACGTCTTTCGGGATACAAGTTTAAATACATTTCCGATATCTTAACACTGTTTCTATCGTATTTGTAATAAATTTGTATCATATCTCTTTTTTCTTCATTCGTGAAAGCCATTTTTCGCCAAAAATCCAATGACTTGTACAATAACAGAATGTCATTGAGTGTAACAAATTGAAAGTCAAATTTAGAAACATCAAAGTTAAAGCCAATTATGATAAGAATTAATTTTTTTCAATATTATTTTTCGAAAAAGAATGATTACTCATGATCATCATTGAAAAGGTAAAATCTGGTTCTATTGAAAACAGAAAGAATCCAATGTAGCACCTATGAGAAAAAATAAAGTTGATAATGGTGACTGGAAGACGAAACGTCGGATAGCAAATCTGAAAACACTTTTATGTAGCAGAGAAAAAGTGGCAATGTGGAAGTGTAATTTATTTTCGAATCCTTGGCAGACAACGATTCACTTGAAAAAAATATTCGCATAGCGTCCAGAAACTGTATTGCATGGGGGTGCCTCACCCTGTATACTGATCTCTGGGGCGTATTCGCAACCATACAAATCATCTGGCTCAAAGTTACCAAAGGTTTGAATTGGCACGTCGGCTCTACTTTAGATTGTAGTTTCATAACCGCCCGTCTGCCGGTCGTGAGCGGTCGCTTTATTAGGTATAGTATTAGTATACCGGGTGGCTACGGAAGTATTGCCTACGGAATATCTCAGTTATTGTATGAAGTAGGTTTGTGAAATTTGGAGCGTCGATATAATGACATAAGAGCTAGAATTTGAGCATATTGACATGTCGAAGTTAACTTCCGGTCTGACCGGAAGTAACATCAACTTTCTTATTTTAAATGGAAACTCTATTTTTTTTCTTTTCGCTTTATTCAGCATTCAATTCCCTTTCTAATGACATATCACAAGTTGGTATCTAACCAGAAACTAGATCAGAAGAAAATTATTATTGAAATTCACCGAGTAGGCCGTGGAAGCAAAATGAAAGCCAAACATTGAAAAGTTGGCTATGGAAACCATACGTCACTTGATAACAGTTGCTACTACTGTGATATTTTATTTTCATTCGTCGGCGTTATAAAAAGCCGCCAAAAAAAATATTGGAAAAATTGGGAAAAAACAATACTCTGTAGGTCCATAACTTAAATAGGAACATAAAACTTTTTCTTGCCTGTACTTTTCAGCATAACCATTCCTTTCTAATGATATAATAGAAAATAATTTTTTGAACTGAGATACCGAAAAATCCAATTATCATTCTTCAAATAACAAAACAGATTATCGCCATACGCAAAAATAAAATTAAAAATAATGTGGAATGATAAGTTATATCCTGTAGATTCTAGGTTAAATAGGAACATAAACGTACTTGGTCTGTGCCATCGTCCATAGATATTCTAATATCTACCTATGGACGATGTTTGTGCTATTCAGAATAATCATTCCATTGCAATAATCATTCGAACCAAAATATTAACAAGTAGGCAGATTAAGACGTATTTTGGAATGAAACAAAAAAGAAATGATAGCTGTCACGAACGCAGCTATCCATATTATTTTGACGTTCGAAGTAGTGTTTTTGATTCTGCCATTTTAAAAGGGTTTGGAAATCGAAATCAGTTAGTGGAATATTCAAAAAATGCCCCGTTATTCACGAACCGAATAAATTGACATATAACGATAACGATTGTATTTAGAGCGATATCTAGGGAGGCAGCAAACGTCAAGAAGGTATTTCCAGTGGCTTGAAAAAAAATTAAGAACTGAGCCTGATGTTCACGAAGACCAAGAAGCATTTGTTATTAATGAGGAAACTGAAATTAATGTATTAGCTTTAGTACAATATGATAGCACAATTTCCTCAAGGCAGATTGGCGCCGAATTAGCTATAAGTAAGGACTCTGCTAGGAAAATTTTGAAAAAACATCGATTGAAATCCATCAACATTTGTATGAAAATGACGGTGAAAGGCGCCTGGAATATTGTAATTGGTTTCTTCGACAAAATGCTGAGAATCACCTATTTAACTATTATATCTTGTTTACGGACGAGTCAAGATTTGCCAACAATGGATTATTTAACAGAAATAATACAAGGTAGGTACTGTACTTTATTTGGATTATTGTCGATAGTCGAAGTGTAAAGTGCTAAAAGTGTGAACGGTCTTTTGTTCCAGATACTGGGCGATATCAAACGAGCACCGGTTTCGACAAGGCGGCTTCCAGGAGAGATTTGGTGTGAATGTTTGGGCAGGAATAGTTGGAACTCATATTGTTGGCCCCATTCTTTTTCAAGGCCAACTAACCGGAGAGAGATACTTTAATTTTTTAACGAATGAAATTTCGGAATTCATTAACAACCTACCAGCGGAAATAACTGAGAGAATGTACTTCCAGCAAGATAGCGCCCCTCCGCATAATTCAAGAATAGCGAGAAATTATCTTCAAAATCGCTTTCAAGAGAGACTTATAACAACCCATGGTCCAGTCAGGTGGCCACCAAGGTCACCTGATCTTACTCGGTGCGACTTTTTTCTATGGGGGCATCTTAAAAATAGGGTGTATTCCACACAGCCTACAACTCTACATGAGCTAGAAGTAAAAATTCGTAGAGCTTTCCAAGATATCACGCCCCAAATGTTGAGAAACGTTTTACATGAAAATATCACCAGAGGGACGCTGAGGGAATGCATTCCGAACATTTGTTTTGAATTTATTTTATCTTTAATCCTATCAATTTGAATTTTTTTTTCTATAAATCTGTTTTTTCGTTATTTGAAGAATAATAATTGGATTTTTTTGTACTTCATTTCAAAAAATTACTTTCTATTATATCATTAGAAAGGAATGGTTATACTGAATAGTACAGGCAAGAAAAAGTTGTATGTTCCTATTTAAGTTATGGACCTACAGAGTATTGTTTTTTTCTCAATTTTTCCAATATTTTTTTTGGCGGCTTTTTATAACGCCGACGTATGAAAATAAAATATCATAGTAGTAGCAACTGATATCAAGTGACGTATGGTTTCCATAGCCAACTTTTCAATTTTTGGCTTTCATTTTGCTTCCACGGCCTACTCGGTGAATTTCAATAATAATTTTTTTCTGTTCTAGTTTCTGGTTAGATACCAACTTGTGATATGTCATTAGAAAGGGAATTGAATGTTGAATAAAGCGAAAAGAAAAAAAATAGGGTTTCCATTTAAAATAAGAAAGTTGATGTTACTTCCGGTCAGACCGGAAGTTAACTTCGACATGTCAATATGCTCAAATTCTAGCTTTTATGTCATTATATCGACGCTTCAAATTTCACAAACCTACTTCATACAATAACTGAGATATTCCGTAGGCAATACTTCCGTAGCCACCCGGTATAGATTAGACTTAGTAAATGGAGTTAAGGGTAAACGAAAAAGTGCCAATATATCAGAAATTATTTATAACTATGAACGTTTAAGTAATCCAAAAGATCAAGCTGCAGCTTTTGGCGAGTTTCTATCTTCAGTCATTCATAAAAAGATTTCTGATCACTTTGGTGAAAATGCCAGCACCAATTGTACCAAAAGTAGTCTTGCCCCTCAAACAATGTTTTTTGCTCCCGTTTCGCAACTAGAAGTCATCGACGCAATTCGACTTTTACCAAATAAAAAATCTACTGGTTTAGATGAAATTCCAATTAGCGTTATCAAGCAATGTAAAGAGATAATCGCTCCAATACTCACTTATATTATAAATAGTTCAATCACACAAGGCACATTTCCAACAAGCCTTAAAATATCCTCCATAATTTTATTATTTAAAAAGGATGACCCTAGTAACATAGAAAACTACAGACCAATAGCATTATTGAGTGTTTTTTCCAAAATTATAGAAAAACTCGTTTTTAAAAGAGTTGAGTATTACTTGAGTTCATTCAAACTACTTACAAATTGCCAACATGGTTTCAGAAAAGGGTTTTCAACTGAAACTAGTCTAGTTGATTATACAGGGTGTTTGGTAGCTGGGTGCAAACCTTCAAGGGGGTGATACACTAGCCCATGTAGAACATATTCATACAAACATTTTTATTTTCTAGCGCGTTTTTGATTTTTGAGGGAACTTTTACGATTTTTAGTACAAAAACCCAAAATTGGTCAATTAAATGCTAATAACTTCTAATCTTAACAGAAATGTCCGGTTTTTTCATTTATTTTAGTAGTCTTATGTGTCCCCAATCGTACTACAGTAGTTTGAAGCACCATTGTGTCCAAAAAAGTTATGTACAGAGCATTTAAACTTCACAAAAAAAGAAAGAAAATAAAAAATCTGACCTTTGATGCCATTTAAAAAAATAAATAAAATACATACAGGTGTTCAGACACTTTTAAAAACATGCGTAGTTATTGCTCTTTCGTTTGAGGTATCATTTATCTAGCTAAGTCCAAAACTTTTTTTATTAGGGTGCCTGAACCAGTTTAGGGTTGTAAATATGGATATTTGAAAAATAAAAAAAAAAGTAATTTAAATGAATTTTAGCTCGAAAACCTTTAAACTGAAATCCTAAAGCAATATGCGATATTATTTTTAGAATAATAAGAAACTTAGCCCAACTTAAAAGAAGAGAAAACTGAACAAAGGCCGGTGGCGGTGGCATTTTACAACAAAGAATTTGACCTGAAGTTAGTCATTAATTGGAATGCATTCTTTTGTTATGATTTAGACCTTATGCTGGGGCCATAAAGTTGCTTTTGAGTTTATCAATTTTTAGGTACCTGAGTTGAGTAATCATCTTGGACCCCTCGCCGGGTCGATTTGGTTGGCCAAACAAGTTCTCTAGTCACTGCTTTGCCCCTTCGAGTTGCGAGTAGACGTTGGTTTTGTGTTCCCCATTCACCGTGTTCAGTTGTAGCCTTTCGCTCCTGCACGTGTTGTTTATTTTGGACTATCGAACTTTTTGTTGTGTGTGCTGCCATGGCTGAGTTTACGAGTCATGAACAAGCCGATATCATTTTTATGTATGGCAGAGCTGATGGTAACGCATCTCTGGCACGACGTTTGTACCAAGAACGTTACCCGAACCGCAGGTAAATTAATTTCTAATTCTAGCGGTAGTTAAATTTTGCCATTTTCACCTTCAAAAGACGTTGAAAATGAGTTATTTTATTGCAGGGTGCCTAACGTCCGTGTGTTTTCCAACACATATCGTAGGCTGTCTGAATCTGGTATTCATCATGCTGAACCTGCCGTAAATCCAGGAAGACATAATGTCAATGTTGAGGAGCAAATTCTCGCAGCCTTCGACGCGGATCCCACCATCAGCATCAGAGTTGTAGCGAGAGATTTAAACCTTTCGATATGGAAAGTGTGGAGTACGATGCACAACGAAAAGAAATATCCGTTTCACGGCACGGGTGTGCAAGGCTTGGAGGAAACGGATCCGGCGAGACGGATACGGTTCTGCCGTTTTTTGCTAAACGCAGATATTGACGACGCGTGGCTCTTAAAGTCCATCCTCTGGACTGACGAATCGAAGTTCTCCAGGGAAGGAATTACTAATTTCCACAACCTTCATGAATGGGCTGATAAGGACAGCAATCCACATTGGAAAAAACAGGTAAATAAATGATTTTTATTATTATTATTTTATTACCCATGTTCAACACGTGTTCAATTACCTAAATTAACTAATTTTATTGCATTTTTGTTTCAGATTTCTTTCCAAAGACAATTTTCAATAAATGTGTGGGCTGGGGTCATCGGACGCACATTGGTTGGCCCACACATTTTGCCTGACAATTTGAATGGACAAAATTACCTCGAATTCATGATAAACGACTTGCCAATGTTACTCTATGATGCCGAAGTGCCAATATTGGACATGGACAGGCCGATCACATTTCAGCAAGATGGATGCCCAGCACATTGGGCTGTAAGCGTCCGCGAACACCTGAACCGCTGTTTTCCTGGCAACTGGATCGGGAGAGACGGACCCATCCCCTGGCCTGCCAGATCGCCCGACCTAACTCCGTTGGATTTTTTTGTGTGGGGTCGGGCGAAAGAACTCGTATACAAAACAGAAATCACCACGAGAGAAGAATTACTTCAGCGAATAGAGGCAGCGTTTGAAATTATGAAACAGGAAATGCAAATGAAAGTAACCACAACTGAAGTACGAAATCGTTGTAGAAAGTGTATACGCAATGGTGGAGGACATTTTGAACACCAACAATAAATTTTTACAGTACAAAACATTTTTTCTTTATTCCAAAAAAATCCATATTTACGACCTTTAACTGGTTCAGGTACCCTAATTCAAAACGTTTAGGACTTAGCTAGATAAATGATACCTCAAACGAAAGAGCAATAACTACGCATGTTTTTAAAAGTGTCTGAACACCTGTATGTATTTTATTTTATTTTTTAATTGGCATCAAATGTCAGATTTTTTATTTTCTTTCTTTTTTTGTAAAGTTTAAATGCTCTGTACATAACTTTTTTGGATACAATGGTGCTTCAAACTACTTTAGTACGATTGGGGACACATAAGACTACTAAAATAAATGAAAAAAACCGGACATTTCTGTTAAGATTAGAAGTTATTAGCATTTAATTGACCAATTTTGGGTTTATGTACTAAAAATCGTAAAAGTTCCCTTAAAAATCAAAAACGCGCTAGAAAATAAAAATGTTTGTATGACTATGTTCTACATGGGCTAGTGTATCACCCCCTTAAAGGTTTGCACCCAGCTACCAAACACCCTGTATATATTAACAAACAATTAGATAGTGGTAATCACGTTGTGTCTGTTTTATTTGACTTGACCAAAGCTTTCGATACGGTTGATAAATCTTTTGTTTCTGATAAGTTGAATGCAATAGGCATACGTGGTTGTCTTAACGATTGGTTTCTCTCCTACCTAGAAAACAGAAAAATTGTCGTGAAAATCGACGACGTTATCGCCAAGGAATATGATATTGATATTGGTACCCCACAGGGCAGTGTTCTTGGGCCCCTAATTTTTTTATTATACATTAATGACTTACCTCATTATATAACACAAGCTGAAGTCTTTATGTATGCAGATGATACATGGTTATAGCTGATCGTTCGGAACAGAATCTTCTAAAAAAAATTGACAATACTTTTATTGAATTTGAAAACTGGTGTTCTAGAAATAGGCTTATTATAAATTTGAAGAAAACTGTATGTATAGAATATTGCAGCTTGTATAAAACACCTTTGAAATGTCTAATTGTATTCAATAAGTCCATTATTGAAACCTCTAAATCGGTGAAATTTTTGGGAACAATGTTTGACAGTAATTTTACATGGGAGAAACAAATTGATGGTGTCTGTAAAAAAAATTAATCAATGTTATTATTTATTGACCGTACTCAAATCCATGCTAGACAGAAACACCCTCTTGACCGTATACTATGCTTATGCTTACTCTGCTATCACCTACAGTGTAATAATCTGGGGTCAGGGACGTGATGTGCAAAGAGTTTTTGTTTTACAGAAACGAATTCTGAGGTTAATTTTCAATCTACCCTATAGATCTTCATGTCGCGAAACTTTCAAACGCCATAAAATCTTAACTGTCTCTTCAATATATTTACTAAAATTGCTCAGTTACATCTACATCAATAAAGATAAACTAATGAGAAACAGTGACATCCACAATTACGATACAAGACACAAAAACAATTTTGTTTTAGAAAGAAGAAATCATTCGTTTAGTCAAAAAGCTCCCATTATTTGTGGCATTCGATATTATAATAAACTTTCGGCTATCATTAAGGATAGTGAATCTAGTATATTCAAGAGACGATTGAAGAAGATCCTTCATGACGAATGTTTTTACAATTTGAAAGAGTTTGAAAGTTACGTTGGTAACAATTAGGAGATGCACTCTTCTAGCAATATTTAAATGCTATTTTTATTATGTTCTGTGTATTCTTTTTATTATTAGGTATGTATTATGTATTTATACGTCTGTATATTTTATGTAAGTAACCACTCCCATTTATATATTTATTTATTTCAACAATGTCTCATCTATTGTATGATAGAAAATCAGGCAATAAAGAATCTATCTATCTATCTATATAATTTTAAAAAATAATTTAAAATAGCTAATAATTACCTAATTATTACCAAAACAAGTGTTTTGTGAAAATGGTCTAAGATCTTAACTAAATTGAAATCTTATGCGTCTGCCGTTGGGAATGGTCGCTATTTTGGAGCAGACGCTGTCAAATGTATCAAAAAAACGCCGTCAACTTCCTCACAGGTTACCACCATTTTCGTTCCAAAGTTTCACTATATATGGTACTAACCAAAATTCAAAGAGAAAACTTTGGCAGACGGTCGCATTCAAACAGCAGACGGTAGCATATCACTGCCTGCAGAATCCGTGCAAAACAGAAGTATAAATAATAATAATAATAATAATAATAATAATAATAATAATAATAATAGTTATAATAATAATAATAATAATAATAATAATAATAATAATAATAATAATAATAATAATAATAATAATAATAATAATAATAATAATAATAATAATAATAATAATAATAATAATAATAATAATAATAATAATAATAATAATAATAATAATAATAATAATAATAATAATCTTTAATAATCCTTTCAGACAATGAATGTATAGGACAGGTCAATAAATAGGTACGACAGTACCAACAAATAATAAGATAAAATAAAAAACACAATTTACCAAAATGTAGTATGCTAGCTTCAACCTACACAACCTACTCAAGAAGACCGGAAAGAGTATTCAGTTATATTGAAAGAACGAAAAATTGCTGCTACTGCTATGGAAAGGGTTCCCACGAAGATATATGCTATATGCCCCCAAATAAAATCTGATGATATTGATATAAGGGAGAAAAAAGTGACGGAGAAAAAGCTTTGTTTCTCTAGTTTCAAACGGAATCATCAGAAATTCAAATGTAGAAGTAGGAAAGCATCTGGTGTTTCAGCCTGTAAACTGTTACACAACACTACTCTCTTTTGCACAAAGAAAAACCTTAGTTATCAGTTATTCCCTCCGAGAATGTTGCTGCCGACACAGTCACCCGCCGGTGCAAAGATTGTGTATTGTGGAAAACGAGAAATCAGTCTTACTTCGCATGGTACCAATAAGATTGCATGGACCAGAAGCAATCTTGGAAATTTATGCTCTATGTGATGAAGCCTCAACGGTGATACTTTTGGATAGCAAGATAGGCGAAAGGAACCAAAGAACCGCTCTGTCTTCAATGTACTAATGATTATGTTTCTACGATTCTACGCAAAATAACTCCCAAAAGCTCGATCTGAAGATTTCTAAATTAGACCAAGAGCCTTTTTTCTGGAAAGCATTCGAACACTAGAAAATTTATCTTTGCCGTCGCAGACAATAATAATGGAAAACTGGAAGAAATACCCATAATTGAAGGGAATACCTATCAAAAGTGTCGAAAACGAAAAACCCGTCATGATAATTGGGCAAAATAATATAAACCTAATTATTCACAGACAGCTAAGATGTGGTTCAGAAAGTGTACCGGTTGCCACCAGATGTAAATTGGGATGGCAGTCCATGGTCTATCAAATCATTCGAAGGATAAGGAACATTTGAAGGCTCATATTTTACATATTTGCGAACCAGGCAACCCAGACGAAAATTCACAACAACTTGTAACACACTCTTTCTATACAGAGTCATTTGGAGTACTGATTACTCCACATGATGAACTTAGTCAAGAACATTCTGTTGCTACTAAATTGATGAACGAAACTGTGAATTATGTGGAAGATAGATACGAAATAGGACTTCTGTGGAAAAATTAATCTATACAACTACCAGAGAGTACATATAGAGCAATGCAAAGATTGAAATCTGTAGAAGAGAAATGCAAAATGAATGAAAATTATGCAAATACGTATTGTTCCAAAATGAAATATTATGAAGAGAAAGGGTACATACATCACGAAACTAAAACCCGAAGAAGCCGAACAAGAATTTGCTACAACCTGGTATCTTCTACATTTCTCTGATGGAAACCAGAAAAAGCCAAATAAAATCAGACTGTTGTTTGATGCAGGTTTAAAATCTCATGGTATAAGTTTGAATGACGTTCTACCAGCAGGTCCTGATTCATTACGATCTCTCGTAGGAATATTGTGGAAATTCAGACAGATGCGATACGGATTTTGTAGTGATGTTAAGGAAATGTTCCACCAGGTGTTAATACGGAAATAAGACGGGAGCTCACAAAGATTTCTTTGAAGAGATCTGGATTATGTTAGTGCTGAAATATAGCACAAAAATATGATCTCAAATATTCAAAAGTATAGTGATTTCGATATGTTTCATGAATATTTGATGTTTACTGGGTGATGACTATAACTTTTTCATTTTCGAGAAATAACGATAATCTATCGAAATTTACTTAGCAATAAATAAGTTTATCTAGTGTTATGATATGAAGTATAGGAAAAATCACAGAAATGTGAAAGAGAATGAAAGTGCATAAATACCTGCTTTGATGTTTTAACTTACAAGAAATTTGGTATTTTAGTGTTATAAACCATGTCACTTCGATATAAATTCGCATCAAAAAGGAGTCAGTTTTGGTTCGTTCTTTGTTCGACAAGAATGTACATCACCTATTTCTAAGTAACCTGCATGAAAAGAATAACCAAATTAGAACAAGTCATTCATCTTAATATCAGGATCTTGAAAACAAAATTAAATTTAAAATAATAATCTGATTAAAAGAAAACTTAAAAAAACACACTGAACAGTAATGTCAAAATAAATATGATGGATACAGGTAGCAAAGGCAGATAGTAGGGCTTAGTAGTGTTGGAGAGCAGTTGTGGACAGAAAGGTATCTAAAACAAGAAAAAAAATAGAAAATAAGAAAGTAATTATAGTTTATGTAAATAGTAGAATTAGTTATTAAAATTTGAGTTTACCTTAAAACAATCAAATCCTCAGTGAAATAAAGTGTCTAGTGTGGTTTGAGAAGAAACGAGAGGCTGGTTGCTAGGAATTGGTTGTGGACGATAGAAGCTGAAGTTTGGAAGAGGATTTTTGAAAGCTGAAAGAAAAATTAAATAAAATACAAAAATTATAACAGAAATAGAGCAAGAATAATAGTCAAAGCAGCAAATAATTAGCAGACAGGAAAACCAATACCAAAATCAACAGAATAAACTACCCAGAACATCACAATCAGAACTCACCTTCAAATTGAAAATTCCAAGAGGAAAGACCAAATAGCGCAGAAAGCATCGGAGACAAAAAAGGTACACCTTTTTGAACTTTCCTCAGTGATATAAAAACAGTAATCAAAGTTAAAATTTAATAAAAACAAACTTTTTGAAAATATAGCATAACCCAAATCAGAATTCAGATAGACAAGCAATCATAGAACAGTGAAATTTCTCAGGACCATGGAACATTAAAGTAAATCGTACTAAATTATAGTAAATTTTTAGTAATAGATGAAAAAGTTCATGAGAACAATATCTAGAATAAGATAGTTTTCGGTTAGTGTGGGAGTTACCTGAAAGGGATTCTCCTAATTTAATATTGGTCTCGAAAGACGAGTTTTAGTTTTAAAATGAATTAGACAAATTTTTTCTTTTTGTCAAACTTGAAGTGTTTATTATTATTTTTTTTTTGTTTTCATAGACAACTTCCTAAATTACAATAGCTGTTTTAAATAACAATACATGGTGTTTCTAAATTCATAATTATAAAACTTAAGTAATCAACATTCTCCCCCCAAGTAATTGGTCGGATAGAAGTTTGAAGAACAATTACTTCTCAATATCTAAGACACATAGTTTGGAAACAGGTCTTCGAAGAATTGTTCCATTTGCCATCTTCACATCAACAATTCTGACCTTGCCATCTCTGGAATTGAATAGCTGGACCACACGTCATTTGGGCCAAACGTTTCTAGGTCCATTGGAATCCATGATGATGACAATGTCATTTTCCTGGATTGATCTTGATTCTGTGAACCACTTGGTCCTCTTGATCAAATGCGGCACATACTCGTGGGTCCATTTTCTCCAGAACAAATTGGATAGTTTTTGAGCCGCCTTCCACTTGCTTAGTAGGTTTAGGTCACTCTGGTCAACCACAGAACAAGGTTGAGCTGCATAATCTGGACCAATCAAAAAGTGATTTGGAGTCAGAGCTTCAGAATCATCCGAGTCGAGTGAAACATGTGTCAGAGGTCGTGAATTTACTATGTTTTCTACTTCAGCAAAAACAGTCCTTAAAACGTACTCTTGTGGAAATCGCGATTTTAAAATGTCTTCCATAACTTTTTTCACACATTGTATTAATCTTTCCCACACACCCCCCATATGTGGAGCTACTGGGGGATTCCAATTCCAACGAATATTATTCAAAGAACAAAATTGTATTATTTCGGTTTGACTAAGTTTTTGTAAATTTTCTTTCAATTCATGTTCGGCAGATTTGAAATTACTTCCATTATCGCTGTACATTTCGCGGGGAAATCCTCTTCTACATCCAAACTGTCGAAGTACATGGATGAATCCATTTGTGCTGAGGTCATAAACAATTTCTAAGTGGATTGCTCTAGTAGCCATGCACGTGAAAATGACACCATATCTCTTTTCATGACTTCGTTTATTAGTTACTAAAATTGGACCAAAATAATCAACTCCGGTCTTGAAAAATGGCCTTTTTGTTGGTTCTAACCTGCAAATCGGCAGTTGACCCATTATTGGAATTTCCGGTAATTTTTTCATTTTTTTACAGTGTTGGCAATTTTTAATAACATTTTTTACTGCTTGCCGCATTCGTAGAATCCAGAAATTCTGACGTAAATTATTCAAAACTGTCTCCTGACTTTGATGATGAACCTTCTCATGATGATATTGAATAATCAATTTAGTGATTTCATGTTTGGGATCAAGTAATATCGGTTGTTTGAAATTATGACTGACATCCTGTAAATTGTCGAACCTTCCTTTCAGTCGCAGTAATCCATCATCATGCAATACACATGATAAAGTATATAACCTGCTATATTTATCAATAGAATGCTTTCGTTCGAGAGTAATTATTTCCTTTCGAAATGAATCCTCTTGAATTTTCCTATACAACAGATTTTCTGACTGAGAAATTTCATCAATATTGAGTTCAACTAAATGTTCTACTGGGCATTTTTCACTTGAATTCCTTCTTGGAATCTTCTTACCAGTTTTACAAATTTTGAGAAACCTCAGCATCCAGCCTGTGGTTCGAACCAGTCGTAGCCACTTTGAAAATCTTTCTGGAGCTGGCACTGGCAAAGCAGTAGTCTGGATATTTAGAAAAACATATTCTTTATGCTCTTCTATATGTTCGTCAAAGGTTTCTTGTGAAATGTCTTCACCTTGTGAAGGCCAAAATTGAAATGACTTTTTCAAAAATGAAGGGCCATTTAACCAAGTACTGTTTTCAGAAAAAAATTAGTTTTGAGTACGATTTGTCGCTTCATCAGCAACATTGTCTCTTGATGGAACATATCTCCAGTCTAAAGTATTTGTTAAGCTTTGTATTTCCCCTAGACGTTGTGCCACGAAAACTTTGAATCTTCGGGCTTCAGAGTGAATCCAATGGAGGACTGTTTTGGAGTCGGCTAAAAAAAATATTTTGTCGAAATCATATGACAAATTTCTCCTCAAATAATCTCCTAAGCGAGCCCCCATGAGAGCTGCTTGTAATTCAAGTCTAGGGATAGAAATTGGTTTCAATGATGCACTTACAAATGCAGTTTGTATTTCATTGTTTTGATGACACCTTATATAACCTACAGTGGCATAGGCTTTTTCTGAACTATCACAAAATATGTGAAGTTGAATTTCACTACATTTTCTATCGAGTTTGAAATACTGTCTTTGAATTTTGAATTTGAATATATTTTTCAAATCGTTAAGCCATAATTGCCATTTTCCATCAAGTTTATCTGTAATTTCATCATCCCACCCCAATTTACTTCTCCAAATGTCCTGAAGAAGAATTTTCCCTTGAATGAGAAAATGAGACAGGGTCAAAAATGGACATGACCACTTTGAGTACTTCTCTTTTCGTCGGCCTCCTTCTGTTTTCCAAAATTGCTTTATCAATTTTGTGAAATTTTGTTCTAAACATGAATGAATCATCAGAAGGATTCCAAAAAACTCCTAAAACGCGTTCAATCATAGTTTCTGGATTTTTCCCTAAATTCTTATCACCTTGTGCTCTCAAAATAGGATCAATATCTTCAAGTAATTGTTCAGAGTTAGACAACCAGTTGCAAATGGTAAAATTTCCCTTCGAATGTACATAAACTACGTCATTAATTAGTTTTTTACCTTCTTCAATCGAGTCTGAATTACCAAGATAATCGTCCATGTAGTGATTGTCAATGATTGCCTTAGCAGCTTCTGGATATTCCTCTTCGAAATGCTTTGCGTTTCTATTCTTTGCTTCTTGGGCGAGACATGGGCCATTTGTAGATCCGAAAAACACCACTCCAATTTCATAGACATCTGGATCACGATTTCTTTCCATACCACGCCATAAAATTCTCTGTGCTGGACGGTCTTCTTCACGAACCCTTACTCTCAAAAACATTTCTTTGATATCAGCAACGAATGCATAAGGTTTTATCCTGAAATTTATCAAGATTTTGAATAGAGAGTTATAGAGATCAGGGCCTGTTAATAAACAGTCATTGAGACTAATACCACTGGATTTTGCAGATGCATCAAACACGATTCTCAATTTTTCTGGTTTATTGGGATTGATTATACCAAAGTGAGGAAGATACCAGGTTTTAGGGTTAAATTTATCGACTTCATCTCCTGTTAACTTTCTAATATAATTTTTATTAAGGAGATCCTGCATTTTTTCACAGTAAGCCTTGCCATAAATGGGATTTTTATCAATCTTTCTTTCCGTACACCAAAGCCTTTTCAATGCACTGTTTTTACTATCAGGAAGTATCATTTTCACATCTCTCCATAATAACCCATTCTCATATCCATCACCAACTCTTTTCATAGTTTCATTCAGAATTTCTTGAGCTCTCACATCCTCTCTTGACATTGGCTTATCTATTTTATTCAATCCAAAACTATCTAACATCCACTGATTATGTAATAAATCCAAATCATCTCTCATTGAATCATTCACATAACATACCATTCTAGTATCAGTAGATTCTGACTTTTTATTTCCCAAATTAACATTGCCATGAATTACCCATCCTAGCAGAGTTTTACTAAGAGCAGGGCCATTCCATGGTCCAGTTATTATTTTTTTATTTACTAATAGTGGCCAGTTATCTTGACCAATCAAAATTTGTGGCCTGACATTTTTCATTGAAATGGCTTTATTGCCTATATAAGGGTATTGTTTTGATATCTCACCTGTGTCCACACTTTGTGTAGGTAGAGACAAACCTCTTATAGTCCTCACATGCCTCAGTTGAAATTCTTGGTTTCCATCTTCTGACCGCACTGTGAAGCTGATACTTCTCGATTCATCCTGTTTCTCAGTTTGTTTGTTCGTCCACTGAAGGCATAACGGCTGCTGGGGTCCATCGATTTCTAACATGTCTGCTAGATTCTGGTCAATAAGTGTAACCGTAGATGCATCATCTAAAAGTACATGTGTTTTGACAGATTTCTGGTTGAATTTTATTATGACACGAAGAATTTTCAGCAAAACTTGTTTATTATTTGATATATGGCAATTAACTTCAGCCGCTGAATCAGTTGTAATTGTTTCAGAGGGAGGATCCTCAAGAACATATTTTTTATGTAAGAGATTATGATGATTTCTTTTACAATTTTCTAAACCACAAAAGCCTTTTCGTCTGCAAATATTGGCATTATGATAGGGAGTTAAACACTTCGAACAAATTCGGTGTGTTTTGACAAAATTCCATCTTTCATCAATGGTGAAAGAAATGAATTTGGGGCAATTGGAAATATAATGCATATCCTCGGTACAACACATACATTTTTTCGTAACCATGGTTGCAGTCGATAAGGTAACGTCTTTTGTGTGAAAATATTTCGATTTTTTGACATTGTCAAATGTGCTATCATCGTGACATTTTGGCATTTGGATTTTGCATGCAGCTAATGATTTTGTATCCAACCACGAAATGAATTCTATCAATTTATATGCCTGAGTTGTTGTGTTCGAAATGTGTTCCATCCACATCATTTTGTAGGAATTTGGAAGCTTGTTCAATAGTTCTCGTAAAAGAATTGGATTCTGTAAGTGTTCATTTGCTTCAAAAGATTCGATGGTTCCAACCAGATTTTTCACTTCATCTGAGAAATTTATCAAACTTTCTAATTTATCTTCTCTAACTGAAGGAATATTTTTAATGTTATCAAGAAGCAAGAAGATAATTTGTTCTGGTTGACCAAATCTATTTTCTAAAATTTGCATGATTCTATTTACGTTTTGAGGCATGATCACTAAACTTTGAACAATCTTCCTAGCCGTACCTTTTAGACATTTTTGAAGCCGACAATGATTTTCCTCTTGTGAATATCCACAAATAGCGGTGGAGTTTCGATATTGATAATAGAAATTGGGCCACTCTATTGGATTTCCATTGAACATTGGCAAATCCTTTGGCATAGATTGACGTGTCATAAATTTTTCGAACCGAGAATGAACTTTTTCGGTAGGAAAATCATCATTTGGTGCGTGTGATAGTAGAGAAATAGAATGGGAATCTCTCACCTGCTTAGACTTTACCACTTTTTCTGGCGTTTGCCAGTAAGCTGAATCCTTCGTTTCAATATTTTGTTTATTTTCCCAAGGACATTCACCTCTTACCCTCTGTTCGATGTCTGGATCATGATTCAATACACTCGACTCAGAATCTTCTTTAGCTCCTTCCTCTTCATCAATTCTTGCTAAACGAAGAGCTAATTCCAAATCCAGCATCTCTTGTTTCTTCTTGAATTCTAGTTCTAGTTTCTCTTGTTCTAAACTTTTCTTCTTCAATGCTATCTCCAATTCAGTTTGATACCTCTTTGACTCAGAGACCCTACTACTAAGCGTTTTCTTCGATTTTGTCTGCTTTTGGGAAGGACATTTCTTACTTTCTACTGCACCACTTGAATACGTTGGTACTTGATTTGACGTAGAAGCTTGAATGGTCTCATCATTTTTCCCAAAGGTTGACTTATTTATCAATCGTTCGCTTCGTCTTGGGTTTTCCTGAATGGACATCTTCTCTGAAGTGCTTTTTACTTAGATTGAATATTTGAACAGTTCTCCTCAGTGCTGTTCAGTTAAAGACTTGAAGGACCAGTTGTGGGAGTTACCTGAAAGGGATTCTCCTAATTTAATATTGGGCTCGAAAGACCAGTTGTGGGAGTTACCTGAAAGGGATTCTCCTAATTTAATATTGGGCTCGAAAGACGAGTTTTAGTTTTAAAATGAATTAGACAAATTTTTTCTTTTTGTCAAACTTGAAGTGTTTATTATTATTTTTTTTTTGTTTTCATAGACAACTTCCTAAATTACAATAGCTGTTTTAAATAACAATACATGGTGTTTCTAAATTCATAATTATAAAACTTAAGCAATCAACAGTTAGGATAGGTAGTTTTAGATATTTGAGCAAATATTTCTTGTTTTGATTACAATCAGTTCAATAAAATAAAAATTCATTTATTTGACATTTATTCCAAATTCATAATTTTACACATCAAGAATACCAACTGTCTTCAATAATAAATATCACATTGGCCAGCCTGAGTGCAATTTGATGCAAGTGTACTAAATGCCAGTTTCATTTATTTTGATATTCAGTGTGTACAATTTACATTTTTATTGCAATCATACCAACAGCAGAAGGAAAAGCCCAAACTGAACCTTCCTTGAAAAATAAAGAGGATCATCTCTACAGTGGCGCACCGACTGAGCATCAAACTGAAAGGTTATAAGGTACAATATATTATTCTCAATCACAATTTCATTAAATCACTTAAATTATATAAAACAAAATCATATATAAAAATATAAAACAATATAACAATATAAAAAAATATAAATCGAAATGAAGTAGTAGGGCATTCTGATAAACTGAGTTAACACTGCAAAATAATATGAAGACATTGAAATAAATCCCATTGACTCCTACCTGACGATAACTGCTCTCGCTTTACGGTAAACAAATCCCCAATACGCTATTGTCTATAGTTGCTGCCTATTATACATTACTTTCTAATGAATAAAGTGATTTTTAAATTAACTTGAGTGTCCCACGGCTTCAAAACTTCATATATTACACTATATAAAGTTTTCGCTTAAGGAACTCTATCCTCTAGGTCGTTTTTAATAATTACATAACGCGTACTTTCATATACTAAAAGTAATTTAGGCCCGTCTACTGTTACAATGCGACCGTCTGCCAAAGTTTTCTTTTTGAATTTTGGTTAGTAACATATTTAGTGAAACTTTGGCACGAAAATAATGGTGGTAACCTGTGAGAAGTTGATCTCGTTTTTTGACACATTTGACAGCGTCTGCTCCAAAATAGCGACCATTACCAACGGTAGACGCTTACGATTTCAATTTAGTTAAGATCTTAGACCATTTTCACAAAACATTAATTTTGATGATAATTAGATAATTATTAGCAATTATGAGTATTTTTAAAATTATAAATCTAATAAAGCGACCGCTCACGCCCGGCAGACGGGCGGTTTTGAAATTACAATCTAAAGTAGAACCGACGTGCCAATCCAAACCTTTGGTAACTATGAGGAAGTCATTTTCACCGCAGCTCTCGAACTATAAATTTTAGCCTTGTTATGGAATACTACCTTTTTTACTACTATGCAGAGCTGTCCCAAAGCACTGTGCTTAGTGCTCGTGAAAGTGCTTGAAGCATTTTAGTGCTCGTAAGCACTGTGCTCCCGAGCACTTTTTGGATTCAGTGCTTAGTGCTTCGAGCATTTTACGAAAAGGCTTAGTACTTAGTAATCCCGAAAAGTGCTTCCGAGCACTGCAGAGTGCTCAGGGGCACTCGAGCAAACGTTATATTAATGACATAATAATAATAATAATAATAATAAAGTTTATTCACCAAGAGAAAAATTACAAGAGTGTGTATACATTATTGAAGTAAATAAACGAGTGGTACCACAGAAGCTTTGGTTCCAAACGAATCGTCGCTTGTACGTGGTTTCATGTTGTGTATGTTCCATCATAATAAGTAGGCTTCATTGCTGAATAAAAACAAACATTATACGTTATGAAAAAATTTGAACATATAAAAATATATAGATATAAAATATGAAAATGAAAAGATGCGGAATTGTAAAAATGTAAAATCATAACAATGTAAAAGTGTAAAAATTTTAAAAATGTAAAATGTTCATGACATTTTATATCTATCCAATCCATTTCATATCTATACAATACAAAATATGGCAAAATAATCCAATTTTCATGGAAAACTTGCATTTATTTCTGAAACCTGACTACTTAGTTATAAGAATATTTCAGGATATATACAGGGTGTTCCATTTGAAAAAATGCACCGTTCACCAGTTTTGTATCTATCGGTGAAATCACAAATTTTCAACGACCCTGTATAATGAAGAACAAATTCCCTCAGTCATAATTAATACACAGGACATTGTCAAACTACATTCAAAATTTCAGCTTTCTACGTATTCAAATACTGCAGTAATAAACGTTTAATTGAAGCTATGTTTCGCCCAGAAAATATGAAAATTATTGATTTTCTCAAAAACCACCGGTGATAGGTGTTTGATCTCCCCTCATTTTATGTTCTTTATTGTCATTGGATATTGAAAGAATTATATGGTACTGTGGCGGTTAAAGTGGAAATAATCCAAAATGCTAGTTCAAAATAATTTTGCGGTTTGAAATTTGAAATAAAGTTCGAGAAAGTAACTTCCACCTACCTGGTCAATCCCAGCTTCAGCAAAAAACTTCTTCAATGTTCAGAGCGGTGTATGGCGGAGTGCACTCGCGAATAAAAGTTTGATTCGGGAGAAAATTGCGGTGAATCACTAACGTGAAGAAAATCGTCCAGGTTTTCGTGGAAAGGTAGCGGAGCGATACGTTGTTGTATTCACTGTTGTCACTCTTCGATTGGCGTCGAGCCCTTCGATCTCCTTCCGCACATGCGTATAGTGGAAGTTTCCTTTCATGAGCGCGAAAATTTACTTCAATATTGAAAAGAGAATAATTGCTTCGACCATTTGCATTTTGTTTTTATAATAATATATAAATTCAGATTAACTAAAATTAAAACTAATTTCGAATAAAACGTATACAAATACTAACGAATAAAGGTATGAGAGAAACCGTAACAGTTACTTTTATTCTTAATTGTTAATTCAGTAAATATATCAATCAAACTACACAAGTTGAATTTCGCACCATTTTTGACCAAGCGCCTGCGCGTAGAAAACGTCATGGCACCCCATGTGAAACCTAGACTATGTCAAGAGACGAGGTGTACTAGACAGCTCTACACGCTGAACGCTCAACCGCTTTTTGTGCTTTGTGCTCTGTGCTTACGCAACCGCAAAACCGCTCAAGATACAGTCCATTAGAACTTTCTCCGCCTGGAGTTGGTATGAAGTTGGAAGTTGCAGCAGCAGCCTACGCCGTTATACAAGGATCAAGGTCAGTACATATTCAACTTGTGTGCTAACTCTTTTGCCCGCTTTGCAATTTTGCTATTCGCTAGTAGCGTACAAAACAATAGGTATAGGGAAATAGTATATGAAAATAATTGAAAAGCAATAGCAAAGCAAAAAATGCAATAATATACAGGGTATTCCATCCAAAATAACAAAGTTGTTGCTACTTTTCGATAGAAGCGGCAACGCCGCAGCGCTGAAAATTTTGGATCGATTTAGCAGAACTGACTATCCAAGAAATGTTATTTTCAGAATAATCCTACGTCCTCTCTCTCTCCTCTCCTCTGTATACCTAAATTGAATTCAATCACAGACTTTGCCATGAATAATTCATTACTTCACTGAGAACCAATACCAAATGATTGCCTGATAGATTAGAATGGTTACCTTGAAATAGACATCTCCATTCACGCAATTAGAGTAATGAGATATTCAATAATGGAGTATATCCGCATTTATGCTACTATTACACATTGCAATTCATAGATCGATCTCTTTCGACTTGAAAATATAATATATGACATGTCCTCTTTGATCAGTGTTTTCATTGTACTTAAAGTTTGACCAATATACTTTGAGTTCCAATTTTATACGTTTAGGTTCCAGCATTTACGAATCTTCAATTTCATCCAATCCATGTTTAAGTTTAGGTGAAGTATTGTATACAAACTTCATATTCAGAGTTTGTTAAAATATCTTCGGAACCACTGCTCTTTCTCGTATAGTGTAGTATAGCGATTTATTTTGGAGTTTTCTCTTTCTGAATTGTCGAAGTGTCACTCTTCTTGAATCTTCGTTTGAGTGATCAGAAAATCCTCTTTTGGTAGTTGAAGTCCTTTCGAATAACAATAATGATAATAATTATACCCAAATGGTGGTTCTGATCAGTACTGAGGAGTACTTAGTGGAATGATGGACACACTGATATCGAATTTGAAAATGATTCCGGCTTGCCATGATATGGCAGAAATCTTAGCCGCATAAATTCAGAAGACCATTATCCTTGGTTCACTTCGTCTGCTCAGAGCACATAACTTTCGGAACCGATAGTCATTTATCCTACGAAAGGGAAGAAGTGGTTATTGGGGTTAATAACACTAGCGCGCCCTCCGGATGAATCGGAGTGCCGGACACAGGGCCTGACTGGGACATTCATAATGGGAAAAACATAATAATAATACAGACGGTCTCAGCCTATATCTACAGGCATAACACGGTGCTATGAGTATTTCAACTGAAACGAACTTCTCAGAAACCTCCCGCATACAAATTTCCAGAAAAATACTCCCAGTAGTGTGTAAAATAACAATTAAATTCACCACCAGCGATATCTTTAGGAAGTTGTTCCCCTTCTTCAAGAATAGTATCATCTAATCCAGGACCTGGACTAGGATGCTGTGGGATAATTCGATTATGGAGAATTTTTCTTCAGAAGTGCTTAGTAGGAGTCCTAGCAAGTGGTTTGGACGTGGGTGGATATCCGCCACCTGGTACGTTTTCGAGATATGATGTCATTAAAGATGGCGGCCGTTCGATAATTGAACTGCTCATAGTACTCATATCTCAGACAAAACTTGGATCAATTTGTTGGTATTAGTATTGGTAAGATGAATAGCAATGTGGTTCGACTGTCACTATACATAAACATACGAAATTTTTTATGCTGCTGTCGTTTTTATTTCCACATGAATACACTTTAAACATACTTTATCATTGCTAGAAATACACGATATCATAAATAGAAAAAGTTTCAATGGAAATACGTTGAAACGAGTATTCAACAAGGATTTCCACAGTTTGACCCATTACTACCACAATTGCAAAAAGAGCAACATTTAACTTCATTTTTCCTACAGTTGCAGGCACCAATTGAATCAGTGGGATATTTTTTCTGTCAGGCACCAAATTATCTTCTATTAGTATATAACCAAAATCACATGGGCCATAGCCAACAAGCACATCATCAATACAATGTCGATAAAGATATGTGTAGAAATATGATCTCAACAAATGACCCCTAACACTTTTGCTTGTAGGCGGCAAATCTTCAATGTCCATATTCTTGTCATGGTAATACAGCTACAATCTAAGTTCGTGTAAGGACTTACAAGATGACCCTTTTCGAAATACTAGCACTAGGTATTCTTCTGCAGATTGGAGGTTTCCCAGCCAGATGATACGCCAAAGTGTTCCAAGTGTTCTAAAGATACATTATTGAGAGCTACTTTTTTGGTGCTGAATTTACTGGAATTTGCTGGAAGCAAAGAGCATAAGTGTTGTCCAATTTGTTTGTGAATATCAAGCAGCAGAAAAAAACATTCCAACAATGAAATCTCCAAAATTATCACAAACCATCAGTTTTAGTACTTTGTTACCAGCTGCCATGTCTTCATTTTGTATAATAAACTTGTCTCGAATATAACTGAGGGTGTATCCATAACCAATATGTAATCCAGATTCAATATCGTTAGCTATAAGAGAAGAAGCTGCAAGCCTTTCAGAAACTTGAACTTGTCACCTACTTCAAGTTTTCCGGTTGTATCTCAGTAGATACCCAGAAATAAAGTTCACATGACACAGCAGATTGACACAAAAAACACTTCACACGTCCTCCAAATCACAGGTTCAGGTGAAAACGTCATCTTGTAAATATAACGTGGCTCCTCAGCTCTTGGAGACTCATTCCATATTCCATATTCTTGTATATTCGATTATGTGATTTCTTGTCACAGATAATACATAAACATTCTCGATTACAAGTGACACCTCCTTGAGAACTGTGGTAACGTGCAAGTTTCCTCCAAGATTTCCTAAGATTTTCCGGTTCAGAGGATTGGAAAGAGCTGCCTTCATCTTCAGTTTCTATTATTTCCTTCTCACTTTGAACCTTCGAAATGAACTTATTATGAAAATAATGCTTGTAGCACGCGTTATTCATATTATAGTAGAACACTGCTTCCTTACTTAATGAGTTCAAATGCTCAGTAATGATATCATTTCGCACTTTCGCAGCTGCCCCGACTTTTTCTTTGACATTTTCTGCTCTCAACTCACTACCATCAGTTTTATTGCATATAAATGCATGCTTTCCGGGCTGGGATAAATTTTTTGACATTGTATCTTGAGACAATTAACACCTTCAATTCACTGATTTCAAGTATTTATATCTATGATTTGCACCGAATGCCTCTTCACTTACATTCATAAATGACAAATACTTATAAAAGTTTACAGTTTCATGCAAGTATTGCATGAGATATGAGAAGTTCTATGATCTAACGGCTCAATATGAATAATAGGAGAACCCTACACGCTAATGTTCTATACCATAAAATCGTGACAAGTAAAATGCCATCATATTTACATAGAAAAATTACATACCGTACTGGTATTCATAATATAAATATTAGATTCAAAAATGTTTTGACTCCACCCATATTCAACACCCAGTTTTTCAAGAGATCCTTCAGCTTTGACATATGTAAAAACTATAACTCTATTGCAAAGGAAATCAAATCAATAAAATTCTCTAGATTCAAAATGGAATTAAAAACATTTTTATTAAATAATTACCAATAAGCACAGAAAGTTATGTCGATCACACAAATACTGTCATCACATTTATTTTTTCCTTTCCTCAATAAATAAATAATATTGTTTTTGATTTTATTTTTCTTGTCTCTCTGTTTCGCTTACTCACAGAGATGATTGAGGTTAAGTGGAAGAACAGCTTTCGTTCAGTTCTGCTAAACGAAAACTGAACTTCGCCTTTTATATTTTTTGAAAATTATGTGCTCAAATTATGAATTTCTTGTCAATTGAAAATAATAAAGACGTATTATTATTATTATTATCTTCGATGACGTCATAGCTCGAAAATGTACTAGGTGGCAGATGTCCACCCAAGTCTAAAATACTTACTAGGACACCTACTAAGCATTCCTGAAGAAACATTCTCCATACTTGCATTTTCCCACAGGACCCTAGTCCAGGTCCAGGACTAGAAGCTGTTTCGAAGAATATTTTCAGAAATAATGTGAGGAGATGGATTGGACACGAACAGGTTATATTGGATTACTTTAGGAATCACCCCAATGCTAGTTTGAGAATGGCAAGCCCAGATTTGAATTAATCAAGGAAAAACGTTCGGAGATGATTGAGAAAATACAAAATGAAACTATTCAAACCGAAGTTTTTGCATAGCCTAGAAGAATGAGATCAAGAAAAACGACTACTATTTTGCTTGTTGGCATAACAAGACTACCTGAGAAACAGACGTTTTTTAGAGTGTATTTTATTCAGCGATGAAGCCACTTTTACGACCAACGGTGTTGTTTCATCTCATTTTAGGCAACCGAAAACCATATTTGGGTTATAAACTGCAGAAGACAATATTTGAAAAAAGTTAATGAGTGCGCAATATTGAATGAACGAATCATTGGCCATTTTTTTTCTAAGGAAATATAAAGTCCATGAAATTACTACTACTATTTTAAAGAACTGAACTATGAAATGCTATTCATGATCTTACTGTTGAGCGAATGAACTTACATAATGCTGGAATTATTAAACAATGGCTGAATGAACAGCTTCTTCATCATCGAGGAAGTGAATTGATTGAATGGCCCTCCAGGTCTCCCAATTTGACCTCACTTGACTTCTTCTTGTGGGGTCTTCTTTACAAATCCCGCCCAAGAACTAGACAGGAGTTGTGTGAAAGAATACGTCGCTCGTTGAGAAATAACACCCGAAGGACTCAAAAATACTGAAATAAAAATGGATAGAATTTAATGGTGGAGGCAACAAAAATAAATTTGAAATGTATCGATTAGGGCTAGATAATTATGGACCAAGATTACTCGATGTTTTATTATCGAAGTCATTTGTGAGCCATCGTGAAATTTGGAATTAAAATCAAAATAAAGTTTTCTAGCCCAATAACCTAGTACATCCTGAGTTGCATTAAATGGTGATAGTAGGTTTCTTTTTTTCTTGTATGGGATGTGACTGAGGTGACAAATCCAAGTTTTCAACCTCGGCAGCCCCCCGGATGACGTTTGAAAATCCCAAAAACTGTTAAATTTTTGGACTTTTTTTGGTTTTGTCCCATTTTTACCATGAATGGGCATGTTTTTGACAAAGAACCATTCAAACATTTGAAAACTAGATTGAATTTTCTTCAACATGATATCAAAATGGACTTGCTTGACCCCATAGTTTTTGAGATACAGCTTGTCAAAATTTAGCAAATTTTCCAAATGTGACAATTTCAAGATAATTTTCATGCTTCTTCATATTATCTGTATCTTAACAATCTGTCTGATGTGAGTCAGTGGAGTGAATATTTATTCAATTGAACATTTTGAACGTGGAGGTGGGTGGACGTCAATGTTTCCTTCTCTTCGACGCATCAGGCCCAAGCAAATCCGCCAATTCGCCCCCTTCATCATCCTGGATCTCCTGAAATAGGACGAAAATATCAATCTTTCGAATATCCCAAGGTAAAAACCTTGTTAAGGAGTCTTAATATAAATGGCATATACGAGTTGGTAAGTATGAATTGATAGAAATAACAGTTCTATAAGATTTAGGTGAATAATAAATAGAAATAATCGTAACTTTCAGCAGTAATAACAGTGTGAGAACACCTGATTTAGTTCCTCGACAACAGTATCTCCAGCAAGTAGGTTGACTGAATAGGCGAGCAGCTTATCCATCTCGTCATTGTCGTCGAGCTCGTCCAAATCAAGGATGTTGACATCGTCGTCTACCGTTATTTCAGGCAGGTTTTCGCAAGACTGGCCATTGCAGGTTCCGCAGACGAGTGAGCACTTCAAACCTGCTTCCCTGCAGCTCTAAGCATTTCGACAACCCTACTTCCAACTGCAGGAAATCATGTTCAGCAGGTGCGAGTGGGCTACATCCCGTGACATCATCTTCGGGAAAAGGCCTGGGGCTGTAGCAAACCATCCATATTCGAGCGGAGTCTTTTTATAACCCAGCCCTGCTGCACCTGGTGGTATGTGCGAAATGACTGTAGCTTCGCAGAATCTTACGTGGGAGAAAGTCTGGCTAGGTTAAAACTGGTCTTGGCTGCAGCCTTTGTGGAGAGCTGGTAGCGCAAGTCATTGATGGTATGACTGGACCTTTCCCCACCGTACAGCTCGATGAGGATTTTCTCCCCGGCTTCAGCTACTTGGGTAGGTGTCGCAGCTGGATTAGAAAACACTGCAGCTTCCTTTTTGAGGTGTACATGTTTCCTTAATATTTGAAACAACTTGAGTTTCCCTGGGTCGAAGAAGCACGAGGTGGAATCACAGCCACTGAAGGCGTTAGTGAAAGGAATGAGATGGCTGTCTTCAGATGTAGAGGTGGTAGAGTAGAAAACATCTGGCGTTTTGTCTCTTCCACACTTCTGAAGGTATATAGTACCTGGTGTGGGACTCCTGAGACCAGTGAGGATGACCAGCAAGTCTTCGTCCTCTCCTATAATAATCACGACCTGATTATCAGAGGCATTTCTGATGGCTGTTGTGATGATTAGTGTGTCAGCATCTTCTTCAGCCTAAAAAATCTCAATGTGTTTAGCTTCAAATCTCACCTTCAGCAGTTGTATGAGCCTTAATTTGTTTTTATCATTGGATAAAAAAATGTCTTGGGAAATATTAGGAGTGGTTGTTTCCTCAAATATCACCTCAGGAGATGAATGTATTTGAGATCGGCGATCAAGTTCAGAGCTCTCTGTATTCTTTCGATCAGACTCTGTTGGGTAACAATCAAACACTACAGCTATGTTGATTTTATTGAAAATATGAACAAGATGTTCACGAAGTCAATTGTGGAATCATCTGCGACTGAAAATTGGAATTTAGTCGCTATTTTCCATCGTACAAGATAACCTCTCTTGGAAGGGATTCATGTTTTAAATACATACATGACTCGTCAATTTTATCGTAGTTTTTTTTTCCATTTCCAGAGTATTGGTTCAATCTTCAATTGAGAATGTTTCTTTTAAAAACTACAGCTATGTTCTGACCGTACCGTTCCTCGAGATATTTTACATATCGGCAGCTATAAACTCAAACGAGGAGTGCTTGGGCCACCACCATCTACCACCACAAATTTAGTTTTTCCTCTTGTTTCATTGATATCAACAGGTTGGAATGCTACATAAGAAGAGGACTTCTTGCCCTTTCTCATTCCCTCTTGTGTGAATAGAACATCGGGAATGGTGAAAGATCGTACGTGAAAAAGTTCTTCAATTCTTCATCCGACTGTTTCAAAACGCATATAGGTTCACAGAAATCCTCATAACGTCCTAATTAATTAGGTATCGTCAATCCTATATCTGTGAATCTCCTTTCCCCGTCCCATTTACAATTTTGAAATGAATACATGTTTCCTTCACTGACTCAAATAATACAGGTTATTGAAGACACATGAAAATTAGCTAAAAATATTCCATTATGGAAAATCTGCCAAAATTTGAAAAGCTGTATCTCGGTACCCATCGGAGCTACCGAATCTGTTTTCATTTCGTATCATAGAAAATTTATTCGAGTTTAATAATGTATTGATAGTTCTTTATAAAAAACAAGCCCCTTCATGGTCAAAATGGGACAAAACCAATTTAAGTGCAAAAATTTTACAGTTTTTGGGATTTTCAAAAGAGATCCGGGGGGCTGCCGAAGTCGAAAACTTGGGTTTGTCACCTCAGTCACATCTCACACAAGAAAAAGAAAAAAACCTACTACCACCATTTGATGCAACTTAGGCCTATGCTTTTCATGACAAGGTTACTGGATTATTCATTTAATTCGAAAATTCTTGTTTCTTGGTTGATACAATGGGTGGAGTGAATAAAATCTAGTAATTGCTCATACTATATATTTATCTCTTTCATTTCTCCATGAAATGAATAGGTCTGTGTCAAGAAAGTACAAGCATTTACTTCAAATTTATTTTATTCACATCTGCCATTAGTGGATATCATGAGGAGCCGGTTTCTCGCCGTTATGGACATTGATTTTTTTCCTAAAGTACCATTCTAATATGTTATAACTCGAGAACAATTTGTGATGTGATTTCGAATTTCCACCAGAAACCCCAAACGATCTTCTACGTTTATGTTGTCGGTGTTGCCGATTCTCAGAATTTGTCAGAAATATTCATAGATAATGGTTTGTTATCAAAATTAATATTGTTATAACTTTGTTGCCAGTGAATACTTTCAAATGAAATTTCAGGATTTATCTGAATGAAAGATACTGAATTCTCACAAAAAAATCACTAACAAAATTTAGAAATTGAGAACATTAAAAAAATCATAGTATGCCTCGAAATTTGGAATTATATTTTGCAAAATTTGGTGCAAACGTAGACTTTTTGATACTCAACTGAAAAAATTCAATCGGTCAGAAAATAATATACTGTTTTATCTATGTTCCCTTAGTTTTTTCCTGTGTGTCTCAGTAGGAGATTTGATCTCCTAGCAGTCTCTGTTATTCCTCTGCTAGGTTCTCTGAAATGTTCATGTGTATTGGAAAGTTCGTTATAAAGAGTTACTAGTTTTACCTACCAATTCAGGTAACAATTGAGTCTTTAAAATTCATCCTATTTTTGTTTTCTTCATAGGGAAAGCTACTTTCATATAATACATTGATATTCTATGAAATATTTCATAAGCTGCATTTGGACAAGTTTCTGTATAAGATCTGCCCAGTAGTTTATTACTAAGAACTCTAAGAATTAGGACTTTTGAGGTGTTTGTTTGATAGCCTAATCGGTTTTAATTTCGTTCTTTCTGATTCAAAATTCAACGTATTGTTTGTCCCATGTAAAATTTAGGTCGTCCCAACAACAAAACCCTGATGAATTCAGCCATTGTTACAAGCTCGATTTCCCAGGGCATATAAATATATGTATTCCAGCCATTCTCTGGCGTACATTGGATAAAGCTGAATGCGAGTTGTTTAACCGCATTCGAAATGTTTACTGAACGTGTATATATCAACGGAAGCTGTCACGCTATTGACTGCAGAATGGAAATTTTAGACTGACAATATTTATTGTATCAAACGCGCACTGTTATGAATCCAATTATGCCAGTATTTTACAGTGTGGAACAACCAAATGGAACCAATCAATTATTTTAATTGTTGTGCGTATTTAAGAAAAATCCCGAAACAAGTCGATTATAAACTACTATAAACTACTAATTTCTTCGCACCCCAATATTTTGCACCTGTTTAAATCTGGAAAACTTTTTTCTGCTTTGAACAATTTGAATTCTGTTCACACTGTTCGCTAGCTCAGTCCCTCAGCTATAATCTCATTCTTCTTCGAAACATGAGTTCTTCACATAAAATCGCTACAAGGTGTTACCTGAAACTGTGCAAAATTTCGGAATTTTCAAATGGATCCCAGATGAAGAAAAACGTTTGTTTTCCAAAGACAGCAGAAGCATGAAGATGATCCCATTACCTTGAGACATTTCCAAAATTGTCTTCTAATCGCTTTTATCCAAAGACTGATCTCAAAAAAAATCCTTTTTGGCTTTGAAGTCATAACTTTTTTCCTCGACAACCGATTTTCAAAATCTCAGGTTCATTTTATTCATTTTAAAGCTGATATTTCAGATGGAGATATATGGAGATCAGAATTGACTCAAGATGAAGATTAGAGATCAAGAGTTTCCTCCAAGGTGACCCAAATCCGAAACACCCTCAAAATCCGGATGGGAGGAGTATTAAATGAAAATAAACTTGTTTTCGGAAGGATCATTCATTCTGAATATGTTCAGAGCTTTCTTGCTTTTAGTAGTCAAGATTTGTGCGTGTGAAAACCCAATTGAATCGGCATGTTTTTGAAAAATGAAAAATCAGCCCATGCATATGGCTCGTGGTCAAATCGGCTGAAATTTCATTATGTTACAGTAGGATAGGTCGTTAGGAAAGTGTGTGAGTTCAAACGATTTTCTTGTGTGTGTCGTTTCTGAGATATAAAGTTCTTAAAAACGTCGTACTTGGGTGCGATTGCCAAAAAAAAGCTCTTTTGTTAGTCGAAATATGACAAATTCAGGATGGGAGCGTATTTATCGGAACTTATCAACATGTCCAATTATAATCTCATTGATGACAGTACATTAGGGTGTATAGGAATAATAAAAAAGGTAATTTTTAGGGATTTTTATTCTAGCACTATTCCAGAATCAACAAGTTACATTTTGGCGACATTATGGTTTCAGTCTATCCCAGCTTATAAAAACATGTTTTGTTTCTTGATGACTCTCTCTGTTTGAAATATTAATTTTTAAAGTTTTGGATTATATGCCTATACTGAAAACAATTGACTGATTGTTTTTTTACTATAGAAAAATAATTCATTACTGCTGGTAATTAAACAAAAGTCAAGGTAACTCTCTGATGAATTCAGTTGTTCGATATTTCTCTTCATTTAGATACAGGGCGCGTTTTATTTTTTAGTTAGATCATTTACAATGCTTATATTCAATATCTCAAAAACTGTTCCGTTAATGTGGACATAGTTTTACTGACACTATTTTGAAAATGTTGACAAAGATAAAAGTTTCGTCAACTTTGTATGTTGGGTTTCTAAAATATACATTTTCTAAGTTTAAGTCATTACGATATACAGGTTGGGGCAATAGTACGTCAGAGTCCGATTGCTTGAGTTCTAAGATAGTTAGGACGATGATTCAAAAACCAAAGATAATTAGAGAACAGTGTCTATATCTAGAAATTATTGCCGGATATACAGGGAGAACCAAGAAAAATCTACAGGGTCGATTGTACTTTTTCCAAATGAAATGCCATGTACTTGAATCAATTTTTTCAAGCATTTTCGTGGTCTCCATCCACCCCTCCAATATTCTTCACTATCTCCCAACCACTTGGGCGTTATAATTTTTTTTGTCAAAATAATGCTGTCTGCAGATGCATACCGAAAAAATCACCGTTCTCAAGATTATGGAATGCAGGAGGTCATAATTATGATCCTATTCGTCAGACAGATGAGTGATATATCTGAATCATTATCATTCCCAAAAATTATACAGGGTGACTGAAAATGATTTTTCAATTAGGAAGTTTTTGAATTGAATTTTCTCGAGTTCTTCAAATGGAACACTCCGTATATTTTTCGACCATGTGATGTAGGATTGAGATGCGAATATTTTTTGTATGTACATCCCTGGTGATACTCCTAGCCGTTTTCGAGTTATCCACTTGGACAATTTTTAGTAGCACACTTTTAATGATACCTACTTCTTATAAGGATGATGGAAACACATCGTTTCAATTATTTAAACGAATCCCAACTCCTTGTATTCTTCAACTTTACTTCATGTGTTTGATTCCCGATTTTGCATAACTTTTCAGTGAATGGATGGAATTATTTTCGTTTGCTATTGTGTGCTATTAATTGCCGGAAATGTTTCGAGATAAACTTCCGGCAATTAATTCAAGCACGCGGGGGATTCGGTAAGAAAATTTCACACCAAGAAATGAACATCATCCAACAATTCATAAGAAATAACTAACGATGGTTTCACCTGAACTATTTATATACTACCACTGAAATATTGATATGTAAAACACATAACAAAACTTTCATCAATAAATGTGTTTAAATTCGAAAAAAAAAAAAAAATGTGTTCTCATCGTGGATAGAACCATCGACCTACCGACTCAAAGGCCGCCACACTACTGCTGAGCTACGGGACTTGTGATGAAAACTTGTGACAAATGGTGTATTGAACTTCTTCATAAATATGATTTCAGAATTGACAATTTCTGCTATAATCGTGGAGAAAATATTTTCAGGCACATTCAAAATATCTAGTAAATACATAATTATCTCCTTTCATGTGAAAAACAGACCTCCATTTGTACATTAAAGAAAAATATCAACTCATCACATGTCAAATGTTTGACAGAAAAATTTTCACTTACCTATTAATTTCGCCCAGGGTACCCAGGAAGATAACAGTTTCCGGAAATTTATAGGGTTGCCATGGCATCTAAACAAGAACAAGTGAGGTGTGAAATTTTCGCAGTACCTAGTCAGTTACCATCAATGTCAATTTTGAAGTTTTGAAAGTAAAGTAGCTGAAATGAATTTCAACAAAGAAGAACTTGTAGATATGATTTTTGTTCTTGGAGAGTCTGAAAGAAATTGTTTACTCGCCACTAGAATTTACCATCAAAAATATCCTGAAAGAAGGTGTCCTGAGGTCAACAGCTTCCAAAACTTGCTTGAAAGATTTGTACAAACTGGCAATGTGCAATATGAAAAGAAGGAACGGAGAAAAAATATATGCAACGAAGAGAATGAGTTCTCTGTAGTGTTAGCAACTGTTGAGAATCCCCACATCAGTCAGCGAGAAATAAATACATCAGTAGGAATAAGTAGACGTTCCGTTGGGCGAATCTTGAAGAGAAATAAGTTTCATGCATTTCGTATTCAAATGCATCAAGAACTAAGGGAAGATGATTTCCAAAAGCGTCTTCAGTTCTGCAATTGGGCGAACGAAAAAATGCAAGAGGATGCTGCTTTTTTCAATAACGTCTTGTTTACTGACGGGGCAACGTTTCATAAAAATGGATTCGTTAATAGGCATAATTTTCATTATTATGCAACAGAAAATCCACTTTTTTTCAGGCAAGTTGATAACCAGCACAGGTGGTCTTTGAATGTTTGGGTTGGAATCATTGGAGAACATGTAAAAGGTCCACATTTCTTTGATGATACCTTGACAGGAGCTGTTTATTTGAATTTTATAGAACACAATCTGCCAAATTTATTAATGTATCTGACAGACAAAGAATGTGGTTTCAACAAGATGGGGCTCCGCCTCATTATTTCAATCCAGTAAAGGAGCACCTGCATAATACTTACCCACTTCGATGGATTGGAAGAAATGGACCCATTCGATGGCCTGCAAGATCCCCAGATCTTACTAAAATGGATTTTTTTATGGGGATTTCAATTGCTTCCCGGAAGAGTCTTGGGTAATAGGCAGATGTTGAAGAGATGACTTGGGTTTCTTCAAATTTCACTCTATCTGCCTATTACCCAAGACTCTTCCGGGAAGCAATTGAAATCCAGAAACACCACAGCAACTTCAACAGAACCGAAGAAGGACTACAATTGAACAAGGTTTGGCTTCCAGTTCTCAAAAATTCTCAATTAGCTCCCTACCCACAAAATAACGGTACGAACGATTCTATGATGTCTGCTAACGCTATGGACCAATCAGATGTAAGAACGTCAAATCACAGGTATTTATTGAGACAACGTATAACAAATGTCAAACATTTGACAGCAACTTAAGAAAGCAGAAATTTGCAAAATAACTCTTGAAAATGCTAACCACTCGTGTTGGCGAAACGTCGAGACCTTCTCAGAACATACGTCGGCCTTACAACCCGAAGAACCATCATGAAAATATACATATAGACAATATTGTAGTATCGATATTGAAAGAAATTATTCAACCAATATTGACCCAATATTACATGTGACAAACTACATTCACAACAGGTTCAACCAATATTCCACCAATATTGTTAATATTTTTCTACGACAACTTCGATAAATGTTCATTTTATAAAATCATAAACGAGCACATTTTGTACAGAATTTCATTTTTGCACTGGGTTCCTTGATAGAGGGGTTATGAAATGTTATCGATTTTGTCGGGCATATTGTTTTCGTCATTGGAGGGAAATTAGGGTGGCTATCCTGAAATTGGAGGCGGCAAATTTAAATTACACTAAAATATCCCATTTTGTTGAATTGAATTCGAAATCAATCGGTGGGAGTAAATTGAAAAACGTGCGAGTGATTGATATATATTTGTTATTAATATATTCCCTAGTTCGCACAAGTATCTCGAAGACTTCTGAGAGTTTCAAAGTTGATGAAAATAACAAATTTTTAACATTTTTTATAGATTCTGAATGTTGGGCGTAGTTGATAATAATTATCAAATTGAATGAACTGATGAGAAAGTAAATTCTATACAAAGTATTAAGCCATTAAAAAAAGAAAACATGGAAGAATCACATAATCTGAGATTTGAAACATATTTCAAAGATTCAAAGACAAATCTCAATATATCTGTTGTAACACTAGTTGAGTAAATCGCACTCCTCAAAGAGAAATTCATTTCAAGTCTAATAAAAAAAATCAAAACAACTCTCTGATATTATTCCAGAACCTCAGGTACAAGAAGAAAGTGAGATTTGTAATATGCTTGATTTTATTCTGAAATGTGTGAATGTGAAATGCGGTAAATGATTAAAATGATAGATAGATAAATATTTATTCATCCCTGAAGTTTACTCAAATACATATAAAAACTTATCAGACTAGTCACTGTCATTCACTCTGCCTTGTTCACAAAATTAAAACTCACATTTTATCAACATTCATAATACTTTCAGAGATAATTTATGAGTAGGTAGTCAAATACTGTTATTTATGATATATAATAATAATAATAATATTTATTTCAGAAGCAATAATTTGTACAATTCAATCATTAATTTTTAAAAGAAATAAATAGTGACAAAACCCCAATAAGTATACACTTGAGCGGGGATATTAAAAGTAAAAATAAAAGTAAGATGATGTGTGAGTATGTAAGTATATGTGTGTACGTTTAAATGTGGTTTGTTTGAGTGTGTGATGTAGTCATTCTCACATTGAACAATTGATCTATATAGGTACTTATAGATAAAAAAAAATTTTAAATGTTATAGGCGATTTTCAACAATTTTGTGAATGTTCTCTCTTTTTTCAAGGAAGATCCAGTTTTTAACTTTTTTTTTGAAAAGATTAATGTTGTTAATACTTTTTATTGAAGCAGGTAACAGGTTGTAGGCTTTTACGCCTAGATAGTTGAAACATCTTTGGGCGATGCTTTTGTTTGTTTTCGGAATGACAGATGCATTGTTTCGAAAGCGGGTATTGTGTTCATGTTGAATATCTATCAATTCATGTTTGTTTTGATGTTGTCTCACGAGGAGTGTTTGATAGAATAATTGTCTTATGTCAAAGGTTTTTGTCTCCAAAAATAGATTTTCAGTAGGGTAAGTTAGAGGTAGTTTATAAACTCGTTTAAGGATCAATTTTTGTATGAATCAATGTTTTATTTTATAAATTTTGGTATCATTTATACATTGTTTCATAAATAGTAATTTACAATTTGTTTTTGTAGGAAAAATTTAACATTTCTATATATCTACCTAAAATTCTAATTAAATGGCGAGTAGTAAAATTGTGCATATCTAATATCTTAAATAAAGCTGAACCATCTTGAGCTGAACATATCATTTGTTTTTGCAACGTTCCATGTTCCATAATAATTTTGATAGTTAATTTCGAGTTTGGATAGTTCTTACACTTGGTAATGGGAACTCTTCTTTTAATTTTATTTCTTCCTTCTGATAATTGTACAATAGTGTTATTGCACAGAACTATTCAATGAGTTTTTCTCATTCTTTGTAACATTGTTGTAAACAAGGGGTGGAAGGAGACTGTGAATCCTCATCCGAAATGGCATAAAGACCTATAATATCAATCATTTCATAGCACCAGGAATAGGATATAATGAACAAACCATTATTTGATGGTAAACGATCGGCCATGGGTACAGATTCTAGCAAGTATCTCTCTATCTCCAATGGAACTCCAAGTGCTTCTTGAAAAGTCATAGATTGATAGGATATCACAGTGGACAGACCAGATTTTTACCAACACGTCTTGGTAGGAATAACTAAAAAGGAACACCAACATTATATCCTACTGGCATAGCAAAAATATTGACTTTCAACAGTTTCTATCCAATACCAAATCGAGTTCTGTTTCTCATTAGAACAGTTTAATCTCACCATTTCTCCTAAGCCTTTGTCTTGACTTCTCTTTTATTAAAATGGTTTGAACAAATCCTGGAAAAATCAATAGGTAGTTACCCATACTACCAAAATTGGTTCCATAGCTGCTTTACTGTTTTATTCTTGGGAATATCTGGAAAGACAATGTATCATCATGGTATGATGTAGGAGTATTTTGACAATATCAAACAAGTAGTCAACAACTACAAAATACAAGAAATGCATATGATTTTATTGTGATTCATTCGAGCCACGGGCTTTAGCCTTTAGTAACTTTATTTATTCGCAAATTGACGTAAATATAACCAAAATTACCAATTTCAGGATAGCCACCTTAATTTCCCTCCAATGACGTATTCTCTCCCTTTCCGCAGTCTTCCCTTTGTCTAAATGCTCACTTATTTCATAACCCCTTCCTATCAAAAGAACCCTGATTTTTGCATGGGTTGCTAGGCAACTTGCTAAGCAACAAATGCGAAATGGAATATTTCGTGTTAGGTCTAGGTTCACTCTAAAATCACGACGACTACGGCTTGTCAAATTATGACGTCCAGCGATAAATTGATAAAATGTCAGCAGATCGTTTGTGTCAAAGTTTTAGTAGGTTACGAGTAATTTCATAGTTGTTTTCTATAAAAACTATTGACCACGTTTATCTGGACGATATCTATCCGCTTCAAATTCAATAGCATTGAGTCGAGTGAAACCACCCTTCAGTTTATATCGCAATATTTAAGTGGATCGAAGAATCCTATTCTTCAATCCGATTGAAAAAAGCTAACTTCATAGCAAAATGTCGAATTTCGTAACCTTAAATTTCTTGTGTTCTGCGAATTAAATCACGAATCGTTGTTCTGTGGATCTGCTCTCTTCTTTTGACCATACGTTTCTTTTCTTAATTATTATTTTCCTCTCCATTTTGAGAAAGACAATTGTCAATATAAACACTAATCTGAATTTGGCTACTTTTTCCCGTCATTTGTCAATTTCAAACTCGTTTATCTCGTAATTTCATTTCTCTTCAAGGCGATCGGTTGGGTCCAATCCTATATTTTATGGAATTGACTTGAGTGATTCAATCCAATCCGAACACTGTATATATCGATTAGGTGTATCGGATCCAGTCAAGTCAAACCCATTTTGAGCGGATCCAAAGTTGTGAGATAAATGTAGTCATTGATTAAAATGGAAAGTGATAGTGAATTCGACTAAGATTTGATACCTCCGAACATAATAGAAGCAGCGTAAGTAACAACACTGAATTTATTACCGGAAACGTCGAAGAGTATGTATCAACGCGCTTATAACTTTTTTTGGAATGGAAGGTAGATCAAAAGACAAAATCGTTTTCGGAGAACGTTTTAATGGCTTATTTTGGCGAATTCAAAAGTTCCACTTGCTGAGACTTGCAAATTCTACGAAATACTAAAAAAAAAATTCTAAAAATTACGCAAATCTTCGCCTTCAAAATGCTAAAGGTCTATGGTTTTTCATTAATTTTTAAGAACGCCACGGTGCCGGTGGCTGGAAATCTACTACAGTCGCTGAGGGATATATTGATGAATCGAAGAAAAGTAAGCTTGATATAGCAAATAAAATTGCAAATGCAATACAGAACATACCATCAGGCATACCAACGAATTTAGAAATGGAAAATCGCGAGAAGCCGCCTACTTCAACGTCAACAAATTATCAATTTCGAAAAGAATTAAGTATTCAACAATCAAGTTCTCCAAATTTGATATTCAATAATTGCACATTCAACTTCAATTAGATACATACATACATTTATAGCCTTCTATTTCTGTGTATCTATTAGAAATAACAATAAAGAAAATATTTACATATTTCTTCAATTTATATTTTAATTCTGATAGAAAGCCCAGTTTATTTTTTTCAAAGTTTTTGCAATGTATGCATGTATTAAACGGCTTCTTCCCAATGTAATTTTTCATTGTTATTTACTTTTTATTGGGAAATAAAGACCTATTATTATTATAATTATTTTCTTTGGTGTCTTGGCATCCACTGCTATGGTCATTAATTATTATTATTATTATATGTTGTCATAGAAAAAGTACAGTATGCAACTCGCAACAAAATGGCCATTTTGTGCTCATTGCATAATATACTATTTTTGAATATTCACTCATATTGGACCAATGTTATCATTTCATTTATGATATATCTATATTGGCCCAATATGAAACCAAGATTCAGTCGAAATGATGTGCTACCTGGGTTGAAGCAGTTTTGGTACTGTCATATTTCACTATTCGATTTGGAAATAAAGTAGAGTGACGTCGGCACACATATGGATTTCACAGTGCTGCAGGCTATTCAATAAATTAAGTGAATGAATGAAAATAGCATTGGGTCCAAAATGGAACCTTTGGGAACACCTGAATATACATTTCTATCAAAAGTGTCCTTTTGTTGTCGGTTTCACCTAAAGTCATTTTCAGAGATACCTATGTACTTTGAAATTACTGTTGACTGACGGCCAATTTATTTTCAAGGAGATCCTCTTTCCCGAAAGGAAAAGAGGCTGGCTGTCGAGCATTTGGCGGGTTCGAGCGTGGTGCGTAGCGTGGTGGTATTCTGGTCGGGAGGACAGCGATACGGAGGAAGAGAGTCCCAGCGAACTCACCCCCATCTCCATTGACACTCCGATGCAGAGCTCTGTTTCTAGGTGTACTTCGCTCAACGTTATCAGGTAAGTTAGTGAAATATGTTTGTGGACACGATATTGCATAGTATTGTATAATGAGTTCTCCAGGGATCAGTTCGGGGCCCTATCTTATTAATTATTTATTTAAACAATTTTAATTTCACAACACGTGTACGATTGGATGTATAGCCTATACCAACTATAGACCTACTGAACGTTGGACCTCCATACAAACAAGGCAAATTCTTTGAGCAAAATGCAAAATCGATTTAGTGGCATTAACCCAAAGTTAAGAAATGAAACTTTTTGCTTCATCAAACATGCTGTCTCTGTGAATGATCACAAAGGACCCCGCATAGCATCAATGGGAAATGGACTTTCTGTGAATATGCTGGTATTTTTTTATGTAACCTTATCGAATCCATTAAATCATTGAGAATGGAAATGGTAATGGATTCTTGTGCTATATCTTGTAAAGAAGAATATTGTATAGTAACTATTTATAGGCCTCCTGATTATACTAACGACAAAGAGCTACTTTTCAAACAGTTCTCCAAACTTTTGTCCTTGTCACTGGAAAATATTGAAATTAGTAATTATTGGCGGCTATTTCAATATTGACCAATTCAGTGATGAACTGAATAAATTGCCATGATAACATAAAAATAAAAAAATTTAGGAAAGTTGTTCACAACGAAACGAAAACAATATACAGATTCGGAATCACAGCCTGAGGAAATTGAAAAAAATCCAACGCCCGAACACTTGACTTAACTTCAGTGGGACTTCGGGTGACTTCGGATGCACTGTGAAGCGTTTTGATCAACTTTCAGTGACATTTTTAACACATTTCCCACCTCTCAGGTGAAAATCCAAACTATACAAATTGTTGATATTGATGTCTACTTCCAGATGCCGTTTACAGAATTTGAATACGACGATTTCCTTTGAATCGGCTCATCTTGCAAGATGTGCCCTTGAAGTGTTCAGAACGTGGTTGTGCAAAAACTATACATCGGACAGAATAGTATATCGTACAATGAGCATGAAATTACATACATTTCATGCTCATTTCATGCTCATTGTACACTATATTTTTTCTACGACCATCTGAATCATTAACAAATCTGTAATATTTTTAATAATCCTTTTTATCATAAACTCTCCTGCCGTCACTTTTACATGGTTTAAATATTTTTTCTTTCTTCACCCGTTGAATGAAACATCTATTTTTTCTTTTTGTACACCTACCTACGTCGTGAAACAAATAACATTCAAAATTTTCAAATTTTGACAACTTGGAAATAATAAAAGTTTATGCAGAAAAAATCAAACACTAATCGATTTCATAAAATGAAAAACAAAAATGTGGCTACGTGGATTTGAACCCTCGCTCCCATCATCCAAAGTCCATGTGTCATCTGAATCAAATTCAAATTTAAATTCAAATTCAAAATGTTTATTTAATTAAATTCATTGTAAATATAAAAACAAGTACGTAGACAGGGTATAAATAAAAACACACAATAAAAAATTACTTCATCCGCCTAAAGAATGGGACGAAGGAGATTTCGAATATGTGGGGTTGTTGGGGGGGTTCTGGCCTGCCTCCCGGTAAACCGATAGGCGAGCGAACCAACCTACATGGGGTTCTATCCCTAGGGATATGAACACCCGTCCTGCCGTGTTAAGCCGGGGTCCCATGCATACGTTTGTCCGATGATACGATGATCTGACTATGCTCCTATTGGTTAAGATATTTTGACAGCAATATTTGTCCGACGTCGTATAAAGTTAAATTATTTCAACTTTTGTCCGATAGTGGATGGTTTATAACCTCACAACTACAAAAGAACTAAGAAAAACTAATTTTTGCTCCTTTCTCGTAAGGGCATACGAGAATCCCAAAGTGCTGGCCTCGCAAGTACACAACTAATTAATAGTTCCTCGACAGTGTAATCCATTGTTTCAATCTATAATAGATTTAGACATTATAATATACCTATCTAATTACATAAAACGTGGTAGTCTTTACATTTAAACTGTTTTCAGCAATTTCACTTTCGAAATCCAGGCTTTCCATTTCTGATTCCATTTATTTATTATCGTTGACAAAAATCACAACAATACATCGAACACTACACTAATCATATAATTTAGTCGGACACATGTGACAGAAAATAATTTTATACGACAATTTACGTCATTTCGGACGAAATTCATTCGGACAAACGTATGCATGGGACCCCGGCTTTAGTAGGGACCCTATACCTTCTGCGCCTGTGTCTAGGTGTTTAGACTTTCCCCACCTCCTCTGAATTATGTGGGGGAATTCATTTAGTTTTGTTTGACAGGTCATCAGGTTATCATGGTTGTCATGTTTCAAGTATGTTCATGCGAGAGGGTGTTCCCAGAAAAATACAGTAAAAAAACTGGGTTTAAGCCATGGGGTGCCGTTGCGGCTTTGGTTTTGTTATTGTTCTATTATTTCGTTGAAAATATCCAAGGTCCGGTATATTAGCCCTCCATGCTTCCTATACCTTTGATTGTTATTTGCTCTAATGCTAGTTATATATCTAGTTAACGGACTTTCCAAGATGTGGAATCGACAGAATTTGTCTGAAATATTTTTTATGTAGTCTTCGATAGTTTCAGTGTTGGTCAACTCACGTAGTGTGTTCAGCCGAGTGTATCGATCGCTATCCGTGATGATACGGAGAATCTTGTTCTGCATCCTTTCCAATCTCATCATCTGAGTTTTGAGGAGGCTACAGAACACTGGGCAGGCGTATGTCATTGCTGGTCTTATTATCTTTTTATAGATTAGTACTTTGTTCTCTAACGTCAGCTTGGAACTCCGGGCGATCGAAGATCGTTCGTACGTTTCTTCGTGGAATTTATAAGTTCCGTCTTCTCTGGATTTATCACTATCTTATTATTCTTCATATACGGTATGACTAGCCTATCCGTATGTATTAACAGTTTGCGTGCAGCCGCCTCGCTGGAAAATTACATTGCGTAGATTGCAGTGTCGTCAGCGTAGACTGCTGTTTGCGTTTGGAGGAGTTTTGGAAAGTCATATGTATACAAAGAATATAAGTGTGGGGAAAGGCTCGATCCCTGAGGCACTCCCGCTCTGGCCGAATACTTACGTGAGTTGGAGTTGTTCATTCTTACTTGGAAAGTCCTGTCAACCAAGTAGGAATCTAAGATTCATAAAATTCGTTAATACCTACCTATAATGACAGTCTAGTAGTTCATGAAAGTCGTAGGAAATGAAATATTTCGATACAGCTAGACCGTGGGAAATGAAAATCGGTGTTACAACGTGGTAGGTTTCTTAATCGAAGACGCAATTGAAATGTTCATTTTTCTTAATGGTCGTAGAAACAACATCTTACGCACAGTTGAACCACATATTATTATCTATCATTTTCCGCAATATTGTTTGTTCAGCTTCAGATTTATATACCTAGTGTAATGATATGTAATTTTCATTTTATATTCAAAAACTATACCTGGCTTTAGAAATTTTTACCTTTCACGTTCTTTCTTTTACATCTTTATTTTATAGCTCATTCGAGTCCAATGAAAAATGAGATGGTCTCGCTCTCAAGAGGGTTGCAGATATGGGCTTCTTCCTGTTGTCAATATGTATAATAAAATTGTTGTATAACTATTTAATTCAATAAAACTTTACTTATTTGTTCGAAATTCAACTATCTTTTAATTTTGTTTCATGAAAACTTCTCAAGTGCAGAATAATCAAATTCAATTATCAAAATATGTTCAAAACGAGACAAAACAAGAATATTTCAAATCAAATTTTCATTAAAACTACCTGCACTACGAGAGACCTAATTTAAATTACTCACATGATAATTATTTATCATAAAAAGATTCAAATACTATAAGCTTAATTAAAATAACAAGTGAAATATTGCAAATTATTGTTCTTTGATACACCGTTATATTGTTTTGTGAAAAACTGAGATTGACTATCCTGGGGTTCTGGTATTGTAAATGTCTATGCTATGGGTGTTTATAGGCTGAAATGTAATAGTTTATGGGAGGGAATATAATACACTTGTGATAATTGGTTGTGAATATCTACACTGGAACAACCAAATATGGAAAATACCTTGTTCTGATGCTGGTTCCTGTTGTTTGCTGCTGTGCTTTGCCTACTGGATATTAATGTCGTTTCTGGAAGTTTCTTGCTAGCTTTGATTTTTCTTTATTATTTGTCAAAGTAGTTGATACACTGGTATTATACTTCATGGTTGATTAACTTTTCATACTTTCCTGGCGATATATGTTACTTCTAATATTTTTAGTTTAATTTTTCGATAATTCTATTTCCAAAAAAATATATTTTTCTACTCCCGTATGTGAATTACTAACGTCTCACATCGATAAAAATGTGTAAAGCTTCATTTCACGAATCGGTGTGTGAAGTGCCATGCTTTTCTTATGGGATTTATTTCACGCACCGGTGCCATAAGAGTCAATACAAATTCACACACCGGTCGCTGGTCTAGGTAGCGGTGGCGAGAGAAATTGACAAATATGACAGTTCCCGCAGAGTGAAGTTCAGACTTACATCAGTTAATAGACCGTAAATAGTAATTAATTACCCTCTGAATTAATAAATAGTACGACGAAATTTTGATTTAAACCAATTAGCCGTGTATTTCACGCAAATTCCTGATGGACAGCATTGAAGTACTCCCATCAACTCCTCCAAATATAACGTTAGCAGTCAGTGAAGCAAGTTCATCGTTATTGCCACAAAAATCGTTGGGAATTTACGAAAACACTTTGGAAAAGTTTATGCAATGGCGCAATAAAAACAACGTCCAATCATTCTCCGAAAGGGTAATATTTTCCTTTAATTTAATCTCTAAGTAAAAGGTCGTAGAAAAAGTATAGTGTGCACCACGTGCGAGAAGACTTTTTTACGCGAGTGTGGAAGTTTGTGGAACGAGCCGCAGGCGAGTTTCACAATCCGCACGAGCGTAAAAAAGTATACTTCACACACTAGATACACAATATACTATTTTCTACGACAGTGCGTAAACTAAGCTTTTACATACTGTTGACATTGCGTGAAGTAATACTTTTTCGCACAAGTGCGTACAAAATCATATGTGCGTAAAATCATCAACTGTGGGTAAAGAAATTTTTTACACACTGTCATACATTTATGCATTTTTGAAAAATACAGTATTTTTCATCAAATATAACTCGGAAGTCTTTAATTTGATAATACGACTACAATTCATATCATTATTCTGTAACTTATTTCGCATAGCGATAGCGAAGCGAAGCATACGCTATCTCTTTCCGTTACGTCGGAATGTGATAGCGTGTGCTTCGTTTAGCTTGGTTTCGCTTCGCTTCGCTTCGCTATGCATAGTCCCAGCCCTCTGATAACTAAAATCCTGAAAACTTATCCACAAAAGCAATACTAATATTCAGTTTGATTGATAACAACTTGTCTTGTTCCATTTTGTCTCGAATTTATGTTTTCGTTCTTCTTTCTACTAATTTCAAACTTCATAAAAACTCGTCTGTCATCCTTCGAAACATCTTTCACATTCAAAACTTTTATACAGGAATATTTATTGGTAATTTTCTTTCACCTTACTAAATGTTGACATTTTTCTGAATTTTGATTTCTAATCTATTTTTCCAAACTGATACTGCTACTACTAGTACTACTACTGATACGAAATGTACAATCTCTCACAAGTCTCTCATTGTGGGATGTGGACAACTGATCGGAACGTATTGAAACTAGAATTGGACCATACCTGCTACCCTTCTTGTTGAATTTGCTAGTTCATAATCGTGCAAGAAGTACGGATAAAGATTTTCCATTGTTGGCAAAATATCTAACGAGATTTTCAATATTATTATTAGTATTTTTATTAAAATTTCATCTTGTACCAACCAAATCATAACAATATATTATAAATTTTTGAAAAATGGTGTCTTTTTCGAGGTTTTCTCGGATTTTCTCAGTGAAAAAAGCACCGATCTGGTCGAATGAAAATTAATTTTGTAGGTTTTGTGAATCTCTACAAAAGTTCCAACGGCTGTAAAACGATTTCCTCAATACTTTTTGAGATATTCGCAAAAAACAAAAGAAGTTGTGATTTTTTTCACTATTGTTTGTTTAAAAAATTCCATAATGCGATTTTGCTTTGGCGAAAGATGAGGTTTTCATAAACAAACTCTCTTATAAAAATAAGTATAGGCCATTTGCGCCTTTTATTTTGTGGAATAAAAAATCTCTATAGCTTGATCTAAATTGCCACATCAAAGTGACAATTGCCACTTTGATCTGAGAATTGTCACTTTATACTGCGAACTGTCACTTTGAACTGATAATAGAGTTATTCGTGAAGAACCAAAATTTTTGACGAATCATATTCTCTGACAAATGGATAAAAATTTGTTTCTCATATAATGTGAACCTTATATGATACTGAAGTATCAAGAAATCAAGCAAATTGACCGAAATCCAATTTTCCATTGATGTGATGCGAACTTTAAAAAACTTTTAAAGACTTACCTTATGTTGTGATCACCCAAAATGAAAGCGCGCCATGATACGAAAGCGTAGAAGGACCAACAACGAAATATTTTTCAAAACATTTTAAATTTCTATTCCAAATTGACAATTACGACTTTGAACTGACAATTGTCACTTTGAACTCACAATTTTCACTTTGAATTGTCAAATGTCACTTTGAAATGACAATTGCTGCTTTGAACTAACAATTGTCACTTTTACCTGTCAATGTAGTAATTGTCACCTTGAACTGACAATTATTGTTACTTTGAACTGACAATTGTCATTTTCAAGTGACAATCGCTAGTTTGACTTACACTTGTCACTTTGAACTGGCAATTGTTACTTTTAACTGACAATTTTCACTTTGAATTGTCATTTGTCACTCTGAAGTGACAATTTCTGCTCTGAACTAAAAATTGTCACTTTTATCTGCCAATAATGTTCACTTTGAACTGACAATTAATTGTGACTTTAAACTGACAATTTTTTACTTTTAATTGTCAAATGTGACTTTGGAGTGACAATTGCTGCTTTGAACTAACAATTGTCACTTCGAACTGGCAATAATTGTCACTTTGAAATGAAAATAATTTTCACTTCGAATTGTCGAATGTCACTTTGAATTGACAATTGCTTCTTTGAACTAACAATTGTCACTCTGACCTGGCAATAATTGTCACTTTGAACTGACAATAATTGTCACTTTGAATTGTCAAATGTCACTTTGAATCGACAATTGTTGCTTTGAACTAACATTTGTCACTTTGACTTTGCAATAATCGTCACTTTTTAGTGACAATTGCTGCTTTGAACTGACAATTATTACTTTGAACTGGCAATTGTCACTTTTAACTGACAATTTTAATTTTGTCGTATGTAGCTCTGAAGTGACAATTTCTGCTTTGAACTAACAATTTTCACTTTCAATAATTGTCACTTCGAACTGACAATTAATTGTCACTTTGAACTGACAATTTTTACTTTGAATTGTCAAATGTCACTTTGAAGTGACAATTGCTGCTTTGAACTAAAAATTGTCACTTTGACCTGGCAATAATTGTCACTTTGAACTGACAATAATTGTCACTCTGAATTGTCAAATGTCACTTTGAATTGACAATTGATGCTTTGAAATAAAAATTGTCACTTTGACCTGGTAATAATTGTCACTTTGAAGTGACAATTGCTACTTTGAACCGACAGTTGTCACTTTCAACTGGCAATTGTCACTTCGAACTGTTTTTAGTGCCAACTTGCATTAATATTGTTTTTCAGTCGATTTGACAAAAGTGACAATTGCCAATTCAAATTGACAATTGTTAGTTCAAAGTGGCCATTGCCAGTTCAAAGTGACAATTGTCAGTTCAAAGTAGCAGTTGTCACTTCACAGTGAAAATTGTCATTTCAAAGTAGAAATTGTTACTTCAAAGTGACAATGGTTAGTTCGAAGTGGTAATGGACACTTTGAAGTGCAATTCAATATGTATTCAAAAATATTTTATTTTTGGTCCTTCTACGCCTTCGTACCTTGACAAAATGACTCTATTTTCTAGAAATTGTTCATTGATAATTTTTACTACGATTTTCCATAACTTTCAGGGATCCATACGTGGCAATGTCCACACAACGTGACCACTCGTTTATGCAGGGGAACATGACACCCACCTGTATGACACCCAGAGATTCTAGAAGTCTGACCGCGGGCAATCGCCTGGCAGCCAATCGGTCACTCTCCAACGACAGCATCTACACTATAGTGATCCGGCTACCCGGAGCCACTGGTGGCCCTGCTGTAAATGAAGCCCCTTCTATCAAAATGTATCCAGAGGTGAATTCAATTGTATGATTATTTTTTTAGACTGAGCAACTAAAAATACAACTTTTTGGCCTCTTGTATTTTCTTCGTATCTAGCTTCGTTTTCGAGAAAAAATATAAAACATAAAATAAAAACCAAAAATAAAAATATTAACAATTGCGATATTACAGAAAATGAGCCTATTGTCCACCTTCTAATAAAATCAAGTGATTCACATCTAGTACAGGAGTTTTATAAACAAGAGCCTTCAGATGACCCTGTAAATAGAAATTTAAATGATTCATATCAGGACTGCGAGCTGGCCAATGTTGAGGTTATGGGGTTGTCCGCCATAGGTATGTCTGCGGTATAGATGGAGAACAGGTGTGGCCACAGTACCGCTCCCTGTGGGACCCCTACTTCCAGCTTCGTTTGGTATGAAAGTACATTTCCTACTCTGCATCGGTAATGTCCTCTTATGAAGGAGTTTATCAGCTTTACCATTGGTGTGGTGTATTTAACATCCATTAATAGTTAGAGAGCCGCGGGTTCTGCGACCCACATACGTCTTCCGTTTGGTGATGCGGAAACCCCAAATGCCAAATATTTTTGAAATCGGGCAGGGGGTCGACTCCAGTACGAAGGAAAAATATCCATCGATTTTTTCGACGATTTATATGTGTCTTCTGTTATTATGATTTTGTTTAGGAAGTGACTATTAATCATCTGACAAAGCGGAAGACGATTTGGTTAAAGCGCACAATTTTGGGACCCAAAATCGATCATCGCAAAAATTCGACGTTTCATATATGCATATCATTGTGTTCCTTCACTTTGCTATAGTCCTCATTTGGAGAAAATCTGAGTGGAAGACTTTCTCAGTAGGTCCCGGCCTCAGGGTTGACCAAATTAACAAATTGAAAACCTCGTAGGAGCGGCTAAGTTGAAAAATCTAAAACTACACTTGGGTTCAATCGTAGGCTTCCAAATTTCGCGTGGAGCTTCTTCAGGGGACAGAAAACCTGTTTTCCAAAGAGAAGACTTTTTGACCAACATTTCACCCTCTTCCATGCGATTTTACTCACCCACTAACTTTACATCTGATAAATGTTTATTTTTCAACTGATAGTACGTCATTGTTTTTCACTTATTTGAATAGTAAGCATGCTTTGTCGATAAGAAGTTGATTTCTTGGACATTGAAGTAGATTTCTCTCTCTCCCTCACTATTTGTAATCTATTTCTCTAGGGACGGTCTAGAAGCCAACCCGACGGCGAATACTGCCCCAACTCCAACCAAGGCAACCACATCAACCGACGGCCTTCCACCATGCCCGACATCCGCATCCCACTCAACGCGAAAATCATCCCCAAGCAGCTGGCCGGCAAGACCCTGCTAGCCAACGCCACCAAGAACCAAGGCAAGAAGAAGAAGAAGACGCAGGAGAAAAAGGCGGACAGGAAAGCTGCCAAGACGCTGTCGGCCATCCTGCTGACCTTCATCATCACGTGGACGCCGTACAACATACTGGTGCTGCTGAAGCCAGTAACGTCCACGAGCACCCGCCTTCCGCCGCAGGTTTGGGACTTTTTCTACTACCTGTGCTACATAAACTCCACGATAAACCCGGTGTGCTACGCGCTGTGCAACGCCAGTTTCCGTAGAACGTATCTGAGGATTCTGCAGTGCAAATGGCACAACAGGAACCGGGCCGCGATGAACAGGGGGTTCTATAATTAACGGAGGAGGGGGGCGAATGTGGGCGCGGGCCTGCAGGTACCTTTCGATACTTACTAGACAGTGGCGTGTCTTGGAATTTTGTTCCCCCACCCCTAGGTAATTGGTCCTTGATCGCCTCGGTTGTAGAGGTAAGAGGTCTGGACATCTCATATATGAGTGTGAGGTCACCTTTTCTTCTAATGGTTCATAATTTGAATCATTGGATAACAGAATGAGTTTACACAAATCAGAAAGTGAAATAAAAGTTGAACTGAAATTGTGGACCAGTCGGGATTAGCCCCTGGGGCCACTTGATATCGTAAAGTACCAAGGTTTAAGTCACTCATGGTCCATATATACAATTAATTTTCTTTCGACTTTCTGATATGCCGGGATGTCATTCTGTCTTTATCTTGGTGAAAGATGCCATTGAATTTCTTTTATGAAATAACTGAAATGAGAAATTAACTAATGTTGGCAGAGAAATCGCTGATTTCACTTAATCTGATGATCATCAGGCTGTAAAAAAGACAGGAATTATAACTATCTGAACAACAGATCAATGTTGGTGAACAAATGTTGATCGGAATACAACTACTTTCTGGGCTATGGTGCTCTGACAAACTATGAGTTATATTCGAATGACATTTACAATGAATCCAATATTGATGAAGAAGAAACTGCGAGTGCGTTTGCAGATTTTTTTGTCAATCTATTCACCATTAAAAACGTCATATGATCTGAACTTGGTGATAGATACTTCTTTCAGTAACGACATATTTGGAATGAATTTTATTACCGAAGGAGAATATACAACAACAAAATTATAACCGAAAAAAAGCAAAGAACATACGGCTATCCACTTTACAATCTTGAAGCTTTTGCTAATTGGTTGATACATTCCCTTACTCACATCTTCAATCTGATAACTTCTTGTAATGTTTTTCCATCAACATGGAAAACGGCAATAGTCACTCCGATGTACAAAACTGATAACAAAATGGATATAGAGAACTATAGACTGAGAAATATTTTTTATGTTTAACCTTTTTCGTCAGTCCATTCACATGTAAAAGTGACTACTTTGAGTAACGAGATATTTGGAATAAATTTTATTACCGAAAGAGATTACAACAATACAACAACAAAATTATAACTAATAATAGCAACAGGAACATGTATCAATCCACTTTAAATTCTCAAAGCTTGTATGACATTCCCTGATTCACATCTTCAATTGGAGAATATCTTGTAATGTTTTTTCTTTAACATGGAAAACGGCAATAGTCAATCCCTTATACAAAACTGGTAACAAAATGGATATAGAGAATTATCTACCAATATCAGTTATGTTGTGCTCCAGCGAATCTGTTTGAACAAATTATTTATTCAAATCGCTACCAGTACCTACGTCGACGAGCACCGCCTTCCGCCGCAGGTTTTGGGACTTTTTCTACTACGTGTGCTACATAAACTCCACGATAAACCCGGTGTGCTACGCAATGTGCAACGCCAGTTTCCGTAGAACGTGCCTGAGGATTCTGCAGTGCAAATGGCACAGGAACCGGGCCGCGATGAACAGAGCGTTCTATGATTAACGGTGGAGGGGGGCGAATGTGGGCGTGGGCCTGCAGGTACCGTTCGATACTTACTAGACAGTGGAGAGTCTTGGAATTTTGTTCCCTCACCCCTAGGAAATCGGTCTTTGATTGCCTCGGTTGCAGATGTAAGAGGTCTGGACATCTCATATATGAGTGTGAGGCCACCTTTTCTTCTGATGGTTTATAATTAGAAACATTGGGTAACAGAGTTCCCACAAATCAGGTAGTGAAATGAAAGCTGAACTAAAAATGTGGACCAGTCGGGATTAGCCCCTGGGGCCACTTGATATCGTAAAGTACCAAGGTTTGAATCCCTCATGGTCCATAATTTCAATTAATTTTCCTTCGACTTTCTGATATGCCGGGAAGTCATTCTATCTTTATCTTGGTGAAATATGCCACTGAATTTCTTTTATAAAATAACTGAAAAGAAAAACTACCTAATGCTCTGAATGACTCAGAAATCGCTGCTTTCACATAATTTGATGAATATCAGGCTGTAAAACAGACGGAAATTTCAATTGTCTGCGATACAGACGAGTGTTGATCGGAATACAACTACTTTCTGGGCTACGGTGCCCTGCCGAACAATGAGTAAAATTCGAATGACTCATGAGCTGAAAACAAATATTTTCTACGCCTTCTGTTTTCACAGAAACTAAATTCATATTCGAATCTTAACACAGTAATTGTACGAAATGTTAACTTATTGCAATATCTAATTTTCTTGTTACAATGTGGAATCTGAGGGCCGAGGGCTTCGAAACCACTTGTGGTCTAGAGCAGTTTTTAAAACTAGCCTCAAGCATACCTGATGCCAACAACTAGTCGGCCAATACACTCGAGCATCTAGTCATGATCCATTCAAGATATGAGTTTCAGCTTTCCTAGGACACCTTGATCACACACTGAGAAGGTAAACTTCCACGATCGGTAATCTCTGAACTTCCGGTGATTTTTGGGTTTTTAGGTCGTGGTCTTGACGTAATTCTACCTGACGTTTCGTCTACATCTGGGGTAGACATTTTCAAAGGCGGTGTGGCAACGGACGAAGCGTTCGCGGTGGCGTGACTTCATTTCATCTTGATTCCACATGATAGCTAAATTTCGATATCGGTTTAATTTTATCTCTCTGATTACCGGCCTCCACGTTTTACTTAAATTGGGGGAAATTCCTTGTGTGTTTCTGAATATCAATGGCCTCTTGAATATTTTGCGGGTGGTACCCTGCGGTACCCTGTGGTTCTATCCAATACCTGGTTCGGAGTGCCCGTACCTGCAGTTCCTCTTGTGTTCCGTTTGGTGGGTGTTCACGCTGCTCTTCGTGATACCGATATAAGGCCGAGACACACTTATCATGCAGCATTTAGATCCGACCCCGATCCGATGTAGCCCGAGAAGGCCGGGACACACTTATCATACACCACTCCGATCCGACCCCGATCCGATAGTGGCCCGAGTCATCGGATCGGTGTGGTATCGGCAGGAGTGGGCACACATGTCCGACACCTCTCCGATCCTGTCAACTATCACAAGTATTGATTCGAATGCTTTCTTACAAAGTTGATTTTTCGTGTTCGGCAAAATTTTTACAAATTTCAATAACTGCATTATAGCAATGATAACTATTGCCCTAGAAGAAAAAGATGGGGAAACTCGGAGATCTGAAAAGGAGAAAGAACATGAAAAGACTGTGGGTACACACTGCTAAGAAGAGAAGATCTGCAGATGGAGAGTTCCGCACACTTTTGCCCCCTCTCATGGATGATAAAATCAAGTTTCATCAATATTTTAGAATGTTATCCGAAACCCGTCCTGCACGATGAAAAGAAAATAGACTGCGCAATCGGAGCGGAGTCGGATGAGATATCGGAGACGGATCGTAGTGGGGTGGGACACCTGCAGGAGATGTGAACTACGGCATTCCAAAACCATCTTTTATTTCCCCTCTCAGACACCAGTTCCACTGCATGATCGGAGACGGGTCGGAAGGAGGTCTGACAAGTGTGTTCTGGCCTATATACGTAACCACAGCTTCCAGGAATGCGGTAAATATCTGGAGTAGAAAGGGGGCCTCTCAGGTCTTTTACGGATCTCAGTCTTTATCCAATGGTCTTCGTTGGTTTGAATACCTTCTTGACTGATGTTTTTCCAGAAGCTTGCCAATGCTGTCTGTGACATTCTTAATGTACGGTAGGAATGCTCTTCCTTCTGGTGTGCGTTCTATGCTCTGTTAGTGTTTCTTTTTCGTATGATCTCGTTTTATTTCTTGCTGGGTATACCCATTATTAGCCAATGCACATTCCAAATGGTTAAGTTCTTGAATGAGATTCACTTTTATTACCTTTCGTTTTTGTAGTAGATGATGATTTGATTCTTTGTTTAGGTATCGGTCGGTAAGGGTTGCTTTTCGGTAAAGTCTGTGCCCCAGTTTTCCATTCGGCTCCTTTTCAACAAGCACTTCTAAGAAAGCAACCTGCTTGATTTTTTGTTTCTATTGTGAACTGAATCTTCGGATTAATGGAGTTAAGGTGGTTGTGAAAATATTCTAGTCCTTGTTCTCCGCATGACTCCATATTACGAAAGTGTCGTCCTCATAACGAAACTAGTACGACGGTTTGCACTGTTTGTTTTTTTTCTGGTCATCAGCCATGTGTTCTGGGTAGGCCTTGCTACTAACTCCATACGCCACCTCAGCAGCAGCACTGTTAATCATTAACACAACAGTGAATCGTGTAGGATTATTCCCAGCCGACACGAGTTTCACTCGTTCAGACTTCCACATCTGAAAATGAAAAAAGCCCGTACCGTCTGGTTAGCCATAATCGGACTCAGATGTTTCCCATTGCATTTTCGATTTGTTTGTAGAATTCCTTGTACCATTGAAAATACGTAGTGTTGAGGCAGTGTCGAAAGAGAGTTGTGGTTTCATCTGAAAATTTCGAGTTTATGTAGTGCAGTGCTTCGTTTATGGGTAGTTCAAAACTGATTAGCATATCTATGGGTCCCAATGTGATGATTTTAATCTTCCCAATGAAATAGGTGGAATCTCTGATATAAGTGTCAATTTGGCCGAAGTATGGATTCAGAAGAGAGGCTAGGTACTTTGCAATGCAGTGTGTATGTTGTCGATCCAATTATGGTTTTAAGGTAGATCGTACAACCTTGGTGGTAGTGCCTCCGACTTATGCAGGATTTTTGTATCTGGGGATCTTTCGAAGAGCTTTTTTCTGGTCATGTTTTAACTTCCTGTACGTTCTCCTCATCCTGTCTCTACGTCCTCTTCATCCTCTGCAATATTTGTTTCTTCTCTACACCATATGCAGCACAAACATGCTGTGTCTGATATGGCATCAAAATTTAGGAACAGCTCTCATTTGTTTTTCTCACTGGTTGCTGTCTGAAGACTGCGTTGCTCTTTTGAAGATCCAATACGATGAGCAGGAAAATTCCTGATATCATCATGCTGGGACCAACAGTTTGACGAGAATCGCCGATGAAACAGTCCTACGACATTGCCATAAATCGCCGAATTATAAATTACAATCCTAGAGTTTAAATCTATTTCTTCTCCTAAACTTCACTCTTTCCAAACATTACCTACCCTAATAGCACCATGAAGTCCGATGGTAATTCATAGGACATCCTCTCAGGACATTCGGGACGTCCTTAGGATGTGCAAAATTGGTACCGCGGACGTCCATTGGACATCCGTGGGAAGCACCAATGTCTCGACTTCTCACCAAAATTGGACGTTATAAGGATATTAAATCGACATCCACCTGGAATGTTCATTGGACGTCCCCGAATTACATCAATCGAAAGTACATCTTGGACGTCCTTAGGATGTGCAGAATTATCAGATGTGTTCCAGGACTAAGATTATGATATTGTTGTGGATTACTGGCGAAATCAATTTGGATGGAACCAGATGTACTCACTAGGTAAGCTCAGCACTCTCTCAGAGTCATTCAATTCGGTTTTGTACATGTTTAAAGGATACACACAACTCTACTTGTCTTACGGAAACACCTTTTTCAAAACAGTGTTGAATAGGTTAGTAATAACATTGTTTATATAGAAGATAGTTAGTCAACCTTATGGGATTATAATTGGATCAAAACGGATGCGACATGTAGATGGCGATAGTGAGCTCGCATCATGTCGTTACTTCAGTGATCTGGCCTCCAAGTCATGTCGTAACTTGATTGAAACAATGGGACAGCATTAAATTCAGGGTTTTTTGAAGGAACCTGCATTAAAATTACGTCAAATATTCATGTTTGTAACTAATCACGCTAAATGACACTCGCGTTTGCGTCCACTACCAATTACACAGGCATTGACTAACTATCTTACTTCTATATAAACAATGGTAATAACTATTGAGTAGTATAACAAAACTTTTATTTTCATTTATAGATATAACTACACTGAATGAACACAAAATAACGTACAGAACAGTCACTAAACTTATTAATCACAAAAGACGATAGAAAAGCCGCCATAGCTGGTAAATACTCATTAATTGTCTGTCAATTCGTCAACACTTCACTTGAACACAGAACACAAAACACAGAAAACAACTTTATGCACGGAATCCATACATAGAGGAATTGTTCGGTTTCAATCCGTATACGAACAAGAGAGACAACATAATTTTTTTATTTTTATTGTTGTGAAACAGTGAATCGTATTGGAATACGCACAAACTCAAGAATATGGCCCCTGATGACCTCAATGATAGTGAAAAGGGTTTTATTTCACATGGGTTGTTTTCGCTAAAATGTTTAGCCCTATTGTAAATATGCGATCCATTTTATACCTCTTCTGTAAAACCACTGGTACTGGGTACACATGGAGGCCTAATTATTGTAACTGTCTTCGAATTTTGTTTAATTTTTATGATCATAGATCCTTCATCTTTGAATGGATGCACCTAGGAAACATTCCGAAAGATGTTCAATCCAGGACATACCAAGGAAGTCCTCGCAGGGACATTTTCTGAAATTCACTGATTAGGATGAATGTCCCCGTACCAGGACCACCATAGGAAGTCCTTTCGAAGACATGCCAAAAACATGCCAACCAGGACATCCAATGGATATCCTAGAAAATTCTACAAAATATATCCGAACCAGGATATCCCAAGGAAGTCCTCGTAGGGAGGTATTCTAAGATTAACCAATTGGGACGTCCAATATTCATTCGTGCGGGATGTTCCTAAATGTCCCGTACCAGGACAACCATGGGACGTCCTTTCAAAGACATGCCGGAATACTTACTAACAAGGACGTCCGATGGATGTCCTAGGAAACACTACAAAATATATCCGACCCAGGACATCCCAAAGACGTCCTCGCAGAGACGTTTTATACGATGTACCGATTGGGACATCCAAAGGAAGTCCTTTTGGGAAATTCATGAAAATGCACTGAATCGGACGTCCCAAGGACAATGATTTTAAGTCCCGGAAATTCGGACATGATTTGTACCAAATAGGGACGTCCCCGGGACTTGGTGTGCTATTAAGGGTAATTTCCCGTTAAAGTAGTCAGTCAACACTGTAAGTCTATTTTTGGCTCATCGCCGGAAAATTATCAATTCCTCTAATGTCTAGTTATCATGTCTATTCCATTGGCTATGAGGACTACTGTATATAGACCGTCAGATAGTGACAGATTTAGGTGCCCCATTTTCACATACAAGCCTCGAATAGGGTTGAAAAGTAAGTCGATGTTGAGTTAAATGAAGGGAAATTTACGAGTGGCTCGTGGGGAAAACATATGGAAAAATCAAAAAGAATTTTCATTAAATTTTCCAACGCCACTCATTCGCGCCACTCAAGCCATTATGTTTTTCGGTCTAGTGACGATGTAGGTTTTCATAGTTTCGATGGGCTTGCGTGGGAAAATCTGTTAAAATCTAGATTTTTCTTTACAAGATTACAGCCTTATTTTACCCCTTTAGCCACCTTCAACACTCAAGCCTTTGATCTTCCCAAGCCAGGTTCTACTAATTAATGATTAGATGAACACGGCTCGCGTTAAAATATGGAAAATCTAATTTTCCATAGAAAATCGAATTTTCCATATGTTTTCCCCAGGAGCCACTCGTAAATTTCCCTCCATTTTACTCAACATCGATGTACCTCTCAATTCTATTCAAGGCTTGTATGTGAAAATGGGGCACCTAAATCTGTCACTATCTGACGGTCTAATACTTACTATAGCTAGAAGAACATTACCTCATTAACCCTGTTTCAGCAGGAACTGCTCTAGAGCTGTCCCTGGTACCAGAGCAAAATATGTTTGGACACACGAAAGGAGACAACTGAATCCTTGAAACAAGACCTTTCTTTCTTTCTGGCAAAAATAGGACCGGTTTTGATGCCCCTTTGCATATGCCTCTCTACTTGGGCACTTTGTGTTCCCATTCATTTTGGGTTCAGCTGCCAGCTTTCCAAGCGTTATTTTGCAGCTTGCTCAAGCTAAATCTTTTGGACGTCTTCCGGGTTCAATAAAGTGTTCAAAAATGCGGCCTTCCTTGATGCACCAGCACCAGCATATCTTCCAGGCACCACCTACAGATGAAATCATCTTCGATGAAGACCATGTATCTGTTCGGGTGATTGTGTCCAGTTAGATAAGCTTGAGATATCATCTACCAATAGAGAGGATTTCCTTTTGGAGTATTTTTGATGGTTTCATTATAAGGAGCTCGATTTTCTCATGCCTGGTATTTCCTGGTATGTTTTTATGAATGCTCTCTGTTGCAGATTTTCCATTGCAGCAGCAGCTAAGCTGTTGGTATTCCTACTATGGTTTGTGACCCAATTGATGGTTTTCCTGATCCCTCCTTGGCTAGTCTGTTTGCCTTTTCGTTTCCGAGAACCAGGGACGGATCCAGAAGGTGTCTTAGTGGGAGGGGGGCAATAAGCTTGAGTTGAAATTAGAAGTGGCTGAAAAAGAGATGATGAAGTAAACTCGTAGGAGGGAGCCTTGTCAATTTTGCTCTCAAGCACTTGCTGACATTGGATTGAGGTGAAATTTTGCACATGTATCAGGAACCGATGACACAATGAATGAGAAGTAAATGAACTCCCCTGCCGCTCTCAACGCTAGATACAAAATCCGTAGGAATTCTGAAAAATCTCCCGCTCCCGTCCTCCTCAAAAACGTTTCAAAAACTCGCGAAAATAAAATCGGAAAAATCCGTAAAAATAGTGAAAAATATTGTACCGTCAAATAATTTAATTTAAAAAAATAGTACCTGAAGGCTAGATAGAGAACACGTAGGAATTCGAAAAAAGTTCCGATGGTTTCCTCTGACGTACGTTCTATCTTGCTTGAGTTTTTTTCCTGTTGCAAAATGGAATTTTTTTAGCAGAATGTCATGAGAAACACTGCGAATATAGGTCGCATGAGATCGCACGTGTGATTGTTTAACACATATTATTCCAGCCCATAAAGTAGTTGTTTTTCAGATAGACATTTATCTATGAATACCCACTTCTCACATTCGGTAGGATGTGACGTATTCTAGCTTGATTTACAGCCTTTTTTGGAATAATCATTGAAAATATAAAGCGTTGAATTGCAGAATATACTAACCAAGTAACTTGATTTCAAGCACACCCAAAAACTATGGTTAACATTCAAACAATGAATGGTTATATTGAATGAGGTATTCAGCTTTCAAAATAATGAAATACATTCAAGAAATGCAATATAAATAACCAATGAAATAGCTCGGGCAAAATTAAACCAAAAATTTCATCTGAAAAGAGACATGAACACGAAAAAAAAAAAGATCTGGCGTAGAAACAGTTTTCAGAATTTTTCACAAAAAAATGCCCATTTCAGAATAGAAAAATATAAAATAGAAATTCATTAATGTATTTTTGAACACTTGAAATTATAAAAAAGAATCTAGGAAGGAATAAAAAGGAAACAAATTTTTTTTCTACAAACATCAAAAAATAACGTTCTAAAATGAGTAATATGGGCATATTACTCATTTTAGAACGTTATTTTTAATAATAATAAGCTTAATATGAAAAATAGTGTTGAACTGGCTTAAGAAGAATGGGTTTTTCTAGAAGTATATTGTGCATTTCAACGCCATAAAGAAACATTTTCTTCCTCAGCTATGATTTTGCATGAATTTTCATCATGGAATTTTCATAGCTTCATCGCAACACCTACAGGATGTTTCCAAATGACGCTTACAGCGTCTGCCTGTAGATAACTCGAGCAAAATTGGACAACATAATATGAGAAATGTGGGGTTCAGCCTGATTACTTCTCGAAATACAGGGGATCAAAGTTAAATAATAGATAATAATTTGATAACTTCAAAACGGAATTATATATTAATTTGAAGTCGTTTGTAAATGTGAAAAGAAATATTCTAGTGTAAAATGATGTTTTAGATCTAGATCCAGTGTAGTGCAGTTAAAAGAGTATGTCCTCTTTTTCCCACCATTTTCTATACGCTCATGATACTTGAAGCTATTTTCAATTATTTTTGTATCATCTAACAGTTTTTAGGTGAAAACGAAACACTAAATACCGAAAATCTTTATGTTTTTAAGATATTTAATGTTTTTATGAAGACTGCAAGACCGCTTTTCATTGATGACCAATCAACCAACAATATTTTCTTGAGTTTCTTGAATAACTACTTTACCACTATAATGATCAGAACATGGAACAGAAAATAATTGAAGAACTGAATAATATCCAGTGTGAACATAATTTTCTGTCAGTCAAAGACCAGTGTTTTGACGCTATTGATAATTGTAGCTACATAGTGAGCTGTGGATGTCAAAGATGAACGGCAAATATCTTTCTGTTTAAGTCAAAACAAAAATAAATTATTTGTAATTAAATCTATTTGTGCAACTTCAAGACATTTTTTGGTATGATGGATTATACTTATAAAGAAATAAGTGATATGCACCTAATATACGGGGAAACCAGGTAGAATGGTTGACGTTCTGATCACTTGTATAGAGGAAATTACCCAAATCAACTTAGATTTGCATGCCATACAACGTTTGCTCAAATTGACAGGAGATTGCATGAATTTGGATGATTCAGTTTGAAATTAGAAGGTACCGGTAGAAAACGAAATGTAAGATTTGTGCAGTTTGAGGCGGACATTCTCAATCGTATCGAAAACAGACCAGAGTTAAGCACACGTACCATTGCCAAATCTTCAAATGTAAGTGAAAAAACTCTGTGGAAAGTTGTGAATGAACAACAGGACAAAAGTAGTATCTTTATAAGTATACCCGAGTTCATGTGCTTCAACCAACAGATTGTCCTCAAAGAGTGGCATATGCCAACTGGTGAAGGCAAATATGTTTAGAAGATAGGCAATTTACCGAATTTATCTTATTTACTGATGAAGCCAAATTCACATATGAAGTAATTTTCAATTCAAGAAATAGTCATGTTTGGTTGACGAAAATCCATGTGGTATTCGAGATCGGGGATTTCAGGAAAAATTCTCGGTTTATGTGTGGGCAGGCATTCTTGGAAATTATATACTGGTATAACAAAACGCTATTCCGGTGAAATAGAGTTTCATCACAGCTGATACTAATGATTGTTAGGCCGAGCGATGCTTTTATCAGCGTTTATACACATTTACTCACCTATCAAATCTCAATCTCCGGAAAACCATATCAGGAGCTGCTGCCAGTTTGGCACACACACTAGTTTCAATTAATCAGGTGTCTTTATCAATATTGTCTTCAACACTTTTCTGGATTTCAATCTATCCAAATATTTATCAAATTGTTATTTATCAATATCTGGGCCGGAGGCCCAGGAGGAAGATCAAATTTAACTTAATAAAACAAAGAAATCGGACAAAATCATATATTATGCAGAAAGAAAAAAAAATAGAACGCCGGAATAACAAAGAAGTTTAAAATTTATACGTTCTCAAACCAAACCCAGTTAGAACCAGTGAATTGAATGAAATTTCATGTTTACGTTATTAAATTATTCAAAAAGGTATTATTCTTACTAAGCATTGAACTGATATTTCTAAACAGATCATCTACCAGAAAAGGTCACGTTACTAGCAAACATCTAACTCTCTCAAGATTTGAAACAGGACTGAAGTTTAGAAGCGTAAAATATCTGACCTCAAGTTAGCCTGGGTCTCGTAATCCCAGTTTCTATTCAGGCCTGGCAATAAATTTGAGGGTTGTTCTAAAATTAAATAGTGAATTAACTCTCTTTTCGTTTTCTTTTACAATTTGCTCATGCATTTAATATTTTATAACTCAGATATTCCGACGTTACGAGAAAAAAAACATTTTTCGCATTATGAAAAAAACTCTTTCAATTTAGACAATTATTCTTATTTCTACTTATTCTATGTTATGGATCTTTCTGTAACACGCATTTATGGTTTAAATCAATTTTCTACATGAATATATGACGTTAACTCCATAATGAAACTGATTATTAGATAAAAAATATTTTTTGTTCGAATTATTGAATTCCCCTCGTATAACTCTCGAGTCTATATTGAAACGATGCTAATCCATGTGCGAAGGTTTTGTACCATTCTCGGTATCGTAGATGCTGAATTTGATGGCTTCCGGATGTAGATTCACTGCTTGCCCTTTTCGAGCACTTTAAAAATTAATTTCAAGATTACGTTTTGTTACACTGGCTCCATTTTTCACCTGTTTTCACCATTTCATCCTTGATTTTCACAATTAATAAATTTTTGTAATTATTTTTCTTGTTTTCATGTTGTATGTATGATGATGAAATTATCATTCATTCGAATCTTTTTTGGGAAAAATTTATGTTTATATTTAGTACCCACTATTTGCTGTTATTGATGATATTGTCGCAACTCAGAACTCGTTTGGCATTTTCGAGAGGATTTTTAGCTGTAATTCACCCAACCCACATTCATCCAAATAATGAAAGAACTCATTTTTTAAAACAAATTAATATTTATTGAAACAAGAAAATTAAATAAAAGAACGAAGCTGCTACACTACAGGACAAAAACTAAACGAATGAATTATGAACAAATATAGGTATAAATATAAATACTACTTACAATGTGCTGGTGACCAGCAGGGCCAGAGATGGGGAGATGCCAAACATTTTTAAGCAATAATTAATTTTCGAGCTGCCTTCAACTCAGCTGACGAGTGACGAGTGATAAGAATGAAATCATGAATGCATCTTGACCTGCCCAAAAGGTGTATTTATAGAGAAACAATATGATGAGCTTGCATTTTTCGTCGGGTTTCTGCACGGCATAAAAGTGCTTACCTTCTCTGTGCAAGTCTGTGAATTTCGAGCTAGTAGTTTATATTTCTGTATCCAGTAATTGTATAGATTTTGATGTCTATGAACTTGAAGAATTAAACTATGGAATTATGAATACAGAGTGTTTTGATTTTAAAATTTAGAAGTTGAAGTTGAGGGATCTTGAATTTGTTTAATTAGATTTGGCTTATTTTATGATTCTTTTATATACGTGACACTATTGATGTTTGATTTTTTTAGGTATCTGATATTGATATTTGATGTTTATTATTTAACTCAATTTCATTTTAATTTTTAATTCAATATCTAATTTCTACCAAGTACTTGCCTGGTTTTGCATACGTTCTACGTAGGTATATGTGTCGGGTTGAATGGAAGACCAGTATCTCACATTTTCATAAGTACAGCGGCTGAATGCCGCCTTTTCGTATCAATAATGATATGAATAAAGACGAATTATTATTATTATTTTCATATTTTTTATCTAATAAACGATATTTACTGTAATTTTTTGGGAGAAATCCTGCCTTACTCATTGAAAGTCCATAATATAATAGAGCAAATATGGGTAATGTATGGTTTCAGCACGATAGGGCATCGGTGCATTATTCTCAAGCAGTCAGTCAGCTTTTAACCCAACAATTCGGAAATAACTGGAAAGGGCGAGGTGGACCCAATATGTGGCCTGCGTGGTCACCTAATTTGAATCCAATCGTGTTTTTTTCTGAGGGGTTTCATGAAGTCCCTTTTGAACGATACGATATAGTAGACACGGAGGAGGAACTGGTAGCAAGAATCCCTGCGACTACAGAAATTATTTCTGGCAATCGCGAGTAATTCCAATTCCGAAATCTTTTGCAGTCTGTTGGCTCTTTAGATTAAAATTAAATTCGGACCGGTTGTTATTAAATTTTATAAATTGTATGTTATTTTTATTGCAATTTATTCACGACCTTTCTGATGACGACTGTAGAGTAGTTTCTTAAAACGTCGGCTTTTAAGAAATATCATTTTCTTTAATCTGAGACCTAAATCCCAAAAACTACTCTACAGTCGTTATTTTTATTGCCATCAATTGTTTTGTTAAAAAAAAAATGGTTTTCAAAACATATTTTCATCCTGTTACAATTTTCAATCATTGAAAGTCTAGTGGTTATGAAAAATTAAGAAAACATTATTAAATAAATCCAAGAAAAATATTGTTGGTTATTTCATTGATAAAAAGAAATCTTTCAGACTTCATAAAAACATTAAATACCCAAAAAAAATTAAATTTTCGGTATGTTAAGGTTTTTCGTTTTTTACGGGAGAACTGTTGAGCAATACAAAAAATAAAAATAGCTTCAGATACCATGGGCGTGGAAAATGGTGGGAAAAAGGGGATATACACTTCCAACTGCACTCCACTGGATATGAAATATTATTTTTTACTGAAATATTTCTTTTACATTTAAAAACGACCTGCTGAATTTTGAATTGATATAATAATACGTTTTGAAGTTATCAATAAAAAACATTTATTTTTTTAAACTCTAACTCCTTTTATTTCGGAAAGTAATCAGATTGGACCCCTCAATCTTTCTATCAATTTGTCAATTTTTACGAGAGTTATCTACAGGAAGACCTTGAAAGTGTCATTTGGAACCTTCCTGCATAAATACAGTATGAAGGGAAACTTATCATGATTTGGGATTTTGATCTCAAAATTGTAAAGAAGGTGTTGAATGTGAACTAGGCTATCCCTCGTATCAACGGATCGCTTGGTACTGTAGTCGAACTTTTCCAATAATATAGACTGACTTAGAGACGAAGAAAATTAAAATATTTGGTGCTAATGTGAATTTCGCAGGCCGTACTAGCCTGCGCATTGTTTCGTCCCTCTATTACCCCAAATTGTACAACCCTCGTTCCCGAAGACACCCTCAACGAACTTTCTAGATGTTTTTATATTTGTAAATGTATTATCGCTCAAATCGTGTAATAAAATGATAAAAATCGTGAAAAAGTATGAGTGTTGAGTAGAACCAAAATGTATGGAATGGCGTTACACTTTTTATTGTGACAGTTTGGTTCAATTACTTCATTACGAAAATATTCAGTCATCAATTTTTAGTCGCGTCATATACGATTGTCAACCATTTCCCGAACAGCGTGTCAATGATTCAGAATGATGGAAGACAAAAATGATTGTGCTCGAATTGTAAAGGTGGATCATCAATTTATTATTTTCTCTGCCAAATTTGAATCAATACATTGTTCATTCGGCAGTCCTTCCAATACAAAATTCAAATTGATTGAATGTTCAATTCTGAAATAAAACCTACTTTCAATTAAATTATATCTTTTTAACAATTGAGTAATAATCGCGTGTAATTTCAATAATATAATAGAGGTTTGCGGCATTCAGACAGATTTTAAAATTCCAGAAAAAAGATTCTCCTCGAGCAGGATTCGAACCCATGACCTCCAGATCGCCGGTTTGGTGCTCTACCAACTGAGCTACCGAGAAGACTTGCGTTCCATCTGCAAATCGGGATTCCGCTTTTTCCTAGAATTTTGGTGTTAATAATGTCACCTACAAACTACGGCGTTTGTAGGTGTTGGGAAAGTTAGTTATTAGTGGGGAACTCATTTGCTTCCAATGATCATCAAGATCCTATTTACCTTTCACACCTAGCATCGTCGACATATAGCGATATTCAGCAGGGATCGGGTGTGGATGAAAAATGAAAGGGGAGTTTGTGTCTGTGATATAAATATAATAGAGGTTTACGGCATTCAGACAGATTTTAAAATTCCAGAAAAAAGATTCTCCTCGAGCAGGATTCGAACCCACGACCGGCAATCTGGAGGTCGTGGGTTCTGGAATTTTAAAATCTGTCTGAATGCCGCAAACCTCTATTATATTTATATCACAGACACAAACTCCCCATTCATTTTTCATATTCAGCTATTAATTCAGTGGTCGGAGATCCACACCCGATCCCTGCTGAATATCGCTATATGTCGACGATGCTAGGTGTGAAAGGTAAATAGGATCTTGATGATCATTGGAAGCGAATGAGTTCCCCACTAATAACTAACTTTTCCAACACCTACAAACACCGCAGTTTGTAGGTGACATTACTAACACCAAAATTCTAGGAAAAAGCGGTATCCCGATTTGCAGATGGAACGCATGTCTTCTCGGTAGCTCAGTTGGTAGAGCACCAAACCGAGAATCTTTTTTCTGAAATTTTAAAATCTGTTTGAATGCCGCAAACCTCTATTATATTTATATCACAGACACAAACTCCCCATTCATTTTTCAATTTCAATAATATTAAAAATTTTGTATACTTGACAATTTTACAAGAAAATATGACTGAAATTAAAGAAAATACCTCAAAGAACACAGAAATGAGAATATTTAAAAAAATTGATCTTCCCAAAATGAAACTTCGAATAAGCTTCAGTAGTATAACAGCAGTATAAATATTTTTGTAGTAAAATTTTGGATTACAGCCGTTCCAGCCAGAGGGCGTATTCTAATCGGGTTGTTTGTGACCTGAAACGGCAATGCTACTGGTTGCTCGGAATTGTCAAGATAGTACGTCACAACAATTTGCAATGGCTCGAGAAAGAAGCCATTTGAATTTTGTCGACTTTAAATATTTTTTTTAAGATTAAAAAAATTAACAAATAGAAAATTTCCAAAAGAGTTTTTACAAACTGCAGAATCCATCAAAAATATTTTTCAAATTTCTTATTCTCATCCATTTCTCGAATTTTTCGACTTTTTCTAATGTTTTTGAAAATATCAAAAATTAAAACTTCCATTTAATAGTATATTATATAAAGAGAGGAGTTTATGAAAGCGTTACATAGTATAATTTTTCTACGAACTCATATTCAAATAACTAGACTATACAGTGTGTCCCACTTACCATGTTCACTATGGGTATCTTTTTAATGGTGAGAGATACGAGGTCGGTTAAATGACACCAAATGTGTAGTTTATCAAGGCCAACTATAATGTGAAAAAATAATCTGATAAAATCTATTCGTTTTTGTTTTATACGCAAAAACAGATTTTGATCATTTTCATGTCTCCGTAACTTCTTTATTTATAAAAATATTTTAATAGGAATTTCTTATTCTTATGGCAGTTTTTTAATGAGATTTCGAAAAAAATATGAAATTCATACCAACTCTTCTAGAATTTGAGATATCAGTACCAACTTTCATTTTTCAAATGTAGGTCATAGCTCACTATAACTTAGTTGTGAATAACTTTTTTTTCTCTTACAGATGATATGTCACATTAAAAGTTTTTTGCTGATAACAACGGAGTTATCGTCATTTATACAAAAACAAGAACTATTTTGAAGTCGCCATCTTGAATTTATAAATTTTAACAAAAAAATCATGATCTCCGACCTCAAAAACTCCCACATACCAATTTTGAATGGAATCGGACCATAATCACAAATCTTGTCCTCCATACTGGAGAAGCCGCCATTTTTTATTTTTTATTTCAATAAATATTTCATAGTGCATTGTCACCGGAGTTATGAACATCTGCCAAATTTCAAGTTATTAGGACCGCCAGAAGTGGGTCAAAATTGAATGCAAGAGACATGAAAATAATCAAAATTTGTTAATTGCGTATAAAACAAAAACGAATAGATTTTATCAAAAATTTTTTTCACATTATAGTTGGCCTTGATGAAGTCCACATTTGGTGTCATTTAACCGACCTCGTATCTCTTACCATTAAAAAGATACCTATGGTGAGCATGGTAAGTGGGACACACTGTATTTTTCTCAAGTTCATTTCCCCTCATGTCATCATGACACTTTCAATTGATAGACCAAGATCAAGTCTGTCGGGTGGGTTTTTAACCACTGAACTCAAATAGTAACCATAGTGATGTATTTGAAGAATATGGAAGTCATATGGGGTAATATTTTCAAAAATTTGTTTTGAACGCAGTTTGTGAATTTGTGATTGATAGATCATGTAGCGCGACACACAGATATGTGTCACGCTAAATTTTGGTTATGTGAGCAAAAAAACGTGTGGAGGTAATATTCCGCTACAATCTATAACATTTTTTTTTAATATTTGCATAGATTGGTCTCCTGAACAAAACATTCAAATGAAATTTTTCTCTCAAGTAATTTCGGAGTTACGGCCTTATTTTTGAATGATATCTGGCGTTTTCTATTCGTGAAATACACTTTCAAAATGCCTATACAATATACACATCTATTCTTAGTTCACTAGTTTCAAACTTTTTTTATTGAAAACGGTAATTTTCATCCAAAAATTCTTTCTTCTTCTAACAATCACAAAACAACAAATTCATGCTGTTTTGTTTAGTAAATTTCATTCATGTCAGGTTGGTAACTTGAAAACCAGTCACCGCCAACTGTTCAAAATCAAAAGAAATGGCAGCTTCTTGGTAAGGCCGAAGCTGAATTTGCGACGTTGCCAAGGTAATTACAGAAATGTTTATTTCACGTATCACATGAAATATTTTAGTGAATGAGTAGTGGACGAATTGGTTACTATAACAAATACATTTTTCTATCATCACTTCTAATACACATTTAAAAAGTTGGTACTTATAATGTTTCAGAATGAATGCAAACTGGCAGAATTTAATGGGCGTGACAGATCACGGAAATGTGCGCAAACATATGCATACACATAAAGGTACGGATCCTTCCATGCGGCCGGCGCACACGGCGGCCACAGTGCGTCGGCCGGATGCGTCAGCCGGTCGATCTTGTGGTTTCTTCCGTGCGAATGTCGCGTACGGCAGACGGACCCGGTTTTCCACCGCTGGTGCTAGTTACCAGTAGTTGAAGTGAAGAATGATGATCTCTCCGACTTTAATTGTCATTAAAAGAAAATGACGATGAGGAAATCCTGCAATTAATTGACTTGGAAAAGAGCAATGCAGATATAAATCTAATATTCAAAGAAAGGCGTGAAGAGGGGTGTTTTGTAACATTAATTATTAATCGACATCTGCTTGAGGATTAAGTCAAAGAACCTCTCGCACAATAGCATAGGAAATTGGCCCACAGTGGGATTTGCTTGAAATTTACATATGCTATTGGCATTGAGCTTCTGATCGAATGTTCTTATGGGCCCAATCTTCTAAGACCAATGACTAAGGTCTCAGGGCCAGTTTTTCAAGTTACAGTTAATCTCCAGATTAACTAACTTATGGTTAGAATGTGATCGTTCAAACATCATTTAAAGAATTCACCGTCTAAACTATTAGTAAGTTAGCTGTAGCTAACTGAAACATAAAAACTGGCTCCCAGGGCCGTATTTACTATATGTGCCAAATAAACAATGACACTTTTTTCTCAAGTCCACAATTTTTTGTTTCCTATTAGAATTCAATTAAATAAGAAATATGAAAAATTTCAGCATTTTTCTGTTAGCACAAGTCCTCTGTGAAACATGTTTTGTCCCACAACAACGTATTTATTAAAACTGTATTTGCCAAGTGATCCACAAAAAACTGAATCGAATTGATTTTGTTACAACTTTTTTAATTCTTGACCTATTTCAGTGGTTGAAGGCTCGTTTGATAGATAAGTATAGCTCTCTTCGTGTACATAACAACAGTGTTCGCCATCTTAATATCCAAGATGGCCGGCCTAACCTATAAACTTTATGTAGGACTAATGGTGGATTTATGCAGTAGTCATAATTTTTTAGCCATAAGGAAAAATATTCGTCAATGATTGGTTGCAATAAACGGTTCAACCAATCATTGACGAATATTCTTCCTTATGACTTGAAACTTATGACATGACTGCTGCATAAATCCACCATTATCTTGTAACTTTTTAAAAAGCGAGTAAAAAGAAAAACTAAGAATTGAATCAACGTTTTGATAGTTGAAATCCATCATTTACTTTCTGAATTATCTAACTCTACAGACATTACAAGGAAATAGTTGCATGGGATTTATTTTCACTTTTTAAAAATGAGTATTTCAGAAAATAAAACATGAATTGAATAATTAACTTTAACTCAAATAATTTTAACAAGCATATGCATTTTCAATAACATAAACAACAACTGTCAAAGTGTCAAATTATAATATTTGTGTGTGCTCATTTTTTTTCCTAGTCTGTTTTGATCACTTTGGTCATTTTTTGGTTCTATTTAGAATCAATACCTACACTTCAGTCCCGAATAGATTGCTAGTGCCGTCATGGCATGTAAACATGAAAAATAGCAAATCTCTAAAAAAAACTGCTTCAATGTTTTACTTGAATCACATCAAGCTGAACTGTTTTGAATAAAACGTTAATATTGTAATGCTTTCGTCTGACCACTAGTTCAAAGTTTCTTTTTGCAGATATTACAACAAATTGTACATTTAAGTTTGATAGCATTCCTTAATTTGATTTTTAATCGATTCTAATTTTGATTTTTGTTTGTTGGGCACCTATACTAACTACGGCACTAAGAGCTAAATCATTGGTCAGAGAATTGATCAGAAACTCAATACCAATAACATATGTAAATTTCAGGCTAATCCCACTGTGGGCCAATTTCCTATGCTATTGTGCGGAGCCCTTTAGGGAATATTTCAGATTAAACAAGGAGTAGTTTGAGTACATCTTCAACTTAATAAAAGATTATATAATAAGAAACTACACTGCTTCTGGAGCAGTGCTGTCGCAATGATCGCAGTCGTTCACGGCTGACGTGTACGGCCGCCGCTTGGAACGAAACAAGTACATTCAAAAACACGTATAGCAGTAGGTTGCGGCCGCCGCACTGCGGCCGCCGTGTGCGAGGGCCGCATGGAAGGAACCGTACGTTAAGCGCACACGCATGAGCGTTAACATGTGCAATTTATGCAAACGAAAATCAGCATTCGGATTCATGAAAATGAACAACACTTTTTATATTAAATAACCTACTTAATGACTAACTTAAACCGACCGACCCGACCTTATGCCAACTTAACCGAGCTTACCCGACCATACCGTACGGTTAGGTTGTGTCTCGTTTTCGTCAAGTTTCTTAAGTTATTATTTCTGCCCAAAAATTGGTCTTTTTCAAAAAATATCTTTTGTGCATTCAACATATCAATATCATGCATTTGTTTTCAACCTAGCTTTTTTGATAACAAAAATTAGCCAGTTTCAATGTTTTTCACTGAATCTAAAATTAATCTTAAGGAGTTGAAAAGAGTACAATACGACGTTGTCAGTTTCCCTAAAATTCCCGTATACTGATGAAAATGAAATTTTTGTAGAGAATCAATAGTTTTCAGAAGTATCGGCGCCCTTAGGATTGGTAATTTTCTGATCATTAATGATGAAACTTCAAACTTGACAATTCGTGCATCCAAATCACTATTTCGTCCATTTTTTCTTCTCAACCTTGTGTAGAAACTCTCATCCCTTATTGCCTGGCGTAAATTAATAATACGCGAGCAAAGCAAGCGTGCCTAGCCGATATTTAGAAAATCCTCTCTGGTATATTTGCGAAATTTCAACCAAGCGCGCGCTTTCATCCAAAAAATACGCGAGACAAGCGAGCGCGCTCGCCATACATTTTGCAAATCCGCGAGCTTTAATTGTCATTGAGTAGGTTATTTTATGTAAAGAGTGATCTTTATTTTTGTTGAGTAAAACTCTGATTTTTTTACTGCGTATGCATAAAGGACCACGCACAAACCTTATGGGAAATGGCTTTCGGTGAATTCTGATGATTTTTTGGTATGATGAATTTTTAAAGTCCTGATCAAAAGTCTCCATGGGCACAACGAAAACTGAATGACAGTTTTTGAGGAAAAATTGCTCAATGTCGGCAAAATGGGGAATTTGGTGGTAAAACGGGAGAAATAGACCGTGCTATTTTGCAACTTCATACCTCTTGGAAATTGTGGCAAGCGCTTGAGCAATTCTTTTATGGATCTTGTGTCTTCACTACACCGTTTGCCAATAATTGCAGCCTATACAGGGTGACGCATAAAGACATATTGCGAGGAATGAAAACATAATATTTAGAAAAATAGAATGAAACAATAGATTTTGAGAAAATTTGTGAATGGATATGGATACGGTTATAAAGAAGATTACTTTGATATATAGGTGCTGGTACAGGAAGAAATGATGGAAGTTAATTGTATTACACATGGAAATCGAAATGGAAATGAGGTGGAACCTCATATAATTTACTGAATGCGCTTGTCCGTGCAACAAAGTCTTTCATGGTGTTTTGTTGAATAATTATTATTTCAATACATATTATTTGTTGTATTAAAAATCCACAACATGCTATTCTTTAATAAATCTTCCCACACGTTTTTTCGTACATACAGTGACCGCCAAAAAGTGTGTACCAATTGGGAAAAAAGTTTATTGGTAGAGTACTGGAAAAACATTTCTTGGAAAAAGTTTGTGCATGTCCGATAACCTAAAAATCGATTTTAACACATGTCACGTGACCACTAGTATGGCGGCAAATTGGGAAAAAATTACATGAAGAGGCCAAAAGTAGGGTAAGATGGCACAATTTCCAAGAGGTACGAAGTTGCAAAATAGCACGGTCTATTTCTTCCGTTTTACCACCAAATACCCCATTTTGTCGACATTGAGCAATTTTTTTTCAAAAACTGTCCATTAGTTTTCGTTGTGCCCGTGGAGACTTTCGATCAGTACATTGAAAAGTTCATCTTACCAAAAAATCAGCAAAATTCACCGAAAGCCATTTCCCATAAGGTTTGTGCGTAGTCCTTTAACATATTAACGCACATGCGTGCGCGCATGTGAATTCACATGTTTGCGCACACTTCCGTGATCTGTCACGCCCTTTAAATTCTGCCAGTTTGCATTCATTCTGAAACATTATAAGTACCAACTTTTTAAATGTGCATGAGAAGTGATGATAGAAAAATGTAGTTCCATTACTCATTCACTGAAATATTTCATGTGATACGTGAATAAAACATTTCTGTAATTGTTGTTTTAAAAAAAAAATTGTTTTGAAATTGTTTTTCCGTTAACCAGCTGTCGTCCCCTTACGAACGGCAGCCCTCAAAAGTCGAAACTTGTGCGAGCTAAGGATTAACGAGGTCCTACCTTTTTACGTGCGATTCCTAGCACGATTCGAGGAGAATATCGAAAGGAGGTCCGTTGGTTACCCATCCAAACCACGGCCTCGCATAGCATTGCTTGGCTTCAGATTTCGGTGAACCGGCACTCTCCGTTCGAGCAATCCCCGCGTTACCTTGGCAACGTCGCAAAATCAGCTTCAGCCTCACCAGGAAGCTGCCATTTCTTTTGATTTTGAACAGTTGGCGGTGACTGGTTTCCAAGTTACCAACCTGACATGAATGAAACAATTCACAATTCACTAAACAAAACAGCATGAATTTGTTGTTTTGTGATTGTTAGAAGAAGGAAGAATTTGATCAGTCAACTTCTTCAAATTGTGCCAGTCTGCATTCTTTCAGAAACATTATAAGTACGAACGAGTTAAATGTGCAGTTGAAGTATTGATGTGAAAATGTAGTAGTTCAACTCATTTTTCATTAGTCATCCACTAAAATATTCTATTTAATCCGTGAATTGAATATTTCTGGAATCACATTGGCAACGTCGCAAAATAAGGTTCACCGTCTCGAGAAATCTGCCATTTTTTTTTATTTTGAAAAGTTGGCGGTGATTGATTTCCAAGTTACCAACCTGTCATGAATGATGTCACTAAACAAAACAGCATGAAATTGTTGTTTTTGTAATTGTTAAAAGAAGGAAAAATTTCTTGATAAAAAGTCTTGAATCAAAAAAAAAATTGGGAAAGTGGTGAACTAGGGCAAGTATATTGTGCTGGTGAAAATAAAAAAGGCATTTTGATTGTGTTTTTCACGGAAGAAACGCTAGAAAATGCCACTTATCATTTAAAAACAGGCCTACATCTCCAAAATTACTTTAGACCACCAAACAGTTCATTTGGATTTTTACTTCGGGGGACCAACCTACGTAAGAGCCAAAAAAATATTTTTTTTATCGCTGGAGGCGTCCAAAAACCGGAATTCTATCATGGAAAATTATGAATACGTGGAGATTTAAAAAGAGTTCGTCATAAAAAATTTAAGAAATACCACGGAGGGATGATTTATATTTTGTGAAATATCATGCATTAGTCAATTTTCTCAATTTCAAACACATTCAAGATGTTCGTAATTCCTTATTTTGAATTCTCTCTTGATTTCATTCAACTGATTTCTGTGCTTACTCAAACTCAAATAATGATTCACTTGATGTTAGATTTCGGGCAAGTAATTATATGTTTTATATTCTCATTATCGTTTTTTTAAGGAATTTTTTCTGGAAAATCTGTCGAAAAAAAACACTCGAGCTGTATATTATTGTGGTTTTCTCTGAAATGCCTTTCCGTCAAATTTCCAAACTTGCTAAAGTTAGCATATGATTAGTATAAAATAAAAAAATAGTAAAATATTCAACAAAAAAGTACCTCTCTATGGTTGACAGCTCAATAATGTTCATCAATTCTGTACCATTCAAATACTTTCATGAATACAATCAAAATCATGTTTCATCCATGTATGAATTTAATTTATGAAGTAGAATAATTCAAAAACGTTTTATTTGTAATGAAGTAATTATAATAAGGAACCCGTAATTCGCACAATAGGAAGTTTTACAACGTTATATAAACATGTGATCTTTAGAGATATCTGAAATTTTCGAAAAACGTTTCGTTAAAAATTCCATCGTCAGGCTTCCACAAGCATAGAATGGTCACACTTTCATTCGATATGCCTAGAATATTGGTATGTAACCTTTTCGGGAAGTTGATATGAGTCCAACTTAAATAAGTCTACAATATAGATATTGTGTAGACACAATAGACAATTGCAACTGAAATATCTCCCAAGATCTATCAAAGCTCAAGTATAGCATAGAATTATTTCAATCTCAGCTACTTATTTCGAATGTAGAACAATTTTAATCTGTTATAACTGATACCATTCACATGTTATTATCTTATTTTGATGATTTTATTTAACAAAATACACTTACAGTCAAACCTCAAAATCTCGAATTTCAGAAGACCTTCATATTACTTTGACAGATTACGAGTTTGAAGAATGGCAATGAAAAAATAAGTATTTTCAAATGTTTAAATTTCATTCATTCATTGAATGACTGTTCCACTTCTGAGGTCACTTGTTGTTCACTAATATATTTTTCGTTCAATCGAGCTGAAGGAATTTCATCTTCTTGGTCATAATATTTATGTATCCCGAAACCGGCTTTTTGAAACAATTCTGGCTTATTGTTTTGATTATATTCTATACCGTGGCTACAATATTAACACAATTCAGATTATCAATTGGGAATAGAGGTATAGGTTTCGAAATCGTTCAACATTTTTTGCAAGACTGTAATAGTTGTCTCAATACTCAACGTTGTCAAAAGTAGGCTATTTCTGAAGAGAGTGCAAAAAAAATCTGCCTCACATGCAAAAAAAGTACAGACTTACGTTGTTTCAATGACATATCATGTGCCTGTACCTGACTCATCAAGATTTCCTAATATAGACGATTCTTTTGTTTTTTTTTCAATTTAATTTCAGGTAGCCATGAAAAAATCAAGCTTTTGGAGGTTTGATGACTTTTATAAGTTACTTATAAATAGTTACTGGCTGTGTTTCGAAAAATATCCCAAAATGAATGCATATATTGATTATTCAAACGAAGTTCTTATGAAATTATTTATTATATACGGAAAATGTGATACCGATGAACGAGAGGAACTTTGTAAGATTACAAAATAATTTCACTATTTCTCAAACTCTCCAGGAAACAACTGTACCAAAAAATCAGCTTCTTTCTCATCTCATATTTCTTGGTAAAAAGCTATATTTTTCGATTATCACGTGTATATATTAAAAGGGATTCTACTTTGAAAGCCTAAATTTTGGTAAATGTGTACGGATGATTTTCGTTATTTTCCAAAGTTCGTTGTACCTACTGAAGCAAGTGATACATCCAAATCTTTTTCTGTTAAATGAATGGAAGCTTTTGAATGAACATAAAAATATGCTAAAACGGTAACAATATTGTCCTCGTTTGAAGGAGGTTGACAATGTTTCACTTTGAGTAAGGTTATTCTGGACTTTCATTGTCTAAAAAAGAACAGAGAAAAATTCAATTCTCTGCAAGAAGACACAGAGCTGAAGAACAGGACGAACCTACCAGTATGTGGCATTATGGACCTGCTAGTATGTTGCCTGCGAAATTGTTACTTTCAAGAAAAAGACCGCTTTTTCTCCCAGGAAGACGGACTACCGATGGGATCCCCATTATCGCCCTTGGTAGCAAACATCTATATGGAATGGTTTGAAACTTTTGCTACAGAGACAGCCCATAAGAAACCTCAGATGTGGTTGAGATATGTTGACGACACGTTTGTCATATGGAACCACGGAGACGAGGACCTTGACGTCTTTTTGGAATATCTGAATAATATCTGAAAGTCCATAAACTTCACGATGGAAATAGAGACCAAAGACGGTTTACCTTTTCTAGACGTGAAAGTTCAAAAGAACAATGATAAGTGCCGAACATTAGTAAACAGAAAGCCGACTCATACCGGACAATACCTGAAATTCGAATCGAACCATCATGGTGCTACAAAGAGAGGGGTTGTTCGATCGCTGGTGGACCGTGCCTACAACCTATGTAACACAGATAAAAGTCTTACCATCGAACTGGACAATATCAAGAAAGATCTGCGACGAAATGGGTACCCCAAAGAACATATAGAAGAGGTTCAAGCCCGCAGGGGGGACAAGAACAAGAAACCAGATGAGCCGAAACAAGCCACCCTGTGCGTTCCGTATGTTACAGGTCTATCGGAAAGAATAAAGCGAATTGGGTCGAAATACAAAATACGGACATGTTTCAAGTCAGGTAACAACTATTCGCTGCCATCTCACAAAGACGAGACCACGTAACGCTGAGATTGACTCCAAAAACTGCATCTACCGCATCCCTTGTGAATGCGGCGAAGCTTATCTTGGAGAAACTAAGAGACCACTTAGCGTTAGACTCGCTGAACACAAGAGAAACACTCAACGAGGAGAAACATCAAAGTCAGGGATAGCGGATCATGTCTGGACGACCCAACACAACATAAAATGGACTGAAGCCGAAGTCATCCATAAAGAAGAGGGCTGGTATAGAAGGAAGTTCAAAGAGAGTGCATATATTATGAACAACAAAGTATTTAGTCAAGCTGGCATAGAAATCCGTAATGTGTGGAAACCCTTAATTAGTGGCATGGATCAATTGAAATTGCGATAAGAATTAACAATGCTGTACCGGAGGGGCCTGGCACTGTAGTTAACAAGCTTACCTGAATACCGCCAAATTACCCCTAGGCTAATGACACAAAATTATCCACAGCATATATAAGAAGTATCCTTGAGATTGTCGCATGATAACGACTGTAGATTTTAACAGTTGAAACGTCGTGATTAAAAATTGTAGAGAATTGAATTTTTCTTTGTTCTTTCTTAAACAATGAAAGTCCAGAATAACCTTACTCAATATTGTCCTCATTTGAAGTAACAGATTTTGGTAATGACAGCTTTGAGCCATAGTTGAGAAAATTATTTTGTAATTCTTCAAACTGTGTCACGTGCATTGGTATCATTTCAGAATACATTTGGTTACATTTTCTGCAACTTCTGGAAATGATTTGATCACATTGTCCATGTATGATACAAATTTCATAAGAACTTCGTTTGACTAATCACTATTTGCATTTATTTTGAGAGATTTTTTCAAACACCGTCAATAACCAATTACAAATTACTTATAAAAGTGTTTAAATTATCATAAGCTTGATATTTCCACGGCTACCTAAAATTGAATTCTTGAAAAAAATATTTCTCAAAAAATCGGCTTTATTGAGAAAACTTGATTGAGAAAACTTGAAGTATAGGGACATTTTATATCATCTTCAAGGATTTTTCTCCATGTTACAATTTATCGACTAATATACCGGGGGTTTCATTTGAGAAAACAAACTTTTGACCACTTTCAAGCATAACGGAAATAATAGTAATTTTAGCAAGCCCTGTAAGATGGATCCATGTCATTTACTCTCACAATTTCCTCTTGAACAAGTTGCTCTCGCACAAATTGCTCTCATTCAATTTGCTCCTATGTTATCCGCTCTCACACAATTGAAATTTTCCCTCAAAGAGTTAGGTCTTATTCAATTTGTTCTCATGTTATTCGCAGTAAAATACTGAATAATTCAATTAAATTCACCTCTTGGACTCTAAATTTCAGTGGCATTGTCAATTCACTTCTCTTCTATATACTGTTAACTTCAAGGCATTTGTCCAGGAGAAGGGTTGTGATGTGTCTTTTACCTTGTACGTCCTATTGAAGATGACAATCCTGGCTTGATTGACATCGTCTAACTTTTTCAATCTATACAAGTGACAAGTAAAAGACTGTATTATGTTAAAAGAATCCTGCACATTATGCTCCTTAATTGCAAATGTTTCTTTTTCCCTCGACCAGTGAATGCATGCAAAGCTGGAGTTTATGTATCGGCGTGCATTGCCAACTCCAAGATCCATCCAAACTTCTACTCTTGCTTGCAGGTGTTCCATATTCGCTAACATGATGACCACTATATCAGTGAGAGTGGAATAGAAACGCGGAGAGGGAAATATAGGCATCACGCAGCTGCACGCATTTAACTTTATCGACGAAGTTTTGTTATTTCGGCTTGCGGAAATAGTCAGATTATATATTTTACGTTATCCTTGAATTATTTCCTTCAACATAAAAAAATGTAGCTACGCTCGAGAATGTCGAGATGACGTTTTTTTACAACTTTGCTGCCATCCCCTTTCTATACGTCACTCTCAAATTGTCAGATTAGTGGAATATACACTTGTTAGCATGTAATTAACTCACCCTACCTTGATCTGACACGATCGAGAATTTCTGATGATCAATATTTTTTTACTAATCTGATCCTTTATCCTTCACGGGCGGCCTTATATATGGGGCTCATATTTGGTGGAGGTACTTAACCGGGTACAAGGTATCCCCCTGTATATTAATCTGCCGCGCTTTAGTAAATCCCTAAATCCCCGCTTGGGCTCCCCTATTATTAGGTAGGTTCTGCAACAGTTTTTCTTGTTAAAATGCATTTTGTGAGGAGTAATTTTTTAGTATGATTTAATCAGAACGAACTAACCTTACCTAGACATTTTAGTGCGTGGAAATTTGCGTGGTCGATGTACGAAACGAGAATCGGAAAATTCATTAATTAATTCAGTCTACCAAACAAGCATATTTCAGGTAATTTTTTGAGGTGTACGAAATGCGAGTGTATGAAAAACGATACCATCCACACCAACAAGGCCTTCTTTTAATTCGTCAGGTACAATCCACTTCATAAATCACAAGTAAATAATGTTAAGAGATTGTGAGTGAGAGGAAATTACACGAGAGCAAATGATCTGGGAGGAAATTGCCGGGAGCAAATAACTGGAGAGTATGTTGTCCAAGGCGATATTGGGAGGACAAAATGATCGAGAGAATATTGTGCCAGAGTAAATGACCTGTTTCCCTGTAGGGTATGGAGACGATTTATTGGTGTAAATTAAGTGTAAATTAAGTGTTTTCAGTTTTTCCAAATAGTATTAATTTACTGAAGGTATTAGGGCTATGTTTTGTACCATATATTTAATACAAATTATTTTTTATCGACCAAATAGTTTAACCCTTAACTACTGTGGTGCGGTCACCGTGCCTATTTGAACATCTCTAGTATTAAGCTCCTTCCTAGTTGTATATCTTTGGGCGTCTCTGTACCTTCAAATTAGTGTATTCTGAGAAGGTGGCCGGGGTAGTCGCGTGTTACGTGCTTTTTTGTTTTTGAATTACATCGAGTTGAAATTTTTTTGCGGTAATAGTGACCTCAGCACAGAATTAGTGTAACTTATTCTTGCCGTGTTTGTTACTGAAGAACATCTGGAAGTACCCATGGAGAAACTTAAAAAAAGAAAAACTTGCTATACTTGTCCTTCATGACTCAACAGAAAAACTTTTCACTTGTGTTACACGTGTACCAAGCCTATTTGAGGTGAATGTTCAACATATATCTGTATAAACTGCAAGTCTAATTTGTAATTTTTTACATCGTGTGATTTTTGTGAAAATAATTTTTTTTATCAATGTTTTTAATTTTTTTGTAAGTTTATACCTCTGTCCTACGAAAAATATTGCTAGTTTCATTTTAGGATTACTATTTTTTGTTAAATGTTTAATAATAAATGAAATATCCAATTTTGTTAAATAAGAAGCAGTTGACCAAAAAAATAAAATTTTGTATAAAAGATGCCCGGTTTTTAATGGTATATATTTTATTTTAATCAAAAAATGTTCAATTCATATTATTACAATAAAATAATATGAAAAAACTCAATTATATAATTTTTTAAGGTATATAAATATTTCGGTCACCATGACCGCACCACACGCGCACCGTCATCAAACTTGTACCACAGTAGTTAAGGGTTAACAATAAAAGGGCGATTCTATAAAAAATTCAATATACGAGGTATTCAATTTGAAAAAATAAAGTTGCTAGGACTTTTTGATAGAAGCGGCAACCTCGCAATGCTGAAAATGTTTTAGGTCAATAGAACAGGTAAGGAAATAGACATTGAGTCATGCAGTAGATCCGTACGTTAATTGCCATTTTACTCACGTGAGTAGAACAAATATAAAGTGCACAACTCTAAAAAAAAAAAGACAAAGACTCTAGGAATATCATTGCGAAAAATGAGTAATAAAACTTGCTGTTTTTATACCAATTCTATTATAGAAGTGGTATAAGAACATAGAAAGTTTCAACTCTAGAAAAACGTCAAAGTAATTTGCATTCGAGAAACGTTTTGAAAACATAAGTGGTTGAAGTAACTCTGCTCCGCCACTAAAACTCGAGGTTTCAATTTTTATTGTAAAATTTTATATTATTGTGTTATTGTGTTTGATAAATAAATCTTTAGTATAGAAAAAAAAAACTCAAATTAAACATCGTGGTAGTACTTTGGAGAATATCTCGGGACCAAATAGAGTATTTTCAATATGGAAGTGTGTCTATTCTACGTTTTCTCAATAATATCGACAATTTCAGGTTTTGCTAAATCACCAAAAATCCATCAGTTGCATGTGTATATTATACAAGACTATGGTATTTTAACGGAATAAGAAAAATGATATTTATACTTAATATAGAGGCTGTGTGTTAGATTTAGTTTCATTTATCCGTGGTAAGACCAATGTGTGGACACTTCAAATTGTGGACACAACTAGTATAAAATATGTGAAATTTGCTGGGCGACTGTTATTCTTTCTTTCCGACACCTACTACTGTAAAAACATGGATAATTTAGTCGTGGTTAGCTTGTTTTTATGTACTGATTTAAAGTTTTATTTCGTGGAGGATATTCGTTTCTTAAAATATTTTTTTGGGGATTCCAACCACAGTCCAAACATGAAAAAATAATGAAGCAATGAAACCTGTAGATCTGTAGAAGGTCAAATGAATCAATTTGCCTCGATAGCCCATGCAATAGGTATAGCTTTTACCTAAAAATAATGCGGAAGAAATCGGTAATATGGTACATTTTAGAATCTTAAGGAACATACTAAGTTTACGACACTAATGGCCGATTTCACCAAATGATTCCTAAAGTTAGGAAATACCTAAATTGGATTTAGAAATACCCAAGTACAATTTGCGTTTCACCACACGTTGAGTAATGCTTAAGAGTGATAGAAAATACCTACGTTAGCACTTTTATGCATTACTTAACGCTTGGTAAAACGCAAATTGCACTTCGGCATTCCTAAATTTGATTTCCTAACTTTAGGAATCAGTTGGTGAAATCGGCCATAACCCTCTTAATTCCTAGCCGCCATCTTGGAAAATGGCGCCCAAAATCCAATTTCTTCAAAACAACCTTAATTATAAAGAGAAACATTCTCAATTGAAAATTGAATCAATACATGACTCCTCTGGAAATGGAAAAACCCTACGATAAAATTGAAGTTACTTTTTGTAATATCTAACAGAAAACAACTACTTCCCCGGCAAAAGCCACGCTGGGCATTGAACTACATCTGATAGATATTGAGAAAGACCCTATATAACTTGAAGAAAAATCTGAAAGTGAACATTTGCATTTTCATTCAGATAGTTGATTATTTATTGAATGTCCAGTTTCCATTGGAGACTCTCATCTATGAATGAGATAAGGGAGAATGTTATTCAGAAGTATCACTCACAGAATAATTGCATCTCTTTCGCTAGGCCTCCAATACATTTTGGTCGACAAAAATCTATTTCACTCTTCTAAGATCATTAGGGAGGTCGGAAGAATTGAAAAACATACTCTTCAGAAGCAATTTCACACTGTAATGAGGAATTCTTGGACTATTTCTTGTAGGGTGAAACTTTGAAAATATTTTTCTGACATAAAACCTGTCATGGGTATGGCATGTTGATTTCATTGAAAATATGAACAGGATGTTCATAAAGTCAGATGATTCCACAACTGACTTTATGAACATCCTGTTCATATTTTCAATGAAATCAACCTTAGTTGCGCCTTGAAAAAATGTTTGAATAAAAATTATGGTGGATGGAATTAGGTATCGAAAACATTTGTTTGAAAGATTTTTTGGAAAAAAATTGTTCTTTTAGTTTAGTGCCACCTTATGTATAGTGTTTTTATAGAGCCTGGATGAATGCCTCTTTATTTCTTGAAATTGAAATCATCATTAATAGTGTACACGGTGTAGAAGTTGTAACCCGATGATTTGCGATCATGGAAATCACACGAGATATAGAGAATTCTATTTAAATTACTATGGTGAAAACTGTTTCTCTGGCACACATACAGATTTGGAGTAAATGGTTTTCTTTTATTGAGAAATATGATGGTGGCATCACACGGTATAAAAGTATGATTTATGATAATGAAAACCAAATGATTGATTGATTGACACGATGAAAACGGTCGCTCTGTTACCCATACAGATTTGCAGTAAATGATTTTCTTTTATTGGGGAATATCTTCAAGGCATCACACGATGTAAAAGTTTTAACCCGATGATATGCGATAATGAAAATCGCACGAGATATAGAGGATTCTATGTTGATTGACACGATGAAAACCGTTACTCTGTTACTCATACATATTTGCAGTAAATGATTTTCTTTTATTGGGAAATATCTTCAAGGCATCACACGGTGTAAAAGTTGTAACACGATGATGTGCGATGATGAAAATCACATGAGATATAGAGTTTACCCTGAAGATTACTACGGCGAAAACTGTATCTCTGTCACACATATAGATTTGCAGTAAATGATTTGATTTTCTTTCATTGAGAAATATCATGGATGCATCACACGGTATACAAGTTGTAACCCGATGATGTATCATAATGACGATTACATGAGATATAGAGGATTCTTTGTAGATTGACACGAGGAAAACCATTCCTCCATTACCCATACAGATATGGAATAAATGACTTTATTTTATTGGAAAATATCTTCAAGTCATCACACGATGTAAAAGTTGTAACCTGATAATGTGCAATCATGAAAATCACACAAGATATAGAATATAAATCCGTTCCTCTGTTATCCATTCAGATTTGCAGTAAATGATTTTCTTTTATTGGGAAATGTATTCATGGCATGACACGGTGTAAAAGTTATAACTTGATAGTGTTCTATTATGAAAATGTAGATTACTATGGTGAAAACTATGTCTCTGTCACCCATAAAGATTTGGAGTAAAGACAAAAGGCACTTAACACTAAAACTATTTATTTTGTAGAATAATGGTTGGAACTTAAGTTTAAGAAAATTCAATCCACTATAATTATTATTATTTTTAGGGCGTTCAAAAAAAATTTTGGGCACCATTATTCAAGATTGCTTGAGAGGTATGGGATCGCAAACTTAGTATCTTTTTTATGATCAAAATGTACTATATTACCAAGTTTCATCTCTTCCGAATTTTTTGTTTTTTTCATTTCTAACGTCCTGCTGCCTGGGATATGATAAGTTACTGCGTTAACAAGACATTTTATTCTTGAACTTAGTTTTTTCATACAGTCAAATTCTGAGTACTTTAAGTTACTGACAAAGTTTAATAATTTTTGTGGTAAGTTGAACCAAACAAAAACTGTGAAGAAATTGTTTTCATTCGTTCTCAACTAAAATGGGGAATATTGTGAGATTTTCGTCAACATGGTTTCAACTATGAACCATACAGACCATAAACAAGTAAAATTAGGATTGAAATAAGAGAATACACTTAATTTACTATTGACGAAATTTCACTCAGATATGGTGATGCTGAAAAACTATTGATGCAGCCACAATAACAACACTTTTCGATGAGATGTAAACATTTTCTAGATAGAATTATTGAAGAAATCTGAAAGAAGCAAAAACATTTTTTTTATAAAAAATATATTGAGAGATTTAAAGTCTAGAGAGAAATTAAGTGAAAAAAAAAAATGATAATGAATTTTCGACGTGACCATCATCTACTTCAGTACATCATCTAGTTTTTTGAATGAATGAATTTTGAGAAACTGTATCGAAGGCATTTCTGATCCTCACTTTAATATTGTCAGGAATTATCAGTGTTGTACTGTAGCAATATTCTTGATATAAACTGATAATAAGAAAGTCCAAGAATGTTAATCGGGGGATCTTGCTGGCCAGTTATAAGTTATAGTTATGGAAGGTTGATACGTCTGTGAACAAATAAAAAAGTTCATTTCGTTGCCCACTTTCTATTCTAGTCTGCTGTCAAAGTTCATTCAGTGCAGATATTGATGCACCTAAATGTTGCAAGGGTGATATTGGAATTTTCTAATAATTCCTGTAACACTTCATTGACTTTTACCTGTTCCTGTATCAATTATAGATTACAATACTTCAAAATTGTGTTTCTTTCTTACTACACATTTTTTTGACAGTATGCTCAAACAATTTTCGTAAAATTCTCCAAAATTCTCCAATGGTTAGAATAATGTTGATTCTTTCTTTCGAGTGTGAAACAGTTCAAATTCAAATGTGCAGTAAGTGTAGTTGATAATATAAAACACATTGTGTAATATAACAGTTAAAAGTTGAAAAAGATTTGAGTGACCGGTCAAAATTTTTTAATCTGTCATAGCTAATTTCAGTGATATTGAATTTCTTTGTCGACGTTACATTTTGAGAGAAAGTTAAAAATCTCAAAGAAAGTTGAGTATTGGGCATAGAGATACTGCAAAGTCAGCAGATAGTCTCTTGAAAATTAGGTAACTTTTATACTTCATGCTCTTTTCAAAAAGCTTTTATGAAAATCTTCATTTTCGAAATCTTTTTCAAATCGACACAAATACTTACCCAAACCCATTTCTGAAAAAAAGTACATTCTGCCATTTTGCCGGAGACTTTCAGCTTGATCCACCCTGTATAGCGCATGGATATCAATTTCTTGCTTCTGTGTCGGAAGGAGAAAAAACAGTCCACAATCACAGCTTGTATGAAGATGTATGGTAGATTTTTGTTCCACCAGTGAAAGTACAAATGGTAACGTTACCTACAGAAAAACGACTCCAGCAAACATTCGTTTCAGTATACTAGTCCGGTTGCCAAACCATATATTTCATGTTAACTCAAAATTATGGTAATAAGTTTTTTTTGACTTCTGAATTAGTACAAGGACATATTGAGCTGCAAGAAAATTAATGATGACATCCCGTCACCCTTGTGCAACTCGATATATTCAATATGGCTTTCTCACTTGGAGTATAGGTATGTTGTTTTTTATTTTGTTTCAAACTTGGATATGACTACTTGAATCAGAATGGGAGAAAAATAGTATATTGTACAGTGAGCATGAAATGGCATACATTTCCCAGTAGTAGGTATTACAAAATTTCATACACTCACCAGTGGGAAATGGTCATTGTACACTATAGTTTTTTTACGAATCACAATAAACGAAATCTGTTTTATTTTTCATATCAGATATTATTATACTTAGGAACCTTACGACATGTATCGTGCAGAGGTCAAAAAAAAGCAATACCTAAGAAATACCCACGAAGAAGTAGATATGATTCTTGTACACAAAGTTTTCCTAGCTGCTGATAATGGAGCCAAGCAGATTGCCATCATATCAGATAACACAAATGTTTTTCTGCTATATTTGTACTTTTACAACTTTAAGAAGATACCTGCAACTGTTTCAATGAAATCCCCTGTTCAGGGTCGCACTCGAATTGACATTAAAGCATCTGCCATTAAACATGACAAAATAATATCTAATGTGGTAGCGCTTTATGCTATCACTGGCTGTGATACTACTGCCATGTGTTATGGCAGTGGCAACATTAAGCCATTAATGTTTTAAAAAGAGGACGCTCCTTGTCAGTGGCTGGAGATGGGGATCTACATGCGGTGTGATATGAAACAGCAAGCACATAAATTGATAACTGCATGTTCGGAGCAAAGAAATACAACACAAGTTCAGAGGCTCGTGTGAAACTGTGGGCAGACAAAGTTGGGAGTGCGTCATCACAACTACCGAAACTGTGCTCACTGCCACCAACAAGTTCAGCCTTTGAAGAAAACCTCAAGCGAGTTCACTTACAAACTTGAATTTGAAAAAACTCGATGGAATCACGGCTTCTATAAGAATGAAAACTTGAAGTGCCTGCTACTCACAACTTTACCTGAGAATATTGAAGTTGCACCTCCGGAAATTCTGAAATTAGTTATAGGCCAGTACCAAAGCCTTCAAAAATGGTAAAAAGTGAAAAAAAAAAATAGAACAGGATGATACCCATTGGAAAAGTGAGAAAATATATCAAAAAATAAAAAAAGTTGAGGTAGGGAAGTGGAAGAGGGTGAGATTTTAGTGGTGGAAATTGGATTATAACATTTTCCGGCAAAACTGCAAGTTCTATCGATAATAGCAAAGTTGTAGGAAATAGAAATATTTACAAATTTTACACATAACCTCAAAATTTATGCAAAAAATCCAAAAATCCGAGTTTTTATTTTTTTATTTAACTCCCACAAAAAAATCCAAGAAATTTGTTGAAAACTCACGTTTTTCTGACCCAAACACACTATAATTTTTTGAATTTGAAATATTTATTGTTTCACTTCAATTTGATGTAATACCGAAAAAGCACCCTAATTTTCAATAAAAAATGCTCACGTCAAAATTTCTAATTTTTGAAAAAAATCGATGTGGTTTTTGTTCGTTGAAATTTCTACTCTCTGATGGTATGAAAAAATATACATTACTATGGCAAATTTTCTCAAAAAATGCAAAAATACGAAAAAATTCGAATTCGACAATTTTTTTTATTAATAAAATGTTGAACTATTTGTTAAAATTTACACTTCTGTTACTTGAAAAATGTTTACATATATAGACAAATTGAAAAATTGCAAATCAAAATATACTACTATAATTAACAACCAAATGAGTTAATGAACTTAATACCTTATAAGAAAGTTGTAATAAATTTTTTAAATATATGCGTAGCTGCCTATTTATTGCTATTTTAGGATGACTTTTACACCGGAATAGCCTACGGAAAATGTTAACCCATCAGAAGATATTTCATAGAGAAGTGGGTAATGGACTAGGAGGCTCTGAACCTAATATGTTGCTTATGTCGTGTCAGCTGCAAAAACCGTTAGCCAGTATTTGAGACACAGGGCAATGAACAACATCGTTTATGAAAATACAGCTGTGAAATGTGGCTGCCGAATACAAAGTTTAAAATGCACAAATTTATGTTCAAATTATCATGGATTTGAAAAACGCTGCAATGTTGAAGAAAAAATCTACGAGAAAGTTTATGATTCAGATGAAATTGTGGATGAAGAACCAATACAAACTGTAAAAAATATTGGAGACGAAAACGATAATGGTCTTGAAGATTTCGAAGATCTACTAGAATCGGGAACATTTGTCGAATCTAACGATGAAGAAAGGCCAACAAACAAGCAAAAACTAATGGAATTGATTAGAATTCAAGATAGAGTATTTATAAAGATAAAATCCCCTTCAAATCATATCTTTAATATTTTCGCATGTTTTTTGGAATCTCTATATTTCATAGATTTGCTTTTCAGTTTATCAATGTAACACGGAAGCTTACATTTTTCGAGTAATTGAACTGTAAATTTTGATAAAGAACTCAAAATTTCACATTATGGTTTAAAAAATTGTCGAGTTAATGTTTTTTCGATTTTTGCATTTTCTGTGAAATTTGCCATTATAATATATATTTTTTTATACCATCAGAAAGTAGAGATTTTAGGGAACAAAAAGCAGATCGATTTTTTTCAAAAAGCAGATATTTTGACGTGAGAATTTCCGATTGAAAGTTAGGGTGCATTTTAGATTTTAATCAAAATAAGTAGAAACAATTAATATTTTGAATCCAAAAAATTACAGTGTTTGTGGGTCATGGAAAAGTAAGTTTTCACCAAATTTTTTTTTGTGGGAGATAAAAGTCGGTTTTTTGGATTTTTCGCAAACTCTTTGAGGTTATGTGACAGGAGTGTTGATACAAAAGTTGTGAATCCTTCCATCACCTACAACTTTGCTATTCAACTTTTTCCGACAGGACTCGTAGTTTTGCCGGAAATCGTGATACACCGTTTTCCACCCTTAAAATATCACCTCCTTCCACTTCCTGACCTCAAATCACCCGTAAAATATTTTTCTTTCCATTTTTGTTATATTTACCTACTCTTCCAATGGGTATCATCCTGCTCTAAATTTTTTGGCCTCAAAAATTATCGACTCTGGTCTGTAAGTGCTCTTGTGAAAGTGTATTGACATGTAAGAGCAATAGATGTAGCTGCAGAAGTGCCAGCATACCATGCACCATGTTTTGCTTGTGCACAAATACTCTCTGTTCCAATAATTTGACGCAATGTGCCAAAATATGAGTGGGACAGGATGAAGACAATGTTTATGAACCAACTGAAGACAATACTTTCGTAACGATGCAGATGTTTCATCAGAATTGGTTCATGAATTACAAATTGTGAAAGGCTTTCGCGGCCATCGTTGAATGAATGATGGTTTTTCGGGTTTTTAGGCCGAGGTTTATTTAGATAAAATCTCGACGTTTCGCAACACGAGTGGTTGGCATTTTCAAGAGAATAGTTTACAGCTTCGATCACTGAACACTACTTGTTTTCAATATTTTCTGTTTGCACCTCAACAGATTACCATATATGTCATAAATATAACATTATAGACTGGGAGATGGTGACAGATTTCAGGAGACAATTTTCTCGTTCATGCCTTTGATACCAGTAAAAGAAGTGAAAATTCTGACCAAAATGATGAAAAATTTGAGCGGTCGCCACGTGGAAAAAATTCAATTCCGGCACATCGACATCCGCAATCCTTATGCCACTTTTTTACGGGACATTTATGATGGAAACTTCCATTTTTTTCAATTGGCAGCAGAGAGAAAATCGTCTAAGATTTAAAAAAAATTCACAATTTTACGCCATCATTGGTTTGGCCACGTGCAACCCTTATGCCTATAATTTTTTCTCTGCTATTGTCTATCTTAACATGACGTTGGTGGTAGCGGCGATAAAATTGTCTCAGAACACTTATATTTTTAGATGAAAATCTATTTTTTCATATGAAATCTACGCGGCGACCGCTCAAATTTTTCATCATTCTTGTCAGAATTTTCATACAGTGTGACCCACTTAAGACCGGAGCACCCTTATAAAATCTACATTTCTCAACCGATTCAAATGATTTTTTTTCATTAGGTAGACATTCTAAAAGTCTACTAGGACACCAAATTTCATGAATAAATCTCTATTTCCAAGGCCAACTAATCTGATTTTTCAAGGTCAAAAATCTAAAAAAATTACTAGCGATTTTTTTAGAAGAATTCTAACTACACCACTGGATTCGCGACATTTTCAAATGGTTCTTATGTAAATAACGTTGAAATGCGTCAATCAATAAAAAAGTTATGAGGAAATTAATTTTGAAAAATATGCCGTTTAATCAACCCACCAATTCAATTTCAAAACTTTTATCAGAACTTTGACAACACCACTGGATTCAGGAAGTCTCGAAATATCACTGACTGTAATTTCATCGAAATCTGTTTACAAATAAAAAAAAATTAGGAGATAAAATTGACATTTTCCTGAAATTCCATTAACATATTTTTACAATTTCCAACCAACTCAATTTTTTTTTAGCAGGAAGAGTAACAAAAAGTCTACGTTTGAACAAAACATTTGCAAAATATTCCAAATTTCAGGGTATACTACGATTTTTTTTATGTTCTAATTGCTAAATTTCATTAGCGAATTTTTTCGTGAAATTTCGACTCAGCCACTGGATTCAGCATTCTTCATTTGGGTGAATTCTAAAATTTCATTTGCAAATATTCATTGGCAGCAAAGCTATAGCATTATTAATTTTGATAACATGACATTATTTTTGAATATTTCAGACAAATTCTGAGAATCGAGAATCTGAAGATCGTTGAGATTACTGGTAGAAATTCAAATTCATATCACAAATTGTTCCCGAGTTATAACATCTAGGAACGAGGAACGAGTACACATTCGGAATATAGTAATGAAGTCGAAAAGACAGCTTATCATAAAAATTTATTTAAAACAAATTTTGAAAGATACTGTCAGAGTTTTTGGGTTCTGGTATTATTTACTCATACAGGCTATCCGATTTCTTCCACAAAGTTATTTTGTTTCCCTCTTCGTTCGCTAGTGTCAAAATACAATTACTGAATTGAAAATTTTAAAATGTATCGAACTCGAGAAAGGTAGGCTGTGATGACGTTATTATTTTTAATAGTTATTTGAATAAAACAAAAGTAAGCCCTGACAATGACAGATTGAGTCTCAATTCGAATGTGAGAAAGGTATTGATCAATATTCAATTGCAATAGGACTAAATTTCGTTATGGCTTTACAATTGTCTTTGCCAGAAAAAATTGAAATTGTGCGTCTTACTGGATACAGTGATAGGAGTGAAAGAGAAGTGTGCAGAATATTCAATGATCGACATCCAGATCGCCCCCCTATCAGTAATAGTACAGTGCACGGAATAAATAAAATTTTCAATGAAACAGGCGCTGTATCAAAGAATATTTTGAGGAATAATGTGAGAAGAAGGATTGGACACGAACAGGTTGTATTAGATTACTTTAGGAATAATCCCAATGCCAGTTTGAGAGTGGCAAGCCTAGATTTGAATTTACCAAGGGAAAAGATACGGAGATGCCTACGAAAAAACAAAATGAAACCATTCAGACCCAAAATTTTGCATACCCTGGAAAACGGAGATCAAGAAAAACGACTTGAATTTTGTTTGTGGGCACAAGGAGAATACCTGAGTAACAGACGATTTTTAGAATGTATATTATTCAACGATGAAGCCACTTTCACGACTAACGGTGTTATTTCATCTCAAAACACAAGATTTTGGGCAACCGAAAACCCTAATTGGGTTATAAACTGCAAAAGACAATATTCGGAAAAAGTTAATGTATGGTGCGGAATATTAAATGAACGAATTATTGGCCTATTTTTTTTCGAAGGAACTATAAATGCCATCAAATTACTGGAATTTGTCAGAACTGAACTATGGAATGCTATTCATGATCTTCCTATTGTTGAGCGAATAAACTTACATCTGCAATTAGACGGATGCTCTGTGCATAATGCTGGAATTATTAAACAATGGCTGAATGAACAGTTTCCTCGTCACTGGATTGGTCGAGGAAGTGAATTGATTGGATGGCCACCATGGTCCCCCGATTTGACCCCACTTGACTTCTTCTTGTGGGGTCTTCTTGTACAAAAAGTCCACAAATCCCGCCCAAGAACTAGACAGGAGTTGTGTGAAAGAATACGTCAAGCTTGTAGAGAAATAACACCAGAAGGACTCAAAAATACTGTAAAACAAATTCGAAAGAGATACGAAAAATGTATTGAATTGAATGGTGGTTTGGTGAAAGCAACAAAAATTTGAAATTTATTGATTAGGACCAAAATTACTCAATGTTGTATTATCGATGTCATTTGTAAAATTTGGAAATTAAATCAAAATAAAGTTTTCAGTTCATTCGAAAGTTCTTGGTTGATTGTACAATAATCGATATCTCGACGAGCCGGTTTCTCGACATTATGGATTTTAATTTTTTTCCAAAAATACCATTCTACATGTTATAACTCGAGAACAATTTGTGTTATGAAAGCGAATTTCTATCAGAAACCTCAATGATCTTCTACGTTTGTGTCAACAGTATTGCCAATTCTCAGAATTTGTCTGAAATATTCAAAAATAATGGCATGTTATCAAAATTAATAATGTTATAGCTTTGTTGCCAATGAATATTTTCAAATAAAATTTTAGAATTCACCTAAATGAAGAATGCTGAATCCAGTGGCTGAGTCGAAATTTCACGAAAAAATTCGCTAATGAAATTTAGCAATTAGAACATAAAAAAAATCGTAGGATACCCTGAAATTTGGAATATTTTGCAAATGTTTTGTTCAAACGTAGACTTTTTGTTACTCTTCCTGCTAAAAAAAATTGAGTCGGTTGGAAATAGTAAAAATATGTTAATGGAATTTCAGTAAAATGTCAATTTTATCTCCTAATTTTTTTTTTATTTGTCAAACAGATTTCGATGAAATTACAGTCAGTGATATTTCGAGACTTCCTGAATCCAGTGGTGTAGTCAAAGTTCTGATAAAAGTTTTGAAATTGAATTGGTGGGTTGATTAGACGGCATATTTTTCAAAATTAATTCTCTCATAACTTTTTTATTGATTGGCGCATTCCAACGTCATTTACATAAAAACCATTTGAAAATGTCGCGAATCCAGTGATGTAGTTATAATTTTTCTAAAAAAATCGCTAGTAATTTTTTTTAGATTTTTGACCTTGAAAAATCAGATTAGTTGGCCCTGGAAATGGAGATTAATTCATGAAATTTGGTGTCCTAGTAGACTTTTAGAATGTCTACCTAATGAAAAAAAAAATCATTCGAATCGGTTGAAAAATGTCGATTTTATAGGGGTGCTCCGGTTTCAAGTGGGTCACACTGTATCTTCCACTGGTCTCAAAGGCATGAACGAGAAAATCGTCACCTGAAATCTGTCACCATTTTTCAGTCTATTACTCGTGCTTGAGAAATGTTTATTTTGCACGTTATTCTCCTGATACATATTTAATGGTGTTTCTGAAGAACGCATTCTGAAAAAAATTGTTTTAGACACCAAATTTGCATGAACAGACCGCTTTCAAATTAAACTAATTTATTGCCGCCATCTTGGCCACCATACTGAATGCATGGAGTTTCGCAAGGGTGACTGAATGTCATCATCCATTGTATTAGAACTTGATATGTTCTTGTGAATATTCAGAAGTTGAAAAAACTTAATACAAAATTCTAGGAATTGTTTTTAGCAACCGGAATATAATGAAATGAATAATTTTTTCGAGTCTCAAACCTATTCCCGAATAATTTAAGAAAACTCATTTGTTAGTGTTGAGAAATTATCTTTCTGTATTTGCGATAGTGGTATTATTTTTAAGCTAGATGCTTGCTATGGGTGCTATGGGTTCTATGTACCATGTTCAAATTTTATGTACGTGTTTATTTGTAAGTCACCTGTGTAAGGAAAATGTTTTTTCAGTTTGTCTTCAGTGCAATAGTGAGTGTCGTAGAAATAGCAAAAGTTTGTGCAGAAATACCCCCAATAAGTGTGCATCATTGATCTGAGTAACTAAAAATAATATTTTTCAAAGGTTGATATCACTCCTCTTAGATTGCTTTGATACGCTTCAATGAATGTTAATCATTTCCATGTTATTAATCTATGAATTCAGTCTTTCCAGGAGATCGAATTTGTTTTATCTTTGAGGAATAATTGTTATACAATTATTTATCACCCATTTCCATTTAAACTGATAATGTTTCTACATAAATGTTGTACTTCCTTACTAGACCAAGCTATATAGGTTTTTTCCCCCACGAAATTGAAGACGCAAATGGCCTATGCTAATTTTTAAAAGATAGTTCGTTAATGAAAGCTCCAGTTTTCGCCCCAGCAAAATCGCTTTGTGGAATTTTTTAAACAAGCATTAGTAAAAAAATTAGAACTTCTTTGGTTTTTTGAAAATATCTCAAAGATTATTCAAGGAATCGTTTTACAGTCAATGGAACTTCTGTAGAGATTTATGAAACCTACAAAATAGAGTTCCACATGACCGGATCTGTATATTTTCACTGAGAAAAACTGGGAAAACCTCGAAAAAGAGACAATTTTTTTTCAAATTCATGATTTCTCAAGCTGGACAAACAATATTGCGGAAACTGATAGATAATAATAGCCGGAAAGCTGAGGAACCAAACATGCAACAGTTTTTTAAATGCTGAAATTTTAATATTAGGTCATAAATAGGTTGAATATCAATAGCCTGCCGTCAGTCAGCCAGTTTTTGGAACAACTGGTGATTCCGAACTGTTTTATGAAATCTGAAAATTAGTCTGTGGATAGTAAGACAACTAACAAATTATGCGATCTTAGTCAGTCTGAATAATATTGAGACAGTACGCGTCAGCAGCCCGCCAAACCCGTAAAAAATTTTGGTCAGTGAAAGTGTTTTATAACATCTAAAATTGTTCTTGCAAGTCGTTCATAGTAACTAAAACAAGACTAACATAGTCAGCCCGAAGTTTTATGGAACAAACGCAGTCAGCAGTCAATAAAAGGGTGCCCTAAGGTTCCTAACTACAGGGGGTGATTAGTAAGGTCATTTTGAGAAGAAAACTTTCCATGAACATATGTCCGGAGTTGCTTCGTTTCTGAGATACAAGGTGTTGAAATAAAAAACAATATATATGAAATATCATTAATATCATATAACTGATTTGGTTGAAATTCGGTACATTTATTTCAACTAATAATGCGCTCATTTAGCCCTAACTAGATTGGAATTAGTAGGGTCAGAGGCGTCTTATTGGGCACCACAGCCAAAAATATTGTAAAAAATAGAACGCCACTGACTTTTTTTGTAGATTTAATTTTTTTTATTAAACATTTGGAAATGCAACTCTTTGGTCTCCTATATTTTTTCCATAACTAGCTTCGTCTTCGAGAAAAAAAAGCGACTCTATTGGAGCACCTGCATTGGAGACCAGCTGACATTGATAGCAGGATTTTTCCTACACATATTTTATTTCAAATTGAAAAAGTTCATTCTCGATTTGGACAATTGGTTATTTTTTTGGAAAGCAACTGAAAAAATAATCATGTGGTCTCTTGTTATTTCTACATATCTAGCTACGTTTCCGAGAAAAAAACATAAAATAAACACCAAAAATATCAACAATTGCGATATTACAGTAAATGAACAAAATTTCCACCTTCTGGTAAAATACACGACCGCATTCGACTTGTCTGACTTGTTCAAAAATTCCTTATTACATTGCAATTGTCAATTATCCGATTCCTCAAGTCATTCACACCTAGTACAGGAGTTTCATAAACATGAGCCTTCAGATGACCCCATAAATAGAACTCTAGAGGATTCATATCAGGATTGCGAGCTGGCCAATGTTGTGGTCCTGTACGTCCAATCCAGCGATTAGGGTAGGTGATGTCGAGATGCTGACGAGCAAGAACACTAAAATGAGCTGGAGCCCTGTCGTGCATAAACCAGATGTTACCTCTCACAAGTATGGATTCTTCTTCTAACATAATGGGTAAATGATCTCGCAAAAAGCCCGTGTAGGATTCACCTGTTAATATTTCCGTTAAAAAAATGGGCCAATTAGGTAGTCACCAATAATTCCTACCCGAATGTTCAGCGAAAATTTATGCTCAAAATGATTTTCTCTGATGGCGTGGAGACATAATCTTGCACACAGTGCTCTTAATGTCTTAGTACGCTATCTGTCCTCCGTGCTTCTCTCGAATTTCCATCTGCTAATCCATAAATAAGGTGCATGTCAGCCATTTCAGTGTTAGTAAAATTATTCATGATGGAATCGCTGCTAATTGACAACACTGAATTTCTCTGCTATAGCAATAATGTTGTCACGAAGAACTGAAGCGTAGAGCTGAATCGTAGAACTGAAGTGTAGGACTGGAGCGTAGAACTGTAGAACTCGAGCTGCTAACTGAATAGTAACAATGAATGATAGATGATATACAGTGAGTCTGCTTAAGTTGGATACATATGGAAAACTTTTTTATTATTGACTTTACGGAAACAAGTTATTCTTCATAAAAAGTTTTGCATGGTCTAAAACCCGTGTTGCAACCATCAGATATTGAATTTTATCAATATTATATGAGGTATGTCAAAAGATATGAATTTTACCCAAGAGTAAAGTAACTTTATATTTCACAATATCGAAAATTATTATTATGAAAAGTTATTCGGAATGATTCAGTGTGCAATTACATCCTTCCAATTGGAAAATAATTTTTATTAATTTTTTTTTAATAATCAATATTACATTTATCATTTTTATTTATGTTAACCTTTCCATCCTTTCATTGTCTAAAAAAGAACAAAGAAAAATTCAATTCTCTGCAATTTTTAATCTACAGTCGTTATCAAGTGTATAATGCGACAATCTCAAGGATACTTCTGATATATACTATGGATAATTTTGTGTAATTAGCCTAGGGGTAATTTGCCGGTATTCAGATAAGCTAGTTAATTACAGTGTCGGGCCCCTCCGGTACAGCATTGTTGATTCTTATCGCAATTTCAATTGATCCATGCCACTAATTAAGGGTTTCCACACATTACGGATTTCTATGCTAGCTTGACTGAAGACTTTGTTGTTCATAATACACGCACTCTCTTCAAACTTCCTTCTATACCAGCCCTCTTCTTTATGGATGACTTCGGCTTCAGTCCATTTTATGTTGTTTTGGGTTGTCCAGACATGATCCGTTATCCCTGACTTTGATGTTTCTCATCGTTGAGTGTTTTTCTTGTGTTGAGCGAGTCTAACGCTAAGTGGTCTCTTAGTTTCTCTAAGATAAGCTTCACCGCATTCACAAGGGATGCGGTAGATGCAGTTTACGTGGTCTCGTCTTTGTGAGATGGCTGCGAATAGTATTACCTGACTAGAAACATGTCCGTACAAGCTTACCTGAATACCGGCAAATTACCCCTAGGCTAATGACACAAAATTATCCATAGCATATATAAGAAGTATCCTTGAGATTGTCGCATTATACACTTATAACGACTGTAGATTTTAACAGTTGAAACGTCGTGATTAAAAATTGCAGAGAATTGAATTTTTCTTTGTTCTTTTTTAGACAATGAAAGTCCAGAATAACCTTACTTTCCATTCTGTTTAGAAATAAATAAGCAAATTTTCATGAAACAAAATTTTATAAATGATAAATGTTCGGTATTGATAATTTGAGAAAAATTTGTAAAAAAAATAATTTTTACAATTAGAAGGATATAATTGCATATTGAAACATAGTTTTTACTTCCAACTAACTTTTTATAATGAAAATTTTCGATATTGTGAAATATAAAGTTACCTTACTCTTGAGAAAATTTCATATTTTTTGACATACCTCGTATAAGATTGCTGAAATTTGATATCTGATGATTGCATCTTGGGTTTCAGACTATGCAGAACTTTTTATGAAGAATAACTTTTTTTCGCAAAATCAGTAATAAAAAAGTTTCCCATATTGATCCAACTTAAGCAGACTCACTGTATATCTGAATGATGTCTGAACTATGTTTTGCTGGGCGGGCGTATTCTCCTCACCAAAAACCAATTCCTACCTGTAAAAGCAAGGGTGTACGATAATCATATAGGTGATCTCCTTACCAAACTGAAATTGCAGGAACAGGTAATGAAGTAGGTATATTATATTAAATATATTCCTTTTAATATATACAATTCAATTTCCAGGCACTCTGGTTCGATTATACTAAATAATTTCTCCTCACAAAACGTGTGTATTCAATTTCCACGCATTCAAATATCTACAAGTCAAAATATAAATTGGTGAGGAGAATACCTATGGGATTAACGACATCCCTTAGTTTTGGTGAGGAGAATACCTATAGGATTATCTGACCCGAGCTGTCATAGTAGCCTAATGACAAAGCGACCTTAACTGCATTTAATGACCATTTTTCGTTATCGTATGCAGGTACGCCTATCATGGATTAGGCTAACAAATTATTACGGGTGGTGAACAAATAACAACCAATAATCCGAATCAAGAATGAACTTTTTCAATTTGAAATGAATGTTTAGGAAAAACCCTACTATCAATGTCAGAGCTGGTCTCCAATGCAGGTGTTCGCATGATTTGCAGTAGAGTTGTTTCATTTTTTCCTCGAAAACGAAGCTAGATAGAAAATACAAGACAACAAAAAGTTGTATTTTCACTAGTTCAATATGAAAAAATTTAAAATTTACGGAAAAAAGGCAGTGTAATACTTTTTTTACAATATTTTTGGCGTAGGTGCCCAATGAGACGCCACTGGTCCTAATAATTCCAATCTAGTTAAGGCTGAATGAGCGCCTTTTTAGTTCAAACGAATGTACCAAATTTCGACCAAATCGGTTATAGGATAATCATGATATTAAATATCATAGGAAAAAGGATGAATGTCAAAAAAAAATCGAATCTGAGGTTAAGGTGCGAAACTGAGCAAGAAAGATGAGACTGCGAAACTAGAGCAAATCAAAATTCCGCAGTACAGGGGAAACTAGATGAGTGTCCTAGCGTTCAGAGGAAAAAAGATGAATATCCATTTGTCCTTCACTGGCTGCCGTTTATTTTGTTCTATTTTTAGAACATGTAGAACGTGTTTTGAATCGAACAAAATCTTCAGTGTTCAGTTGTTTTACGACTTTCCCTACAATCGCAACGATTTATTCAATATTTCCATAATAAAAATACTGTAGGAGTCTCTGAACACAAAAAATGGATTTGCTCAAAAACTCTATTTTGTGACCTTCATCTTTTTTCTCCTGCACCCTATTTTTATAATTGAGGTTATTTTTTAATTTCAACGCCCTGTATCTCAGAAACGAAGTAACTTCGGACATATGTTAATTGAAAGTTTTCTTCTTGAAACAACCTAACAAATCACCCCCTGCAGTTAGGAACCGTAGTTAGGGAACACGCTGTATGAATTGAGCGCGTGGTGCGTCCTTTTAATGACTGCTGACGGCGTTTGTCCCATAAAACTTCGGGCTAACTATGTAAGTCTTGTTTTAGTTACTATGAACTACTTGCAGGAAATTTTTTTGATTTTATAAAACACTTTCACATACCAAATTTTTGGACGGGTTTAATGGACTGCTGACGCGTACTGCCCCAATATTCCACAGACTGACCATGACCACATAGTTTGTTAGTTCTCTTACTATCCACAGACTAATTTTCAGTTGCGACATACGTGTCTAATTGAGAACCACCCCGCGCCAGTTGTTCCAAAAACTTGCTGTCTGAGACGGCGGCATTGATATTCAACCTATTTATGACCTAATATTAAAATTTCAGCCTTTATAAAACTGTTGCATGTTTGGTCCCTCAGCTCCTGGACTATAATATGTGGTTCAACTATGTGCAAGACGTTTCCTGTCCGAAGTGTAGTTTTTGCATAATCGCGTTATAAACAATATAAGGGCACTTCTTGCAAGATGCGCCAATTTAAGGGAAATCGTCGTATTCAAATTCTGTTAACGGCATCTCGAAGTAGACATCAATATCTACAATTTATTATTTTGAATTTTCACCTGAGAGGTGGGAAATGTATTGAAAATGTCTGTGAAATTTTATCAAAACGCTTCAAAATGCGTTCGAAGTCACCCGAAGTCGCACTGTAGTTAAGGTATTTGGAACGCTAGAGCGGTTTTTTTCAAATACAATGAAAATTTGGCATCATATTACTCGACAATGGCTACATCGTTTGAATTTTTTTGAGAATTTTTGTCCATTCATAATCGTAGATAAGTTGCTCCCCAATGGACTTTTTAAATCATAGCACCATAGGTCAAATGCGATCATTAGTTCAAATAACACGCTGTACAGAAGAAAAACGTCTTACAAATTTGATGGAAAACTAACACATGTCAATAAACTTGATAACAATGCTAATAACCAATTCTGGAAAAATTCGTTCGTAAAAATGAGCACGTCAAGAGCAATGGCAACAACGCGTTGCAGCTCGTAAGCAACACTAGAAATATATCTCGAAATTAATAGACCAGGAAATATGGAAATATAGAATTGGAGAATTGGGCAGCCTTCCTGCCCATATTGTCGTCAGAATATGGGAATATTGGAAAGGATTAGACGTTGAATTGGAATAATTTTCTGAACAAAATGGTGAAAGAAAATTTGTGATTACTTTTTTGGTTTTCGTAGTATATTTTACCTCCCTTTCTAGTTTGGCCCGATTCCATATGCGTCGGAGTTCATGATTTTTTTTCTGAAGTTCTGCACGTTGGCGTAAATCAAGAACGATCATCATTTAATACTCCATTTTCAACTTTTTTTTTGCAGCCAACATCGCTGCGGTTTGCATCGTTTTTTCAAATGATTTTTTTTAATGTGAACTAAAATGGATCGATCTACTGCGGTAATAATTCATCAGTTTTCTATTACTTTTATGCAATCTGATCGTCGGTACTATAAAAGTTAGTCTTCCTAATATTAATTACAACAACTTGTATAGATTCAAAGGAAACGCCGCGGTCCACGTGACCTCAATTGACGTGCGGGAAAATGCAAAATATTTGGCTGGAGAGTCATGAATCATCACTCGAATGAGGTGTCGGCATATCAAACGAAATTGTCGGTAAGGCTTTGAAACGAGTTTTTATATTCTGCAATTTATATTGGAAATAATATACTGGCACTGACACTTGCGACAGAGCAGTGTTGCCTAGCGCCTCCGACCCATACGTCGATCATAAAAGTAAATTTTGTGTTCCGACTGTACGATTTCCCACCATTTCAACCATCCATAAAATGGTGGGGAAATCGTAAAGTCGGAAAACCAAATTTACTAAATTGTGAAAGGCTTTCGCGGCCATCGTCGCTTACATGGTGGTTCTTCGGGTTGTAAGGCCGACATATGTTTATAGAAGATCACGATGTTTCGCCAACATGAGTTGTTAGCATTTTCAAGAGCTATTTTCAAAGTTTCTGGTTTCTCAATTCGCTGTCAAAAGCTTGACATTTGTTATACGTTGTCTCAATAAATACCTGTGATTTGACGTTCTTACATCTGATTGGTCCATAGCGTTAGCTGACATCATAGAATCCTTCGTACCGTTTTTTGGGTAGGGAGCTAATCGGGAATTTTTGAGAACTGGAAGCAAAACCTTGTTCAATAGTAGTCCATCTTCGGTTCTGTTGAAGTTGTTGTGGTGTTTCTGAATTTCAATTGCTTCCCGGAGGAGTCTTGGGTAATAGGCAGATGTTGAAGAGATGACTTGGGTTTCTTCAAATTTCACTCTATGGTTATCGTTGTTGAGAGTTTGTTCTGCGACAGCGGATTTCTGTGTGTGCTTTAATCGATAGCAAGCCTTGTGCTCTTTGATTCTTGTTTTAACGGAGCGTTTCGTAGTTCCGATATAAACGCTGCCACAGAAACATGGAATGCGATAAACCCCAGAAGAGCATAGTACGTCTCGTTTGTCCTTTATAAACCTTCAAAAAAACTGAAAGACCACTTTAGATCAGCGAAGGACAAACGAGACGTACTATGCTCTTCTGGGGTTTATCGCATTCCATGTACCTGTGGCAGCGTTTATATCGGTACCACGAAACGCTCCGTTAAAACAAGAATCGAAGAGCACAAGGCTTGCTGTCGGTTAGGGCACACACATAAATCCGCTGTCGCAGAACATACTCTCAACAACGATAACTATAGAGTGAAATTTGAAGAAACCAAAGTCATCTCTTCAACATCTGCCTATTACCAAAGACTCTTCCGGGAAGCAACTGAAATTCAGAAACACCATAACAACTTCAACAGAACCGAAGAAGGAAAGGCTTGGCTTTCAGTTCTTAAAAATTCTCAATTAGCTCCATACCCACAAAATAACGGTACGAACGATTCAATGATGTCAGCTAACGCTATGGACCAATCAGATGTAAGAACGTCAAATCACAGGTATTTATTGAGACAACGTATAACAAATGTCAAACATTTGACAGCGAATTAGGAAACCAGAAACTTTAAAAAAAGCTCTTGAAAATGCTAACCACTCGTGTTAGCGAAACGTCGAGATCTCCTATAAACATACGTCGGCCTTACAACCCGAAGAACCAGCATGTAACCAAATTTACTTTTATGATCAACGTATGTCTAATGGGTCGCAAATAGAAAAGTTTTGGCGCATACCGTACCGTTCCAAATACCTCAACTCTAGTTGAGTTCGGGCGACTTTGGGTGCACTTTGAAGCATTTAGAGTAACTTCAAGTGGCATTTTCAATACATTTCCCACCTCTCAGGTGAAAATACGAGGTAAACTATATGTAAATATTGATCTCTTGTTTCAAATGCCGTTTACAGAATTTGGATAAGATGAATTCCCTTAAATCCGCGCATTTAGAAATATTTGCCTTTGAATTGTTTATAACGCGATTGTTCAAAAACTACACATCGGACAGAAACCATCTTGCGCACAGTTGAACCACATGTTATTATCTATCAGTTTTCAAAAGAACTGTTTGTCCAGCTTCAGATTCATAAAAATTATGAATTTTTGAAAAATGGTCTCTTATTCGAGGTTTTCCCGAATTTTCTTAGTGAAAATGCACCTATCGGGTCGTATAAAAACCCATTTTGTAGGTTTTATAGTTCTTCACAAAAGTTCCATCGACTGAAAAACGATTCCTTCAATACTCTCTGAGATTTTGCAAGAAAACAAAACTGTTGTAATTTTTTTCACTATTTCTTCTTCAAAAAATTCCACAAAGCGAATTTACTGGGGCAAAAACCGATGTTTTCATTCACGAACTATCTCATAGAAAATAGTATAGGCCGTTTGCGTATTTTATTTTGTGTGAAAAGGGCCTCTTATTTTTATCTAGGTACAGCTTGGCCTAAAATCGATGTAAAGAAATCAAATGAATAATCATCAGTAAATCCACTTCAAGTTCTTTTGATTTCTGCTCTACAGCCCCCATTTGGACTTTCATAACGTAACGATTCACGCACATGACACAGGGTGCTTATCTCAACCAAATGAAACACCCATGATGGATGGGCAGTCGCTACTGAGTTGACCACCCTGTAGGTAATCCTACGGTACAACATATACTCGTGGGAGAGACTTTTGTAAAATTTACTATTCCCGATAACAAATTAGTTTGTAAATGATGTTAATAAATAAAAAGTTGTTTTATATACTATATATAAAAGAAATTTCATTAAATTTATCCCATTCGCACTCCAGCAAAATTATACAATGTATTGAAAACTGAATAGAAATAAGATACTTTTGTAAATATTTTACTTGATATCATATGTTTAATTTTCCTGGAGTTGATCAAATCACTGAAAGTTTACGGGTATTATTAATATAATGTTAATAAGAATTGTATAAAACTGAATGAGATAATAAAGCTAAATATGATAATGGACAGAAAAATTTCACTTGATGTTTTTGGGTGTTTTAGCTTTAGAAGTTTCGTGAAAGTTCAGGGAGACTTTTTTCTTATGAGTGATCTGAAGGAAATTGGGAGGCCAAATTATCTGATGGTAAGATACATACTTGGAGTACTGGGTCGTTCACTTCAGGAGTATACAGTGTTCCATATTCAAAAGTTGTCACTGGAAATATCACGGAAATGAAAAAATCCATAGTGGAAAACCGCATACGACACGGTCCCTGAATGCCAAACTATTTTTTTTCTGGAATCTCTCCATTTCCTTATATGTATATTGACCAATGCAACAACAGGAAATTATTTTGGAGTTTACAAGGTGGCTCAAAAAAGTGTGAAAGATCAAAGTTTTGTTTTTTGAAACAGATCACCCTGAATTTTGTGACACTGTTCCAAGGGTCGGAAAAAAATAATATGACTTTATATAAGGTACTATGTACCCAACTCTAACCGTTCTTGAGTTATTGATGTTCTTATGAAAATTCTAGATTCAATTGGAAACTAAATACCATCGAAATGTATATAAGCAAAAATTGTGCTTAGAATGTGACTCTGTCTTGACCGCAGCTAAAAATGTGGTGACGTTAAAAGGTAAGGGCTGCGTCTCCACTAGTTCACACAAGTCTCTCGAAGACTTCCGAGGGTTGCGCGTAGGGGTGCAATCGGTTGACGGAAATAACAATTTTAAAAAAATTTCAACTGGTAATATGTCATTGCTTTCAACAGTAATTCGTCGAATGTTAGTAAACGCTAAACATTATTTCAAACAGAGAGGGGCTCTTTTCATTCAACAGGATGGTCGTCATATTGAGCACCTACTATGAACTGACTACATTTGTGGTCTATATTTTGTTGTTGTTGATAACTTAATTTTAGTGAATATTGAATATTTCCATTGAAGTGAGGTATGACAACTCTTAACAAGAATTCTGTGAGCAAATTAAGTATATTATGTCATGTCAAAGTTATTTTGATTCAAAGAATGCATTGAAATAAGAACTACCATTCGAAAAAGACAATATCTGAAAAACTATTCAGGTTAGGTATACAGGGTGATCCAAATTAAGTCGGCACCATTGCCAACTCCGTTATTACTGATGCTACGAATTCGGTTAAATAGGCAAACTAGTAACATTTTTAATGGCCTTCTCGATGACGAAACCAAAAAAAAATTGACAGTCGCGTTTTCAGAATATTTCATAAAATGATATTTTTTTCAATGGAACACCCTATATTTTTTCATGCATTTCGATTCGTAATAACATTCTCAACAACAAAGCTAATTTCACCTTTCTTCCTAAAGTGAAAAATAAGCGGAAATATTTATTTCTTTCACTATTACAAAAAATTTCTTCGTTTTCACGAATAAAACCTCATGATTGTCCAAACACCCAATTTTGGTACTTATACGAATGACAATATTTTGTAACTAATAGCAAAATAAGACAGTAAAAAGAAAAAATTACGCTGGGATGTGAACTCGTGAAATCCGTGATCATCATGTCGCACTACTCAATTGACACCACTGAGCTATTTGGTATTAATGTACAAAACGACAATTTCAATCTTAAAGCCATTCCGATAGCCGCATTTATTTTGTGAATCAAAATATGTCTGCTGTAATGACAAATTTGAAGCCGTTTTTGTACAAAACAGAAAATATTGGAGGGTCATTTGAATGTGGTTGGAAAAAATGTGTTTGATTCGATAAAACATAATTATTATGAGCAATCAAGTTGCCTTGAAACTTTGTTGAAATACTATTTGTCAAATATTCTCAAGTATATCATGACAATGTTATAAATTATTGTAACTGTCAACTACTGTTCGGATATTTTTCGAAATGTTGTTTTCCCATAAAGAAAAATGTGATATGTTAGAATCCTACTTGGTTTGCCAGAAAAATAGTGTAAGAGCACTCCAATACTACATCAATTCGTTCCCCGATCGTGAATTACCTAATCGGCGTTTTTTGCTATGCTTCATCGTCAATTCAGGAATAATAAAAAGTTATTGAGAAGAAGAATAAACGTTTTCTAATATCTGAAGATACAGAAATTGACGTTTTATCCTACTTTGAGGTATATCCAAATAGTTCCATCAGAGATTTATCTAGAGGAATAACTTTTCCACTGTCTGGTATTCAACAAATTCTGAAGAAACATAAGATTTCTCCTTATAAGTTAAGACCAATGCAAACACTAGAACCTGGTGATCCTGAGAGACGATTGGGGTTTTGTCGGTGGTTTATGACAAGATTCAAACTTCTATAGAAATATTATATAGATCAATGATGCTAATTTTTCAAATCGTGGGATGTATAATAGAAAGAATTTTCATTATTGAAGTAGACATAATCCATTTCTAGTCCATCCCCACAATCCGCAAAGACGATTTAGTATTAATGTTTAGTGTGGTTTATTTAGAGGCAGAATTATCGGTCCATTTTCTACCATAATTCTTTGAACGGACCCCGTTACATTAATTTATTAACAAGAGTGCTGGAAGAGTTTTTCGATGATCTTGATCTGGAGGCTCTTCAGATGACCTATTTTCAGCAGGATGGAGCACCAGCATATAATGTCAGTGGCGTAAAAATAATGCTGCGTGGCTGCTTTGGAAACAGATGGATTGCTACAAATGGTCCTCTAAAGTGGGCCCCTCGTTCACCAGACATGACACCTCTAGATTTTTATTTTTGGGATTTCTGAAAAATAAGGTGTACAAAATAAAACATAATAATGTAGATGAACTGAAAAATTATATTGAAACTATAATTAATAGAATTGATGGCCGAACTGTGTTGAATGCCACACGTAGTGTCAATAGAAGGGCCCAAATATGTGTTCAATAAGAAGATGGTGTTTTTGAACGTTTACTCGATATTTTGTAGCGCTTTATCAAATCCGTTTGTTATAAATGTTTCCTATTAATAAAACTGTCTTATTTTCACCTTTACGAAAAAAAGTCAAATGAAATTTGTTGTTGAGAATGTAATTACGAATCGAAATGACGAAAAAATATAGGGTGTTCCATTGAATAATATATCGTGTTGCGGAGCGTGCCTCCGAACTCCTCCACTATTTTATTTCACTTGATGTTTTTTGTGTCTCCCTACCTGGCTCAGCCAAATCCACGAATTATCGATACGAATCATGGAATGATACCGATTCCAGTATTCTGATTTACGTATGAGTAACGTGTCTCCGTCGTTTTAGTCTGCAATCTTACGAGTGCTTCCTGGCTTTGAATGCCTTAATTGTTATAGTGTATGTGGCCTGCACTTTTAGGTAAGTCGTTTTGTGAATTGTTGACCTCACATTATCTAAATTCTCTGGAAAGCCTAAACATTACTCGCCGTGCTGGGTTTTTTCTAATTCCTTATCGCACTTGTAATATTTTTTGTCATGTTTAATAGTTGTTCGTACGTTTCACTGTTTGTTATATTTGAAATTTATACTATTAATTACTTTTGGATTATTGTACTAACTTGATATACCACGAAGTATACCAAGAAAATCGATCTTCACCAAGTCCAAGTAAAGTTGTTTGCATTGAACCGACCACTATTCATTTACCCAGAGCCAAACACCCTGAGTAGTGACCATAACCCAGGTTACTTCGTCACAATCATTTTATGAAATATTCTGAAAACGCGACTGTCACTTTTTATTTTGTTCTTGGCATCGAGAAGGCCATTAAAAATGCTAGTAGATTGCCCATTTAACCGAATTCGTTGCATCAATAATAACGGAGTTGGTAATGGTGCCGAATTAATTTGGAACACCCTGTAGAAAATCCCAATATGAAATGAAAAAAAAAAGTTAATTTTCTATTCCTCAGCACAAAAAACTACAGGAGGTTCTGTTTGAAATGAAAAAGTTGTTGAATATTCTGTATAAGTTTGAGAAACGGGTTGTATCGAAATCAATAGCCCAAAACCTCTTTCATACATTGTCAGATCGTCAGGGTGTGATTTCTATAGATAGATATATAGCTTTACTTTCCGAAATGTAATACATTTTGTCGACAAATAATGTCATGTTTATAAATACATCAAATATAACAAAAACATAACATAAAAATGCCAACTTGAAAGATAGAAGGTAAAAAATCACAGATATGTTTTCAATAACAAGACAGTTTCAGTAGTTCTTGATATGAATCGTGAAATATAGAAAAACTAAGATCTGTATACAAAATACTCTTCCAAACTGTAGAAGCACTTTCCCATGACAAGGTTCTGATTTTGTGAATTGTTTATGGTCAATGACTGAAGAGATATGTTTTGGTAAATGATTATATATTTGCCTACTTCTATTTACAGGGTGTCCCACGAAGATAGGGGCAGGAATTATCTCGGAACTCAAGAGTAGCGAAGAATTGTTATTTGGGGGTTGTAAATTAAAGCAATTGGTGTAGCTTTTTTGATATTATGTTACCCAATAAACTTTTTGTTTTCGGTCACGTACATCAGATTCAAAATTATAAATAGGACAACCTGTATATTTTGGCATTTCTATGTTCCTCCCTATAAAACAATTTCAACAAAATATCACACTTGTGGTCTGAAACGACTGATTTGAGAACTACAGGTACTTCAATATCCTGTGTCCCACAACTAAATGATCACTATTTCAATAAAATATGAATAATTATTACAATTTTGCTTTGTTTTAATCATCACCAAAAATGAAGGACTTCCCAAATACTCAGGGTGACCCAAAACTTAAATAATTTGGCAATTGCTTGTTTCAGACGACGTGGAACAAAGGATATTGAGGTACCTGTATTTCTTGAAACTTTTTCTGGCGGGTCCGTCCAACTCTCTCTCCCACTCATTGAGCTAATGGATAAAATAAATGGCAATATCTCCGTTGTCATTAGAGATAACACCATCAAACATGGTATCGGTGGATTCCTCATGATCATCACTAACCGATCATGTAATAATATACAGAGCATCCCATTCGAGAATTGAAAGTTGATGTCATTTCCGGGAAAACCAAAAGTTGAAGTTGTTCTACAAATATGCCAAAAAAAGCCGTCTAGTGAGCATATTCAATGTGGTAAATATGAGATACATAGCCAGAGAAACAAAGGAGAAAAAGGGGGAGTACCATGAATCTGTGTCACACGGTATAACTTCAGGGCTTTCTACACAAGGGAAAAGTAAGCTTTTTAATTTCCGAAATCCATATAACACCAAAAATCAGCCTGTGAAAAAGCATACGTTAATTAATCGTTCTTAGATACTATCTTGTTTTTACATGTTCAATTGTTAATTTCGGGGCCTTCTACACGACAGAAGAGTATGCTTTTTAATTTTTGTGATCCATATAACACCCAAAATTAGCCTGTGAAAAAGCATACGTTAAAAAATCGTTTTGAGACATCAACTTTATTTACATGTTCAGTTAATAATTTCGGGGCCTTCTACACGAGAGAAGAGTATGCTTTTTAATTTTTGTGATCCATATAACACCCAAAAATTAGCCTGTGAAAAAGCATACTTCAAAAAATCGTTTTGAGACACCAACTTTTTTTACATGTTCAGTTGATAATTTCGGGGCCTTCTATACGAGAGAAGAGTATGCTTTTTGATATTCGTGATCCATATAACATAATAAATGAGCCTGTGAAAAAGCATACATTAAAAAATTGTTTAACATTACTACAATTTTTTTGCAATTTTATCACTATTCTTTTCATTGATGTACATACCAGAATTGTATGCAAATGAATATTCTTCATTATTATCACGTCATTAATCACTATTCCAAAAAGCATACGTTAAATAATCGTTCAAATTGCATAAATAATTTTGCAACTTTCTCAGCGTATGCAACCATGTTATACACTTCCGCAATGTATGCTTTTTGTTTTGGGGGCCCATTTACACAATATTTTTCACATATTTCACTTGCATATGTTAAATAATTGTTTCGAGTTATTACAAAAAATTTGCATATTAAGAGCAAACACTACCTTGGTAAAACGGAAATTCGTTTTAAGCCCACAGTTTTTGTTTGAAATTTTTTAAATTTTTTGTTATTGTGTAAATTCCGGAACCTCAGTGATTTTTGGTTATGCTAATTTTTAAGAAAAAAAAATTAAATGACATGGTGAATTGGAAAAATTGTTAGTTTCCGGAATACTTATGGGACCACTGAGCCCATACAAAAAATATCTCCTTCTTGAAATCAATGGTTTTTGCAAAAAACGGATTCTACGATCGGGAAATTTATACCTGATTGGCGCTGTAATCGAGAACGGACAGGTGCTGTGTTGCCAATGTTCATCGAGTTCATTATCTCCACCCCCACTCTTGATAAGTATGCCAACAAACCTGAGCAGGAGGGGATGAGGAAGAAATTCGACTTTTCGGTGATGGTGGCTCTTAACAAAACAATTGCAACGCATGTGCACGCTGCGATTGTATGCTTTTTGAAATTCATGATCCATATAACACCAGAAGTCTTCCTGTGAAAAAGCATACGTTTAAAAATCGTTTTGAGATACCACATTTTTTTACATGTTGCATACATTAAAAAATCGTTCAGAGATGTACATTTTTTTTGCAAATTCAAAATTGGTTGGTGCCGCCGCTGCATGTGAGCAGTCTTAAATATTTGGTGAGAACATTTATTAACCTATAATAATCATAATTTTAAAAAAGCATACGTTAAAAAAACGTTTCAAAAAATGTGTAGTTACCGGCCGGTCTATCATGACTGATGGCATTATAGGAAAGTATTGTAGTGGTCATAATGTCCGTTGTGGTATTCAAGGTGTTAAATGTCTATTTCTATACATTTGCTACTTTTCATGACCAAGATGTGTGGTGTAGGGAAAACATTTTTCCCCTCGTGCACTTATTTACAGCAAATATCAATAATACCCCACCTCTGCCAGTAAAAGTTCGTATTGGAGTGTTATAGTATTATTTTCATTCGTTAATACACATTCGACATAACTGATTAACACTTTATTCGTACAACTCATCACTGCGCACCAAAAGTTCGCTGGAAAATCAAATTAGAATTTTAATATTATTTGACATTACGCGCATCGTTTGGTAGAGAAAAGTCTTCTTGTGGAACCCTTAAGAAATCTTCATCTTCTTCCGAATTCCTGCTGATATTCGACTGGTTTTTCATCTCTGCTCGATTTTTTGCTGATTGGACTCGTGCTGCGAGTATCTGAAAATTGAAATAATCTTCATATTATTATATGATTTCGTCCCTAGCTCAGTTTTAGAGATGCAATAATCGCAGTAATAATTTTTATAATAATAATAATAATAATTATAATAATATTTGTTCGCCCAAGCATAATCAAATATAATACACATAATATAATACATAGATAGAATAAATAACGGTCCCACTAAGGGTATATTCCTGTGCGTGGGTGAATTATAGAGTTGAATACAATTTTACGTATTTTTTTTATTTTTTTATTTATTTATTTTTTTATTATAAAGCGAATAAGTGATGTAGAGACGCCCCTTGAAAGATATCTTGTGCACAGGGCGACTATACAACGTTTAAACATTCATTATTAGTGATTTGTAGTAAAATATGTACTCATTATCAGAGCTAATAGGAACAAGTAAGATAAGACTACTCACAAAGGCGGAGCCTGTAATTGAGATACTGAAATTATGCTTAACTATCTTGAAAGTTATTTGAAATTTATGTAATTAAATTATAGTTAAAATATAAAATGTATTACTGAGTACAGAAACATACATTGTATCAGTAACTGAAACTTAAACTAACTAAACTGAGCGAACACACAAATAAAGTCTACCCAAACAGGCTGAGCCTGTACGCGATACACTAATAAAGAGCTTACCTAACTAAAAATTTGTTATAAAAATTTTGATTGTAATCAAGAAATAAGATATAATATTAAGTATAATAGAGAATACGATATGGGATCTGTGAATTTTTGAACGAGAAAAAATAAAATCAATTATTATTATAATGATAGTTTATTTGTTCCTTCGATCATTCACAAGATATGGAATTAATTAGTCGTTGTATACGTAGAATTAGTTTCACAAAGAAATTGTGTCTCTTAAGCCTGGTTGTGTGCACATTGGGTTGAATTTCTCATCAGACTTCTCTCCCGGTTTGTCATATTTCCTGGGGTTTTGAGTTACAGAAAAACAAAGAGATTTACAGATCAACTTTGGGAACATTTCTAAAAAAAATTCTTGTTTTGTTTCTTTTGTGATTAGGAAAGTTCTCATTAGACTTATCCATTGATCTTTAGTTCCAACTGTTTCCCGGGATGCTGAACAAAGAATAATGATATTGACAAATCCTGTTTCTTTGGTACATCTCCAATCAAAGCTGACGATTTTAAGTTCTCATTAGACTATACAAAATTTCGGAACTTTGGTTCTGTCACTTCGAAGCATTTTCATGATTAAATTACAAAGGACCAGGCAGCCGGCTTATGGAGAAATGGGCTTCGGTGAAATTTCATGAATTGTTAGTATATTGTAGTTGACGACTTGCTGAACAATAGTGTCCATAGGCCCAACTCAATTCTATGACTGGTTTCAGAGACACAGGGTGTTGCAGTTGGAAAATTGCCATTTTTTAAAAGCATGTATTTCTTATTTTCTTCAAAGCATCAAGAATTTTTTCCTGTGATAAGATAGTGTTCCAATGCCACTAAATATCAGTCCCTCATGAGAAAAAGTTTCATCTGCTACAGGGTTACTCAAAAATTAAAAAACGGAAGGTTGACTTGAAATATAACTCAACTTTCAGGAATTTAAATATCTGGCTGGATTTGCTTCTGGTTGGTTCATAATAATAAGGTATTCAAATATTTTTCGCAGGGCGAGTCAGAAAGTTGATCGCCTCTGTATCCTATATACAGGGTGGGGCACCGAAAACGAAACAGATCGAATATCTTCAAAACGCATGTGTTGTTAATAAAATGCAAAAACAGGTCGATTTTTAATCTTCCTATCATATCCTCCACTGTCATACCTCTCCCCCCACCTCTTGGGCACTATCACCCAAACAATTTGAATAGGGAAAGTAGTAAGTGTGACACATCATTGAAAAGGTAATTTCATGAGGAATTCAGACATGTCAATTTTTGCCCCCTAACTTTTTATTTTGGCGCCCTCCTGCGGGAAAAATAACTGTTCCGTATTCCAAATTATAATACTGCATTTGCAAGCTATTTTGACATAAATTTGGTGACAATGCAATGAAAATGGCGGACATGATTTGCAATTATGGTCCGATTCAATTCAAAATTGATATGTGGTGGTTTTCAAGATCGGAAATGATGATTTGTTCGTCAATGCAAAAAAAACAAGATGGTGGCTCCAAGATGGCGGACGAAATTTGTAATTCTGGTCCGATTCGAATCAAAATTGATATGAGGGGATTTTCAGGGTGAAAAATTATGATATTTTTGTCGATGCAAAAAACCAATATAGCGGACGAAATTGGTAATTGTGGTTCGATTCGATTCCAAATTGGCATATGAAGGTTTTACAAGTTTCCAGTATGACTACAGTGAATTAATTGAGTTGATAAAAAAAAGATTTTATACAAATCAGGAAATAATATTTTATTTAGATGTGTGATGTAGTTCTGTGCATAACAGAATCAGAATTCTACCGCGCCTGAAAATCCCTGAAAATCTTCACACACTAATTTTGATTCAAATCAGACCAGAATTACAAATTTCGTCCGCCATCTTGGAGCCACCATCTTGTTTTTTGCACTGACGAACAAATCATAATTGCCGACCTTGAAAACCACCACGTATCAATTTTGAATTGAATCGGACCATAATTGCAAATCATGTCCTCCATTTTGGAGCCGCCATTTTGTTTTTTCTCTTAGAAAAATTCCATAATGCACTGTCACCGAATTTATGTCAAAATAGCTTGCAAATGCAGTATTTTAATTTGGAATACGAAACAGTTATTTTTCCCGCAAGAAGACGCCAAAATAAAAAGTTAGGTGGCAAAAATTAAAATGGCTGAATTCCTTATGAAATTATACCTTTTCAATGATGTGTCACGCTTACTATTTTCCCTATTCAAATTGTTTGAGTGATAGTGCCCAAGGGGTGGGGGGAGAGGTATGACAGTTGAGGTTATGATATGAAGATATCCCCCTTGCATTAAAAATCGACCTGTTTTTGCATTTTATTCACAACACATGCGTTTTGAAGATATTCGATCTGTTTCGTTTTCGGTGCCCCACCCTGTATAATAAAATTTTATATACATTTTACTGCATGTTAGTAGGTGACAGTAAGTCATTTTGAAATATACAGTACGATGCTAATGTATGGAATAAATTCATTATTTCTGAATATAAACTTATTTTGGAAAATTCCTCGAACACGTCGATTTCTTTTTCCGATTGGCCAATATTTGAACCCCACCCAAATTATATAGGGTTATCCGCATTCGAGTAAAAATTACTTCACTGATATTTTTAAATGGGACACCCAGTGTGTTTTTCCTTATTTGGTTAGGAATCTTCATTACACATCCAGTGATACCAGGTTTGATGGGACTATCTCAAACGGCTGCGGAGATATGAACAAAAAACTTCTCCATATGCCCAATGAGTGCGACAGAGACTTTTGACCTTCCGAATCGTGTGGAGTCTCAGTCATACTCATTGGACATACGAAGAAGTTTTTGCCCATATATCCGCAGCCGATTGACATAATCCCATCAAACCTTGTATCACTGCATTTGTAATGACGATCCCTAAACAAATATGGACAAATACACTGGGCGTTCCATACAAAAATATCACTTAAATCATTTTTACTCTAATGAGGATAACCCTATATATTTAGGATGGGGTTCAAAAAATGGCCAATCGGAAAATAATATCGAGTAATTTTAGAACATATGTTTATATTCAGAAATAATGAATTTATTCCATACATTTGCATCGTACTGTATATAATTTATACATGATATACACGGCAATTAAAAAGATATTTATTGAAGAAAATCCGAGAATCGAATATTTTTTGGAAATCTCCCTGTAATTAAATATTTCACCAGTGAATTTCTGTGATACTGTCATATTACCTTCACTTTGAGTTTGTTGGTTGGATGTAGAAGTTTTGTCAACTTGCTATGATCAGTTTTTTTATCCCGACAATATGATGGCAAGCCTATCATTATTTCGTGCAAATACTGGTGTCCCATATAGACCACGTCAAACTGAAGGAGAATGTGGATGGGTGCCCTACTTGCTATGAAAAAATCCCCCCTATGAAAGTCTCACCGTTTTCGGGACATTTAATTTTTATAAAAATTATGAATTTTTGCCACTCTCAGTAGTTTTTTTTGCTGTCGGTACAATTTTGACTTTTCTGATTCATTTAGTGGGTAAAATATTGTTAAATAATTATTCTTCCTCCTACGTTACGAAATTACTCAGAACATTTGGGAAATGTTTTTATAAGAAGTTTTGGTAGTAGATTTTTTTTCATGAAATTTAGCTCATCATAGTGAAAACAAAATGTACTGGGCTACTTCTGCACACTACATCAATAAATTCCGTTTTTCATGGTAGTTTCAAAATTGTATAACACAAGAGATTTGTAATCGTGAGAAAAAGGAAATGGAAATTTGTCAATATTCAAATTCTTGAAAAATATAATTTCGATACACCATGCTGCTGATATGTAGGAAAATTATCAGATCGCTGGAGCTCTGATAAATGAATTTCATCCCTCAATAACCATACAAATAGCGCAGGAAATATTAGATCAATTAGAAGAAATTAATATTATGTAAACAAGAGTTCACGCTTAAAACCTACATTTAAGGAATGGTCATTGGACTTTATTGAACCACTTGCACGCACCTGACTTTCTTCGTTTGGATTTACATTATTTGAAATAGCTGACAGGAATTTATTATGTTAACTTAGCAAAAAGTTATATTCACGAAAAACTTGAAAGAGAAGAAACAAATATTCTTCAATTCGATTAATTCGTGGAAGAGCCGAACATTTTACGAATGCGAGTTTACTCCAGGTTTCGTAATTCATGTAAATAAATGTTGTGGATAGCTTTTACTGTTGAAGATGATATCGAAAAATCATCCTTTGGAACTTCACTATTATTGTACTTGTCGGGAGCTAGAACTTTAGGTACATGTGCTCCTGTGGCTAGTGTTTTATGGTTATTGGATTATGCCAGATACGAACAGAATGTGAAATATCCATCTACTCATCTCCTTAATGGAGTAACTGATACAGCTGAAAGGATGGTACCAGAAAACATAGATCATAGTCCAGATACTGTAGACCTTTCAATTCCTTCAGTAACTTCAGTTCGTTTCGACATGTTTATGTTTATTGTTTTTTCCGATATCAAGATTACCTTGCATTTATTTTATTTGTTTTTTTGTATATGTCGATCACTGTATAACATAAACAACATCCAAAATACCGATATACATATATGAAGAAAATAGGCTTGTCATATTGTCGGGATAAAAAAACTAATCATAGCAAGTTGACAAACTCAAAGTAAAGGTAATATGGAAGTATCACAGAAATTCACCGAGGAAATATTTAATTACAGGGAGATTTCCAAAAAAAATCGATTCTCGGATTTTCTTCCGTACATATCTTTTGAATAGCCCTGTATATCATATATAAATTATATATATTTCAAAATGACTTAATGTCACCTACTAACATGCAGTACAAAGTATATAAAATTTTATTGAATATATGATACAGGGGCGATCAACTTTCTGACTCGCACTGTAAAAAAAATTTGCATGTCTCATTATTATAAACCGACCATAATCAAATCCTGCAGGATATTGAAATTCCTGAAAGTTAAATTATATTTCAAGTCAACGTTCCATTTTTTTCATTTTTGAGTAGCCCTGTAGCAAATAAAACTTTTTCTCATGAGGGACCGATATTTAGTGGCATTATAACACTATCACAGGAATTTTTTTTTGATACACTGAAGAAAATGAAAAATACATGCTTTTAAAAAATGGCTATTTTTCAACTTTAACACCCTGTATCTCTGAAACTTGATTGAGTTGGGCCCATGGACACTATTGGTCAGAAAGTCGTCAACTACAATATACTAACAATTTATGAAGTTTCAGCGAAGCCCATTCCTCCATAAGCCGGCTGCCTGGTCCTTTGATTGATATATCTCGATAAGGTTTTTTTGGGTTGACCATTACTTGAGTTTGATTATTGTCAGTTCTCATTACACTAAGGCTATCAGACCTCTTTTACCTCAAGGATTCCTTACTAGAATTGTCATTTATCAACTTTTCAGCACAGATCATTATTTCTATAGTTCATGTTCCATGTCAAAAATTCATTGTCATTGTCAATTTGAGAAAAGCAATAGAATAAGTTTGAATATAAAAATAATTTTTGTCTGTTTCAATATACAAAGTTCAAAAATTCTTCATTATGAAAAATCAGTTTCAGAAGATATTCCTCAATTGTTTCCAAATTGGTCACTAGAGAATTATTTCATGTGTTATGGCAGATTATAAAGAGTTTTAGACCCATTTGAACACTATATTCAGTTTTAGCTTTATTTGGTCATGGTACATCTAGCAGAGAGGCAAATTTCTATTAAAAAAAACAAAAGGAAAAAGCAAAACTTCAAAGAATTCTGTACATATGTTTTAATAAGATTAGTTTCATAAAACATTGATGAAAAGTGTCATTATCCATTTCTCCCAGAGTGTCCTTCAGAAATGGCCATAGCAGTTAGGAAGTTACGGCCATACCTATCTGCTTTTTCTTTCTGCGCCCCCTTTTCCTTTCCATTTCCAATTTTCCATATTCTAGTCATTTCCACATCCAAAAACTCTGTAAAATTTTGATGAAGTTCGACAACAACTTGTCAGAACGCCATAGGCGACTTGACAGATAATAAAAATGGAAATGAACGGACCAGGCGGCAGCCTTATGGAAAAATTGTCACCGGATGATTCTTCTGGATTTTTGTTATGTTATAGAATATGACGTCCTGAACAAGAGTGTGCATGGGCTCAACTCAATCCTAAGACTAGTTTTCGAGATACAGGGTGAAGTTAGAAAATGGCCATTTCTTTAAAGTAACATTGCTCGTTGGAAAACATCTTAAATGAAAGAGTTTTGCATGACAAATATTGTTTACACATGACACAATGATTTGTGACTGGTTTTTGATAAAGAATATAGTTAGATACGGGGTGAGTCAAGCAATACTCAATCTAAAATTCTTATTCGACCCTATAAAATGGAGATGTGATCAGATCAAGTAACACACTGAAATGCCCATCGTTTCAATATGTCAAAATGGACAATTTCAAATTTTGTTCTGGGTGAGTCAAAAAGTCACAGATTTTTTTTGTTGACATTTGGTATATGTTGTTTATTTTAAGCTTACAAAACGTCGACACCTTCACCATTTCATCGTGGTTTCAATAAAATGCCGAAAGCGCGAACGCGTACAATCACTTGAGAAACTATATTTGTAGTAATCAGTTGCATATTCAATCTCAGCTAGTTCTGGACGCGAAAAAATATCATCGTAATATGACATACAGAATTTTTCTGTGGATGAGTAATTTGCTTTCTGTCTAGACAATTTTATATCTGGGGCTGCCATGTGTCTCAACTTCACCAAATATTAGAGGTTCTCTCTCTTTCATTTTATGACATCAGCCTAATTACTTATTTCACTATTATTTGGAAATCTCAATGTTGAAAATTTGGCGTATTCCTAGGTCCACCGTAACCAATTATAGAAGTTAGCAGATAACTGTTATATTTTTTTCATGAAGTTGTCTACTCAGAGATACCAAGAGCTTTCTTTCGAAAGCTTGAAGAACTAGTCTTCTCAGTTAAAATATGCTGTTATACATTATTTTTTATGTACTCCTAGAGAAAGAAGTCTAGCGGAGTGATGTCTGGCGAACGTGGTGGCCAGGAAACTGCTGAATGTGTGTATCTATCCATTTGTCCGGGAATCTACTCGATGAGTATTCCTTTACCATTTTGGCATTATGTGCATGCGCACCATCTTGTTGGAACAAACAGTTACTAATATTGGCAAGTGACAAGTTATCTAGGGCTACTTCCAAATCGCGTTTCAAGTAATGTGCGATAACGCTCCTTGGTAAGTGGTGAAAATAGGGCCAATCAATCGAGTGCCAAAAATTCCAGCTCACATATTGAAGCCAAATCGGTGTTGATATCTACCCATTCGGTGAACCCTAGGGATCTCTCTTGACCAATACTCTCGTCCGACCAAATAATTTTATGGGTAAAGTTTTCATCATCTTGGCATTTCCTCGTATATACCATCCGCAGAAAGTTCTTCGCATATCCTCATCGCTTGGTCTGAAACCTTAGCAAATTCTTAATTTGTATGAATAATAATAATAACAATAATTTTTATTCATAATATTTATAAAATTGTATAACAAACACATCAAATTATCTGATACAAACGAATAAAAAAGAGAGACCACAAAGCTTTCGCTGTCCGTGGTGAACTGATTATGTATTCATGTGTATTGTGTTGTGGATCTAGCCAATGATTAATAATAAACTACATTTAATTACAAAGTGAATAAAAATATATATATATATATATATATATATATATATATATATATATATATATATATATATATATATATATATATATATATATATGATACAATAGTTGACATTGATGAATAGGTATTAAATAATAAATATTAAAGCTCGTAGACTTATTTGAATAAGCAGTAAACGAACATATAATAATCGTTGACTATTTTTTTACCATTCACAACAAATAACTTCAATTTAAAAGGTTATGTACGAGTTGTCTCTGTTTACTCAATAAAAACAATCGAACTTTGTTTCTATAATACGTTTCGGAATTAGAAGTATTGTAGAGAGAAGTTTCCGAGATGAAATTCAAAAATTGTGATCCCAGGAATGCAAGACATATAATCCCCACTGTTTTATTGGCAGAAGTTATTTTTACTTTGCTACAATTCTTAGATATTGTTGGGTAATTAGGCGATAGAAACTTGACATGTGTTTTGTTTTTACAAGGAAGAAAGTTTGGCGAATGTCTAGTATCCTTGCTTCTTTGTACAAGTCATCTGATGGGTAAGTTCTGTCTTTCTTGAACATAATTTTGAGGAAGTATTTTTGTAATACATCCAATTTCTGTAGGTATATTTTCGATATGCCACCCCAACCTATAATTCCATATGATATACGGGAATCTACAAGTGCAAAATATGGCATTTTGAAGTATTTTAGAGTTAAAATTTTTGCTAGGTATTTGAAGCGACTCAAAAATGTTTTTATTGTGTTCATAATGTTGTTAATATGTTGATCCTAGTGGAGGTGGCAATCATTAGAAATACCTAGATATTTTAATGTTTCATACTGGGGTAGATTATATTTGTAACTTGTTATAGGTAGAAACATCGTTTTAACAACATTTATAGTTAGCAACTTATGATTGAACCAGTCAATCATGTTGTTCATATCAGACTGGATTTCATTTTTCAAATTCTCCCAGTTATTGGGTTTATAAAATATAACAGTATCATCTGCGAAGCTTACTATGTTTCTAGATGATCTAATGCCAAGGAGATTGTTCATGTAGATGATAAATGGGATTGGTCCAAGAACGGTCCCTTGGGGTACTCCGCATTTTACCAATTCGAATGTACTACACGTTTCATCAATTTTGACACCTTGTTTTCTATTATCCAAATATGAACGAAATAATTTTTGTGCAATTCCACGTATGCCCACATCCTGCAAGGACTCCAGCAGCTATTCATGATCAACAGTGTCGAATTCCTTTGCAATATCTAGAAAATTACCAATGGCAGGTTGGCTATTATCGATTGTTTCACACATTTTTTCGGTTAAGAATTGATTAGATCCTTCTGTAGACTTTCCGCTCTGGAGCCCTAATTGATTTTCAGAAATTATGTTGTTTGTTTAGAAATGTATGTTTCCCTAAATAGAAATGACCAGTCGATTTCGGAACCCCACTGGTACGCTCAATTTCCAGAAGTGATATTTCTGGATTTTCAGTTACAGACAACATTATATTTTCTTCATTTTAACGTTTATTTCTGTCTAATACTGACTGGTTTTATAAAGAAACCATATAGCTCAAGGTTGGTAACCAATCGATTGTTTTCTCTTTGGATGAGCATTCAGATACACACGCTCAGCTTCCACAGCATTACTGAGGCATGAAATAAAACACTTCACAATATCAAACTTTTCCTCTGGTGAAAAGCTACTATCCATTTTATAACAAGAGAAAAGCTGGCATTCAACAATCAGAAGTCGTAATGTGTACTGAATGACATTTGGGAGAACTATCCATTTTTTTTTGTAGAATTCGAATTCTGTCAAAGGTTGCTATTTCGATTCATATACTACACATACCCTACATAAACTGTAAAATGAAACTCACGAATACCTCTTTGGTACACTTCAAAATAATTTTGTGACGTGGTAGATAGAAGTATTACATTCAACAATAATTAGAAGATGCCAATAAATATTTGAAGAACATTTATTGAAACTGATTTTATAATTTCCCAAAATTGTGCATTTGTTAACTTTATTGTAGCTAGTGTAGGTGTGTAAATAGTTTATAGTTACTCTAGGTGTGTTTATTTTAGCAATAACTGAAAAAAGTCAACGTAAATTTTGGCAAATTCTCTTCAATTCTGGCCCGTTCTCAAAATTGTATTCCAAAATTCTTGATGATGACCAAAAAGGACCTGAAACGTAGAGTTATCGTCGAATGTGATACATCTTCGAATTCAGAAAAAGAAATACTTTAAAAAACTGTATTTTTCGAAACAGGGCCGCATTTAAAAATATGAAGTTGATGATGGTTGTTCGATAAAGAAACGTCGGACAGTTAAACTGATATCGTCTCACGAAAGCTTATGAAAAGTTTTTGTGAAGTAGTATTTCTATTCTGTTCCAACTGTGACGATAACATCAGAAAAAAATTTAAAAAAAACAGTTTTTCCAAAATAACTAGATAATCCAAAATATTTTTGGAAATTTCATAGTTCCAAACAGATGGTCCCTCTGTTACGCAACTTTTTTTCCATTCAACCAAAACTGTCTCTATTACCGTTTCAGATATCCCCGTAGTGGACAAACTTATCTTGGAATTCAGTTTTTTCGAATTTCAATGAAAATGTGCTCTCAACTATGTTGATTTGGGCATTAAGCCCAAGTGAAGGAAGCTTTGGATGACATGCAGAAAACAGAAGTAATCGTCCCAGTAGAGTTTGTTATTACATATTTAGATTTTCAATTCGAGATCTGTATCGACACAATTGTCAAACTTTATTTCATCAATTTCAGTCTTGCCACTCAAATTTTCATTATAAACGATGAATTTCTGCAGAAATTATTCTGCGATTAACCGAAATATTTCTCTAAAGTGGTTCGAGACAAATTATCCCAGGTCGATCCGCTTGAGACTTTCATCATCATGAAATGATTTACTTTCCTTTTCCTTCGCCTGGGTTGGCATATTACTTTCTTTTCCCGAAAAATAATATACTTTGAGGCAGTTAACACTAATAACAACGCTTTTATTTGACACCACCGATGAATTAATGGCTGGTGTTTCAAGCCATTACATTAACTAGCTGGAAAAAATATTTCATGGGATACTTCTGCTTTTGTCATGAAAGTCGTTTTACCAATAGTGGAGAAAGTGTGTTAGCCCGAATCTATCATCTAATTTCTTGATCACGCATTGAAAAAAAATGGAAACGCTGAAATCAGTGATGCACTATATTTGAGTGAAACAAAAAATTATAATAATAATAACTACCATGTCGGGGCGTGCCGCAGTGGTTAGAGCGTCCGTCTTTGGGTCGAAGAGTCCGGAGTTCGAGCCCCAGTTGCGGCTGGGATTTTTTTATTTAATTTGACCGATTAAATTATTCAAATCTCGTGGCTGGACTGGGGTGAGTCCTGCAGGATTCACTGTTGCGTTCCAATTAACAGTGCTGCTCCTAAGGTGGCGCATGGAATTAGTAACAAGGCCTATCCATAACACGTGGCTAATGACCATAGCAGTCGATGCCAGAACACTAAAGAGAATAATAACTACCAATAAAATTCAATCTTCAGGAAACCAAAATGCCATGTAAATGTCCATTTTGGTTTACAAGTTTTGTTTGCAAATTTCAACATTTTTCAATTTTGTAAGTAGTGTTTTGTACTGGTTTCAGTTCAGCTCTTGTTTATTTCAACTGAAGATGATCATTACTATGCTCGAAATATGTTTTTTATTTACTGATTTACATATGATGCAAATCTTTTGACAAGTTTTCTGCAGATTAAGATACGGAACATGTTTTTGGGGGTCGTGCACTTGTTTTAATGATTATCCCGCATAAAAAATTAATTGATCATATCGCTTGCGTCTCTCGTACCACTAGTTTTCGAGATTTTTGTTAAATCTATGAAACACCTCTATCATTTTTGTATATTTTTAAAATGTTGAGGCGAGACTCTCAGGGCAAATTTTATCGTGGGATGTAACCTGGTGTTGTAGTGATGGTTGATGAAATGAAACTCCAACAATTTGTGGGACCACCAAAGCGAACAGTACTTTATTCCAAGGTGACGACTTCAAGGTCGAGCTAAAAGGACATTAATGGCTCACAAATTGTTTAGGGAGAATTTAACATTCGTTATATAGTTTTCCTTAAACATGAATAAAATGACTTCACAGTTACACAAGCACTGTTTTCTTAAATTGACAGAAAATGAAGAGTAGGGTCAAACGATTGTGTAACAATTATTAGTATTTCTGGAATTGATACAAAAAGGCACTAGAGAAAATACATACCTAAAAGGCAGGCGCATTCCAGAGGAATTCTCTAAGAAATAAGGACCACGGCACTTTTAACTCGTCGAACGTCTCTTTTCAAACAGCAATCGTTAATAAAATGCTCAACGTATCTACATTTCAAAACCACGAAAAACAAGAAACTCAGTTGTTTTTCTAACATCACAAAAAACAGGTAAAATTTAAATAGGGAATAAATAACTGAATGGGCCTATTAGCGCCATCTATGATTCAGTAGTTGAATCTCCAAGCGGTGAACCAACAGGTACCTAAATGTAATAACACAGAATATACAGGGTGTTAATTAAGTACGTTGACAAACTTCGGGAGGTGATTCTTTGAAGGTTTTCAGGACGAAAAGTTCATATAAACATATGTCCCAAACGGCTTGGTTTTCGAGATACAGGGCGATAAAAATACATTTTTTTCAAGATTTTTTAGAGTTAACTTCGACATTTTCGACAATAATCAGTTCAAATTAGGCAAGTACAATCCATTCAATAGGGCGCACGATACAAAATAATGCATTTCTTAAATAATTCACAGGGTCCTCCTTTTTTCAGAGTCAAGCTGTGTTCAACCCTTCAGATTTTTTTTTTCCGCCGCCACTGACATATTATGAGAAAGGAATAATCAATGTTGTTTCATTTAACATCTTTTTGCTCTCTTGATGTTTTTCATTTACTTGTACGGTTCAGGAGTTACAATGAAAATATTAACGCAAACATTTTCCAGAAACGCATAACATAAAGAAATTTGAGAAGCAAATAGTCTAACAAACTTGAAGGGTGATTCTTTGAAAGGTTTCAAGATGAAAAGTTCATATAAACATGTCCCAAGCGGCTTGGTTTTCGAAGTACAGGGTGATCAAAATACATTTTTTAGGAGTTTTTGGAGTTTACTTCGAAATTTTCGACAATAATCGATCCAAATTAGTTCAAATTGGACAAGTACAATCCATTCAATAGTGCGCATGATATAAAATAATTCATTTCTCGAAGTGTCATTGCCACTCTCCAAAGATTAGCGCGTGACGCAATACGTCATTTTGTTCTCATTACACAAATAGCTATTTTCTGCTCGTGTAGAGAAAATGTAATGTTATGGAGCTCCCATACATTTTTTACCATAACTCAGGTTGAATATGTATTGCACAAAGTTAATTATGGCAAAATAATTTTGGACATTTTCAATAGTGAATAACTTTATCATCAAATACTAGAGCAAAGTAACATAAATTCCCTAGGAATAAAATTAAGTTCAGAAAAGGACCATTATTGAAATTGATATGTCAGAGCAACTGCTGGAAATGGCCACCGCCAACTTCAATGCATGCGTTTATGCGCCTAACCATAGACTGGCGGACACGCTCAAAAATACCAGGAGTGTTTCTTATAATTCCGCATGACTCCTGTATGCGATTCCACAGGTCTTCTTCACTTTGAACTGGAGTTCGGTACACTAATGATTTAAGGTGCCCCCAGAGGAAAAAATCAAGTGGATTCATATCGGGTGACCTTGGTGGCCAAAGTTGTGGCCCACCACGCCCAATCCAGCGATCAGAATAATTCTCTTCTAAATATTGGCGTGCAACCAATCTGAAGTGTACTGGAGCACCATCATGCATAAACCAAATTCCAATTCTTGCCCTCAGTGGGATCTCTTCTAGGAGTCCAGGTAAGATGAATTCAAGAAAATGTCGATAATGGTCACCATTGAGTCTATGAGGCAGAAAATGTGGCCCGATAAGGAAATTCCCTACAATTCCAACCCAAACATTCACAGAAAACGTCTCTTGAAAATGGTTTTCAATCACGGCGTGTGGGTTTTCATCAGCCCACATATGATTGTTGCGAAAATTAATAATGGCTTTACGGGAAAAGCATGCCTCATCGGTGAATAACACTTGAGGTAAAAACCATGGATTTTCCAACAATTTATTTCGAATCCAAGTGCAAAAAGTTAATCTCTTTGGAAAATCCCTTGGCAGAAGAGCTTGAACACGCTGTATGTGATAGGGATAAAGTTGTTGCTCTTTTAAAATTTGCCATACCAATACATGGGTTACGTTAAACTGTGCCGCAATTTTTGTCTTGTAGTGGTGTCTGGATGCTGCTCAATTTCGTTAAGTACAGCTTCTTCTATCTGAACTGTTCTAACTCTCCTGGGTCTTCCTATGAGAACAGCAGACCTCTTGAAAGTACCCGTTTCACGAAGACGGGAGTGAATATTGATGAACATTTGTGTGCTGGGAATATGACGTTGTGGAAATCTTTCTAGATACATTCGTCTGGCGGCACGAGCGTTACCATCAGCCATTCCATACATTAAGTGCATGTCTGCCATTTCTGAATTTGTATATTCAACCATTTTATCCAAAGGAATATTGAATGAATCTGCTTTATAGCTTACACTAATGAAGAATTAACAATGAGACAGTTTCTCAACTTTCGATAACTGTCAAGTTGTTGATATTTAAATAAATGAATTAATATCAAAGCCCACTTTGCTATTTTTATGAATTCAAATTGATTACAAAATTTCTGCGTTACTGCAGAAGAAAAAACAAACCGAAATTTCTGATAAAATAATGTACTCCGTACGGAAACAAAAATTTGTTCGATTTAGTTTTTCGGAGTTATGACCAGAGATTCATAAATGAAAATCAAATGTGTAATGATCTGCGACTATTAGATAAACCCTATTAACTATCTTCCATTACAGGATTACCTTTCGGAAGTTTTTTATGTTGAAAAGGAAACGTTCAATTGAAAACTAAAAAATATCTTTTTTTAAAATAACAAAAAATTTGTATGAGTTCTCTATCAAGACTGATGGGTAAAAACATTTTTAATCAAATATCTCAATGAAAATGCACATTTTTACCATCAGAATCTTCAGGTTGAAAGTTAAGGTTTTCCCAATATCTGTCAGATCTAGTTTAATATCCAGCGTACCGCAGTGACGGGGAGATAGTAGTTTTCTGTTAGATATCACAAAAAGAAATCACATCTTTACAATAACAAGCTTTCATTTAGCTTCACTTGTAACTAACTAACAAACAATTGAATAAAAGTTGAATTTGACCCACTTCTAATACTCCGAATAATTTGAAATTTGGCAGGTTTCCGTAATTCCGGTGACAATGCATTAAAAAAATGTTTGTTAAAAAACAAAATGGCGGCTCCAATATGGCGGACGAGTTTTGTGATTATGATCCGATTCTGTTCAAAATTGGTATGTGATGGTTTTTGGGTTGGAGATTTTCAGTTTCACATAAAAAATAAACTAAAATGTTAAAAATGAAAATTATAAAAAGAAAACATTTAAAAGTTTTTATACAATACACTGAAAAGGAAAAAATAATTCATTTCATTGTTTGATCTAGGTAATCTTGTACAGAAAGATTTTGATACTCACAGAATAACCTACAAAAAATGAAACAAATTATTTTTTCATTTTTAGTGCATTTGTATAAAAGCTTGTCTTTATATTTTTTATTGTATAATTTTTATTCATCGTAGATTTTTCTAATTCTGAAAAAATATTTCCATCAATTTACAATAATTGAAAATGTTTAATTTTCAAATTTTCTAATGTTATGCCACACTGGAAAATTTTTAAATTAATATTTTCATTATAGCCCCTGAACCGTACAAGTAAATGAAAAAATGCAAGATATCAAAAAGATGTTAAATGAAACAACATTGATTATTCCTTTCTCATAATATGTCAGTGGCGGCGGAAAAAAAAATTCTGAAGGGTTGAACAAAGCTTGACTCTGAAAAAAGGAGGACCCTGTGAATTATTTAAGAAATGCATTATTTTGTATCGTGCGCCCTATTGAATGGATTGTACTTGCCTAATTTGAACTGATTATTGTCGAAAATGTCGAAGTTAACTCTAAAAAACCTTGAAAAAAATGTATTTTTATCGCCCTGTATCTCGAAAACCAAGCCGTTTGGGACATATGTTTATATGAACTTTTCGTCCTGAAAACCTTCAAAGAATCACCTCCCGAAGTTTGTCAACGTACTTAATTAACACCCTGTATAAATGAATCAAGAAACTTTATGACAATGAAATTGATGAATGTTTCTCTCGAACCAATTATAAAAGAACAAAAGAAATGTCGAGCACAGCTTAATGTACAGCTGTTTTGCTACAATGTGTTTTGATATTTTCTAACTTGAACTCTTCAAGATCAATAAAGAAATCCATTTCATAACCACAAGACACTTTATAAATAGAATGTGACATTTTCAAGGTCAAACCTCTTATATTTTTTATTTTAAGTGTCTGAGTTGTATAAGCTACAGTAGGGGTTGATTTATGAGGGTTGAAAAGTTATACAATGAAATTAGTACATACTTTCAGAAACAAAATTCTTAAATTGAAACACTGTGATAAGTAATGAATTTTTTTGGCAGTAAATCTTTTTTCAATCAAGTTACAATATGGGTTGATTAATGAGGGTTGAAAAGATGCAAAATGAAATTAGTACATATTTTAATCAACAGAATAATAATTTTTCAGGGTAAATATATTTTTTTCATTAAGTTCTAACAAGAGTTGAGTTTTAGGTGTTGCAATATTTTGAAATTGTGTCCAAAGCATAAAACAACCATTACGAGGATGTATTGATATTTAGTTATCCTAGACCAGTTCCCTGCATAAACATAATATTGCGTTGCCATAGCAACGAACAATAACTTATTAAAAGTGTCAGTGTGAAGTTTGACGTCAGAAAAGTAAACCAGAGTTACGCAATAAATTAAAAGAAAAAATATGACCGCCGAAATCGTGAAAATCGAAAAATTGGAGTATCGAGCCATCATCAAGTACCTGTATTTAAAAGGGTTAAGAGGTAAGCAGATTAACGAAGATATGCTTAATGCCCTTGGTGATCAATGTCCTTCGTATGCGACCGTTAAAAATTGGACTGCAAGCTTCAAAAGAGGTAAATTTTCCATTGAAGATGATGGCCGATCAGGAAGGCCAGTTTCTGTGTCAGTCCCCGAAAATATCGATGCAGTTCATGACAAGATTTCAACAGACCGTCGAATTGGGCTAAAACGGATATCTGAAGCACTGAATATTTCATACGAACGAGTTCATCATATAGTTCACGTCAATTTGGACATGAGAAAAATTGCTGCAAAATGGATCTCCAAATGTTTGAATGTTGACCAAAAGCGTGCAAGGGTAGTAGCATCGCGTTCGATATGTGCTCCATTTGAAAACGATGTAGACTTCTTAAATCGAATTGTTACTATGGATGAGACTTGAGTACATTTCTACGATCCAGCAACAAGCAACAATCGGTAGAATGGCGACACTCCGGTTCTCCAAGACCTAAGAAGTTTCGTGTCCAAAAATCTGCTGGAAAAGTTCTTGCTTCAGTTTTTTGGGATTGCCAAGGAGTAATCATGATTGATTTTTTGGATAAGGGTAGAACAATAACTGGAGATTACTATTCGACATTACTGACCACTCTACGGGAAAAAATTAAAGAGAAAAGACGCGGAAAGCTATCCAAAGGTGTTTTATTTTTGCAGGACAACGCCCCTGCACACAAATCTCATGTTGCCATGCAGAAAATTCGTGATTTAGGGTTTGAATTACTAGAACATCCTCCCTTATTCACCAGATTTGGCTCCGTCCGACTATCATCTCTTTCCTCAACTGAAAAAAAGGTTAAATGGTCGTAAATTTTCTTCCAACGAGGAGGTAATAAAAGCTGTGGAGGTCTGGTTTGCAGAGCAAGAAGAAACATTTTTTTTGAAAGGTCTAGAGACGTTGCAGGTTCGCTGTGATAAATGTGTCCAATTAAGAGGAGAACATGTTGAGTAATAGAATATTTTGACATTGAAATTTTGTTTGGTTCTATAGTAGGCTAAGGATTTTTCAATATATTCTCGTATTTGACTAATCCAAACTGAATTTCACCCATTTTAGTCTAGGAAATGTTATTTTATAAGTTTTGACAATTAGGGGTAGTTTTATGCAAATCGATGAATAACGAAAAAATTGCGAGGTTTTGCCATTTTTTGAGTTTCATTTACTGGACTAATAGTGTAAGCACTAATAATGATAAATGGTAATTTTGATAATTGATAAACAACATACCTGTTGCCTCCTGACCTCAGCTTCATCCAGTTTCTCCTGTAATTTGCTCAGTGTGATTGGACTTGATGGAGGTTCTTCCAATCTCTCCAATAATCTCTTTGGAGGGTGTTTCTTGACTATACTATCCTCTGGATTATCCTCTTCGAAGGCTATCTCAAATGACAGACCATGCGCTAACAAAAATATGCCTTAATTCAAAATAATCACAACGAAAGCAATAGCTATTTGTTTAACTAAGCAGGAAAGTGTCAGTTTTCCTCCCGCATGCGAGGCTTGCTACCAGAGGCCCCGTAAGGCTCGAGGGCATCAAACACAAATTGTAGAAAAGACAATTTACTCCACTGAAAAACATATGATTTTTTCTAACACCTCCAGCATAGAACCACTAATTATTAACAAAGAATATAGTGTTACAAATATATTTTGCGATCTCATACTTTTCAATAAATACAATAACCAAGCCCAATTTTTAAACTCGCAGAAACAAAGCTAAAATAGCCATTCGATTAAAAGAAGAAAAAAAATGATAATTTTCTATAGAATTCAACACCAGCTTCTTTCTGTTAGCAATTTTTCACTTTACTGGATTTTCTGCAGGCGCAGTATCCTTACTAAACTACTATTCATCTGACAGAATGCAAGCAGTTAGGGTCTGAGGGGGCATCTCAGAATTCTTGACTGTGGAGAATGGAGTTCCACAGGGCTCGATTTTGGGTTCCTTTCTCTTCATTCTGTATACACATGAATTCTATAAGCATATACAATTTAGCAAGTTACGCAGATTTATTTGTCGTTTTCTGATACAGATCTTAGATCTTTTAAAACTTAGAATTTCTATGAATTGCACCAAACACATTTACTTGGTCATAAGCTTTCTGCTATTTGGAATTGATTTACGCCAACAGAAAAATACTTGACAAACGCAGTGGATCTACTTTGAGTGAATCACTTATTTTTTCGCATCTAAACTATGGCAATATTATATATGGACCTGCCATTTCGAAAAGAGATGTTCAACGCATTCAGACGCTTGTCCAGAACTTTTGCGTTTGTCTAATTTGTGGAATAGGCATACGAGCTTATATATCTGGTCCTTTGAATGAATTAGGATGGTTGAATATCGAGAGGAGGATAATACTGCATGCCTGTACCCAATTTCATAAAATAATTACCACTCGAAAACCACCACTCGAACCCACGAAAAAAGACCGCAATGATTTTCAGAATATCAACGTCCGGTTTAAATCTCGGCTTACTCCACCCAGTCACACCTCTGTTCATTACAGATCCTCTTTCTCGTACACCATCACAGAACTGTACAACTGTATTTCGGAATACTTGGAGAGATTGAACATATAGTGATTCAAAAAACATTTGAAAGAACTTCTTCGAACTTGTATTTTGAACTTTCGATGGGGCTACCACCAACTCTTGGCATGATCAATCCATATTAATATTTGTTAATATTTACTATTTTTATAAGTCTTACTGTAATGTCTTTTTTCTTATATATATATTTTTTCTTTGGTGTCTTGGCATCGACTGCTATGGTCATTAGCCACGTGTTCTGGATAGGCCTTGTTACTAACTCCATGCGCCACTTTAGGAGCAGCACTGCTAATTAGAACGCAACAGTGAATCGTGCAGGACTCACCCCAGTCGAGCCACGAGATTTGAGTAATTTAATCGGTCAAATTGAATTAAAAAATCCCAGCCGCAACTGGGGCTCGAACTCCGGACCTTTCGACCCAAAGTCGGACGCTCTAACCACTGCGCCTCGCCCCGACATCTTTTTTCTTATTATTGCTATCTTTGTTCAAGGTTGAGTGGAAGAAAGCACTTGTCTGATTCCTTGTGGCTCAGAAAAAAGCTAACTCTGCATTTTGGTAGGAATTGTTTTTTATATAAGTTTTATTGTATTCTTAATTTCTTTTTCTACCAATAAATGCGTTCACTTTTATCATTATCATAAATTGAACCCAGTTAATCTAGTTATTTCAAGACCTTTAATTCGTATCCCAAGGATAACAAAAAAAACATTTTGTAATTCTGACGTCTATATCCTTTTGATACTGGGTTCAATAAATTAATGTAAGAAAATGTTATACCCGTCGAAATTCCGCAAAATGACTGAATGTCTTTATTACTGAAGAAACAATGCCTTCCTTGTCTCTAGTTGAGTCTCATTTGAGTTATGGCATTGCATTTTGGAGTCGTATGCAGTCAATATCTACTTCACAACGTATTCGTACTACTTAAATGAGTTCTGAGATACATGTACAAAGTTAAACTAAGAAATTCATGTAGAGAGCTATTCAGATAACACAGTATCCCAACAGTTTTATCCATTCATATTCAGTCAGCCTCATCCAGAAAAATCTACTTAAAACAACTGATTCATAACACAACACACGACAAAACAAGTGCATTAGGTTACCATGACCTGTACCAACATTCCTGCCCACTAGTATAAGGCATATAACGGTTCAGAAAGGTCCAACGTTGCTAATTATACAGAAACCTTTAGAGTTACTAAATCAACCGAAGAAAATATTCCGATAAACTTCGACAGTTATGAAGAAAGCCCAGCACTAAATTTCCCAATAACTATAGATGAACGAGTCCCTCAACAACAGCAAAAATACCAGCCCTGGCCCAGATGATAAACCCCTAATCTCTCTACAAAAACTACCAGAAAATGCAAGAATCTTCTTTCTTCAAATCTATAACATCATTTGGACCAAAAAAATATTTCCCCAAAAGTGGTCCGAAGCAATCATCATCCCCGTTTTAAAACCACAGAAAACCAAATCCAATCCAGATTCTTATCGGCCGATCTCCCTAACATGTGTACTCTGTAAAATCCTTGAAAAGATAGTTAACAGAAGACTCATGTAGTTCTTAGAAACAAATAATTTGTTGAGGCCAGAACAAAGCGGCTTTCGAAAAAATTGTTCAGCAACTGATAATCTAATTGATCTGAGTCGGAAATTCACAAAGGCTTTGCAAACGGACAGGACTGTATGGCTATTTTCTTTGACCAGAGCATACGATACAGTCTGGCGGTATGACATCACCAAAACCCTATATAATTGAAGAGTTCGAGGACATGCTGAAATTCATTGACAACTTCTCCAATGAACGACTCTTTCGAGTTCGCATCAACGGAACTACCTCAACGAGAAAAATACAAGAAAACGGATTACCCCAAGAATCAGTCCTCAGTGTCACTCTTTTCATAGTAGCGATGAACCAGGTTCTAAATACCTGCAGTAACGCAGTAAAAACTAGACTATACGCAGGCGACCTGGTTATATTCGCAAAAGGAAAAAACATCAACTCAATCCAAAAAAAACTACAGAAAACACTAGATAAAATCAGTAACTGGTCAAAAACTACAGGGCTCCAATTCTCCTTACAGAAAACAAAATGCATCTCGTTTTCTAGAAAGCATAACACACAAACTTCTGAATTGACACTTGACGAATCCCCACTAGAATGTGTCGAAAAAATTAAATTTCTTGGAATGATTTTTGACAGCCTGTTAAACTGGAAAGCCCATATCAAAAACTTGAAAATAGCCTGCCAAAACGGACTCAACTTGATGAGAACTCTAGCAAACAAGAATTGGGGAGCAGACTATATCTCTCTGATGAGAGTTTACAAGGCTCTGATTCGTTCAAAACTAGACTATGGTTCTATAATCTATTCATCAGCTAAAAAGTCAGTACTTCGAGAACTCGACACCATCCACAAGTCAGCTATCAGGATCGCTACTGGGGCATTTTGCACTAGCCCTGTAGCAAGTCTCCTCTGTGAAACCGGAGAACATTCACTATATCGCCGAAGACAATATTTAAGCCTCAATTACGCATCTACTGTTGCCTCAAATCAGCAAATCCCAGTATTTCACAATGTTTTTCCGAACCGGTTCAAACAAATATACGACCAAAAAAAAATTATGGATCCTCTTTTTTACGAACGATTGAATAGACACTTATCTTAACTCCAAACATCTTTACCAGACACATACCCAAATAATATACCAACCCCTCCACCTTGGACAATAAAATTGCCAGAACATGACATCAGTCTTTCCCGATTCGATAAACATGAAACTAACAGCACCATGATAAGACAGACCTTTAATCACATACTACTGAGCAACTTTCAAGATTTAACAAAAATTTATACGGATGCCTCTAAGACAGAAGAAGGAACTGCATCAGCATTCACTACCATAGAAAATGACTTCTGTTATCGGTTACCAAAAATTAGTTCGGTCTTCATCGGAGAACTATTCGCCATTTTGGAAGCATTGAGATATACCAACATTCAAAATCTTGCTAAAACTGTTATTATCACCGACTCCCTCAGCGCAGTGACCTCTCTAACCCAACTCTATCCATCCAATGCAATCCTCCTCCTAATCAAACGCGAACTCCATGAACTACAACAAAAGAACCAGATAATCCACTTTCTCTAGGTTCCATTTCTCACGGGCATACAAGGAAATGACGCTGCGGATCGACTGGCGAGAGGAGTAACTACTAATGAAGAAATTCTACCCCTAACAACGACTGTTAGAACAGACCTCAAGCAAAGCTTTAAAAAAATTGACACCTCAGCCTGGCAAACCGAATGGAACAACTGAGTCCAAGCTCGCTGAATTGAAAAAATCTTTCCTTCTATGGAAAAAACAAATCACAACGAGAAAACACCAAGTCATTGTTACAAGACTACGTCTGGGCCATACCCGCATCACTCACCGCCACCTAATCAAGAGAACACAGGAGCCAATTTGCGAGACATGCCAATGCAACCTGACAATCAGACACATCTTACTTGACTGCCCATCGTATCATCATCAACGTCAATTACATGGAATTCCACCAACTTTACTTTCTCAGTGAAACTTTTGACGCCCAAAAAGTCGTGAACATTTTAACTGACATTACTTTCATTAACACTGTCTCAGATCATCTCACGATGAAAAGAACATAGGTAGAATTAGAGCAATTGATAATTGTCCGGACTATTTTCAAACTTTTCCACAAATACTGTTTTAATCTGACGCAATGTACGTGCTTGATCCTTGAAAATACCATTTGACAATTTGCACTTTCTCATCAATTTCGTAAACCATGTTCAACAAATATTATTACGTCTTTAAATGAACTACCTATATGTCTTTGCCATAGAAATGAATGAAGTTAGAGCAGAACTGAACCGCATGACTGAGAATGGCGAAACAAATATCACCATAAAGTATAAGCAAGGGAGACCCTGTATTCTAGAAACTCAGTCAAAAAACTAAAAACTGTTACAGAAATATCGGTAGACAGAGACATGGCTATCAAAATCCATCCCCGACTCTATTGTCCAGCTGAAAGGTTACAGCATTCACCGAGGAGATCGTGAAAGTGTACGCCGTGGCGGTGGAGTCTGTATCTACCTAAAAACCGCTTTCTTTAGTGAATTCAAATTCTTTTCTATGAACAAATCCGTACCAGGTGTTGAAAGCGTGTGGTTACATCTTTCAAACCATAAATTTTCGTTCGTCATAGCAGGATTATATCGGCCTCCTGACTTAAATATAAACTCAGACACAATGCTCATTGAGATGCTCGAGGATGCAGGTAACACTCTTCATAACTTGATCATACTAGGCGATTTCAATTTCCCCTCTATCAATTGGGCATTACCTACGTTCTCAGAAAATCGGAATCCTGCTGCACTGTTCTCGAATATGATTCTAGATTCTAACCTCTCCCAACTGATTCATGAATCAACGAGGTATCGATCAAATCAGAATCCCAGCCTACTAGACTTGTTGCTTACCAATGATGTTGACCTGCTATCCAACATCGATATAATGGCTCCAATAGGTAATTCCGATCACGCAACTATTAGTTGCAAAATACAAGTCATAATAGAATCGATCCCTCGAAACTCTAGAGTTAAATACCAGAAAATCAACTATATCTCTATGAGACAACAATTAAGTATGGTAAACTGGAACAATATTTACACTGCACAAAATGTCAACGACAAATGGAATTTTTTTAACGATACTATATCAGCCCTTACCTCACGGTGCACGGAAGAGTTTTTCATAACAGCAAATAGAAGAAAACCGTATATAACAAACGATACAATTGAAAAACTAAACGAAGACTCTGGCGTAAATTCAAAGCAACGAAAAATGCACAACATTTTGGTATTCACCGTGAGTTCTCGAATAATCTGCCCAGAGAAGTTGCACATAAAAGGAGACTGTACGAGAACTCTCTTTGTAAAAAAGGACCTAAAGCAATTTTCAGGTTTACCCGCCAACAACTGTAAACCAGAGTATCGACTCCCCTTCTGAAAAAATCGAATGGCACTCCGTGTTCATCATCGTCCGAGGTAGCTGAAGAATTTGCAAAAATCTTCGAGGCAACTTATACTATAGAACCTGCAGGAGTTCTCCCACGTCCGGTGCCCACAAGACTGGCAACAGACATAACACTAATTGTCTTCTCTCAGCAAACAGTCCTGGAATACCTGAAAAAGTTACCGCACAGAAAGTCCCCAGGACTCGACAACATATCTGGAACAGTCCTGACCAACTGCGCCGCAATACTCGCCGGACCTCTGGCACATATAATGCAAACCTCCTTTGACTCAGGAACCCTCCCAGATTCCTGATTAACCGCGTCAGTAACTCATATATTTAAAAAGGGTGATAAACTTGACCCCAATAATTACCGACCAATTAGCCTCACCCCGATATGTGCCAAAACGATGGAAAAAATAATAGCAGACGGTCTCCTAAGCTTTCTTCTGATTAACGGAATAATATCTGATAACCAACATGGATTTTTACCTGGCCGTTCCACTGGAACCAACCTACTTGATTGCCTTCATCTTTGGACAAGCCTCGTTGATCAAGGTTAGCCAATCGATATTATATACTTGGACTTCTCAAGGGCATTCGATCGAGTACCACAAAGACGATTACTTCTTAAGCCTCTGAACCCTTCCAAATGTACAGTTCTGCATATTGGTCGAAGCAACCCGAACATCCAATACCACATCGGTAACGTACAGATCCAACCAGTGGAATCCCAAACAGACCTTGGCGTGACAATAACTGAATCATTGACTTGGTCGGAACACATAGGAAATATCGTAAAAAGAGCCAATAGAACTGCTTATATTATGAGGAAGTCTTTCCAACCCCCGGATACCAGGCTATTTTTATAACTCTATAAAAGTTTCATTCGACCCCTGGTCGAATATAATGTCATGGTGTGGTCACCTAATCTTATTAGAGATATCACACTACTCGAGAATGTTCAGCGGAAACTCACGAAATGGGTACCACAACTCTACCAACTGGAATACCACGATAGGCTTAACACATTGAATTTACCAACCTTGAAAGAAAGAAGAAAATATTCAATGTTATGGAATCCTCAGGAATACCTTCTCTGTTGATCTGAGTCACATCTTCTCCTTGAACGCCGACGAAACACTTCGTTGCCAGTCTCAAGCTCTCCAAAGAAAAATTCAGAACCTCTACTAGACAACATTTCTTTGCCAATAGAGTTTCCAGGAATGGAATTCTCTCACCGATTACATAGTTACGGCCCCGTCCATAAACGCCTTCAAAAACAGACTTGACAATCACAACAATGGTAGTTTGAACTAACTAAAGTTTGCTAACGAACAGTCGTTACCGACCGATGACGAACCCTTTACTCCCATAAACACCTAACTATGTAGGCTTATTATGGCAAGAACCTATCAGAAAACAACTACTCCCCTGGCTAAGACCACGACGGGTATTGAATTAAATCTAACAGCTACTTGTGCAACGTTCCTCAAAACATCAATCAGAGGACGCAATTGCAAGTGCCCTCTATGACCAACCAGCAGAATTATGTTTTGATTTGGACGGGGTGACCACCTGCAGACTAGTTTCGAGGTTGTTGCCTCTCATCAGTGCAAGGGCAGGTCAACACAGACAGCACTGAAGCCATCTGTTCCCCGTCCAAACCAATACACACTCCGCTGATTAGTCAATTCTGGTTCACGAGATGAAAGCAGTTTCTAGGCCGCTCCACCTAGCGAGCGGAGGAAGACACTCCGAATCTCCGGGTTGAGAGATTTAATCGACCTGCCCTTGCACTGATGAGAGGCAACAACCTCGAAACTAGTCTGCAGGTGGTCACCCCGTCCAAATCAAAACATAATTCTGCTGGTTGGTCATAGAGGGCACTTGCAATTGCGTCCTCTGATGTTTTGAGGAACGTTGCACAAGTAGCTGTTAGATTTAATTCAATACCCGTCGTGGTCTTAGCCAGGGGAGTAGTTGTTTTCTGACAGGTTCTTGCCATAATAAGCCTACATAGTTAGGTATTTATGGGAGTAAAGGGTTCGTCATCGGTCGGTAACGACTGTTCGTTAGCAAACGATCTCCCAAAGATTTCTGTCTTCTTAACTAAAGTTTGTCTCGGGCGTGGTGTGTTTTTCGAGTGCATGTAAGGCCTTTTTTATCGTATACTAGTGTAATACGTGTAAAATCTGACAATATAATGATAAGTTTTGTTCTTCCTGGCAGTAGTGTTTATTTCTCTGTGTCGCATTTTTGTACTTCTTTACTCAGTTTTTTTTTCTTTCTTTGTTGTTTTCATTGAAATTTTGAAATTGTGTTCACAAACATTTCTATTGTTTTTAGGCATAAGAGGTGAAAACCTCTGCCCTTCTTTTGTAATAATAATAATAATAATGTATTAATAATAAATATATATCATATACTTACTCTAGAATGCTAATCCCGCCAATTTTCACGGCGAAAGGCATGTCGCCTATGCGACCCTCCGAGCAATAAAAGATATAGAGAGGGCTTTCGTGTCTCTTTCTTGAAAGCAACATACCCGACGTTGTTTATAAATATCTATGCTCGGATCATGTTAAAAAAGAACATTATCGGATATTTCCGTTTCCACCCATTAATCAGGTTGAAATTCCGTATTGTTATTCGCTCTTAACTTGGCGATCTAGTTTATTTACATGCGTTGACAACTTATTTATCGTCTTGTCAGTTCAGTTTGGATTTGAGCCTATTTGTATAATTGTTTTAATTTTGAGTGGTAGAAGTGTTGTGTTGGTTGTTGAATTGTTATATTAGAGACCTTATCTCTGCGAAATGGCGAAAACGTGTGAAGTTTGTGGGCCGAAACAGTTATCAAGCACTAAACAAACATTCCGCAAGTAAGTATCAAATCAAACCATGGGCGTCACAGTATGGCATCTACCATGTTTGATGGGCATACTTACTTAGTTCTTAGTAGTATTATTAAAGTTGATTTTTATTGATTCCCTATTGTGAGACAAAAATACACTTTTTGTTGAAATAGATTTAAAGAAACTTTGTACTTTGAGAAATGATTACCTATTCATAAATAGGAAAATACCTGTTGCAGTAGGTACACTGAAAAATAAGTAAGTAAACAAACTCAGCTCTTCAAAACCGAATTCAAATTATAAGTCACTAGCTATAGACCTAATCTGCTGGGTACTGGAATGTTTTGTTCATATACAGGGATTATCACATAACCCGTTCATCAGAAGTTTTCGATGTTTCCATTTGAATAAAAATGTTGCTTTCGGTCAAACCGTACGTGTACATGAACTTCTTGATTGTAAACGAAACACTGTATATGCAAGTTTAAAATCTAATGAACGGGTTACGTAGGTATAATGATTGTCAAGACAATAATCCCATTCTCTCATATTCCTTATGATACTTTGACATTGGTTCAGATTATATTTTCAGGTTACCAAGCAATAGAGCAATTGCCCAGTTATGGTATGCATCACTCTCTTAGAAATCCTCAGTTATCTGTTCTAACCACTTTTGGCCTCACCATATTTTTCGGTCAGGTTGTAGAACTATAATCAGTAGAGGAGCATTACCAGTCTTGGAATTTTATGATGAATCGTCATCTGATGCGATGATAAGGTAATATTTTTCAGTTTTCTTCAAATTATTTTTTTTACCAGTAAGAATTTGAGCGCAGTTTAAGGGTTTCCGGAGTGTAAAATTCGTACAGATTATCAAATCAAATGCTTCCAGCACGTATCTGATTAATCATATTTATTCAATATTTCATGTTCATTGGACCAATATAAGGTAATTTTTTTTCGCAAAACAACTGCAAATATGCAGTTTTCTAACAAATTCGTTCATTTAGTGGATTCCTTCTCCTTCCAGCGTTGAAAGATATTAAGGGATAGCTCTGCAACTGGCACTGTCCCCAAAGTTTGAAGCATCTTCGTCTTCTACGATGACAGCACCAGAACCAATCCTCAAAATACAAAATTATAGTAGACAGCGACAACAGGCGAACAACGAACGACAGCAACGTTGTTGCCAGTTCTCGAGCGTTCACGTGAAGTCTTCTTTATATCCTTACGAATTTCGTAATTTTTCTGCGAATAAAATGGCTGCCAGTCATGCCGGACCAATTGTTGATGTAGCCATTTCATTCGCAGAAAAATTACGAAATTTGTGAGGGTATGAACAAGACTTCACCACGTGAACGAACAACAATTGGCAACAACATTGCTATCGTTTTTTTGAAAGTGGTTGACAATGTTTCACTTTGAGTAAGGTTATTCTGGACTTGTCTAAAAAAGAACAAAGAAATATTCTCTGCAATGTTATTCACGACGTTTCAACTGTTAAAATCTACAGTCGTTATCAAGTGTATGATAACTTGATAACGACTTGCAATTTAATTTATATTGCCCCACAGTAATAAGTACTACTTTTTCATATTCAAATATTCAAAATTGACGGATGGAAGTCTATTTTTTTAATGATCGTAAAAGAATTAGTGTATGCTGTGTTAGTTCACGTAGCGTGTTGACAATTATCACATGTACAATAAAGTACAATAAACAGTCACTTATTTTTGCACCTGTTACATAAATAACTATTTGTCCACCTGTTACATAAATAACTATTTGTCCACTACATATCCATTATGAATTCTATTTATGAATGAGTTATTCATGCAACCATTTAGGAAATGTTGCCATTTGTATGATAGGAAGAGTTTAATCCAAAAATTGATTGTATTATCGTAAGAATATGTTACTATTTTGTGACAACACTCGTAGAGTGTACCCAAAGGCATAGCCTTTTAGCTTTTATTTGCCGTGGCGCTCCAGGGCGACTTTGTTTTCATTGGAAGCGCATTCACTTTTTATCAGTAGGGAGACCTACAGCACTACTGCTGGTGGTTGGTGCGCATTCCGAACATTAGACGTCATGGTTGCAGCTAAATAACAACTTGCTTTCCAACCAGGAATGTGGTCGTCTATCAATGCCGATACATGTGATAACAAATTTGTCTGCAGCGATACGTCTAATTAATAATATATAAGAAAATGTATTAGCACGCCACTGGTTCTAAGCTTAGCTCCAGTTTTCAAAACAATAACAAATCTTCCCCTCACCTACAAATCATAACAAAGGATTGCGGTATGCAGCTTTCATATCAATATGTGTTGTTTATATAGAAATGGCACCTCTATATCTTTTATTGCTCGGAGATGCGACCTATTTCCGATGTGCGCATGCGCGTCATCAGTGTAGTTTAGGTAGATCGTTGTCAAGTTTGAGATTAATTTGGTGTTCCAATTCAGAGTTTTTTGATATGAGGCAATAAAACACATGTCATTTGAAAGAGAGAAAATTGACAGCGCATTTAGGACTTTTTAAAACCGAATAGAAACGTTTAGAGATAAATTACTCCGAATTTTAGGCGCGAAAGAAACTTATTTAAAACAATAATGTACCCTACGCTACTGTAATTATAACGACCGTGCAACAGTGCTTTTTCATCCACAGGAAGACTTGTCACTAAGATCTGTCACTATTGTTAGAGATAGAGACGGTTTTTAGAATTTCAGGTTTTCTCTTGTCTTTTTGTATGGTGTTTGCTGTCGTTGGTTATTCTTTCATCTTTCGTGAATTTGCATTAATCTTGTTTCTTTAAAGACAATTTCTAATAAAGCCGTTCCTTCCTAAAAATAAACAATGAACTGTTTAGTGTTGTGTAAAGGAAAATACCTGAAATAAATCATTTTTGGTAGATAACGAATTTTTTTATGTATCTATATGCTTTGCTCAAAATAGCTTAAATATTATTTTAGCTTGACAAAAAAGGCATGATTTTTTGTTATTGTTTTTAAGGAGAGACCCCAGCAGAACATTTGAGTGAGAAAATTATAATTTGTGGCAGACATTTTCCTCATGAAGATTCATGTGAAAACGACAACTGCATAATTTGAAACCTAGTGCAGTACCAATACTGTATCTGCGTAAGCATGCATGGCGAGTGATACAACTTTCTACCACACCGCTTATATTATGAGTTCTAGATTACTACAAAAAGTACTAAACATACCTACACAGAATCGCCTCAGAAAATTAATGTCAATATAGAAGTGCTTTTCTTTGATGGTAAGGAAAATGCTTCTGGCCTCACTTTTTCATGCACCCCCATTGTGAAAATTGCACTAAGGTAATCCAACAGAAATACTCGTAGAAATAGGATGTTAATCTCTTCAAATGGTTCAAATTAAATGCAGGTGCGTATTTTGACATGAATCGTTCTAGAAAAAAAACCTCGAGTTTCTAAGCATCCAATATAATAAATCCAATTTGAGTTGAAATTATTCATGATATTAGCTGAAATAAATTTTCATAGTTTTTTTTTGTACATTCAAATTATTTTCCAATCCAGTGCTTCCTTGAAATTCGTACCGACGAATTGGGGTGGTTCCGTAGGTTTTTGTTGGTTAACTACAGCTGAAAAGTGAATGTGATACCAAAAATCAGTCGCTTCAGAGCGATAAATAATAATAATAACCGTTCTCTAATTCCTGATGGCCTTTGCTGAATATTCGGGATCATAAATATGTGAAAATATTTATTCAAATCGGCTAAATACAAATAACTGGTATAAGCATAATGAGGTTTCGAACCTTATTCTCCGAGATTCAGAATTAACGTTTGCCAATCTTCACAAGAACCATAATATTTTACTAAAACCGGGCCTGTTACAAAAATCACTAATGACGCGCTTGCGCATTGCGGACTAGCCTGAACTTTTTACAACACTTTTTACATGGGGATTAGCATTCTAGAGTAAGTATATAATATATATTTCTATGGTTTTTGCTAGATAATTATTAGGATGTCACGATGACAGTTATTGTCATCGTGAACAGCGACACTGAAAACGGCGAAAACTGAAGGGGTTGGACGATAGGTAATAGGTCATATCCTCTCCTATGTTCGCAGTGCTGTGAGATGATCTGTATGTATTGTTGTGTCCATAATTTCATAGTCGTATAATTATTTGTAATGTAATGCAATAATTTGAGGCATTTGTTAAGTTGCAATTTTGCACGATTTAGTTCCAAGTGGCTAGCAGTAGTCACCACATCCTGTAAGATAATTTGTATATTTTTTGTTTATTTAAGTCTTATTACCACTGAAGCTCATGTTAATGAACGTTTCTATCAAAAATTCTCATTATTTTTCACTTTTTCAACTCACCTGCTTGTTGTATGTTATTAACGGCAACATTCTCTAATAGCTCTGCTTGAAGATCATCTGCTACCAGGGGTGGTATATCCACGGAAGGTTCTGATATTGTTCTCACCGCATTACCATTGGGAACATCTTCTCGGCCTTCTAGATGTTCGACTGGGAAGTTTTTAGCTGCATTGCAACCCATATCTGGAAAATTAATGATTTGGACATTTCCAGATATCAACGCAAACAAGTATCTAATTATTGGTAACTTAAGAATGTTATTGTAATATCAAAAACGAATACGGCGGAAATCTATCTATCAACGTATTTAAGCTAAGTTGGTTTGTAGGCCAGTAGATAAAGACATGATTTTCTTGAATTTAATTTGAACTTTAGTGTGATAAAGAGTACGTTCTAATGATATTAAGTCTGATTTTACAACCCTTTTTTCTGAACGAAAGATGTTGAAAACCAGGATTTGATGAATCTTCGCATTATCATCGCGAAAAAAATTGCAAAATTTCGAAATGTTGACAAATAGCAGTTTACATCTTCTGATAAATTTTCAATTATTGAAATAAAACGGAACTGTTTGTTTTATAAAAAAGAAAACATGCTTTTAATCCATATTTTTTTAAGAAAATTCCAAAAGTTCTGCAATCTCGAAAAAATAACTAAAATGTGATTCTTAAGAAGTGCTTTGATTTGCATCCTCTTAGTATTTTTTGATTAATTTGTTCTTTTTTATTAAAATAAGTATCGGGATTTCTACAAAATTTTTTGAATAATGGTTAGAAAAGAAGATATCTCCACATACAACGGTTTCATTAATTTGTAACCTCGCCTGCAACACGGAAATGAGGCTAAAATCGAAAGAAAAATATTTTTCTGTGGTAGAAGTCCATTGTATCTCGAAGTGGAGTAGTATATTTAAGCGATGCAGTAAGAAAACACAAAGTCGTCTCCACAATTTAATATTACCAACTGGGTATTGTAATGGTGTACGGCAAGTACTACCAATCAGCTAAACCGTAGTGTTAAAAGGACATGTTTCGAACCTATATAGGCTCATCATCAGCTTTAATAATTCTACAATAAAGGAAGCACAATATAACTTAATGTAACAAGGTATGTTGTAATTACTTACATGGAGAGGAAAAATTGTTGCAATAAAAATATTGAAGATTAAAAATTGTATTTCTACATGTTGCCTAATAGGCCATCATGTGAAATTTCCATAATGAGATCCAAAAACAGAGAAGAGGGCGGCTATAGAGCCTTAGTGCCCTTTTTTTCCGAAAGGAAAGTAGGTAGAAACGTAAATTATGGGGCCACATGGGGCGGAATATAAAATTAAAGTAAGACGTGCTCATCAGAAAAGCCGCGCAACGAAAGGATGAAGAAGGCCAAAAGGACCTTTAGCAGTTTGAACTGTCAGAAAACACTTAACGTCATTGATGACATGGAACAGTGACAGGAGAACCCGCCCCTCGGAACGAAATTGAAAGAAGACAACTCCTATCCAATCAAGGCTCGGAGCAACAAGAACTCATGTCACATATCCAGGCCAATGACATTGTGCTCATAAACAAACGTGCGGAATATGAAAGTAAAATTAAAAATCAAAGGGGACGCGAAACAAAGGGGACGCGAAACCACTACTACCTCTACACCGAGCAATAGGAAGACAACCACCCATCAGTGACATGAGGCAAAGCCAAACCTCGAGAGAAGACAGAAAGAACCTCTCCCCGCCGCCACACAAATCCCAAATCACCACATAAGAAATAATGTGGAAATGAAGGACCCACATAGCGACAGACCAAAGCCAACCTGAACACACCCAGAGCAAGGCCGCCCAACATACACAGACCAAGGATAGACAACCCACCGCCGGAGCCGAGCGAGCAGCTGTTGTAAAACCATACGGATCGAGATACAAGAATATTAATTAAATGGTAGAGGAAAAATATTTTTCTACTATCGCTTACCTAAGTAGCCTCTGGCGCTTTCAGATCTCAACGCAAAGTTGATGTCTTCCTAGAAATGTCATTTTGTGACAGCTTTTACGCTCTAGAGCGCTCCCTAGCTTTTGTTGAAAACGAACCTATTCTTGCATGATGGAAAGTGAACACAAGAAATTCAAAGCACTCTAAGGAACTGCGGTGGTGTTAAGGTTAGAGATTCTTCCTAATAATCTGATTTATCGATCTTGGTGTGAAGTCGAAATCTGGACTCGGTAATTTTTTTAAGACAATTTTTTTCTTTTTTCCTCTTGTTAGAGATGTAAATTATTGGATATTTGGATTTGGATTTGGATAGCTTATATATTTGGGAATACAATTGAATCTAAATTTTCTCATAGGTAATATTATGTGCGTACGTTGAATGAAGTGTCTATTGTTTTTATGTCTAAGAGCTGCATTTGTAGAAAAAAATCATGTGTGTATTTCGAGCACAGAGTGTCATTGCCGCTCTCCAAAGATTTGTCGAGCGGCAATCAATCACTTTGCGCTCTAAATACACAAATAGCTATTTCGTATCTGTACTCAAAAAAGCAAAAGTTCTGGAAACTTTCGAAGTGTTGAAAATTACCAGTTTACATCTTTTGATAGGTTTGCAACCGTTCAAACGAAACGTAAGTGTTCATAAATAAAAATGATTATTTTTCAATTGCTGTACTTGTTGAAAATCCATATTAATATGTTTTCCCGCTGCCGACACTGTAAAATAGTCCATACATGCTTAGCAACAAAACAGGTAAATGGCCTATATCATTCGTTTACTATTTATTCATCTTGAAAACGGAATGTAAATAGTGTCATTTACATGCCTAGGGTAATAATGACTTTGACACGTAATACCTTCATCTTCATTTATATCAATTTTTAGGTTACGAGACTTTTTGAATATTATTGTTGTTTATTTATTCGGTAATTTAGCTACACGTACAAGCAACTTAGAATGAAATAGCGGAACGAATAATCATGAAGGAAGGGTAAGAAAACAAACTTCAATCCAGGCAAATTTTGAGAAATGTCAACAAGTAGCGGGAAAATCGTAATAAGAAACACGGAATGTATAGACTGTTAACATCCTCGGCAAGCGACAAACCTCGGCAAGCATCTCGGGAAATAACACAGCTCGGCTTGTGAAAATGTCTTCTGCACCTTGGTGTATAATTACGATGAGCATATTTGACAATTTAATATTTTATTAATATTGGAAAAATATTTTCACTCCAGAAAATTATAGATTTTCGTATCACCTCACTCAGGAACTCAGTGTCTAAATGAACTTCATATATATCCACTTTTTGTCTTTTTCGAAATCAGGACTGGCCACACAAAAATGTCCTTTTTTTGTCACAAAACATCATCTGCTAATTTATTTGTGCACAACATTTCTTCGATAATTTTCCATTTTCGTCTATGTAATTTTTCACCGTGGTTCTTCTGAATGGGCACTTGACTTCCAACACATATTCATCCGTGAGTCCATCTGGAGATGCTCCTAATGTAGGATAGGTTCTATTCAAAATGAGTCCAACTTTATTGATACATGTATTTTATTCTCAGAAACTACTTTCATAACTGCATCTTCCAAGAATAGACCCCTTTTCATTGCTGCCGTTTCTGGAGCACTGAAAGCTTCCATAATATTTTCGACCAAAATTCCTTGTTCGGTGTTGCAAATGGATGCCTCATAAATTTTAGAGGCTGTGATCCTCCCGTATTTCATTTCATACCACATTGAATTCTTTGATTGTTCTGTGTTAAGGAAGGATATTTTTTGGCAAGCTTCTGTAGTCAAAAATCTTTCGCAATGTTGTAAAAAAGTCTGTACATTTCGTGTTCCTGTTTCATTTCTAAATGACGAAGTGATGCATCGTCAATTTTTTCAGAAGAGAAATCTCAAAATAGTTTAGTATCTGAGAAGTACTTTTTCCAGGTTTCGAATCTGATGCTTTGATGTACTTCAAACTTGTTCCCATATTCGCGAGTTTTGGCTTTTTCCAATAACACTCCACCGATGTGGGACTCTTTTCATCCGTACGACGAAGCAACCAATATAAAAAAGCGATGGCATGTTTGCATCCACCCAAAAATACCAAAATCTATGTTGTATGCTCGAAAAGGGTAATATACTGAAACTTACCTTGGGATGCTACATAACTTTCACAGTCACAGTTTTGTATTTCGTCGCTACTTTCGTCAATAGTAGCTACAACAAAATATGGTGTGCTCCGTACTTTGTGCTCAGGAACTATACGATCTTCTCTCTCTCCCTTCAATTATTGTCCTTCGACTTCCATACGGTGCCATTAGGACATGCCCTGCTGCGAGAAATCCGTTCCCATCCGGCCTCTAACCAGCGTAGACAGCAAAGCTGTATCGGGGGGACGCAGTTGTCTTGCTCTTGGCAATACTGCATCCAATTGTACACTTTTCAATTTTTAACAAACACTTTAAACTTGGGTCGATGCACGTCCCCAGACGGCAGACATTACACACATTAACCTGACTTCCAACACAAGGCCGCAGTCTGACCTCAACCGCTGCCGGAAGTCGAATTAAAAAGCAATCTTCTAATAACAATTTGAGGACTGACAAGAACAACATAAACAATGTCAGCAAATGTCATCGGTTCCACTGTTGTCAGATTTATACCAGTACTATCAACTTATATCAACAAAAAATACTAGAACCTAGTGAAGACATTCATAACTGAGTGTTGCGTTGAATCTTTCACAATGTGAGGAGCTAATACAAAATGGTTTCTAAAAATAATATTCAGTTCGACTTTGGCAGTTTTAGGAAAATAGCGAATTGTTCAGGGTTCAGGCGTATACCTGACTCCAAATAAACCCCCGATAAGTACCAATATACAGGGTGGAGCACCGAAAACGAAACAGATCGAATATCTAATACGCATGAGTTGTGAAAAAAATGCAAAAATACGTCGATTTTTAATCTAAGAGGGACATCTTTCTATCATAACCTCAACTGTCATACTACTCCCCCCACCCCTTGGTCACTATCACCCAAACAATTTGAATAGGGAGAGTAGTGTGACACTTCATTAAGAAGTTAATTTCATAAGGAATTCAGCCATGTCAATTTCCGCTAACAAAGTTTTCATTTTGGCGCCCTCTTGCGGAAAATACAACTGTTCCGTCTTCCAAATTATGATACGTCATTTGCAAGGTAATTTGACATAAATTCGGTGACAATGCATTATGGAATTTTTGTAAGGAGAAAAACAAAATTACTGCTCCAATGTGGTGGTTTTCAGAGTAGGAAATTATGACTTGTTTTTCAATGCAAAAAAACAAGTTGGTTGCTCCTGGATGGCAACCGAAATTTGTTATCATGGTCCGATTCGATTCAAAATTGGATTGTGGGAGTTTTAGGTACAGATTTTCAGCATGACTAAAAAGTAATGAATATTTTTTTAGATGTGTGACGTAGGTCATTCAGTGCGTAACAGATTCAAAAGCTTGCCGAGAGTACAAAATAGTTATTCTTGAGCGGTAAAATTTTGATTCTGTTACGCACAGAGTAACCTACGTCACACATCTAAAAAAAAGTTATTTCCTTTCTGGCGCATTTTTTTAAAAGCTTGTTTTTATCAATTTGATTCATTCATTTTAGTCATACTGGAGACTTGTGAGACCGCCATATGCCAATTTTGATTCGAACCGAACCACAATTACAAATTTCGTCCGCCATCTTGTTTTTTTGCATTGATAAACAAATCATAATTTCTGACCCTGAAAACCACCACATATCAATTTTCAATCTAATCAAACCATAATTGCAAATCTTGTCCGCCATTTTGGTGCCGCAGAAATCAGAGAGGTAGAAAACAACCAGTTTAAAACTTTGTCAAACGCTTTTTAATACAAAATCAATTTTATTCACTCGACGAATTTTTAACTTTTGACTTTCACACTATACATGTTAACTAACTTTCTACAATGTGATTTTTTTGTTTTATTGTTTCGTTGTTTTCGTCTTTGCTTTCATTTTACAACCACTATTTATTTATTTATTTATTGCAAAACAAGAGTAGAAGCATAGCTTGTAAACTCTTTTTTGAAGAGGTATACAGTGAATGGTTATACCTAGGTAATAATTATCAAGTAACAATTTACATTAGTACAAATCTATCAGAAACAATACCAGGGTTGGTAGAATAAAATTAATCTAGACCGTTCTTGAATGCAGTCACTGACAGAGAATCAATCACATGTGCAGGTAGTTTGTTCCATAGTTCAAAAGACCTGTTGAAGAGCGTATATTGTCTGAGGCATTAGCGAAATGCTTCCTTTTTGAGTGTGAATCGGTGTCCACGAAGGCGATCATCCATTCGAGTTTCGTACAGCGAAGACAGGTCCACTTGATACCGACCGGTGATTATTTTAAACAGTTCAATCATATCGCCACGAATTCGTCTCCAGTAGTGGGAGGGAATGTTCAACTGTTGGAGGCGGACACTATAGGGCATACTGTTTAAGCGAATGGCACTTTTGGAAGCTCGTCGTTGGACACTTTCAACTAGTTTGATGTCTCGGATTAGCCACGGAGACCACACCGGCACAGCGAACTCAATCAACGGGCGGATATAGGTTTTATAAAGGGTGCACATAAGAAGTGGTGTGGGATTCTGGAAGGACTTGGTTATTAGATATAGTGCATTGTTAGCCTTTTTCACAACGTTATTCACATGCACAGACCATTCCAGTTTATTAGTCATCGTAACTCCCAAATCTGTGTGTACTTCAACCGCGGGCAATTCGGTATTGGAGACAAAATATCTTTCATCAGGGTTATTGAATCCCATGTGGAGAAGTACACATTTGTTAGCGTTGAGAGGTAATTTCCACTTACTACTCCACGCATCGATTTTGTTTATATCGGACTGCAGTTGGCCGCTGTCATTGCTGAATATTTTCAAGTCGTCTGCAAAGAACAGTGCGAAAGATGAGATTTCGCGAGCTAGGTCACTGATGTAGAGTAGAAATAGTGTTGGACCGAGCACAGACCCTTGGATGACGCCGCTAGACACTTGTTTGCTGGTAGACAACTCCTCACCTACGCGAACTGAAAACACAGATTGTTTCAGGAATAACTCAATCCATTGTAATAGATTGCCCCTGATTCCAAAATGATCCAGTTTTGTTAGCAAAAGATCATGAGGCACTTTGTCGAATACACGACAAAAGTCGAAATAGACTGCATCAACGGGATCGGAGGAATCGAGAAGTTTAGAACAATAATCAGTGGCTAAAAGAAGATTGGAAGTGACTGACCTATTTGGAAGAAAGCCATGCTGGTTTGAGGGGATGATGTCGTGGATGAGGGCAAATTCCAGTATTTCCTTATCTCAAGGGTTTTGCGGAGTATGGAGGCTGTGTTGATGGGGCGATAGTTTTCTGGTAATAATTTATTCCCTTTTTTGAATATAGGGGTAACAACGGTTGTGCACCAGGAATCGGGAATTTCGCAGTTCAAAAAACTATTTTGCAATAGAGTAGTGATTACTTCGATAAGTTCATGTGCACAGTTGCGAAGGATGAATGGATGAAGGCGATCTGGTCCTGGAGACGAATTGATTCTGAGGGTGGCGATTAGGTTGAGTACGGTATCCTGATTGATATCGATTGTTTCCAGCGAATAGGCGTTTCTAGTAGTGGGATTGAGCCGAATTGATGTTGGTGAGTTATCAGTGTTAAAATTTCTGCAAAATTCATCTGCGAACGTGTTGGCAACTTCAAGATGATTGGTAACAAGGACGTTGTTCTGCTCGAGTACTGGAGTTGTCACTTTGTATGAGAGCTGACGTCTAACATAACTGTACACGGCTTTGGAACCCATAGCTGGAAGATTGTTTTCGTACCGACTGCGAGAGTCCCGCAATTTGCTTGTTAGTCTATTGGAGTATTCTCTATGTAAACTATAGTTCGCGGCGTTGGGTTGTCTGCGGTATTGTTGTCAAAGTGCTTTTTTCCTTCTGATGTCATTTAGTAGGTTTCTGTTTACCCAAGGGATACGAGCGGTGTTATTTATTTGGAGGGGACAATTTGCTTCGACTAGTTGTCTCAGATATTCCTCGGTGATGTGACATTGCCTTTTGGTGTCAGAGCCTGTGAGTAGTTCTTCCCAGTTGGTTTCAGACAATTTAGTGCAGATTTCGGTCAAGTTTGCTTTCCAGATATTCCGACGGTGTTTTTCGCTTATTGTTGTGATTATTTGGACTGTGGAGAGAAGTGGTCGGAGGTTCCTATTGGTGGTAGGTATTTTATATTGGAAAAAAGTACGGGATCGTTGGTCAAGACAAGATCTAACACCTGACTTGTGTAAACATTCGTGTATTAGCACCAATAAAGAATTGATTTATTGTTTGATTGATTGATTGATATAACAAATTAATAAATAACAGTCTTTCATGTGATGGCATAGTCGGTTTCCTACTAATCTTTCTGTTATCTATTGCTTGGTGTATTTAAGAGTAGTCCTTAGATAAATTGCTGCCCTAATGATGATATGGGTACCGACGAAACGTCTATTGAAAGGACCCCGCACTTTCTATAGGTAAAATGGTTCTCGGTGAAATTGTCCGAATTTTCAGTATATTGTAGTATTCGATGTACTGATTGAACGTGAAGAATCGCAAATATTGTTGATGGATATATTTTGAAATACAGGACGTTCAAGTTAAAAATCAGTAATTTTCATTTAATTATTTTGTCGGGATTTGATAGTGCCAACTGAATTTTTTTTCGTTCTCATCATCAACGTACCTTCGTATTACTAAAAATGATTCAGATGGCGCAGATTATATCATTATGTACAGAGTGAAAGATAAAAACATGTTAGTAATGTCTGAAAATTCGATGTGATAAGGAAATATTGAAAAAAATATTTTGGCTTGCAATATACTATTCTTATTCTATCAACAATACAATTCATACACTTCGTACAGGGTGATTTGAAAAATTGGTGAAATATATGCCCGGTTCTTTCGTTCATATCCTGTTTATTCAAGTGAATTATCATCCTCCGGAGATAACTGATACCGTATAAACATGATTTCACCGGGATATATAGGGTGATCATGAAAATTTTTGATGATAAAAATTACAAAATATCAACGTTTTGTGAAATCACCCTGTAATTCACAATTAACTCGGTGAAATTCCTTTATTATTATTTAATATATTCATCATTCTCTACCCAACACTGTCTTAAAAATTCAGTTTCTTATTATGACCAGTTTCATAGTTATTAACTGAGAATTTTATTACCTTCAAAGAAAATATTTTTTCTACAACTGTCAAAAAAAGTGCACTTTTTTGTGTAGTTTTGAGTTCCTAAAGTATATGAATATTTTGATATCAAATTACGATTTCAGTATTACACGGAAATGCGTTAAAAAAGTACACTTTAACGGTCTAGGCAACAACACTGACAAACTGATTCGAATAACAACGAAATCCTGAATGTGTCAATGTGACAGTACTTATTTCAAATTAGTAAATTGTATCTCTCACAATCTTTCGAAATTACGAATCAAGTACCTACGAAAATGGAAAATGGAAAGCGATGATGAGTTAAACACCACACCATCGTAGATAGAGCGAAAGCAGCAGTAATTAATTTGCTACTAGAAAAATCGAAGGAAACGTATTTGAAAGAATATGAGTATTTCTTAACATGGCAAAAAAACGATTGGAAGCTTTACAGAGAGAGTAATGCTCGCCTATTTCGAAGATAAATCCAAGAAAATGAAATGTTCATCTCTATGGTCCAGTTATTCGAAACTGAAGTCCACGATATTAATACATAATAATATTGACATAAGCAAATATGCGAAATTGATTGCATATTTGAAAGAATTTCCATTGGCAATAATGCAATTAATTGTGTTTTCAACCCCTAGGACGGAAAAATTGATTCTGTCTTTTTGTATTTCTGTGGTTAATTTTTTTTGTGTTGTTAATTTGAAATAAATTAAATGGGGATGAAAACTAGGTAATAAATAGTATAAAAACATTGGCTGGTTTTCTTTTTTTGACAGTTGTAGAAAATATATTGTATGAAACGTGTGAGTAAAGTGTTTTTTTTACTCGTAGGAATTGCCGCACTCCGCCTACGGCGTCGTGCGTCAACATTTCCTACTCGTAAAAAAAAGTATCACTTTACTCACTTGATACATAAATAACTAATATGACACTGTATTAAACTAATAATAAAAATAGATTAAGCAATCCGGACTTCTGCCTCAACAATAGGTAAAATCATCGGTCCAACAGAAAACAACTACTGCCCCCTACGACTATTGAATTTTATCTGTTAGATTCTTGGCAAGGTATTCTACAAGAACTGCTTTGCAATATTCTCCCAATCTCAACGCCAAAACATTCACTTATTACCATTCGCATGACGAGTTGAAGGAAGTTGTTCATGCGTAAGTTCTACTAGTGGCCAAGATTTTTCACAAATAGTGAAACGTGAGAATGTGGAGATCAAAATAAATGTAACGTTATGCAGGGTGATGACCAATGACGGTCCATCCAATTCCATCTACCATTTAGGAACTGACTGAATATACGACACATCAGTTACAACTTACAACTCAGGCATGAGCCAGATAAAATTCCTAATGCTTGGATAGTTTGACTCTCCCAATCGTGTATGAGGCCCCGGTACTAGAAATCACTTACAACTGAACGTGACAAGGAACAGCCTTAACCGAATCCACCTCCCCCGTAGAAGCGCTACGGCCCTCATACAACAAGAAAACCCTTTCGGCTATCGGGTACATTTAGATTCTGTTGTTGACGGAAAGTGAATGAAAAAGAAAAATCAATTAGTTCCATCAGTGATAATTATTATTACCTTTACGTATTGAATTACCTATATTGATGAAATATAATAGATGTCTATATGTTTCTATTGATAGCCAGCAAATATAAAAATCATGGAAACCTCTCCGAGTGGAACACACACTGGAAAAAAACCGTCGCTGTCCAGATTCAAATTCTCCTATTAGAAATAAAACAGTTCTATCAATCATTTACACTTTTTTCAGATGGTTTGTTTTTTATTCCGAAAAATCTTAAACCAACAAAATTCACTAAACTATCTGTACCTTACATTATTAAATTCAAATATCTGATGTGATTGTTATCTCTAATCTTTACCCTCTTTTACATTTATTTTGATCTCCACATTCTCACGTTTCACTATTTGTGGAAAATCTTGGCCACTAGTAGAACTTACGCATGAACAAGTTCCTTCAACTCGTCATGCAAATGGTGATAAGTTATTCAATTAATAACTATGAAACTAGTCAAGTAGGAAACTGAATTGGGACAGTGTTGAGGGGAGAATGATGAATATAATAAATGATAATAAAAGGATTTCACCGAGTTAATCGTGAATTACAGAGTGATTTCTGAAACTTTGATATTTTGTCATTTTTATCATCGAAAATTTTCATAATCCCCCTATACAGGCTGATTCACGATTCACATTAGACGTTTCTGGTGAACCAGACAACGGATCACTTTGAAAATTCAATGGAGGGCATATTCGGACATTCTCTAGCCAACTAAAATATTTTCGACAATGCGGTGTTGCCGCTTCTATTAGAAAGCAGTAGCAACTTTGATTTTTCAAATGGAACACTCTGTATATAATATTATTTTTGGAATCTCCAACAATTGCCCGACAACTTTTCTTGATATTTCCCTATACCTATCTGTTACCGTTTTCGAAATAAAAATTAATTTCAATTTTTTTCTTCGAAAATCATGACTTCTAAAAATACCGATATCTTTTAGTTAAGAAGTACTATGATATCGAAATTTGGTTTGGAGTTAGGTGATACTTGGACACTTCCCACACGTCAGCCTAATCTCCGTTACTTCAATACAGGGTGGTAAAAAATACAGTTTTTTCGTTTGCTTGAAAAAGTTGCTGAAATTTGATTATTTTAAATGGAACACCCTGTATATTATTAAAAATTCAGAAAGCTGTTGAAATTTGCTTTCTTTCTATGTATATCATACCTATACCTAACTAGTCAAGTTTCGGACTTATGAGCATTTATTTGTGAAAATGTCCCTTCAGAATGGTATTTCCATTCGGTATTTGGTAAGCAGGCCATGATTACTATTTGACAGTAGCGTTGTGACATTCTCCTAATAATATCGACATTTTCGTCACTTCCGAAGTTGCAAATACCTTCAAAACGATGGAACAGAACTATTCAAACGAAGTTCTTATGAATTTGTTTATTATTTTTGGACAGTGTGACAAAATTAACAGCAGAACATGTAGAAACTTCAATGAAATGTATCCGAATCTACCGCCAATGAAACTCAAGAAATTTATACGAATTCAGAACAATTTCAATATGTTTGGATAAACTTTAAAAAAGCACCAAGAAACTTGAAATTGGAAATATTGATATGAATAATTATAAAAAAGTAAAACAATCATGTGGAATATTTCAAAATATGTTCGAATCGCTGGCCGTTCACTTCCAAGCACTTTAAAATGCGGGTATTGACTGCTTTCGTGGTGGCAGATCTGATTTCATTGGGATCCAAATCTTCAAATGTTTGGGCAATCCTTTCTAACAATTCATCTCTCGAACGCACGGGTATTTTGTAAACTTTTTCTTTAAACATTCCCCACAAATATAAATCTAATGGATTAAGATCGGGTGATCTCGCTGGCCAATTCCATGGTCCCAAGCGCCTTATCCACCGATCGTCAAAAAGTCTTTCCAGTTCTGCGCTCACTTCTCTTGTGCAATATGCAGGAGCTCCGTCTAGTTGGTACCAACAGTTTCGATATTCTTCGAGTGGCAGATTATCCACGAAACTCTCTACAGTATTCTCCAAAATATTCAGGTAGCTTCTGGATGTTAATGACTCCTCGTATTTCACGTACCTCAATTTGTTGTCCATCAACATGCAGAAGACATTAAAACTAAATTTTTCTTGAAATCCGGCTTCTTTTGTGACGTGAGGATTTTCACTGGACCAATAATGACGATTTTTTCTATTGAAAATCCCTTCTCTCGAAAATTTCGATTCATCAGTCCAAATAATTTTATTTAAAAAAAGTGGATCTTCTTGAATGCGTGTCAACATTTCACAAAATTCTACTCTCTGTTGAGGGTCTTGGGGCTTCATTGCTTGAATTTTGGTGAATTTATAATCATGCATTTTATGTCTTCGCAAGATTCTTTGAACCGATGAATATTTTATACCCAAATCTTCTTCAGCACTTCTTATCGATGACTCGGGAAATGCGTGAAAATATGCTGGTTGTCTTCAGAAGTTACGGGTCGAGGCAAGTTTCTTGGTGCTTTTAAAGTTGATCCAAATGCATTGAAATTGTTCTGAATTCGTATAAATTTCTTGAGGTTCATTGGCGGTAGATTCGGGTACATTTCATTGAACTTTCTACGTGTTCTGCTGATAATTTTATCACACTGTCCAAAAATAATAAACAAATTCATAAGAACTTCGTTTGAATAGTTTTGTTCCATCGTTTTGAAGGTATTTGCAACTTCTGAAGTGACGAAAATGTCGATATTATTAGGAGAATGTCACAAAGCTACTGTCAAATAGTAATCATGGCCTGCTTACCAAATACCGAATGGAAATACCATTCTGAAGGGACATTTTCACAAATAAATGCTCATAAGTCCGAAACTTGACTAGTTAGGTATAGGTATGATATACATAGAAAGAAAGCAAATTTCAGCAGCTTTCCGAATTTTTAATAATATACAGGGTGTTCCATTTAAAATAATAAAATTTCAGCAACTTTTTCAAGCAAACGAAAAAACTGTATTTTTTTACCACCCTGTATTGAAGTAACGGAGATTAGGCTGACGTGTGGGAAGTGTCCAAGTATCACCTAACTCCAAACCAAATTTCGATATCATAGTACTTCTTAACTAAAAGATATCGGCATTTTTAGAAGTCATGATTTTCGAAGAAAAAAATTGTAATTAATTTTTATTCCGAAAACGGTAACAGATAGGTATAGGGAAACATCAAAAAAAGTTGTCGGGCAATTGTTGGAGATTCCAAAAATAATATTATATACAGAGTGTTCCATTTGAAAAATCAAAGTTGCTACTGCTTTCTAATAGAAGTGGCAATACCGCATTGTCGAAAATATTTTAGTTGGCTAGATAATGTCCGAATATGCCCTCCATTAAATTTTCAAAGTGATCCGTTGTCTGGTTCACCAGAAACGTCTAATGTGCCATCCACCGTGAATCAGCCTGTATATCCCAACGAAATCATGTTCATACGGTATCAGCTATCTTCGGAGGATGATAATTTACTTGAATAAACAAAATATGTACGAAAGAACCGGCCATTTATTTCACCAATTTTTCAAATCACCCTGTACGAAGTGTATGAATTGTGATTACTGATGAAATGATTTTATCAATATTTCATTACTCATTACATATTTCATTATTTAAAAAGTAGTTATTTGAAAAAATATAAATCAGGGGGTGATGCGGAACACCTTGAACAATACAAAGCTCTTCGCAGAGACTTAAAAAAAGATATTTCCATTGCTCATACCAATTATATTCGTAAAACTGAAGATAACTCAGCTAATGAGCCATCTAAGTTTTGGGCGCATGTGAATAATCTTCGTGATAGTTCATCTATTCCTAGTTCTTTGAATTATAAAGATGACCAATTACCTGACCCACAACAAGTAGTCAATGGCTTTGCTTCCTTTTTTGAATCTGCCTACATTGAGTCGTCGAAGTATAGGCAATCTGAAACAAAGGATTTCACTAATATACCAAGCTTATCTTTACCCAAAATCACTGAAAATTACGTACTGAAGTCGCTGAAGAAATGCAAACCAAAAATGACAACAGGTCCCGAGGGAATTCCATCGTTTCTCTTGAAATATTCGCTAAACCACTATCTACTATTTTCAACTTGGCTCTGGCATCATTTCGTTTTCCCAATACATGGAAAGATGGTAAATTTTGCCCTGTCTTCAAAAAAGGTGACAAAAATATAGTTGAGAATTACAGACCGATTGTTATATTATGTAACTTCATTAAATTGTTTGAAATGGTCTTATATGATGTTTTATGCACTAGCGGGCGGTAAAGTACACTTTACCGTCCGGTTCGCCGGGCGTAAAGTGGCACTTTACCGCCTGTGGGCGCATTATGGCCCGGCGGGCCGTAAAAGAGACAAAATTCTCAAATTGTCTATACTCACACATCATTTCATGCAATTCCTAACACGAATTAGAATCATTTCAGTTCAATAGAGCAATACTCTTTCTAACATTTGTTCATAATCGTTGGCAATTTTTTCGGTGATGATCTATTTATTTGAAATAGATTCTCCAATGTAGCACTCAGCTACTATAGTTTCACATTCCTCATATTATGTTACCCTTAATTATTGTATACATAACGTATGAAAGGTGTAGACCATTGCAATTCAAGTCAGTATTTGTGATTCGCGCTATAAAACCGCTAGTGCATAAAATTTTGTATGTATCACGTGCATTAAATGCGTTTAAGGCCTTCGACGTGTGATGGCCCTTGACTAACGCCATCGGGCCATCATCCACGCCGCAGGCCATAAACGCATACTTTACGCCCTTGATACATAAATAACTATTATTTGCGCATATCAGATCGTACAAAATCAGCATGGTTTCATTAAGTATCGATCAACTACAAGTAATTTAACATGCGTCACTCAATTCATTGCAGATGCCTTGGACAAGTCCTTTCAAGTCGATGTCATCTACACAGATTTTTCCGAGGCCTTTGATAGGCTTGATCACGGTATACTTCTTAGAAAACTCTCATCATTTGGCTTGACCAACAACTTCATTCTTTTTCTGGAGTCTTATCTGAATGGAAGGTGTTTGAGGGTTCATTACCATGGCTTCAGCTCTGTAGAAATAAAGTCATCTTCTGGTGTCCCTCAAGGATCTGTACTTGGTCCATTATTATTCATAATTTTTATAAATGACATTTGTATGGGCATTGACTCGGAAATCCTCCTATATGCAGATGGCTGTAAACTGTTTCGTCAGATCACCTCTCTGGGTGATAGTTGCTGTCTTCAGAACGACATAAATATATTGAATGAATGGTGCGAAGTCAATTAATTCCCTCTGAATATAACAAAGTGTAATGTCGTCACCTATACTCGTCAAAAAACACCAACTGAATCAACCTACACCGTAAATGGCCATCATCTGCAGAAAGTGGCAGAGTTCAAAGATCTAGGAATAGTCTTCGATGCAAAGTTAACATTTTCACATCACGTAAGTACCATTTCTAAAAACGGTTTAAAAATTTCAGAAATTCCAAATGGTTTATTGAAACTGAAACTCACTTACTCCTCTTCGATGCACTTGTGAGATCGAAACTTGAATATGGCAGCGAATACAGCACTTATATAAATAACATAGAGAATATTCAGAGGCGATTTTTGAAGTACATGTGATGGAGTTTATCCAAATCGTGGCGTTCCACACGATCAACTGCTCTCAAGATATCAAGTCCAACTGTATAAACGTCGTGAATATTTTGGAATAATATTTTTGCATAAAATCATTGTCTCACGAATTGACTGTTTAGTTTTGCTCTCAAAAATAAATTTACATATGCCTCGGCTACCTGTACGTAATATTTCTACATTTTACTTTCCCGCTCCACTAACGAATGTCGTTCCTTCATTTCTCGCCTCGGTATACTATTTGTCGAGACCACTTGTCAATTCAGAGTGATGTGGACATTTTTCATTGTAAGCCAACCGACATTAAGCGGGCTATTCTAACATGATTTTTCTTTTTTTATATACAGGGTGAGTCAACAAGATTCCCGTGACCGATTGATCTGTTGTGAATCACCATTTCGATTTTTAATTTTTTTTTGCCAAACGGGCCATTTGAGACGATCTTCCAAAATTATTCTTATTTATACAGTGTGCATCATTGAAGCGTGGCTGACCAAAGTTGGTCTTTTTCAAATGAAACACCCAGTATATTTTCATATTTTCCGATCCGCTGTTTCATTGGTTGCTCAATGATTTTTTCAATTTTGGATTCCGTTGCGGTGATGTCGAGTTATCTAAAAAATATCTATTTTGCAGACTTCTTTTTGAAAAATCTCCTATTTCACGTTTCGAAATATTTGGTGGAGATAATTCTGGAATCGATAGTAGAAATGGTGAAGTTAATTGTGAATATGGTGAATACTGTATAAATTATACAGGATGTTCGGTACAACAGTACAAACTTGGCCATTTTCAAACATCAATATTTTGATTTATTCAAATGGAATACCCTATATGTTATCATTAATGTCAACTCCTTTTTAATGACTCTTCAATTTTTATTCTTGATATCATGTGCCTAAAACAACCCGTTTCCGAGATATTCGACATCCTAAAGATAGGGGTCTTTCCACAGAAAATATTGAAAATATTCGTATTTTGTATCATATTTGAAATTAAACTTTATAAATAATATTAACCCAATAATAAAACAAATTATCGTATTTATTCAAATCAGAAGAAAGAAAACAACAATATTAATTGCAGCAAATGTTCAATGTTCTAGCCATTTTCACTAATACACAGTCTCTACAGAGGAAACTATTCTCCACACGTTCCAGCATGTCTTCTGAAATTTCCCTGAAAGCAGTCCAAATTCTTGCTTTCATATTTCCAGGAGGTGTAGGCGGAGTTTGATAAACAACCCATTTAATGTATACCCATAGAAAGAAATCCATTTTTGTGAGGTCCGGTGACCTGGGAGGCCACTCAACTGGCCCTCCTCTACCTATCCGTTTTCCACGAAATGTATTGTTGATGTATTCCCGTACATCAGTCTGGTAATGTGCAGGCGCACCATCTAGTTGGAGCCACATTCTCTGCCTTGTTGCCAGTGGCAGATCATCTAATAAATTGTATAACTGTCGCAAAAACCTTAGATATTCTCTTCCATTAAGATGACCATTAAAAAAAAGTCTCTTTCACTCGCCGTCCAATGATACCTCCCCAAACATTCAGTGATCAACGATGTTGGTGATTGACATATCTAACGAAAAGGGGATTTTCAGTTGCATAATAGTGCATATCATGCCGATTCACATGGCCATTGTTGTGAAACGTGGCTTCGTCTGAAAATTACGATTACTTAGTTTTTGTAATGTTCTCAGCAACTTCACTTAGCGCCCTAGTAGCTAAGTACCATGTATCGATATAGAAAATTGTAAATATCTGGAAAACGATCTCCTCCAGCGTTGTTGAGGAACTGTACCTTTTTTACTTGGAAAAGGTATGGGAATAAGGTTTTATCATTAAAAGTACCAAAAGTTCACTGTCAAAAGTGTTAGGGTAATTTGAAATAAATAATGACAGCGTACGCAGCGCCCTATTTAATACGAAATTATGATTTCCTACGTCAAAAAAAACCCGGGTACCAAATTTCGTGCAAATAACTTATTTTTTGCAAAAGTTACTTTTAAAAAACTAACAAAAAAATTCAATTTCAACACCCTGTATCTCCGAAACGAAGCATTTCCGGACACAAGTTTATATAGACATTTTTTCTTAAAATTGTCACTTGAATATTTTAACGTACCTATGTTACACCCTGTATATCAAATTCTTTCAATCACTGCTGTAGTGCCGTATGTGAACTTTTTTCTCACTCAGTTTTTTTCAGTTCACACACGGAATTTCTGCATGTGTGATATTCTCTACTATATGATTTTCTACTTTTCTTTTATTGTGTAATATGACGAGAAGCCCTCAACATTTTTTTTACGTCATTCTGTGAAAGGTCCTGGCTGTAGAATGATCGAGGGGGGAACATCTCCATTAAATCTCGTACAACTAGAAATTTTGAGTCATTTAAGTCAATTTTCAGTCATGAAATCTTCGCTTCAGTCATCGGTTTGAGTCTTTCAGTCGCCGACTTGCGCCTTTCAGTCATCGGTTTGAGTCTTTCAGTCTTTTAAATATTTTAAATCTCGTACACATTTTAGCGAGATGTTTCTCCCTCGAGAATGATGTACTTATAGGAAAGGAACCAAATGTGAGATAGGAGCCTAATTTGAGACAGTAGCTTTCTGGCAGGATGGCTAGTGCCATCTACGTACAACGTGCAAAAGTTCGGGGTTTTAGGCCAAATATGCGTTGAATATGGAGGACCGATTTTTTGGATTACGATCTAGAGATATTGAACGTTTGGCTTTTCAGTTAGCCATAAGAAACGGTATCAGACACCAATTTAACTCGCATAAAGAGATTGCAGGAAAAAATTGTTACGTTTGTTTTTAAGGAGACACCCCCAACTATCAATGCGAACACCACAAGGAATGTCAGCAGCTCGTGTCAAATCCTTTTCACCGGAAAATGTATCCATGTTTTTTGATTTGTACGAACAGGAGTTTAATAAATTCCAGAATGCAACTCACACAATATTCAATGTCGATGAGACCGGTGTAACCATCGTCCAACATAAACATAGTAGAGTTATTTCTCTAAAAGGGAAAAAACAAATATCATCCCTAACATCAGCAGAGAGGGGACACTTAATAACAGTAGTTATCTGTATGAATTCTACCGGTGTTTTTGTACCACCTATGATTATCTTTCCTCGAAAGAATATGATGCAGGAATTAATGATGGGAGCTCCTGCCGGATCAATTCACAACTGCCATAAATCTGGATGGGTCACAAGTGATAGCTTCACAAGGTGGTTAGACCACTTTATTAAATTTGTTAAACCAAGTGCATCTGATCCTATCCTACTCATTTTAGATGGACACTACTCCCACACACGCAATATTGCACTAATAGATTTAGCCAAGCAAAACCACGTAACCATTATATGCCTACCCCCACACTCTACCCATAAAATGCAACCTCTAGACGTTGGATTTATGTCGCCTTTGAAAACTTATTATGCTCAAAAAGTAGAAAATTGGTTATGTGAAAACCAACTGAGTACGGTTTCGCCATATGTTTTTGCTGCATTGTTTGCTAAAGCTTACAGTCGAGCTGCTTCAATGGAAGTATCATCAAAAGCTTTCAAATAAACTGGCTTGGTACCCTTCAATCGCTATATCTTCAGAGATCACGATTTTGGAATTCATGCATCTACAGCACCAGCCCAACCCTCAACAGAAAATCCAACACAACCATCAACAAAAAATCCAACACAGCCATCAACAGAAAATCCAATACAACCATCAACAGAAAATCCAACACAACCATCAACAGAAAATCCAACCCATCCATCAACAGAAAATCCAACACAACAATCAACAGAAAATCCAACACAACCATCAACAGAAAATCCAACTCCAGCGCAAGATCCAATGTTATCGCAAAACCAAGAAGAACAGGAAAATATTGGTTCCTCTTTCTTGGGAACAGAACTTCAACGTAAAAATGAAAGAACGCCATCACCTCCGAAAGCAAAAGAAAGACCACTGAGGTTACTGCAGTGCGAAGGACATATTTCCCTGCCATCTACAAGTCAAGGCGTTCAAAAAATTTTGGTATCTCCTATGGATATTTGTCCCATTCCAGTACATAAAAAAACTCAACAAAGAAAAAATGCTGGAAAAGCCGCAGTTATAACAACAACTCCCTATAAAGAAGAGTTGTTAGAAAGTATAAAGAAAAAGGAAGCGAAACAGAATAAAGCCAAAGGAGCGAAAAAATGGCGAGAAGGTAAAATGGAAAAGAAAATGAAAAGACCGATTACTCAAGGAAGAGGTGATGCCAAAAAACAAAAAAACGAAGCAGGTCCAAATCCAAAAAATAAAGCCAATCGTACATTGTCATCATCCAGTTCTGATTCTTGCAGCGAAGAGCCTGTTTTGAAAGACTCCTCATCGGATGAAAGTGGCGGCAGAAACGCTGAGTGTATATTTTGTACAGGGCTATTTTCAGAAGACAAACATGGTGAAAAATGGGCTAAATGTGTCAAATGATTTAGATAGGCCCATGAGGATTGTGGAGAATTGACAAGTTCTATATTTTCCTGTGCTTTTTGCGAGGAAAAAGGATTTTTTGAGTGATGTACTAAATTAGGACCCTATCCCAAATTTGGGGACGAGACTGTCTCAAATTAGGCACCTCAATTTTAAAAGACTCTTTTGTTTCTTTTATGAGTTTCAATTTGTTTTTACCTGCAAACTTTATTCCTAAGCTCAAATTTAGTTATCATTACTACTACACCGTTTCAGTGATGTACCAAGTTCACGATAGTTGTTATTTTAAAATAAATTATATTTTATTTTCATTTTACAAAAAATGTATCTCAAATTTGGTTCCTTTCCTCTACTCAGTACTAAAATGTTTTCATTTTTCACTCTGTACATAATGATATAATCTGCACCATCTGAATCATATTTAGTAATATGATGGTACGTTGATGATAAGAATGAAAAAATTGCAGTTGGCACTTTCAAATCCCGAGAAAATAATTAAATAAAATTTACTGATTTTTAACTTGAATGTCCTGTATTTCAAAATCTATCCATCAGCGAACTTTGCGATTCTGCACGTTCAAACAGTACATCGAATACTACAATATACTAAAAATTCAGACAATGTCACCGAAAACCATTTTACCTATAAATGGTGCGGGGCCCTTTAACAGGTCGTTTCATTATTACTGATCCTTTACTCAACATCCTGCATGTTTTTAAATTCAAAGAAGCACGAGAACTATTTGAGGAGTTCACGTTTGGTTTATTCGAACATATTTTGAATGAATTGTAGTCAACTAATCGAATTTATTGACTTCTCTTTCATTAATCATTCACACCCTTTGATGTATTGTTCCCTCGGTAATGACCGAAAATCGATAGGCCAGCTTTGTGTCAAAACAAAGCGGGTAGACTGGTATCCTGGATGGCATGGTGAAAAATCGATATGAAAGTGTTGTCTGACGATGTTGATGAACCCTGCTGTTACGGCACATGTATTTGTCCATACAAACATATTTCACGGTAAGTGAGTGAAACACAGTTAGAATTAATGGACATCAGAGGACCCAGTTCCTATTTCACTTGTTTGATAATATACGCTAAATGTTTGCATAATACGTCGTACTTGACTGAACCGTTCATCATTTTGTTTTTTTTTTTCAGCTTGAGGTTATGAAGGCACGGTAATATTATTGTTACACAAAGTGAATTATTATAAGTCATGAGCTCGGTTTCAGGGGAAGATTCATGGCCGATTTCACCATATGTTTCCTAAAGTTAGGAAATTCCTAAATCGGATTTAGGAACATCCAAGTGCAATTTGCCTATCACCGCAAGTTAAGTAATGCTTAAGAGTGATAGGAAATACTTACGTTAGGTATTTTCTATCAATTTTGAGCATAACTTAACGCATGGTGAAACGCAATTTGCTCTTGGGCATTCCTAAATTAGATTTAGGTATTTCCTAATTTTAGGAATTAGTTGGTGTAATCGGCCATTATTGTCATATTTGATTAACAAAACTTCACATAACCATATTTTTCAACTTGCTTCATTTTCGACAAAATTATAATGACAAACAGCCCAGTTGGTGGAGTGAATTTTACACTGAAAGCACAAATAATCAGCAATCTCACTGATTTTCGTAGGTAATACCACAAGTGTATCGGTGATTATCGAAATAGCAATTCCTTTGAATTTGAGAATCAAATTATGTTGCTTGGCAACCACACGAGAGCTTGCGCGTGTGTGGTTGCCTAAAGCAACATAATTTGATGTGAAACCGAGAAGGAATTAACGATAATCGCCGATAACACGAATTTTATTTGTTAAGATTATTTCATGAATAAAATCGAAACCATTTTTATTTATTTACTATTCAATTTAACTAGGAACATTAATCCCGCATTTAGTTCTGAAATTATCCAACTAACAAAATATTTACTAGATATATCAAACATCCCTCTATTTCAGTTACCAATGACAGAGCGCGTCATTCGTAGTTTCGTCATTGCATGTCTAGTATACTGCTTCTCGCTCGAGGTTATGTTTTGGTAACATTTTGATTTAGTGATTTGATTAATCAACGAGTATGCAAAATTTGTCGAAAATTGTGAAGTTGATATGAATTAAAAGTGAGTGCTTATTTAGTTTTGGTCAAAGTTTGGTGTTGTGTCATTATAGCAGCTTGCTAGTGGTAAGTTTGTGTTTTGATAATAACCAATCAGGAATCGAACTACAAAATCGAAAACTCATCATACACATATCCAGTAGCCAATCAAGAGCCGACCTACAAAATCGAAAACATGATGTTTTCATTTATCAACACAAAAATTTCAACCAATCATAACACGCTATTTTAGCATTAGTGAAATAATCTTCTTAATGATATGTTCAGAGTATATCGGTCAATATAAGAAAAAGTTCACTGGTCAATCGAATTCCTGAAGTAAAAAAATTTCGAAAAATGTTTTTATTTTCAAAATCCTAGAATATATTGGGCCGGGATGAATAAAATGAAAAATAGAATATACCATATTGTAGGGAAAGATTTATTCTTCTAAAGTAATTTTCTGAACTATTTTTGTTAGAGTTATAGTTTGTCCGCAAAAAAATTATTTACGAACTTATGCATACTATGCACGGGATGCCTAGTCAGCCGCGTGAGGACCTATTAGAACGGGATCCCACGCCTATTTTCAAAAATGATTAATATCAGGCTGAATCTTCCGGACTAGCTTCATTTAGCCGAGACGCCCAACTTTTTCCTCTACGAAAATTCTTGATAGTGGTAGCTAATAAAATGCGCAAGCGTCAATCATGTCGATTTGGTGAATGCAAAAAATTCATTAATAACAGTTAGTTTTTCAGTTAAACCTCGAGATAATTCGATAAAAAACTCGAAAAAACTTTTGTCCTACAAAATGGATGGTAGGACTGAAGAGTCCCCCACTCCCAACATGTACCAATGACGTGGTCATAAAAATTCATTAACGACCAGCGGATTTTTTTCCGTTGCTTGGTTTATATTTGAATAATTGAATGGTCGTGTTGTCCTACAAATTGAAGTGTTCCCAGTCCTACGCTCCGAAATTGTCAATTCCATGGTGAAAAAAAATTTAATAATAACAGGCTGAATCTTCGTGAGTAGCTTCTTTCTATTTAGACGCCCAACTTTCACCTCTACGAAAATTTTCGAAAGTGGTAGCTAATAAAATGCGCAGGCGTCAATCATGTCGATTTGGTAAGTGCAAAAAAGTCATTAATAACAGTTAGTTTTTCAGTTGAACCTCGAGATAATTCAATGTAGTACTCGAAAAAACTTTTTTCTACGATCATTAAGAAAAATGAACATTTCAATTGCGTCTTCGATTAAGAAACCTACCACGTTGTAACACCGATTTTCATTTCCCACGGGCTAGCTGTATCAAAATATTTCATTTCCTACGACTTTCATGAACTACTAGACTGTCATTATAGGTAGGTATTAACGAATTTTATGAACATAAATAATATCGAATCAAGTTTGTTTACGCCTGTCTAATAATTTGACATTTCACATCAGTAGATAATTACAGAATTCGATTGAAAAAATTAAGTTATTAAAAATGATTAGCGATAGTGAGGATGATTTAACAATCAAATTGATAAATTTATATCAGAAGCTCCTGATAATGCCTATCTTCTGACAAAGGTATGATTTTCTTTTCATGAAACCAGAAAAATTTCAATAAAGAGATTGATTACAATCGGATTCTATATTTTTGAATAGTTTACATATATTTTTTATATAGCAGTTAATTTGAATAAATTATTATGTGCTCTAGTAACGAAGAGTGTTGTTTCATATGACACAAGGACTTTGGATGGTGGGAGCGAGGGTTCAAATCCACGCAGCCACTTTTTTTTTTTATTTTATGAAATCGATTAGTGTTTGATTTTTTCTGCATAAAGTTTTTTTTCCTGCTGCCGACACTGTAAATAGTCCATACATGCTTAGCAAGAAAACAGGTAAATGGCCTATATCATTCGTTTACTAATTCATCTTGACAACGGAACTTAATAGTGTCATTTACATGCCTAGGGGTAATAATGACTTTGACTTTGACAAGTAATACCTTCAGCTTCATTCATATCAATTTTTAGGTTATGAGACCTTTTGAATATTATTGTTGTCTGCTTATTCGGTAACTTAGTTACACGCACAAGCAACTTAGAATGAAATAGCGAACGAATAATCATGAAGGAAGGGTAAGAAAACAAACTTCAATTCAGGCAAATTTTGAGAAATGTCAACAAGCAGCTGGAAAAACGTAATAAGTAACACGGAATGTATCGACTGTTATCATCCTCGGCAAGCGACAAGCCTCGGCTTTGCCTCGGCTCGTACTCGCTCACCTCGAATGTTAACACGTCTTTACATTCCTTGTTACTTAAATAACTATTATTTCCAAGTAGTCAAAATTTCAAAATTTTGAATGTTATTTGTTTCCCGACGTAGGTAGGTACGTGTACAAAAAGAAAAAATAGATGTTTCATTCAACGGGTGAAGAAAGAAAAATGTATCTAAACCATGTAAAAATGACGCTACGCTCGTACTACAAAATTTCATATACCTTCTCGTGGGAAATGTATGTCATTTCATGCTCATTGTACAATATACTATTGTCCTACAAAATGGATGGTAGGACTGAAGAGTCCCCCACTCCCAACATGTACCAATGACGTGGTCATAAAAATCATTGGTAACCAGCGGATTTTTTTACCGTTGCTTGGTTAATATTCGTGTAATTGAATGGTCATATTGTCCTACAAATGGAATGGTAGGTGTTCCCAGTCCTACGCTCCGAAATTGTCAATTCCACGAGAATTCTTGATATTATTAGCTAATGAACTGCGTAGGCGAAAGTCATGTTGATTTGGTGAGCGCAAAAATTGTATGGCTAACTGTTAGTTTTACCCAAATCTAAAGCTCATGGCTCATGGTGAAACAAACCAATTGATTTAACTTAATTTCAAGGTAGTAAAATCAATCCATTTGACCGTAAGCCACGGGACTAACTAGCCTAGAGATATTTCGACCACACCTTCTGGATGAAAAGTGATCAAAATATTCTGTAAGTAATCACATTTATCCTCATTTTTGATATGATATTTTTCTGATCCTGCCATCCTCATTACGTTGTCCAGTTCACAGATCGATCCTATTGCCAGTTTTCGAGCTACAGGGTGTCAAAAATTCCATTACTGCTATTTTGCGAATTATGAATCGATTTGATTTTTTTGCTTTATTTCGAAATCGATTTATTTTTAGAAATAAACACATTAAATCTAATTTGTTGTTCGTAAGTCCCTCCATTCGAATAAGAAATTATATTTCACAAAGGGTGTTGCATTACATAGCATGACAAGACACTGTTCAAAGAAATAGATGAATATCAATACCATTATTATTTTTATTTTACAAATTCTTTGAAAAAGAATGGGTCTCCATCATTTACATGAGGATTCATATTATGATTGCTAGTTCAACAGTATATAGTTTTCCATGTACACAGTGACAATTTGAATGCTTAAAAAGGCTATATCTTATGAACAAAAAGAAATGATTATTACGAATTGTCCATATCTGTTACTAGGATATGAGAATTGAAGTGAAATTATACTCATGAAATAATCCTCCCATCAACTCCCCTTATTTCCAGCAAGTCCCGTCACTCTCTGATGTACAGCCACCCGCATCCAATAACATTTTTCAGAAATCTCTTCTTGTGATACCTCCTTGAATAGCTGGTGAAAATTGCTCTCCCACTCCTTCCCCTTCCTCAGTGTTTAAAATTGTTTATTCCGTTAACCAGATGCCTTACGAACGACAGCCCTCAAAAGACGAAACTTGTGAGAACCAATTTTTGAATTGAACAAACAATTATACATTGAAAGTAACATTACTTTACGAATAAGAGTATATTAAATTAGCTCATCTACAATTTCAAAATAATTCGTTCAATTGAATGATTTTTGTAGGACTAGCGATACATACCCGTTTTTTGTAGGACACTGTATTATTTAGGTGAAGAATACACTAACCCTTCATGTGTTATAACTGTCCTACAGTTATTAATAATTTTTTTTCCCATGAAATTGACAATTTCGGAGCGTAGGACTGGGAACACCTACCAATGCATTTGTAGGACAATATGACCATTCAATTATACAATTATTAACTAATTAACGGTAAAAAAATCCGCTGGTTATTAATGAATTTTTATGACCACGTCATTGGTACATGTTGGGAGTGGGGGACTCTTCAGTCCTACCATCCATTTTGTTGGACAAAAGTTTTTTCGACTACTTTATCGAATTATCTTGAGGTTCAACTGAAAAACTAACTGTTATTAATGACTTTTTTGCACTCACCAAATCGACATGATTGACGCCTGCGCATTTTATTAGCTACCACTATCGAGAATTTTTGTAGAGGAAAAAGTTGGGCGTCTCGGCAAAATGAAGCTACTCAGGAAGATTCAGCCTGTTATTAATCATTTCTGAAAATAGGCGTGGGATCCCGGTCTATATTTTTTAGAACCGGGCGTATTACATTATAATCTGATACTTACGAGATCTTAAATTGGAATTTCTAATACTCTATTGTCAAGTAGGAAATCTGAACTTTCTAATGGTGTATTTCATTAGTATTTGTAGTTTATTAGAAAATCAATGAATAGAAAACAAATTTGACCACATTTGAAGACTGATATTATTTCATGTATCAAAACATTGTCAAAGTTCAAAAATTAATAAAAATGCCAAATCACCTATTAAATCTTTTTCGATTCCAGATTGTAGATTTGAACGTATTCAGATGGATGTAGTTGGACCTTTAATAGTCTCAGATGGCTACCGGTATATTCTAACAATCGTAAGTTCTACTTGCTGGCCAGAAGTTTTCTCAGTCAAAAATATCATAATGCATACTTAGTTGAAACTTCCTTTCAAAATTATATCTGTAGATTTGTAGTACCGCATACACTTACTACGGAACAAGGAGTACAATTGACCTTTCCAAGAGATATGAGGTAACACTGAAATTAGAAAGTAAATACTCTAATATCACTCGGGATTTTTTATTTAATTTTTTCTGACCACTAGTTTATCTATAATCAGAAGAAAAGTGGTTTCGTGACGTCACGTTCATAAAAACTAAACTTGGCAACGTTGTTAAAGATGTGCACCTAATTCTCATTCAAATAATGTGTCGTATGACAGTTGTCATTTGATACCAGATGGGTTCTTTCGTCTGTTTCACGGTGCGATCAATAAGAATAGTTTGTCTCTGTCTAACTCATTTGCCTACCAATTTGATACAAGTGAAGCAGTTCCATCAGATCTAAACTTCAACGAACACTACCTTGATTTATTTTTTGAGATTTATGCGGATTTCTAAGTTTCGAGAGCTTTTGTTTTTTGTGTTCTAAAATTTGTTATTAATTCATGTATCTCCAGTACCTGTATCCCTGCAATAACTGAACATGTCGAAAAGGTGCTTTGTAGCCGGTTGTCTGAACACCAGTGCAAATTCCAATAAACTTTTTTTTTATACACCTAAAGATGAAGCGCGTAGGAAAATGTAGTTCGAAACAGTGAATAAACCTTTTGTGAAAAGCGGAAATATATGTTATTGTGAAGAACATTTCCAAGTGAGTACTTTACGTTATGTTATTATTGTATTCAAAGCAGACTTCAAGGAGAAGATTTAAAATATTAGGCATTGCAGAAAAGACCTTGAACTATCAAATTGAATGTTGATTGTTGAATGTAAATAAAATAAACATTAACCTCACATCTCCATATAAATTTTGACAATTGAGAACTGTCATTACGATTTGCTGTGTTGTCAATGCTCGTTTTTCATCAAAAGGATGGTCCATTCAGAAAATTTGAAAGTTACAAATAGAATAAAAATAGCTAATATGTGGATTTTTATCTATGAGTTGATCAAGTGACAATGTATTGATTATTTCTCAACGGCTTATATCATGCTAGAAGTTATATTTTTAATGAGAACGGTATTGCCTGTTTCGGAACGTGGATTATAGTGGGAGGTATCTCCGATGAACGTGACGTCAGCGGCACACTTTCAAATGTGATATTTTTTTAAAATGAAAGAAAAATAATGGAACTTTTTGTTAAATGGACTTTTCTGACTAACAACTATCGATTTAAACGAGTTTTGTAATTTATTTCCCGTAAATGTAAAGGTCCATTTGAAGCTAAAGGACCCCGCACAGTTCTTATGGAAAATGGGTCCCAGTATAATTGGCTGAAAATTTAGTATAATGTAGTTTATGATGTCATGATCAAATGTCTCCATGGGCACAACGAGATATAATGGACAGTTTTTGAGATACAGGGTGAACATGAAGAGGCAGCGTTGTTACTTGCCTTCAGAAAATCAATAATGTGGCAATTATTTTGTTACAAACAGTTAAGGATAATGATTGCAATCTCTATATTGTCGACACGAATTATGATGAAAAGTTCTAAGACTCCGTATACAGGGTTATTAATATTTACATAATGTTTATGTAATTCTTTGAAAAAAAAATCAGTCAAACGCAAAAACGTTGATCACAGATCAGTGAAACTTCATCTCCACTCAAACTTTCAACATCATTCTACAATCAATTAGAAATTTCTTCTGTGAACCCCCCCATGAAAATATAACGTAGAAAAATTATGAAATACCTTGGAATTTATTTGGATTGCCACTTGAGGTGGGATATTCAAGCAACTAATGTAACCAAAAAATTAAGATGCCTAATTTCCAAATTTATGCAAAATATTTTGTAATATCAAACAACTCAAGTGTCTGTATTATGCACTGGTACAGGCTCACTTACATTATGGAATCATTGCATGGGGGGTTCATCGAATTATCTACGGAATAGAATTGAAGTAACTCAGAAGTGGATTCTCAAGATTATATTTGATAAACCTTATCGATATTAAACTGAATCATTATATAATTTTGAATGGTATTCATGACTTGAGGCAAATATATTACAAAACACTAATAACACAGCAGTATAGGCCTTGGTACTAACTCCATGCGCCACTTTAGGAGCAGCACTGTTAATTGGAACGCAACAGTGAATCGTGCAGGACTCACCCCAGTCCAGCCACGAGATTTAAATAATTCAATCGGTCAAATTAAATTAAAAAATCCCAGCCGTAACTGGGGCTCGAACTCTGGACCTTTCGACTCAGAGTCGGACACTCTAACCACTGCGCCACGCACTGACATGTTTATTTATTAATGTATGTAAATGTTAATTTACCTGTTTGAAAATTTTATGCTAATATATATTGATAAATGAATATTACTATTACTATTCGTATTCATAAGAGTTAGTTTATCCTCTCCATATGAAGGACCATATAAAGTTCTGAACCGCCATGACAAGCTAATTACTATACAGAAATGTTAATCAATTAATAAATAATTGATTAAAGTACATTAATAAACGATTAATACAGTTATTGTTATGGATTTTCTTCGCCTTGGGGGGTATTGTGACGAGCTGACTCATACACACTGAATCATCACAACAACAACAACAACTTGTTGCACCCCTACGCGCAACACTCGGAAGTCTTCGAGAGACTTGTGCCAGCTAGGGAAGACGCAGTCCTTACCTTTTAACATGTGATGCCATGCACGTGACCGGTGACCATGCTAGATATCAAACGCACGACACAACGCTTGAGAGTCGATCGCTCTACCAGCCCATATATGCGGGTTTGTCATAGCTCATTAAAAAGAAAATAAATCAAAATATAACATAACTGTATTTTTAACATACATACGTCTTATAGGTTTTGATATTTTCTCTGTTATTGATTCAGTCATCTACTATTTTGCGTTTTTTGTTTTGTCAGTTTCTTTAAAAGATGATGAAAGTGGGTTTTTGAAGCGTTTGGAAAAAGTTAAATCGGTTATTCCTTGTTGCAGTTTCCTGAATAATTTTGGTGTCCGAATCTAAAGATTCGTAGATGATTTTTGTCATTGACTGGATTGAATCATTGCTAGATTATTTTCCTCTAAAACTATAATGGGAAGTCAACAGTAGATTAAACTTTTATGAAGACTTTGCTAATTCATAGACATGAAATGGGCCTATAATTTGAATCATTTTCAGTATCGTCATTTTTATAAATTGGAGTTAAGTGATTATTTAGAATAGAAGAAAATATGCCTGATTCGAAGGATTTATTTATGATGCCATTCAAAGGCTCACATGTGAATTTTGCAATGATCTTCAGAGTTTCAGTTTTGGTTCCATCAAGCCCGGGAGCCTTTTCATTTTTAAGATTAATAATTGTATTTTCAACCTTAGTAGTATTCCTTGTTGTGAGAAGAAGTAAATTTTCACTTATACAGGGTGTAATTTAAATGATGTCATTAATTTCAGGTGATGATTCCTTTATGAATAAAAGTTCATATAAACGTATGTCCTAACTTGCTTTGTTTTCAAGTGACGGAGTGTCAAAGTTTTAATAAAAAATCGGTTAATTATTAATTACTTAAAAGTCTTTTCGCCGATTTTCATGAAACCTGGTGTGTATATTGCCAGTTACAAGAGGCTTGTTTTCATGATGTGAGATCTCAAATTATAAGCAGTGAAGGGTCACCTGATTGATAAATATGGTAAAAATCATTGTACGTCACTGTTTTTCTCTGAGTTTAAAATGTTTATCAAATTAAACATTTAAATGTACAACATTCTTATAATGCCGTGAATTTGAAATAGCTACACTTCATCAATCGATAGAGTTCCTTAATTAATTTATTTCTACCTGAATTCTTTTATTGGTTTCGTCGTTGATGGACTGGTTATTTGATGTGTTCCTGGGCCTATTATTGTCAACTGTTTCTATCAAAACTCAACAATACATTTGTGCATAAAATTAAATGAAATTTCAAGGAAATATGGAGTAAGTAACTGAAAAAAAGACCATTCACACAAATTTCTGAATTTTGATGGTGGATAACCACCATTTCTACGCCAATGACTTTGATTTGAAATTCACAGCATTATAAGGAAGCTGTATTTTCAATTATTTTTTCTGCAAAAAATATGAAACTTAGGGGAAAACAGTGGCGGACAATGATTTTTACAATAAATATCAATCAGGTAATCATCTGCCACTTATAATTTGAAATATAATTACATGAAAAGATACCCCTTGTTACTGCTAATAACCGTACCAGGTTTCATCAAAATCGTCAATAAGACTTGTGAGTAATTGATAAAATGCCGATTTTTAAATGAAACTTTGACCCCGTATCTTGGAAACGAAGCAAGTTAGGACATAAGTTTCTCTGAAAATTTCTTCATAAAATATGACAAGGAATCACCACCTGAAATTAACGAAATCATTTAAATTACACCCTGTATTTTTTTTTATTTCTGTAGTAAGGATTTTCTTTGCCAAATTTTCCCTCACATTCGCGAAGGAATTATTAAATATCTATATCAGCAGCATCTTTTGAGACGATCTCATTTTTTTTCGTCTTAAATATTTGAAAATGTTGTTTCAGTTTTGATATTTAAGATTTTATTAACAGTTTTCCGAATTTTTTACTTCCATTCTGTTATTTTTCAACTAATTCTTTATAATAATTTTGTTCACGTATTCACTTCCTTTCCCGTAAAATTTTCTCTATGGCATTTTATTGAAAATTTCACACCTCACTTTTAGAGAGTACCAAAACACTCGTTCTTATTTAGATGCCATGGCAACCCTAAAAATTTCCGGAAATGTGTATCCTCCTGGGTACCCTGGCCGAAATTAATAAGTGGAAATTTTTCTATCAAATATTTGACAGGTGATAGTTCATATTTTGCTTTGATGTACAAATGGAATTGTATTTTTCATCTGAAATGAGATAATATTTCATATTTATGTATTTATTAAATATTTCGAATGTGTCTGAATATTTTCTTCACGATAATCGCAGAATTTGCAAATTCTGAAATCAAATTTCAGAAACACTTCAATACACAAGTTGTCTACATGTAAATCAAAGGCCCCGTGGCGAGTCGGTAAAGTGTCCGCCTCGTGGTCGCGTGGTCACTCGTTCAATTCCCAGTGGAGCAAGAAACAACTTTTAAAAATTTAAAAAAATCAAATTGAAATTTTGTTAAGTGTGTTTTACATATCAATATTTTCATGCATCTTTTTTGTACTATGCATACCGGGTGATTCTCCAAGGTGGCTCACCCCTATAACTTTTTTATTATTGAAGATAGAAAAACGAAATTTGGGGGTTGTGTATTATAGTTCAATTTACATTTTTTGACATATTAACTTGCTTTATCGTACTTCCGGTTCGACCGGAAATGAGCATAACTTTCGATTTTTAAATGAGACATCCTATATATTTTTACTTATTTCGATCGAGAATGACATTCTAAATCCAACAACACCTCACTTGTCAATATTTGACAAATGAAGTAATTTTTATTTCAATTTTTATTTTTCGATCTAGAATGCCATGGATCGTGTGAATCGCCTCATTCTTGATCAAGTAACATGGGAAAAGTACGACTTTGAGGCTTTTGAATTCACAGTCGCTGTAAGAATTATTCAAAAGTCTCAAATATGAATTTTTCCAGTTAACGTGAATTTTTCAAATGGAAAGGGGGTGGCTCGTCGGCTTTTTGTGAAAGATCATTTTCTTACGAATAATTTGATACCCCACACTTTCACTTTATTTTCACTATATCTGTGAACGATTGCAAGAAGCGATCATACCCAATAACAAATAATACGTATTCGGTATACTTATGCACTAAGTCCTGTTATTCTAGTTATTCGTGACAAACAATTGAATTCACAGTCGTTTTAAGAATTGTTTAAAAGACGCAAATATCACCATTAGTCCATTAAGTTTCTAAATTTTCAAAATGACCCCCTCCTTGATCACGGCAAAGTTCAACTTTATCAATTGTTGCGCGCACCACATTGTTTAGCTGTTCCGCAGTAACGTTCTGGAATGCCACCCTTACTTTATACTCCAGTTCTTCACGAGTAGCTGATGTTGTATTATAAACCTGATTTTTAATTGTTCCCCAGAGAAAAAAATCTAGTGGAGTGAGATCTGGTGATCTAGAATATGAAAAAGAAATAATACATTATAAAAAAATATGACATCTCAAGAATGTACCTCGCAGGCCACTGAATAGGTCCATTGGTGCCAATCCACTTTTCTGGGAAGGTGTCATTCAGATGTTCTCTTACGATTTGGGAATTGTGAGGTGGCGCTCCATCTTGTTGAAAATAGATATCAACTTGGGTAGCTAGTGGCAAATCTTCAATGAAATCATTTATTTGATTTCTAAGGAACTGCAGATATTTTTCCCCAGTAAGTTGTCCGTCGAAAATTATTGGGCCTAAAAGTTTTCCTCCGATAATACCCATCCAGCAATTGAAACCAAATCGCTCTTGAAAATTTCCTTCTTGCATGAGATGTAAATTTGTTTGTGACCAGTACCTTTTATTATTCCGATTAAACAGACCCAAGTTGGTGAACCGAGTTTCATCTGAATAAATAATTTTAAATGGAAAACGTACATCTTCTCTGTATTTAGTCAAAAACCAGTTGCAATAAGTTAATCTTCGGTTGTGATCGTTATCGTAAAGATGTTGGTGTAGTTGGTACTTGAATGATCGATAATTATATTTGTGGAGAATTCTCCAAACGGACGAATAACTTATATCACACTCAGAAACAATTTGGCGAATTGACGCCGTACAATTCACTTCAACATAGGCCAACACGTCTACTTCTTTTTCTTCACTGACGATGAATTTATTGGCATTTTCTTCTGGTTCATTTCGCATTTTCTTTTCCAGTTTTGGAAAATAGTGCCGAGTGGGATGGCGACGATTAGGGAATCTCTGAGCATAAATTCGAGCTGCATCAGATGCATTCTTTTTTGCTTCTCCGTAAATTAGCAACATGTCAATTTTCTCGTTTCTAGTATAATTTTCCATATCAAATTATGAACTATGCAACAAAAGAATTTTTGAAAGTGACAGCATATTCATTGGCCTATTTGTTTAGGTATAGTCCTAGCAACAGCTTCAATTGTTTGTCACGAATAACTAGAATAACAGGACTCAGTGCATACCGAATACGTATTATTTGTAATTGGGTATGGTCGCTTCTTGCAATCGCTCACAGAAATAGTGAAAATAAAGTGAAAGTGTGTGGTATCAAATTATTCGTAAGAAAATGATCTTTCACAAAAAGCCGACAAGCCACCCCCTTTCCATTTGAAAAATTCACGTTAACTGGAAAAATTCATATTTGAGACTTTTGAATAATTCTTTCAACGACTGTGAAGTCAAAAGCCTCAAAGTCGTATTTTTCCCATGTTACTTGATCAAGAATGAAGCGATTTACACGATCCATGGCATTCTAGATCAAAAAATGAAAATTGAAATAAAAATTACTTCATTTGTCAAATATTGACAAGTGAGGTGTTGTTGGATTTAGAATGTCATTCTCGATCGAAATAAGTAAAAATATATAGGATGTCCCATTTAAAAATCGAAAGTTATGCTCATTTCCGGTCGAACTGGAAGTACGATAAAGCAAGTTAATATGTCAAAAAATGTAAATTGAACTATAATACACAACCCCCAAATTTCGTTTTTCTATCTTCAATAATAAAAAAGTTATAGGGGTGAGCCACCTTGGAGAATCACCCGGTATAAATAGTTCAGGTGAACCATAGTTAGTTATTTCTTATGAATTGTTGGATATATTTTGGTGTAAAATTTTCTTACCGAATCCCCCGCGTGCTTGAATTAATTGCAGGAAATTTAACTCGTACATGAATTTTTTAAGAAAATTACCCTCGTCGCTGCGCGACTCGGGTAATTTTCAAAAAATTCATGTACTCGAAAAATTTCCGGCAATAATTCAAGCACTTGGGAGATTACAAGTGAAAATTTCACACCTCTACTTTTTAACCAATAAGATGCTTTAATTTTGACTAGTTACCATGGCAACTAAAAAAAATTCCGGAAATTTTTTCGTGGCGCTACGATATTTAAGTGGAAATTTTTTTACAGTTGAAAAGGTAAACATATGATCTACAACCATTTAATATTGTAAATATACCTGTGAATAATGCAAAATTTCTATAAGACTTAACATTATTATTTATTATTCGCTATAAAGTTTCATTAAACAGAAAATATAAATTTGTTTAATTATTATGCATTAACAATTTATATTTCAAAAAACCGTAGGATCTACAAACATAGTAAGATTTAAATGTTGCTTGAATTCTAACCCATCCTCTCTTCTTAATGGTGAATAGGAAGGTGACGAATTAATTAGATGTCTGTGTTTTAAGACATATATGTAATATTTTGAAACAATTTTGTTCAAATCTCTTTTACGCAAAAGGCCATATTTACTTGACATCTGCAGCAGACTTTTTTGGATTTTCGTAAACAAACCATTCGACTCTAACGCTTCCTGGTAGCAATCTTTCATTAAATTCGTTAAATATAATAATTTTGGATGACACATTTGCACCTCAACTCTTTGCCAACTAATTCACTAATTCAACTTAACTCAACTAATTTACCAATATAAACCTCATCTGTCAAAAGCATGGCCGCCTATATCACGGCCACCTACTGCAACAAACCATGTTAATATTATATTTTTTACATTAGAAGTGTTGTGGATTACTTTAACAGAAAATACATTTCTACCACCTTTAGTAACCTAAAATTATGAAAGGGCGATAAACTTATCTAATACCCATCTGAGTTTTAGCATTCGGTGTAACTAAAGTTGGTAATATTTTTTATTTAACCAAACATGGTGGACTTCACAAGTAGTGAAATTAATTTAAAATGTCAGATTGGATTAATAATTTTTTTCCAAATTATGGTGTGAAATTTTCTTACCGAATACCACGCAAGATTAAATTATTCCTGGAAATAATTTAAGCTCTTGTGATATTATAAGTGAATTTTTTTTTTATTTCCACCGCCAAGTTATAAATTTGACTCACTGTGCAGCTTTTTACAGATGTATCATCGATACTATTTTTTGAAACGAAAGACATCGTGATTGCCCGATATAGGACGCGGGGGCATATCAATTCAAAAATTTGAAATGGTCATCGTCAACAAGAAAGTAAAATTCTCTTTCCCAACATCTAAATTTTTTCGATTTCCCTCTTTCCCTCAATACCTACGAATTTTCACAATTTCATTCTCTTTGCCTTTCCAAATTTTCGAATTGATGTGCCCTCAGCGCCATCTTTTGAGTAATTGCAATGTATCTTCTCTCAAAAAGTAGTATCGGTAATAACATTCAAAATATGTGATGTCCCATTGTTAGACATCAAACCATTAAAATTCATCGAGGTGATGGAACTTGACCTTGATAGTTTGAGTGGATAGTGAAACAACAATATTAGGAAATCCGCAAAGATGTAAATGGTTGATGTGTCACTTGACCCCCCTTGCAATTTGAAATTTTTAAATTGATGGCCACCCTCTCCCCGTACCCTCTATCGAGCAATCAAGATGTCTTTCATTTCAAAATGTAGCATTGGTGATACCATTCAAAACATTTGTCGTCCCATGGAAGTCGAAACGTTCAAAAGTTAACAGGGGGATGAGGGGCTAAAAAAGGCCGCACTGTATAAAAGTTACCGAAAACTGTTTATTGGCTCAACGCGCTTCTAGCACAATTGGCGTAGTGTAGATTTTAGGGTGATTTTTTATTTTGTATTGTATGCACACCAAAATGTATAATATTTACAGAACTGATAAACCAAAATCACTCACTTTTCAGCCAAACGGTCACTGTAAATCCCCTGAAAACTTGAGCTACGCGGAATCCGTGACAAACTAGCATCGCATGTTGGCGAGGGTACTTTATATCAACTTCAACATACCTGCATGTCGTTAAGGTGCACTTGTTGAGGACAGTAATACATTCTCGGAAGTATGGACAGTGTGATTATCTCACACATGCGCTTCATATTTGTTTACATTCAGAATTTCCGCTGAAACTGATCAACCAATAATTGATTCGACAGGGGTTGGATTGCGGGGACGTGACTGAATATTTATACGGAAATTTAACTGTCGTTACCGAGAATTTTAAAGGTTTATTATGATATAACATGGAAGGAAAATCGTTCTTTGGGAGCTCTGGAAATGATTTTATCTTGAAAACTCTAGGAAAATATCATATTATATATGTTTTCGATATAAAAACAAGTTTTAGATCAAAATTGATTTTTAAGATATATCCAAAACATTTAAGAACTGGTGAAGTTTCACAGAATAATATAAATAGTATTAATGGGTATAGAAGTCATTGATACTAGATACAAGGCTTGTATTATTATTAGTTTTAATTCTAGTTTTGTTATATTTCATAAAATGTACAATCATAGTGACATTGGGCCATGGGTTGTCAGAGGTGACGGCATGTATTGTCAATGAAAACATTTTGATTGAAATCTTTCCACTTATTGATTAAAGGTGCATTTAGTCAACATCATTTTAAAATTGTGCCTAAATATATGTTAAAAACGAAAGTTGAATCTGTTAAATCAGATGGCATCATTTATACAACAATATTAAGTTTATGCTAAAAACATGTCACCTTGAAAATCCCAACTTTATAAGAATCTTACTTTTACGATAAAAATATTGTCCATAATTCACGTGTACCTAAAGTTTCATGTCATAAAATGTACCTATCATTCTTAAATGTATGCCTAAATCTAAAACTCGTATAATATTAGGTCTCATACAAAATTATTGTCAAGGTTATGTTTATGTCAGTGCTTGTGCTAAAGTTACGTTTATGTTGACTAAATGCACCTTTAATAGATATTAATTGAACAATCACTGGAAGGTAGTTTTATTAAACTCCCTGGCTCCCGAATAATACAGGGTGTCAGGTGTGAAAACAGAAAAAGGCAGCTAGTTAGCCTATCACGCAGAAAACAATCTAGTTCCTGATATTACCTGAGTGTAGCAATTATTGAAGATGGAGGCATACTTCAAACCCCCTGAACCGTTGTCCCTAGATGGTAGTTTAGCTGATAACTGGCATAAATTTGAACAGAAATTCATAAATTTTCTGACAGCTGCAGATTTAGTGAAAAAATCTGATAACAAGAAGATTGCTATTTTGCTGAATTTAGTAGGTGATGATGGACTTGACCTGTTCAACTCATTTGATTCGTTGCCAGCAGAAAAAAAGACACTTGCAAATGCCCTAATGAAGTTCAAAGATTACTGTGAGCTAAAGAAAAATGTAATTTTCGAGAGATTCTTATTTCACAGCATAATACAACAAGAAGGGCAATCTTTCGACAACTTTTCGACAGAGTTACGAACTGCAGGAAAAACAACAAATTATGGGACATTGTTGGATGAACTCATACGTGACCGCAGTGTCATAGGCATTCTTGACCAAAGTGCTCGTGAGGAATTGTTGAGAAAACCTGACCTGACATTGGACCAAGCAGTCACTATCTGCAGAGCAATGGAAGTAAACAAAAAGCAGATCAGAGTCTTACAAAGCGAAGCTAGTGTTAGCGCAGTCAAGACCAGACAATTTTCAAGAGAAAATACGAGAGGAAGAAGAGAAAGAAGTGAGGAAGAGTGTGTTTTGCGGATATGTTCACAAAGAAAAAATGTGTGTCTGGCTTGGAACAAAACTTGTGCAAAATGCCAAGGTCGTACTTCGCTAATGTGTGTACAAAAACGCAGAAAGAGAAGAAACGATTTGACAAAGAGAAGAGTGGAAAAAATTTCAGTCAGAAAAGGGTCAATCAAGTGCAGAGAGAGCAGCATAGTGATGGTGAGTCTGATTCCAGGAGCAGCTCTGAAGAGTTTTATGTTCAGTCGATACGCAACATTGGTGCTGTGAGTACGAAGAAGCCAATATCATGGTTGCAGAAAATCAATATTGAAGGACATCAGGTAACCTTTAAATTAGATACGGGATGTGAAGTTAGCATTCTCACTTTGAATCTAATTGAAAAGTTGAAATTACGTGACAGACTTAGCAAAACAAATGTCAAGTTAGCCCCTTATGGCAGTTCTGATTGTATGCTTTCTCCTTCAGGAGAAATTACATTGAAATGTCAAGTTAACAACATTATCAAAAATATTTTCTTTGCTATTTGTGATAATAATGAACTACCTTTTCTCAGTTGTACTGACTGTGTAGAACTGAATTTAGTTAAGAGAGTAGAATCAATGCTAGTTCACGATTGTGAATTTAGGACTCTTGATAATATCATTGAGTTATATCCCACAGTTTTTGAGGGATTAGGTTCATTTCCTAGAGAGCATCATATCACACTCCGAGAATATGCAGTCCCTGTAGTTCAACCACTCAGAAGGATACCAATCGCGTTATATGAACGCTTCAAAATCAAACTAAACGATCTTGAGAGGCAAGGTGTCATAAGAAAAATTGATGAGCCTACTGAGTGGCTGAACCCATTAGTATTGGTTGAAAAGAAAAACAAAGATTTACAATTGTGCCTTGATCCAAAATTTTTTAATTTGGCAATTAAAAGGGAAAGATTTCTCATTCCAACATCATAAGAAATTTCGGCTAAATTAAGTAACCAAGAATTTTTTTCTGTATTAGATATGAAAGACGGTTATTTTCAAGTTAAAATCGATAAACAGAGTCAAGAATTTTGTGTTTTTGGAACACCATTTGGCTGGTACGCGTTTTGCCGACTTCCGTTTGGGATTTGTTCGGCTCCCGAAGTCTTTCAAAAACAAAATTACGAAATATTTGGAGACAACGATGGAGTAAAACACGACAATAATTTACGCCTAGTATTGGAAAGAGAAAAAAAATTCAATGTCAAGTTCAATAAAGAGAAAATACAATTTCAATCAAAAAACGTCAAATTCATGGGTCAAATCTACTCCAAAAATGGTGTTGAAATAAATAAAAATTACATGAGAGCTATTTTATAAATGCCTAAACTGAAAGATAAAATCGAATTATGGCGCATTTTGGGTATGGCCAAATATTTGGGAAAATTTGTGCCCAATATGTCTATGGTAACCTCTTCGAAATTTAAGCAGACACGATGTTGACTGGGATTGGACCAGGGCACACGAAGATTAATTGTCAAGTTTAAAAAAATTGTTAACCAATGCCCCGATCTTGTCATTTTTCGATTCAACCAAGCCTATTGAAATCGAGACAGATGCTTCCAAAGATGGCTTGGGCTCGTGTCTGTCTCAAAATGGTCATCCAATTGCGTTTGCTTCGAGGAGCTTGACCTTGTGAGCAAAAATATGCGCAAATAGAGAAAGAGATGTTAGCGATTGTATTTGCAACATAAAAATTCCACTACTTCATTTATGGGTTTGATGTTAAAATCAATTCTGATCACAAGCCGCTTGAAACCATAATGGAAAAAGATCCAGCACCTGTTTCACCGCGTCTACAAAGAATGAGACTTCGACTACTAAATTACATTATATAAGCCTGGAAAACATGTATATATCGCTGATACTTTATCAAGAGCTTTTTTGCCTGAAGGTGGACTAAGATCTGACCAAGAATTCGCTTTTGCAGTTCACGCGATTTCGCGAGACTTCGCAATGTCACCAGAACGTAAAAGACAATTTAGGCAAGAAACTTCCAAAGATAATATTCTCAAACACATTGTCGAATTTTGTGAAAATGGCTAGCCAAACAATAAAAATAAAGTGCCTTCTAGCGTTGCACAATATTTCAAAATAAAAAATTTCTTATTTTTAGTTGATAATCTACTATTCTATGGTGGAAAAATTGTTGTGCCATTATCATTACGAACAAATATGCTCCAATTATTACATGAGGGCCATGTTGGCATCGAAAAATGTAAAAATCGTGCCAGACAAATTTTTTATTGGCCTGGCTTATCGGCAAACATTGAATTGTTCATTAAAAAATGTGCAACCTGTGAAAGTTTTGCTAGAAAACAACAAAAGGAGTCTCTTTTACCTTATGAATTACCAAAACGTCCGTGGGAAAGATTAGGGTTGGATATTTTTCCTTATGCTAACAAAATTGTCCTCATTGTTTTCGATTCTTATTCAAACTGGCTGGAAGCGCTACAAATTAGGGATAAGTCAGTAAACTCTGTCATTTTAGCATTGAAGTCTATATTTTCAGTACATGGAACACCTGATGAAGTAACAGCTGACAATGTACCTTTTAACAGCATACATTTCAAGAAATTTCCGAGAGATTGAATAGTCCATACTACCCCCAGTTCAATGGCTTAGCTGAAAAAGGGATATAGGAAAAAAGATGATTAAAAAAGTGTTTGAAGAAAATGGTGATGTGCACACTGCCTTGCTTCAGTATCGAAACTCTCCACTCAAGTATATTGGTTATTCACCTGCTCAGTTGCTGATGAGTCGAGTTTGCAAAACTAAAGTACCGATAAATTCCAATTTGTTGCAACCTAAATTGTGTGAATACGTATAAGTTGTTTTATAGGAAAAACATTTATGAGTCTTCCTATAACAAGGGCACTAAATATTTAAAACCGTTGGACCCTCATTGCAATGTGACAATTTTCAATCATCTAAGACACAAATGGGAACCTGGACAGGTTGTGTGTCAACATAAATCACCTAGATCCTATCTTGTCAAGGACTCTACAGGCAACGTGACACGAAGAAATCGAATAAATCTCAAAGAGTCTTCAAACTCTTTTGATAAAAAAACAGATGAGCTTGATATCAGATAACCGTCTATTGAACCGGTTACTGACCTTTCTGTTTCGCATCGAACTTCTACTCCATTGCCGGAAAGTCCCCTGCGAAGTCTCCAATAGTTTCAAATCAGACCACCAAAACAAGATCTGGTCGCTCTGTAAAAAAACCAGACAGACTAAATTTATAAGAAGAAGAAGAAGATATATTATCATTAGTTTTAATTCTAGTTTTGTTACATTTGATAAAATGTACAATCATAGTGACATTGCGCCTTGGGTTGTCAGAGGTGACGGCATGTATTGTCAATGAAAGCATTTTGATTGAAATCTTTCCACTTATTGATTTAATAGATATTACTTGAACAATCACTGGAAGGTAGTATTATTAAACTGCCTGGTTCCCGAATAATACAAGGCTGAACATGTAAGAGCTCAGCTGTTCGGGAAATACTACCGCGACACTTTCCAAACATCAGTAGACGTCACCCCAGAACATGAAGAGGTGACGCGACTAGTCGAAGAGTTCAGAAGGGAGGAAAGGGTGAGGCTCAACAGCCGAGCCTTCTCCAAACTGATAACAAGTTACGACGAAGTTGTAGAAACCATCAAAAGACCTCCTCCCAAAGAGTTCGCTAGTACAACTTCATCATCAACGGAATCATCAGATGGCAATAATACCCTAATTATAGTGTCTAAAGCTGGCATTGATCTTCCTGATCTTGGAGCAGGGAAAAGATGAAAAAATCTCACTGCTCAGCGCCATAGCAAAAGTGGTGGATAGAATCATTCTGAATAGGTATACCAAGCTCAAACTTATGCCTAGTGAACATGGACTAGTTTTCAATTTTTTATTATGGATTGATTCTAAAAATTTAAGTAAGTAAGTGAGTAATTTTATTCAGTGTGCTTACAGGATACACTAGAAAGTACACATGACAGTATAATCATATTGCGCTGAAAACAATAATCTTATAATAAAACATGAGTACATAGAATAGCCAATATACTTATATACATAATTTCCTATACACTTATATTCAATAACTGGACTTTCTATATTCAGATTTGTATTAGAGATGCCACCTAAGCAAGCTTGTGTTGCGGCATCACCGTTTTTTATTAAAAAGTTCAACTGAAAACAAGTGGGGAGGAAACACAGACGAAATGACTCATGTTCGCGAGCAAATATGAGTATGGCAGATAAATTGATTGAATCAAATCTAGATTTCTAGTGTAGCTTTCAGGCGGTCAAAATTATTCTTCACAAAGTTTTTTAGTTTCTGTTTCATTATTTTGATACTGGAGATATTTTTCAATTCAGAGGGTAATTGATTGAACAGTTTAGGTCCTATATAAATGACGAATCTCTGATTGTGGCGAAGTCTAACAAAAGGGACCTCAATATCCAAATTAACGTTCCGACAGGTGATGAACTGGTGAGTTCTATAGGTCAAGGGTGTACTTATGACCCACATGAGACAATGATAGGAGTAGAGTTTTATCACATTGAAGACACCTGCTTCTTCGTATAGTAATGCGGTGAAAAACCTTCTACTTTTTTTCAGAAGGATGTGAAAGAACTATTCAAATATCTCTAGAAATGAAAAAGTTATGGGACTTTGAAGTTGCGCTTGGAAGAATAATTCATAGTACGCAGCGCTCTAGTATGTGACGTCACGCCACATGAACGAGGCGACTGGTATTCGCAATTCGCAGAGTGGTTACAAATTATCGGTGTACATAATCACTATCGCCGTTCGTGTCGTGTATTGTTCATTACACGATGGCTGAAATTAAAAAAATATCCTACAAATATTGTATTGTGCCAATGTGTAAAAGCACGACCATTAAAAATCCAAATAAATTGTTTTTTCATGTACCAAATGACATGAATGAAAGGAAGAAGTGGTGCAAACTAATGAGGCGTGACATTGGACCTAAAAGTACTACAGTGTGCCGAAGGATCTAATACGTCATTATTTGTGATGTAGCCTCAGATCAATAAGTAAACATAGATCGGCCCGATGCTACGTAAACATCATATTCACTGAACCGAAGACAACTTTGTTTATTTACCTACACCTCTCATCCCTAATGTTTTCAAACATTGACGCCCTGTTGTCAAATTGGTAAAAATATATGATTTTGGTAGGAACCTACCATTAAATGCATAATCAATCATATTTTATATTCAGATGTATTATTCTAAAAATTCTAGAGAAATGTTTATGTCCAGAAAGGTGTGAAAAAATTACCAAAAAGGAAGATATATGTCGTTTTGAACTGATGAAATTTTAGGCACTTCGAGCGGTTACTAGAATTATTTTACTCTTGGCAACACCGCTTGTGACACCGGCCGTGGCGGCCATTGTACGTTGTCGTTTTGTGTTGATGAAGTGTTGTTAGAAATTTTCCTGTGTGTTTTCGTGGTTTTTGTCCTGCTTAAACAACTTAAAGTTACATTTGAAATATTTTTCAAAATAGTACAGTGGTTTCGTGAGTCACAACGTCGAAATACTGCTTTGTTTGCAAAACAAATGATAGTAAACAAACATTCCACAGGTGAGGTTCCAGTGGCGTCGAATGCACGATGCAAATCATGCAATCAAACGTATTCGTCAAATATAATATTGGAGGACAAAGAAACTCATTCAAAATTACAGATACGAAAAGCCTATGGCAAAGTGGTGAATTCCTCAATGTTTGTTATGAATATCTGTGAGCAGGGGGAAAACATTGAGATGAAAGGAAAATTGAATTTATTTTCCAATAATATTGACATTGTTAAAATACTAACAGTGAGGACAATCAATGATATACCAAAGGACTTACTTTAAATTTTTGGAAATCATTTCTTTGAGGAAGAGCCTTTATCAAACCATAGTTTTGCCTTGGTAAAGGTAATAAGTACTTCAAATTTTTTCAAAATTTGATTATACCTTGAATTGTCAATAAGCGGAACTGACAAAGTAGAAAGGGTCAGGTCTCTTTTGACAAAGACAGTTCTATTTAAAAATCAATAAATACCAAGTGTTGAAATCCTCATATACTGAGCTTTCTTGAGAATCATTCTTTCACATACACTTTGACACTTTATATTTATACATTTGTAATATTGTATATGTTAGGTTTAAAATTAAATAAATAATAGTAATATTTGCCTATTTGTTATAATAACGTGTGGATAAGCATATATTTCATTCAGTCTGATAGAATTTTAACAATATCAATATTATTGGAAAATAAATTCAATTTTCCTGTCATAATCTTCAATGTTTTTTCCCCCTGCTTACAGATATTTATATATATATATTCACCATTTTGCCATAGGCTTTTCTTATCTGTAATTTTGAATGAGTTTCTTTGTCCTCCAATATTATATTTGACGAATACGTTTGATTGCATGATTTGTATCGTGCATTTGACGCCACTGGAACCTCGCCTGTGGAATGTTTGTTTACTATCATTTGTTTTGAAAACAAAGCAGTATTTCGACATTGTGTCTCACTGAACCACTGCACTATTTTGAAAAATATTCCAAATGTAACTTTAATTTGTTTAAGCAGGACAAAAACCACGAAAACACACAGGAAAATTTAAACAACACTTCATTAACACAAAACACTGGCACTTGCGTTCTCTGATGCTTTGAGGAACGTTGCACAAGTATCTGTTAGATTTAATTCAATCCCCGTCGTGGTCTTAGCCAGGAGAGTAATTGTTTTCTAACAGGTACTTGCCTTATGAATGAACTGGTCCAAAATTTAGGAAGGATAATACTCAACAAAAAGAACAATTTATTTATAGATGTTGGAGAAGGTTTCTTAACTCATAGGGCCAGTTGCATAAAGAATTTAACAGACAAATAAATATTTGATTTGATGATAACTATGGCAACGCATGTCTAAGCTCACCAGTTATGTTACCTACGTTAACAGAATGCTTTATGCAACTGGTCCATATTTATTCAAATATTCGTATTGATTCGTCGAAACTTGATCTACACAACATAAACCCCCAGGCACCAAACTTGAAATATAGCCAAGGAACTTGTTAAATCTCTCGAATTAATTACTTTAGACCATAAATAATGCTTTATTTTTGATAGCTGAAAACTCCTAGAATCCAACTTGAATCCCCAAATTTTGATAAAAAGTTATTTGCTGCCAACCCCCGGCTTTTTATTGACCCTAGGAATTTTAAGACAAAACCGTGACATAACTTGTTGCAGCATAAGTAATTTTGACCCTCTTAAAAAAGCACGACACTGTGCTAGAGGTGTTGTGTTTTGGTTCGAATGTCAAAAACCCGAAACAAAACAGTTTCCGCAAGAATTATCTTCGGTTCAGTGAATATGATGTTTACGTAGCATCGGGCCGATCTATGTTTACTTATTGATCTGAGGATGTAGCGATCTCAGACATATGGCGTGACGTCACAGACGAGTCAGAGACCAAAGACGTTCCGCGCTAAAATACGTAAATTTAAATAATCTATATCTCAGTCATTTATTGAAGAATTTAAAAAAAACACTGATTTATTAGTTCTGATCTATATTTAAATTCCATCGCTTCAAACATAGTATTTTCAACATCTAAATCAGGTGCCAGAATTGTTCATGAAATGAGGAGGGGCTTCCAAGCAGAAATGCTCAATAATGTGATGGTCCTACTTGATATCAAGAAAGCATTGGATACAGTCTGGACACACCTTACTGTGGTCTGGATAGAGGGATTCGTCTGCAAGATTTTGAGAGTAGCCATGCCTAAACACATGGTCAAACTTGATTCATATCTGGTCGACAGGGCATTCCAAGTGAGAGCAAACAACACCAACTCGGGCACGTATCTGGCCGGAGTAGGTGTTCCTCAACGATCGAGCCTCTCCCCGCTACCCGCTAATATATTCGCTATATACGTATATGACTTTCCCACATCCAAGTTGATGCAGCATTAGAATTGCATCAGAAATTCTCAAATGGAAACCTCTGAAAGTAACGATCCGCCAAAAAGGTACACTTCTGCTACTGTCCACGAGATGGCAGAATTGTTACTTTCGACCAAAATTCAAAATAATTGGCAAGTAATTGAGGTTGGAAGGAAACCAAACATATTCCTACATTCTGGCATACAATTTCTCGCCATTTGACCCTCTTTGATGGAATCACTATAAGGTCGTGGTGATCATAGAGCTACGGAACTTTTGTCACCATAAACAATGCTATAGCACTATTTGTTTCAATTCGAGGAGTGCCATATTTCCGTGAAGCATTATACATTTTCGAATTGATTGAATTCTCTGATATCATTTTTTTAAAATTTTCTTTAAAACAATGCTGAAATTTACCTACATGACCAGGAAGTTCCTTCCGGCCAATGTCCACGAGATGGCGAAACGGTGAAACAATGATAAAGCAGAACTGTTCAAACGAAAATGTTCTGAAACCAACGAGAACGTTCACGTCGTTATTGTCCAATAGAAGGCGTGCAACAAAATTCGTCTTTACCAAAAAAATAATGTAACTCGCAAAACATAAGAAAATAGGACAGTATTTCTTGATTTTGCTTGTAAATACCCTTCTGCAGTTTGAATACAATTTTTCTTAACACAACAAAACATTCTCTAAATAATAATTATCCTTGGTTCTCTTAACCGAAATACCTACTTATATAGAGTTGAAAAAATACCAACATATCCAATTAGAAGTGTAATATCATTGTCTAAAGAATTAGGCAATGGTAATATTTTACTTCAATGTAACAGTTGACTCATGAATTGGTTACTTCTCTTATGTTCTTTATCGTTTTTATGTCTACCTGGAATGAACATTTTTGAGTCTGATTAGGACATGGTTCCTTCTTGACATGCTTTTTTTGGGATTTAAACCTCCCACAGTCTAAAAATGAAAAAATATTAAATCACTTGCTTTTTCACACTTGTTCACTGTAAATTGTTCATAGGTATTTATATAATATATTTTTATTTTCATGTGGAAGGTTAAAATCCCTATAAAAGACCAAGGCCAGAATCCAAGTCAAATTTCGCTAATCACTTCAATATAAAAAGATAAAATGTTGGATGTGGAGCTCATTTGAATTTCAGTTATCTTCAACAGATACAGAATGTCTACGAGGAATCGAGCAAAATACACATCTGATTCCAAAACTGAAAAATAATGTTTGCTGATGGTCCCATCACCTCCTCGCACATCTGTTTTTCTGGTAAAAAATTCCCATGTTAATAAAAAAAATCGAAAACCGTTTCAAAACTGAATTAAACTTTTTACTACTTGAAATACTTCCTATTGTTCATTATAGAAGTAACGAAGTAAGATAGTGCCAACCTTGTGGGAGTAAATATTGGATTCAAATGGATGCGACATGTAGATGGCGACAGTGATCTCGCATTCAAGTCCTGTCGTAACTTCAGTGATCTGGCTTCGAAGTCATGTCGTAACTTGATTGAAACATTGAGACAGCATTAAAATCAGGTTTTTTTGAAGAATCCTTGATTAAAATGACGTCAAATATTCATGTTTGTAACTAATCACGCTAGATGACACTCCCGTTTGGGTCCAATACCTCTTCCACAGGCATTGAGTAATTATTTTTCTTCTGTGTAAACAATGCCTTCAGGAATCCAAGTGTATAAATAACATAGTGCACTCAATTAATTTTCAGCGATTCTATAGTGTATCTTCTCGATAGTAGGTGGCGGAAGATTCCTGTGAACAATGTATCTCAACTCGCAAAACCTATTCAGGAGTAGCAGACTGTAATGAACACTTGACTAGCCTTTCGCACGTTGCATTGGCATTCTTCTAGATGGCGCCAGAAGTTATAATTTTGTTGAAAATATCGAAACAGCAGGAATCCATTTGTTATGGAATGGACTTCAATCGATTGGTTCTGAGGATGTGTATTGTTTTTTTAAATCATATACCAGAGGATTTTAGAGCGTATAGCGTTTCGAAAAATTTCGTACTGAAACTTGATCAAGATAAAGCAAATGTGTTCGTCACTGGGTAAAATTCATGAAAAATGTAGGCCCTAGTTAGGTATATTTCTTTTTTCTACTCCTATGTTAGTAAACATTGTTTTACAAACAGTTCACTCTATAAGTAAATCCATTCTTACGCACAACTGTGCGTAAAGAATAAAAACGCACAACTGTGCGTCATGATATGATGGCTAGTATAATAGGTAACAATCAAGTTGCCTCTTGAACCACTCAAATCGTGACATTTATCTGTCTTGCGTTTTAAATATTTGACAGTGACATTGTCACTTTTTGAGATTTGAAGTTCAAATCGATACTTCATAAATTATAATCCGATCTTTAATTTTATATCTACAAATATGAGCAACTCCGATAATGAAATGAGCGCAACGCCACCGGAAATCTTCATTTTTTTATTACTTAAAGCTTAATCAAACGCACCATCCAGTATATAAGAGTCGTAGAAAAAGTATAGTACGTATTGCGTGTTGTAAAGCAATTACGCACTCATGTAATTACCGCACTCACCGCTACGCGGCTCGTGCGCAATTTTTCCATTCGTGCGTAATATGCTTTTTACAACACTTGATACGTAATATACTATTACCACAGACTTACTTCAGATGTGTGCCGTAAAATTAAACGATTGCTATGGATTTGAGGCAATTTCTTATTGTTTATACTCTTATGCAAAAATGGATATTTTAATGACAATTTCCCTCATATTATATAAACCAACCAAATGCCATCATTTTTTGAATTCAAACCACTGAGAAAAGGACTTTTCGAAAACACTGTCTCCAGCCCATGGTATTTTCAAATCGGTGTTTAGCTTCTTCCTTCTTCATACGTTTCCATAGTTACAACAATTTCTGTGAATAGAGAAACGTCAGTTTGACGGTTCCACTCTTCAACTGACATTAATTACACATGATGAACCGTTCCTGCAATACGCATTTATTCCATAGTAATTTAATGTATTCCTAAAATTGTCTAATCAAATATCCCTTCAAAATGCAGAATTTTCAAAATACTTTCACCTTGCCAGTCGCTCAAACTGTGTTGCTGTACAAAAACCCACTCGAGCAAGCTCTCGTGGTGTTTCTAAGCAACACAGTTTTCGTGAAATTACTACTGAAAATTTCACACCTTTACTTTTTAACCAATAAGATGCCTTAATTTTGACTAGTTACCATGGGAACCAAAACAATTTCCGGAAATTTTTTCGTGGCGTCACGATATTTAAGTAGGGTGGGGATTAGCGCAGTGGTTAAGCGCTCGCCTGGTAATCGAGAGATTGCAGGTTCGATTCCCAGACGGTGCTATCTTTTTTCATTTTCAGATGTGAAAGTCTGAATGACTGAGGCTCGTGTCGGCTGGGAATAATCCTCCACGATTCACTGTTGCGTTAAAAATTAACAGTGCTGCTCCTAAAGTGGCGTATGGAGTTAGTAACAAGGCCTATCCAGAACACATGGCTAATGACCATAGCAGTCGATGCCAAAACACCAAGGAAAAAAAAAAAAGGATATTTAAGTGGAAATTTTTTTTCAAAGCATTTCATTTTTCTCAAATTGTTTAACGCAAATGCTTACAAGAAATGTTTTACATAAGAGAATATCTTTGTTTGCTGGTTTATTATACAGTAGGTAACTTAATGTGATTTACCAATATAAACCTCATCTGTCAAAAGCATGGCCGCCTATATCACGGCTACCTACTGCAACAAATCATATTAATATTAATTTTTTTACATTAGAAGTGTTATGGATTACTTTAAGAAAAAATACATTCCTACCACCTTTAATAACCTAAGATTATGAAAGGGCGATAGACTGATCTAATACCCATCTGAGTTTTAGCATTTGGTGTGTAACTAAAGTTGGTAATATTTTTTATTTAACGAAACATGGTGGCCTTGACAAGCAGTGAAATTAATTAAAATATCAGATTGGATTAATATTTTTCTTCCAAATTATGGCGTGAAATTTTCTTAACGAATACCACGCAAGCTTAAATTATTCCTGGAAATTTTCTTTCGGGCACGAATATTTGAAGAAAATTATCCCTTGTCGCTTCGCGACTCGGGACAATTTTCAAAATATTGGTGACCTCAAAAAAATTTCCGGAAATAAGTTAAGCCCTTGTGATATTATAAGTGAAATTATTTCCTAAGAAATCTGAAAAAGCTGACAAAGTCAAATTTACATTTGTTCCGGAGGGAAAAGATAAGGTGGGATTCTGGAATGATTTGCGAAAAATCACATTACCTACTAATCAAGATGTTGATAGAAAAGTGTTACTGGCATATTTTCATCATTCAACGGTATACCAACTTAGATTATGAAATAGTAAAAAACTTGGAGTCATTGCTCAGGTATTCACATCTGATATATGTTGTTTTTAACCCAGATAGCCCTACCGCCTTTTAAAAGAACGCATTACTAAGTATTTCTTTGCAGCTAATTCTGCTACTGGAATACAGGTGGCAGCCGACCAACACAAAATATGGAGTATTGACAAGCCACCTGCAGTGCTAGTTTCCAGAAATTGTTAGATTGCCGACAGTTAGACACGTGTGTTTGTTATTTCAGTGGTCATTGACGATGAGTAACTCTAGGTAGGTGATTGTTATTGATAAGAGTAGTTACGACCGTTAAATTTCATATCTGAGTAAACTAATCAAGAAGGAACTCTTTCATTATGATAACATTGAATTTTCATTTGAATTTTGAAAAATAAATGGCAAGAAACAACACTGTCCTTTTAAAAGGACAGTAGGTCTATCCACTGCTATTGATTTTTTTTCTAGTTATCGGAAAAAGCCGCTGACCCTATCCGAGTTGCTGGCAGAATTGGAAAATGACGAGGATGTTGTGTTTCCAGAAGAAATAGTGATTTTTCCTCCAGAAAATGCTAACGAAGGTTGTGACACTGATCAAGATTCAGGAGATGAGAACATCGTTGAGCTTAATAATTTACCTGGAGCACAACTGCTAGCAGAAATTGAAGTTCAAATGCCATCAGAATTAGAAGAAGAACATGGGCAGGCATGGGATAGTGACGACGACAAACCGCTGTCAACATTCGTAGAAAGAAGACCAAAAAAAGTGAAAGAATTTCACTACGGCGATCAACCTTTCACCTTGCGACATTTTTCGATTGTTCTTTGATGAAGAAGTGATAGGTACGATTGTATATTTTACGAATACATACGCACAACAAAAAAATCGTGCAGGGGATATTACTCCAGATGAGATATTTTGTTTCATTGGAGTTCTTCTACTTAGTGGTTACGTGTCTTTACCACGAAAAAAGATGTATTGGCAAAATAGGGATGATACCAATAACAAATTAGTATGTGAAGCCATATCGCGCGACAGATTTCAATATATTATGAGTAATATTCATGCCAACGATAATACACAACTAGATAAGGCCGATAAATACTACAAACTGAGACCTTTATTCGATATCCTCAGCAAAAAGTTTTTCGATTTTGCTCCACCCGAGTAAAACCACAGCATAGATGATTCTATGATTCGATATTACGGTCGTCACAGCTGTAAACAGTTCATTAGAAACAAACCAATTCGTTGGGGATACAAATTTTGGATTGGTGCTTTGAGGCTAGGATATATTGTTCACTTTGACCCCTACCAAGGATCTTCATCTACACTGCCTGGTAGATACAAACATTTGGGATTTGGGGCATCTGTAGTTCTAAACTATGCGGATATTCTGGAAAAAATGCCTTATCAGCCATTCCATTTATATTGTGACAACTTCTTCAGCTCACTCTCTCTCTTCGAAGAATCAAAACTACGAAAAATGAAAGCTACAGGTACGATCAGGGAAAATCGAGTTCCAAAGTCTCCTTTTACTTCAGGCAAATTAGTGAAAAATAAAGAACGTGGTTATTTTGAGTACTTTTTTGCTGACAAGGAAATTGTCATCTGTAAATGGAATGACCATATCGTTGTGAGTGTAGCTTCTAACGATATCACAGGTTTTCCAATAAATACAGTGAAACGCTTCTCACAATCCAAAAAAAAAATACATCCAGGTAGATCAACCGAGACTCATAAAATCCTACAACGAAAATATGGGAGGTGTGGATCGTGGTGACCAAAATTTGAGTGAATATAGAGTATCAATAAGAGGGAAAAAATGGTCTTTTCCGTTGTTTGCTCACTGCATTGACATGGCTGTTAAAAATTCTTGGCAACTGCACAAGAGTAATGGTGGAAAGCTGGAACAATTAGAGTTCCGAAGATCTATAGCAGCTTCTGGAAACCCACAAAAGAAAAATAAAAAGAGGGCCTTCAAAACCGCCCAAAAATTCTCATGAGTTTTCTCGTTATGACAGAATAGACCACCTAGTTCTGTACAACGAAAATCAGCGACGATGCGATGTATGCCACAAAAAAATGTAATTTCATTTCTCGAAAGTGTAATGTCGGTTTACATCCATAGGATTGTTTTGTAATATTTCATACAAATAAATTATTATTAATTTTCTGCATTGTATCTATAATAATAAAATAAAATAATTTTTATTAACAATAATTGTATTTCATAGTAGTGGATAGACCTACCGTCCTTTTAAAGGGACAGCTTGTATAGGTCAGTCGTGACCGTTTGAATTTTTTTTTATTATTTTTGTGAGATTCTACCCCTTCATGAAACAAAAATCACAAGAAAAACTTAGAATTTTCGGAAAAAATGAGTTTCAGGGCTGTATGGGTTAAGTAGGTACATGGCGATGTCTTTTTTGTATTCAAAAATGTGTCAGTGTGGATAAAACTAATAAAAACAGAATGAATGAAAATATTTCAAAAAATGATCGGTTATCATATCTTCACTGTACAGATACATCGCTAAAAAAAGAGGTTGTTAACTAGACATTATTCATTCATTGATCTCTCCTAAGATTTTGTAGAATTCTTTTTTCGTCCATGATTTTTCGTTAAATTTGATTAAAATGTGAATATCTTGGCAACGTTAAAACGTGAAAACAAAAATGATTTGTGTAGCACAACTGGAACAGATTATGAAAATGAAAGAATATACAGGGTGATCCATGTAAAAAAGAGACCAAATGTTGTGCCCCGTTTTTATGGTGCATCCTGAATACTCGAAAATAATTTTAGGAATGGAACCAATGATTTTTTATGTTGTTCTTCATCTAACTGAAGGTACGGTTTTAATGACGATGGGTGGATATGTCCCGTAATTTTCACAAGTTTTTGTTCACCTATACCATTCCTGGACATTTCAGTTACGGCGGCAGCTCGATTCGAATAGTTCGCAATTTTCACCCGCTTGACATCAAGGCCAGAAAGGATTTGGATATGGTTTCCCCGTCTTCCCATTTGTTTAAACAATTTTACTGGATACACACACAATCTTTTTCAGTGTTTGCTACCAAACATCTGCTGTCGGTAAACTTCTGATTTCCACCTTGTGCTGTCTTCGAAAACACTGGGTTATATTCAACTCTTCCGATCTCTCTTCCACGGTTGTCTGTTTCGATTTTAAAATAGAATACCTTACAATTTGCTGCTTCCCATCTCTCCAAGCCAATTCATAGGCAACAATATGATATAATTTTCTTTGAAGGCCTACAGGTTCTTCTTCACTCCGGAACAATGCCAATTCAAAAATTTCTTGTTTTGTGAGAGCCTTCCTTTTTTCTGGGATTTCTTGCAAAATTTTGCGTTTTGTGTCGCGTGCATTTCTCGCTTTCTTAAACTGTGTGTCCGTGAACGGATTAAAAATTCTTTTATTTTCTTTGAAGTTGGTACTTCTCTTGTAACATTTTTGCTGAAGTGTTCCAAATCGTTTTGACTGCACACTCTTTATAGTCTTCTCCATTGTTCTTTTTCATGTTGAATGCCCAGTCACACAAAATAGAAGCTAACTCTTCAGTGGAAGTTTCTGCAATGAATTCATATTTTTTTTCCAAACAAAACATCGCAAATTGTCGCCAAATTGACGTAGTTGAATTCACAGTATTGCGAGGCACATTATTATTGATGGATTCTTCAATCTCTCCACAAATCGCGACATTTCCACAAATAAGATACTTTTCTGACAATGCAAGTTTGAGAAAAATTGACATAACGTCATCAAAAATTTGTTTACAATGCTGGTTGTCATGCTTTCCAAAGTTAGGTTCCGTATTGTCGCTGGAAAACTTAGGGAAAACCAAGGTTCTTATGATAGGAAGGGGTTGTGAAATAAGTGAGCATTTAGACAAGGAGAAGACTGAGGAAAGGGAGCGAATACGTCATTTGAGGGAAATTAAGGTGGCTATCCTGAAATTGGTAACTTTGGTTATATTTACGTCAATTTGCGAATAAATAAAGTTACTAAAGCCCGTTGCTCAGATAAATCATAATAAAATATCATGCATATTTCTTGTATTTTTGTATTGCTATTTAGTAGTTGTTAATTACTTGTTTAATATTGTAACTATACTCCTACATCATAACATGATGATAAATTGTCGTTCCGTATAGTCCCCAAGAACAGTACAGCAACAATGGATCAATTTCTGTAGTATGGTACCTATTGATTTTTCCAGGATTTGTACAGACCATTTTAATAAAAGAGATTTTGAAACCAATCTTCAAGAATCTCTCCTACATGAGGAGTCAAGATAAAGGCTTAGGAAAAACGGTGAGTTCAAACTGTTCTAATGAGAAACAGAACTCAATTTGGTATTTTGAATAGAAACTGTTGAAAGTCAATATTTTTGGTTGGTGTTCCTTTTTAGCTATTCTTACCAAGACGTGTTGATAAAAATCTGGTCTGTCCACTGTTTCCACTGTCCACTGTGGAGATAGAGAGATACTTGCTAGAATCTGTACCCATGGCCGATCGTTTATCATCAAATAATGGTTTGTTCATTATATTCTATTCCTAGTGCTATGAAATGGTTAATATTGATAGGTCTTTATGCCATTTCAGATGAGGATTCACAGTCTCCTTCCACCCGTTGTTTACAACAATGTTACAAAGAACGAGAAAAACTCATTGAACAGTTCTGTGCAATAACACTATTGTACAACAATTCTCAGAAGGAAGATATAAAATTAAAAGAAAAGTTCCCATTACCAAGTGTAAGAACTATCCAAATTCAAAATTAACTATCAAAATTATTATGGAACGTTGCAAAAACAAATGATATGTTCAGCTTTATTTAAAATATTAGGTATGCACAATTTTACTACTTGCCATAATTAGGATTTTAGGTAGATATATAGAAATGGTAAAATTTTTCTACATAAAGAAATTGTAAATTACTATTTATGAAACAATGTATAAATGATACCGAAATTTATAAAATGAAACGTTGACTCATATCATAAATAACAGTAATCATTAATTATTTCTGAAAATATTATAAATGTTGTCGATGAAATGTTAGTTAGTTTTGTGAACAAGGTAGGGTGAATGGCAGTGACTATAGTCTGATAAGTTTTTATATTTGAGTAAACTTCAAGGACGAATAAACATTTATCTATCTATCATTTTGATCATTTATTACCCCATTTCACATTCACACATTTTAGAATAAAATAGAAATCAATCATATCACAAATCAAACTTTCTTCTTGCACCTGAGGTTCTGGAATAATGTCAACATTAGAGAGTTTTGATTTCTTTCATCAGACATGAAAAGAATTTCATTGAAGGGTGCAATTTATTCAACTAGTGTTACAACAGATATATTGAGATTAGTCTTTGAATCTTTGAAATATATTTCAAATCTCAGATTCTTCCAACTTTTCTCTTTTTTTGAAACGGCTCATTAAAAATTTGTTATTTTCGTCAACTTTGAAACTCTCTGGGACCCAATTTTTGAAATCGTAGGAATTGATTCTCTCATGAAATATTTCTCTAAGTTGAATTTCCACGTGAAACAATGAAACGTGAGAACTGCTATTTTTGAACACCGAAGGAAGTCATTTTCTAGGAGTTTAGTTTTGGTCTTGCATGCGATCATAGAAGAATTTTGTTTGACCAATTAGAAAATAGGATTCTTGATGACACGCATTTGAATTTGACGTTTGCAGATACGATTTTCGCTAGGCAGAAAATGATGCAGAACTAAGAATATTTTTTTTTGTAAAATTTGTTTTTACGAAACTCCCAGGTTTTCGGAGAAAACCTCTCAAAAGCAGAGTTTGTGCGAGCAAGGGAGATCCGGGACCTACAGTTTAAATAAAAGTGGAATCCGAACCACTTCAGCTCAGTGGCACACGACCGGGGATCGAACCCGGACCGTCTGGGTGGCAAACGCTCTAACACCTCGACCACTTCGTAAATTTAAGAAAAAATTTACTCCTAATATCGCAAAAGAAAGGTGGGAGAGTATTGCCATTATATTGAATGCCATGACTGGGGAACATAAAACTGGGGTTTGCTGAGAAAAGGTATACAGGCTGATTCACGGTGGATGGCACATTAGACGTTTCTGGTGAACCAGACAACGGATCACATTGAAAATTTGATGGAGGGCATATTCGGACATTCTCTAGCCAACTAAAATATTTTCGACAATGCGGTGTTGCCGCTTCTATTAGAAAGCAGTAGCAACTTTGATTTTTCAAATAGAACACTATGTATATAATATTATTTTTGGAATCTCCAACAATTGCCCGACAACTTTTCTTGATATTTCCCTATACCTATCTGTTACCGTTTTCGAAATAAAAATTAATTTAAATTTTTTTCTTCGAAAATCATGAGTTCTAAAAATGCCGATATCTTTTAGTTAAGAAGTACTATGATATCGAAATTTGGTTTGGAGTTAGGTGATACTTGGACACTTCCCACATGTCAGCCTAATCTCCGTTACTTCAATACAGGGTGGTAAAAAAATACAGTTTTTTCGTTTGCTTGAAAAAGTTGCTGAAATTTGATTATTTTAAATAGAACACCCTGTATATTATTAAAAATTCGGAAAGCTGCTGAAATTTGCTTTATTTCTATGTATATCATACCTATACCTAACTAGTCAAGTTTCGGACTTATGAGCATTTATTTGTGAAAATGTCCCTTCAGAATGGTATTTCCATTCGGTATTTGGTAAGCAGGCCATGATTATTATTTGACAGTAGCGTTGTGACATTCTCCTAATAATATCGACATTTTCGTCACTTCAGAAGTTGCAAATACCTTCAAAACGATGGAACAAAACTATTCAAACGAAGTTCTTATGAATTTGTTTATTATTTTTGGACAGTGTGATAAAATTATCAGCAGAACATGTAGAAAGTTCAATGAAATGTATCCGAATCTACCGCCAATGAACCTCAAGAAATTTATACGAATTCAGAACAATTTCAATGCATTTGGATCAACTTTAAAAGCACCAAGAAACTTGCCTCGACCCGTAACTTCTGAAGACAACCAGATTAATGTCTTAGCATATTTTCACGCATTTCCCGAGTCATCGATAAGAAGTGCTGAAGAAGATTTGGGTATAAAATATTCATCGGTTCAAAGAATCTTGCGAAGACATAAAATGCATGATTATAAATTCACCAAAATTCAAGCAATGAAGCCTCAAGACCCTCAACAGAGAGTAGAATTTTGTGAAATGTTGTTGACACACATTCAAGAAGATCCACTTTTCTTAAATAAAATTATTTGGACTGATTTTCGAGAGAAGGGATTTTCAATACAAAAAATCGTCATTATTGGTCCAGTGAAAATCCTCACGTCACAAAAGAAGCCGGATTTCAAGAAAAATTTAGTTTTAATGTCTTCTGCATGTTGATGGACAACAAATTGAGGTACGTGATATACGAGGAGTCATTAACATCCAGAAGCTACCTGAATATTTTGGAGAATACTGTAGAGAGTTTCGTGGATAATCTGCCACTCGAAGAATATCGAAACTGTTCGACGGAGCTCCTGCACATTGCACAAGAGAAGTGAGCGCAGAACAGGAAAGACTTTTTGACGATCGGTGGATAAGGCGCTTGGGATCATGGAATTGGCCAGCGAGATCACCCGATCTTAATCCATTAGATTTTTATTTGTGGGGAATGTTTAAAGAAAAAGTTTACAAAATACCCGTGCGTTCGAGAGATGAATTGTTAGAAAGGATTGCCCAAACATTTGAAGATTTGGATCCCAATGAAATCAGATCTGCCACCACGAAAGCAGTCAACACCCGCATTTTAAAGTGCTTGGAAGTGAACGGCCAGCGATTCGAACATATTTTGAAATATTCCACATGATTGTTTTACTTTTTTATAATTATTCATATCAATATTTCCAATTTCAAGTTTCTTGGTGCTTTTTTAAAGTTTATCCAAACATATTGAAATTGTTCTGAATTCGTATAAATTTCTTGAGGTTCATTGGCGGTAGATTCGGATACATTTCATTGAAGTTTCTACATGTTCTGCTGATAATTTTGTCACACTGTCCAAAAATAATAAACAAACTCATAAGAACTTCGTTTGAATAGTTTTGTTCCATCGTTTTGATGGTATTTGCAACTTCTGAAGTGACGAAAATGTCGATATTATTAGGAGAATGTCACAACGCTACTGTCAAATAGTAATCATGGCCTGCTTACCAAATACCGAATGGAAATACCATTCTGAAGGGACATTTTTACAAATAAATGCTCATAAGTCCGAAACTTGACTAGTTAGGTATAGGTATGATATACATAGAAAGAAAGCAAATTTCAGCAGCTTTCCGAATTTTCAATAATATACAGGGTGTTCCATTTAAAATAATCAAATTTCAGCAACTTTTTCAAGCAAACGAAAAAACTGTATTTTTTTACCACCCTGTATTGAAGTAACGGAGATTAGGCTGACGTGTGGGAAGTGTCCTAGTATCACCTAACTCCAAACCAAATTTCGATATCATAGTACTTCTTAACTAAAAGATATCGGCATTTTTAGAAGTCATGATTTTCGAAGAAAAAATTGAAATTAATTTGTATTTCGAAATGGTAATAGATAGGTATAGGGAAGTATCAAGAAAAGTTGTCGGGCAATTGTTGGAGATTCCAAAAATAATATTATATACAGAGTGTTCCATTTGAAAAATCAAAGTTGCTACTGCTTTCTAATAGAAGCGGCAACACCGCATTGTCGAAAATATTTTAGTTGGCTAGAGAATGTCCGAATATGCCCTCCATTAAATTTTCAAAGTGATCCGTTGTCTGGTTCACCAGAAACGTCTAATGTGCCATCCACCGTGAATCAGCCTGTATGTTGGTGGAATCGTACATAAGAGATAACGTGAAACAAAATTTTCCTATCGTAGAGTTGGCAAGATCTGAAGAATCATGCAAATAAAAAGAATAGGGACGAAAAAAAATTATAACAAAATGAACCGGCGGAGGGTCACCAAAAACAGTCGCTGAAAATGAATGGGTGAGGAATTGAAAAAAACACAGCGGTCTATAATTTCATCTGCATGGGATATCTTAGGCTATTGAAAGTTTGGTTTCTTTTTTCATTGCGAAAACTCGACAGGGAGGTTAATGCAGCTTATCATTGATTTCTAACAATAACTTCTGAAAAGTTTCCTTCTAAAATCTTTCACAAACTGTCGTTCACTTGAATTGTGGAACGAATTTTGGTCTCGCAAAAATTGTATAATGCTTTAGCCATTGCAGCCTCCAAATTGTTCAAAACCATTCCATGAACAATATCCAATCCTATACATACCTGAATAATAATAATTTCATCAATACATAGAAAAAATCTTCGAGTTTCTTTAACCTGAAAACCAAATTCCTAGGAGATTTTTCGAATTCTCCTGCATTGGGTACAAGGAATTTCATCTATCACTATCAAGAGAAATATTTCTCTCGTGATATTTCAAAAATAGCTATTGCTTGAAATTGAGAGAAAATAACGTCATATTTCTCTAGAGAACCAATTACGACAATTTAAAAATTGGGTCACAGAAGCCTTTGAGATACTTGTGCGAAGTAGGGAATATATTAATAACAAATATGTATTAATCACTCGCACGTTTTTCAATTTACTCCTACCGATTGGTTTCGAATTCAATCCAACAAAATGGGATTTTTAGTGCAATTCAAATTTGGCGCCTTCAATCTCAGAATAGCCACCTTAATTTCCCTTCAATGACGAAACAAGATGCCCGACAAAATCGATGACACCTCATAACCTCCCTATCAAGGAACCCTGGGGCAAACTTTTTTTGCTGTCATAATGACGAAACACCGTGACAAATGGCATTTTTAGTGCATGAATTGAATTGTCATAGATAAAACAAATACAGTGATACACACACAAGAGAAATACGAAAAATAGAACATTTACAACATCCACAGAAGTATTGTAGGTAAATACTTGTATGTGGTGAATATACGAAGGTTTGTCATAACTGATCAAAAACATTATCTCTTTTATGTTATTGATTCAGCCATCAATCATTTTGTGTATTTCAGATTTGTCCGTTTCTTTAACAAATGATAAAAGTTGGGTTTTGAAGCGTCTTCAGACGTTTCTTCGTTTATTATTTGTAGCAGTTGCCCGAATAATTTTGATGTCAAGTAGAAGTAACTTTTTAGAAGCTCTTGGTTTTGAGTCGTAAGTTCGTTTTATGTTTATAATGCTGGCTATCTAAATAATATACGAGGATATATTGAAAAATTCTTAGCCTACTATACAGGGTGTTTCATAATAAATGCGCAGGACTTCCGGATGTGATAGCTCGTTCAAAAATATGAAAAAAAAGTTTTGAATGCATTTTAAATTCATAATTGGTGTAGATTTTGAAGGTGTAGTGGGTGTTTTTTTCTCCAACTTCTACGCCACTGGAAAAAGTACGATTTTGAGCCTCCTACTTAAACCGCCAATGTTTTCTATACAAAAAAGGTACTCTTGGTCATAAGCTCTAAAGTTGACCGTTTTCAAGAAAAATCAACTTTCATGTTGAAAAACATGGTAAATTTTTTTAAATAATTTTTTTCCTGATTATTCAAAATTTATTTAAACGTTAAAACAAGTAACAAAACCAAACGTTGACTTCTTAATTGCAAAATAAAAAAAACAGTAACAATCATACTCAGTTGAATTGTTGGATATGTCCGCCGCTTCAATGCACGCAGCAATTTTTCGAGGAAAAACATTATTTAAACAACATGAAAGTTGATTTTTCTTGAAAACAGTCAACTTTAGAGCTAATGACCAAGTATACCTTTTTTTTGTAGAAAACATTGGCGGTTCATATAAAACTGTACTTTTTCCAGTGTCGTAGAAGTTGGAGAAAAAACACCCACTACCCCTTCAAAATTTTCACCAATTATGAATTAGAAAAAATAAAAAATCCGAACAAAACATAGCTTATTATGAGTAGAAAATGCATACGAAATCTGTTTTCTGTGCGATAAACGGTTCCAGAGATATTCGCAAAAAACGATTATTTTTTTAAACATTCAACACCCTGTATCTCGAAAATGGTGCATTTTAGAGGGTGAGTTAATAGATAACTTATTTCATATTTTTGGACGAGCTATCACATCCAGAAGTCCTGCGCATTTATTATGAAACACCCTGTAGAACCAAACAAAATTTCAATGTCAAAATATTTTATTACTCAACATATTCTCCTCTTAATTGGATACATTTATTACAGCGAACCTGCAACGACTCTAGACCTTTCAAAAAAAAACTTTCTTCTTGCTCTGCAAACCAGACCTACACAGCTTTTATTACCTCCTCGTTGAAATAAAATTTACGACCTTTCAAACTTTTTTTCAGTTGAGGAAAGAGATGATAGTCGGACGGAGCCAAATCTGATGAATAAGGGAGGTGTTGTAGTAATTCAAACCATAAATCACGAATTTTTTGCGTGGCAACATGAGATTCGTGTGCAGGGGCGTTGTCCTGCAAAAACAAAACACCTTTGGACAGCCTTTCGCGTCTTTTCTCTTTATTTTTTTCCCGAAGAGTGGTCAGTAATGTCGAATAGTAATCTTCAGTTATTGTTCTACCCTTATCTAAAAAATCAATCATGATTACTCCATGGCAATCCCAAAAAACTGAAGCAAGAACTTTTCCAGCAGATTTTTGTACACGAAACTTCTTAGGTCTTGGAGAACCGGAGTGTCGCCATTCTAGCGATTGTTGCTTTGTTTCTGGATCGTCTCATCCATAGTAACAATTCGGTTTAAGAAATCTACATCGTTTTCAAATCGAGCACAGATCGAACGCGATGCTACTACCCTTGCACGCTTTTGGTCAACATTCAAACATTTGGGGATCCATTTTGCAGCAATTTTTCTCATGTCCAAATTGACGTGAACTATATGGTGAACGCGTTCGTATGAAATATTCAGTGCTTCAGATATCCGTTTTAACCCAATTCGACGGTCTGTTGAAATCTTGTCATGAACTGCATCGATATTTTCGGGGACTGACACAGAAACTGGCCTTCCCGATCGGTCATCATCTTCAATGGAAAATTTACCTCTTTTGAAGCTTGCAGTCCAATTTTTCACGGTCGCATACGAAGGACTTTGATCACCAAGGGTATTGAGCATATCTTGGTAAATATGCTTACCTCTTAACCCTTTTAAATACAGGTACTTGATGATGGCTCGATACTCCAATTTTTCGATTTTCACAATTTCGGTGGACATATTTTTTCTTTAAATTTATTGCGTAACTCTGGTTTACTTTTTTAACGTCAAACTTTACACTGACACTTCGTTGCTATGGTAACGCAATATTTTGTTTATGCAGGGAACTGGTCTAGGCTAACTAGATATCATTACATCTTCGTACAACTGTCTAATGTGTAATATTTGTATTTCAGTATTGAGTAGATAGGCTGGTGCCAAAACGAATTTTAAACGCTTGAAAAAAGAAAGAAAGTAAGGGACAAGAACTGGGTGGAGAATTTTGTTGAGGTTCCAACTTTGGGGAAAAAATATTTGAACACAAAAACAGTTTAGGGATTGAAAACGGTTTTATGCAATTTGTGGCGAAACGTGACCTCTTAGTGGAAAATGTGCATGAAAGAAGTTACAGATAATAAAAAAATTGAAATCTTTTGAATTCAACACTTTTTGACATAACCTCAAATTAACCACCAGAATGGCGAAAAACCGATTTTTCAGTTTTTAATTTTTTTCTCGCACACAAATGATTCAATTCACATGATTATTTGTCCTTTTTTGGTGTCAAATGAGCCTTCAGAAGACTACTAGTTTTCGAGTTATGTACAATTTTCGAAAAAAATTGTTTATGTAACTTGGTGGTTTATTGATCAATAAACCGCCTAAAGTTGTGAAAAATAGTATATTATTCAACGAGCATATTATGGTGGCTATTATTCACGTGGATGAAGTTTACGGCACGAGCCGCAGGCGAGTGTCATAAATCATCCAAGTGAATAATAGCCATAATATGCAAGTAGAATACTATACTTTGTCCATGACCGATAAATAATAACTTTTCAGTTGAAGAAATCACAAATTTTCACAAATTGTTTGAAAATAGGAGAACAGATCATCAAAACGCCATGCAACCTTGAATTGCAGAAGCATTCAATCGGAGATGAAATTCCTTTAAATCACCTGACTGAAACGTTCTTTAGAGTCTTTCAATAGAAACACAATCACTTTTTAGTTAGAGAAATCACAAATTTTCACAAATTGTTTGAAAATAGGAGTACAGATCGTCAAAACGCCATATAAACACGTGTAAAGTCAAAAACCTTTGCCCGTGATTCGTAGTTCAAAGTCTTACTATAGGTGGCGCTGCGATCTTATTTTCTTTCGCCAATACTTGAGTAACATGGAATTTTTATCATAACTAATTGAAAACAAAATCAACTATTCATTGATATTAATAGTAATATTTGTAGTTACACAATGTTCAAAATTGATTGAAGGCAATAAGTCTATTGATGTTTTTGTTGTTCATAAACGAGCTTTCTTAGGAACTGCGGTGGTGTCAAGGTTAGAGATTCGGCCTACCAAACTGGCTTCGATCTCGGAGTACGGTTATTTTGTTTTTTTTTTATGCAATTTATTTTCCTTTTGTTAGAGATGTAAATTATTGGATATTTGGATATCTTTTAAATTTGGGATTTTCTCATAGGTAATATGTGTCTATGTTAAATGAAGTGTCGATCGTTTTTATATCTAAGAGCTGCGTTTGTGTTTCGAGTACAAAGTGTCATTGCCGCTCTCTAAAGATTGTCGCAACTCTTTTTGTCGAGCGGCAATCAATCACTTTGCGCTCTAAACACTCGAATAGCTATTGTCATATTGATGGTAGTGAATAATGATTTCATTAATCACTAGTGATTAATGGATATCGTACTTCTTGGAGAAACACATGCATTATGAATATTTTATACAATAGTCGTGGACAAAGTTTTTTTAAATTATCTTCTCGATAATTTTAATGATTTTCGACTTTCTTCATTATTTTTATAACAAAAAGTAGTTTATATATTAAAATATTATATAAGAAAGGCTCCATTCAATTTGAATAAGTATTTACTCTTCCCGAAGATTCAATCATGACTTCATCCTCAATAGAGAGCTGAAGTCTCCTATTAACCGAACTACGTCATAATACATAAAGGTTCGGCGATAGGGGGCGCAAATAATTATTTTGTGTTTCACTCGGAGAAATATATCTGATGTTCTGAAGATATTGAGTTTATTTCCATCGACTATATATTTGAAGTGAATGAACTGAGTTTACCCATCTGAATTCAAGGAGAAGTCGATCATAGGCACAGAGTTTTTAAACACGCCATTGATTAAAAAACCTAGAGAAACGTATATTGTTCATAAGTTGTACATGACATAATATTTTTGCTTGAATTCTACATGGAAAAAATGGTCCAAGTAAAACGTTTTCCTGACTTTTTTTCGATTGTTGTAAGAAAAGTAATACCTGTATTGAAAAAATTAACGTTTTGTCTCTAAAAAACTGAGTATTCTGAACGCATGAACTTGTAGCTATAATACTGTATACATACAGTAAGTGCTTTGAACATTAGATAATTCTCTTTGTATAATGTCAGGTCAACATTTTACTAGCGCTAGAAAAGTGTATATTCATATTTATCTACTTTGTGTTTCTGAAAAGTATATCATAACAACAGAGACTCGTGTTATAGACATAATACAACAGTTTATTTGCAGTAGAGCTAGGTGTTCCTACGATAATGATACTGTTCATTGTTGATATGCGACCAGTTCGAGTTCAATCGGTAGTAACCGTTGCACTGATCATCAGCGTTTTCGCAAAACTGGCCTCATACCAATTCCAGCATTTGAGTTAGTAGTTGTTTGTGGACGTGATTCATCGTGTGCCGGAATTATACTATTATTACTGTTCTGAGTTGTGTGAGTAGTGTTAGTTTGATTTATATATTTTACTTGTTGGTATGTAGAATGTGGATTTTGTCCTAACATTTCCAGAGTATTGACATTTTATGTATAATAGAATCAGGAGAATTTTCCCAAAAAACTGAACAACAATTTTGTTTCATTAAAAATATTGAAAATTTACATATTTTTATTTCATTTCTTCATTATCTTTTATTTTCAATTTTCAAAACGTTCTAATTCTACATTATGTTATGCATTAACTTGGATTTGTTATGATTATAATGAGGAAAGACATCAGCATTAGCATTCATACTGATGAAAACAAACAGATTCAACAAAGTTCCGAAATTTTTTAATTATGAAACAGGTTTTACTGGGTGATACAGAAAGGGTATGGCCAGAGGCGATGATTTGTTTAAAAGAACCGTCAAAATGTTTTATACTTCTTTACACATCAACTTATAGTTCACAAAAAAATATTGTTATGAAACTGCAATCTCTTTTTTCAGTTTTTCTTGAGTAGTGTATTTTGATAGCCTGTATATGCCATGCAAGTACGTTTTCTTATAGTATATACTGAATCATTGCTATAAGGGTTTATAAAAAACAAATGATCCTTCTTTGATGAACTAATAACTCTGAACTGAGGGCAAGTGGATATTTCAATTGAGTCCGTTGTATCCTGATACCAAAGATGGAATGAAAGCTATCAAAGGTAAGACAATAATAAACTACCCAAAAGTGAGTCATTTGATGGGGCCAACTAAACTAAAATCACGATAATAATCTAAAAATGTTGCTGCAGTAGAATACTGTATAGTAGCAACTCATATATTTTTTAGTAGATTTAAGTATATGAGTTGATTGAGAGTAAATCATTCTTCATCAATGGTAAATTTACTTGTTACTAGTAGTTATCAAACTGAGCACCCACTGCAAATAAAACGTAGATTAAGGTTTATAAAATAAAATGTTTGCTTCTAGTAAAGAGTTTAATATCGTTAGGTTACATTGTGTTCCTGAAATTACATCAATAACAGCAAGTAATAAAATTCAGGAATCTAATTTTTCTTGTGGCTAATAATGCGTGTACTTGTCCCATATAGTATACAAATTTTCACTTGGTGGTATGGAAATTTCACTTGCTACTATTACATTTTTTTTCCGTGTATTCATAGTATTTATGATGGTCTGTTTTTCCGAAGATTTAGTAATGCGTTCGCCTCGCATGCGTGGGGTCTTGGGTTCGATTCACCGATTCACCGGTCTCGTGCATGGCATCACACGTTAATAGGTAAGAGCTGCGTCTTCCCTAGCTCACACAAGTCTCTCGAAGACTTCTGAGGGTTGCGCGTAGGGGTGCAATCGGTTGACGGAATTAACAATTTTAACAATTTTTTTTCTTTCTTTTAGCAATAACTTGACAACTCCGTGAAATTTTCAAAAAAAGGAAATACCTCCGAATGTGAAACGTTTTACTCAGTTCAATGATGATAAAATTCATAGAGTGGTCCATTAAAAAAATGGATGCTTTGTTTTGCCCTGCCTTGAAGAAACACTCTGAATGTTTCGAATTTTTTTTTATAACAGCAAGTAAACCGTATAACTTTTATCTAAATAATTTTTTCATACCTCTCATGATAGGCGAGATAATGTACTTTCTCACACTAATGGGCCACCCTGTGTATAATATGGACCCTTCCCTTATTTCAAACACACTGTTTTCATAGCTTGATTACATTTTGGTCGTTCAACAAACCATTCTGATTGATCCTCAATGATAAACTCAATCAACTTATAACCTCGTAGGCGAATGCATTCACTGAAGAGTTAAGTATGTTGTTGACTATACCTCTACCCTGTAGAAAAACAGTGGCGTTTTTTTCTGTTTTATGGAAAAGTATTTCTTACGAATTTTAGGAATGTCCAATCGCACACAATATTGAATATTGATATTTTTATATTCAGCTGAATTTCTCCAAAAATCACGAAATTAATGATTTGGTGCCCTCTGGCGTCAAATCTGGTCATACAATCGAGTTGGGCCAATGAAGACTCTCACTCAGGATGGCTTCAGCTGTAACACTTGGAAAATCCAGCAATTTTCACAGAAAGACTTTTTCCCATAACATGTGTGCGTGGTCCTTTATTATTCATCAGTTCCGTATTCACTTTTTCCAGCAAACTTATCCCATTTGTAATAAATAACAGATGCCTACCGCACTCACTTTCCTCGCTTGAGTTATTCCCGACACTGTATCTCACCTGTAAACCAACAAACTGGACGACATACCTATATTCAATATATCGTTAGCGTACAACGTCTCGAATGAATACATCTCTTCTATACTGTGAACATTAAAATATCGTCTGGCACGTCCATTAATCAAAAATGTCGACAGCTACATTGGCACAGACATCGACAAATCATCATCGGACAGTGCTTCGAAAACAAGAGAAAAACCTCTCGACGCGAAGAGAACAAATGACAATCTTATCACATGTGCGACGGGCTGTGGAGAATGCGGATTCGCCTCCCTATTTAGGATAATGCTTTTTGGAACAATTACTTCTTCGGTTATTGTTATATATCGTATCTTCATTATGTCGCCTCATATGCATTGGAGATATCCAATGAGGCGCCGTTTGGGTAAAAATGCAAATATAAAAAGTTTTGTCAGTCATCTAGTTTCCTTGACCACCAGAGTCTTTTCATTTCTTTCTTTTTAAAATAAGGTTACTTACTATTTTAAACACTGTGGAATACGGTGTTTTTGTTAAAGAAGCACTTTCTTGCACAGCTTGATCCTTAGACATTCCACGTTCCAGAAGGGAAGTATAAACATTTGATATAATTTGTTTTCTATGAGGGTGTAACATTTGTCGATTAGTGGTACGACCACCACCAGTTGAAGTACTAGCTTCAGATGAGCCCACGGACGCCACATTTTTCACGAAACAAAATTCGAATAGACACAACTGAACATTAGATATTTATAGGTAATGACTAAATGTTGTTTAACTTTCCTCTTTTTGTTTCTGAATAGACCATTAGACTCGTTAATAGTCCATTAGTACTAAAAGTCTGGTGGCCAGGTAAGTGAATTTTATTATTTACACACATTTAAAAATATCCTTACCAAGGGTTCTGAATCAAGTCAGGAGATTTTTTATTAAAAAATATATTCAAATACAAAACTGTCAACAGAAGCCAAAATAATGGAGAGCCTACTATTATTAAAATGCCGTACTATTTCATGAGATATTTGAAACCGGACCTGGGAATATTTTAAGGGACACACACTTTCATTCCTTATCTGTATTATGAACAATTGGTCATAATGAGGGTCGTCGGCTAATATTGATTTACGATCTTACTAGATTGTTGGTTCTACTTTACCTAATGTAGGTAGTTTATTTAATTTTTTTGTGTTGTTCAATGTTCAAGTGCGAGAATTTTTCGAAATAAATCAAATTCAGACAACTCGTCCACTGTCAATTCAGTTTGCATTTTGAAACCTGTCTTGAGAATTTCAGTGGATCTTAGAACATGAGCTGTTGTACGTAAAATACGCTACCATTTGAAAAGTTGACTTGAGGGAACTAATATTTCTTGAATTGCAAGCAAAAACACAAACTCGTTGGGTTTTTCTTCTAAAACATCCATGTCCAAATTTTGAGTAGTATATTCGTGCACAGAGAGAAAATACTGCAGCAGGTTCATGCACAACGTTGTGTAAGACACAGTTGTGTAGATATTTTACACAATTGTCCATTTTTGCATCATACGCGTTTTGTGAAATTCAATAAATATTTGTGCAAGTCAATTTGTATAGTATTCATGCACTTCCACATTGCCTAAAAATACACAAAAATATGCACATCTACCATAACACAATTTATATGGAAAACATCTACAACGCATTGAACTCATCTTACACCTGTTGTGCACTTTCTATTCGATATGCACAAATTGTATACTATTCCAACACAATTGTGTAATTTGCCACAACTTGACCAAGGCGTCGTATCACCCAACTAAATACGCATGCGCGGCACTCCAAATGTCCATTCCATCATTGTTTCATTGTTTTATGCTGATCGAAGGACGAAGCTGGTTAAGCGTACTTACCTATTATTTATTATTTGCTCATGTGTCTGTGGTTTTGCGTCAAATGGAAGTGTTAGAATATTTGCAAATTGATACCAATATTTGAAGGTTAGTATTGCTATTATTTTTTGTTATAACATGAAACCTACAAACTGACTCATTTTCATCATTTCATAACGGTTTGAAAGGTGCATCCTCGTACCTACTTCCTACTTAAATAAAATAGTTTGAAACGAAGATTACTTTAAACTTTATTATTATTCAACGTGTTCCAAAATAACAAAATGTATGGTTTATTTATGTTATGTTTGATATTTTGTGTTTCTGTTATTTTAGTTGTAATTACAGTTTATAGTTCGGTTACTTTTGTTATTAGTTCTTAGTGATGAAATAAACGTTATTTGAATGACATTTAATTTTATTTCAACCTTCTGGAAAATGAAGCTTATAATTTCTGAACAGAGTAATATATGAAGAAGCAAGCAGGCTGAAACTGATTCTTATTCCGTTTGGATGTTATGTGCCTCTAGTGTACCCTTTCTTAAATTTTTTAATGGTACCTATGAAGATTTGCCTTGCTTTCTACACAAATATGTACAATATACCTTCACAATTCATGTATGCAGAGTACACGAATTTGTGACATTTTTTGCATTCTATATTTAATACCCACACAATTTGTACAAACTGGGTACACAAATTGTTGCCATTCATTACAATTTATGCATAAACATGTAACCAGATCGCTGGATATATCCAACATCCTTTGACGATCGCGCGGGCCCTTTAGCCCCTGATCGCTATGCAACTCTGCGAACGCCCCGGTATAAATCTGGTTGCTCGACAACTACTTGTTGAGGTGAGGCCTCGCGCCAAATATGAAGCGTACCTAGGTAAACTGAGCTACTGGGGGGAAGTAAAAAAGGCTCACTTCGAAGTCCATGCGAAACCGCGTTGATTTTGGCAGATTTCCTGTTCTAGTTGTGTGTCTCGTAAAAAGGTTTTTGGTAACCAACAACTAAACGCAGCTTTGCCGCTATTTAGTTCGTGCCGGCCTCTTTATTTAGGTAGGTAGAATTTCATTTAGTGGGTGAACCTATTGTAATTAGTTTTATCTCTTTATTTAGACTACACGATAAAACACTCCATCCTATTCCGTCGGAGTACAGCCTCAATTAAACCGTTCAACCTTCACTACGACTTTCAATCAGTAACCTGCACCCCTGAAAACCCTGAGATTCAGTTCAAACAGTATACAAGTTTTTGACATTCGTTACACAACATACCGATTAATATTGTATATAAAATTAAAACAAAACTATTCAGAATAATACAATACTGAAGTGTATCGTTTATACACAATATCTCTAATACAATATTATAGAAGAAAAATTAACAAATTGGTGCTGTCAACTTTTCAGAAACAAATTGTGCTGAAATTATTCTTAAATGTGTAGAAAACATACATTTATTTCTCTCTGTGAAGTCTCTCTGAGTCATGATTTACTCAATATTGTTGGAAATATTCGCAACCAATGTCTCCCAGGATAGCTTTTGGGTTTCAAGAGGCAACAAATTGGTACTGAGATATCTAATAACGTGAACTTTAATACAAAAATGTCGAATACAATATAAAAGTTTTCAATCTCAAAAACGTTTGCCCTGAATGTTTTCTCCTCTCCCTGGAAACCCTTATCCTCGATTTGGTATCAACAGGGTGATATATCCAACTATATCTTCAATTATTTTCAGTAGTTGTAAAAATGAATAAAAATGATATCAATAAATTAGTTTTGTACCCAGTGTGATTATGTACTCAAGTATTTTAGCATTAATATTTTAATTTAAACTACTTTTTGTTATAAAAATAATGAAGAAAGTCGAAAATCATTGAAAATAATGAGAAAATCATGATTCAGACAGACATTTGTTCTCAATTTTCTAAATGTTCAATAGAAAAGATGTAGATAAAAAAAATCGAAAACTTTTGTTTCTAACACTTGTGATTTTTTTGCTTCAATTCCATTATTGTTTGTTCCACTTCTATGTCATCAGTAGGGTAATAAATAAATTGTGCTTTCAATTTCTCTTTCATTGTGAAAAAAATCTACTCATTGACTTTGTTAGCATATTTCTCCCCCAATTTACTCTAGTACATAATTATTGAATCTTTTGTAAATATTTATTTTAATGTGTTTTATTCGATCATTTATTTTAATTTGTTTAATATTAGTAGTTACTTTTTGTTTATTACAGATTTCGTAGACACTGTCCCAGAGTCCTTTCGTGTTGTTTTCACTCTGTTCAATGATTTTATTCGCGCATGTCTTTTTAGCAAGTTTTGTTAATATGTTCAATTTATTTTTTTGTTGTTTGTATTCTTCGCGAGCGTTTTCAAGTGTCACTACATCTATAATTTCAGGTGAGATCCATTTAGACCTAGCGCAATTTTTATTTGGGATTTGTTTGACATCTGCATTGTTTTTTATGTAACATTTGAGTTTTTTTATGAATGTTTCAGCAATTTTTTCTGTGCTTTCCTGATTATATAATAATACCTAACCATAATTCTTCTCCTAATGTTTGTTTCAACTTCTGATAGTTTGTGAATTTTTCGTGAGCTTTGTTTAGACATAGACAAACCACTGTGACGTCAGATTAATGAAGCGTACTGCTAAGTTTGATAGAGAGCTTACAGCTCTTGGTGAATCTGATGATCCTAATTTGTCGTAGTATTTTTTTATTATTTTATTAGTTCTTGACTATGATTATCAAACTCATTCATTTTCTGGCCATCATGCACCATCCTATATCTTCACCGTCCAAGCAGATGGATGTGCGTAATAATTCTTCAGCCAGTGATATCTGTTCGCTGACTATGAGGAATCTAACAACTCTCACTTTCTCGTTGTTTCGTTATCTCAAAAAATTCCAAATTTATCCTCTGATTCGCAACAAGACCTCTGCTATGCAACAATATCTCTCCTACTAATTACTCTCGGCACATCAGAGATGGCGCATACCGATTTCAAGCAGGAAAGTGCGAAAACTAGTAGGTTGTGATATACTGCCCTCACCTCGAGCATATTTGTAATAGTTGTGCGTGTTCGCCGGGGATATTTTGTCATTTTGAGCCACCTAATAACGGAGTAGTTTATAGAAGATGCTCGACTTGGTTTTCCATCTGTGTTTTTGATATAGAATTTCAACAATCAATAAGCAATAGTGTGTTCTCACACAATTAAATAGTAACAATCTTCAAAAAAAAAGAAACTACCCAAACACCAAAACTACGTCACAATCATGCACTCGACGCGCGTTTCTCCAACAAAGTTAGCATCTTCACGAGCTGAAACTTCTATTTATACCACTATTTCTTATAGAGCAAGATCCCAGGGCCGTCAGACATTACTTATTTTTAAACGAACGAAATATGTACGATTGAGTAGTGTTAGTATGTACTATGTTCGCATGCCTATCTGCTAGCTTGTCCAGATGACCATTCTTCAGATATTAGGGAATCAGGTACGTAAAAACACTACTCACTTAGTTGAATTTCCAGTCTACAGAATTATTTCTATAACCCATGGTGGATCAGTGGACAGAGTATCTAGCTACCACCCCGGAGCTCCGAGTTCAAATCTCGTCAACAACAATTTTTTTTTGTTTTTTTTTAAACCCAGCAGACGCATCACACTAGGGTTAGCCATCTCGGTTGGAAACGGCTTCGAATCTGGGAGGATTTTTGTTCAAAAAGAAATTTAAAGAAAACAGAATTTTGGTAAATAAAAGATTTTGTTAAGATTTCCTTATGAGTAAAATCCCAGGGCCTTCAGACAAGACTTAGGTTCTGAGTGGTGTCTCATGTGCTTGTGGAGTTCGCTCTGTGACACCTGGGCAGGTACCAGGCGAGAAAGGTAACTAAAAATAAGAGTTACTTAACTTAAATTTGTGTGGCTGATTATTGTGTACAATTTGTTGAATATCACTCTGAAGTAATTTGTGGAGCATTAAAGCATTTGACAAAAGTTCTAGTCTATGGAAAGCGTCTGACACTTTTGAAATTACTTAAGTGTGATTGAGATTGGTCGCCTAACAACGATGTTACAGAATTAAAAAAGACAAAATCCATGTGCAACATGGGGTACTTAATAAAATTTATGTAAAACATTAAACAATTGAATTTTTTTTTTAAATGTGTCGGATGCAAAACACCTGTAGGAATACCACGAGGAGCGTGGGAGAAGAGAAAAATGTTGGGTTAGAATTTATTAAAATTAATCATATGACATATGTCAAAAGTCAAAGTCAAAGTCTAATTTTTTCATAGAAGTTATAGAACAAGCGAACAATTGGCCTGAGCTGCTGGGGTTTCCAGTTGCAATTACTGCTAAAGAGGATATATAATTACATGAAATCCATAATTATATATCCTCTTTAGCAGTAATTGCAACTGTACTGGAAACCCCAGCAGCTCAGGCCAATTGTTCTCTTGTTCTATAACTTTTATGAAAAAATAAGACTTTGACTTTGACTTTTGACATATGATTAATTTTAATAAATTCTAACCCAACAATTTTCTCTTCTGCCACGCTCCTCGTGGTATTCCTACAGGTGTGCAAAACACCAAACACCAAAACACATTAAAAAAAAAAAAATCAATTGTTTAATGTTTTACATAAATTTTATTAAATACCCCATGGATTTTGTCTTTTTTAATTCTGTAACATCGTTGTTAAGCGACCAATCTCACTAACATTGTAAGTATAGGACTCTCATCCTCACCATTTTACCATAGTTTCATCCATTTTTGTAGCTCCCTGATGATGACAGTAACCACTGTCGAAATATTGGAAATATAATGTTATAAGAGTACACTTGCATTTTGCTGCTGTCCCAAATATTGTCAAGTTTGTTTATATATATTGTTAATATTATTAATTTTTGTTACTTACTGAGAAGAATATAGAAAGGAAAATTGTTATAAAATAGAATCACATAAATATTTATTATTATTATCCAAATTTGCCCTCTGTTCTCCGATTCAGAAACTTAGCTCAGTCCAAACATGCAGGCTCTTCCTCTGGTTGGATTCTTGGAAAGAGTTATTAAATATCAAATTTTGCACAGTATATGATTGTAACTAAATAAATAAATTGGAAAGATTCAAAACTCGAAAATGTATGTTTATTAATTGAAATTTAGCAAATCTTCAACAAAATTATTGTGATTAAATTAAAACCTTATATTTGCCTATCCTGCGATAAATACCTAACTCTAGTACAAACCCTCCAGTGTTTCAATGAAACGCAATTAAAATTACCATAGAGTTTGTGTTATTGGAACGCACTCTGGCTGTCTAGCCACTGTTCAATTGACATTTAAAATCGGAACGTACTAAACGTGGCTCACAAAATCTAAGGTTAAGTTGTTTATAGTTGGAAGGTTAATAAAGTGCAAACATGAAATATTTAATGATTGAACTAAATTAAACTATGAATAATGACCTGACACAACAGTAAGTCTTTCTTTCTTTCGTTCAAATACTCAAGTCAGTAGTACGCGAAGATGAAAGTTCAATAAATGTTTTTCAGACCGCTATTAATTCTTGACCTGGATGTGCAGTTCAAATAATTGGAAACATTGTGGAAGATATCAGTTGAATAAATACCTGGATGCCCTTTGTGCCCTACCAGCTTGGCTTCACCAAAGTTCCAGTCCTGGAATTTATCCCTGTTGACCCTTTTTAGGTAAATTGCATGTCTTTTGATTGATTTTTATGTAATCAAACCTCAACGTGAATTATTCTAATTTCGATCAATTGGCTTCAATAATCTTTCTTTTCTCAAAATCTGCAGGTAAAAAAAATATTTTTTTTTCTCCTTGTTATTTCCTTTCCCTGGTAACCACGTACTTTTTCTCTTCTCCTATCAGAGTTCTCTTCTCAGCACACGAGGTATTGTCAGCACTTTATATTATTTCCACGCACTGGGTGTATTAATTTTTTAAAAATTTATTTTACAAAGGAAAGACCTGCTAAACTTCATTTTTGTCTTCTTTCCAACTTAAACATTTCCTTTCTAATGATAATATCCATAAAATTTCCAAATTGGTCAGTATACTGTGTTTTTTTATTTAGTGTTGAAATGAGGAATGGTATCGTATCGGAACAACCTAACTTGCTTCAGAAAAAGTGATTTTTGATATTCTGGCTGGATTTACATGAAATCTATTGATGTGAAGTTGAAAATGTGATACTTCAGAGTTAAGGTAAAGTATTTAGCCTTTTCTATTAAAATAATAATAATCTTTTAAATTCTTATGTACAACTATTTTCACAACAATATATATATATATATATATATATATATATATATATATATATATATATATATATATATAAATCAGCCATACAAATTCAAGTTAGATACCTAACCATGTGTCACAGAGCGAACTCCACAAGCACGCAGGTATTAAAAGTACATGAGACACCACTCAGAACCACAGTCTTCATCTTTTCAAAAATAAGTTATGTCTGAAGGCCCTGGGATTTTACTCATAAGGAAATCTTAACAAAATCTTTTATTTACCAAAATTCTGTTTTCTTTTAAATTTCTTTTTGAACAAAAATCCTCCCAGAGTCGAAGCCGTTTCCAACCGAGATGGCTAACCCTAGTGTGATGCGTCTGCTGGGTTAAAAAAAAGAAAAAAAATTGTTGCAGACGAGATTTGAACTCGGAGCTCCGGGGTGGTAGCTAGATGCTCTGTCCACTGATCCACCATGGGTTATAGAAATAATTCTGTAGACTGGTAATTCAACTAAGTGAGTATTGTTTCTGCGTACCTTGATACCCTAATATCTGAAGAATGGTCTTCTGGACAAGCTAGCAGGTAGGCATGCGAACATAGTACATACTAACACTACTCAGTCGTACACATTTCGTTCGTTTAAAAATAAGTAATGTCTGACGGCCCTGGGATCTTGGACTATAATGGACGTCAAATTATCCAATTAACTCTTTTACCTAAAGCCGGGTACTCACTGACGAACTGCAACTGTAACTGCAACCGTTGCAGCAACCAAACTCACTAGTGTAGGCGCTTTGCGAACCAGGATCGCGAGCCCACTTCGAACCGCTCGCAGCAAGCCGCCAGTTGTCGGTTTTTGGACGAACACAAAGAGATTCCTAGTTGGTTCGTGGACGTCGATTTGGGAGGTTTGACCGTGTGTACGCCCTCTAGTCTTGCAGCCAATAAAAATATGAGCACGTGGGATGAAAAATAGGTTTCAGAATTATTTGAAAATTACAAAAACATCTCTGTAATATGGGATCCAAAAAATAAAGACTTTTACAAGGAAGATTTGAAAGTATATGCTTGGGCTGAAATTGGGACCATTTAAATTGATGCTATATTCAAAATCTGTTGGACTCATGCTCGTAAAATTTTTGTAATGGCCACTAATTTGTTAAAACTTTAGATCTGCAAATAACGAAGATCCACTTCTTTCTTCGTAGATTGCATGGGACCACCATCATCGTCGAGGACGTTTATCAATCAATGCGTCCATTAAAATAAATGCAGCACTGGTAACCATTTTTGATGGTATTGGCATTGCGACGCGAGCTCTCTACGAACACTGCGGATCGAGAGGGTCGCGAGAAGCAAGAAAGTGTATACATTCACGACGATCTGATACAGTAACGGTTGCAGTTACAGTTGCAGTTCGTCAATGAGTACCCGGCTTATTTCGAATCTACCTACTCTATGACGAAATAGTCAGAGGGTACCTAAAAGTCGCCAAACTTTGCATAAAGCGAAATTACTTTCAGCTCAATAACTGCTTCTACGAACAACTCGAAGGTACAGCAATGGGCAACCCTCTGTCTCCCTTCCTAGCCAACTTGTTCATGGGTAGAAATGGAAGCAAGAGAGAGCTTCAGCTATTTTCCTAGGGTTTGGATTAGATATGTGGATGACGTTCGCTATCTTTGATACGAAACAGGTCGATATAGACAGTTTTATTTCAGAATTGAATAGCCAGTTTCAAACCATATCGTTTACGTATGAAACTGCCAGCAAAAAACAGCTGCAATTTTTAGATGTGTTGGTAATTAGAAATGACAAAAATCAACTTGAATTCGATGTCTACAGGAAGGATTCGAGCACACTCAGATACATCCCTGAGAGCCCCCACCATTGCACACAACACAAAATGGCGGGACTAAAGGACCCCGCACTTTTCTTATGTAAAGTGGCGACCGGTCAAATTTTCTGAAAGTTTGGTATGTTGTTGTACCCGACTCAGTAACCAAAAGTGTCAATGGGTCCAACCCAATCCGATGGCTAGTTTTCTAAATACGGGGTGTTAAAGTTGAAAATTGCCCAGATTTTCGGATTTATTTTTTATTTATTAAAAGTTAGATCGGATTTCTGTTGCATGCAGACGTTTACTACATGTTCTAGTAATGAAATTAGTGGATAAGTATTATTAAAAATATTTATATTTCCAAATGTATGACGGTAGTTTTTTGCCAAAATTCACTTTTTCTACTGTGACGTCAGGGAGGCATATTTTTAAACGTTCTCTTCGATATAGTATTTTGACGAAAAATTATTGCACAGAACATATTTTTTATACAGGGTGTTTCACAGAGAGAACCACAAGACAAACTTATTTTCTTTTGGGATTAATTCGAAACCCTGTATTTATGGATTGATTTTTGGGAAAAGTAATACCACAAACATATGTCTGTCTCTAATCTCCAAAATATACAAGTTGATTTATTCATAGGAAGGTATTCTATTTTGGGAAAAGTACAAAAAACATGAACAACCTGTATTCAAAAATTTCCTAGTTCAAATGTAACTATTTTCTCACTATATATTGATTTTCATACCATCTTCAAAGGTATGAATTCTGAATCCGATACTATGACCAGTTTTCGAGATACAGGGCGTTAAAGTTGAAAATTACTGATTTTATCAGTTTTTTCTTCAAATTGGAAAGCCGGATTGATTTTATGTTGCGCCTATGAGTTTAATATGAGTTTCGGTCAGATGTACATGGAAAGGTTCAGCTAAAATATTTTCTATTCACGAATAAATCACAATAGGTTTTTGCAAATACTCAAAATTCTACAGTTTCGTCACAGATAAATTATTCCATGAAGTTAATACCTAGTCGTTTTCAATTTTGACTCTGAAATTACTTTCATACAGGGTGAGCCATACAGCCAACCATACCAAAAATAATTATAAAGTGTTGAATAAATGAAAAAACTATTTATTATCATTTTTGCTGCCACTTGTATAAAAGCTTGTCGATTACTTATATCGGACAAAGATGTATATTTTTGGTAGGTGATTATAACTAAATCACCTTGTTTATTTAAAATTCTTACGGTTGTGCATAATTGATGTAATGTTATACAGTTACTCCAAATTCACTAAGAAAGTTCTCATTTCAATTATTTCAAAGCATAATTATTTTTGGTATGGTTGGCTGTATGGCTCACCCTGTATAAAAAGTAATCATTCCAGACTCAAAATTGTAAACGACTAGGTATTAACTTCATGGAATAATTTATCTGTGACGGAACTGTAGAATTTTGAGTATTTGCAAAAACCTATTGTGATTTATTCGTGAATAACCCTGTAACAGAAAATATTTTTAGCTGAACCTTTCCATGTACATCTGACCGAAACTCATATTAAACTCATAGGCGCAACATAAAATCAATCCGGCTTTTCAATTTGAAGAAAAAACTAATAAAATCAGTAATTATCCACTTTAACGCCCTGTATCTCAAAAACTAGTCATAGTATTGGATTCAGAATTCATACCTCTGAAGATGTTATGAAAATCAATATATAGTGAGAAAATAGTTTTATTTGACCTAGGATATTTTTGAATACAGGTTGTTCAGGTTTTTTATACTTTTCCCAAAATAGAATACATTCCTATGAATAAACCACCTTGAATATTTTGGATATTAGAGACACACATATGTTTGTGGTGTTACTTTTCCCAAAAAGCAATCCATAAATACAGGGTTTCGAATTAATCCTAAAAGAAAATAATTTTGTCTAGTGGTTCTCTCTTTGAAACTCCCTGTATAAAAAATATGTACTGTGCAATATCTTCTCGTCAAAATACTATATCGAAGAGAACGTTTAAAAAATATGCCTCCCTGACGTCACAGTAGAAAAAGTGAATTTTGGCAAAAAACTACCGTCATATATTCGTGAATCACCTTGTAAATATAAATATTTTCAATCATACGTATCCACTAATTCCATTACTAAAACATGTAGTAAACGTCTGCATGCAACAGATATCCAATATAACTTTTAATAGATAAAAAATAAATCCAAAAATCTGGGCAATTTTCAACTTCAACACCCCGTATTTAGAAAACTAGCCATTGGATTGGGTTGGGCCCATTGACTCTTTTCGTTACTGAGTCGGGTACAACAACATACCAAACATACCAAAAGTGCGGGGTCCTTTCTTGGTAAATCGACTCTTGTCGTTCCCACTCAACAAAGAGAGATTAAAAACTGAGAAAATGATTATCAGAGAGGTTGCTGAGGTGAACGGTTATTCTGTGGACTTGGTAGACAAATTGATTAGAAAACATAAATTCAAAGAAACTCTTCGTAACTCTTCGAGTTTTCAAAAAGAGAAGAGGAAAACCCCCCTAAATATATCTCAGTCTCAGTTTCGTTCTGTAAATGGGTTTGGCTGTCGATTCATTCGTTGCAGTCATTAGTTATTGACTGCTAGACCTACCCTATACTGATGAGGAGCAACACTCCGAAATCGATATATAGGTGGTCCGAATGTTTCGATGAACATTCCCATGCAAGCAATTGCAGAGATAACCTTGTAGGAACTCTGCACGGAAATGTCATCAGATGTAATTCAATGTTCGTCGTGGCATTAGCCAGGAAAGTAGTTGTTTTCTGATTGATTTTCGACCCAAATTTTCCTATTGTATAGGATATTAGCAATGAGCAGTCCTCCGGACATCTTATGCCTAAAGTCATAAGCTCATTGTAAATTACAGTTTTCTTTTCCATATCGCCATCCCATTCGAACTTCGGGTTACTCGAGGTTTCGAAGGTATTTTCAGAACCCTCAATATGAAGGTGGTATACAAAACTTCGTGTAAACTTCAACAAGTATTGGGTACTTCCAAAGATAAAACAGGCTAAGAAGAAAAGTCGGGGATTTATTAAATTCGCTGTAAGGACTGCGAGAAAAAGTATTTGGGTCAAACCCGAAGGGCCATGAAAGTATGATTCAGAGAACACATTGCTCATATCAGATATTCAAGACCCGAAAATTCTAATGAGGCCCAACGTGCTTTGGATCCCGACTACCGATTTGTTGACACAAGTTTAAAATTAATCAGACACAGACAGGTTTATGACCATAGACTTCTCGATGCATTCGAATCTGGAAATTGCCAAGTGTAAAAATAGTTTGAAAGCTAATTAGGGCCCTGTTCCATACAGCCTATTATTCAAATTCGTAGTATATTGAAAAAAAAAAAAAATTCTTTTCTACACAACGAATTCATAGGTTATACAAATCCAAACCAAGAAGGATATTAAAATTAACTCAATGCAGGTAAATTACTAGAATTAGTAAAGAACAAAAGTAGGCAAATTTGAAAATGAGTGCGGTTGGCCCTTATATAAGTAGTAGGTAGAGTAGGTTGATTCGAAATGTTAGGTAAACAATTTAATTAGATAATTTGACGTCCATTGAGAAATAGTGGTATAAATAGAAGTAAGGATTTTAGCTCCTGAAGATGCTAACTTTATTGGCGAAACGCATGTCTAGTGTGATTGTGACGTAGTTTTGGTGTTTGGGTAGTTTCTTTCTCTTGAATTGTACAATCTTGTTACATCAATAAATTGCTCTCCATAGTGAGCGGAGAAAAATAAGTAGTATCCAAATTGAAAACGCCACTATTGGTATCCTAGGTGAAGAAAGCACTTTAGCACTTGTTGTTGTGCAGGATATTTGTTTTAAATTTTTTTTGAATATGCAAATAATTTGAAAATTCTGCTTGGGTTTATGAAAAACCTTACCTGTTACCTTCTTTTCTTCTAACTTCTGTATATTTTTTAGCTCGGTCGGGTCCACAAAAATATAAGAGAATCTCTCTTACAAGATGCTTGCAGCTTTGAGCTTCTTCTTGAAGTCAATAGTATTATAGGAATTGTGATAAGCAAATTGTTCAATAAAATATACTAAAAAGTGCAAAATTGTGAAAATCAAACATTAAATCAAGAATATTCTTAATTAAATTTAATATTTTCTACCTATCTAAGAGAGATCTAACTTATCTTCCAAATTTATCATTTTTATAGTCAAAAATTTTTTAATAATCAAAAATACTCAAAATTGATTAAAAATGGGTAATATATTGTTTTTTCTCATGCACGTCAAAATGTTGCCAGTCGCACTGTGCATTTAAAATGTTCGATATAATGAATGATGTCACTGACATTTGCTGGATGCCACACATTCCATTTAGTTTTCATTATTTAATGGTAAACAACGGTCAATAGTTAGACTTTAATAAGTAATTAGTTCTCAAATGTATTAATATGCCATCGTTTTGTAGTGTTGTTAAGTGTTGAATGCGAGGAGAAAGGGATGAGGTATCTTTTTTTTCGATTTCCGGCAGTTTTAACGAAGCATGTTGACTATTTAAATGATCTATTTGCACAACGCCGCGATGCTTGGATAGATGCTTTAAAACCGGGCCCCCTCAGTAAATCACAACTTAAAACTTTGTGTGTGTGTTCTCGACATTTTATCGAATGTTAGTTAGTGTATATCAGTTAAGTTTTGTACATAAATGAGATTCAAAATTTATTTCAGTAAAACCCAGTTCCTTCAAGGAAAACATGCAACCTGACAGGATTCCTACCCAAAATATGGGCTCCACCACAAGTGGAAAACCAGATGAGTCTGCAGGTTCTTGTTCTGGACATTTTATAGAAAGTTAGTTAGTGTATATCAGTTAATTTTGGTACGGACCGCGATATTGTCTTTAATACGAATTTTTCACCGTACCGGCACTCGATATCACCGCTAAGAGATAAATAACAAATACTTCGAGGCAAATCTTTATATTTCTCTATCTGTTTGTTCGAATGTCGTATTGTCGCGACTTGGGCTGCTAGGGTTGCACCCTGAGTCGTATAAGAGATTATTTCCCTTATACGAAATGCGACTTGGGGTGTAGCTACAGATGGTAGCTATTGATACTCAAGGGGTAACAACATAACATAAACATTTATTGAATAACAACTGGTATACTGGGGGAAAAGTAAAATACATATTTAAAAAAAGGACATTCAATGATATGATATGGGACAAATAAAACTCTTACCTAAAACCATCACTAAGCCAAGGCCAAAAGGGCTTAGCATATAAGGCTAACTGAGCGCTAGGGCTCTCTCCTCTATATGAGTCTATTACTATCTCCTGATTCCAATCAATTTATATTTTTTATAAAGAAATGTTTATATTTTTATGTAGTCTGCACAGTCACGGTCATACAATTTGCTAGTCATCAACCTCGCAATTTATAATGACCTGCGGTCATGACCGAATCAATAAATAACAAGAATTGATAGATCATTGCACTAAAACATTCAAAGGGCATTACTCGATATTCACGACAGTATTTATTAGTATTTTCTTTATTGTTACATCACTTGACTTTGTCACATTATTGAATTGTATAGTTGTGTTATTGTATTATTCTTCGTGACTGAAAATAAAGGAAATGAAAAAATGCCTTCAGGATTACATAATCGTTCGTCAGTGTAATATCAATGAAACCAAAAGGGCTTTCTTCACTACTGAACTACTTAACTTTTCGCAGCCCCATATAAATCCATTTTCAGGAGGCACATTCGTAGTCTTCGAATATATCCACCGTGCCAAGAATGCCGTACATGTGGAGGCAATTACCCTTTCAGGAATCCCTATCACCTTGTATGTGGATTTCTTCGGTTTGTTTCGAAAATGTGTTCGCCGGCGAATGCTATTTGTCGAGCATATATCTTTCGAACACCACTCCGCATTCCTTGATTATGGATATTTTGCTTGCCTTCTTCTTCTTCTTGTGCCTTACTGGAATTTCTATCGTGGCGGAAGTTATGCGATTATGTATGGTGTGCGGTCAACGAGAAAGAGGAAAAAATTTGAATTTTCCGAAACGCTCCAACGATTTGTCAGAGCCATATACGGGGCGTGCCCGGAAAAATTCGGAACTGCGTCAAGCGAACAGGACCAAGACATAAATTGATGAAGTAGCCGTTACTATGTGGTAGAAAGTCATCATGAAAAATGAGAAATAAAACTTTCTACTTCTTTCTGTAACTAATGTTACGGCAATTTCGTCCTATATGGACAAAAAACATCATTAATTCACGTGAATAATATCGAAAAAATCATCTTGAGTCATCATCATCGAATATTAGACTAGTGCTGATGCATTTTTGGGATAAAAAAATTATTAACAGCATGAGACCCACTGGAAGAGGAAAAAAATATTGTTCGAATGACGGGAAAAATAAATTAGAGTCGAAAAAATGGAGAAGGGTGGAACAGAGTGAACTTTCAGGGGTTGAAAGCGATATTTCACGGTATTTTGAGTTTTCCAACGAAAATTGATCTTCTATCAAAAAAAAATTGAATGGCAAAGTTGTTGATGATAGATTTCTCGGGAAAATCGGAAAAACCGATTTTTCATTTATTGTTTTGTCTCGCTTAAAAATCTTTTTTTTTACGAAATTTGTTGAAAATATATCTTATTATGTTTCAAGTAATCTGTAATTTTTATGTAGCGGAATACAGATTTTTCCTTCTTTAGTTGACAAATTCCGAAATAACGACCTCATTTTCATCTGAAAAGTTTCACCGATAAAGTTCATCTTGATGATGTTAGTAGTGATGTTTTTAGAATTGACTGCATAACCGAAATAGACTTCACTAGCGCCGTGAAAAAAGTGAAGCCAAAAAAGCATCTGGATCAGAAGGAATTCCGCCATATATTTTGCAACCCTATTTTTTCAATGTTAAATGAAAAGGAGCAATGCAGACGGCAGCTCTTCGTCGGTAGGCACTATGGGTTCGTTTATACTTTATAACAGAATTTTATCATTGAACAGTAACAGAATGGTCACAAAAATAAGAGGGGGCGCCACAGCAACTTTTAATATGTCTATGTCAAAGAGTACTTACTTGGAAAGTTGATCAACCGAACAATCACAATTTAGATGTTATACCTATTTATAAGAGACTTCACCTTACGATGTTGTCAAGTTGAAGAGTATTGATCAATAAATAAATAAAATATAAATAAACGCAGAAACATTTAATATGAATGAATCTTGACTGGTCAGAGTGACAGTTTCCAAAAATAAGACTGTAATTCTAATAATATTCAATATTCGATATCTGTTGCAAATGAGGTTGAATTAATCATACGTAAGATTTTATTAGGAAATCAATTTTCCCAGCACATGGTACTATGTGGTGGTTTACAGATAGTTGTTGAAGGATATAAACTTCAACCGGAGAATATCAATATTGAACAAAAATCAATAATTGAAATTAGAATGGTAGGATATCATCTTATATAATAAATTATAAGTGAAACCTGTTTCTCTGGTGACACCAACGTAAAGATTCTAGTCTGGATTCTAGGCCAACCAGGACTGGAGTAATGATGGAAGGGAGACTACAAGGACTTTCAACGAAGAAGGCTTCATCACTATCAAAATTGATCGAAAAACTTTTAAAAATACGAGTACTTATTACATTTCTTAAATACCAATGAAATATTAGCTAACTCTAAATTTGGATTTCAGAGCTCTAAAAGCACAAATGATGCAATTTTTTCGTTTCTTGAACATGTTTACACCAATCTCAACAATGGAGAATCTGTAGAGGCAGTATTCTGCGACTTTTCTAAAGCATTTGATTGTGTAAATCATGAACTCCTTCTTAAAAAGCTTAGTTATTATGACTTCAGAGTAGTATGTAATAAATGGTTCAAATCTTATATAAGCGACAGAAAACAAGTGGTTAAATCAAATGGAAACTTATCTGGCAACAAAAACATTTTATGGGGCGACCCACAAGGATCTGTTCTGGGCCCGATCCTCTTCCTCCTATATATAAATGACCTGTCTCTTATTTCAATTCAAGGAAAATTCACGATATTCGCTGATGATACCACCCTCCTCTGGCATGGAAAAGATTGTGAAAGTTTACAAGGAATTATTATTAAAGATTTGGAATTAGTAAAAAAATGGTGCGATTCAATTTATTTATGCTTCAGTACAAACAAAACCAACTTTCTGTCATTCAGCTCTGATAATCATAATCTAAACTTTAACGGACATACACTAGAACCTAAAAAGCAGTCCAAATTTCTAGGAATATTCATTGATAACAAATTGAAATTCGATCATCATGTTATAGCATTAACAAAAAAATTGGCATCAGGATGTTACGCACTCAGAATTGTATCGAACGAATTAAGTTTCTCTATGGCAAAAATGGTTTATTATTCCCAGTTCGAATCTAACTTGAGATATGGTATATGTTTTTGGGGATTCTGTAGCCAACATCTAGTCCAATCAGCATTTATTTTACAGAAGAGAGTAATTCGATATCTGTGCAAGGTTGGAACGCAAACGTCATGTAGGCCATTATTCATATGAGAAGGGATTTTAACGCTCACTTGTATATTTATTTTAGAATCTATTTGCCTGACTTATAGAAAATATAACACCTCAGAATCTCTACAACAAGCAGGCCATTTTATTTATTTTACATTTTATATACATATGCAGTAGTTTATTTTAATTATTTGACATATTCAAAATTTTATGAATTAAAAAATAAAAAAAAATTTCTCTTTTACATTACATATAGGTATATTGTCCGCTTTATACACATATATGTGTTTATTGTTAGTTAAACATTTTGTATTGTATTCGTGAACTTGTGTTTGAATTGCAAATTGTTTATTTTTAATATATATTTAAGTTTATATCTCATAAGCTTTGTCAATAAGAATTTGTTTCTTGGACAATAAAATATATTATCTCTCTCTCTCTCATATCTGACAGCAATCAGCAATTCATCAGGCGTAATCAGGTAGTCTACACTTGCGGCAAATGAGCTATACTGGAGCCATAATACCATAAATATCATCAACAGGAAGACGTGGGGCTCAACCAAAGCTTGGGAGATACTCAACTAGGCAAGAAAACGTGACAATTCCCTGGCTTAAATTCCTCCGGGTACAACAACCCTATAAATGTTTTTAGTAAATTACTGTTCTGAACAGTCACTAGCATGAAAACGATGAAAACAAAAGTTGGAAAACTCACCTTCCGTGAAGAGTTTCATCTTGTAGAAAAAAGGTGTCGGCGTGGTACAAAGTTTTCAAACGCCAAATTGTCATAACTTTCCAAGATATGCATCTATCAAAAGCCAGGACTCTGGAGTTGATGTTGAGATGAGTAGAACGGAATATTCACGAAGGATCACTTCACAAATTCAGGATTCGTCAGCCGAACAAAACCAGGAACCCATGTATGACTAGACACCTGTAGCTTTCACCAATTCTACCATCAAACTTCCCGTCTCTCAGTCGGAAACGAAATCCATCTTGAAGATTTTTTATGTCAAGAAAGTTAGGGTACCATCATTCAGATATTTCAATATTTGCATGTTCCATGCATAACCGACCAATCTGACCAGCTCAAAAATAATGATGTGTTTGGTTGTCTCTGATCAGACACCCCAAAAGATAATCTGGTCACACTGATAGCCCAAAAAATGAAACAGTTGACAGCTGACAGTTGAAATATCATCGGACAGCTGACAAATAAAAATAAACACGAAAGCAATTAGAACATTTGGTTTAAAATCACGTTAAAACCTAAAAATAATAACCAGAACTCAGACATACATATGAAGCACTCACGAAAATTCGTTTGAAGACAACATTGGATGCCAAAGTGAGTAGGATATATTTTCTTTAAGTCATTTTTTATTTCCCTTCAATCATTTTTAGATCGACACTTGCAAAGCGTAAAACAGATCACACTTTTCTAGTAAGCAGAAATACAAGCGCTACTCTGGAAAAAAAACAGGATCATAACGTATGCAGTTTCAATGAGAACAGGTCGAAAATAGAAAATTTATGATTTATGCTGATGGTGCATCCAGAACTTGATTATTCTCCTTGTAGTCACAACTTGTAAAATGTGAATTGATCATTAAATGTGGTTTTTGAATCGAAATTAGCATGGGTATGTTGAGAATGTTTCTATGAATGACGTTATACAACTAACTATAAACATATTTGTATGTTGCGTTAGGGCTCATTGAAAGAAGGTCAGCACTACATTGCTCTAAAGCTTTCTGAAAATTAACAAAATAAAGTAGCGAATATTTACACGCCACATTATTTAGAGCTTGTGCTGATTGGCTAAGGAAACCACTGATTCATATTTTTAATTTAGTTCTCTCCCAAAAAAATCAAACAAACTGGAAATAAATAGTGAGGTAATGAAATATACTTGGAAACCATAGACCGGTTTCAATAATGTATGCTCCAGCCAAGCTTTTTGAGCAAATCATATACTCTAATCTATATCAATTTGTGGTGAAAAACCTGTCATCAACATGGTTTTGCAGCGAACAAATCACTTCAAACTTATTCATTTTCACTAACTCTGCTGATGAAGCTTTGGAACGGTAGTCACCATCTATACAGATTTTCGTAAGGCTTTCGACACAGTTAACCATGACATATTATTGCAAAAATCGAGTAGATTTGTGCTGACAAGCACTTTTATCACGTTAATTAAAAACTATTTAGAAAACAGATTCGTAAAAGTAAAACATAATGGAAATAATTCTGGAAAATTTAAGGCAAACTCTGGTGTCCCACAGCCCAGATAACACAAAATATCCAATGGATATCCATTTTATGTCCAATTCTGGTCGGGATATCCTTGGATCTGAAATGAATATTCATGGGATATCAATTGTGGGATTTGTAATGAATATCCTTCAGCAGATATCCTATGGATATCCATGAGATATCCACAGTAATTATGGATGTGATTAAATTGCGAGTCATATTTTGATATTATCAATTTCTGAGTTTCTTTCATGCTCGTACACGAATTGAAGCATTCGAAGAATACTCTCATCTTTCGTTTTCCGACTGGATTCAAAATGGAAATCCATAAGATATCGGTGGATGGGTTTGAGATGGATATCCTTTAGAAGATGTACTATGGATATCCATGAGATATCCACAGTAATCGTGGATGTGATTGAATTGCAAGATAGATTTTGATATCATCAATTTCTGAGTTTCTTCCAAACTCGTACACGAATTGAAGCATTTGAAGAATACTCTTATCTTCAGTTTTCCGACTGGATTTGAAGATTTCCGTGGATGGATCTGAAATGGATATCCTTCAGAAGATGTCCTATGGATAGCCATAAGATATCCACAGTAATTATGGATGTGATTAAATTGCAAGACAAATTTTGATATTATCAATTTCTGAGTTGCTTCCATACTCGTACACGAATTGAAGCGTTTGAAAAATACTCTTCTTTTGTTTTCCGACTGGATTTGCAATGGATATCCATGAGATATCCGTCGACGGTTTTGAAATGGACATCATTCAGAAGATGTCCTATGGATATCCATAAGATATCCACAGTAATTATGGATGTTATTGAATTGCAAGACATATTTCGATATTATCAATTTCTGAGTTTCTTTCATGCTCGTACTCGAATTGAAGCATTTGAAGAATTTTCTTATCTTTCGTTTACCGACTGGATTTGAAATGGATATCCATAAGATATCGGTGGATGGATTTGAAATGGATATCCTTCAGAAGATGTCCTATGGATATCCATAAGATATCCACAGTAATTGTGGATGAGAATAAATTGCAAGACAGACTTTGATATTATCAATTTCTGAGTTTCTTCCATGCTCGTACACGAATTGAAGCATTTTAAGAATACTCTTATCTTGCGTTTACCGACTGGATTTGAAATGGATATCCTTAAGATATCGGTGGATGGATTTGAAATGGATATCCTTCAGAAGATGTCCATAAGATATCCGCAGTAATTGTGGATGTGAATAAATAAGACAGACTTTGATATTATTAATTTCTGAGTTTCTTTCATACTGGTACACGAATTGAAGCATTTGAAAAATTCTCTTATCTTTCGTTCACCAACTGGATTTGAAATGGATATATTCATGAGATATCCACAGTAATTGTGGATGTGATTGAACTGCAAGACATATTTTGATATAATCAATTTCTGAGTCTCTTCCAAACTCGTACACGAATTGAAGCATTTAAAGAACACTCTTATCTTTTGTTTTCCTACTAGATTTGAGTAGGATATCCATAAGATATCCGTTGACGGATTTGGAATGGATATCCTTCATAATATGTCCTATGGATGGCCATAAGATATCCAAAGCAAATATCGATAAGTTTGAATTGAATAATTAATTCACATATGGACTGAATAATTATTTGTGAACATCTCACTTTTCGTTTTTCTACTGGATTTGAAATAGATAAGATAAAATAAGATAATAAGATATCCGTCGATATGTTTAAAATGGCTTTGAAATGGATTGCCATAAGGTACCCAAAGCATATAAACTAAGGTTTGAATTGGAAGATTTATTTTTATGCTATCAATTTCTGAGTTTTTTTCAAGCTCGTATATTCAGATTGCGTTTTTTGGAACAATTCGATTTGAATTCCTACTGGATTTGAATTGGATATCTATAAGATATCCGTCGATGGATTTGAAATGGACATCCTTCGGAAAATATCCTATGGATGGCCATAAGATATCCAAAGCAATCATAAGTGTATATTTCATGCTTTCTATTATTCGTTGGATACGAATCAACACACATATTAGGGACCTGCTTCATTCATTATACTACAAATCCACTCTGTTATCGAAAAAACTCCAGTTCGTCGAAATCTAAATTTGTCTCACTTCTCATGAAAACTCCTCCATATATTTCCCTAATTTCTCACACAGAACTCTCGATTCTGAGAAGTCCTATTGATTATGCGCATTTCCCTATTCCTTTCAAAAATTGAGGATGGTACGGGGTGTTTTAATGTGAAACAAATTTAAATATTTGAAAAATTTAAGTTTCTCAGAAATGAAGGTGTTGCTATGATTACTAATCCGAAGACATTTTTGACCTATTTTGCATTCACAGTAACGACAGTAACGTTAATATAACGACAGTAGATGTTAACTGTTGAAACGTCGTGACTCAAATACATTCAAAGAACTTATTTTCTTTGTTTCTAGACAATGGAAGTCCAGAAGAATTGTACTAATAGTATTGTGATTGATACCAGACACCCTATGTATCAAAATAGCAAATGTCATCGTGAAAAACTCTCTTGTCAGATTTCATTAGACTTTGTCAAAGAGATCTTATCATTTCCAAACCAAATTAAAATCTTTATGCAAGTTTTGATAACGAAGACCATGTAATATAGTCGCATAAACGTCAACTTTTTTTGAAAAAGGAACAGGAAACCAGGTGTGTTGTTGAGCTGATGCTATTGTGTTATGCATTTTTATTACTCAATTGTGTGTCAAATTCATTAACATTTCATCATTTGTAAAGGTACACCTTGAAGAGGTAAGTGATTGTGTATTTCAATCATGCATTCAAAACAATCATGCCTATGTAGAGGTAGGGATAATAATTGATCCCAAATCAAATTTACTAAAAAACCAGTATGGAATTGGAGCGATTAGCTGAAGAATCTCCAAGTTTTGCTAACGCAGATGACGCCTGTTCCATCTTACCTTCAACGTCATGGTAACTTAGCAGATAATAGGAAAACTACCGAAGAAGCTATAATAACTTGGCTGAGTAGAGCCAAAAAAAGGAATTTGTCAACCTTGAAGAAAAAGGAAATGCTGCAGGATGACGATGAAACCCAAGACATTAATAGTGTTCTACTCTTTCCATGACTTTATTTTTGAAGTTTTTTTCATACGATTTCCTTTTTTTCCAAACGATTTTTTTTTGTATTTTCTTATCTGTTCACTTCATATTTTGTTTTCATTGAATACTATACTTTGTCAATTATTTTCTTTACTTATTCCAAATATATTTTTGTTTATTCTTTTATCTACTTTTTTTTCAATTCGATGGAGACATTGTTTGTGTTATTTCAATATAAATTTCATAAAATGCACATTTTTTATTTCAGTGAACTTATGAGGAAAAATTATAATTATCCGATGGACATCTTGGATATATCATGGATATACTTCAGGAATATCTTGAGGATGTACAATAAAAATATCTTGGATATCGTCGGTTATCTAATGGATGTACAGGTTGGTACCTCTCGAACACCCAGTGGTCGTCCAGAGTATATCCTTTGGATATAAACTGAATGTCCCTAGTATATCTTGCATATCCATAATTGATGTCCAGTGGATATCCACTGGAAATCTGTTATGGATATGCAGGATGTACTATGGACGTCCAAGAAATATCCAAACGATATACTATTGACGTCCAATGGATGTTCGGAGGGTACCAACCTGTACATCCATAAGATATCCTTCAAGGTTATCCATCAGATATCCCTGAACTCTATCCATGGGATATCCTTTCACGATGTCCATGAGATATTCTTCATGGATGTCCATATGATATCCTTCATGGATATCCATAATATATCAGTAGAGATTATCCATAAGATATATTTTATGGATATCCGATGGATATATTTCAGGGATATCTTATGGATATCCTTGAAGGATATTATATGGATGTACAGGTTGGTACTCTCTGAACGTCCATTAGACGTCCATAGTATATCTTTTGGATATTTTCTGGACGTCCATAGTACATCCAGCATATCCATAACGGATGTCCAGTGGATATCCATTGGATGTTCATGTGTTATCTGGGAGGGCTCAAATTTATCAATGATATACCCTCAGTACTGAAATATTCAAAATGCCTATTTTATGCAGATGATCTGGAAAGATTTAAATCCATACAAACAGTTAGGGATTGTGTCTCGCTTCAGAAAGACCTGAATAATGTTTTTAAATGGAGCATAATGAATGAATTATATTTTAATGTTGGAAAATATTTTACACTTACTGTAACACGTTCTAAACAACCTGTTATTTTTTAATACATGCTCGATGGAGAGGCTCTATGTCGCCGTCACGAAGTGAAAGATCTAGGTATCACTTACGATCACACGTTATCCTATGTTAATCATAATCATATCAGAAATGTAGCAAAGTAGGCAAATAGATGGTAAATACTAAAATATGTAGGTTAGTATTTACCATCATGTATTTTAGTACCCTGAAGAAGTTTCAAATTTGAAACGAAAGCTTGGTGCTTAGTATTGAAGAGTTTATGACTTCATACACGGAAAAAAAAATCAATAGTAGCAAGTAAAATTTGCATACCACCAAGTGAAAATTTGCATACTATTGGGACAAGTACACGCTTTATTAGCCACAAGAAAAATTAGATTCCTGAATTTGATCACTCGCTGTTATTGATGTAATTTCAGGAACGCAATGTAACCTAACGATATCAAACTCGAGGCATAAGATGTCTTTAGGACTGCTCATTGGTAATATCCTATACAATAGGAAAAGTTGGGTCGAAAATCCATCAGAAAACAAATACTTTCCTGGCTAATGCCACGACGAACATTGAATTACATCTGATGAAATCTGATGAAATGGATTTGGTTGTCGGTTCATTCGTTGCAGTCATTAGTTATTGACTGCTAGACCTACCCTACACTGATGAGGGGCAACACCCCGAAATCGATATATACTCAAATCTACTAAAAAATATATTAGTTGCTACTATACAGTATTCTACTGCAGCAACATTTTTAGATTATTATAGTTGTTTTAGTTTACTTGGCCTTATCAAATGACTCACTTTTGGGTAGTTGATTATAGTCTTACCTTTAATAACTTTCATTCCATCTTTGGTATCAGGATACAACGGACTCAATTGAAATATCCACTTGCCCTCAGTATAGAGTTATTAGTTCTTCAAAGAAGGATCATTTGTTTTTTATAAAGCCTCATTTTCAATACATTCATTTCATTCTTGAATTTAAAATGAAATGAAAGGTTTGGTTGCACCAAGGTAGCAAAGATTCAGTTTATACTATAAAAAACGTACTTGCATGGCATGTATAGGCTAGCAAAATACACTACTCAAGAAAAACTGGAGAAAGAGATTGCAGTTTTGTAACAATATTTTTTTCGTGAACAATAAGTTGATGTGGAAAGAAGTATAAAACATTTTGACGGTTCTTTTAAACAAATCATCGCCTCTGGCCATACCCTTACTGGATCACCCAGTACAACCAGTTTCATAATTAAAAATCTCGGAACGTTGTTGAATCTGTTTGTATTCATCAGTATGAACGAATGAACAAGCAGGCAAGCTAATGTCTTTCCTCATTGTGATCATAACAAATCCAAGTTATGCTTAACATAATGTAGAATTAGAAAGTTCTGAAAATTGAAAATAGAAGATAATGGAGAAATGAAATAGAAATATGTAAATTTTTAATATTTTTATTGAAAAACTGTTGTTCAGTCTTTTGGAAAATTCTACTGATTCTATTATACATAAAATGTCAATAATCTAGAAATGTTAGGTCAAAATCCACATTCTACATACCAACAAGTAAAATACATAAATCAAACTAACACTATTCACACAACTCACAACAGCAATAATAGTATAATTCCGGCACACGATGTAACACGTCCACATACAACTACTAACTCAAATGCTGGAATTGGAATGAGGCCAGTTTTACGAAAACGTTGATGATCAGTGCAACGGTTACTACCGATTGATCCCGAACTGGTCGCTTATCAACAAGTTGGTGAACAGTTTCATTATCGTAGGAACACCTAGCTCTACTGCAAATAAACTGTTGTATTATGCCTGTAACACGAGTCTCTGTTGTTATGATATACTTTTCATAAACACAAAGTAGATAAATATGAATATACACTTTTCGAGCGCTAGTAAAATTTTGACATGACATTGAACAAAGTAAAATATCTAATGTTCGAAGCACTTGCTGTTTGTAAACAATATTATAGCTACAAGTTCATGCGTTCAGAATACTAATTTTTTTAGAGACAAAATGTTATTTTTTTAATATAGGTATTTATTTTCTTACCACAATCGAAAAAAAGTCAGGAAAACGTTACTTGGAACATTTTTTTCCGTGACGTTTCCTGACTGAAGATTCTTGTTATACCCTCCTGTTCACACCAATTTTCAGTCGGTAAACTAAAATCAATCTATTTTTTAATATCTATATTTTTTATCCAAACATCCATTCTCATCATGGTTGAGTATATAACTAACTATATGATGACTATCTCTCAACATAATTTATTGAATTCTTGAATGTCATATTTTGTCATATTTTGTAAATAGTTTGAGATTTGTATGTATGTATATTATATCAAAGTGCCTGTACACCTTATATTGACTTCATTGTTACTGTATCTGTATCGATATTCATAAAACTGTGACTTGTTCCATCTACATAACCTATAGCAAAAAGGATTATTAAATTCTATCTATCTATGCTATTTTGGTTCCTTTCTTGCAAAGCAGTTTGGGCATTTCGCGACATATCTTTTTATTTTAGATATATTCCTAGTGGCAACTTCAAAATTAGACATACTGTATCAAATAATTGCATGTATCATATAATCACGAGTTGATTCAGTTGATAGGACCGTTTAACTAAAATTAAAATCTGACATTCCATCCTAGTGCGATTCATCATAATTATTTTATTTAATAGCTCTGTTGGAACTTGTGCAGAGATTCTCTGACAATTTTTCGTTTTTTAAATTCCCGAGACATCTACAAACAAGTTTCAAAATTAATCCATTAACATTGTTGAAGATTGTGATAAGATCTCTCAATAACACGAAAAGTTGAGTTGTAATCTGTTGACTCGATTAACACAAGAAACGCGTTCCAATGCAGGTACTCGTACTGCCTTCTCTGTTTTAATAACGATTTTAATTACGGCCCATTGTTACGCATTTCGAAAAAATGGCCTCATTAGAGATCGGTCGTTGAAGACGGTCAACAAGCCGAACGCAACCAGTTTGCTGTAATGACTAACATAAGATACATCATCAAACGTTATGGAGACATAAATGATCCACCTCTCCTGCTGTTTCTGCAATCGGATAGTGAGGCTGTATTTCATGAAAACTGTGCTGATGAGTTCGAGGGTACAAATTCATTTATGATGATAGTAATGAAAATAATATATTAATACTATGCTGTACTGCAGTGAGATGTTTCTTGTTCTATTTTGAATTCAATGTAACGTGACCAGGATCTGATGGTATTAGAGCAATGGAGTATTTTTTTTCACGCAGGGTCTATTTAAAACTACAACTTCAGGACTTTTCAATTGACATGCTCTTCTGAAAAAATATCTGACATATTCGGAAAGGCAAAGACAATGGTTTAAACTACTCTATTCTATGGATGAAATAATTATTCAAATTTGAAGGAAGTAGTCCATACTCAAAGTGGAGTTTCAATGTCAGCGAAGTTAAGTAAAACTCGAAGTCGTCTCCACAATATACAGGGTGTTAATTAAGTACGTTGACAAACTTCGGGAGGTGATTCTTTGAAGGTTTTCAGGACGAAATGTTCATATAAACATATGTCCCAAACGGCTTGGTGATACAGGGTGATAAAAATACATTTTTTTCAAGATTTTTTTAGAGTTAACTTCGACATTTTCCACAATAATCAGTTCAAATTAGGCAAGTACAATCCATTCAATAGTACGCACGATACAAAATAATGCATTTCTCAAATAATTCACAGGGTCCTCCTTTTTTCAGAGTCAAGCTTTGTTCAACCCTTCAGAATTTTTTTTTCCGCCGCCACTGACATATTATAAGAAAGGAATAATGAATGTTGTTTCATTTAACATATTTTTTCTCTCTTGATGTTTTTCATTTACTTGTACGGTTCAGGAGTTACAATGAAAATATTAACGCAAACATTTTCCAGTAACGCATAACATAAAGAAATTTGAGAAGCAAATAGTCTTACAAACTTGAAGGGTGATTCTTTGAAAGGTTTCAAGATGAAAAGTTCATATAAACATGTCCCAAGCGGCTTGGTTTTCGAAGTACAGGGTGATCAAAATACATTTTTTAGGAGTTTTTGGAGTTTACTTCGAAATTTTCGACAATAATCGATCCAAATTAGTTCAAATTGGACAAGTACAATCCATTCAATAGTGCGCATGATATAAAATAATTCATTTCTCGAAGTGTCATTGCCACTCTCCAAAGATTAGCGCGTGACGCAATACGTCATTTTGTTCTCATTACACAAATAGCTATTTTCTGCTCGTGTAGAGAAAATGTAATGTTATGGAGCTCCCATACATTTTTTACCATAACTCAGGTTGAATATGTATTGCACAAAGTTAATTATGGCAAAATAATTTTGGACATTTTCAATAGTGAATAACTTTATTATCAAATACTAGAGCAAAGTAACATAAATTCCCTAGGAATAAAATTAAGTTCAGAAAAGGACCATTATTGAAATTGATATGTCAGAGCAGCTGCTGGAAATGGCCACCGCCAACTTCAATGCATGCGTTTATGCGCCTAACCATAGACTGGCGGACACGCTCAAAAATACCAGGAGTGTTTCTTATAATTCCGCATGACTCCTGTATGCGATTCCTCAGGTCTTCTTCACTTTGAACTGGAGTTCGGTACACTAATGATTTAAGGTGCCCCCAGAGGAAAAAATCAAGTGGATTCATATCGGGTGACCTTGGTGGCCAAAGTTGTGGCCCACCACGCCCAATCCAGCGATCAGAATAATTCTCTTCTAAATATTGGCGTGCAACCAATCTGAAGTGTACTGGAGCACCATCATGCACAAACCAAATTCCAATTCTTTCCCTCAGTGGGATCTCTTCTAGGAGTCCAGGTAAGATGAATTCAAGAAAATGTCGATAATGGTCACCATTGAGTCTATGAGGCAGAAAATGTGGCCCGATAAGGAAATTCCCTACAATTCCAACCCAAACATTCACAGAAAACGTCTCTTGAAAATGGTTTTCAATCACGGCGTGTGGGTTTTCATCAGCCCACATATGATTGTTGTGAAAATTAATAATGGCTTTACGGGAAAAGCATGCCTCATCGGTGAATAACACTTGAGATAAAAACCATGGATTTTCCAACAATTTATTTCGAATCCAAGTGCAAAAAGTTAATCTCTTTGGAAAATCCCTTGGCAGAAGAGCTTGAACACGCTGTATGTGATAGGGATAAAGTTGTTGCTCTTTTAAAATTTGCCATACCAATACATGGGTTACGTTAAACTGTGCCGCAATTTGTCTTGTACTGGTGTCTGGATGCTGCTCAATTTCGTTAAGTACAGCTTCTTCTATCTGAACTGTTCTAACTCTCCTGGGTCTTCCTATGAGAACAGCAGACCTCTTGAAAGTACCCGTTTCACGAAGACGGGAGTGAATATTGATGAACATTTGTGTGCTGGGAATATGACGTTGTGGAAATCTTTCTAGATACATTCGTCTGGCGGCACGAGCGTTACCATCAGCCATTCCATACATTAAGTGCATGTCTGCCATTTCTGAATTTGTATATTCAACCATTTTATCCAAAGGAATATTGAATGAATCTGCTTTATAGCTTGCACTAATGAAGAATTAACAATGAGATAGTTTCTCAACTTTCGATAACTGTCAAGTTGTTGATATTTAAATAAATGAAATAATATCAAAGCCCACTTTGCTATTTTTATGAATTCAAATTGATTACAAAATTTCTGCGTTACTGCAGAAGAAAAAACAAACCGAAATTTCTGATAAAATAATGTACTCCGTACGGAATCAAAAATTTGTTTGATTCAGTTTTTCGGAGTTATGACCAGAGGTTCATAAATGTGTAATGATCTGCGACTATTAGATAAACCCTATTAACTATCTTCCATTACAGCATTACCTTTCGGAAGTTTTTCATGTTGAAAAGGAAACGTTCAATTGAAAACTGAAAAATATCTTTTTTTAAAATAACAATAAATTTGTATGAGTTCTCTATCAAGACTGATGGTAAAACCATTTTTAATCAAATATCTCAATGAAAATGAACATTTTTACCATCAGAATCTTCAGGTTGAAAGTTAAGGTTTTCCCAATATCTGTCAGATCTAGTTTAATATCCAGCGTACCGCAGTGACGGGGAGATAGTAGTTTTCTGTTAGATTTCACAAAAAGAAATCACATCTTTACAATAACAAGCTTTTATTTAGCTTCACTTGTAACTAACTAACAAACAATTTAATAAAAGTTGAATTTGACCCACTTCTAATACTCCGATTAATTTGAAATTTGGCAGGTTTCCGTAATTCCGGTGACAATGCATTAAAAAAATTTTTGTTAAAAAACATAATGGCGGCTCCAATATGGCGGACGAGTTTTGTGATTATGATCCGATTCTGTTCAAAATTGGTATGTGATGGTTTTTGGGTTGGAGATTTTCAGTTTCACATAAAAAATAAACTAAAATGGTAAAAATGAAAATTATAAAAAGAAAACATTTTAAAGTTTTTATACAATACACTGAAAAGGAAAAAATAATTCATTTCATTGTTTGATCTAGGTAATCGTGTACAGAAAGATTTTGATACTCACAGAATAACCTACAAAAAATTAAACAAATTATTTTTTCATTTTCAGTGCATTTGTATAAAAGCTTGTCTTTATATTTTTTATTGTATAATTTTTATTCATCTTAGATTTTTCTAATTCTGTTATGCCACACTAGAAAATGTTTAAATTAATATTTTCATTATAGCCCCTGAACCGTACAAGTAAATGAAAAAATGCAAGATATCAAAAAGATGTTAAATGAAACAACATTGATTATTCCTTTCTCATAATATGTCAGTGGCGGCGGAAAAAAAATTCTGAAGGGTTGAACAAAGCTTGACTCTGAAAAAAGGAGGACCCTGTGAATTATTTAAGAAATGCATCATTTTGTATCGTGCGCCCTATTGAATGGATTGTACTTGCCTAATTTGAACTGATTATTGTCGAAAATGTCGAAGTTAACTCTAAAAAATCTAGAAAAAAATGTATTTTTATCGCCCTGTATCTCGAAAACCAAGCCGTTTGGGACATATGTTTATATGAACTTTTCGTCCTGAAAACCTTCAAAGAATCACCTCCCGAAGTTTGTCAACGTACTTAATTAACACCCTGTATATTTCAACCCAATGTTGAGGGGAGGTATGTAAACGCAAGTTTCACAAGAAACTTAAGGGGAAAAGAAATCTGTAGTTCACAATGAGCTTATGACAAAAGGCATAAGATGTCCGGAGGACTGCTCATTGCTAATTCCTATACAATAGGAAAAGTTGGATCGAAAATCCATCAGAAAACAACTACTTTCCTGGCTAATGCCACGACGAACATTGAATTACATCTGATGAAATTTCCTGGGAAATTTCATCAGATGTAATGTGTGGCGCAAATTAAGGCCAACACATTGTTCCATTCCCCCTTAATAATAATGTGTTGGCCCTAATTTGCGCCACACATCTTCAAGTTTTTATACGTTTATATTAAGTTTTGACACTTCAATTCTCCATGCCATTTTAACCCTGTATTACTTCAACTGAAGATGAGCATTACTATGCTTGAAAACATGTTTTTGAATTTTATGTAACGCAAACCCTTAAGTTTCTTGTGAAACTTGCGTTTACATACCTCCCCTCAACATTGGGTTGAAATATATATTGTGGAGACGACTTCGAGTTTTACTTAACTTCGCTGGAATTATTCAAATCTTTTACCTGTGTGAGAGAGGATAATTATGTCTAGAGAACTGCAACCGATTTTAACAAACATCGCCAGAGATAAAATGTTATCCACGAATACATTTAAGAGGGCTGCCCTCAGGGAAGCTGCCTCTCTCCCCATCTGTCTTAGCACCACAGATGGATGAACTCACAAATAAAGGTTTCGAGGCGCAGGCATACGCGGACGATGGAGTTCTAATCAGCGGACGATTCATCGGAGTCGTCTGCGACCGTATGCAGACCGCCTGCAGAATAATTGAAAGATGGTGCAGTGAAGCAGGGCTCTTAGTGAATCCGACAAAATCAGAGATGATTCTGTTCACCAAACGGAGGAAAAAAGATGGATTCAGGTCATCTACTGCTGAGGCTGCCACCGCTTCCAGCCTGGATCAAGAGGGAGGCAATGGCAGCTCACTTGAGAATGCAGGACTCGGGAGTCTGGGTAAACAAAGGAGGGATGATAGATCATGCGGAAATCGCGAAGTTGTCGGAGCTGGAGATCCCGACCTCTGCCCTCAGAGTGACAAGCGCACAAGACAGACTGCGATGGAATAGACAGTTTTCACTTACTATTCCGAGCAGAGAACAATGGGTGGAGTTAAGCACAGAAAGCCCAATATGTTATATGGACGGTTCGCGTCTGACTGAAAAACAGGCTTCTGGTGCAGGAATCAACATAGAGGGAAGAGAGGAACGCGAGAGCTACGCTTTGGGTAGATATACAACAGTTTTTTAAGCAGAGAATTTATATATGTTCGGATAGTCAGGCAGCGCTCAGAGCCATCATCTGCTATCCTAAACCAAGCTCAGCGTTTGTACAGGAATGCGGAGATGCGCTCGAGAAGCTAGCTGAAATGAAGATAGTTCAGCTGCTGTGGGTCCGGAAATGAGGTGGCAGACGGACTTGCCAGATCCGGATCCACCGGAGCCCGTACTAGGCATCGGAAGAAGCCAAACCTCTTCAGCCCTCGATGAGTGGGCGGAAGAAGAACTGAATGAACTTTGGAGAGCTAATACCGGCTGCAGGCAGTCGAAAGACATTAGGGCTGGCTCCAGTCAGTCAAGGACGACATGGCTTTTAGGCAGAAACCGCGAAGCACTACGCCTCCTTACAGGGAAACTAACAAGACATAACAAGTTGGGCAGACACCTATCACTTATAGGTATAGTAGATAGCCCCATTTGCCGCCCACGCGAAGAAGACGAACAAACTTCATCTCACTTCCTCGACGAGTGTGAAGCGTACGGGAGGCTAAGATTTGGAACCTTCGGAGTTAAGAAACTTCAACAAGAGAATCTAATCGACTTTGAGTGGTTGGACCTACTGACCTTCTCTAGGAGCTCACGAAGGTTCAAGAAGGTAGACTAGGAGGACGTATGTAGATAAGTGGAGAACAAGGGATGGCAATACTACTGTTAAATATACTGTAGCTACTGTTCTGTAGGTAGCCTCTAGCAAGAAGCTATTGAGAATAATATACGAAATTGAGGGTTTAAATCTACATCTATCATAATGACAACTGCTGTCCCTTTCTATCTACAGGGATATGCACAGTACTATAACAGGTTGATCACCAAAGTTGAAAAAACAGACTCCACAAGAAAACAAAAAGTGCTGCCATTACGGAAGTACTGAATTAAGAATTTTGTTTGAAAAAGGGTTAAAAAGAAAACATGATTTTCTCATGAATCATACGGAAAGTTGTGGAACTTCATGAGTTTTCTCCGTATAGAATGAAAATCTTGTAAGAACTAGGCGAAGTTGACACTGAAAAGTAATAGTATTTTACGAACTGATGACTAACTAAATTGATGCTAGTTCTGGAACTATACAAAACATTTGTTTCAGTGTAGAATGTACTGGGGAACACTCGTTATCAGATTGATGAAAATCCGGGACACACTCATGTCTCCTCAAAACTTAAATGTTTGGGATGGAATTCATAGAGGTAAAGTTATAAGGCCCTTATTCATCGATAGCAGTCTAATTGAAAAAAATTAATATGTTGGAAACTACGATATAGCCTTCAGTTGTGGATTAGCTGGAAAATAAATAAGTAAGTAAGTAAATTATTCAGTTAATGAAGTCAAAACAGTTATAAATATAATTAATTATAAATGTAATATCAGTTACAAATATAATATAGCAGCTGGGAATTGAATACACATTTATAGAGAAGGAGGTGCAACCTAAGCAAGCTTGTGTTGTGGCACTAAATAAATATTTCGGCTGGAACGGAAAAATCCATGAGAAGAATTTTAAGGTCGAGGAAGACAACATCAGGCTTATTGGTTTGTACTTGCCTGAGGGTGGGGAATGAGTACTTTCAATAGATTCGGCACATCTCATTCTCCACAACGGACTCAATATCCCCAGGAACATAGGCCAACACATTATGGTCTTAGGTGCCCTATAACACGCCCAGCATCTGGTGTCAGGGACCTGTATACCCATCACCCGACTACATGTGACGACACTATTCTAGCAGGATGTTATGAATTCCTCGGTCTCTGACTTCAGCTTACTTGACCTGAGCATAGTATAGGTCTTCGGTATTCTTGAAGTAGACCCCATGAATTGACTTATCCTTATGTAGGCTGTAGGAGGATCCCAGTTGCCGTAACTTTGATGTGAGGTTCTTGTTGAACGGGTTCGAACCAGATGAGAAAAAATAGCTGGGTTACAGAATTTGGGTTCCAAGACCAAGAGACGGGCTGCTGCCTTGAAGAAAAATGCTCTAATTCCTGCTTTTTCATGGTCGCAGAATATGCAGAGAAGGGGATCTAAAATCCTGATGACTTTACAGGCTCCATCCAGTATCATCTGTTATGTAGAAACTCCAAACTCAAAAGTCGACAATTTATTATTATTGATATCTACAATGATCCAATTCGTGTGACTGGTTGTTAAAATATAGATGAGGAAACCATCAGTTCATCTAAGATATTTTTTTGGTGTATTATTTGGTTCTTCTACTTTTATGCATTTTTATACTTATTGATATAAAACATTGAGATATAATAGCCATATGATACCCATTTTCAAAGCGGGATGGATTGCATTTTTTTAAATCTTAATCAAGGTAATGCACAACCTCACACAATAAAATTGTTTCAAAAAAATTTCAACAGCATATTCTTCAAATATTGGACTGGCCAGCCGATAGTCCAGATCTCAACCATATCGAAAATATTTGAATAATTCTTGAACGATACTTGCTATCAAAAAATCTTCAATCGATGCTGTCGCATTTGCAAGAGGAATGGAAAAGTATTCAACAAGATTGATCTGTCAGATGATGGGGGGAATGCTAATGAGATATCCTCAATACTAATATTGTTGTGTTGCTATTTTTTTTTGTTGATCGTGATAACCTCCTGTTGCTTGTTATTTTGATTACATTGTTTATTATTGGGTAAACATAATAATAATATGTGAACCCAAATAATTTCCAACAGAACCTCGTGATGTATCCTAGCGCAAAGGAAGCTGCTCATTCATAATTAATGCTGAAAACAGTAATCACGAATGGGAGACGGCACACGCCACCTTTGAGATTGATTAATTTGCTACATAGCGTGAGATGTTTCTCATTTCGAGCGATCATTGACAGCTTCTGGTTTTAACAGTCACGACAAAAATGTGCATGCATATCATCAGCTTGTTGCTGTAGAAGTACAAGATAAGTCAATTATATTGTCACTTTTTGTCAATACTTTGTCGCTTGCGTTCGTCGAGCCAAGATAATGAGGAATGATGTTCGAAAGTTTTCATTGAAGATTAAACTGGAGTATACGGTGTGAATGAGTAACCATAGATAGAATACTACAGTGTGTCCCACTTTGAGTAGTCACACCCTCATATTTCATTGAGAATAAAATAATTTGAATTTTTTTTTTCATATTTTAGTACTCAGGAATACCTACCTTTATACCATAGCAAATGGACTAAAGTCGAGCATAAGAAACATAATAAAAAGCCAAGAAGAAATCTTTTAGTTGGTAACTTTTCTGGTCAAGCAACAGTTGAAGGCATTGAAAAAAGTGTGGATCTCCATGTTTATAACCTCAAACCTAATACTACTGAAGAAGAATTAAAAACTTTCCTACTACCAAATTTTCCTGGATTGCAGTGCGAGCCTCTTCAATCAAGATATCCCGATAGATACTCTTCATTCAAAATATCCCAGGTAGCACAGGTTAGTGAAATGACGTCGTAATGGCGTCTTATTAAAGTCCCTGCTGGTCCGTGACGTCCTCGACCAAAATGAGACCTCAAAATGACGTCTTATTTCATGACGTCAAATTGACGTATTTCGTGGAGGTCATAATGACGTCCCTGCGAAGTCAACTATATGTTATCCGAAAATTGTCGATATGAAGAGACCGTTACTGAGAATTATTTCAGAATACCTGATTACAGAAATCTGGACCTCTCCTGTGAGCAATTTTTCAAAAATGACTTCACGACTGAAATTTGTACAAATGGTTGTTATATTGTATCAATTTTGTATGATTATTTGTTTACGTGAGATTAGTCAGGTTAGGTTGGCAAGTAATTAACGCATTTTCAACTTAGTTTGCATTTTCAACTCTGTCTTGTCATTTAAACTTCCCACTATTACAGTGACCAATCGCTGAGTTGCTGCAGTCGGGACGTAGACGCTTGTTGAAAACACTCAGGCAGAAAGCCATGGTAGCGGACAGCGTTGCAAATGATATCCATTTGCATGTTCCCAAGAACATTTTATTTTTGTTTTGTCACTAGATGGTAGTGAAGTATATTTTGTTTAATTCTGTCAATTAAATTCTCATTACAAAAAAGTTGTCACAAGGGGTCAATTCTGAAAAAGTTATTGATAATCTTAAAATAATTTGATGGAATAAAATGATGGTTTCTTTGTCCTGGCAACTCTGTCGCGGCAGCGTGGGTTGTCGGTCGGACTCGGCTGGATTCGATCATGAGCGGTACGGTACGGGCACAGAACTCATACTTGTATCTGTCATAAGATATAAGTATGAGTTCTGTGGGTACGGGTTGCTGCTTTTGAACTATGTTTTATTTTTCGAATGACATTGCCTTTAGAATAAAGCTAAAATCTTTTTTCTGGTTTGCTGCTGTGTTGGTTTGTTTGGTGGTTTCGTGCTAACATTTTTGTGTTTTTTTTTTGTTACGCTCTCGGATCAATCATCAAATAATGTTCTACACGTACTGGTAGAGTTCTCCGAGAAGAACAAGAGGTGGCTAAAGCTAAGAAAACAGGAACTGTTGTGGCCGCTATTGAAAAACCAGAGGAGTTGGTTCAAGGATATAGAGGCTGAAGAAGATTGGAAGTTCCATTCAGGGCCAGTTTCACAGGTCCCAGTTAACCGTCACATAATTAACTGAAAGCTTAGACGGTGAATGATATTCCTTCAATGGCTTTGACAGGTTCACGTTCTAACTATTAGTTAATATATCGGGACCCTAACTGAGACCTGTGAAACTGGACCTCAATCAGTCGATGTTTGTATGGTACAGATTAGTATTCATGAACAGAAGAACACCGAAAAACAGCGATTTAGGTACAAAGTAGGAGCACCAAGGATTGCTGAAGTAATGAATTCTTTGTGATATTATGAAACCTGAATTCCTACAAGACAATACAAATTGGTGACAATTCTTTCACAAAAATAAACTATTTTCTAAGATCTATCATATTTCATGCACTGTTGATTGATATTGAATGTAAGTTAGTAGGAGATTTGAGCCGGTTCTGGGCCTCCCCCCTCCACTATGACGTCATCGTTGACCTTGTGGTGACCTTCAGGGATGACCTTGGTGCATAGGTACCTTTGTGTAGGTCTATGACCTTGGCATGCCCTAGAGATGCCTTTGAAATTTTGTGTTTGACCTTGATTTATATTGTTGGGAGAGGTGTTCAGGGTTTGTGTTTGACCTTGAGATGACTTGGAATTTTTTTCATACACGGACAAGTACTTTTTGTAAGTACACATATTTTTTTTTCCTCCATGTCTTGCATGACCTTCATGTCTACCTACTCAGGTACTGTGTATGATCCTTGTAGAGTGCACATGAAAAGCTATACCGAAGTATGGAGACGGTACACGTCCGCACACCACGGAGATCCAGCCCGATATGTGAGCTCTGATTCCTCTCCCGTGATGTATACCTTGCGATGGTGGTGGGGGGAGAGGTCGCGTGACGTCAGCGCTAAGCGCACGACGATCCACTGATGTGTGTCAGACCCTCGCTCCCGACACGGTGGATCCGCTGACGTCACACACCCATACGCTGAGGCGATGTAGCGACTACTATTAACTCTCCGTCCTCTCTGTATTGATATGCTGTTGGATGCGTTAACTGGTGGGGAGGGCTCTGTGACGTTGCATGAGTAGTCGATGCAGAGAGAATTTGTTTACCCTCTCTTCCACTCATCGAAATAATATTTAAAGGTGGTGAGAATGATTGTGAAATCAGTATTTCATTGAGTTTTGTGCTGAAGAGACATCGAGAAAATGTATTCCTGTGGATGTGGTAAATCGTTCACTCGTAGTGATAATCTCCGTCGGCATCAACTCCAAAGTTGCCAAGGTGGCCCTTCTGTGAAAAGGATTAAGTTAGATGCGGCAGCATCGACACCAATGTACACATGCAATTGTTGTAATGTGTCAATTCCTGCTTCCCAAGTTAGTTCTCACAAAAGAACTCTCCAGCACAAGAACAATGCATGTGTTCAAGTGAGTGATGGCATACAAATTATAAGGAATGCTTTCAAGTGTAGAATTGTGAGCTATCGCGTGGAAAGTCCAAATGTTTACACTGAATATATGCCATTCTTCAGTGAGATCAGAGAAAAAGTTATTGGATTACTTGAAGAGGCAATAAAGGTTCACAAGATCTTTAAAGTGAATATGGAAGTATTTGGCAGCTACATTGTCCAAACACGGGATTTGAGTGATACCAAGTCATTCAACTCACAAAATAAAATTGTGGATCAGTCTACGGATTTGGGTGCATTATTCGATGGATTCCGTGATGTCATCATTGCTCAGACTACGGAATTTGAAGAACGTGATTCAGGTATGTTTAAGGTTTCCTTCTAATTACATGAATATTAAATTATGTTTATGTTTCAGGATGGAGTTGTGAAAAAGTTATGTTCCTCGAAGTGAACATCAACAAGTATAGTCCACTCAGCGGATGTTCGTATGTGAAGCTGCCCGAATTCATTGAGACAAGAAAAGGTGTTGTGAATATTCGCAATGAAGATCAACATTGTTTTGCATGGGCCATCACATCTGCATTGTTTCCTGCGAATGGTAGAGTGTCAGAAGTTTCCTCATACCCCCACTATTCCAATGTCTTGAATGTAACAGGTATGGATTTTCCAGTTAAACTTCAAGCTATAAAAAAGTTTGAAGACATAAATGATATTTCAATAAATGTTTATGGGTTAGAGTCGAAACTTGATAAGGGTAAAATGAAATATGAAGTGGTTGGTCCGTTGCGTTACTCACAGAGAAGACTCAGAAGACATGTCAATTTGTTACTTATAACAGATGATTCTGGCAATAGTCATTATTGTTGGATTAAAGACCTTTCTAGATTAGTTTCAAGTCAACTATCTGCGCATGAGCATAAAAAATATTTTTGTGATGGATGTTTATTGTATTTCTCTCATGAGCGATTATTGTTACGTCATCAGTTGCATGACTGTAATCACTTGAGCACTACAACACCATCAGTCAAGTTCAGAATCAACAAATATGGTAAAATGTTACCGGGGAATACACTTATGTTTGAAAATTTTGAGAAACAGCTGAAGGTGCCATTTTTAGTTTATGCCGACTTTGAATCAGTTCTCAAACCCATTCAAACTAGTCAACCCAACCCTAAACACTCATACTCGAACAAAACATACAAACATGAACCTTATTCATTTGCTTATTCGATAAAATGTTCATACAATGATAAATTAACTAAATTTGTGACATATAGGGGTGAGGATGCAGCCGAGAAATTTGTTACAAAACTTGAAGATGATTTAAGGAATATTTATCACAATCATTTGAGGTATCCAATTCCTATGGCTGCACAAACCCCCTCGGAAGAAAAAGAGTTTTCTTCTACTCAATTTTGTGGTATATGTGATAAACCATTCTCGGGTGGTGATGTGAAAGTGAGAGACCATTGTCATCTCACTGGAAAAAAAAGATCACCTGCAGCACATTCTGTATGTAACTTGAATTTCAAACTACCTAATTTTGTTCCGATAATTTTCCATAACCTGAGTGGATATGATTGTCATTTGTTCATAAAAGAACTGTATAGAAACAAAGACAAAGTGGATGTTATCCCACAAACTAAGGAAAAATACATATCTTTCACCAAGCATTTATTTACTCACTCATACACTGACAAAGATGGAAAAGAGAAAAAGAATTATTTGAAAATGAGATTCATAGACAGTTTTAAATTCATGTCGAATTCTTTGCAGAACTTAGGTGCTAACTTAACATCCGATCAGTGTATTGAGATGCATAAACATTTTCCACAAATTGACAAATTCAATTTGATGAGACAGAAAGGTGTTTTTCCATATAACTTTGTTGATCATATTGACAAGTTGAATCATCCAACTCTCCCCACAAAAAATCAGTTTTATGACAATCTTAACGGAGAGCATATATCAGATAAGGATTATATGAGAGCGAAACGTGTTTGGCATTTATTCGAGTGTAAGAGTTTGGGAGAATACTCGGATTTATATTTGAAGTCTGATGTGCTTCTATTATGTGACATATTTGAGAATTTTAGAGACATATGTTTAGAGAAATATAAATTAGATCCGGCACAGTATTATACAGCACCCGGATTATCATGGGATGCAATGCTAAAGTATACAAATATTGAATTGGAATTATTGACAGACATTGACATGATACATTTTTTCAAGAAAGGAATACGTGGTGGAATAAGTCAGTGTAGTGGAAGGAAGCATATTGCTAATAATAAATTTTTACCCGATTATAACCCCAATGAACCTTCATCATTCATATCATATTTAGATGCCACCAACTTATATGGTCACAGTATGTCACAACCATTACCCACCAATGATTTTGCTTGGCTAACACCCAATGACATTTTCAATTTGGACGTAATGGCTGTGGCATCTGATAGTCCATACGGTTATGTTCTCGAAGTGGATATTCATTATCCCCAAGAATTACATGACAAACATGCTGATCTCCCTTTTCTCGTTGAAAGTTTAATACCTCCACATTCCAAATCGAAAATTCCTAAATTAATTCCAAATTTAAATGACAAGAGAAAATATATTGTACATTATAAAAACTTACAGCAGGCTGTGGCCAATGGTCTTATTGTCATGAATACACATAGAGTGCTGAAATTCAAGCAGTCATGTTGGATGAAACCTTATATTGATTTGAACACTGAAATGCGCAATCGCTCTAACAACAAAGCTGAAAAAGATTTCTATAAACTCATGAATAATGCAGTTTATGGGAAAACGATGGAAAACGTTGATAACAGAATAGATGTTAGATTGGTGACGCATTGGGAAAGCATCAAGAGGAAAATGGGTGCTAGCACCCTAATATCACGTCCTAATTTCAAAAGCTGTTCAATTTTTTCCGAAAATTTCGTTGCTATTCAATTGGGCAAAGTTAATGTATTGTACGATAAACCACTATATTTGGGATTCTGTATTCTAGAATTATCCAAAACAGTTATGTACAACTTCTTCTACGGATGTATTAAACGTCATTATGCAGAAAATGCTACCTTACTCTACACTGACACGGATTCTTTAATTTTGAAAGTAAAAACTGATAATTTTTATGAATTCATTACCAGCAATATAGGTGAGTTTGATACTTCCAATTACAAATTAGGAAACCAATTCAATATTCCCATTACAAAGTCAATTCTGGGTAATTTCAAAGATGAATTTCCGAATGATCCCATAATTAGCTTTTATGGTACCGGTGCTAAAGCATATTATGTTCAGTCTGTAGGTAGTGAATTCAAGAAAGCAAAAGGTGTCAAAAGATCCGTCATAAAGAATGAATTGACATGTGAAGATTATAAGAAAATTGTCGAACAGGGTGGTTTAATATTTAGGAAGATGAACTCGTTTAGAAGCATATTGCACGACATGTATACTGAATTGAAAAACAAAGTTGCATTGTCGTACCATGATGATAAACGGTTCATCATTCCCAATACGACACAAACTCTTCCTTGGGGTCATAGCGATATAGAATTCTACCAGAATGACCCAGAAGAGAATATTCGTTGGGTTTCCAATATTATTCAATCTTTTTCCCAAGAGAGTCCTTTAGATCAATTACTTCATTTATTAACAGCTGAATTGAATAAATGAAATATCATTCAAAATGGAAAATTCACCACCACTATACCTATTTATTTGTATTTCATATGTGATTACGCTTATTATATAAAAATAAAATTGTACTAGTCAATTTTAGCTGATGTCTTGTCCTGTACCGAATATATTATATAGTACTCTTATTGTATAAAAGTCGAATTATACTAGTCAATGTTAGTTTATGTCTTGTTACCAAATATATTTTTTTGAATAAACATGTTTTTCTGAATTCCTTTTGATTCATTTGAGATATCAACATACCTACACAGAGATATATACAAATGATTGTTTTAAAATCATCAGTATGAAAGATATCAAGGTGGGAGAAAGATGTCTAAGGCTATCGATAAATTCGGTCGTACACGAAAATGGGGTGCTGTTAAAGTTCGAGTTCTTCAAGGTTCTCAAGGTCCCCAAGGTATAGGATTCAAGCTTTCACCTGATGACCAATATGATGTGCAAGGTAAAAGACTGAAAAATGTTGGTGAACCGATAGATGAGAGTGATTGTGTAACCCAATTATATCTCAATGAACAAATCAAGGAGACGAAGGCACGTGTCCTCAAAGCCTTGCAGGCTGCCATACTTGCCACAACGGCTAAGATTGTACCTGATGCCCGTCTAGCATTCAATGAAAAAATAGAGGAGGTCACTGATGATCTAGATCGCAAATATAGTAATCTAAAAAGTGATGTGGATATCAAAGTATGGGATACCACAGCTACAATTACACGAAAAATAACAGAGTTGACTAGTGACCTCGATCATAAATGCAATCTGATGAAAGAGGATTTTGAAGTTACATCTGCAATGATGCAAAAATATGATGATTTGGAAAAGAGGTTAGCTGTATTAGAGAAGAAACATCAGAGGTTAGTCGATTTGGAGAGGAAACATCCTGATATTTGGCTCACACATAGACCAAAACTTTGGGCTCCAGGCAGTGATCCAGATCCAGCTGTAAATTGGTCTCCAGGCAGTGATCCAGACCCAGCTGTTTGAAAAATGAATTTGTATTATCATAAAAATATATAGAATAAATTTTGTCATACTAAAGTTATTTGTATTTCAATACCATAATGTTACTTACACATTCACATACACTGATCTTCTCGCTAACACTGTTTGGGAGACACGAGAGCTCTATACTCTTATGCAGAAGAGTTATGGTGGTGGTATCCCCCCTACTCTGAATGGAAGATATAAAAGACGGGCAGGTCACTGAATACTTCATTCGAATCTCATAATTCGAATATTGTGTTGTATATTTCATATTTATTATAATTTATTGATACCTGTGTGAGCGATGGAGAATTATATGGAAGTCCTGACGAGCCTGTCCCACATGGACGTCAACAACTTCGAGGAGGAGTGGGAAGACGACCTAGAGGTGGAAGTACCAGCGGTCCATGAGCTGGAGGAAATGGTGGACCAGCTGGTGTTCGTGGACTTGGTGGAACTGGTGGAGCCGGAGGACCCTGAGATGGATGCCGTCGACGAGGACAGCGAAGATGATGACGTCGATGAAGGGGTTGAGGTGGATTCTGCCAGCGACTTCGACTCCATCATAAGTCGCACCATACCTATCAACATGTCGGAGACGTTGAACAATTTTGCAACTAATTTGTATTGTTGCACATTAGCCTTCGTTGCAATTGATACCGGTGATGAAGGCCAATTCTTCGTCTGCCACATGTGCTATTTACGGTACTGTGGTATGAATGACAATGGTGGGTTGTATGCTAATCACCATTCACATACAACTGTTGAGTATGCTGATACTCCAACTCACCATTGTCATGCATGCCAAACTCCCTTATTTCAACTCACTCCACTAAGTACATGTATTTTTTGTAATACTTAGCGTTGTTGAAATGCGGGTGGGGTTATGATGGGTTTGATTCAGATGGTACCAGGGGAGAGATGTGCGCAATGGTCGAAGTAGCGTTTCGAGAGGGAGGGGGTAGAGTGGGAGGTGGGCCGATGGCTTAAAAGGAGAGTTCCTCTGAATATTCTTCAGTTGACTTCGAGTTCTCCAAGCCAACACCACCAGCACCAGCAGCAGTTTCTCGTCCAAGTTCCATATCTTCAATTCTAATTGGTGAGTACTCTATCTTATATTCATTATTTTGTTTAATTTTTTTTTTCAATGTACAGCGATGGCTCCAGCTCCACCGGCGACCAACCTGTTGATGTTCGCAGCATTGACCAATGTCCTGGTCGACGAAAATAGGCCTCAAGGACCATCTCCGCCGCCTTCACCAGGACCATATCACTCGGACATCAACGAAGCGGACTTCACCAACGCCCTGGAGAGCCTTAAGGAGGACATGGAGATCCCTGAGCCGTTGACGCCGATGGTTTCACAGGAGCAAGGTGGGAGTGAACTTAAGCGACAAAGCGATTCCGTTGACGATGTTGCTCCCAAACAGAAACGTAAAATGAGGGCAAAATCGTCAATGATATGTAAGCCGATTGAGATTGTGGATAGCGAGGATGAGTTCGAGCCGACACCACCACGACCAAGTGGTAGCGGCGTGAAATCGTCATCGCGGAAGCAATCGGGCAAAAGCAGTAGGGTTGGTGCTATTTCCGCATATCGGAAGAGATGCGATCAAACCAACCCGTATCAAGCAGGATGGCCATCATCCTCAAGAGCTGCGGTCCCTGTTGTGACTCCTGTTGCAACTGTAGTGGCACCTATTGAACGTATTCAAGAGGTTGCACCTATAGTTGTAACCGTGGAGCCGACAGTCGTCGACTTACCGCGAGTCGCAGAAGTTGTACCACCACGTGCTGTTGTGCAAATCATCAGCGTTGATGTCGTACCACCAGCGCCCGCTGTACCTCCACCAGCCCCTATCGTGGAGGTAGTTGCCATCATCGATCCCGTCGCCGACGTCGCCTTGGAGGCCATCGCTCCCACGTTGGAAACGGATGTGGACCAGCTGATGGGTGTGATAGCCGAGGCTCAGCGCGACTTCCAGCTGAGCCAAGTAGCGCGGGCGGAAATTGCCCGTCAGCTGGCTGAGCTGACTGAGCGTGACCGTCAGGAAGCCATCCTGGAGGCCGAACGCTTCACCAGGTTGGAGACGGCCAGAGCTCAGGTGACGGCATTGACGGAGAGGATGATGGCAACCCTCCAACGACTTAGAAATAGTTAGATGTAAGATATTTTTTATAGGTTAAGTTATTTGTAAGTGTTGTAAAAATTAATTTAAATATAAGTTGCATGTGTAGAATTAGTTATTGTTAATAAAAAAAAGATCAAGTGACAAAGGAGTGTACATTAAATTTGTTGGGTGGTACACATTGGGCAATGCGATGTTGGGGCATTGCCTATCACTTTATCTCAATTGTATTTTAATTCAAGTTGTATATATTAAATTAGGTGTTAGTAATAAAAAAAGAATAAGTGAAAAAAAAGGAGTGTACATTCAATTTGTTGGTAGGTACACATTGTGCAATGTGTGGTTGGGGCATTGTTCATCACTTTATTCTAATTATTGTCTTTCATACTTATGTTGATCAATGAGTATGTAAATAATCTTTGACTCTATTTATTATTTTAACCCTTTGATAAAATATCATATTGTGTATTTCTCCTATCACACACTTTTCAAAGCCCCACCCTTCTCTCCCACCCTTCTCTCCCACCCTTCTTTCCCACCCTTCTCTCCCACCTTTCTCTTCCTCTGAACTACTATAAATTCAATGCCAGCTCATATTATAGTATCAGTCTTCCAAGATGTCTTTCCCAGACTCCACCTCATCTCCGAGACGCATCTGGGCATTTGAAGATGATGAAGTTCTGGATTTTCTTCCTCTCCAGGAGAATGTCGTGTACGAGGGGGAAAGGGGTCACTGGTATAGACCTTCCAGAGGCCCTATCCAAGTAAATGAGGTGAGCGACTCCACGGATATTTGGGATTATCCATCGCCGTCATCGCCATCATCAGAGGATGAGATGGACGTTCAACCGCTTTACTGGGAGGACCTGTTTTCATCCGATTCATCGGAGGATGAAGCGGTGGTCGACCACCAGGAGGAGGTCGTGCATTACGGCATCGAGGACTTGCACCTGCTGGTGGACGAAGACCCTGAGGAGGAGGTCGTGCATGTCGGCATCGAGGACCTGCACGTCCTGGTGGACGAAGACTCTGAAGAGGAGGTCCACATGTTGGTGGACGATGACTCTGACGATGACACCATCATCGTGGTGTCATCAGACGATGACGATGTCATCTAAGCCCATTCCGTGGTCGTCGCGCATAAATATGCGGGATGACACCCAGCTCTCCGGAGCACCCCAACGGCCCTTTTCAGGGCCACAAAAAGAACACACACACACATTTTCACCACTTAATGGTAGAAATGTACAAGGTCGTGGTGGGGGAAACGGAACCGGCGGTACACACCTACTGTGCTAGAATCCGCTGAGTACTACTACTTAGATTTCAAAAAGTGTTTGAAAAAATTTTTCCAATCATTTTTCCAGTATAATTGAATATTTCAAACCTTTTATCTGGTATGAAATTTTCTAATAAAACTAACTATTTCGTTAATATGAAACAATTCAGAAATTCCACCCACCGCTACGCCAATGCTCTAACAAAATGGATGTGACTGTCCATACTCTCACAGCTGTGTTGGAGTATTTGCCACCAGATGGAACTGGTCTTCAGTTTTCAAACGTTAAAATGAACACTCGTATCAGTGTTGCGGTATTTGGCACCAGATGGTAATAGTCTTCAGTTTTCAATATTAAAATATTGGATGTCTAACGTAATGCTAGTTGTATACATCTTGGCGAATGATATAAAGGCTAGAAGATATTTTGGACTTTTATTGGCAACCATAATAGACCAATGTGTTAGTTTGTGTGGAGGCCCACGGAATCGACTTCCTATTATAATGGTTGGGAGGTGAATAATAGGAAGTCTATTCCGTGTTTTTTTTAATTTGATGACCTTTGACCTTGAGTGCATCTTGAATATGAAATTATCCTTCACAAAGCACTCAATAGCAGGTAGTAGTAACATCCGATAACGTGAAATCCATAGGCGTCACTGAATATTTATTTAAATTTTTTTGAATGTTTTATATTCGCGTTAGGAAGAGTTTTATCAAAAAATTGCATACTAGATAAATGATTGGAAATGTTAAATTCTATAGGAAAAAATATTTGAAAATAATTTTTAGAGTGTTTTTGAAAATAATTATTGGAATTTCTGAAATATTTCATATAACCGAAATGGTGAGTTCTATCAGAAAATTTCATACCACATAAAAAGTTTGAAATGTTGAATTCTACTGGAAAAATGATTGAAAAAAAATTTTCAATCACTTTTTGAAATCTTAGTAGTAGTACTCGGCGGATTCTAACACAGTAGATGTGTACCACCATTTCCATCACATATCCCCACTCCGATCACTATAAATACGGTAACAACCTACTCAAAGTATCATTCAACAATTCAACATGTCTTCAGCAACAGCACAGGAGATCCCAACTACCACAGCGCCACCGCGGCACTCAGCAGAAGAGCATGGGTCCGATGATGACAATGATATCGGAGATGCTACAGAGTTTAACCGTGTGTGGGCGGAGACGAAGGAGCGGGCTAGGGCATTCTATGCTAGGAATGTTGGCAATGTCGGTGAAGACTCAAGCTAATCAGTCTTCACCCAATTCCCCTTGGCTCTTTGGAGCAAAACAGCCTTTTTCAAGGCTACAAAAAAGAACTCACACTTTCTATTGGGAATCATATTCGTCACTATAATTATATGCAATACGTAGGTGTAAATCAGAACTATGACTCACTTTGATCATTTAGTTCTAAATCACACTTTCGCATTATGTTACGAAATGATTTCCATATTTATAGTTAATTGGGCAAAGCTTATGTAGGTGACATAGAACTATATACACATCTGGAGAAGACATCGGTTGGAAGAATACTGTGTGTTCTCAACACTTCCCATTACTATGAAATTTGTAGAGTTAACTCATGGGATATTCACCCCCTCTCCTTTAACGGTGGTTTGTTGTCATGTTCATGTGCGCATGTACCATGCGACTTGATTGTATAAAACGTGAAGTCGCATCAACATCAGCACCATTTCTATCCACATCCCATTGATATCACACATTCCTCCGAGCTAAATAATCATGAACTCACTACCAAATTTATCTGTTGAAGAAGGTGCAACAAATGGTGAGTTTGGTTTTGAAAATATTCCGGTATATCACTTGTCATCCCAAGATTCCACCGATGACTTCAACTTCGAAGCTTATCTAAAGATGACAGATAAACCGGAATCTTCAGAATGTGCTGATCCAACCCTTTCACAGCTGTCACTACCCGAATGCCCTCCACTCCTCTCTCCTCTTAGTGTGGATCATAAACCGAAACAATCTAAGAGGAAGGGTACATCTACTGTTTCTAAACCCAAGAAAATAACTAAGGGTGTACGGAAACCCCGTAAGAAGAAGGTAGATGACACCTTAAAGAAAGTGATGGGTGATTTGGGAAATGTATCGCTTCATTCTTTCGGTCCACTGCAGTGCTGTGGGGACATGTTGAAGAAAGCCAAATGCCGCATCGTAAAAGCGAAGGCCACCATCGTCAAATGCGATGACGATATTCAAAGTAGCAGCATAGACGAGGTGGCTCTTCAGGAGCTCGATGCAAAGATTGCATCAACAAAGGTTGAACTGATCAAAATGTGTGAAGATGCAGATAAACTCCGTAACAAAATCACACAGAATAATGAGTTCACCCATTGTTTGAAAGTGCAAGCTGAGATGGAGCTTCAGGAGTCCACTAAACTTTTCGATACGGCAGCATCTGTACGTGATAAGTGGAGAAAAGAGTTTGATCACGCTTTTCAATATGATACTGATTAGCTCTGAGGATAATGGAATGTCATCAATGTTGTGAGTTGAAAATATATAAGCGGGAATGGGGTATGCATTTAAATTGGTTTGGCATACACAGAACGTTGCGATTGGCTGGGGCAACGTTTACCGCTACAATATTTTTTCAATTCAGTCTACTTGAAATGAAAACTCAAAATCAATTTCACCACTTTATTAAAGTTAATACATATTTAAACCATGTCACGTTTATCAATCCATGAATTGTGTTCAATGGGAAGACCTAACCACTTCACATATAGTTTATCTTTTTTACTCTTCAGCACCTTCTCGACGAGATAAATGTCAGGATTTTCCGTTTTCAATAACTCTTCTTCATAAAAACATCCTCTAATCGGTTGGCCATCCATATCTTCAATTATATACGTTGTGGGATATGTCCTATTGATTTTAATGATTTTGAATAATTCAGTTGTGAAATTTGCAGTATATCCTTTTTCGAAAATATTTTTGTACTTGCTTATACGAACAATGTCATTCATTCGGAATTTGGGCAGTTTTTGTTTTCCTCGAATGACTTTGGCAACTTTAAATTTCAGTTTTGTTGTTGGTGTAACATTGATTGGTTCTATACCAGTTGTACGATGCACTTTATGGTTATATTTTCTTGTTATAATAGGAAGAATGTCTAACCACTTGTTGTGTCCCATCGCTGAAAATTCCCTATAAAGCCACGTCTTTATTGTTCGAATTACTCTTTCTGCTATGGCCGCCTTCATTGTGCTGAATGTTGAATAATGATTGATTTTATATTTACCCATTAGAGATGAGAAAGTATTGTTGAAAAACTCTTTTCCCTGATCGCTTTGTAGATGTTTCGGAGAATAGTCGGCTTCTTTCAGCACATCTTCCATTGCATCAGTTACAGCACTACCTGTTTTATTTTTGATCGGTTTTGTCCATAGATATTTTGAGTAGCAATCAATTACTACAAGGACATATCTATATCCTTTATTATGTTTAGCATAGGGTTGTAATTCGGCAAGATCAATTTGCCATAGATCTGCAAAACCTTTGAGGGTGGTGGTTCTTCTGGTGAAATTACGTCTTGCCGGTGTATGTAATTCATTGACAACTTGTCGTTTGAGATCACTTATTCCATTGTCCATCCTCTCACAATGACTGCTTCACTTTGTTTCCGTGTACAAAATGATCATTTTCTTGAATGTTTCAATATATTATACTTTCCTCACGTAATTCTTCAATTATTGAAATTATTTCATTGTCGTGTCCAGTATGTCCAGCTGATTTCGAGGATATCAATAGTCGTAAACGAGCGACTAACTCTTTTGGTGAATTCCAGTATACATAATTCGCAGGTTTGGGATCATACCTTTTTTGTATCCGATTAATCCCTGCACCTTTTTTTGTTCTACTTCTCGTTGTTAGATAATGTGATAAGTTTAGTACTGGTTTAATAACTTCACGGAATTTTTTTGATTTCGTATGTTTGAAACCATTCCTCAGTTGATGTTGTTTGTATGGTGCATTCGTGACTCTCAATATTTTAGCATATGTATGAAGAATTCCATCATCACTGACTTCAGGTGGGTTTTTTAAAAAAATCATATTATATAACTCCGGACTACTTGGGAATTCATGTTTTTTTGTTTTATTGGCATTCCAAAATAAAATATTTCCACCACTGAAATTTACATTGAGACTTCCCATTTTGAGTTTTCCCGTAGCAGGATCTGAACGGATACCAAATATTGTGTCATAGTCACCATTGTTTGTTTTGACATTTTCCAAATGCATCTTCAAAATATCTTCAATATTGCCTTCAGAAAGGGAGGAATAGTCCGAGTTACTTATTCGAGATGATGATGGTGTTTCGAATATAGACGTTTCACCGAATTCTTTGATGGTGTCACTGTCAGCAGACGAGGTGTCACTACCAAATTGATTCTTTCCCATAGGAGTACTCCTAACTAGAGTAGAGTGTGAGTTCACTTGCTTCGTCATTGATTGTCGTAGTGGTGGTGGTAGTTGTTTCGTTGCAGCAGCTGAAGATAGAACGTTCAATGGCTTCATTAGGGGATCGTAGAATTTTTCAAGTGCTATTCGATTTTCAATAAGTCCACTCTTGATAGAGTTAAATTTCTGGCGTACAGCTTCTGTTGTCTCAACTAGTTGACGTTTCAAATTCAATGCATTGTTTTTATCATCAACAACTGAATCGTTCTTCATTTTGTTCTACAAGAGAGATTACACCACTGAAGTAACCTGTGTGCAATCCAACGATCGATTGAATGTGGATTGCAGTGTCATGGATATATAAAACTATCAAATCCCATGCGATATCTACCTTCGTGCATTTTTCTATCTTTATCAATGACCATAAATCCATATTGATCCTCCCAACATTTAACACACATCAGTTGAAATTGTTTGAATGTTACGTCGGGTGACACGTGATCGGAATAAATATGGTGTAGATTCGTTTCATCTTGTTTGAACATTACGATAAAGTTGGTATTATCTCGCACTAACTGTTTGGGCACTCGTGAATATGTTTGAGCAAGATAAAAACAGTCAACATCTTTATGGCGTCCCATACAGAAATATGATCTTATAATGTCCTGTTTTTCACATATTACATCATCGAAAATGAAAACAGAATTTGGTTTGGCATCGGACGGTTCCACTATTTCTGCATTATTACTGAACGTAAAAAAACCCAACCCCTTTATAGGTTCCAATACATTCCGTAGGAATTGATATTTGGGTTGATTGAGTGATTTCGAATAGAGATAAACGTTTGTGAATCGCAGTCCTTGTGGATGTGTTAAGAGAGAGATCATGGCATTCGTCTTTCCACAATTCGACGGTCCGATAATGAGTCCTCGAACAGATGATGGAAGTAGCGGACCATGCCGCAACACTTTCTGTCCATTCAATCCACAACCGAATTTTTCATCTAAATTATCTACAGCAAACTTTTCTTTCTGCTTCACAATGCGCATCGTACCGTGGTTGGAGACTATGTAAGCGATGATATGTTGTGAACGTTTCATTTAAATGAGTACCATCAAACGAAACGGATGTGTTCGTGGTAGATGCAGAAAAAACGGTCGTGGATTCGTTAATAATTTGATAAACAAACTTCCGTTCGAATTACATTTACCTGGAGGATATCAGTACTGTGGACCTGGTACAAAATTGGAAAAACGTTTAGCCCGCAAAGATCCTGGAATCAATAAATTGGATATTGCATGCAAACAACACGATATTCAATATTTGAATCATCTTACTGATCTCACAGCGAGACATACGGCAGACAAAGAACTCGAATACGCAGCTTGGAATAGGGTTAAATCGAAAGACGCTGGTATTAAGGAAAGAGCAGCTGCCCTACTCGTTACCAACATTATGAAAGCAAAGAGACGTTTTGGTATGGGTTGTAGTACTACTATGAAGGGAAAGAAGAGGAAGCAACCGAAGAAAAAGAAAAATAAACTCAGAAAAATCGCCTTCGGTTCTGGGGTGGTTCATAAAGTGCGGAATGTATTGAAAACAGCTGGGGGTGAGCAATTTGTTACGAATAATAGGAAAAAAGCTACCGTAGTGGCATTGCATGCGGCACGTAAATACCTCAAAGCTGCCGGTGGGAAGAAAACAATCCGCACACCCCGCATAATTCCAATTCCTAAGGTTGGGGGGATTCTACCTTTGATACCAATTTTTGCAGGATTGTCCGCGCTAGGAAGTTTAGCGGGTGCTGTTGCAGGCATCACCAGAGCTGTGAATGCAGCAAAAGCAAGCAGAACAGCCCTGATCGAAGCGAATCGTCATAATAAGAAGATGGAAAGTGTGGCATTGGGTAAAAGTGGTAGTGGTATATACCTTAAACCATACCGTAAAGGACTCGGACTATACTTGAAACCATACAATCCAAAAAACTAATTGATTCCCTACCTCGAAGACCTCTCACCGACATCGATCTCAATTATTATGCCAAGAAAATGAAAATTCCATACTTTCGCGGTATTTTCATGCGTGATACATTACCCACTAGAGGTCCACGAAACTACGAGACCGCTATTGTCAATTTAGATGGAATAAGAGGATCGGGAACACATTGGGTGGCATACGGCAAATGTGGGAAAGACATTGCATACTTTGATAGTTTTGGAGATCTACCCCCACCAATAGAGTTGATTCAATACTTTCAGAAATGTCCGAAAGTGAAAATTATATATAACTATGATCGCCAGCAGAAGTTCAACACAGTTTTCTGCGGTCATTTGTGCCTGAAGTTTCTCTCTGAATCATTATAAAATGGATACAACTCCAGCAATGACGCGAGAGGCTATTAAGGGAATGGGATTTTCACTCAAGATGTATTCAAAATATCGCACTTTGACAAAAATGGATCGAGTGATGCTTGCAACTATGCCGAAGGAAGTGATGCTTGCATGTGCTGCACATGAGATTGCTCATGTTTGGGAAAAGTTACCCAAAAGTCTACAAGATGATGTCGACATAATGAAATATAGATATTGCAATGAACACCACAATCTTGACGGTGACAGCATTCCAGATTCTGATGTGAATGATGGTCCTACACCTCGAAAAATATTCTGCTGTTATTGCAATATAAACGATATGAATATTGGTGCTAATAAAAATGAACTGGATATTGATGAACCATCTCCGAAAAAGCGTAGGTTGTCTCAAGTGTGTTGTAGACAACAATAAATTGAAGTGATATTCATAAAATGTATCAGTCATGTCACGGAAGTTCGAACTACAAGCTGTCGGGACGAGTGTCTTGAGTGCAGACTTTTTCCCACCCATTGAATTGGATAGAAACAGTCGTTATGGATTGGGACTTTCAGGATTCTATGGATGCAACACAATCAATAATATAACTGAAAAAAACAATGTAATCAGTTTTAGAATCAGTGCTGACAGTTCACCAATACTTCAGAAATACACAATTGAAATTCCATGTGGTGCATATGAAATAGATGAGATCAATGCAGTTATTCAGAAACATATCATGTTTAGATTATTTTCTGGTAATAATCAAAACGATACCAATGCAGATGATATATTCTACCTACATGCCAATAATAATACTTTCAAATGTGAGATGCGATCAAAATTTGAAATTGATCTTACCCATCCGAATTCCATAGCAAAGATGATGGGTTTCAATTTTGATAGATTTCAACCGAATCAGATACATGAATCCTCACTACCGATAAACGTAACAACTGTGAGACTCATCCGCTTAGATTGCAACATTATATCTGGTTCATACATAAATAATGAAGAATCACATATTCTTTTTTCATTCGATATCGATGTGGAGCCTGGATTCAATCTCACGAAAGAACCACACAAGATTATATATATGCCAGTCAGTCCAGAAGGTCGTCAGTTGATTCACAACATCACAGTGCGTATTTTGGATCACAAAAACAATATTATTGATTTTGGAAGTACAGAAGAGATTGTTATTATTTTGGAATTGACGAAAATCTAATAACTATTATGGGTTTTTGTTATAATAGACAGAATCGTGGAGGATTTCAAATCATTCCACAAACCGCTAAAAAGGAAGGTTCGACTAGAAAAAGGCTCATTCCAAAAGTGTACGCTAAACAGTTAGCACACCACGCTCTGTCAGTGAGAGATTTCAAATTTTTGAAATCTATTGGACTGAAAGTAAGGAAAAATGGTGCTCGAAACAAATAGTGAAAAATTGAATATATTCGATGAGCCGATGATCGATCATTCCCTCACGAGTTTACATGAGCACACATACAAACCATATGGATCACCATTGTTTAGGAATTCAGATGAAATCCGAATCGCAATCAATAATCAAGACGTTATACTCGACATTACTGAGAGTTTCATTTATATAGAGGGTAAATTCACACCTAGGGATGAAACGCAATCATGTTATCTCTCGAACAATGCAATCGCTTTCCTTTTTGATGAAATTCGCTACGAAATGGGTGGTGAACATGTTGCTGTCGTCAGGAAGCCGGGGATAACATCTACTATGAAGAATATGATTTCATTTGGACAATCACATGCCAACACATTATTAACAACTGGATGGGGACTTTCGGAAACGAAACAGGATATCTTGGACACAACCAGTCATGTATTTAGTGGTAAATTACCACTGAAATATGTGATGGGTTTCGCTGAAGATTATAACAAAAGTATCTTGAATGCCAAACAAGAAATAATTTTAATAATCGCTCGATCCTTCAAGAACTCATATATTGGTGCGGTTGATGCTGATTTGGAAATCAATAAAATTGAGTGGAAAATAAGACATATAGTGCCAGAAGATAAACACAAGCTAAAACTTTTGAATAGAATCAACAAAAATGGTCTGAATGCTAAAATCAAGTTGGCTTATCGCATGTGGGATCTCTATGAACTTCCATCACTACGTGGCACATCTTCAGATATATGGGCTATCAAGACAACCAATGCACTTGAAACACCTCGTTATATCATCATTGGGTTCCAAAGTAACACCACTTGGGAAGATAGGACAAAGGATATCACTAAATTTACAACTGCTGATATCAATAACATTCGAGTGTACTTGAACTCTGAAGTATACCCATATGAACGTTGGAATTTGGATTTCGATAAAAAACTCGATACTTCAGCTTATTATGCCTATGAGAATTTTCAAAGAAGTTATTATGATAAAGATATGAGTGAACCTCTCATGGACATTGGGCAATTTCGACAAAATCCACTATTCATCATCGATTGTTCACATCAGCCGACTGCCACAAAATCATCAACGATTGATATTAAGCTCGAGTTTGAAACCAGGAAAGCCAACTTCCCGGCCAACACCAAAGTATATGCACTCATTCTGCATGATACGTTTTTGAAATACAATGCATTGGATGGTTCAGTTCTCAGCAGATATTGAAGAAACACACACACATATTATGTATTTTTAATTTTTCTCATTTGTATTAATTTCTTTTTCATTTATTTATGTAAAAGAGGAATAGGTAAATAAAACATGACTAAATAATATTACGTTTTTTATTCAAATATCGCTAGCTTACAATTCAATTAGTTTTAGGTATATGCAAACAATCTAAAATTATGTCTCCTTCTTCATCACTATCTTCTTGGCCGTCTTCGATTTCTTCATCGCTATGATCATCCAATTGGTACTTTTGGATGATCCCTTCAGGTAGATATGGTAAGAGGCGATAAATAAATCTTCTCAACTCGCACGCAATCATACTATTGCAGAGTTGATCTAAATCCAAAGCACCATCTGAATATTGTTCGCAAAGATTCGCACCCCTCTTGTAGTTCTCGTAGTCTCGCAAGCAGTATTCAATTTGCTCTTCATCATAGCACACGCCCAAGTCGTAATTGGTGGCATGGTGAGCGTCCTCACCTAAAGCATCCAGTTCTGATGACAACCTTTCAACGGCTGAAGAGATATCTGTGGCTTTGGTCCAGTATTGGCTGGCATATTGCATCCACATCTTTCAAGAATGAAGCTATAATCAAGAGAAATTATTGAAATAACTATGCTACAAAAATAATTAGTATTACTCACATTAGACTTTTGATTATGTCTCTACCGAAGAGTGTGTTTAACAATGTATGAAAAGTTTTATATTTTCCTTACAATTATCACCTATAATATAAAGAATCAGAATTAGCCTATGACAAGTGGAAATTATATATTACTATTATTCAGTGAGATCAAATTTGACCAATGATCTCGTTTTCATGCCAACAATAGTCTGTTGACTTTGACCCAAATATGCTATCGTATATTTACCACCAGAAGAATTGATATAAGTAACATCAGCATCCGTTAATTGTGCTGAAACACGTTTTGGTAGCCATGTTTTGAACACTGTATCATTACTCACATCCACCAATGTTAATAGGATTGATTTACCAAACCGAGTAGAACAAAATGATATAGTCTTAATTGGGAAAGCTTCATTCAGTGGCAAAGATGATATTACTCTTTGCTCTAACACTTCCATCTCTTCTTTAATTATAGAATTGAGCTTTTGTAAATCCACCTTTGGAACTGACATGATGAAAATATATAAGGAAAATATAAATAATTTTCAATAGAAAAACACACTCACTGATCTCTCTCTCTCTCTGTGTGTAGGCACTGAATAACTTCACTACTCTTGCTGACTACTCAACTGCTAGGTATACAACTTCTGATTTCATATCACCATACCCACTTCTTTTATAATAGATAGTGAAGCACCCCCACCACAGACTCATGCACCGCGTGTGTGTTGCAAAGACCCCACCATGCGCGAGTTTGCATCGCATCGATAGAGGACGGAGAGTAAATAGTAGTCGCTACATCGCCACAGCGTATGGGTGTGTGACGTCAGCGGACCCACCGTGTCGGGAGCGAGGGCCTGACACACATCAGTGGATCGTCGTGTGCATAGCGCTGACGTCACGCGACCTCTCCCCCCACCACCGTCGCAAGGTATACATCACGGGAGATAAATCAGAGCTCACATATCGGGCTGGATCTCCGTGGTGTGCGGACATGTACCGTCTCCATACTTCGGTATAGATTTTCATGTGCACTCTACAAGGATCATACACAGTCCCTGAGTAGGTAGACATGAAGGTCATGCAAGACATGGAGGAAAAAAAAATATGTGTACTTACAAAAAGTACTTGTCCGTGTATGAAAAAAATTCCAAGTCATCTCAAGGTCAAACACAAACCCTGAACACCTCTCCCAACAATATAAATCAAGGTCAAACACAAAATTTCAAAGGCATCTCTAGGGCATGCCAAGGTCATAGACCTACACAAAGGTACCTATGCACCAAGGTCATCCCTGAAGGTCACCACAAGGTCAACGATGACGTCATAGTGGAGGGGGGAGGCCCAGAACCGGCTCAAATCTCCTACTTAAGTTTACTACAACATCATGTAACTAATATGTTTTATATTTGAAATTTATTAAATGTAATATTGTAATTCAGTTAATTTTATTCTACTTCCATGAAACTATCAATTTCCACATGAAAACGAGGGACTAAGGAAGACGTCATTTATTGGTCATTTGACTGACGTCTATCAATGGTCTTATAGGTCTTCAAGTTGACGTCATTTATAGTCTTCTTTTCAGACGTCAGAATGACGTCCTGCTGATGACGTCCTATGGCTGTGACATTTTGACGTCTTTTCAGAGTCTCGGAGACGTCACTTTCTGACGTCAGTCGGTCAATTATTTGACCAAATTTGGACGTCATTTTGACGTCACCGTGCTACCTGGGATCAGTTGCCAGAAACCAAACGGACCTTATAACGCATATGTTCGGTATTTTTTACAACGAAGGCAGACAAAAAACCTAGAGACTTAAAGTTGATCACGCAAGAAGATAAGAACCTGGAAGAAATGAAACTAAAAATTCTCCATCTTAATGCCCAAAGCCTAACAAAAAAGATGAATAAATTTGACGTTCTTCTCGACGAAGAAAAGCCCGACATAGTCAGTGTAGTTGAGCACTGGTGCAACAAGGATAACATACAGTTCATGTCAACTCCCGGATACACAGCAGTAACATACAGTTCATTTATTTTATCTTTACCCGTGCGTAAATTGTAATGCATATGAAATAAGTCGAGAAATTTTAGTGAAAACAAAGGCTGAGTCAAGTCTCCGGTCTGACCAATATGATTAGACCAGCGCGGTCATTTGGTTGACTTGACGACCTAATTAGAACTGTATGTAATGTGACCAATATTTTCAATCATCTGATCGGTCCGACTCATCGTCATACTTCATACTGAACGCGCGTGCCTTGTCCGACTGGTGACTTGACACAGCCAGTCTAAATGTAAAACGACGTAGCTGATATCCCGATAAAAATTACAACGTGTAGATAATGAGATAAGATAATGAATTATTAAATTAACTAAATTAACATTTTCAAATTCATGGAAATGGAATTAGAAATTAAATGGAAATGGAATAGAATTAGGTAAGGTTTTTCCACCCTCTGAATTACTGTTGTGTGAATATCCCGGTAATACGGAATTACAGTCACATATATCAATTGTGGGGTTAGAAATTTAAAAGATTATTTGTGAAAAAAAACACATTGTATTGTACTTACTTTGAAATTAATGATTGTAAGAGACGTTTAGTTTTGAAAAAAACTGTTTTTATAATGTGTCTGACTGCAAAACGAAGTAAATGTGGTGACAAACAATCCCCAATGACAGAAAATAATGACGTGATTGATGGTACTGCTCTAGTCAATACACTATTAGGCAAGTTTAGTTGAAATGTAAAAACACTGTCAGCTTTATGGCTATCTCTTTTCACTGTTTTGAGTTTCAATGGATCATCACAATACCATAATTCTTTGCTTAGAAGACAAATGTCAACGAGTTTTGATTCGCTCATAGCGGTTGATAGACAGAGATGTTACATAGAGGGAGTGTTATTTCTTAGTCATAAATTGATGACGCATGGGTAAAGATAAAATAATTCAACTGTATTTCTGTCGCACAAACCATATCCATGGAGGTAGTGTAATATATGTTAGAAACATCTGGAACGTTCATGTCCTCGACCTCTCTTCGTTTTCTGAAGAGATGATTTGTGAATGTAGTGGACTAAAGGTCAAATTGGATGGCAAAAGTGTTTGTGTCTCAAGTGTCTACCGGCCACCAAATGACAATAATTTTCATTCATTCCTTACGAAATTATATCCACTTCTTGAATATGTAAGTGCACATGATCTTATATTTTTTTGTGGCGATCTGAACGTCGACTATCTCATTGATTATGCCCATAATCAATTATTATTCGATCTACTCTCGGGATATAACTTGAAAGTGAGTTCTACGTCGCCTACGAGAGTATTTACGAACAAAACCAACGTCAAATCGTCTACAAAAGTTGATTATATTTTAACTAATATTGATTCTGCAAATTTGAAGGCAAAAGTTTTTGAGTGTAATTTTAGTGATCACCAAGTTTTATCTTTGATCTATCAGCACTCTCTCAATAACCAGTAACATTAAATCCAATAATCTTTACAGATGCTTATCCGAATATAATATAGAAAAATTCGCATCCTCTATGTACGACACTGACTTCAGTGATATATATCTTGAGGATGACATTGACTCTGCTTTTGAATCTCTCTCTATATTTGTTCATACTCTAGATGAATGCTGCCCACTAAAATGCAGCAACAAAAATTTTTTGCGAAAATCACCCAGCTGGATCACACCCACTATCAGGAAAGCTAGTCAGCAATTAAAAGACTTATTTTGGCTTAGTAAAAATGTTGGAAACGAAAAACGGTATAGTAAATCAAGACATTGGTAGGACTGGAAAACACAAAAATATACACTTGAATGTGGACAGTAAGTTATATACAACTCCGGCAGATGTTGCAACTATATTTGGGGATTATTTCGCTAACATCACCGCTGAGAGCCTACAATGTCACTTTGGTGATTCAATGTCAAAAACTTGTACTGTCTCTACAATGGTTGGAAATACATTTTTCTTCAACCCCGTAACTCCTGAGGAAGTCATAACAGTTATCAAAGATTTGAAAAATAAAAATAGCACAGGAGTTGACAACATTTCAACAAAACTCCTAAAATCTGTTAGCACTGCTATAGTTGAACATCTGGCATATTTGATCAACTTTTCAATAACTTCAGGTAAATTTCCCTCTATTTTGAAATTAGCAACTATCATTCCTGTTCATAAGAAAAATGACCCTGAGAACATAGCCAACTATAGACCGATTTCAATCTTGAGTGTATTTTTAAAACATATTGAGAAAGTAGTCTACAATAGAGTATGCAATTTCCTATCTAGATTTCAAATACTCACCGAATGCCAGCACGGCTTTCGAACAGGCAAATCTACCCAATCGGCAGCATGTAGCCTAATTGAGAGTATTTATATCAATATGGATAAAGGTAGACACGTTGCAGGGCTCTTTTTTGATTTGTCCCGCGCTTTCGACTCCATTAATTTGGACTTTATTAAAAGTAAAATGTATAACTTGGGATTCAGAGGAGTATTTCTAGATTGGGTGTGTGATTATCTTCATCACAGACAAATGCTCGTTAAAGTGGAGAACAATTTTTCAAACAAGCATTTCTTGAACAAAGGTGTCCCGCAGGGTTCAGTGTTAGGGCCATTAATATTTTTATTATTCGTCAACGATATGCCCCAACACATCGATACCGAACTGTTGGCTTTATTTGCAGACGATACTTCATTAGTGGTTACAGGTCGTAATCCTGAAGAATTAGTATTATCCACTAAACAGATTATAGAATGTTTCGATAGATGGTGTCAGCAAAATCGCTTGATTTCGAATGTCTCCATGACAGAGTGTATATATTTTTCTTTCCAGTATACCACGAACTTATTATAATTTGATCTATATGGAACAAATATGGTGTCTACTCGGAGCACAAAATTTTTGGGTATACAATTTGATCAAAACTTACGTTTTACCAATCACATCGACATAGTCAGTAAAAAGTTTGAATGAATCTAGATTTGCAATATCACGCATACAGTCGTCAATGCCAACTGAGTCTTTGTTGACGGTGTATTATAGTCTTAAGTGAAAATTTTTCAGCTGTGTGCACGTTCCGATATAATTGAATGAAGAAAATGTTTGTATTTCGTGCACAAATTTATTCATAAAATCATAGCAAAGCGCTTTCGACTATAAAGTCATCATCAGTGCGTACCTGTAAGTAAGTGAAATTGATTTGAATTTAAGAAAAAAATTTTGATAATGAGAATTTTGAAAATTGAAAAATTACTTACTCGTCAGGTGTACAAGAGCCAGACCATAAAAATATCATGTGTCCAGAGGACCATGTACAATTTAAAAACGGGACATCATATGAATAACATTTTAAAAAAGTCCTTATTCCAGGATTAACCTGGATAAAAGTTTCAACAGGCAGAGTAACAAATGTCTGTTGGAACTTAGTCTACTGTTAAACTAAATGAAGGAAATTGAATTGTATCAAAAGTTGACAATGACAATGACGTTTGGCTTAGAACATTAACTTCTAGAAACACTGTTCTGTGTTTTGGAAATTGATAAATGACCAATTATTCAAATTGATCTTTAATGCTATTTATAGTTCTGTTAATCCAAACCTAAGGAAATGTGACAAACCGGGAAAAAAGTCTAATGAGAACCTTAACCCGATGTACACAGAACCAGGTCAAATAAACAGTCTCTCGGGAATTTGTGAAACCAATTCTATGCTCAGGATCATGGGACAGGTCTAATGAGAACCTTCACACATCACACTACCTTTTTGACGCTTTGGGAAGTGTGAAGGTTCTCATTAGACCTGTCCCATTATCCTGAGCATAGAATTGGTTTCACAAATTCCCGAGAGACTGTTTATTTGACCTGGTTCTGTGCACATCGGGTTGAGGTTCTCATTAGACTGTTTTCCCGGTTTGTCACATTTCCTTAGGTTTGGATTAACAGAACTATGAATAGCATTGAAGATCAATTTGAATAATTGGTCATTTATCAATTTTCAAAACACAGAACAGTGTTTCTAGAAGTTAATGTTCTAAGCCAAACGTCATTGTCATTGTCAACTTTTGACACAATTCAATTTCATTCATTTAGTTTAACAGTAGACTAAGCTCCAACAGACATGTGTTACTCTGACTGTTGAAACTTTTATCCAGGTCAATCTGGAATAAGGACTTTTTTAAATGTTATTCATATGATGTCCCGTTTTTAAATTTTACATGGTCCTCTGGACACATGATATTTTTATGGTCTGGCTCTTGTACACCTGACGGGTAAGTAATTTTTCAATTTTCAAAATTCTCATTATCAATTTTTTTTTCTTATATTGAATTCAATTTCACTTACTTACAGGTACTTACGCACTGATGATGACTTTATAGTCGAAAGCGCTTTGCTATGATTTTATAAATAAATTTCTGCACGAAATACAAACATTTTCTTCATTCAATTATTATAGTCTTGTCTACAGTCACATGTCCTATAATGTCATTCTATGGGGAAATGCAGTAAACAGTGAAAGAATTTTCACATCACAAAAAAGAATAATTTGCAATATGTTCAAATTACCTCCACATGAGTCGTGTAGGCCATACTTTATATTTTACAAAATTCTAACCTTCCCATGCCTGTATATATTGGAATGCCTAATGCACATAAAGGAAAATTACTCCAAACTCAAAACAAATTCACATTACTACAATTATCCCACTGGGAATGGAAATCTTCTTTATATCCCGAATCATAACACAACAAAATTTGAACTATCCCCCACTTACCAGGGCATAATATTTTATAACCACTTGCCGGAGATGATGAAAAATCTCAATAAAAAAATATTCAAAAGCAGAGTGAAGTCAATACTATCCTCCAAAGGATACTATAGCATTGAGGAATTTATGTAAGATTGTTACTTGGATCAATTTGTTTGATGTCTTGAGTGAGTCATTAGTAGTAAATAGTATGTCTTTATACCCTTAATGTAATAAATTATTATTTTGTACAGTGATCATTTATATTATGTGTATGTCCTATACAAATTGACTTGTCCTATACATTTTTGTCAATGTCTGAAAGGATCAATCAAATATTATTATTATTATTTTTTCTCCTCTGGAGTGTACCTCAGGCCCTGTCTCCGGTGCTCCGACCCATCCGGAGGGCGCGCTGGTGTCGTTAACCCCAATAACAACTCCCTACGTCCGTAGGGTGAGAGACTATTGGGTCCGAGAATCGTGTGCCCTGAGTAGACGGAGCGAACCAAGGATAACGGCCTTCTGCATTCTTGCTGCTAAGATTTCTGCCATATTACGGCAAGCCGGTATTATCTTCAAGTTAGAGAGCAGTGTGTCCATCATTCCACCAAGGACTCCTATAATCAGAACCACCATTTTGACAGAATGGTCCGTATATAACCTGCGGAGTTCAAAGAGAAGATCTCGATATTTAGTCCGTTTTTCCTCCTCTTTTCGAACGATATTCATTTCGCCTGGAGCGGAAAACTCAATGACGAATATCGTTCTACTTTGGTGGTCGAGGAGGACAACATCAGGCTTATTGGCTTGTATTTGCCTGAGGGTGGGGAATGAGTAGTTCCAATAGATTCGGCATCTCTCATTCTCCACCACGGACTCAATATCCCCCGGAGCATAAGGCAACACCGGTGTCTCGTCTATACCGTACGAGTGTCGTAGATGGTTGTACAACACTCGTAGCGCCGCGTTATGCCTGTGGATATAGGCTGAGACCGCATAAGATGGGCATGCTGATAGCAAATGCATTACGGTCTCAGGTGCCCCACGACATGCCCTGCATCGTGTGTCAGGGACGTCTATACCCATCACGCGACTACATCATAACCCAGAAGGAAATATCCAAGGAGCAGAATTTACCAGTATGTGCTGTCAGATATGACACCTTCAAATCCAAGCAACGTACAGGTCCACCTCCAGGAAATTCTGAGAAGAAATATTCGTCTGCAGTAAGTTTCAATCAGAAGGAAGGTAACAATTTCTTTTGTAATCGATGTGGACAATATCATCAAGATCAAGGTAAGTGCCTAGCTATACAAAAGTACTGCAGTAAACCAGTAAAAGTAAGCAGAAAGGTCTAAAGAAATATGTTTATTTGTTGATCAAAATAATCAATATAAACTATTAGATCGTTTATATATCTCCTGGGTGATGATCATTTTGAAAATCAAATGTATCCGTATCATCTAAGTATATATGTTTACAAAAATTTTCCCTTCAAAGTTTTCTTGGCATCAGACGAAATGTGCATATTTTTCATTCCTCATAATATAGTTATGAAAATGATTTATTCAAATTGATACATTTTACGATCAAATAATTATGTATTTTTGCATACTTTGCCTGACGTAAGTTAAATACCTCAAAAAATATGTTCAGATATTGATCAGTATAATCAATTTGAAGTATTCTACCCAACGATAGGTGTCGCTGCTATTGAAGTTACGAAGCATCATCTCAATCTCAGTAACAGTATATGAATACTATCAAAAGCTTTTGTGAATTATCCATTAGTTATTGGATCTCTTGGGTTGCCATGATAACATGCATAAAAGGCCTAAAAGGCTGCTTAGCTTGTACCTACAATATACCATGATAACCATATTCAGTCTATGGACATTGTGTATAACAGGTCATTTCGATAATGAAAATATGATCAACGAAGTATGACGTCGATACAACGCTGAAACATATCGCCTCAGAAAGGACCGTAGCATTGGGAACATGACATTTGAATCACTTACTTGATATATATTATGATATGTTCTTTGGACATTGTGCATAACACGTCATTTTGATGATAAAAATGAGATCAATGAAATATGACGTTGACACAACGCTGAAAATTGGGACTAATCGCCTCAGAAAAGACCGTCGTATTGGAAACATAAGTTTTGAATCAGTTACTTGACAATATGTTACAATATGCTATTTGGACATTGAGCATGATACGTCATTTTGATAATGAAAATATGATCATTGAAGTATGACGTTGATACAACGCTGAAAATTGGGACTTATCGCCTCAGAAAATACGTATAATGGATACATATTGATGATGTTGACCATCATTCATAAGACGTTAAGTTTATGTTCCACAAATGAAACAATTTAAAAAATGTTCAACGGGTACGTACTCAAATACTGCAGTAATAAAAGTTTAATTGAAGCTATGTTTCGCACAAAAATTGATTTTCTCAAAAATTACTGGAGATATGAAAATATATGAAAATAATCAAAAAGCAATAGCAAAGCGAAAAATGCAGTAATATACAGGGTATTTCACTTGAAATATCAAAGTTGTTGCTACTTTTCGATAGAAGCGGCAACGCCGTAGCGCTGAAAATATCTTAGATCGATAGAGCAATACTGATTATTCAAGAAACCAAATTCTCAAAATAAGTCCTGTTTTCCAGAAACGTCTAGTAGGCCATCGAGTTTGGAACACGCTGTATTTTGACAACTATGAACATTTTATTCCTCATTTCAAGAGAATTCGTTCGATTGAAACCCCCACGACTCCTCTCGAGTGCCTTTGTCGGAATTCTCGAACACACCCTACCGCGGGAGCATCTCATTAAAGGATCGAAACCTAATTAACACTCCTCTAATTACGAGTTTTATGCCGTAATTTTAATTTGTCACCGCGATTCCCAGCTTAGCGCTCGCAGCTAATTTGCATCGAAAGTACCAACCGAGAGAAAGAAAGAAGTCTTCGGGAGCTCCTACAGAGAGATTCGAGTGGCCGCGCTCTTTGGGTTAGTTGACCTCGGAGGCTGCTGCCAAAAAGCGCTTCTAGGTGGTGATGAATCGGTTTTATTATTTTTTACGTGCAAATAAAATTAGAAGTTATTCTGTAGAACGTGTGACGACCATTTCCGATTGTATTGGTATTATTGTTATTATTATTTGTTGTGCCGTTATTAATGTTGGCATTAATATTATCCTTATTATTTCTATCATTGTCAATATCACTTCAATTCAATTCAATTTATTATATATCATAATCATTTTTCGGTACATACATTTTACATATACATTTTTTTATAAATTTTTTAATTCAAACCTCTTCGCAGATCGGGTCAGCTTTAAATTAATTTTTTATCGTTTAAATCGTTCTTTTAATTTTTTGATTGTTTAAATAATTAGTTATGAAATTATTATCTCTTTAAAAATCATAATAGGCATTTCTTCATAGATTAACAGAAAAAATATTATTTTCATAAATAATTTCATTGTTTGTTAATTTAACAATTTGTTATAAACAAATTCTAACAACTTTTATATATTTTTTCTATAGCTAAAAAAATAACAGAAACAGGCATATATATATATACATATATATGAGTAAAAAAGTTATTGGGTATAACCCTCAAAATGTTGTGCAACCGTAGACACGTGTTTCGAGCTTAAGCTCTCTTCAGTACGGTAAAATCAAGTGCGAAGATGTACAACACTTGGATGTAAAAATAGAAACAAAGGAAGTCAACAACAGGAAGCCAACCACACATTTGTGGCATCGGTTAGAAGACCTTGTACTCACAAGGCAACAACTAACGTCTCCACGGAGGTAGCTATAGCTACCAGCGTGACAATCCTACCCAGGAAGATACAAATAAGGATGGATTTAGCGAGGGGCAACATATGAAAATATAAGTAAAAAAGTTATTGGGCATAACCCTCAAAATGTTGTGCAACCGTAGACACGTGTTTCGAGCTTAAGCTCTCTTCAGTACGGTAAAATCAAGTGCGAAGATGTACAACACTTGGATGTAAAAATAGAAACAAAGGAAGTCAACAACAGGAAGCCAACCACACAGTTGTGGCATCGGTTAGAAGACCTTGTACTCACAAGGCAACAACTAACGTCGCCACGGAGGTAGCTATAGCTACCAGCATGACAATCCTACCCAGGAAGATACAAATAAGGATGGATTTAGCGAGGGGCAATATATGAAAATATAAGTAAAAAAGTTATTGGGTATAACCCTCAAAATGTTGGGCTACCGTAGACACGTGTTTCGAGCTTAAGCTCTCTTCAGTACGGTAAAATCAAGTGCGAAGATGTACAACACTTGGATGTAAAAATAGAAACAAAGGAAGTCAACAACTGGAAGCCAACCACACATTTGTGGCATCGGTTAGAAGACCTTGTATCTTCCTGGGTAGGATTGTCACGCTGGTAGCTATAGCTACCTCCGTGGCGACGTTAGTTGTTGCCTTGTGAGTACAAGGTCTTCTATCCGATGCAACAAATGTGTGGTTGGCTTCCTGTGTTTGATTCTATTTTTACATCCAAGTGTTGTACATCTTCGCACTTGATTTTACCGTACTGAAGAGAGCTTAAGCTCGAAACACGTGTCTTCGGTTGCACAACATTTTGAGGTTTATACCCAATAACTTTTTTACTTATATTTTCATATATTGCCCCTCGCTAAATCCATCCTTATTTGTATCTTCCTGGGTAGGATTGTCACGCTGGTAGCTATAGCTACCTCCGTGGCGACGTTAGTTGTTGCCTTGTGAGTACAAGGTCTTCTAACCGATGCCACAAATGTGTGGTTGGCTTCCTGTTGTTGACTTCCTTTGTTTCTATTTTTACATCCAAGTGTTGTACATCTTCGCACCTGATTTTACCGTACTGAAGAGAGCTTAAGCTCGAAACACGTGTCTACGGTTGCACAACATTTTGAGGGTTATACCCAATAACTTTTTTACTTATATTTTCATATATTGCCCCTCGCTAAATCCATTGAAAAATGATCCCAGATACCAAACTTTACTCGAATATCACAAAAATGTTAGCATTTATTTACAAAAAACAAATATAATAATTAAACTTTGACACTCTGTATCTTAGAAACGAATGACTTGCGGACATGTATTTATGGGAACTTTTTTTCCTATTTCGACATCAGCAACATGCTCTTGAAGTTTCTACATGTACTTAAGAAACACCCTGTATATCTTACTCGTTTTTCTTTATACAGGCTATTCAAATTCGTTTCTGTACATGGGGATCTCGTAAACGATAACAGATAAATTGTGGCAAAGTTCCGTATTTTAGAGACATATTCAATGATGTAGAAAAATCGAATTAAGCTCTTTTGGTTCTGGAGATATACAGGAAAAACCAAAAAATCCCAAATTATTTTTTCCCTGTATCTTCTTTGTTCGCAGACATGTTGAAAATCTGTTCACATTTTGCCATTGGCACTTGGTGTGGGCTATCAGAATATGTCCATGATTCTTTTATACAGGGTGTCATCTGACTTGGTCCACCCCCATCTTTGAATTTTTAAATACGGACCTGTATTTTTTATTGTTGTTTTTGGATCGTCGACGTTCACTTCATACTGAGAAATTAAATTAAATTTTATGTTTCGGGACGTTTCGGTAATATTTTATTATAATTTGGTGAATTATTCCCTTTTAAATTACGGCCCTGGAAATTGGTTGACTGAGTTAAATAAAAACACAATAGCAACTTTCACGTTTCCCCGTGTATTTTTCGAGAGTATTTTTTTCATTTTTAAGTACCAATTCATATTTCTTCACATTTTCAATGCCCTTTGAGCGTTTTCTACAATGAACTTCGAATAGCAAAACCTTTTATGATTATCTGAAACATGTCTATAACAAAAATAGATTATATGTATTTTGATAAGCTGAAAAAGGAATGATAGCAACAATTACATTCGCAATGAACGCTTTAATTGTAATGAAAATTGAAATGAAGTAATTTATATACACAAAAAAATTATCGGCGCAATAAATGTTCGAAGTGGAGTCCTTCCATTTGGAGACAATTTTGAACTCGTTTTTTCATATTATTTACTGCCCTTAATACACTTCTTTGCTGCATTGATGCGAAAACATTCAAAATCCTCAATCTCAATGAAGTCTTCCATATTTTCTTGCACCATAGGTGATTCTTGGAGATAGAAAGATCATAACACCACATTTTCGCTAGTTACTATAATACTTACCTATAAGTCTTCAGTTATTATGTTTAATACTGTTGAAATCTCAGTAGACTATGAGAACAATTGTCGATGATATTTTGACATTTGTCATATTTGTTGTATATCTTTGAGTTTATTGGTGTAAAAATGGTGTTTTCTGCTGAAGAAAGACGGGATATGATGAAAATTTATTATGAAAACCATAGAAACAGTTATGCTACAGCCCAACGGTATATGACGAAGAGGTCAACCGCAAGAAACTTTGTTCCAGAAATTAGACAAAAACATCAGCGAATTTGGATCATTCAATAAGCCTCGCAAAAGTTATGGCAACAGAACTCCAGCCGAAAAAGAGGAAAGTATTGTTGAAAAAGTAATTTTTTTTTATTTTAATAAATTCTCAGTAATATCACTGAATTTTAGATTAATAAAAATTCATCTAACTCATCGGTACAAATTGCAGATGAATTCAATTTGCCACAAACGACAGTTTGGCGCACTCTCAGAAACCATAATTTTAAATGTTACAAAATTGAAACGGTTCTTAACTTATTTTCAAGAGATCCCGAAAGAAGAAGAAATGTCTGCAACTGGTTGCGTAGAAACATCGTGATGAGAATTTTTTGAATAACATCATTTGGACCGATGAGAGTCGTTTCACAAATTGCGGTGTATTCAATAGGAATAATGAAAATATCTGGTCTCAGACCAATGAAGATAATTTCAGAGAAGTTCGTCCTCAAGTGCGATTTGAATTTAATTCATGGGCAGGAATTTTTGATAATAAAATTTTTGGTTCAGATATTTTCCAGGAGACATTGAATGGCGAACGTTATTTGCAATTATTAAGGACCACCTTCACTGAATACCTCGAAGATATTCCAATAGGTAGGTTGAATGGAATCTGATTTCAACATGATGGAGCTCGTCCTCATGGTACAAGAGAGGTTAATCAGTTTCTGAATACCACATTCAACAACAGATGGAAACCAAATAATGGGCCAATAAGATGGCCTGCAAGATCACCAGATCTTACTATTTTGGACTATTTTCTAGGGAGAACATTAAAAAATAGGATTTACGCTGGAGGAGAGATAGAAAATGTGGAAGACTTGAGATTGAGGATTTTGAATGCTTTCAATGCAGCAAAGAAGTGTATTAAGGCCAGTTTTTCATGTTCGAGTTAAACTCCAGATAACTAACTAATAGTTCAGATGGTGAATGACATTCTATAAATGATGTTGAAAGGATCACATTCTAACCATTAGTTAATTTATCTGGAGTTTAACTGGAACCTGAAAAACTGGACCTAAGGGCAATAAATAATATGAAAAAACGAGTTCAAAAATGTCTCGAAATAGAAGGACTCCAATTCGAACATTTATTGCGCCATTAATTTTTTTGTGTATATAAATTACTTCATTTCAATTATAGTTTTCGTTTCTGATGTAATTATTGCTATCATTTCATTTTCAGCTTATCAAAATAAATATAATCTATTTTTGTTGTAGAAATGTTTCAGAAAATCATAAAAGGTTTTACTATTCGAAGTTCATTGTAGAAAACGCTCAGAGAGCATTGAAAATGTAAAGAAATATGAATTGGTACTTAAAAATTAGAAAAATACTCTCGAAAAACACTATGGTTCATGGGGAGACGTGAAAGTTGCTATCGTGTTTTTATTTAACTCAGTCAACCAATTTCCAGGGCCGTAATTTAAAAGGGAATAATTCGCCCAATTAAAATAAAATATTACCGAAAGATCTCGAAATATAAAATTAAATTTGATTTCTCAGTATGAAGTGAACGTCGACGATCCAAAAACTACAACAAAAAATACAGGTCTTTATTTAAAAATTCAAAGATGGGGTGGCCCAAGTCAGATGACACCCTGTATAAAAGATTCATAGACATATTCTGATAGCCTACATCAAGTGCCAATAGCAAAATGTGGACAGATTTTCAATACGTCTGCGAATAAAGAAGATACAGGCAAAAAAAATAATTTGGGATTTTTTGGTTTTTCCTGTATATCTCCAGAACCAAAAGACATAAATCCGATTTTTTCACATCATTGAATAGGTCTCTAAAATACGCAACTTTGGCAAAATCTAACCGACACTCTATCTCTTATCGTTTACGAGATCCCCATGTACAGAAACGAATTTGAATAGCCCTGTATATAAATTTTTATATCTTAATTACATCACCCACCTATATTTTGCGGTATCTCAATTTTCTATGCTTTTTAATAAGTTATTGCACTTTCTAATCGAAAGTACTTCTATTTTTTACTCAAAAAAAAATTGCGTTTTCGATCAAATTATGGAGTTTTCTTCAATTAAGAAGGGCTTTACCTTTTGAAAAAGGTCAAAGTACATTTGCGGTGTAAAGGGGGAAATAGGAATCCCGAACGATGGAGGCGGAGTCTAATATTAAAATAAATCTAATAGCGTCTCACTCCAGCTCATTGCCCATTTACGTTATAGTAAAATTGGCCTTGAACGCGTATATGCCGCTTGAAATTCCAAACACTTTTACAACTTGGCCTACCAAATAAAAATGTGACCTTCGTGACGGCGATCCTCGTCGGGGCTTTGTTACCTGGATATCAAAGGATACCGCAAACTGCGGCGGACACAATGCAAAATGCATTGTTTTCTTCCTTGGATGAATATTTCGCATATTGATAATTATTGATAGAGGTAATAAAAAAATATATATGTTCATCTGTTTTCTAAAAAAAAATAGAACATTAACAAAAGTGGAAACAATCAAAGACAGATATTAATCTTTCAGATATTCGGTTTATTCTTTTCAAAACACAACTGTACCCTGTTGATAACAACCTGAGTGTGTTTGTTCAACGTCTGACACTAAATGCATATTATAATTGAGGCACAGAATACTGAACTCTGTGCTTGATTGAGGTCTTCGATATTTGCAAGGACTCTAAGTGAACAAATTATTTGAGATAGGACCATATGAAAAAGTCCAGTGGGGTAAGATTTGGCGACCTAGCAGGCCAATTAACCCCAGTACTATTCGATGTAACTATGATGAAAATGTATAGTTGTACTCGGAATGACAGTCTCTATCATAATTCACAATAAAAAATATGAGCACTCCTTTGAAAAAAAAGTTGACAGGTCAGAAAATATGGATAATTGGAATCAGTTATTTGATAAAATAAATAAGGGATGTTACAGATTTTTTTCAAATGAATAAGTTATAGGGCCGCGAACACTTGGGCGAATCACCGTAGGTACAGTGAAACATCGAATTGAATGATTTTTGGCAGTTTTCGGGGCGAAGGTTTAGCCATTGATGAGATCCCTGCCTCACTAATAACAAGATTACATGAACATTACATGTATTGCATCGTGAATACATGAGATTCACTCGGTGACTGCATGATAATACATGGTGACTGCAAGGAAAGTAGATTCAGTTCAAGTCATTCAATTATAGAATAGTTACAGACTAGTAGCTTAACATTGAAGGTTTCAATGATAGTTTAGATACATAGGTACGAATTTGTATGAATATAAAGTGTTACATTTAGTTACTAGTTAGTTAGTATTTAATTTTTTTAGTTAGTTTTTAGTTTTCAAGTAAGATAAATCTTTTAATTAGGTCGTTAGGGAACCGTTTGTATTTCTTTTACAATAACTAAAATACAACATTCCTATAGTAATAGAAGAGTTTAATGATAATCCAGGAAATCACAAAAAATATATTATAGATTTAAAATATATTCATCTCAAAATGAAACTTCTAATATAATAATAATAAAAGTTAACGATATCAACACCACAGAAACAACGTTAATTCCTAATTTCCATATTCCTCTCGAATCGACTATCCACTATTTCAGGAAGCATGTATTGTCTTGCCAAAATGTATCATCGCGAAAAAAATTTTCGACTTTGAAACCTTGATATGTCCATACCATGAAGTTACAGAAATCGGAACCAGTGACATGCAACTGCCCTTGAACCTGAAAATATCAATTATGGTTTATATTGAATTCCCCATTTGTTTTCCAACATTTTATCAGCCTTTAGCAATGCCTTCCTCAGGAGTCAGATCTCTTGCAGAATAAGGGCACTTTACTTCGACAAGAGCTTTGGTTCCTTCGATAACGCCATCAGGGCTTGCAGCGATAAAGTCGATGTTCTGATCAATGAATAAACCACATTTGGAAACTTTAATCGCCAAATAATCCTCTAATTGCTTTATTGCATTTTTTTCATTTTCCACGCCATGTTTCATAGATTTTGCAAATATTCTTTTTGGATACAATATTGATTTGATCAAATTTTTTCTAGACGATTCAGGTTTTTTTTGCAAATTTCCGCAAATTTTGATGCTGTCACTCTCTTTCTTCTTTCCTTTTTCCACATTTCCGAATCTGCCTGGTTTCTCGTTATTTCTTCAATACTTTTTTTTCTCAGTCGAAGTTAACTGTAATTCCTTCAGGTACTCAGAAATTGCCTGCTGTAATACCTTCTCTTCCAGGTCTGGTTTCTCGCAGTGGGTCCCATAGGACTGTGATGACTTTATCCCTTGAGCATTGGAATATTTATTCCGTTTCTTCAATTTCACTATTCAAATTTTCATCGTTCATAAAATAGCGTTCATTACCAAACAAAACACATTTATTCGAAATTGTACTTGATTTTCAACTTCGAACACAATATGTGGATTTTTGGAAGCCCAAAAATGTCAATTGCGCCTATTGTAAACTCCCTGCTGACAAAACTATACTATGTTGTCTAAGAATCCAGCATACTTGTATTTTCAAACACAACTGCGTTTGTATAATTTTCCATATTTGAATCAATTTTATTTAAGATTTTTACTTTGACAGAATATCACCTTCTTATTTACAGTTGTTTTTTGTTTCCATGGCATACTTGAATAAACACAAAAGCATTCGGCCAGATAAGGCATTTCTTGATTTTTATTGAAAAACTCGATAGAGGTTGAACTTGGGTATAGGAAAAGCTGAAATAAGTCATCCTTAAATTCAATTTTCTTTTGAATGGTTAAAAAAGAAATGGTAGGTGCCATTTGAAAAATTTGAGTTTTTGACAATTTTATAATCCGACTTTAGAAAATCAGCTGTGACCATATGGTACAAAATGGGACCGTCGAAGGGATATCAGGTATTAACTACCAGCTAACTGCTCCTTGAATTTGGTGTTCTAATTTTGAACGGTTTGCGGACTACACGTGTTTTCGTAAACTACTACAGAATTTGTTTTTTTCAGGATAATGAGCAAATCTCAAAAACTAATAGATAAGTCAACATAACTCAGGTTGTCTAAAGTCATAATCAGAAGGCCAATCGAACCATGACAAAAAAATAGGTTTCCATTTAAAATAAGAAAGTCGGTGCCAACTTTTGTCATACCCTGTATAGTCGTAGGACTAAAAACACTTGAGGTAGACCGCACATGATCAATTATGACAGCATACCAAATTTCAAGTTTCTAGTCCAACTGCAAGTTGAAAAACTTCTAATGCACGACCTACGTAAATCACTATAAATGTCACTTTTGACTTTTCAATAATTAGGTGGAAATTAATTCATTTCAGTAGAGGGAAAAATTGCTGGAATCGTACAAAAAATGCTATAACCACCACCAACGTCAAGTACCACCGATCTCAGACAATTGTTTGCTACGCTCCTTCTCCAAAGGTTCAGTAATATAAATATTCACTTACCTTATTTATTCTCAAGATCCTCTTTTTGGCTGATAATATTTTTAAGAATAGTCGTTTACGGTATTTATTACCAGTTCGATAATTTGAATTGGGCATAATGTTGCTCAATTGACAAACAAATATTGAAAAACATAAGTGTAACTATCACAATACAAGAGCAAACTAAACTCTAACGGTAGCCCCCTCCCCGACCCTTCTCTGTGAAACTCATTTCGGGATAATTGGTCCCTTTGTCACTTGCCGCCAGTCGCTCGCCAGCCCCTTGCAAATTGCAAAACAAATCCAGTTTTTAGTAACTGATAGTGTGAGTGACCTGGAACGTAATCACGATCCGTCAATAAATCATTTCTGCTGCTCATTACTTATTATTTGTCCATATCCAGAAAGAAAATGTTCAAATCAAATTGAATTATGAAATACATAAGAATTATAATTTGATAATATATAACTTCATTATTCTTATATAGGCTACTCAATTCGGCATATTTGCAACTTCAATAAACCCACTTACAACTTCTATTGTTTTATCTCCAGTGCTAAAATTTCCGGAATAGCTTCAGAATAATTTTTCAACTCATGAATGAATCTGCAATTCATTCAGTTATCCATAGTATCCATGTAAAAGAGCATAGTTATGTGAGGGCGCTCGAATCAGTGAAGATAAATGCTCGAAAATTGAGTATGTAGAGGTTCAACAGAAAACGCTTTGACGATGTAATTTTGAATGGATCATTCCAATTTTTTTTGAACATAGATAAAAGTTAGTGAATCTGGTCAATGTTCTGCCTATTTTTTCAACGTTTTTCTTTTTTTATATGAAAAAGTACTTCGTGAGATGCCTAGAGCCAACATTCGAAAATCGGATGATGAAAAAAAAATCTCGAGTTTATTCAGCGAGCTCCGAGTATTTTGTTTTCTTCCGTTCCTTGTTTTACTAATAGTCACTAATAGGGTTAAACCCCTCTTAACAAAAGAATTGACCATCGCAAGAAGCAGCTGCTAAACGTTAGAAACTCGGAATCACTTATTATAAAGCATAAAAAATGAAAATATTGCAAAATAAGGTAAGTGGTGTAATTAGGATATAAAAATTCTTGCATAACCAAAAACGAGTTAGATAAGTATTAACTAAACTTTTATAGCTGTATTTTTATTATTTAACAAGTTATAAGTCACAAAAGAAAAGAAAATGCAGAAATATATATATATATATATATATATATATATATATATATTATAAGAACAACCTGAATGTGTAATATTAAAAAAATTTATAAAAAATAGAAGAAAATTTTTGTAGTACTTTGATATATATTCCTGTTTTTGTAATGTTGTTTAGGTCTAGAAAAAAATGTTATGGTTGGTATAATTTGTTTATAACAAATTGTTAAGTTAACAAACAATGAAATTATTTATGAAATTTTTTTTTGTCAATCTATGAAGAAATGCCTATTATGATTTTTAAAGAGAAAAAAATTTCTTAATTATTTATTTAAACAATCAAAAAATGAAAAAAAAAAGATTCTGAACAATAATAAAACGTATTTAACCTTCATGGGACGGACATCATAATTTTACGAAAAGGACTAACTGGGGTCCGAGAAGACCCCATGCGTAAAATTGCATAAATGCTGTATTTTTCTTTGAATTAAATATATAGAAAAGAAGTTTTATTAAAGTTTTACTATTAACCATTTATTAGTCAAAAACCATCACGAAAAAATATAAAATACCCTAATCACTAATACTACTAGCTACATATCATTTTAACATTTTTTGCAAACTATCTCCGATTTTGAATGTTCTAGGCACACAAAGTTATTACACCTAATACATATTTTCCTGGATTTTCTGTCTTTTCCTCTTTGACACATATGGCAGCGCCCCCTGGTAATGTTTTGTTGTTCAACTCTATGATTTGTTGCATCCAGTAGTTCGGGAAAAACGTCTGTCATATGCCGTTTTCTATTCGTCTGAATGTATTTATTATTATATCGCCGGAAAACGTTTTTCTTTATGAGTTCTTTTCCTAGTTCCAAAATATACATTTTACGTTTATCCAAACTGTTTTTTCGCCAATCCTGGTTTTGCAGTAACCACAATTTATAAGCATTTATTCCAGCGATATCTATAAGATGCGAAAATATTGCCATTGGCCAGCGGTTTGACTTTCTCTGCACTGTATATTCTTTGGCCAACTTATCTGAAGTGTAGACAGCACCTTTTGTTTTGTTGTAATGAAGAATAATTTCTGGTTTATAGCGCTGTTCTTCTCCAGCTACTTTACTATCAGTATGCTCACTTGAAAGTAAGATGACAGCATGTTTTTGTTTTGGAACATAGGATACTAGCGTTCTTTGATTTCTAAAAGCAAACATACTTGAAAACTCTTTCTTGTACGATGCCGGTAGAAGTTCCCTCGGAATAAATGTTTTATATTTCCGGAGGGTTCCACAACTTGTCAGCAAGTTCTAAACTTGTAAAAAAGTTATCGGTAGTTATTCCAAATCCGCCTTCCAAATGGTCTGTCAAATCTAGGACAACCCTTTGACCTTGACCCGTTTCCGCTTTGTTACCTTGTTTTCCTAAAAATTAATAGATACATAGGAATATAAAGTTTGCCTATATTGCTTTTCAAATAACTTACCCAAATAAACTTGCATGTTTGCAATATAAGAAGTGGTGCAGTCCACAAGAGCCCATATTTTGATTCCATACTTATCAGGTTTACTCTTCATATAGACTCGGAATGGTGCGTTACACCTAAATGGTACAAGCTGCTCATCTACACATAGATGGTCGCCAGGATTAAGTGATTTTTTACAATTAGAAGTGAAAATATCGAATATATCTCTTATCGGAGCTAGCTTATCTACTAATTTTCATTCTTGTCTTGTTTGAAAATTATCAATGCATAAAAATGAAGTAATTTGTTTGAATCTGTCTCTTGACATTGCAGCAGGAATTATAGGACGACAGTAAGAAATATCTTGACACCAGAGCATATCGATAGCCTCTTTCGATCCGTGAAGTGCGCCAAGAATAAGCAACAGTCCAATGTAAGCTTCAATCTCTGTAGAATCAACAGATACAAAAACTTTAATTTTATTCGGATTTTCTATATTCCATTTATCATAATATGTTTGTGCCTTTCTGTTTGTTTCGGTTACTATTATGTTCAGAATATCCGGAGATAGGAGAAGAAGAAAAGCGCCTTTTATACTTGAGATATCAGAACTGTAATTTGTAAGGCCTAGAGCATGTCTCCGAATATTAGCTTTTGAACGTCTAACTTTTGTGTTTCCTGGAATTTTCAACCACTCAGTTCCATCTTTAGATTTATATACTGGAATGCCCTGGCTGTTACCAACTGTTGGTTCCTGTGGGTTCGTTTTCTCTATACTTTGATCAACAACTATTACATCATTTTCTTCCTCTACTTCTGTGACAATGTCTTCATCTTCTAAGTCACTCGATGTTTCCTCATTGATAACACTATCAAACTCTGGATCATCACTTTCAAGTATACGTAACATCTCATCGTCAGTAAGCCCCTTGCCACTCTTTGTAAATAAAAACTGACTCATTTTCAAAACGATGTACCCTACTCGCAATATCACAAGAGACTAACCCGAATATTCAAGTCTAAAAATTATATCGCAGTGCGAGGAATCCCCCATTTGAACTGGTAATTTACATTTCACAATTATATGGGTAAATTCCCTGTGAGTAACCAAACGTTAAATGTATGGGATTCCCCGATTTTACTAACAGTTACCGGGATTATTTTATCGGATGTGAAAGGCTGACCGGGGTCTGAAGAGACCCCTGGAATATAAAACTATTTTTTGTTTATACCAGCCAATAAAAACTTCTAAATACATCATATTTTATCAAAATAATTCATAAACTGAAGCTAGATGAAAGATAAATGTTTAAAAATTTGCGTTTTCAAAGATACAGCAAAAACATACTTCATGGGGTACAAACGGACCCCGGCCAGTCCTATGAAGGTTAAGAAAAAAGAAAGACATGACAATAAAGCGGTAAATTTTTTTAAGAATCATTATCTTGTCTATTTGTTTCTAAAAAAGTGTTTAACAAATGATGTAAAAAAAATTCCAACGTTACTGAATGCCATTGTTAGATACAAAAACAGCAATAGTGAAAAAAATGTTATTAACAACATTTCTGGGACTGTTAATTTTTTGTGGTACACTGTCTTTAGCGGTGGTGCTCCTATCTCGTTACAGCTGGGCGGAGCCCTATTTTCGGCGTTGAATTAAAATTATAAATAATGGAGATAGAGTTCTGGGAGTCGATACTTTTTTCTTGGAAATTTCCTCCTCTTTAGGAATCTTCTTTCAAAATTTCTTAAATGTTAATAATTTTCGAGTTATTAACAAAAAACAAAATGCAATTCTTTCATCATCCTAATTTGTTGATAACACTTGCAATTTTTATGTGCTAATACATACTGTCGAAACATTTCTCTAGACGTCATTCCGAATCGAATGATCCACCGCTCATATTTTTATGAGCTTGATCAAGAATTAACACGCTTTTGAACTTGGTAATCAGAGTATAGATATTAACATCCATGTGTGTTGGATACTCACAGAATTAGCAATTTCTTGTAGGCCACTACACGCTTTGAATCAGTGGATAGATACCAAGTGCCAGGTGACCTTCTTTCCCACAGACCTTGATAAACACCCCATCCGATACGCCCCTGTCCGCCACTTCTTAGGATGCATCGAGCGCCTCCTCCGCATTAGGAAATGTCCTGTCGATGCCGGAAATTGACCATATTAGATCTGTCCGATCGATTCACCGCTGGCGCAAATCGTCTTCGCCTTATCGACACCGTGGATCATTTTAATTATTAATTTTCACCCATTATTTTGCATAACAATCGAATATTTCGCGCCGAAATTGGCAGTGCCGGCCATTATGTTTTTTATTTTGGCAGATAAAGCTATTATTGTAGAGAGGCGACGTTTACGTCTGTTAGATATATATTGATTTGATGATGAAGCACGTAATCTGAGGTCAACGATGTCGGAATATATTGTGGCATGTAAATTTTCTCTACTGTATTTTGTTAATTTTTAGAAAGCTTTAGAGCTATGTACACTTCACCATGTGGTGATCTACTTTCAACGAGCTTTAACGCAACATACATATGTTTATAGTTGGTTGTATAACGTCATTCATAGAAACCTTATCAACATTTCCATGATAAGTATAAAATAGACAAAGTCCCATGCTAATTTTGATGCAAAAACCACACTCAATGATCAATTCACATTTTACAAGTTGTCACTGCAAGAAGAATCATTAAGTTCTGGATGCACTATCAGAATAATTCATTACTTTTCTATTTTCGACTTGTTCTCACTGACACTGCTTATGTTATAGTCCTATTTGTTTTTCAGAGTAACAGCCCTCCTCCACGTCAACGGCAGCAATGGAAGCCCTCCTTGGATTACTTTCTCTCCACTTAGTTCTGGAGAGAGAGGCAAGATGGGCAAAATACAGACTCTACCAAGCGGCCATTAGTCTACCGCAGGCATGTGTCATGAGAGGCAGCAGCATGCTGGAGGGCATAATAGCTCACAAACTGCTAGGAATGCCCTCAGACATAATGCCCAAAACTATCAGCCTTCACACGTCCTACACTGTGGTCTTTCCCAAAAGAAAAGACTGGGTCCGGAATGAAACCAACCTATGTAGGGCAAATGAACGTTGGTTCACCGATGGTTCCAAAACTCTGGAAGGCATCGGAGCCGGAATTTATGAGATGAACCCAGTAGTGAAACGCTGGTTCAGTATGGTACAATAGCTACGATATTTCAGGCAGAGGTATATGCCATTGAAATGTGTGCCAGGGAGCTGAAAAATTGACACCACACACGAAAAATAATAAAAATATTTTCAGATAGTCAAGCAGAACTGAAAGCGCTTGAATCCAACTGCTTAAAATCTAGGGCAGTATGGAACTGCAGAGACACCTTTAACCGACTGGTGCAACGCAACAACGTTACCCTAGTCTGGATACCAGGTCATACAGGAAGGAAACGAAATAGCGGATGCCCTAGCAAAATGGGGGCCGAAACGTTCACTGGACCAGAACCGGTAATCGGTTTAGCATATAGCACTGCCAAGAATGTCATAACAGCTTGGGCAGACAATAAAAGACTCGAGTACTGACGTAGTCTACCGGGCCTAGCCCATTCCAAAGCATTTATTGCTTGTACAAGGAAAAAACAGGACTCTGACAAACTGCTTCAACTCAGTAGAGCGAATCTTAGAGTTGTAGTAGGTTTGCTTACTTGACACTACAAACTCAAACATCACATGCATAAAATCGGACTTGTACAAGATGCAGAGTGTCGGGGCTATGCATGGAGGATAATGAAACGGCTAAGCACATTCTGTGTACATGCCCTGTAGCGGCCAGAACCAGATCCTCAATATTTGGCGATACGACAGTAAGGCCAGAAAACCTGGTAAATTGTTCTCCCAATGCATTCCTCAATTTCGTCAAGAGATTGAATATACTGGGAGAAATACAGTGCGACGCTAAATTATGGAACAAATTCATTATTCTTGAATATAATGAATTGGGGTTGATTCACGACTAACTAGGTAGATACTGATCATTCATAGATTTAAAACACTTTAGAAAAATATAAAAACATTTGTTTTACTATGTACAAATATGCGATTTAGACGATTGAAATTAATGAAGGAAATAATCAATAAAGAATTAATGAATTAAAGAATTGAAGAATCTCTCCTAGACTAGTTATTGATTGAATAAATAATTTTTAAAAGATCTTTACCTACAATACATATCGGCATTTACATTTAAGAAACATTTTCCTTCTATCTAACATCTGATCTTCCAAACTCCCCCCATAGCCCTCACTAGCTGCGGGCACGGCAGAACTCTAAACTCGACTACCAGATCGAACTATCAGTGGCCTTTTTGAAAACTCTTGTTTATGTTCTGTTGAGGACAAGTTGTGTCTCAAAATAAAATATCTTCGCTCACGTACTGAATTGTAGAAGGTAAAAAGGTTACCCACGTATTGAATGATAATGAAATATTTTAATGTACAGGATGTTCCATATATTTTTGACAATATATCGGAAAAATCATCGGATTTTCTTTTCCGATGGGCCAATTTTTACCAAAGTCATTTTTACTCAATAGCGGATAACCCTATATATTTTGGGTGGGGTTCAAAAATTGGCCCATCGGAAAAGAAAATCGACCTGGCCGAGGATTTTTCCGAAATATCTTTATATTCAGAAATAATGAATTTGTTCCATAATTTAGCGTCGCACTGAACGCTTGTCTTAGATTTGCATTTGGCATAAGGAAGTACCTTCATATCAGTCCGGCTTTTGCAATATCTCAGTGGATAAATCTCGAAGAGATAACCTACACACAAGACACAAAGACTTGTAGTGTGCCCAAACATAATTATGACCAGTTCCAAAAAAGCTTCTCCTACATTTCCACTCAAATTTTCAATGAAATTCCTGAAAATATGAAAAACACTACCAATTTTTCCGCAAACAAATCAAAGAACTGATCATATCGAAAAGATAATTGCTTCTTTTTTTTGATATTTTTATAAACAAATATTACCTAGTATATCAATTAATCGCTATAAGGTGACTGGTTACATGGAAGAGCGACTTATGTCGAATGACGCCAGCCCGAATACAATACTTTTTTGTAAATTATTTCTAGTTTCATAAAGACCCATTTTTTATTATTATTATTTCTGCTTACTAGAAAAGTCTGATCTGTTTTACGCTTTGCAAGTGTCGATCTAAAAATTATCAATAGTGAATAGAATTACTTCAAAAAAATATATTACTCACTTTGGCATCCAATGTGGTATTTAACAGAATTTTCGTGGGTGCTTCATTTGTATGTTCGAGTTCTGGTTATTGAGGAGGTTAATAAAGAGTGTCTCTGTTTCAATTTCTTGGGTTAATGTGATCATTGTTTGTTTGGTTGTTTTCGTTTATTTTTATTTGTCAGCTGTCTGATAATAATTTAACTGTCAGCTATCAACTGTTTCATTTTTCAAGCTATCAGTGTATCCAAATTAGCTTTTAGAGTGTCTGACCAGAGACAACCAAACACATCATTATTTTTAAGCTGGTCGGATTGGTCGGATATTGAAATATCTTCATGTTGGTACCCTAACTTCCGAGAGAGAAGGAAAAACAAGTTAGTTTTCGTTTCTGACTGAGAGTTTGATGGTAGAATTCGTGAAAGCTACAGGTGTCTAGCCATTCAGGGTTCCTGGTTTTCTTCGGCTGACGAATCCTACCCATCTCACCATCAACTCCAAAGTCCTGCCTATCTTGGATAGTTACGACAATTCGGAGTTTGAAAACTTTGTACAAGATAAATCCCTTCACGGAAGCTGAGTCTTCCAACTTTTCTTTTCATTGTATTCATGCTAGCGACTGTATAGAGCTGTTAAAAAACATTTATATGGTTGTTTTACCCGGAGGATTTTCACGGTTCCTGTTCTGGTTGGGTATCTCCCACGTTTTGGTTAAGCCCCAAGTCTTCCTGTTATGGATATTTTCGGTATAGCTCATTTGCCCGAAGTGTTTACTACTTGGTTTTGCATGATGAATTGCTGATTGCCATCATATATGGTGATGCCTTCTTCATTGAAAGTCTTTGTAGCCCCCATTCCTTCATCACCCCAGTCCTGGTTGGCCTAGGATCAAACTTTAATTTTTCAACAGATTGGAATGATTTTTTTTTCAATAGGTAGACATTCAAAAAGTCAATCAGGACACCAAATTTAATGAGTAATTCTCATTTTTCATGGTAAAAAATCTAAACTTATTTTTTTAGAAAAAATCTGACCAATCCACTGGATTCGCGACATTTTCAAATAGTTCTTGTTGAAAGTTTGTTGAAACTCGTCCATCAATAAGAAAGTTGTAGGAAAATGAAATAAAAAAAAATGCCGTTAATCAACCCACCAATTCAATTTTTTCAGAACTCTTATCAAAAAAAGTCTCGAAATATCGCTGGTCAGAATTTCATCAATATCTATTTATAAATAAGAAAATCATAGGATAACAAAATTTGAAAAATATGTTGATGGAATTTCATGAAAAATCATGTTATTTAATGATTTTTTCATTATTATTATTAGATTTCGATGAAATTCTTATCAATGATCTTTCGAGCCTCCCTGAATCCAGTGGTGTATTCCGAATTTTGGATAAGAGTAGAAATTGAAATTGTGGTTTGATTAAATGACATATTTTTTAAATTCAATTCTCCCATATCTTTTTTATTGATGAACGAACTTCAACAAAATTTCAAAATGAACCATTTGAAAATGTCACTAATCCAGTGGTGTAGTCATATTTTTTTCTCAAAAAATCTCTTATAAATTTTTCAGTTTTTTACTTCGAAAAAAAAAAAAAATGTTGGCCCTAAAAATTAATATTTATTCATGAAATTTGGTGTTCTAGTGGACTTTTGGATCATCTACCTAATGAAAAAAAAGCATTCCAATCGGTTAAAAACGTATGTTTTATAAGTGTGCTTCTATTTTAAATGGGTCACACTGTATAAAACATCGATATCATGTTTCAGACTTATGTCTTTTTTTTTCTGGTCTTGAAATACTATTTTCTTCTTACATGCCAATTCTCATCAACAAGAAAATTTAAAAAAAATCCACAAATTTTCCTACAACTTTACAACGAATGGCTTTTCTTGAGGTACATGCAAAGCTTATGGGAATTTTATTATGATGAAGTTTGCTGGAAACGAAAAAATAAATCACAAAATTTCCCGACCGGCTTATGGGAATTTGTTATCGGGTTCCTAACGATATTAAATTTCATTCGGTCGATTGCCATAAGCAACAAAATGCATTAGCAACCAACCATTTTTTTACAAGATCGCGCTCTTATTTCATCCCTTTAAGTACGTGCAAACGTTATGCCATAAATGAAAAAAAAAACAATTTGTTTCTGCAAAAGGAAAATAATAATAATAAGAATAATAATAAAGGTCTTTAGTATTCATAAAAATACAATTGTTATTATGCTAATTTGAAGCGTAGGGCGAGGTTCAATATATTCTGGATTCCAGAAAGGACCAGAATGTATTTTCTATTTGCCTAGCACACGTCCGATCGCAAAAATTTTCAATTTTTGAGCTCAATACTGACATCATTTTCAGTGGTTAAAATCCCAGAAATGAGAAAATGAGTCAGCAAAATCTGTCGTTATCTGACGGTCTATTTTTCATTGTATTTAGATACCAATTTTTTTCTGTGAATTCCATTAAAAATAGAATTCTACTATGAACTGATGGTTGACCGGTACAAGGAAGGCTCATTTCATCAACTCTGAGCATCTGTACACAAACATTAAGAAGAATTGTCCCTTTATGACAAAGAAACATCATCAAAAGTTTAACATCATTTGAAATACCTACATGTAAGTAAGGATGCATTTCTCTTCTTTTGTCTTGACTACCTCCAGATATTTCAACGTCACATCGCTAGCGATTTAAATATATTAATTGGATAGAACCACCAGTTTGTAAATCTGAAGCAAGGTTGATAATTACCTTCAATTTGTCGTTGAAGTAAAGGGACCAGAAATATCGATCAGATAACGATCAGTATAGATTCATACGTATTCTCAAAAAAAGAGAGGATATTAACAAGGTAACTCATTATTTCTACTATTCGCTCGTATTAATTATTCGTAACACGTTTACATTACTAATTTCAATCCGATTCATCTGGGAAACTTCTGTATTCCAGCTCATTAAAATCTATACCTGTACAGGGTCATATCATACTGCGATACTGGAAATCTCATTAGTATGGTATTGATTTGGATCAATTTGATTTTGGAATGATGAATCGGGTATCAACGTATAGTTAAGTACCTGGAAATCGACGGAAGCATAGTGAATTCTTATAGAAATACTTATAATCCATCGATGAATTTTATGGAGACAACCAGAAACACTAATTTTTGTTCAAGATTATAATGTAGAATATTCTTATTGTGTTCTATGGTTTCCTCAATTGTTCGAGAACTATTATTTTGATAGACGAAGCAATGCAGTTGGCACAGGGTCAGATCAAGAATGGGAAAAGATAAAACTCATTCTGGTAGAATAATTCTTTGAAATATTATAATTTTTACAATTACTAGTTTTTTTGAACTTGCTCACGTTAAAACCTAACATACTTTGGCCAAGGACAGAACAGACCTGTACAAATTTGATGACAGTTGCTTGACAGTTGCTTAGATAGGTTGTTTTCAATCGAATTGAAGCCTCTAGAGACCATACATCCTTTTTACTGAAAAGCAGCTATTCATAATTCAACAGAGGCTCATTAGGAGTTTTCATTCATTCAATTGCAACTCTTCAAATGACGTGGTGTTACAGGTTTTTCCGGGTTTTCTCCAACTGTGAAAGCGAATGCGCCACCGAATCAATTTAAGCAGCCCCATAGCACCGACAAATTTTTTTCATATTTCTCTGTTATTGCTGTATTCAATATTTTATTGAAAGTTCTTTTTTACTTCAGTCCCAAGCCAGAGCGCTATAAAAGCTCTGAACTCAATACTGACAAAGTCAAAGCAAGACTGGAAATGTCTTCAGAGCCTCAATGAACTGTCAAAACGCAACAAGGTTACACTTGTGTGGGTGCCCGGACATAGGGGAATTGAAGGCTATGAAAAAGCAGACCACCTTGCAAAGAAAGCATCTGAATCACCATTCACAGATCCAGAACCAGCATTTGGAATCAGCAAAACCCGATGCGGAAACCTAATCAATGAGTGGAAGAATCAGAACACCAAACGAATTGGGACCAAATCGAAGGGCATCGACACAGCAGAGCAATGGTGAGGCAACTGAGCCATCACTGACGGCTGACACACTCAACTTTAACATATCTAAGATACGCACGATCACTGGCTCTAACCGGACACTGCGGCCTTAGGAAACACCTACACACCATGGGAATAAATAGAGAAACCGTGGACCATGTGGTGACGAGGAGGAAACAGCCTATCACATCATCTTCGAATGCGACGCGCTGCTCAACAAGCGCAACAGGATATTTGTACAGATCAACCTTGAAATAGGCATGAATCCGAAACACCTAGTAAATAGACTACTGAACTTGGTGAAAAACACAGGCCTATTTAACTAGGAACTACTGACGACAGAACAATACAATAGATCCCTGCTGGTCTCAGTGTTAAGGGAAACCTCAAGGTAAATCCGGTATCTCGCTCGTCAGCGATAAAATTATCCTACTCCACTGGCGTCGGCGAATATCTCCACGCACCCAGCCTCCGTGTATCACTCGTCCCCTACATCTGCGTACATCGTTTCGGACGTCATGTCGTATTCATCATCCAGTCCGCGTTACAAGCCTAGGGAATCGGAATCTCGGCTGTTTTATATTTTCGCGGAATATCTTCCGATATGTTACCGTGTCAATAAATTGTGTCATTAACTATCGGGGAAATGAAATGAAAGTCGGTAATTTATAGAAATTTCAGCGCGAGATGAGCAGATTTACGCAGTCGCTCGATAATAACTCATTGCCGGCCCGACGGTAAATATTTGTCCGATTCCCATGGAGTGTTACTTGTTTCGCGAATGACCCGCAGACAGATTGGAAATGACCGACGGCTAATTTCAAGGTACTCGATGTGTCACGGTGTTCCGCATATCAGTATTCTGTACTCTGTCTTCAATATACAGAAGAAATCAACTAGATAATATAAAAAAAAATTTATACAGAAGAGCTTTTATTTAAATGCACAAAAAAGAAGAAATTACATTTCGAAGTGAATTAAACCCATCGTTTTGGTACATTATGAAATTTTGAATGATATATAAGCTTGTCGCGAGAAGTATCTATTATTATCATTGTTATTTTTATTGTCATTATAAGACTTACTGTAATGTCTATTTTCTTATCGTTATATTTGTTTATTTTTAACTTGTCCATTACTGCTTTATAATACCTTGGCAACGGTTGCTATTAACAGACCCATAACGCCCGGGGCGTTATGGAGGGCATTATTAATCATTACGCCCGCTTAATGTTTTTTTCTGTATATCAATAAATTAATTACTTAGAAAAGTTTTATTTATAACTGTACATAAAAAAGTGACTAATTATTTTCTCTCAAATAGAAATTACAATTTTCAAATGTTCCTGAAAAAATAGTACCAAGTTTGAAGTTCTGTGAGTTGACCGACTCCTCAATGTGCATTCGGTTTCGTTAGGAACGTTTACAGTTTCTTTTTCGGAAACGGAATGGGCTATCATTGTAGCAATTTTGTTCTTCGAGGAGATACTTTCTTCAATATAGCTCTCCGCTACCGTACTACTCTTCCATTTTCCATGTAATTTTAGTGTTTCAAAGGAAGCACAAACTTGAACAAGAAGCGTTGACGACGTTCGGTGTAGACAATGTCCGGTGTAGCCTTTCGGGTTTTCCAAATCAAGGTATTTCGCTATAATAGAAGGAACACTACCTATAGTATTTTTACCTACAGGTAATTCAATGCATTTATTATTACTGTAAGATAAAAATAAACCTACGTTGTTTACATCCTTTTGGTCGTAGTGCAATAAATTTTTTAACTAAGTTGAAGGCTCCTATTTCGCTTTCTTCAACAATGGTGAAGCTTTCTGAGGTACAGCCCAGGTAGTACGGTGACGTCAAAATGACGTCCTAATTTGGTCAAATAATTGACCGACTGACGTCAGGAAGTGACGTCTCAGAGACTCTGAAAAGACGTCAAAATGTCACAGCCATAGGACGTCATCAGCAGGACGTCATTGTGACGTCTGAAAAGAAGACTAAAAATGACGTTAATTTGAAGACCTATAAGACCATTAATAGACGTCAGTCAAATGACCAATAAATGACGTCTTCCTTAGTCCCTCGTTTTCATGTGGAAATTGATAGTTTCATGGAAGTAGAATAAAATTAACTGAATTACAATATTACATTTAATAAATTTCAAATATAAAACATATTTCATGATGTTGTAGTAAACTTACATTCAATATCAATCAACAGTGCATGAAATATGATAGATCTTAGAAAATAGTTTATTTTTGTGAAAGAATAATCACCAATTTGTATTGTCTTGTAGGAATTCAGGTTTCATAATATCACGAAGAATTCATTACTTCAGCAATCCTGGGTGCTCCTACTTTGTACCTAAATCGCAGTTTTTCGGTGTTCTTCTGTTCATGAATACTAATCTGTACCATACAAACATCGACTGATTGAATGGAACTTCCAATCTTCTTCAGCCTCTATATCTTTGATGATATATTTATCGCAACTTCTTTGGTTTTTCAATGGCGGCCACAACAGTTCCTGTTTTCTTAGCTTTAGCCACCTTTTGTCCTTCTCGGAGAACTCTACCAGTACGTAGGACATTATTTGATGATTGATCCGAGAGCGTAACAACAAAAAACACAATAATGTTATCACCAAACCACCAAACAAACCAACACAGCAGCAAACCAGAAAAAAGATTTTAGCTTTATTCTAAAGGCAATGTCATTCGACAAATAAAACATAGTTCAAAAGCAGCAACCCGTACCCACAGAACTCATACTTATATCTTATTTCAGATACAAGTATGAGTTCTGTGCCCGTACCGTACCGATAATGATCGAATCCAGCCGAGTCCGACCGACAACCCACGCTGCCGCGACAGAGTTGCCAGGTCAAAGAAACCATCATTTTATTCCACCAAATTATTTTAAGATTATCAATAACATTTTCAGAATTGACCCCTTGTGACAACTATTTTGTAACGAGAATTTAATTGACAGAATTAAACAAAATATACTTCACTACCATCTAGTGACAAAACAAAAATAAAATGTTCTTGGGAACATGCAAATGGATATCATTTGCAACGCTGTCCGCAACCATGGCTTTCTGCCTGAGTGTTTTCAACAAGCGTCTACGTCCCGACTGCAGCAACTCAGCGATTGGTCACTGTAATAGCGGGAAGTTTAAATGACAAGACAGAGTTGAAAATGCATACTAAGTTGAAAATGCGTTAATTACTTGCCAACCTAACCTGACTAATCTTACGTAAACAAATAATAATACAAAATTGGTACAATATAACAACCATTTATACAAATTTCAGTCGTGAAGTTAACGCAATGTAACATAACGCTTATACAGCCGGCCCTAAGTCATTTTTAAAGAACTGCTAACAGGAGAGGTCCAGATTTCTGTAATCACGTATTCTGAAATAATTCTAAGTAACGTTCTCTTCGTATCGACAATTTTCGGATAACATTTAGTTGTCTTCGCAGGGACGTCATTATGACCTCCACGAAATACGTCAATTCGACGTCATGAAATAAGACGTCATTTTGAGGTCTCATTTTGGTCGAGGACGTCACGGACCAGCAGGGACTTTAATAAGACGCCATTACGACATCAGTTCACTAACCTGTGCTACCTGGGAGGTCTTGGTTTCTGGTACCTTGATCAGTAAAACGGCTCCTCTGTCTTCAATGTCATCAATTGTCATCTTGACCATTTCATCACGTTAAGCCTCCAAAAACGTCCATTCCCAGAACAACTTTATGTAGCCGAAAAGTATCATCTGGGGCTTTTCTGATGAAAAGTATTATTTGTTTACCTTCCACCTTTGATTTTTTAGGAACGTATCCTTTTGATTTAACTTTCAGAAATGCCATCAGTTGACTGAATGCTGATATATTAATGTTTTCTTTAACAATCAATGTTGATTTCAGCAGTGAGTATTTGGTCCATAGACCATTTGCACTATATTTTTCAGACTGAAATAATGTAAAATAAATAAAGAATATTAATATTTTTCATGAGATAAACTCACCAGTTCCTGGAACTATGCCATTAAGACAGTTTCATATACGGTATTCACTCTGTTTTTATCTTTCCATTTCAAAAAATGGTCATACTCCTCGTATAAGTATTTGGATTTCACAGGCAGTAAATTTCCTAACGCTTTTTCAGCCTTGAGCGTCACATTCTGTGGGATCTGTTGGATATCAAGATTGGCTGCGATATATTTTTAGTTGATGTTGATATAGTTACATATAAAATAAAAAAATATTCTGTACTGTCAAGTTTAATAAAACACAATTTCATTTCGAAGTATTGTTCTTTTTACTAATAAAAACAACAGGTTATGGGCCCAGACACCCTAACTGTATTATAATTGCAACTCTAACGAAGTTTGAGTAAAAGGAAATCATAGAAGTTGACAGTTTAATTTCGAAGTATTGTTCTTTTTACTAATAAAAACAACAGGTTATGAATATGTCACAAAAACTATCCAAGGAAATGTGTCCAAAAACCGAAGAAAATAAAAATGAAATGGCAATGATTCCCTACCGGAGTCTTGTTGGAAAACTAATGTACCTTGCAATTTCAACGAGACCAGATTCAGCATACGCTGTGAGTGTTTTGAGTCAATTTAACGAAAATTATGGACTAGAACACTGGACAGCAGCAAAGCGAGTGTTACGCTATTTGAAGAAAACTCAAAACGTTGAACTAGTTTTCGAGCAGAGTAATGATCCTTTACTTGGCTTCGCTGATGCAGATTGGGGAGCAAATCCGGATGACAGAAGATCCTATACAGGATATATTTTCATTTTGTCGAATGCTGCAATAAGTTGGTCATCCCGCAAACAAAAAACAGTGGCCCTATCGAGTACGGAGGCAGAATACATGGCACTGTCAGAAGCACCCAAAGAAGCAGTTTTCTTGAGAAGATTCCTGAACGAAATCGTTGGTCAACTAGAGACAACAACTATTTTCAATGATAATCAAGGTGCTGGATCCATGGTGAAAAATCCAGTTTATCATGGACGAACAAAGCATGTGGATATAAGACACCACTTCATCAGAGAAATAGTTGAAAAACAAGAGGTACGAGTCGAATATCTTTCGACAAATGAAATGCCTGCTGACATTCTAACAAAAGCTTTATCAAACTTGAAACACCAGAAGTTCTGTTCATTAGTTGGACTCAAAGCAAATTATAATGAAAATCGATGTCAATTTTAAGGGGGCGTGTTGGATATCAAGATTGGCTGCGATATATTTTTAGTTGATGTTGATATAGTTACATATAAAATAAAAAAATATTCTGTACTGTCAAGTTTAATAAAACACAATTTCATTTCGAAGTATTGTTCTTTTTACTAATAAAAACAACAGGATCTCCATAATTATTATGAACACAACCATTTTTAGTTTCCTTCACTAACAAGCTTGTCAATTTTTACAAAAATGCACCGTCATTTTAATGAATAAACAATCCTTAGCAACCTCTTCAATGTTTCCATGGCAATTGCATAAGTAGAACTTGTGTTCAGTTGCCGACCTGAACGCAGTGAACAATATGGATGCAGAGTACTGACTTTTGAATGGTTCAAATCTTACCTCACAGGGCAAAATCAAATAGTAAAAACAGCGGAGTTTTCAAAAAGGAAGGAAATCGATTCGGGAGTCCCACAAGGGTCTGTGTTGGGCCCCATATTGTTTTTATTGTATATAAATGACATCACCACTATCAATATTTCTGGAAAATTCACCATTTTTGCAGACTATACAACTATTCTCTGGAGTGGTAAAAACACCGGTGACCTGCACAACATAATAACTACCCATCTAAAAAAAGTAAAAAACTGGTGCGATGCAAACGTCTTATCTGTTAATTTGAAAAAAACAAATTTGATTCCATTTAGATGTTCGCTAGATGAACTTCTCTTGGAAGACAAATCATTGGAAAATATAAATCACACGAAATTTCTAGGAGTGTTCATCGATCAGAATCTTAAATTCGAGAATCATTTTAGGCAACTTACAGGTAAAATCGCTTCGGGATGTTATGCGGTTAGGGTGATTTCCAATGAATTAGGGTTCAGCACAGCCAAAATGGCGTATTATGCACTTATCGACTCCCAGCTACGCTATGGAATACCGTTTTGGGGAGCGTGCAGTTAAACATTATTCAAACCTCTACTGATTCTGCAAAAAAGGGCTATGAGGTATATTTGTAACCTAAAACTGAGAGAATCTTGTAGACTGTTACGGTTCAGAGGAAAGGCTGAGAAAAACGAACATAAAAATCATCATTTTTTAATCATCCTGTGTATGTAATCACTATGGGTACAGGTTCAATAAATGATGTGTCAAAAAGTTACATTTTTGACAAAATAAATTAGATCTGAAATCTCCCTTTTCGTCACGAATATTCAGCTAGATATATTAACTGAGGTCCATTTGTTGGCTCAAATCGCACCGTGCGGATATTTTCTAGCTGAAATTCAGAAAACTTGAAGAAAACATAGACCTTGTTTGGTCTGCACAATTGTGGATCTTTGTTCACTTCAAGTTACTCCACGTTAAGGCCATCCATCATCCAAGGTAGGTCCTGAGGTCTTATTTATTATCATTATCAACCCGATAAATCTTTGAACCAAGTTACCTTAAGTCTGACACACAACCCCATTTCAGGCCTTCTTTCTTTTGGATAGTTTCATTCGTTTACCGTCTACCCTACACCCTACGGGTTAACGAAGTCAGGATAAAAGAGCTTCATCAACTTCTCAGATTCACACCCCGCACGAAGAGCAGGAAGCCCATTCAACCTCTAGTGACTTTACCACCCAAGGAAAGAATCAGTCGAAAGAACACCAAAGAGACGATTATCGACAGTGAACTCAGATAAGCCCTAGCTTAGTCTTTCACCAATTTTATCTAGGCCGTATATTCTTTCACAAGTCAAACCAATTGACTATATTGCAATCAAAATAGATCAATTGTGCATGCGGAGCTCACCTGTTAGGGAGTTTATTAGTTTATTCCTTTTATGTAAACTCTAGTATGATCATACCAGGGGGCCACGGTTAACCTTTGTTGTATAACCCTACAGTGAATCATAGATGGTCTAGTATTACTGGTTTGTAAATATCACAATCCGTAATAGTTTATTAGTCTTTATTAATTGATTCATTTTATCTGTCATCTTCTGACAGTTAGTTGCATTTGACATATTACGAACTTCAATATTTCAAAATTATCCGCTAAAGGCGACTTTACAGTGCAACGACCAGTTGACTGTTACCAGCCGTTGCTCATCGATCACTAATAAACCCTATTTCTAATTTTTATGTGTTTAATTAACCCACCCCAATTAGCCGTGCAAATATAAGTCAATATAAACCCCTGTTACCTCTTTCTAGGAATTTTTCCAAGAGCGAGGTAGCAAAAAGTGGCGCCCAAACTTGGTAATTATTAGCAAGTCGAAGAATATATTAGTGATTGGTGAACCGGCTAACGTCTTTTCATAAATACTATCTATAACTTGGTGTTCTGGAGAATGGTTAGTTTTCACTTACAGAGGGAATCATTTTAGTTGTTCTAATAGTTTTTTTTCAATTTCCTTATATAGAGTGAATCACAATTGCGGATAATAATTTGGAGGGATATTGGTAATGAAATATCTAATCTCAAACAATTCAATTTTGAATTAGGTTATTGGGTTAAATATTATTTAGTGTTTGCACTTTCAAGAGCTCCAAACAGTATTGTTTGAGAGTAATTTTTAGACGTTTAGAATTTTCTTGATATTAGGTACTATCGTTTTTTTTCGTTTTTTTTTGGAAGGGTCGGGTTGTTTTTGAGATCCAATAACGCAATTATCTACGAGATGGAAGTCAACCGCTTATTAGGAGACGAGCTCTCTTATGAACTTTACATTCGAAAGTTGCCGATTGGGAATACGGTAGCTGAAAAGCGGGCAACTCTCCGTGAAATTCTTAGACAAGAAAAACAGATGGGGGAAACGATCTTCCCGAAGGTTTTTCTTGATACCACGGTTGAACATTCTACTTGTGAACGAAAACTTGACGAGTTAGAACAAGCAATTTTGGACTTTGATCATGAGAACAGGGAGAATGAATTTCGACGTATTTTTAGCCGGTTACTACATATTTCGTTCCGACTGAATCGTTTCACTGGGCGTGAGGTAGATGAGGATATTGCCCGACTGTCATTGGTTGCGAAATGTTCACGATTGATTGGTGACCTGAACTTGGTGAATGATGGAATGAATACTAGTCTCCATCCAAACTCTGGTAGTTTGAATTTGGCAAAAAACGGTAGCAATGCCACTTCTTTGAATCAATCACAGAGGCCTAGCACCGTTGCAAGGAGACCATGTAGCGAAAAGAAATCTCCTGAACCAAGCACACGAATAGAACATTCCATTCTAGACAGCCCAAATCCCCCTCTACTTGCTTCAGTTTTAGAACGCAGAGAAAATACCTCTGTGGTACATGATTTAATTGAACTCGAGGACCCAGACAGAGATAATGCTTCAGTCGAAAAGAATGAAATATGCCGCCGGTTTGGTAACATTCTTCCGCTGGATGGAGAAAGAGTGGGTCTACCGTCAAGGGCAGACACCCTGAACTCTTCTTCACCAGTGTGCTCCTCTGATAAAATTAACTATTACCACCATTTTCAGCAATCCTTGATACAGCCTTCAACGAAAACTGAAAATTTTTACTATTATCAGTTGTTAGGGAATAAACAAAATGGGTCAAGCCCTCGAATGAACTTTGCTCAGTGGCAGCCCGAAGTGGACCTGACCACTCCTTTAGAGCAACTGCATGTATCTCCTTGGCAGAACAGTTGTGTTAATGGAGGTGAAGAATATCGCTGGAGAGATATAAGCAGGTGGAACCTACGCTACAATGGTAGAACGAGCGTGAACGATTTCTTGGAGAGGGTAGAGGAACTGCGGGTTTCTCGTAATGTATCCAAAACACAGCTTTTGCGTTTTGCTCCCGAAATACTGGTACAAGATGCGTTATTATGGTACAGGACTAGAAGTTTCACTGACTGGGACGACTTGGTGGTTCAGTTGAAGGAAGCATTCCGTCCATATGACTATGAATATAGTCTCTGGGATGAGATAAGGCGCCGTACACAAGGTGCTCAAGAGAAGGTTCTGACCTACATCACGGCGATGGAAAATCTTTTCCGAAAGCTGGATAATTTTCCTAGCGAGGCATCTCGCGTTCGTCTGATAAGCCGAAATTTACTTCCCCACATACAAACCCAGCTTGCTTTCCAAAATATTTCGACGATAGCTGAGTTAACTAGACTTAGCCGTATAGTAGAGGAAACGGAGTTGAGGAATCAAAGTTTTGTTCCTCCCTCCACTTCTCATCGAAACCTTCTTGAACCTGAATTGGCATACAGGAAACCCCAGCAACAACCTCAAAAACTACCATCTATTGCTGTAGTCAGTTCAGAGAAAAAGAACACCAACGCAACCCCTGGGACTAGTTCATCTTCCCAAATAACCTCACCAGCCAAGTGTTGGAACTGTGGTAGCTCTGACCACAAGTTCAGAGGGTGCTCTCAACCGCGAAAGAGGTTTTGTTTCAAGTGTGGCCAGGAAAACGTTATTGCCAGTTCTTGTCACCGATGTCAAAAAAACGGGAAAAGGAGTCAACAGTTGGCCGGCTGTTGACTGAAACTTTTGAAAAGGCAGAACAGTCTAGGATCCTTCTGAACTACGTCCTGGCGCATGCCAAAAACGATACAAGGCCTTATTTGAAAGTAACTGTATATGGATGTCAACTACTGGGATTACTTGACAGTGGTTGTACAAACACAATTATTGGTGGTCCTGGTTGGAATATGATTAAGTCGATTTGTAGACTGGAAAAGACCACGCGACTGAGCTGTACTGTTGCAAATGGTCAATCCTGTTCAGTAGTGGGTACGGTGTCAGTGCCATTTGAGCTATATGATCGCATCAGATTGCTGGATGCATTGGTGGTACCTTCCTTACCCCATACTCTAATTTTAGGAATGGACTTCTGGCGTACTATGGAAATCATGCCTGATATGTTCTCTGGTGAGTGGTGTTTTCGGGATGATCAACATAGGCCATGTCCTGCGAGTCCAGCCCTAGCTTCCATTGATACTCTTACTCCTCGACAGAGAGAGGCGTTAGAGGCAGTCATTCAGGAAACTTTTTCAGTCATGGGAAATAAGCTTGGTTGCACTAAGCTCGTGGAACATATAATCCGCACTGACCACCCACCTATTCGGAAAAGACACTATCCCCTGTCTCACGCTCTTCAGCAGCAAGTTAACGAGGAGTTGGAGAAGATGTTACAGGATGGCGTAATTGAGCCATCAGAATCTTCGTGGTCTTCTCCGATCCTACTCATTAAAAAAAAAGATGGTCGATACCGTTTTGTAGTCGACTTCCGCGAATTGAATAAGGTTACTCTTAGGGATGCTTATCCTCTGCCATTCGTGAGTGCTACGCTCGAAAAACTACGGAACTCATATTTCCTGACTACCCTGGACATAAAGTCTGCTTATTGGCAAATTCCGCTGTCGGAAAGTTCAAAACCTCTAACCGCTTTCGTTGTTCCGAACAGGGGCCTCTTCCAATTCCGGAGGATGCCGATGGGGCTTCACAACGCTGCGGCCACGTGGCAACGATTTATCGACAAAGTGGTGGGATACGACCTGGAACAATTTGTTTTTGTATACCTAGATGATGTAATCATCTGTACTCCTACTTTTGACAAACATCTTGAAGTCTTGAAAGAAGTGCTGTCCCGTCTCACCAGGGCTGGTCTCACTTTGAACCGCGATAAGTGCCATTTCTGTAAGCCCGAGCTGCGATACCTTGGTTACGTGGTAGGTGCCGGAGGACTCATGGTAGACCCGGATAAAGTAGAAGCGATACTACAGATTCCCATACCTAAGAATGTCACCGAGGTCAGAAGGTTCATCGGTCTCGCTTCTTGGTACCGTCGGTTCGTACCAAATTTTTCAGCTCTCACTGCTCCTCTTAGTAACTTGCTTAGGAAAGATCACAAATTTGAATGGAACTCCGCTTGTGATGAAGCTTTCAAGGGCCTGAAAACCCATCTAGTATCGGCTCCCATTTTGACTTGTCCGAATTTTGATCTCCCCTTTGTTGTACAGGCGGACGCCTCTGATTTTGGTGTCGGGGCGGTACTTTCTCAAGTTAGTGAGGAGGGGGAAAAGGTTATTTGTTACCTTAGCCGGTCTCTGACCAAAACGGAAAGAAAGTACAGCACAACGGAGAAAGAGTGTTTAGCTGTTCTGTACGCCATTGAGAAGTTCCGGCCGTACATCGAGGGCTCGAGGTTCAGCGTCGTGACCGATCATTATAGCCTCAAGTGGCTCAATAATATAAAGGACCCTGTTGGAAGAATTGCCAGGTGGGCTGTCAGGCTCCAACAATACGATTTTGATATCGTGCACCGTAAGGGCAAGGAGCACGTTGTCCCAGACGCCCTTTCGAGATCTGTTCCTTTGGTGGATGCAATTGGGCCTGACAACCCTCCAAAAATTTCCAAGGACAAGTGGTTCAATAAGATGCGGAACAAGGTGGAATCACACCCCGAGAGTTATCCCCAGTGGAGACTGGAAAATGACGTACTCTTCAAACATACTGTCCGACCATACCCAGACCTTCGAGAAGAGTCAGATAGCTGGCTCATTGTAGTCCCGAAGGAAAAGAGGGCAGCTATAATCGCCTCCCACCATGAGCCCACCACCTGTGGTCATTTAGGTGTCTATAAAACTACAGCTCGTATTACAGGTAGGTACTACTGGCCCAAAATGCGGCAGGATGTAGCCCGGTATATACGGAATTGTCTTGTTTGCCTTAGCACCAAGCCCGATCAAAGAACCCCGAATGGCCAAATGCTCAGCAAGGCTCCAACCACGATTCGGCCAATGCAAATTCTTAGTATGGACCTCGTCGGACCTCTTCCACGATCGACTACAGGTCATTCCTATATCTTGTCTGTATTGGACATTTTCAGTAAATTCATTTTGCTCTTTCCTCTGCGGAAAGCTACAGGCTCAAAGATTGCATCTCTACTGGAAGAAAATGTCATACTGTTATTTGGAGCTCCGCAGAAGATAATTATGGATAATGGTACTCCATTTCGGAGTAAGGAAGTATCTTCGGTTCTAGCGAATTACAATATATCTCCTGCACACATCTCAAACTATCACGCCCAGGCCAATCCGGTTGAAAGATCCCACAGAGTTATCAAAACAATTCTTACCTCCTACATCTCCTCAAATCACCGCAAATGGGATACTTGCCTTCAACAAGTGGCTTGTGCTATCCGAACTTCGAGGCATGAGATTACGAATCTTACTCCAAATTTCATCATGTATGGCAGGGAAATACTGTTGAGTGGTACCGATCGTCACCCTTTAGCCCCCACTCTCGACCGAGAACCTTATGACCCAGAGATACGGTCTGAAGCTTTGAAAGCTCTTTTCAAGGATGTCACAAACAGATTGAAGAAGTCTTTTCAGACTAGCAGAGCGCGGTATAATTTAAGGCATAGAGATGAAAGGTACGTACTGAATCAACAGGTGTGGAAGAGGAATTACGCTCTGTCGGATGCCACCAAGGGATTCACATCCAAGTTCGCTCCAAAATTTGAAGGACCTTTCATAATACGAAAGATATTATCTCCATGGTCATATGAGCTAGTGGATCAAGATGGGAAAAGTCGAGGAGTTTGGCATGCCAAGGATTTAAAATCCCACCCACCTGAGGACAACGATTCGTCCGACGACGAGAACGTAGGGACCATCAGAACAGTTTTATAACATTACCTTTAATGATGTTAGATAGGTAATATCTATTTAGTTAGTTAGAAAGTTTTTTTTTTTGAGGAAAAAAAACTTTTCCTGGGAAAGAGGGGTGTTGTTACGGTTCAGAGGAAAGGCTGAGAAAAACGAACATAAAAATCATCATTTTTTAATCATCCTGTGTATGTAATCACTATGGGTACAGGTTCAATAAATGATGTGTCAAAAAGTTACATTTTTGACAAAATAAATTAGATCTGAAATCTCCCTTTTCGTCACGAATATTCAGCTAGATATATTAACTGAGGTCCATTTGTTGGCTCAAATCGCACCGTGCGGATATTTTCTAGCTGAAATTCAGAAAACTTGAAGAAAACATAGACCTTGTTTGGTCTGCACAATTGTGGATCTTTGTTCACTTCAAGTTACTCCACGTTAAGGCCATCCATCATCCAAGGTAGGTCCTGAGGTCTTATTTATTATCATTATCAACCCGATAAATCTTTGAACCAAGTTACCTTAAGTCTGACACACAACCCCATTTCAGGCCTTCTTTCTTTTGGATAGTTTCATTCGTTTACCGTCTACCCTACACCCTACGGGTTAACGAAGTCAGGATAAAAGAGCTTCATCAACTTCTCAGATTCACACCCCGCACGAAGAGCAGGAAGCCCATTCAACCTCTAGTGACTTTACCACCCAAGGAAAGAATCAGTCGAAAGAACACCAAAGAGACGATTATCGACAGTGAACTCAGATAAGCCCTAGCTTAGTCTTTCACCAATTTTATCTAGGCCGTATATTCTTTCACAAGTCAAACCAATTGACTATATTGCAATCAAAATAGATCAATTGTGCATGCGGAGCTCACCTGTTAGGGAGTTTATTAGTTTATTCCTTTTATGTAAACTCTAGTATGATCATACCAGGGGGCCACGGTTAACCTTTGTTGTATAACCCTACAGTGAATCATAGATGGTCTAGTATTACTGGTTTGTAAATATCACAATCCGTAATAGTTTATTAGTCTTTATTAATTGATTCATTTTATCTGTCATCTTCTGACAGTTAGTTGCATTTGACATATTACGAACTTCAATATTTCAAAATTATCCGCTAAAGGCGACTTTACAGTGCAACGACCAGTTGACTGTTACCAGCCGTTGCTCATCGATCACTAATAAACCCTATTTCTAATTTTTATGTGTTTAATTAACCCACCCCAATTAGCCGTGCAAATATAAGTCAATATAAACCCCTGTTACCTCTTTCTAGGAATTTTTCCAAGAGCGAGGTAGCAAGACTCCACTTTAAAAACAATAAAATTCTGACGATAACTGCAATATTTATACTAGAATCCGTTTGTTTGATGAATAAACATATTTTGATCCTCGCTGCATCCACATCTCACTATAACACCCAGAACAGCAGCCACACTTTAAAACTACCGTTGCCTTCCAAAAATATCACAAAAGACTCCATTCTACAATGGTGAGAAAATGTACAATCATTTACCCCTGTATATAAGATCTACTGATCTGAGTGTTTCCCAATTTAGGCAGGCAGTCAAAAGATTCCTATCCGATAGACCCTATTATAGTTTGCAGGAATATTTCAATGATAATTTTTAGCCGAACTATTATAATTGTGATTGTCTATTTTACAATTGTGATTGAGTATTTTATATCTGTTTATAACCTCACGCCATTTGTAATTTTTAATATTGTTTGTGACGAATTTAATATTTTTATGATTTACCATTTTTAATATTCAAGACAATTTCCTAAGCTTTGTCAACAAGACTTATGATAAAAAAGCATATTTATTATTATTATTATTATTATTATTATTAATATTGTTATTATTATTATTATTATTATCTCTTTTGAATTAAAATTCTCCAGTCGGACCCTGTCTCCGATGCTCCGATACATTCGGAGGGCGCGCTGGCAACATCATTACCCCAATAACCACTCCCCAAACTATGGGGTAAGCAGCTATTGGGTCCGGGAATCGTGTGCCCTGAGCAGACGTAATGAACCGAGGATGACAGCCTTCTGCATTCTTTCGGCTATGATTTCTGACATCTTTCTACATGCCGGTATGATTTTTAAGTTCGAGAGTAATGAATCCATCACACCGCCAAGGGACCCTATTATCAGAACAACCATTTTTACAGAATGGTCTGGATAGAGCCTGCGGAGTTCGAAGAGTAAATCTCGATATTTCGTCCGTTTCTCCTCCTCCTTTCGGACGATATTCGTTTCGCCAGGAGCCGAAAACTCAATGACGAAAATCGTCTTACTTCCATGGTCGAGGAGTACTACATCAGGCTTATTGGCCTGTATTTGCCTGAGGGTGGGAAATGAGTAGTTCCAGTAGATCCGGCACTTCTCATTCTCCACCACGGACTCAATATCCCCTGGAGCGTAAGGCAACACTGGTGTCTCGTCTATACCGTACGAGTGTCGTAGGTGGTAATATAACACTCGTAGAGCCGCGTTATGTCTGTGGATATAGGCTGAGACCGCATATGCTGGACATGCTGACAGCAAATGCATAATGGTCTCAGGCGCCTGACGGCAGGCCCTGCATCTAATATCAGGGACCTCGATACCCATCACGTGGCTTCGGTAGACCAAGTTGTTGAAGACACCATCTTGGCAGGCCATTATGAATCCCTCGGTCTCCGACTTCAGCCCACTTGACCTAAGGAAGGCGTAGGTCAAGTTCTTGGATAAGCCAAGGTCTTCAACGTTTCTGAAGAAGACCCCATGCAAAGGCTTATCCCTATGCAGCTGCAGAAGAGCTGCATTTTCTGCGGCCTTTACATGGGCTTTTTGCCGAACGGGTGCCAACTCTGTGACAGAGTTCGGATCACGCCGTTTGGTGTCGAAACTGAGACCGAGTTCATTATTATTATTATTATTATTATTATTATTATTATTATTATTATTATTATTATTATTATTATTATTATTATTATTATTATTATTATTATTATTATTATTATTATTATTATTATTATTATTATTATTATTATTATTATTATTATTATTATTATTATTATTATTATTATTATTATTATTATTATTATTATTATTATTATTATTATTATTTTTTTTTTTTTTTTCCCGTTGGGAATGTACCAGTCAGGCCCTGTCTCCGGTGCTCCGACCCATCCGGAGGGCGCGCTGGTGTCGTTAACCCCAACAACCACTCCCTACGTCCGTAGGATGAGTAATTATTGGGTCCGAGAATCGTGTGCCCTGAGTAGACGGAGCGAACCAAAAATAACGGCCTTCTGCAGGTATTATCTTCAAATTGGAGAGCAGTGTGTCCATCATTCCACCAAGGACTCCTATGATCAGAACCACCATTTTGACAGAATGGTCCGGATACAACCTGCGGAGTTCAAAGAGAAGATCTCGATATTTAGTCCGTTTTTCCTCCTCTTTTCGAACGATATTCATTTCGCCTGGAGCGGAGAACTCCACAACGAATATCGTTTTACTTTGGTGGTCGAGGAGGAGAACATCAGGCTTATTGGCTTGTATTTGCCTGATGGTGGGGAATGAGTAGTTCCAATAGATTCGGCACCTCTCATTCTCCACCACGGACTCAATATCCCCCGGAACATAAGGCAACACCGGTGTCTCGTCTATACCGTACGAGTGTCGTAGGTGGTAGTACAACACTCGTAGAGCCGCGTTATGCCTGTGGATATAGGCTGAGACCGCATAACATGGGCATGCTGATAGCAGATGCATTACGGTCTCAGGTGCCCCACGACATGCCCTGCATCGGGTGTCAGGGACGTCTATACCCATCACGCGACTACGGTAGACAAGGGTGTTGAAGACACCATCCTGGCAAGCCATTACGAATCCCTCGGTCTCCGACTTTAGCTCACTCGTCCTGAGGAAGGCAAAGGTCAAGCTTTTGGATAAGCCAATGTCTTCGATGTTGTGAAAGAAGACACCATGCATTGGCTTATCCATATGTAGCTGTAGCAGGACCTCTGTCTCCGCAGCTTTGATGTGAGCTTTTTGCTGAACGGGTCCCAACTCAGTGACAGAGTTTGGGTTAGCCCGTTCAGTGTCGAATACGAGACCGAGTTCATCGGCCGCACGGGTTGGTGCCTTAAAAAGAAATGCTCCAATCCCTGCTTTTTCATGGTCGCGGACCATGCAGAGAAGGGGATCTGAACTCCGGATGATTTTACAGGCCCCATCGAGAACCATTCTGTTATGCAGACACTCCAAACTCAAAAGTCCACGGCCTCCCCGTTGTCTGGAAAAGTATAACCGTGGAACGGACGATTTAGGATGCAAGCTCCTATTGAGATGCATCATTTTTCGAGTCTTAACGTCAAGTTGTCGCAGCTCTTCCTTAGTCCACTTCATCACTCCGAAAGAGTAAAGAAGGATCGGAACGGCAAGCATATTAGTTGCAGCAACTTTGTTCTTCCCCGACAGTTCTGATGACCAGATCTGTCGGAGTTTATGCTGATACTTGCCGCGGAGAGAGTTTTTAACTGCGAATACCTCTTGGGAGCGGCGTTGTTCCACCCCAAGGTAGGTATAAGTCTCTCCGGCATCCAGATGATGTAGGATGCTTCCGTCTACGAGCTGGACATCCTCTCCGTATTCCTCGCATCGTCCTCTTTTGAGATGAACCGTGGCACATTTGTCGATCCCAAATTCCATACCGATAGCATGCGTATATTCTTCCACCACCCTAAGGGACTGATGTAGGTCCCTCTCTCCAGAGGCATACAATTTGAGGTCATCCATGTAAAATAGATGGGTGACATTATGCCTCCGGTTGCTGGGGGTGCCGCAGTTGTACCCACGGGTATTCCTGAGTGCAACGGACAATGGCAATAGTGAGATGCAGAAGAGAAGAGGGCTAAGGGAGTTTCCCTGAAACACGCCTCTTCTAATGATGACCTGCTCTGTTTGGACTATGTCTCTACCAGATCTTATGGTGAAGCGAGTCCTCCAGAGCGGCATCAGTTGTCCAATGCATCCCACTATTTGACCGGGTACCTCAAGGCATCTGAGCAAATGCATGATTAACTCATGTGATGTATCAAATGCCTTGCGGTAATCGATCCAGGCCATCGAAAGGTTACGCTTATACTGCACGGAGTCCTGCGTGATACATCTATCGATGAGCAGGTTCTCCTTGCACCCGGCGATCCCTTTCTTTGACCCTCTTTGCTCATTTATCCGTTCATACACCGGATCAACTGCGGAGAGAATGCGCGTGTATAAGATGCGCGTAAACACCTTATAACACGCATTCAAGCATGTTATCGGCCTGTAATTCTTTGGATCAGACAAATCTCCGTTTTTGGGGATGAGCACGGTTCGCCTCTCGACAAACCACTCCGGAATCTGCTGCTCCCCATCTAGCCATGAGTTGAAAACTCTGGCCAGATGGCGGTGGGTTGTTGGAAACTTTTTCCACCAATAGTTATTCAACCCATCAGGGCCTGGAGCAGCGAAATTCTTAGAGCCTTTTAGGGCCCCTCGTACTCCTTCCGTGGTTATCGGAATGCGCAGATCATTGAGCTCAGGCTGCCGAAGCCTCCTGCAAAATTCTTCGAACTGCGCTAGGGCTGGAGTATCTACGTTGAGTGGTTGCGGATACTCATAGATATTCTTCCAGAATGTTTCCACCCGATCTGCAGCCGGCGGGTTATCGACAACACGTGGAGGCTCTTGGAATAAGCGAGAAGGTTTATCGCGGAACTTTATGTTTTCCGCGATACTTCTCGCCCGCCTCACTAGTGACTTCTTTGCAGCCACTAGCATTCGTATCCTATCAAGGCAGTGCTGTTTGATGGTGAACAGCACACCTTGATTTAATGTGTGGTGAGCTCGTCTCAATTTTGCGGCAATTCGCCGCACTGCGGGCGTGAAAGGCCTATTGGCCGCCACGAAGTCCACCACACACTGGAGCCGACTTGATCTTGGCTTCCATCTTGTGTACATGTCGTTCATGCCTCCCTACCAGAGCGGTGGTGTCCCTCCTCTCCGTTTGGGATAGAGCATGAGCGGCGTTGTACACGACAGAATTGATCTGCCAGATGTCAGCCTCTTCTGGAAGAACATCGCCAATCTCCGCATCCACCCGTGCCAGTTCTTGCGGCTTCGGGGGCTTCATATTGTGAAGCGCCCTGCGGGTTCTGATATCCTCCATCAGAGGAACAATGTGATTCTCCTCCACAGCCAAACCAACACGTGGCATATCTGCCACTTCGATAACCGGCTGAGGAGGAGCTCTAACGTAGCCTCGAGCCCGAAGATGGGATACATAATCCCTGAGATTTTGTGCGGAAAACGCTGCATGCTCTGGGTGTCTCTCACACCACAGAGCATGCATTCTCGCCATGTATCCTCTCCGGGCGGGCTCACTGCTCTCGTAGCAATGCAGAAGTCCGTCTCTTAATTCGTCCGTCCACTCAAAGCGTCCGTTGTTATCGCGGTCGTCATCATATGGCAAATCATCGTTGGCCCCACCACCTTGCCTTTGACCCCTAATCCGAGGGGTCTGTTGTGGGGGCCTCTTCCTCGATTGTTGGGAACCGAGTAGTAGAGTTTACTGGGGGGTTAACCCAGTAAACCCACGGCCGACACCGGAGAGAAAGTTGCTTTTTCCCTCCCGGATGCGCATGAGCTGCCGGTCCGATTTTGCATCCTTTGCTCGGGTAGGTGGTGTCGCTACTCACCAGGGCCTTAGGTGTTGTTTGACCCCCCTGCCTATTATTATTATTATTATTATTATTATTATTATTATTATTATTATTATTATTATTATTATTATTATTATTATTATTATTATTATTATTATTATTATTATTATTATTATTATTATTATTATTATTATTATTATTTATTTTTTTTTCTCCTTAGGAGTGTACCAGTCAGGCCCTGTCTCCGGTGCTCCGACCCATCCGGAGGGCGCGCTGGTGTCGTTAACCCCAATAACCACTCCCTACATCCGTAGGGTGAGTGATTATTGGGTCCGAGAATCGTGTGCCCTGAGTAGACGAAGCGAACCAAGTATAACGGCCTTCTGCATTCTTGCTGCTAAGATTTCTGCCATATTACGGCAAGCAGGTATTATTTTCAAATTGGAGAGCAGTGTGTCCATCATTCCACCAAGGACTCCTATGATCAGAACCACCATTTTGACAGAATGGTCCGGATATAACCTGCGGAGTTCAAAGAGAAGATCTCGATATTTAGTCCGTTTTTCCTCCTCTTTTCGAACGATATTAATTTCGCCTGGAGCGGAAAACTCCATGACGAATATCGTTCTACTTTGGTGGTCGAGGAGGACAACATCAGGCTTATTGGCTTGTATTTGCCTGAGGGTGGGGAATGAGTAGTTCCAATAGATTCGGCATCTCTTATTCTCCACCACGGACTCAATATCCCCCGGAGCATAAGGCAACACCGGTGTCTCGTCTATACCGTACGAGTGTCGTAGGTGGTAGTACAACACTCGTAGCGCCGCGTTATGCCTGTGGATATAGTCTGAGACCGCATAAGATGGGCATGCTGATAGCAAATGCATTACGGTCTCAGGTGCCCCACGACATGCCCTGCATCGGGTGTCAGGGACGTCTATACCCATCACGCGACTACGGTAGACGAGGGTGTTGAAGACACCATCCTGGCAGGCCATTATGAATCCCTCGGTCTCCGACTTTAGCTCACTCGACCTGAGGAAGGCAAAGGTCAAGCTTTTGGATAAGCCAAGGTCTTCGATGTTGTGAAAGAAGACGCCATGCATTGGCTTATCCATATGTAGCTGTAGCAGGACCTCTGTCTCCGCAGCTTTGATGTGAGCTTTTTGCTGAACGGGTCCCAACTCGGTGACAGAGTTTGGGTTAGCCCGTTCAGTGTCGAATACGAGACCGAGTTCATCGGCCGCACGGGTTGCTGCCTTAAAAAGAAATGCTCCAATACCTGCTTTTTCATGGTCGCGGACCATGCAGAGAAGGGGATCTGAACTCCTGATGACTTTACAGGCCCCATCCAGAACCATTCTGTTATGCATACACTCCAAACTCAAAAGTCCACGGCCTCCCCGTTGTCTGGGAAAGTATAACCGTGGAACGGACGATTTAGGATGCAAGCACCTATTGAGATGCATCACTTTGCGAGTTTTAACGTCGAGTTGTCGCAGCTCTTCCTTAGTCCACTTCATTACTCCGAAAGAGTAGAGAAGGATCGGAACGGCAAGCATATTGGTTGCAGCAACTTTGTTCTTCCCCGACAGTTCTGATGACCAGATCTGTCGGAGTTTGTGCTGATACTTGCCGCGGAGAGAGTTCTTAACTGTGAATACCTCTTGGGAGTGGCGTTGCTCCACCCCTAGGTAAGTATACGTCTCTCCGGCATCCAGATGATGTAGGATGCTTCCGTCTACGAGCTGGACATCCTCTCCGTATTCCTCGCATCGTCCTCTTTTAAGATGAACCGTGGCACATTTGTCGATCCCAAATTCCATTCCGATAGCATGCGTGTACTCTTCCACCACCCTAAGGGACTGATGTAGGTCCCTTTCTCCAGAGGCATATAATTTTAGGTCATCCATGTAGAACAAATGGGTGACTTTATGCCTCCGGTTGCTGGGGGTGCCGCAGTTGTACCCACGGGTATTCCTAAGTACAACGGACAATGGCAATAGCGAGATGCAGAAGAGAAGAGGGCTGAGGGAGTCTCCCTGAAACACGCCTCTTCTAATGATGACCTGCTCTGTTTGGACTGTGTCTCTACCAGATCTTATGGTGAAGCGAGTCCTCCAGAGTGGCATCAGTTGTCCAATACATCCCACTATTTGATCGGGTACCTCAAGACATCTGAGCAAATGCATGATTAACTCATGCGATGTTGTATCAAATGCCTTGCGGTAATCGATCCAGGCCATCGAAAGGTTACGCTTATACTGCACGGAGTCCTGCGTGATACATCTATCGATGAGCAGGTTCTCCTTGCAGCCGGCGACCCCTTTCTTTGACCCTCTTTGCTCATATATCCGTTCGTACACCGGATCAACTGCGGAGAGAATGCGCGTGTATAAGATGCGTGTAAACAACTTATAACACGCATTCAAGCATTTTATCGGCCTGTAATTCTTTGGATCAGACAAATCTCCGTTTTTGGGGATGAGCACGGTTCGCCCCTCGACAAACCACTCCGGAATCTGCTGCTCCCCATCTAGCCATGAGTTAAAAACTCTAGCCAGATGGCGGTGGGTTGTTGGAAACTTTTTCCACCAATAGTTATTCAACCCATCAGGGCCTGGAGCAGCGAAATTCTTAGAACCTTTTAGGGCCCTTCGAACTTCTTCCGTGGTTATCGGATTGCGCAGATCATTGTGCTCATGCTGCCGAAGCGTCCTGCAGTAAGCTTCGAACTGCGCTAGGGCTGGAGTGTCTACATTGAGTGGTTGCGGAAACTCATAGATGTTCTTCCAGAAGGTTTCTACCCGATCAGCAGCCGGCGGGTTATCGACAACACGTGGAGGCTCTTGGAATAAGCGAGAAGGTTTATCGCGGAACTTCATGTTTTCCGCGATACTTCTCGCCCGCCTCACTAGTGACTTCTTTGCAGCCACTAGCATTCGTATCCTATCAAGACAGTGCTGTTTTATGGTAAACAGCACGCCTTGATTCAATGTGTGGTGAGCTCGTCTTAGCTTTGCAGCAATTCGCCGCACTGCCGGCGTAAAAGGCCTATTGGCCGACATGTAGTCCACCACACACTGGATACGAGACGCGTGTTGTCTCGCCGACTTGATCTTAGCTTCCATCTTGTGAACGCGTCGCTCATGCCTCCCAACAAGAGCGGTGGTTTCCCTCCTCTCCGTCTGGGATAGAGCACGAGCGGCGTCGTACACGACAGAATTGATCTGCCAGATGGTAGCCTCTTCTGAAAGAACATCGCCAATCTCTGCATTATTATTATTATTATTATTATTATTATTGTTATTATTATTATTATTATTATTATTATTATTATTATTATTATTATTATTATTATTATTATTATTATTATTATTATTATTATTATTATTATTATTCTGATTTGAATTAAAATTCTCCAGTCGGACCCTGTCTCCGATGCTCCGATACATTCGGAGGGCGCGCTGGCAACATCATTACCCCAATAACCACTCCTCAAACTATGGGGTAAGCAGCTATTGGGTCCGGGAATAGTGTGCCCTGAGCAGACGTAATGAACCGAGGATGACAGCCTTCTGCATTCTTCCGGCTATGATTTCTGACATCTTTCTACATGCCGGTATGATTTTTGAGTTCGAGAGTAATGAATCCATCACACCGCCAAGGGACCCTATTATCAGAACAACTATTTTTACAGAATGGTCTGGATAGAGCCTGCGGAGTTCGAAGAGTAAATCTCGATATTTCGTCCGTTTCTCCTCCTCCTTTCGGACGATATTCGTTTCGCCAGGAGCCGAAAACTCAATGACGAAAATCGTCTTACTTCCATGGTCGAGGAGTACTACATCAGGCTTATTGGCCTGTATTTGCCTGAGGGTGGGAAATGAGTAGTTCCAGTAGATCCGGCACTTCTCATTCTCCACCACGGACTCAATTTCCCCCGGAGCGTAAGGCAACACTGGTGTCTCGTCTATACCGTACGAGTGTCGTAGGTGGTAATATAACACTCGTAGAGCCGCGTTATGTCTGTGGATATAGGCTGAGACCGCATATGCTGGACATGCTGACAGCAAATGCATAATGGTCTCAGGCGCCTGACGGCAGGCCCTGCATCTAATATCAGGGACCTCTATACACATCACGTGGCTTCGGTAGACCAAGGTGTTGAAGACACCATCTTGGCAGGCCATTATGAATCCCTCGGTCTCCGACTTCAGCCCACTTAACCTAAGGAAAGCGTAGGTCAAGTTCTTGGATAAGCCAAGGTCTTCAACGTTTCTGAAGAAGATCTCATGCAAAGGCTTATCCCTATGCAGCTGCAGCAGAGCTGCATTTTCTGCGGCCTTTACATGGGCTTTTTGCCGAACGGGTGTCAACTCTGTGACAGAGTTCGGATCACGCCGTTTGGTGTCGAAACTGAGACCGAGTTCACCAGCCGCACGGGCTGCTGCCTTAAAGAGGAACGCTCCAATCCCTGCGTTTTCATGGTCACGAACCATGCAGAGAAGGGGGTTATTATTATTATTATTACTATTATTATTATTATTATTATTATTTGTTTTTTCCTTTAAGAGTGTACCAGTCAGGTCCTGTCTCCGGTGATCCGACCCATCGGGAGGACGCGCTGGTGTCGTTTACCTCAATAACCACTCCCTACGTCCGTAGGGTGAGTGATTATTGGGTCCGAGAGTCATGTGTTCTGAGCAGACGAAGTGAACCAAGGATGACGGCCTTCTGCATTCGAGCGGCTAGGATTTGTGCCATATTACGGCAGGCCGGTATCAACTTCAAATTAGAGAGCAGTGTGTCCATCATTTCATCAAGGACTCCTATAATCAGAACCACCATTTTGACAGAAAGGTCCGGATACAACCTGCGAAGTTCAAAGAGAAGATCTCGATATTTAGTCCGTTTTTCCTCCTCTTTCCGAACGATATTCATCTCGCCTGGAGCAGAAATCTCCACGACGAATATCGTTTTACTTTGACGGTCGAGGAGGACAACATCAGGCTTATTGGCTTGTATTTGCCTGAGGGTGGGGAATGAGTAGTTATTATTATTATTATTATTATTATTATTATTTTTTTTTCTCCTAGGAGTGTACCAGTCAGGCCCTGTCTCCGGTGCTCCGACCCATCCGGAGGGCGCGCTGGTGTCGTTAACCCCAATAACCACTCCCTACATCCGTAGGGTGAGTGATTATTGGGTCCGAGAATCGTGTGCCCTGAGTAGACGAAGCGAACCAAGTATAACGGCCTTCTGCATTCTTGCTGCTAAGATTTCTGCCATATTACGGCAAGCAGGTATTATTTTCAAATTGGAGAGCAGTGTGTCCATCATTCCACCAAGGACTCCTATTATTATTATTATTATTATTATTATTATTATTATTATTATTATTATTATTATTATTATTATTATTATTATTATTATTATTATTAATACTACGAGAAGAAATTTATGATGTAAACCTTAGATTATATAAAGAGGAGATGTAACATAGACCAGTGCGCACACTAACCATTTTCCCCTTTATCCCCACCCATCACGTCCACCAATAAATTCAACAATTTGCTTGAGTCTCCCTCCAACCGCTCTGAAATAGCTTGGCGACGACGTTTTCGGCGTTTTTCGGCTCGGTTCGGGCCATTTCTGAATTCCCCTGTTGAATTAGAGAGATGATGACAGGACCGAATTCTGTAATTTTCGAAAATGCCATCTAATGAAATGATGCAATTTTAGGATGTTAGGTTTTAAAATCAATGAAAGAAGGAATGAAAGAAGGCGAGAGCAGTAGAGAAAATGCATTAAATCTTGAAAAGGAACACGTTTTTACAAACTGTCGTGTTTGTAATTCACACTTTAGTAAAGATGCATACGATTTCGAAAAATCACCTTTTATGTTACATTTGAAGAATGATGCCTAACCAAGTAAGGTGAGAATGTTTTTTCAATAATATTGTTTATTTTTCATGGTATGTATAACTAAGACTGATGGAAAGATGTTTCGTTCAGTTATGGTGAAATTGTAGGTAATAAATGATCATTTCATAAATGGTCTATTAAGTGTATTATCCCCTGAATTCACGATTTTTATCTTTATAAAATGTTACTCCAGACAATGCCCAGACCTTCAACCAGTACAGATGTATATGAAGGAATCAATGGAAACATTTGTGTTGACCTGGCACCAACGTTACTTTCAAGCATGGGTAATTATAAAGTAAGCACTCCTTCAAATTCACCTACTTTAAGGAATGAACAAGTAAGATACGATATTTTGAGATATCATGACTTCAACAGACGTATAGTTTTCGTTTCAAAACCAGGTATTATAAATTTCAAAAACCAGTTTATATGTTGTTAAAACTTTTTCCAAAAGTTTTTGACAGCAACAGCTTTCAGTTTTTTCTTCCATTTAGAAGTTCCGCTGTTGCCATTTACAGGGTTTCCCAAATGAACCGGAACGGCCTAATATTTCAGCAACGGCTTGACATAAAGGTATAAAATTTAGTATACGGGAGTTATCAGTAGCGTTGAATCTAAAAATAATATTTGAAACGCTGCCAGATTTATAGTTTTTCCTATGGAGCCCTAAACTTTAGTTTTTTAAATAATGTAATTCTATGTTTATTTTTAACGCATTCGATTTGTAGTGTTCGAGTTACTATGACCCTATGATTTCAAATTTCAATTCCCCTAAGTTTTTTTAATACGGGAATTCAACATTTCGTTAAAACATTTCCCAAAATTTCAATATTTCGAGAAATCGTGGCGATATGACAATGAAAGTTAATTTAATTAATTTCTGTCATTTATTAGATATAGAATTTTCTGTTTTTTTGTAGCTTTCTATGTACTCAACTAATTTTGTGAAATATTTGCAGGATTATACACCTAGAAAACAAAAATTAAAAGCTAGAAAAACAATTAAAAGGCTCACAGTGAGTCTTCACCACTATAAGAAAAAAGTTGCTACCCTACAAGCAATTATCCAGTCATTAAAAGGAAAGGTTTCAGATGAAACTTTGGAGATGCTAAACCAAATAGAACCAAATGAAGAATGTTTTCACAGGCAGCTTCATAATATACAGAAATATGGCAGTGACCTTAAAATATTTGCTCTCACTCTGCATTATTATTCAGCAAAAGCATACAGTTTCATAAGAAGAACTTTTAATTCTGCACTTCCACATCCCAAGACACTCTCGAGATGGTATAAAAATTTGAACGGAGAGGCAGGTTTCACATCTGGAGTGTTTAATTTACTAAATATAAAAGTTCCTCAAAAGGACGGTTTATAACAAACTTACGTTATTCTCTGGTTTTCAGTATATAGTCAGTGTTTATATATTTGAAAATATGTGTGGGTTCATAGTTATAGATTAATAATTTTTTGTGAATTAATAGGTATTACTTATCATTAAAATGAACTATTTCAGTTATTTTGGTATATTTATTTCCCCGCAAGTTTATTTCAAATTATAAGTATAAGAAAATTGCTGCAAAATACGTATATTGTGAAAAATTTACATTAATGAATAGGTAAAGAATGGCGTTTCTTATCCTAAATCCAAATCCGCCCCTGTCTAGCCCCCCCTTTCATCAAACCCAACGAACCGAAAGTGGCAGCCGATGCGCATCTTTTCATCGATACATGTTCTATCTCCTCTTTCTATAATCTAAGATGTAAACAACGTCGTGAAAAACAAAATCTTTTATGCACCACGAGCGTTACTAGGTCCTAACGCCCATCGGGCGTTAGGATCTATATGACGCACTTGGTACATAAATAGCTATCAAGGTCGAGAGGAAGAAAGCACTTGTTTAATTCCCTGTGGCTACCTTTTGGTAGGAATCTGTTTTTTCGTTATACTCACGTTTTTTTCAACAAATGAAAGCGTTTATTATTATCATTATCTATGTATTTCTTACGAATGATTCGAACAAGTTCGAATGTTTTGCCAGAGAGTACAAATAAATGTGAATAAAATCGACAAAGTCGAAGCTCACGTTTTTTTCAACAAATGAAAGCGTTTATTATTATTATTATCTATGTATTTCTTACGAATGATTCGAACAAGTTCGAATGTTTTGCCAGAGAGTACAAATAAATGTGAATAAAATCGACAAAGTCGAAGTACCCTTCTCTCCAAATATTTCCACAAAGTAGAAAATGTGAGGAAAAAATCTGACAGAAAACAACTACTTCCCTGGCTAATGCCACGACGGATATTGAACTACATCTGACAGACATTTGTGCAACTTTCTTCCAAGAAGACTCAATTGCAAGTGCTGTTTGTAGACAAACAAAATATTATCGTTAATTTGGCTGGAGATGACCACCTGCAGACATGTTTCGAGGTTGTTGCCTCTCATCAGTGCAAGGGTAGGTCCGACAACTCTGAGTTGTCTTGTCCCTGCCAAATGAATTATAATTTATTGTTTATCTTATAATTCCCTACGGATGAAGCAGCGACATACAGTAAAGTCAGTCGCAGCGCGACTGACTTTACTTCACAATGGGAACTTGCAATTGAGTCTTCTTGGAAGAACGTTGCATAAATACCTGTCAGATGTAGTTCAATATCTGTCGTGGCATTAGCCAGGGAAGTAGTTGTTTTCTGTCAGATTTTTTCCTAATATTTTCCACTATGTGGAAAACTTGTTCGAATTTTTGCATTTCACTCTTCCTGGAGTCTTTTGCAGTCTCTAGGAGTGCTTATTGATTTTCCTGGCGGGTGGCGCTTCGACTGACTGTTCTGTGAGTCGCTGCTTCATCCGTAGGAAATTTTTAGATAAACAATAAATTTTAATTCATTTGGCAGAGACAAGACAACTCAAAGTTGTCAGACCTACCCTTGCATTGATGAGAGGCAACAACCTTGAAACATGTCTGCAGGTGGTCATCCCCAGCCAAATTAAGGATAATCTTTTGTTTGTCTACAATAAGCACTTGCACTTGAGTCTTCTTGGAGAAACGTTGCACAAATATCTGTCAGATGTAGTTCAATATCCTTCATGGCATTAGCAAGGAAAGTAGTTGCTTTCTGTCAGATTTTTGCATCATATTTTTCACTTTGTGGAAATATTTTTTAAACCATAATATTCGATGGTCAGATATTTTTCACTATTTTTACGGATTTTCCGATTTAAATTTAGCGAGTTTTCCAACTTTTTTCGAAAAAAGATGTATTTTTTTTTCGCTGGACCTACGGGAGAAAGGACAAGCCGGAGCAGGAGTTTACTTGGAAAACGGAGAGAAAATAGCCTATGCGCTAGGTTCTCCAACAACAGTTTTCCAAGCAGAGGTGTATGCCATCCTGGAGGCATAATGGCAGAATGGAAGAGGTGAGGTCCGGCCCAGAGAGACATGTATATGTCTGCTCGGACAGTCAGGCCGCCATCAGAGCTCTGAATGCAACCAGAACCAGATCAAAACTGGTTCAGGAAGGCAGAGATGTCCTAGAGAGTCTTGCGACTGAAAAGGAAATAACGCTGATGTGTGTCCCGGGCCATGCAGGGATTGAAGGCAACGAGCAGGCGGTCCAGCTAGCCAAGCTAGGAGCCGGACAACCCTACTACGGACCCGAACACGCAAGGATACAAGTAACAACGGCACTGAATAATTGAGCTGTTGATATATTAGGAAAATAGTGGAGAGGGAGAGGCGGCTGCAGGCAGTCAAAGCAGATGATATCGGGGTTCGACGGCAAAGGACGGCAAGGACGGCAAGGACGGCAAAGATGTAGCGTTTATTTTTTTCCTACTGTAATTTTCCTTTTCGATAATGATATTAACTTTAGTCTGTCCTCGATTGGCATTCTTTCCGTCCCGGACCGTATCGCCCCAGCGATGTAGGCAACCTCCTATACTTGTGTGAGTGACTGATCACTTGAACAGGTATAACATTTTGTTGAAGCGGGTTTCCAAGTTCTGTGACCGTTCTCACTTGCACGATAATGACGCCTTTGTGTCGATGCGTTCCTTTGGAACAAATTCACTTTGTAAGTTCCTAGTGAACCGTCAACTTCGTGGAAGTTTCGATCTGAACATGTCGAATACCTGTTGTAAATGAATAGTTGGTTCTATTTCCGGAAGGATTGGTTCACACTAAGTGGGTTCTGGTAATCTTTGTAGAGTTTAATTTTTTTGGTTTTAAAGATCATTTACTATGATAGTCAACCAACACAGAACCTGTTATTTCATGTGAAGTTGCCTTCAGTTACGAAGTCATTCTGTCGCATCTTTAATTCTTGTTCTGTGACTCGTGAACAGCCCAAGATTACTCGGTGTGACAGAACACGTGACAGAAAGGACAGGATGAGGGAGAAGGCCATTTTATGCTCACTCTCCGGTCACCCATCGAAGAGGCAGTTGTGTAGTCAACTTTTTCGACCATGTTATAGGTCAAATCTAAGATGACTAAAAACCATGGCGTGTCGACTCATACATGCAAAACTGTGGGATAAAACGGGAGACAATTCGCCAGCTTGATTTGAGAAAACAAATGAAATCGTGACCTGTTTCCCAAATATTCCGTATTTGCGTGTACCGCCACGGTCGGTTTTCCTGTTAGGGTAAATTTACAAGCACAGAAGTTTTCAAGTATTGTCGACGGATGCACTGAATAAAGAAACCTTGTTATTGAAATTTACTCTATCACAATCACCAATCAGTTTTATTTGTTACATTTTCGACTTATTCTATAATTTTTTGCTGAAATGCAATTAACTACAATAATAACCACTCATTTCAAATGGAAGTATCGAAATTAAGCTTCATGAAAATTCACCATTAGAACTTGTCAATCTTGTGCTAATATAATCAGGAATGGCGGGATTCCGTGAGATATATTCGTGCCATTATTTTCATTAAAATGTTTTCTAATAATAGGTACTAGATACTATGTGATAATCTTCATAATATAGTGGTACCCACTTTCGGTACTGGATATTGCCCACAAATGATACAAAAACGGAACATGATCAAATTATTATTGTACAGACTACACAGAGAACGATTAGATATTCACAAATTTTATTCAATTTTTCGCCAACACAGCAGCTTCTTCACTGTCTGATTAAATAAATTTTGTGGAGATCGAATTGTTTTCTGTGTATTTTATACAATTACTATGGATCTTCATCAAGTATAACGGCCGAGTCAATCAGACAAATTGAATTATCATTGAATGAATGATGAATTTCTACGAAAATATGCAGCAAAATGGACACATTAATACTAGTCATCAATACAGGGAAATTGCACTATGAAATTCAGATTCCGTCACAACCATTCATTTTTGAACAGTATTTGGAGTTTGTTGAAATTCCATAAAATTGACAACAGTCGTCAATCACCATATCCCTGGAATATTGACATGACTAAAATTCTATGAAGTCGCCATCTCTGGGACCGACTTAAGAAGCAGACTACTATTTCATTTGTTTATTTGTCTTCTGAAAAAATTAAAACAAAATCGAATCACTCGACACACCAGGGTTTTTATACATCTTAGTCAAATCACTAGTGAATTGTGAAATATCAGATTTGAAATGACCTGCTGGGTTTTTTTGACCACCCCCCTCTGAGATATTGAGAGAGTCAACATCATTTCCCAAGGATGATTATGGATTTGTAAGTCTGACGTTTTGGCGTTGGTTGTGGCACATTTAAATTTTGGGAAATATATTATGGAGAACCCTTCATTATAAGGTGAGCTTTCAAAAAAAGGCTATTTTCACTGTGATTGACAGTGTTCCTTTCCGTGTTGGGAGGTTTCATTTGAAGTGAATCTCACATTTATGTTGTGTAAAAAATAGTACAGCAGTACTGATTTATTTTAGGGTTTTTCGATGGGGTTTATGTAATGGCGAGCCGTGGTTAGCTCCTACAACTTATTCTTTTCATGGAAGTGGAATTTGGGAAGTTTTTCTGACTGCCATCCTTTGATATGGGTCCTGTCTGGTTAACCCAGAACTTTCTCCGATCTACCCTCCAGTGACAGTTTTCAAAATGTTCCAGTGCATTTGTGACACCTACCATTTCAACAGGATAGATATAAATACTGTTCCAGTGCATTTTTACACCAACAGGATAGATATAACTACTGTTCCAGTGCTGTTTTGATACCATTTCAACAGGATAGATATAAATACTGTTCCAGTGCATTTTTACACCAACAGAATAGATATAACTACTGTTCCAGTGCTGTTTTGATACCATTTCAACAGGATAGATATAAATACTGTTCCAGTGCATTTTTACACCAACAGGATAGATATAACTACTGTTCCAGTGCTGTTTTGATACCATTTCAACAGGATAGATATAAATACTGTTCCAGTGCATTTTTACACCAACAGGATAGATATAACTACTGTTCCAGTGCTGTTTTGATACCATTTCAACAGGATAGATATAAATACTGTTCCAGTGCATTTTTACACCAACAGGATAGATATAACTACTGTTCCAGTGCTGTTTTGATACCATTTCAACAGGATAGATATAAATACTGTTCCAGTGCATTTTTACACCAACAGGATAGATATAACTACTGTTCCAGTGCTGTTTTGATACCATTTCAACAGGATAGATATAAATACTGTTCCAGTGCATTTTTACACCAACAGGATAGATATAACTACTGTTCCAGTGCTGTTTTGATACCATTTCAACAGGATAGATATAAATACTGTTCCAGTGCATTTTTACACCAACAGGATAGATATAACTACTGTTCCAGTGCTGTTTTGATACCATTTCAACAGGATAGATATAAATACTGTTCCAGTGCATTTTTACACCAACAGGATAGATATAACTACTGTTCCAGTGCTGTTTTGATACCATTTCAACAGGATAGATATAAATACTGTTCCAGTGCATTTTTGACACCTACCTTCTCGACAAGTAGAGAACTGATGAAGCCTACAGCTGCATATGATAAATCAAGCAACTTTATTGTTTCTTGTTAAGTTTACACACATTTTTACACGTTTGGTCTTATGTAAGTACGTTGACGCATATAATGCTATGAAGAAGCGCTACTAATAGGTATTGTTCGCTTGCTTCTTTTATGAAATTTCAATTGAAAGGTCAGTAATTACTGGAAATTATTTTTAGAAATCTAGAATCTCAAAATTTTAACATTTTAAATGCACAGCAGGAGTTCTTATGGGCCTAATATAGTTATTCTACACCTAATTTAAGTTTTTCACGTTCTTTTTAAACTTTTCATGTTCCACAACCAAATTTTTTTTTATTATTATAGGGTATTTGGGATACATGTATTTTATTTGCTCATCCTACCACCACATAATCAGCCAATTTTCTTCTGACTTTCTTACTTTTATCAAGACATAGTAAATATTTAGTATCACAGCTTACTGGGTAAATAATCTATGGTCTGTTTTCAAGCTGTGTGGTGCCCAACCAAACTGTTAAATTTCCATCTTACAAAGAATCTTGAATTTTATGTACCCATAGTGTTCTACGACGTAAAGCTGCCGTTCGCAATGACTCTTCTCTAGAATTTTTTTATCACAAAAATATAATAATTTTAATTATCAAATGAAGAGGTCACAAAGATACTGAAGCTAAGCCGTAAATAACTCCGACTCTTGGTGGGTGTTCTAACCGGCCACTGCAGCCTCAGGAGTCATCTGACTCTCATCAGAGTTGAGGGAGATCCACTATGCGCGGAATGTGGTGATGAGGAGGACTTCTTCCACTTCCTGTGCGAATGTGGTACTTATGGCAGGCTCAGAGAAAACGACTTCGGAGCTGCTACTATAAGGGGGAAGAATTGCACTCATTGCAATGGAAGGACATTTCGACTTTCATAAGAAGGTCGAAGAGGTTCGAGCAGGTATCCGCCGGGGTTTGCGAAAAGGGTCCACTGGGGCCTAGTCGTTGACGCTTGCGTCTCCCACCGATTACCATTACCGTAACCTCATATCACCCAATGTCAAAATCAAATGATGTTTACTCATTCTGCAAGTCTACGAGCTTTTGCGTTTGACTGATTTTGCTTAGAGAATTACATAAAAATTATGTTATTATCAATATCCCTGTATGTGTTCGGTTATTCTTACTGCTAATGGCCTATATCGGAGAGACCAAGAGGCCATTAGCAGTAAGAACACAAAAAGTGAACTCAACGAGGGGAAATATCAAAATCGGGAATTGCTGACCACGCCTGGACAAAACACCACCGAATTCTTTGGGACGAAGCTAGTGTTCTTCATAGAGAAGAACATTGGTTCAAACGGAAATTTATGGAAACCACCTATATAGAAGCCAATAGTGCCTTCAGTCAACCAAGCGTGGAAATTAAAAACGTATGGAAACCGCTCATAGACCGTTTTGGAGGGAGAAAAAGCGCGAAACCAGACGCGCCACAATACCGCGCTTAATTACATCGTAATTACACTTTAATTATAGACCTTTAAAAGGTCGCGTAGCATCTGATTTTGTCATTATTCACCAGAAGACGATTGCGGATTCAAGCAATTGAAACGTTGTGAAAAAATTTGAAAGAGATAGAAATCTTTCAACCATTAAGATGATGGACGTCCGAAATATAAGTAATCAACTGTCTATTAGATCTCGTTGTGCCCATGAAGACGTTTGATCGGGACATCATAAACTACATTACTTATAATGAATTTTCAGCCAATTCGACTGCGACCCATTTTTCATAAGAACCGTGCGATGTACTTTAAATATTTTTTTGAAAGGTTGTGACATGAAACGTCATTACACCTGAAGTAAACCCTCAAGTTTCTGAGAAAATATTAAAACTTTTAAGAGTTCTCTGGTTTTGATGTAATTTATATTATTTTTTTAGTTTATGCATACAAGCTTGTGTTCGAAAAGTTTTTTACATTTATTTTAATTTGATCATTTGAGCGTTAGAATTTATTCAATTACCTGTCTCCACCAAGTGCCTGGAGATTGGTAAGTTGTTACAGACTCATTAGGAAGCCAAATTCAAATGGGCATCGAGACATCGGCTTCTATTTTCAATTTCAGTCAATATTTATCTCTTTGATGACCTTGTACTCCAAATAAATGAAGTGATTTTAGTAGAGTCCGTCAACCACCCAAATCGTGAGAAAGAAAAAGCGGACGTTGCTAAAATTTGTTATGAGATGAATTATTGATGGACTATCGACATCGGGAACATCCAATGAAACGAAATCAAGTTTTTACACGAAGATCTTCTCTTTCACACGCATGAGGCTTATAATTCTTACAAGTACATGATATAGGAGCGACGTTGCCAAATTTCGTGATCAGTTCTGATATGTTATTGACTTTTCTCTGTTGAAGCACTTTTTAATTCCATACCAATTATATTGCCAAATATAAAAACCCTAATCAATGAAATAAACTTTTGAATGAAAATGGATTTTCAAAAACTCAAGTCTTTCGCAAATGTAGGAGTTCTGTCGGTAAGTATTGAACAGAAAATTATCCAAACCGTCTGCAGATGTCAACCATTTTTTATTAAAATCAATTGTTACAGGGAGCATTGAGAGAGTGTTCTTGTAGAAATGTTTTACCAGGTATTGTCCAGGGATTATTCGGCATTTGTAGGGGGCGGGTGGAATATTTTCTGTTCAATGCTTGCTGACGAAACTTTTATTATATAGAAAATTTGTGAAAGATTGATTTAGAAAGTGAAACGTACTTGGTGTAGAAGCTATTTGTCAAATATTCATTATCAAACCATATATCCAACATAACCATTTTTCTTTTTAGTATGCTCTTCTTGTCTAACTAAAAATGTTGGTTTGAAAATTACTCTTTTCTAATTCAAATCTGTCCACCTTTCCCTTAATGAATTTATGCTCTTCAGTCGATTTGGTTCTCAAACAGATCTTTTTTCAATTCAACAATTCCTTCTACACACCAGCAAATTTAAAGGAACGGAGATGAATTGTACTTTTTTTCCTCATAATTTTTTTTGCGGCACATTTGAAAAGAATCATTCAACAGGGAAATTCAACGGATGGTTTAGTTGATTTCAATTTGTTTTGCAAAGCTTCATGCGCTTTTGGAGCCTGTCTAAAAACTCAAGACTAAAAATTGAAGACTCAGCTTTATACTTATTGTCGTCTTAAACATTTAATGGTAACGCAAAATCACAATGAATATATTTTTCAATAACGTGTGTTTCCCCCACGAGCCCTTATAACTGCAACCATTCGTCATACCATACTTCTGATGACGTTGTCGATCATTTCTTGAGGCCAATTCTCCCATATTTCCATCAAAGCAGTTCTTGCATCTTCCAAGTTTCGAACAGCAGGAATTTGTTACCTAAGTCGCCTGCCTAGCATGACCCAGACATGTTCAATTGGATTCATGTCTGGAGAACATGCAGGACAATTCATTGTAGGTATTTGAACTTGAAATATTCAGTTACACAACGAGCTACGTGCGGACGAGCATTGTCTTGCATCAAGAGAAAATCTGCCCCGATAAATGGGGTAAAAGGTATCTTGCAGAATATCCCTTATGTACCTATCTGCCGTTAAAGCGCCGCCATCAAAAACCACCAACTCTGTGCGTGCCCCTGAACATATGCCACCCCACACCATAATTGAGCCTCCACCGAAAGAGACAGTAGGAGGAAAATTAAATTTTTCGTTTTGATCTCCTGGACGACAATACAATCTTTCCCTCCCATCTATTGAAATCAAACAGAAACGGCTCTCATCCGTGAACAAAACATTACCCCAAAGATCGTTCCAATTTTGGTGTTCTCGAGCAAAAGCTAGTCACGCTACTCGATGACGTCTCTGGAGTTGTGGTGCTTTTTTTGACCTATACGCCTTCAAACCAACTTCTTTGAGTCTTCTCCTCACTGTACGCTCACCTATGGTGGTTCCACGAACTTCTTCCAATTCGATTTTTGTTTGAAATGCGGTTCGACGCCTATTGCGGAGTGTTTGCAATGTGGATGGATTGTCGATTTTGATTTCCCAAACATGTTGGCAATATCATTGTAAGATCGACCATTTTCGATCATTGCTACTGCCCTAGAGATTTCAGTTGGAGCTAAATCACTCATTATTCAAAGTTTCACAATCAAAGTGATGATAGTAAACAAAAACCAACTAAACTCAAACAATTACTTACTTGAAATTCTACTTGGAGAAAATACGCGTTTCAAATGTAATGTAGGTATCAATCGACAGATATTTCCGCTTTGATTTGGCTTTGACGTTGACTATCTTGATAAAAATGTGCAAAATGAATGACAATTGTGTAAAAAAGGCATGGCTTCTAGACCTAGGCAGCACAAAAACCAAAGTATATCCTTTCCTTTAAATTTGCCGGTGTGTGTATGTTCAAAAATCAGGGTTGGCCATAGACTCTAATCTCAGAACTTTGTTAGCTAAAGTTTTCATATCAAATTTTGAATCTATCATTTCAGAACACCCCAAATTTTCAAATATTTGATTCTGGTACCGATATGACGATGAAATAATTTCACTTGTCTTTTCAAGGGCAATTTGGATGACTTTATACATTTTTAATATCTCCGAATTCTTTCTCAACCCAAGAATTCAGATTACAATGGAACAAACGATAAATAACTGTTTTTAGACGTCATAATTCACAAATCTACAACAGTAGAATTCTCCATATACAGTGTGTCCCACTTTGAACAGCCACACTCTCATATTCCATTGAGAATAAAATAATTTGATTTTTTTATCATACGAGTATAATAGTACTCAGGAATACCTTCATGTTGAAGAAACATTCGTATATACAATTTCCACGGCTAAGACCAATTACAAAGTGAAAAAGTGGGGAAAACATATTAGTGATTTTTTCATCACAAAATTATTTCTGTTTCAGAATACTCTTGAACCCCTAGATCCCAATTGATTATACAGGGTGTCATGTTTGCTTAATTTTCAAAATTTCTTTCACTTTTTAAAAAATTCACAAAAGTATTTGATCAATACTGCGAAACATAGCAACATCTTAACTTTTCATGGCAAACTGTGACCACTTGAATGGCGAAAAATTGAGAAAAAATATATTAAGGATCTTTTATTGACAAATTATGCTGAATCAATGAAATATACAGGGTGTCATATGTAGCTGGTAGTATCACCAACTGTCATTCATCCATAATGCTCGGTGTATTTCAAAATATCTTTTTTGATCAAAAAGTTTCCAAAAATGTTCCATTATTACTGTACAAAGTAACCGCAACTGAAAATTGAAAAATTGGGAAAAACATATTATGGATTCTTTTACTGAACTAACATCAGATTCCGGATCAGTACACTCTGAAACCCCCAGATCTCAATTCCTGAGAAATATATAGGGGTCATCTGTATATGGCAAAAATTCAACTCCTAAATTGACTTATTTTGAAAATTATTGCACTTATCAATTCATTCCTTTTCCGCAGATGCAAATTCACATCAATTCATGATATTAGTATTTGCAGATGACTCGGGAATCAAGATCTAAGAGTTTTAAAGTATTCTGAACTCATTTCTGATGTTAGTTCAGTGATACATTTCCCCAATTTTTCGCTATTTAGCTGATCATAGGTATCCATGGAAATGTGATGCTTGTTTACACTCTGCAGTATTATTGGAATATTTCTGGGCTCTTTGTCACAACAGAATTTTCGATATGATCCCGAGTATGAATGTATAAGAGTTGGTGATTTTTTCAGGTACATATGAAACCTTCTATATTTCAATGATTCAGCAGTGAGTTTTGTGGTTCTGGGATATTCCAAAACCAGGAGTTGGGGTTAATTTTTCGATGAAGGATCCTTAATATAATTTTTCCCCATTTTTCACTATTGAAGTGGTCATAGTTTGCAATGGAATTAATTGAATATTTGTGTGAATTTCGTGAAAAGTGAAGAAATTTAGAAAATTATGCAAATGGAGTTAATGATATTGCCAGCAACAGATGACACCACGTTTAAAGAACTGCTTCAAGCACTGAGTTCTGGGGGTTTAAGGGTACTCTGAAACAGAATTTGATGTCAATTTTGTGATGAAAAAACCCCCAATATGTATTCCCCACTTTTTCACTTTTCATGTTTAAATGTCGGAATTCGACCCAAACCTCATTCACAGTTCATGTTGGTAGGATGGACATCGTTGGGCATCTAGCGAAGGTAGGTAGGTTTGTGTGAGTGTGAGTGAGTGGGTGCCATATTGTTATCGGATTATTTCTCAGGTGAGTAGATCATTTTGTCATTGCTTGTTCTAAAATATTATGAATAACATCAGAATTTTTAAAGGAAATCGAATCGAAATTTCCGTTGTCGCAGATCCCACTGTGAGATAATTTTGAGTATATATTCGATTTAATCTCAAGTGGATAGATATCATCTCAATTCGATATCGGAGAATGGGCAATCATATGAAGTCAGCTGATTTCGTTAATTTCAAAGTTGAAGTATAGTGTAAGATATTTTTGTTAAATAATTGTGTGTGGTACCATATTTAAATGATTTGCGAGTTTGAGTTATTTTCCTCCAATATGCAACAATTCATTACAATGTTATGATGAATAAAGTATTTTTAATTCCTATTTTATGTCTTTTATGCAGATCCCTTCCCCCTCTACTATTGAGTAATTATAAGCCTATATGTGAAGTCAGTTGACACTGCGTGAAAACAATGGTGAAGACGCCTTAACAGAAATGTAACAATTTCCGTTAAATCAGTAATTAGGGGGAAAATCACATGAAAATATGATTATCGGGGAAGATAAATTTATATTCCTCACAAATACTTGAATATATATCCAAAAATACATACTGAAGCATGTGTGTCAAGTGGCACTACTTGAGTATAATGATAAAAAGACCTAAGTAAACATATAGAAATCGCCATTGAATCTGGAATAATGGAGAATATCACATAATTATACAAGTGATAATCCATGGAATACAATGGAAATTCACATTTGAAGTCAAGTTATAACTTTACATTATATTGTATGAGGTATGTAACTTTACACATTTATGCATGGCAACGCATTACCCATATGGGATCATGTAATCTGATGGAAACAATATTTACAGTGCAGTTGAAATTATTATCTAACATCAAACCTAGAAACTTTATTGGGTTTCCCGTAACGCCTCTTGGTGACATCGATAGGTGTTGAGTTTTCTCAGTATTTTGTAGGAGAACATTTTCTGGCCTCTGTCAATGTGAGCTGTGATTGATTTTCTATTTCTTCAACAGTTTTACGTTTCAATGGGAAGGTGGTATCTGCATATATTGTAGCACTAAATACGTCAATGTTGGCTAGCAAGTCGTTCGTATAGATTATGAAGAGAATGGGCAAGATTGTGTTACAATTTGAAATTGTACTAAGCCTATTTACAACTTCCAGAGACAATTGATTAAAGTTTCAGACTTGAGACTCACCCTGTACATGGTTCAGCCAATATCGATAATCTCCAAGATTCAATACAGCTCACAAATAATTAAGATTGTGTAGTGTAGGCAACCAACATTTCTAACATCGAGGAATGGACTGGCATAGGCGTAGCGATTTTATATTATTGCTTTTTAATAATTGCTAGGTTCAGCTTATTGAAACACAAACCGTAGGGGTAATGAATTCATAAGAATTGTAGGTTTCTCAGGAAGACTTTCTGATATATTTGAGGTATTTTTCAACATGTCATATCGTTGGGCAATGTGAGATTTTTCCTATACCTACGACTGTGGTGAGCTTGGTGGTGGCGAGAGAAAGCAATCTTATGTCAGATCGAAATTGACACTTCGAATAAGAAATTACTTCCTGTGGAAGAGAGTTCCATTTTGAGCTAGAGAGAAGTCCTTCATTGTCGGTAGCAAGTGCATGTGGCATATATTAGTGGAATTGAGTGTATATTCCATATCTGCATAGCAGGATTAGGCCATTTTTGCACAACAGACATTTCCTTGTGTGTGTACGAGTTACACGATTGAGGTTGAGAAAATTGTCATTCCTTTGATGGGATTTGAGACTACCACGTGTAAGTACTTTATTCTCGCGCGCGCGGATTTGCGAAATGTCGGGCGAGCGCGCGCATTCCCATCACTACTTTGTCGATTTCTGTCAACTTCGCGCACGCAGATTCGCGAAATGTCGGGCGAGCGCGCTCGCTTCTCTCGCGTATTTCTGGTCTTGTTCACTAACAGATAAGGCATGAAGATTTCTACTCAAAGTTGACAGAAATCGACAAAGTAGTGATGGGAATGCGCGCGCTCGCTTCGCTCGCGTATTTCTGGTCTTGTTCACTAACAGATAAGGTATGAAAATTTCTACTCAAAGTTGACAGAAATCGACAAAGTAGTAATGGAAATGCGCGCGCTCGTGTCTGTCTCGCAGATATCTTCACCAAGAAGTAAGAGATAAGTTACATAAGTTACAAAGTAGTAATAGGAATGCGCGTGCTCGCTTTGCTTACGTATTTCTTGCTGAATATCTTCACTAAGAATGGTTCACTCATCGAGTGTTTATGAGGAACTATCATTATTATTATTATTTGTGAAAAAAGTGCCAGTCTCTATGGCGCCAATACTTCTGAAAATTATCCACTACAAACACTTCATATTCATGAGTATTCAGTATTCAGGAATTTTAGGGAATCTGACAACGTCGCATTGTATTGCAAAGTTTTTAAGACTCGCTGTTGTTGATTCAATGAAAGACATAGATACTAGCTACCTTGTTATGAAACAAGCCATTTCGTTGTGAGAACAGGATTTGGAAAAAATCTTGGTATTAATATTTTGAATGCACAAAAGATATTTTTAAATAGACAGAGCTAGGAGGCATTTTTTGCGAACATATAATTACTTGAATAAACGTGTCGGATCACATTCATTTTTGGTAAGTGCGCATGCGCAAACAGATAGAAAAGACGCAACCTAACTGTATTGTATAGTCGGGTAAGTTCGGTTGGGTTTGCATGAGATCGGGTCTGTCGGGATAAGTTATAGTCATTGAAGTAGGTTTATTTTATGTGAAAAGTGCTCATTATTTTTTGTGCGCATGTGTATTCTTGTTATGTTTGCGCACATTTCCGTGATCTGTCTCGTCTTTTGAATTTTGCTAGTCATTTAGAAACAGTATAAGTACCATTGTTTCATAGGTGCAGTTAAAGTGTTGATGGGAAAATTTTGTGGTTATCAATTTTTCTTACTCATTCACTAAAATATTCCACGTTAAGTCTTGTTCAAACCCTCGCGAATTTCGCAATTTTTCTACGAATAAAATGGCTGCCAGTCATGCCGGACCAATAGTCGATGCAGAACCATGTCGGCAGACATTTTATTCGCAAAAAAACTGCGAAATTCGCGAGGGTATAAACAAGACTTTATACGTGAATTGAATATTTCTGGAATCACACTGGCAATGTCGCTTCGCCCTTACGTCAATGCCATTGTGACCAACCTGACAGATATTAACTAAACAAAACAGCATGAATTTGTTGATTTTGTTATTGCTAAAATAAAGTAGAATTTGTTGATAAAAATCTGATTTCAATTAAAAAAAAAAGTGTAAAACTGGTGAATTAGGGTGTGTATATTGTGCTGGTGAAAATCAGGAGGCATTTGAGTGTGTTTTTCGAAGAAGAAACGTGTGCAGAAAATGCCAGTTTTCATTCAAAAAAAGGCCCGTATCTTTGAAATTACTTGAGACCGCCAAAAATTTCATTTGGATTTTTTATTCAGGAGGTCAAACTACGTAAGTCCCAAAAAATTTTTTTTTGATAGCTTGTAGCTCCCGGTTAACGGAATTTTACCTAGCAGTGTTTGTAAGCAGAGTATGAACTTATGCAGAGTCCCAGAACTTTGAGTGAAGCGTAGCGAAAGGCGCTGGCACAACCACGGAGTCATCCTAGAACTGACCTCTTGGAAACAGATAAGCTATTTACATTTCATACATATTTTTAGTAAATTATTCTGATTCGTTAACTGAATTTACCTACTCTCTTCATCCACTTGAGATGCTAATTAATATCCAATAGAATCTCTTGGGTTAGAACCTAAGTCATATCTACGCTGTGTACATATGGATATAATGTTATTTCTATACTACTGTTAAGAATAAGGGTTGTACTCCTTCAGAGTCATAACAGAAACACGATCGTGCACTAATAGGTTATTTTTAATTACTTCTTTATATTGATTTATGTATTGTTGGTCATATAATCTTTGAAATCAATATAAGTCCTTTAGAAAACCTTTTGTGGTTTCATTGCAAGCATTGAGTATCTACAAGAATCCAATATTATAATTGTGAACATTTCAAAAGTATATGCCTCCTCTAGGTAGCCTCATGCTGGAAATTTTGGAGCTAGCCAAGCAATATTTATGTTGATAGTTCTTTGTTAGAGGGGTAGCTGGTGATTGAATTTGAGCACCTCTAAGCTTTACCGTAACAATTGATACTTGTGGTACTCCTTGAATCACTGATTCTGCTTGTGATAAATCATTTTTCCATCAAGTTGACTGAAATCGATCAGTCAAATAGGACTCAATCAAGCGATGCGGAATTCCTCTTATTCCATAATAGTATAGCTTATGAAGCAATACGTTATGACTCACTGTTTCAAAAGCTTCGCTAAGGTCACAACTGATTCGTGACTGTCGAAAGATTCTAAAATTTTCTCTACGCTTTCTACCATAGCTGTAATGGTAGATTTTCCTTTTCTATATCCGTATTGGCTTCCACTGTCAATTTTACTCCAAACAAAATTATTAACTATCAAAACAACAGTAATGAGTTTCTACATATGAGCGCCGTCACTGCTGAAACAACGAAAAAAACTTCCATTCCAATCCAATAGTGAAGGATTGCGAAACTGGATCAGAACAAAACCGAAAAAAAGCTCGCATATAAGCCTCGTTGACAATACAAAGCAAAGCAGCAGGATCATTGTCCTCCTCTGAACTAATTATTACACACACATCGACAATCGAAACAGAAATAATATATTAATTCTTATTCTTATTTTCAATTAAAACAATGGACAGAATAAGAATAATAATTGCAAACGCGAAATAAGGGCTTGACAAAACGAAATATTTATCCATTGTATTCTGCATACATAAATTTACGAGAGTTGGTACGTACGGAGATCGGGGTGAGCAGTGGACGAGCCAAACGAATACTCTTTCGGATGATATTTTTCTTGAAGCAAATTAGGATGTTTTAAAGTACTAATCGCCAAACAATTGGAATTATTGAAATTCCCAATAAAAATTCCGAAAGAAACTCAGTTTTGGGTGAAAAATTTCGGTGTTTATTCTGTTGTTGTTTCTCACTTTCATACAGCAATACACTAAAGTAGAACCTCTTAAAAACCCACACACAATTGGGAGATAAGTCGAATATGAAAATTATAGGAACTTTCCCTTATAACCTCCTACGAACTACAAAAACTAGCTCCCATGAAAACAAAATTAAAGAGCCCAAAAAAATCTTCAAAAAATATGTAAATAGTTCGTTCTGGGTAGTTCACACTGAAAAACTACTCCTCACTTAATGTATTTTCAAAATGATCTTAGCGGTATTTTCTTTGGGTTTTCTTGAAAAAGGTTTTTACTCCCTTGGTTATTTTCCGGGGATTTTTATTTCGATTTTTTGAGGGGGTCTTTTTTCTGGGGTTTAATTCCTGGATTCATCAAATATACAGCCACAGTTCATCAGAAATGCAGTGTAATATGCATATAGAAGAATAATGCTAAGGCTTGAAAGAGGAGGAAGACAATCAGAGACGTAAAGTTGAGTTTGACTCAGAAAATACTTTCAATAAAAGCGTTTTTTCAATGAAATTCGTATGAATGAGAATCAAAGTGACCCCCTGCTTGCTATTCTGCTTTTTATTTATTCATTTATTTATTTATTTACCATTTTAGGTTGCTAACAGAACAAAGTTCCAGAAAACAGCATCCACTATATAAGAATTATTCTAAGCTATTTCCAAATTTATACATGAACTTTACTTATCGGTATAAAATTATCTGGCAGTAACACAAATACGTGACTTAAAAATATGGCGTGAAATGTTTTTATATTAATAATATAGTCAAAGTAAAAGAACATAATAGATCATGAAAGAACAAGTATAATGAGGAACTATACCTATTGATCTGAATTGACAAACATTTTCTTCAAAAAAAAATTGAATCGAGGCAGAGACATCGAGAAAATATCTAGAGATGAATTGGGATCGTGACTGTGTGTGTTGCATGCTTTTTGTATACGAACTAGTGGAGAGTTTTGTCAAAGATTGGTTCTAGAATAAGGGATATTGAATGGAGTATAATATCGAAGATTGTTTCTACTGGGAACATTGAAATTTATTTTTGCAAGTAGATATGGGCAATCGACTTCGTGTCTAACAGTTTTGAAAAAAATAGATGAATCTGACATTGCACGTCTTTTACTAAGTGGCATAATTTTGAATTGTTTTCGAATCGGCTGATAATTGTGGCTCTGAAAGCGAATCTTGTTTTGAAAGTCTAGGAATCTTAACAATTCATTTTGAACACTTCCTAACCTTCTTGAGTGTACTGCATATTGAGGGTTCCAAATTGCTGACGCAAAAGAAAGCTTGCTGTTGACGAATGCATAATATAGAGAGGTGATAGGGTCAAAATTATGAAAATATTTTCCGTTTTTTTTATGTTTGTCCCGTTGATACAAGTCTATACAAAGTCCATTTTGTGTCAAGTGTGGAGCCTAGATCTTCAATTTCACTGATATATTCAATTGAGGTTGGAATTGTTAATTTTGCAGGTATCTATTTCTTGAATATGTTATGGCAAAACATTTGGATGGGTTCAAAAAGAGACTATTATTTCCGCAATATTCAGCAAGTCTGTCTGTTGAGAACTAATTTGGAACATGCTGTATGTTATGTTAGTTGTCTGTCAATGTCATGTTTTGCAAGTACAAGTATTGCTGATGTTAAAAGAATGACAAATCGGAATTTACGATGTTCACAGCTTTGTCAGCTCATCTCAAATTATCTGGAAATGATTGGTTTCTCAATTCTGGATGTTCAGCTCATTTGACAGTGGATAATCAAACTTCATCAGTGAGGAGACATCGTCGAAATTAACCATCACAACTGCCAATGATCAGCTGATGGAAACAAACTGTGTTGGTGATATTCAGTTGCCTGTAAGAGTTTCTGATCAATCTTGTAATGTGAACGTTGAAAATGTGTACTATGTCCCTGATTTGAAAGTCAATCTTCTTTCTGTGAGCCAGATCGTTCAAAAGGGAAATAAAGTTAACTTCAATTCAGAAGGAGCTCAGATCATAAATGTTCGAGGAAAAGTTATTGCAACCGCCACTTTGCAAAATAACCTTTTTAAAATTGGCAGGCTCACTGAAAATGCAATGTTGACACGTTCTGATATGCCGAAGAATACTTTATTATGGCATAAACGTATGGGTCACGTTAATTTTCCCAATTTGAATAAGCTCAGAAATGGATTAGTGCATGGCTTAAAATTTCATGAGAAAATTCCCGAAGGATTTGTATGTGAAAACTGTGCTACCAGTAAGAGTCACCGATTACCTTTTAGTGAAAGTACTACCAAGACATCCAGGTTGCTTCAGATAATTCATTCTGATGTTATGGGTCCCGTTGAATGTTCTCTGGCAGGTTCAAAATACATGTTAACATTCTTGGACGACTTCACTCATAAGACATTTTGTTATTTTCTTGAAACAAAAGACCAAGTTTTTGACCGTTCCGTCGATTTCAAAAATTTTGTGGAAAATTAAACCAGTCAGAAAATTCAGATATTGAGAACAGACAATGGTGGGGAGTATTGCTCTCAGAAATGCAATGATTATCTTAGTTCCACTGGGATTGAGTATCAGACAACTGTGCCTTACTCACCTGAGCAAAATGGCAAGGCTAAGCGGCTCAACCGGTCAATAATGGAACGTACCCGATGTCTCCTGAGTGAATCAGGTCTACCGAATAGTTTTTGGGCTGAGGCTGCGTACACTACGGTTTACCTACTCAATCGGTCACCGGCTTCATGTGCCGAGAAGACTCCAGAGGAAATTTGGACAGGAGTGAAGCCTACTGTAGCACATGTTCGCATTTTTGGTTGCAAAGTATATCCACATATACCCGATGCAAAACGAAAAAATCATACAGGATCTACGACCCTGGAACCAAAACTGTCATAGTCTCGAGAGATGTGATTTTCTCTGAATACGAAAAAGGAAATTCACTTTTGAAAGAACCTTCTGAGGAAAATACGTTTTTTCTTTCCTGAACCGGATTATCAGCCAGATTCAGGTCCGCCTATCGAAGATATTCCTCATGAAGAAAGTGATGATAGTTCTGACGACGGATTTTTTGATTCCACTTACGAGAAACCCCCAAACCTCGAAGACGACCAGTCTGACCCAGATTTTATACCTTCAAGGCAAACAACAAGTCTTCCTGGACAACATCTTCGAAGAGGAGATCGAATTAGAAGACCACCACAGACCCACGACGATTATCTGAGTTACTCGGGTTTTGTTGAAAATTTCAACAATCCAACTTCTGTTGAGGAAGTGCTGACAAGCCCAGACAAAGAAAATTGGCTCAAGGCGATGGATCGTGAATATAAAGCCCAGATCGACAATAGCACATGGGAATTGGTGGATCTCCCTTCAGACCGAAAACCTTTGAAATCAGAGTGGGTTTTTAAAATCAAGAAGGATGCTTCTGGAAAAGTAACCCAATATAAAGCACGACTTGTTGTTAAAGGCTGTGGCCAAAAGAAGGGTATAGATTACGAAGAGACGTATTCTCCTGTAATCCGAACAGCTCCATCAGATATCTCCTAGTCTTAGCTGCTCAATACAACCTCGAAATAGAGCAGATGGATGCTGTAACCGCTTTCCTACAGGGAGATCTAACGGAGGAAATTTACATGCTTCAACCAGAACTCTACGAAAAGTCGAATAAAGTATGCAAGCTAAAAAAGAGCATATATGGCCTTAAACAGGCAAGTAGAGTTTGGAATATTAAGCTTGACAGTTGTTTGAAAAGTTGCAAGTTCAGACAATCCCAATTCGATTCTTGCATATACTATCATATATCAAACAGTAAAATTTTGATAGTGGCCGTGTATGTCGACGATCTTTTGTTATTTTCGAATGAAATCGATGAAGGATGACCTTAAAAAACGGTTAGCGAACAACTTCAAGATGGTCGACATGGGGGAGGCAAAGTCTGTACTAGGATTTCGGATCACGCGCGATCGAGTTAATCAGAAGATTAGGATTGACCAGCAAATTTACATAGAAGACGTGTTGAAAAGGTTCAACATGCTCGACTGTAATCCCGTGGATACGCCGATCTCTCCCAATGAAAAGCTTTCTGAGGAACAATCTCCAAAAACTTCAGAAGAAATTTTCAAGATGAAAACTGTCCCCTACCAAGAAGCAGTTGGAAGCCTTTTATTCGCTGCTCAAGTTTCCCGGCAAGATGTTAATTTTGCGATCAGCTATAAAGTCGCTTCAATCAGAAACCGGGAAAGGACCATTGGACTGCTGTGAAGCGTATTATGCGATACCTCAAGGGAACAGCCCATTGGAAACGTTAATTCAGTGGTAAAGAGGCAAACATCACTGATATTATTGGATTTAGTGACTCGGATTGGGCAAGTGACGAAGATGAGCGACGCAGCGTCACCGGTTACATCTTCCTGAAAAATAACTCGCCTATTTCGTGGGCCACTAAGCGTCAACCTACCATAGCCCTGTCAACGACTGAGGCGGAGTATATGGCCATGTCAGCAGCGATTCAGGAAGCACTCTGGCTCCGAGGTCTGGCCACTGAACTATTTTCCGTTTCTGCGAAACAGCCAACTCTACTCAATGTTGATAACCAGGGCGCTCAGAACTTGGCTCAAAATTGGTGCTTATCAAGCTCGAACTAAGCACATTGATGTGCGACACCATTTTATACGGGAACGTATTCTGCGTGAAGAAATTAAGTTGTTTCATGTACCAACACAGCAGATGATAGCAGATTCCTTCACCAAACCCTTGAATCGCGATAAATTTCGTGCATGTTTATCTCGCCAAGGACTTGTCCCAAATAGAGAGGGTGTTGAGAACTAATTTGGAACATGCTGTATGTTATGTTAGTTGTCTGTCAATGTCATGATAAGGTTGTCACTTTAGTTTTGCAAGTAAAAGTATTGCTGTCTAATTTGTATCATTTGATTCCCTGCTTCTCACTGGAGATTCAATAATCTCAACACTGTCAAGGCATTTTCAAGCAGTCGTCGAAATCATTTAACGGGGAAAATATTTTCAAGTCATCAGCGTATAGTGGTATTCGACAATGTTCAAAACAGTTCTTTATATTATTTATGTAGATGAAAAAAAATATTGGACCAAGATGGCTACCCTGCGGGACACCGGAAACTGCTTTGTAGGTATGTGAATTGCATTTATTCACTGACCATCATTTCCCTATTAGTTAAGAGGACCAGATCCATTTTAACGGCGATCTGTGCACACCTCCAGCCTTTCTACAAGAATAGAATGGTCTATTTTATCAAATGCTTTGCTGAAGTTGGTGTACACAGTGTCTACCTGAATTTTTTTATCTAGAGCATCGGAAATAAAATCAGAAAAACAAAAAAATTCGTAACGATAATTTTTTTGGGAAAGAAACCGTGCTGCTCCTACACAATTACGTTTCTCACGATCTCTTCATGAACGAAAAGTTTTGTAAAAATACATAACCTACTAATTGGTCTATGGTTTGTTACCAAATGTCTGTGTCCACTTTTGTATAACGATGTAATAATTGCCACTTTCCATTGAGACGGATAATTATTTGTTTCAAGTTATTTGTTGAAAATTTTTGTTAACGGATAACACAGAGTGTTTTTACATTTCTTAATAAATAATGGTGAAATGTTGTCGGGCCCAGCCGATTTGTTTTCATCTAATAATAATAATAATAATAATAATAATATTTATTCATTCCTCGTTTAAAAATACAAAATAAAAAAGAAAAAAAACTTATTTTATATAAGTACAATAACAAGAAAAACGTCAGAGGGTTTGTATAGTTAAACATTTTTTAAAATATCAGTTGAAATTCATCTAGTGTGTAGCATTTTTTTTCCAATAAGGCATTCTTTAATCTTGCTTTGAAAATTTGAAAATTTGGGGAATTTTTTGTCATATCATCCAACTTGTTGAAAAGTTTAGGTCCAAGATAAAGAAAGCTTTTCTGGTATAGAGTAGTTCTATGTGTATTTGGCATTAATTGATTTCTGAGTCGCGTGAAGTACTGATGTTGCTGAGATTGAAATTTCGATTTGTTTCTGTATACGTAAATATATAATTCATAAATATAGAGACCCGTGAGTGTAAGTATTTTAAGATCTTTGAATGCATCTCTACAAGAGTCTCTCCATCCGATATCGGAAATAATTCTTACTGCACTTTTTTGCAGAATAAATACTCTTTCAGCAGCTGTCCCTGTTCCCCAATTCAGAATTCCGTATCGCAAGTGACAATTTATGGTTGCATAATATAAATTCAGTAGTATCCTCTTACTGCAGAAATTTGCCATAAATCTCAGAGCATAACAATTTCTCCTCAATTTATTACAGAGTGTTTCAATTTGAGGGGTCCATGTGAGTTTGTAGTCCAACATAAGTCCTAACATCTTGGCAGTTTCACTAGATTTAACTTGCAGTTCCTCATTTTCACAGATACCAAAGTTCTCTGAAATATTACCAATTGTGAATTTTATCAACGACGTTTTAGATATTATGTTAAGTGTCAACTGATTTTTATTTGCCCATATTCGAATTTGTTCATATAAAGTCTCGGTTTTTTCTTTGACTGCTGATATATTCTGATCCTCAGCGAGGAAATTTGCGTCATCCGCATACGCCACCACATGAATTGAGGACAAATTGTGAAAATATTTCATCAAGTCATTTGCATATATCAAAAATAGTAATGGTCCTAGCATTGATCCCTGAGGGACACCCTGCTTGATGGTCATTGACTTACTATTAGTATTTCCAACAATTACCCTTTGTGTTCTGCCTTCTAAATAGGATTTCAGTAATGATAAAGAGACTCCTCTTATTCCATATCTTTCTAATTTATCTAGTAATAGCTTATGACTAACACAGTCAAAAGCTCTTGAAAAATCTACAGAGTGCACAAATATGTAATTTGCCATCGAGTGCATTTATCACATGCTCATTGAATTCATACAGTGCTGTTTCTGTGCTTTTATGCTTAGTGAAACCGTGTTGATTTTTAGAGAGGAGCTGATTTGCTGAAAAAAACGACATTAACTGATTTTTTATGTTGAGTTCAAAAAGCTTGGATATACTGGGGAGTAAACTGATTCCTCTATAATTTTCATAGAGATTTCTATCCCCTTTTTTGAAAACCGGAACTACCAATGCCTTTTTCAACAATTCCGGGAAACCTCCATGTTCGGTAGACAGATTTATAATATATTTTAAGGGCCTGCACAATTCATTGGCACATTTTTTCAGGAGGTTATTTCAAATTTCATCATGGCCACTGGCATTTGAGTTTTTTAAGTTCTTTACTAATTCAATTACTTCATACTCATTGATTGGATGTAAAAAGATGGAGTTCGGGCATATTGTAACATTTCTTCTCATGTAATCAAGATCGAAGTTTTCTTGCTTTGAATCAGTGGAAAATATTATATTGTCAAGAAGGCGCTAATTAATTTAAAATATTATCAGATCATATCTATTTTCCCAAAATTCACATTTTATGAATTAGTAAACAAATCAGTTATTGAAGTTTATAATTTGATAAACAAAGCATAACAGCAGGGTCACCCACGAAAGTATAAACTAGCAGTCCATTGATGATATTATTCGGCATGTCAGTGGCTCGACATTGAATAATTTTTCACGTAATAAAAACAAAAACATTTACGAAAGTTGAATAAATACACGAGAACCGAAAAGATGAGCGCTCAGTGGCGAGTATTGCGAGTCTCCGAGAGATCCAGCGTAGTAGAGAATAATATTGAGTCATTGGTAATTATTGGGAAATAGATCGATCTCCGAAAGCCCTTCGTATAAACCCCTCCTCTAAGAGATGCACCCAAGTTCGTTGAGTGTCTGCATTTGGTAAGAAAGAGCCTTTTATATTTGGAACAAATTATCTTTTGTTGTTTTTTGTGTATTACCTTGCCCTTTGCCCGTTATCCCTCTATTGTGTACCTAGTTGATATGGTCTTGTGTGCACCAGGTTAATTTTTTAATATGTGTACATTTGAAGTGTTTTTGTGACTTGTTTGATTTATTAGAGGGTTGTACCCTGAGTAAGAATCAGGTTACCCCTGGGTCTTGCTGACCTACGTCCCAAGCGAAGGGCTTATAGCTTCCCTATACAGCCCTATTCGCGACAATATTGAAGTTATCAGACATGTCGTTGTCTGGTACTTCCCTATCATTTTTATATATTTTAATTTCATTTGACTTGTTTTCCTTTTTTTGAATTTTGTTTAGCATTTGCCACATTGACTTCGATTTATTACTTGAAGTAGATATTTTATTTTCTACGTACTGTTTGTATCCAGTGTTCAATTTCTCTCTATAAGCCTGTGTTACTTGTCTACTGATTTCCTTGTACTGTCCACTTACTTTAGCACATTCCGAATACAGATATACTTGGTTTTTTAATTCATAGAGTTCTGGAGTAAAAAGTCTGTATTATGCTTTTTGACTGGTATTCGAGAGCGTTGCAAAGGAAAAGCTAATTCGATATAATATTGAGTAATATTGTGGAGAGTTTCGTAGGCTTTATTTTGACATATTTCTTTGTAAATATCAAGCCATTACTCATTACGCAATAAACTTTTGAAATTTTTCAAGTAATCTTCCGAGAATAATCTATTATATTTCAGGATGTTATCCCTCATCATTTTTATTGGAAATTTAATAAATTGGGCAGAATGATCGGAGAGATTGAAATCCTTAACAGTTACTTCATATTCCAAGCACTCTTTTACAATGAAATTATCCAAACAAGTACTAGAATGTGGCGTTATTCTCGTTGGCTCATAGATAGTATGTTTTATGTTGAAACTTGCTAGAAGATCCCGAAATAAGTTCGATTCCCTACTTTCACCAGTAAAATTAATATTAAAATCTCCTCCTAATATTACATTTTCATATTTATCCATTAAAAAGCACAGCAGCCCGTTCAAGTATTTAAGAAATGGGTTGAAGTTACCTGATGGTGGTCTGTAGATGCACAAAAAAACCATTTTGTTTTTTGATGCAACGATTCCGCAGCAATGATGTAAGTATGAAAAGAACGGATTCCGCAGTGATCGTCCCAATACAATTTGGTAAATTATTAGTCAAGTTTGGAGCATCAGTATTATTTTCGACAAATACACTACTGAGAAATGTAGCCTTAAAGCTCTTTAGACTCCTATATAAGAAACGTATATCGCCAGATGGCAGTACGTGTTCTCCCGATGGAATAAATACAACCTCCGCCTGACTTCTAACTTGGCGATTCTCGATAGATACAGGTCCGAATTAGATAATTCGGTGCTCGTTCTTCCAAATTACAAATCTAGATTAAAGCCTATTTGTTTTCGTGGTAATCTGAAAATTTCAAATGTATGAATATAATGGAATCCAGTCACACAATATCAAGAATAAAAAAATATTTTAGCAAAATCTGTATGAACTAGGTATCTCGGAAATGTTTTGAATGTGAATTTTAAGAAGTAGGTATACCGCAAATAGAAATAGATAATGACGTCTGAAATATGAAATAAAAGGTAATGTCAAATAAAACATGACATGCATGCAGCACAAAATAAGTATACAACGCTGACGTAAACAGCGTATGGAAAACTTGTATTTCATATTACACGTTTCATACTGATTTGACCTGTATGCTATAATATGTGGGTTGTAATATGGAATCGTTGAACAAAATTTACACTTGCAGACGTCCGAATCATTTGATATTTGATAGATGTTCACTGTTCATAATTCCAGTAGCAGGTGGGTAATCCATTTTAAATGTTTATAAAGAAAAAACAAAAAAAGCGAGATTTGTGATTTGGTTTCTGATTTGATACAAAATGGGTATGTACAGGTTTTCGGGGTCGTAGATTATGAATCTTTCGTCAAAATTAATAATTTCAAAATGGCGGACGAGATTTGTGATTATGGTCCGATTCGATTCAAAATTTGTCTGTGGGTTTTTCTGGCTCAGAGATTATGAATCTTTTGTCAAAATTGATGAATTTAAGATGGCGGACGAGTTTTGTGATTATGTCCGATTCGATTCAAAATCGGTGTTTGGGTTGAGAGATCCTGATGATTTCGGTTAAAATTCGTGAATTTGAAATGACCGAAAAGTTTTGTGATTTCTGGGCGGGTTCTACCCTACCTACGTAGTGGTTTTTCGGTTAGAAGATAATGATTTTTCTGTAAAAATTCAGGAATTGAAAATGGCAGACGAGTTTCGTGATTTATGGTCGAATTCTATACCGTGTGATACAGACTCATGGTACACGCCCTTTTCTCCTTCGTTTCTGTAGCTATATTTCTGAAATTTGGAAAATTCAATATGCTCACTATAGGGCATTTTTTGACATATTTGAAAAAAAAAACAATTTCTGGTTTTTCCGGAAGTGACATCAAACCTTCGATTTTCAAATGGGACACCCTGTGAATTATTACATTTTTGAAATCTGCATAATTTTCTGAATCCAATGATACCTCATAGTTGATATGAGAATCAGAAATTTCGTCCGCTATTTTGGAGCCACTACGTTGAATTATCCAAAAAAAATTATGACATCCCAATCCCAAAAGTTTCTATATACCAATTTCGAATGGAATCGTATCAGAAATCACGAATCTCGTCCAACATTTTGGAGCCGCCTCTTGGTTTTCCTGATATTAAAATGATATGGAGTATTGCCCCCAAGTGATAAACACATATTGTTGAAAAAAGCTAATAATTGTAAAAGTTATAATATTCCATAGTTTCGATCGACCCGAATGAGTTTTCTTTTTTCCCATTCCCGATCCGACCCTGTGCCAGATGTCATACTGGCTATATGATACTCTCTCTTTTCCTCACCAGTCGTGTGGGAGGAGCAACCTGAGGGGCGTGTCATTTAAAAGGAATTCAGTTCCATTTCTGAATCCAGAATTGTAAATAATAATTACTTTTCACTGGTCGACGGCTGAACCAAACCTTTATTAGTTGACTTTGATAAAGCTGGATATTTCTCATTTCAAATGGAATAAAGCAAGGAAACCCATTTCGCGAAAACAACACATTTTTGTAAAATTATTCCAAAAAAAAAATAACATCTAGGAGAAAAATGAGAAAGTCGTTTAACTGGGAGAATGATAGACTTCGATACTGAAAAGAAACAACACCAAAATATTCGTTCGTTTTGATGGTGGAACTGAACGAAAATGCCCAAAAATAGGGGAAAATATCCTTTCCATTCATTTAAAAGTCAAAAGATATTTTTTTCATTATTTTTATCTTTATACAATGAAACAACTCTTCTCTAGTCAGAAAAAAAAACGTTTCTGACTCCCTCTTTTTCAGGGATGAAGACCCTTAATATTTTGCACTAGTAACGTAATGAGGCAAGTGCATAGGTTTTTAGAAACTGGTTTGGGAACTGCTTGGTATTTTAATTCAATTTTTGTGATATTCCCACTGGTGAACATTTAAGTTGACACTGTATTTCAATTAACTTTCAGATATTCTGAATTATATCATCATCATTAAGAATCCATAGCTGCCAAGTTGAGTTGATTTTCGTTTCATCAAGCAGATGTCGGTCTCATTTCTCTAAAACCCAGGTGAGACCCAGTGGAGGTAATTTATGTTTTGGGACATACCGTAGATACCGTCGAAGGTGTCAACGCCAAATCAGGAGGTCATTTTTATGGTTCGTCTATTTAATTTCGGTTCATTTGGTCCGTCGGAGAAACGGCTCATTAAGAAACCTGTCGAATTATTTCCAGCGAAAAAAGCTACCGATCATTTGTTTGGCAAATACTGCTTTTTGCTTGTTATTGGCGAATACATTATCTGTGCGGCGTCGGAGGCTGATTAATTGGGGATTCTCTCTTCTCACGGGTGCAGGGGCCTCTGTACAGTACTGCCGAATGGTGAGACAAGAATGCGAAGTCGAATCTGCGGTACAGAAATATCGTTAATGAGATATTCGAATTGAGTTATACATTTTCATGAATATTCTCAACGTGTCCCGAAGCGTTCGTAATTAGGGAGAATACTTTTGGTTCGTAATTGGAGGAAAATATTATTGCTCTGCAGCCGTCTCGAAAATTACATTTTTGGTATGAATCATTGAATCGAAAGTACCACTGGTACTACTGGACCCAATGGTACCGATAGTAGCTATTTTCGGGAATACATTTTTCACTTTCGAAACGATTTCTTTTCTTTCGGTGCTATTCTTGTTACATTCAGGACGATTCTGGGTATCTATTTAGGCGTAATTTTTCACATACTTTTCATACATTTATGCAATTTTGAAAAATACAGTATTTTGCGTCAAATAGAACTCGGAAGTCTTTATTTGATAATACGACGACAATTCATATCATTAAACATTCAAATTAATTATATAATTGCTACAATTTGGCAATATAATAACTGTCGAAGAAAAAACTTTGTAAAGGGCTTTTTTGTACTCGCGTGTTTGTTGAACTCGACTGCGCCTCATCCCATATAGCACACGACGACCAGTGGACGTCCATTTTGGGTCCAAGATTGATCCAAACGTCCAGGGACTCGATATGGATGTCCAATGGACGTTCTATTCTGGATGTGCTTCGTACATTGCGTATTGTACGTCTTATGGATGTTCAATGGACGTAAAATATTGGACCAACATGAAACATCAACTTGAGAATAATTTTGGATGTACAATGAATGTACAATAATGGACCAATAATCCAAATTTTACTAATTATACGGATATGTACGTCCATTGGACGAATAGTACTGGATCAACCTGATACGTCCATCAACTGTACGTATTTGGATGTATATCTCAAATGTTCAATATTGGACTTGATCTGTACGTTCAATATTTTACATTTTTGTACGTCCATTGGATGAACTGAACTGGATCAAATGGAAAGTTCCATAATTGTTCGTTTACGGATGTACACCAAATGTAAAATACTGGACCATATAAGTACGTCCATTATTGTACGTACATTGGACGGACAGCACCTGGTCAACATGAAATGTCTTTAATTGTACGTTTTTGGATGTACACGGAATGTAGAATTCTGGACCTCATATGTACGTTCGCTATATTCTACGTTTTCGGATGTAAACGGAATGTAGAATCCTGGACATGATCTGTACGTTCAATAATTAAGCTACGTTTTTGAACGTCCTTTGTATGAACAAAATTGGATTATTTGGAAATTTACATTATTAGACGTTTACGAATGTAGAATACCGGACCATACAATATGTACGTTGCTTGCGGCTCTCTGTCATTTTGAACTTCCCGCCATAAACAATGACAAATCACAAAGCATTTACTGTCGTCTGATGGTAAGGGATATTCGCCCAATCGCCGTTTATGGGTGTGATGCTATTTGATGTTTCGTTTGTTTTGCTTCTTAGTCCACCATTAAATATCATTATATTGTTGTTATTGTTGGTTGTTGGTTGTTGTTACTGTTATTGTTGTTGTGTGAGTTTTGTGAATATTTTTGAGACTTGTTATTGTTAATAGTTTGGTGAAGATCGCAGTGTGTGAAAAGAACAGAGGTTATAGGTTAGGTTCAATGAATAACTAATAAACGATGAAATAGATATTATATTATTGTTAGAAAATCCAGTAATAATGGCCACAATAGGCCATGAGCCGCTGTGAATGGACCGATACAGGTACTTTTGAACGTAACCTAACCTGTAAGTCTGAAAAATATGTTTTTTTCTGAAAATGTGGCTGGAACTTCCGATACAGGTCCTGATGTTTGCTGCTGCTGTCCAGCACATAAACAAATTGTTCAGACAGGTATGCAGGATAGTTCAATTCAGTTTGGAATCAATACTTCTGATTCAATGAATTTTTTTCATTCAGACTGAATTTTACAGGGAGTTGCAAACAATCAAGAGTAGTGACAACAAGAAAAGACAGAAGAATCCATCCTCAAATGGCTCAGAAGGACAAATGAGAGGAAAGGGCAATAATACTGGTCTAGCTCTTTTTGTTCATGATACTTTATATTTGGAAATGTGCATTGATTTGTAATTGTGCATTAATTTGTAAATGTGCATTTTGGATACGTATTTTAGTTTTTTTTGTTGTTGAATGTGTGAAATGAGAGTTTGGAAGTTCTCAGTTTTTGTTCTGACTAATGGTTTGATATTTCATTTATATTTCATGTTTAATTTTTTGTTGAAAACAAGAGTGGAATTTTATTTTAGAATATTATTCTTTTTTTAATGGAAATATAGTCATATCTATTGAAAACTGTTATAAGTAATAAAATAAGTGAGTTTTTACCAGATTCTTATTTTATTGAAAAACTTTTACCTTTGAAATTTCAAGATCCATATTGTACTTCCAATGGGACCTATTTCTGTATATCCCATGGACGTTCTTTGTGTATGTCCATTGGACATCCTCGGCGTACGTACATACGATGTTATATCCAGTGTATCTGGACATTTGCTGGACTTATACAGGACATTTATGGACGTAACGAGACGTACAGTGGACGTCCATGAGATGCATGTACGTCCATTGGACATCCTCGGCGTACGTACACAAGATGTTATATCCAGTGTATCTGGACATTTAGTGGACTTATAAAGGACATTTATGGAGGTAACTATGGACGTCCAGTGGACGTCCTTGAGATCCATGTTGGACATCCACTGGACATACATTAGACGTACATGTGCTATGTGGGATTCAACAAACTTCACGCTCATACAAAAAAGTCCTGCTTTACGAACTTGTATCACAAATAGCTATTTCGGATTCATATTTTATTATGACAGCTACTGTTATGTAACATTGGTGTGTGTGTGTTTTTAATAATAAATTATTACTAAAAATAATAAAGATATGAGCCGCCACTATTAAAAGAAAATCTATTGGCTGTAAAGCAAAAAAATCAGAAGTATTGAATAAAGGAAAAATAATTCACTTCTTATCAGAAGCTGGAGATAATAACATGATAATTGGTTTGACAGGTACTTGTCGTCGTGAAGAGCTTTGTAAAATGAATTTGGATAATATAGAAGATAAGACAACCATGTTAGTGAATGAAATTCCTAATTCTAAAACGAAAATGGAAAAACATTTGTCGTCATTGGGAAAAATAATATTTCCTTATACAGAAAATGTTTGTCATTACGTTGAGCAAACACACCACATCGTTGATTATTTGTTTATTATAGAAACCGAAAATGCAGAGGCATCGGTAGAAATTCTTTAAGGAATAGAATTCGCATAGATTCATATGTTGAAAAGGGCCGTAACGAAATTAATAACTCTTAGGATTCCAGTTAAGCTTCAGATTAATTAACTGATGGTAAGAATATGAACCTTTCAACACCATCTATAGAATGTTTGTTATTCTTATTCTAAACTGTTACACGCAGAGAAAAGAAAGGTAGAAATTACTAGAATCGTCAAGGATCTAACCACGAAAAACGTTAAGAATATGGACAAACTTTGATCGTGGTGAGATGTACTCTTGAAAAACGTTGAGACAACCCTGAGAAAATAATGCTAAGTAATGCAGTGATATTGATCGCTAAAAACAAAAATCGATCAACGGAGCATCGTGGTTATATTTACCACGACTACGTAATATCGAATAACTACCGGCTGATTATTTTTTACTATAATTCGTTAGTGGATCTGGAACAGGCACCCCCACCTATTCAACTGTTAGATTTGAACTGATAATGTTTTACTAAAGTTCGCGGTATATGTTTCTTTCATCTGGAATATCACCTGTAGAGTATTTCGTACCACGACTTGCTAGTAAACTAATTATCGAACAGTTTACCACACTCTCGCCCATGATATTATAACCCAGTTCAGTATAAAATACCGTATCAAAATGTACCATTTGCTATTTTTCATATTAGTTTTAGTCTAGTTTCAAACCACGAGTATGGCAAAATTTATGTTTTCCCCTCAAAATTCGTAATTATTATTGCCATACTCGTGGTTTGAAACAAGACTAAAACTAATATGGAAAATAGCAAATGGTACATTTTGAAACGGTATTGTATACTGAGCTGGGTTATAATATCTTGGGGTTAAACAACGCAAAAAATACCAACAGCTAATATTTATCATTTATTCAACAATAATCAGAATAAACAAGACACAAATTTTTGTAAAAATTGTACTCGAACTTGTCTCATATAGGTAGGCAAATAATAATAATAATAACAATAATATAAATGGAATCACAATTTAAAAAACAGCTTATCCACAACATAACGTGTTTGTCCAATTCAAACATCATCTCCCTCGAAAACAAAAGATTGATTGTGCACAATCAATATTGGTATCGATTGCATAGCTGATTTCATTGTTTCATATTTGTTTCACTCATAAAGCAAATTGGGCTGTATATCTGGAACAGTCTGAAAATAAAAATCCAACATATAGGAATTGAATCGAATATATCTAGATGATAATATGGTCAAAAAATTAGGAAAAAACTTAGACGCTAGGAGTTTTCTTGAAAAAACCTTTCATTTCAAAATTTTTTCATATACTCACATAGTTATTATGGATAGTTTCTATTATTCTAAGTTTACCGTAACATATAAGAACCTCACTTATATTTACCTTAACAAAAATAATAAGTCCCTAGCTCTGATAGCCTGTAGATATAGGTATTCCTCATTTTCTCTGTGGATATAGACAGTAAAAGGGTGGCTATTCTTCATTACTGGCTAATTCCCTGAAATCTGGGAGACGCTATTAGATTTGTTTTATATTGGTAGACATCAAAATATCTAACAGCTCATTTCTCTTCAAGAGTCTGTTCAGGTAAAGACTCTTACATGTTGTTACAACTTGCTCCTAACATCTTCTGGAGGTGTTATTCAAACTAAAAAAAAAGGTTCAGACTTTGACCAAAAATACCAAACTATATTAATTTAGCTGATGTTCAAATGCAGGAAAGCTTTCAATTATATCTTGATTGGGCTTTTCTCGGAGGCTGGAGTCAACCACGCTGTATCTTCCTCTTAACTTGCGGATAGTTCAGTAGTGAACTATTCTAGAAAGTTATTAGACTAAATGAATATCCAATTTGCTGTCATAAACGAATAAGGACCAGAAAATAAATAAATGGTCATTCTTAAAGAAACGCTCCACGTTCTGTTTCAGATCAGGTACAGTCTGGAAGGAAAGTTTTCATTGAAATATTTGATAATCATTGAAAATCAAATTATTTGTTATTAAAAGGTGTACTTACCCATCTGATCTTATTTGAATTTTTTCATGAGTCCATCATTATGAGTTCATCATATTTTTTTTCTTATTACTGTAATGAGTGTAACGATCATTTAACGTTTCTCTCTTGTAATTTTTTATATTGTTGACTTTTTATGATGGTTTGATCAATTTTCCTTTATTGAAGGAATGTTTTCATGACTCCATTTGTCTAGTTCGAATTCGTCTCTTGTTTTTCTGAAAAATTCATTGTCATTTATGGTTCATATCAGCAGCTACATGATTATATCTTTGACATCTGCTCTTATACAGGGGTACAGCTGTAGAGATAGCAGATAATAATACTCTGAATTGAATGTAAAGTGAAAAGGTATACGTGGCATTTTCATTTGAAATAAAAACAGTCACTCTGATTGATAAATCTATATGATTCTGTGTTGGTCTAATTTATTAAAATTTGTGAATTATTCCTGGATAGTGTCTGTTTTTTTTCAATATTAAAATAGTTTTTGTACTTTGCGTTTCTTCCTGTGAATGAACTACATTATTTATCATTTTCTCGAATACTCGGACAGAAAATATGCTTAATCTTCTACCAATATATTACCTGATAATTTTCTCTGATTTTAGTTATTTCTTTTCTTCACAAAATCAGTACAAAATAACAGGACAGGAACAGTACAAACAACAATTTTATCATATAGCACGACCCGTAGTAATTTGAGAAAGACGCGGAATGAATACCACTACAGGAGCAGTAAAAACAACGTCATCATATAATATACCACAACTCTTAGTGGTGTGATAAGGTCGTTTCACTGAATTGTTTAGTTCTATCATTCAAGAAATATTATTCGTCTCAATAATGAGAAAAGTAAACTAGTTACATACCTTCAAGTAACGGAAGCAAATGAATTTCAACTGTCTTCGTAATTCTGTGGATTTGTTTTTCTGTGGTTGTTTATTCTTCAGAAATACTATTCTTCGATGATTCAGTGGTAACATATCGACCCCTCTCTTCCGCCACCCTGATGACCGGCATACTGAAACAGGAACACAAATTTGTAGATTCAAGACTGTTACCAAACTTTTATCTCACTTTTTCTTATTGTTCAGCTTATGGAAGTATAGTCAGATTCAATTCACGTATAGTAATGATTGCAAATTTTCTTCAACACTCACCTATGCAGGCACACGCTGAAATCTTGTTCAGCTTATGTATTGAGCCCATGATATGTTCAATTATTGACTTCGGTCCATTGAACGTAATAGAGAAGCGACAAAAACAAATTGTATTTGAATGCGTTCTCTGAAATGTCAAAACCGTATAGAATCCATATTCAGAAATTCTGTTGACTCGAACCTCACCTTCAAGAATAGTAATAAATTTCACTGCTCACTCACGATAACAATACACTCGACTCAGACGTTAGCTCCTAGAAAAATGAAACTTTAATGAATCTTCGTCTAAACCGTCGTCGCCCGGCAACTCAACTGAACGTTGAACGTTGAACTTTCGTGTTCAGATTCACTGCGAATGTGGTTATTATTACTGTTATCCCTTATAAACACAAAATCGTTAGTAATTCTTTTCTTCCACGGGCGGTAACTGCCGTTATCAACTTTAGTTGATAATACTGGTAGCGGAATAATAAATACGACTACGTTTTTGCCAGGAGAGGATGATGAAGTATAATGTATCTTAGAGCGATGTCTACCGGAAAGACATGGTTCTATTTACCAGAATATTTGGAGAACTCTGAGAAATCTCAATAGGCTAAACTGTTATGGTACATAGTAACGTTAATTTCAGTATCATCTATCCATTAATACACGAAATATTCAACCACATTTAATTGTTCACGTACACTTTTGTAAAAGTACAGCTTACTAGTCGGAGCTGCGATTTGTTCTACGATCGGGTTGTCAAATACCACGATTTTCAGACTGCGAAAGTGTGGTGAATCAGTCTGCCGGATTTTTCTGCGTATAGTTAGTTATCTGGAGTTTGACTGGAACCGGTGAAACTGGCCCTTAAACTAGTACAGTTATTACTAATGCGTCTAGTCGTCTAATTCTAATTTCAACACTGGCACTTCTGGTAATATCCTTAATGATACTGATTCAAGTAATTGTCATAACTGTGTCATTCATGTGATAAAACATAATTCTCTGGGAGATCGTTTAGTAACGAGCAGTTGTTGCCAACCGATGATGAACCCTGTACTCCCATATACACCTGCTAAGTAGATTTATTATGGCAAGTACCTGTCAGAAAACAACTACTCCCCTGGCTAAGACCACGACGGGTATTGAATTAAATCTAACAGATACTTGTGCAACGTTCCTCAAGCATCAGAGGACGCAATTGCAAGTGTCCTCGGTGATCAACCAGCAGAATTGTTTTGATTTGGACAGGTTGACCACCTGCTGACTAGTTTCGAGATTGTTGCCTCTCATCAGTGCAAAGGGTAGGTCAACAAACACAGCACTGAAGCCATCTGTTCCCCGTTCAAACCATTACACACTTGATGCTTGAGGAACGTTGCACAAGTATCTGTTAGACTTAATTCAATACCCGTCGTGGTCTTAGCCAGGGAGTAGTTGTTTTCTGACAGGTAATTGCCATAATAAGCCTACTTAGTAGGTGTATATGGGAGTACAGGATTCATCATCGGTCGGCAACGACTGTTCGTTAATGTGTCATTCATATTATTATTAATGTATTCATAAGAGTGATTGTTATACATATTCAATTGTCTATATAAAGTATATACGTTATTATCCATAGATATTCTTTTTTACATTTAAAACAGCTACAAAAAAAATATTGTATGTATAACACGTTCCATGCCAAAGTGATTTTATGGGACTCAGAGGGTTTCAGGACCGTATGCGAGTCCTGAAGAGCTCCTGCTCATCCCGTAAAATACCAATTTCGGAACTTGTTACATAAATTACTATTAACACATTTTAACAAAAATGTTCAGTTCAGTTCAGTAAAAGAATGAAAATTAAAATTCTGGAATGCACAAATAATCGCTTGTAAGAGTAAATTGATATATTATAATATACATCAGTGTCCTTCGAAGAGTTGGTATAATTTGAGAAAAACTCGTGTAGCAAACATACAGTTAATCACAATTGCAGTACAAGATGTACCTACACAGAAGAACCATATGTATTGAAAGAAAAAGAAGACAAACATAGGGGCCAGGTAGCCAAGTGGTAAAAGCGACATTGTTTCAATCACTTTGGCTGCCAGTCGGCGATGGTTCAAACCATGGCCACTGCAGAAATTTTTCTGATGGCCTGAGAAAGTGCTAGGAATCGCACGTAAAAAGGTACGACCTCGTTAATCCTTTTTTCAACAAATGTGAAGTTGAGTTTGGTTCAGAAAATTCTTACTCACAATATGTGTTTTGTTATTATAAAAGTTATTTTTTTTACTTCACTTCAATTCACCTTACCCTAGAATTCTCAATTGAGTGAAATTGACAATATTTTTGTTTTCATCATAGATTGATTACCCATTTCATTTGTCTCCATAGCCTACTTCACAAAAGTGATGAAAATTTCATAGTCGCACTAGTAAGAATAAAATTTGAGATTTGTACCTTAAAAAGTAGTAAACTCTGGTTAGACTTGTAATGTAGTTTAATGATGTTTTGAATTAATTCTTTGGGATCATTTAAATGCTGGAAAAATCCAATTAAATGAATTTGTTTCCTAAATGCTTGAAGATACGTCATCTTTGCATCAAACATAACAAAAATATTAGTAGTAATTGTCATTTTCTAGAGAAAAAAATATTTTTGTTGATGATTCGTAATCGGAAGTTAGTCGCATCTTAAAGCTACTGTTATAACAGTTTTGTCGAAGTAACATTTTTTTTAATATTCCAGAAATTTTGTAATTAAGTTGAAAAAAATATTTTTGACAGGTAGCGAAAGTCACGTGTCTACATCCGAGTAGGTCATTTTTGATATTCTGCAATGCACAACTTTAAGCCAAAGTCGAATCTCAGAATAAATTATCAAAAAAGTTTTGATGACAATTTTTTGATGGACATTGTATAATGAGAGGTAAAATTTTGTCCGCCAAATATTCTTATTGTTATTTGATAAATGGAGTTAAATTGTCAACAAAATGAAGCAAATTGATTTAAAAAATTTGTCACAATCATTTTTTACCACGAATGGTAATCGGATGACCTTTTCCTGAATAGAGAAACCAAGAAAAAATTAGCTTAGACTGTATTTTGTCGATTAGAAATTTGGAGTAATGGTCGAAGCTACTGATCGAATTATCTGAGTATGGAATAATGACACCAAGATACAGTTTGAAATGAATATCTCATTCACTGACTCATTGTAACCATATCAACGATTATTGTCAGCGCATTTCCTTACACAAATTCAAATTTCAGATCACGATTATAGACATAATTGTGATATCTACACAAGAAGTAAGGTATATCTAGATACTGTTACTAATTAATAAATAAATCATTTCTATTTGTAGTGAGAGGTGAGGTTATTTCAATTCATTTTTGGTCATCGACTTCTCATGTGAAGGAAAAAAAATCTGTTATGTTCAGAAAAGTAAGTTGAACGCTTTGCAAAATAATACTCCGTTTCCGTATCATCTACACTGGATGTTGGGATCTACCGGGAAAAAAACGACAAAATCCTTATGGAATTTGGGTCCCAGTGGATTTTTTTGAATCTTTGGTACCTATGATGTATTCCATGTGATTTTCAACCAAAGATACCATTGCGCCAACCCAAAAAAATTAACAGTTTTGTTGCTAGGGGGCGTTGAAATCACCATCTGCGCAGATTAGACTTATTATTTTTGAAACCGATAACAATATTTTCACTTCTTTCATTGTTGCTAATTTCGCACAATATTGTTCTGTTTCATAAAAAAACTCTTTTCTTTCCCCCTTGTAACCCCCAACTCCTATTACGCAAAAAAAATATTTTTCGAGTGCTTTTAAATGTATCGTCGAATGATTAAATATGCCAATATGCCTGAAAAAGGAAAATAGCAGTTTCATATGATTATGCCTCCTCCCCCCGAAGGGCAAATAACGAAAAAATGTTTGTGGATTTTTCTGAATTTTCAATATGATGCTGTTCAAGTTATTTTGAATAGAAATCAATTGGGTGACAAACCCCAAAAATGAATAGTTTTGATGCTAAGGGGGCGTTGAAATCATATCTTGCTCAGAATAGACTATTCATTATCATACAGGGTGTTCCATCTCAGACGATCCACCCCGTATATTTCTTATCCTACAGTGAGTGGAAAAAATTCCCGAAACACGTCGAATGATTTTGTTTGGGGGACATCTTTTGATGTATATTTGAGGCTTGAACGAGAAACCCCCAAATAGGGGGCGCTCCAACCCCTCCAAATTGAATAGGGGAGAGGGGTTGAGTGATACTTCATTTGAAAGGTCTTGGAAGCCTCTTCAGAAAGGTGTACGAAAAACATAAATTTGATGAATCATTTTTGCCAAAAATCAATTTTGTAGCTCGAATGGCCATCTTCAATATTTTGGTTATTTTTACAATGTAGAAGCCCATGTTTATTAAACCCTTTTTACAAGCATAAACAATCTTCAAAAAATCACATTCTTAAAAAAATTGAATTGTTTTGTCATGCTTACAACCAAAAAAATCAAATCTGTGTGCACAGAAAAAGAATAAGTTTTGAACCAAACAAAATATATTTCAGTGAAACAAATTTGTTGTTTCAATATGGCGAAATAAACCTATCATTTCAAAGAAAACGGTGGTTTATTTGACTTTCAATGCAAATATTTTTTTGCTACAAAGAAAACATTGGATAAAGTCGGGTGTTAAATTTCTTTCAGCCAATTCTTTTGGTTTGTTTGATGCAAAAATCACAATGCTTTAATATTGTTGCTTTTAATCTATTTCATCTAAAAATATACAGTTTTGAATGATAAATTGTGTTATTTCGAATCAAATGAATAATTAGGTAAAATCCGAATTGAAAGAATTGGTTCAAGAATATGACATATTGGACTACAGAATGTGAGTCACTCAAATGAAAAAAATATTTATTTTAGAAGAGGACATATACTTTGGTTCAAAGCTATGACCGATAATGTGGCATAAAAATGTATTGTTTTCTATTCTATATTTAATTTCAGAACATATAGTATTGAATTCAGAGTGTTGTTCTTTGATACCAAATAAATAATTAGTTGAAATCAGAATTGATAAAACCAGTTCAAGAATATGAAATACTTGTAGGAAACAAATATTGTTTTGAATTGAGAAAACATATTGTTTGGTCTGAAAACGCGTCCGTTATTATTTGTTTGAAATTCGTAGTATTTAGAGCTACCCATAAATATTGGAAATATTTCAGAAACATGGATTTTTAGTAAAAATACCACTAGAAGTTCCTTTTTGTTTTTTCCGTTGGCACTCGTTCCGGTGTTATTTGCCCCTAAATAGTGCGGTCATTGAAGCAAATTGTTGATAAAAACTTCCAAAAATTCCATCCACTTTTATGGAATAATTTGAAAGGTATTATCATAAAAAGCTTTGATGACTTATTTTCTAGCAGAAAATAACTCCAAAAAGGAAATATTAAAAAGAACTCCAGCGTTATTTTTACTAATACTATAGCCCAATATTTGTGGGGTTAGAAAATCCTGTAGAATAAACAATTCATTCAAGACATTGATACTGATCAGAATTACCAATATTTTACTTTGAACGAGAATCAGGTTAAATATAATATGTTGATATATTGCTATTTAGAGGTCACTAACGTACTTTAAGACAATGTCATACATCCTCAGAATTTTTTGAAAAATGCGAAAAATAAAAAATCTACTTTTTAGAAAACATTTATTGTATATTTGAGTTCCTCAAATTAAAATATAATTATTGGCAACGTGATTTTTTTTAAAATTTTGTTGAAGTAGTTACAAGAAAGTAAGTTATAAGTGTTTTTTTAATTCTATTCCCAATAACCAATCACCTCTGTAACCTAAGTGCTTACGATCTCTTGTATGAAAATATGAAGTTGAATATATTTCAAACTTTATTCAAATCTGACATCAAACAATATACACTCTAGTTGTGATACTTAGTATTATTCAAAAAAGTTTATTTTTATTTGGAATGACAATGTCGAAGTAACCTCTCCAAATATTTCCATAAAGTGGAATATACAAAGTGAACACCTTACAGAAACAACTTCCTTAAATTTGGCAGGGGATGACCACCTGCAGACAAGTTTCGAGGATCTTGCCTCTCGTCAGTGACAGGGAGGTCGGACAACATTAGAGTCGTCTTGTCCCTACCTAATAAATAATAATCTCCCCTTCAATATTTTTTCTTTACAAATGAAGTCGCGACTTCATTTGTGAAAAAAATTAAATAAACTTCGTTGTGCAGAGACAGAGGACATCTTTAGTGTTGTCTGACCTACCATAGCACTGACGAGAAGCAATAACATCGAAATATGTCTGCAGTCAAATGAAGGCTAATTCACTGTTGAATACTATAAGCACTTGCAGTTGGGTCCTTTTGTAGGAACGTTGCACAATTATCTGTCAGATGTAGTTCAACTGCCACAATTACTTAGTATCCCCATACAAGATATCGGAAGCACACAGTTTGTAGAGGTGATATTACATAATCAAACAAGTTTGGGACAGAAATAATAATGAGTCACCTACAAGTCTTAAAAGTCGCACAAACTTCACTATCTTGAATATTCAGTAAGGATAGAAATAATATTTGAATGCACAACTAAGTCGTAATCGGCAAATGAAAGCGAGGTTTCACCTTTGAAAGATATTGCACTGATGATGGAAGGTGTTGTAGAAACTGATGTTAGATTTTCTATATATTTTATTGAACTCGTGTTTTCCTCTTGGTTCAATATTCCTTGAGATGATTCTTTTCATTTCACATGGTGTGTCATCCACAATCAATTCATTCATAGATTCTTCCTCAGTGATCTGAAAATTTACTAAGGTTAAACGTTTAACCCAGTTATTTTCTATTACACTTTAATGCACTCAGATATTCGAGAAGAACAATAATAAATGATGAATTATTTACTGTCAAGCAGGTTTTTTAAATCGTAGCGTAATAGAAAGAAATGAAATACTAAATCGAAATAAATTTAATTCAGAATCGAAAAAAATTTAAAACTGAATCCAAACAAATGAAATACTGAATCGAAAGAAATGAAATACTGAATCGAAAGAAATGAAAAACTGAATCGAACCAAATCAAATTCTTTACCAAGTAGAATGGAATACGTTGGAAACATTTGATATATCGAATCAGACATAATAGATAGCAGATGTTATATGCTTTGAAAATTTAAGATCAAAATTCCAATGAAAATACCTGAATCTAATTGAGAACCAGCTTACCTTCGAAAAACACTTTCGAGTTCCTGCAAATGATTTTCCCTCCAGAAATATTTAACCTCATCCATTTCACAGCATAAAGGACAACTGATCAATTGTATCACAGAATAATTTCACTACTTAATCAATGCTATTGGAATTTGACTAGATCTTAGATAAAGGCAAAAATAATCGGAAGTGCGAACCTCGCTTTGATCACGTGACTATGACGCATGCCAGGGGGCGAAGACAGCGACGAGTGAGCATTGTGTGTAAAACTGAAAGCAGCCAGCCTAGTGTATTCCCAAAATGAAACATTTGATTCAAATGAAAAAGTATTGAGTCAAAGATATAAATTACCTTTCATTTCAACTAACTTTCTGCGATATCACGTGAAAAGATAGTTATGAATATAATATGTTTATGTTTGTTTATAAAAGTATAGGTATTTATACCAAATTATAATTATTGAGGAAACGAAACCAAAATTGAGAGTGTGGATTTTTTTCTATTCCCTTTGGTCATGGTCATGCTTATATTAAGAATGGAAATTTCTTTTCTCTCTCTCAAAAAGAATCAAGTCATCAAATAATTTGTAATCGCATTACAAGGAAATGTATGTAATAAAATAATGAAGCAAATATTTTTTAATATCAAGTAATGCAAATTCTTGTTTATCTCAAGTGAGACACGTTTGACATTATCAAATATTTGCATTGATTTAAGTAATTTTCATGAATACTTTCAAATAAACCTATTACTTGGGTGAAATAAACCGATTTATTTCATCCAAGATAATAATGTTTGAGTGAATTGAATATTACTCATACCAAGTATTTATTTTTCAAATAAATAGAAATATTAAATTCAAACAATCCTTTTTCTCTGTGTGTTTAAATCAAATATTCAAATTGTCCTTCATTGACTTCCTTACAATAATACAATCTTGACTGAAAACATGGTTCCGCATAATTGGAGTTATTTGACGACACTCATTTACAAACAGAAGGTTCAGGTCAGGAGATCGCGCAGGCCACTCCATAGGACCTCTTCTTCCAATCCAACGACCAGGGTATTGCAAATTGAGGTATTTGCGAAGTGGTGCGGCGTAGTGATGAGGAGCTCTGTCTTGTTGCAATTGTTGTTCAAGTAGTGTTTTAATTGTTCAGTTATTAACGGATCAATCGCATTTTCCAGCATTTCAAGATAAATTTCGCCATTTAAATTCCCAGGAATAAACAGAGGTCCAATTAGGTGGTCTCCCAAAATTCCTACCCAAACGATTAGCTTTTCCGGATGTTGAGTGTGAGCTTCTCGAAATATATGAGGATTTGTATCGCTCCAAATTCTACAACTATGCCGGTTAACCTCTCCATTGAGTAAAAAGAGGCATTCGTCAGAAAAGCAAACGTTGTACAAGAAATTTGGGTTATTGTTGATACGCTCGGCCATAATTTCGCAAAACTCTTGCCTTCGATCCCAATCATCATCATTTAATTCATGAACTATTTTAATTTTGTACGGATGGAACTTGTGTTTATGTAAAATTCTGAAAACGTTAGATTGGCTGATACCGGAAGCTGCAGACAGTTGTCGTACAGATTGCGTGTTTGGCATAAGTTGGACATGTCCCAATACCGCCACAGCTGCTCCTTCATCATTCACAATTCCAATGGATGCCCTTTTTTATCCACTACTGAACCCGTCTCCACAAATTTTGATATCAATTCCATTACGTACTTATGGCGAACGCTACGTTCAGGTTAAATATCCTTGCAGCCGCTGGGGCACAATTTTGATTTTGGTAATAAAGGCTAACCTTTCTTGCAACCGTTCTTGCAATGTGTACACCACATTTTTTGAAATTTTGAACAAATCAGCAAAGTAGTAACTCAACAGATTGATTTAAATCATGAAATTATCGAAGAAACGTTAAAACCAGATAAACACCTTCTAAGAACAAAAAAATAAGGAAACATAAGGAAACGTTTTGCTGTTTTTTCATTTTTTAGTTTGGGAGAATGTATTACTGTATGGAAGTCACTGGAGGACAATTTGCACATTTGATTTAACAACGCAGATTTGATTTTTTTTATTGTAAGCATTTGTAATTCAATTTTTTTAAGAATGTGATTTTTTGAAGATTTTTAAGTTTGTAAAAAGGGCTTCATAAACATGGGCGTGTACATTGTAAAAATAACCAAAATTTTCAAGGTGCCTCATTCGACCTACAAAATTAATTTTTGGTGAAAACGGTTCATCAAATTTACGTTTTTCATACACCGTTGTAAAGAGGCTTCCAAGACCTTTCAAATGAAGTATCACTCAACTCCTCTCCCCTATTCGATTTTGAAGGGTTGAAGCGCCCACTCATTGATGCCTCAAATATACGTCAACAGATGTGTCCCAAACAAAATCTTTCGACGTATTTCGAGAAATTTTTCCACTCACTATGGGATAAGAAATGTACGGGGTGGATCGTCTGCGATGGAACACTCTGTATGGGCGAAAACAATATCTCTACGTATTTTAGTTAAGATTATGCCAAAAAAATTGTGCTACTCTTTATAAATAAAAGTCGAAATCCTCCACCTTAACGCAACCCCTGTTTTAAAACACGAAAATAATTAATTCTCGACTACTTGTAAATGCTTTATCAAAATAAATGTTTTAATCAGCTCAAATTAAGAAAATCATTCAGTTGTTTAATTTCACCTTTCTCTACCTTCAAAAAAATAATGGTGAATTTCGCTTACTTCTTATTGTTATTTGAACATCCATCAATTGGGCAAAAATCTTGAAAATAAATTAAAATATACATCAACAATTTGAATTTGAACATTTATTTTGATAAATCATTTACAAGTGCGTGAATTGCATCTCTTTCGCTAGACCTCCAAAGAAATGAGCAATACTTCTGAATAACATTCTCCCTTATCTCATTTATAGATATGAATCTCCAATGGGAGCTGGACATTTAAGAAATAATCAACTATCTGAATGATATTGCAAATTTTCACTTCCAGTTTTTTTTTCAATTTAGGTTAGTTCCACAATATCTATCAGATGTAGTAGAAATAGAAATATGTATTTATCCTTTGGGATATTACAAGATGTATAGGACAAGTCAATCACTCACTGAGAGGTGTGTTACAGATTATTTCAAAATTATGATATGAAAATATATAAAAATACATAAAAAATACAGACGGCACAATAAAAATAGTAGAGATTCTACACGCTACTACAGAGGTATTCTTTTATACTATAGTAGCATTTACTCGTCATCAGAAGTTTTATTGTCTCCTTGAAATGACTGAAGGAATCTGTACTCCTAATGGTAAGTGGAAGTTTATTGTAAATTTTTATTTCCATATATCTGAAACTATTTTCTAGTTTCGAGGTTTTTTGTCTGGGAACACACAGATGATCAGAATTCCTGGTATCATAATGATGATTTGAAGAACTGAGCTGAAATTTCTTATCGACATTAATCATGGAATACTGTCGCGGGAACTATCTAACTATGTCATAAATGGAACTGCACTCAAATGGCTTCAATCTTACCTAACAGAAAGAAAACAATTCGTCAAAACAACAACTTCTTCATCTAATAGCGCAGTTCCAAAGGGATCCGTGCTTGGCCCATTACTTTTTCTACTTTATATAAATGACCAAGCAACTTTAGACAAAGAAGGAAAATTTACCTTATTCGCAGATGACACCACAAAATTGTGGCACAGTTAAAACAAAAATGATTTACACAAAAATATTTGCCTTGGCGTTGGAAAAATGAAAAATTGGTGCGACTCAAACGAACTAACAATGAATATTTCGAAGACTAACATAATTAGTTTTCGATGCGATCTAGATGCCATACAACTGAATGAAAATACAATCCAAGTTTCTCGTGATGGTGATTGATTGTATGCTGAGATTCGAAGATCATAAAAACTCTTAATATGAAATTATCGTCTGTTTGTTATGCAGTGGGGATCACATCGAAAGAACTGGGGATAAGCGCTGCCAAAACAGTATACCACTCGTTAGTGGGATCAAACTAACGATATGGAATTCCATTCTGGGGAATAGGTAGTAAAACCCAACTTCAGTTTTTGTTATGCAAAAGAGAGCTATTGGATACCTATGTAAAGCAAATCTGCAACAATCTTGCAGGGCGCTCTTTGTAGAACACAGGATGCTCATTGTGATATCTATATTCATTCTGGAAACTGTCTCACCAATAAATATAAACATAAAATCATAAAACGCTTCTCGATGTATTCAACACGTCATTCTAATAAACTTGGATGGCCCATACCCACTTCCACACTTGTCAATTTTCTTTTATATACAATGGCTGCAATTTTAAGATTGAGTGAATATTCAAATTTCAGAAATATATTGCAAGACGTTCTTATTGATAAAACCTATTATGGTCTGGTAGAATTTTATGAAGATAATTTTTTATTTTCAATATCTCTACTGTGTTATTGAATTTTGATGTTTTTTGTAATTTATATTGTGATTGGCAGCATATTTTATTTTATTGATGTGCTTGCACGTGTGTACTTTTACTTATATTTATTCTTAGCCGTATACTTATGTTTATATTATAGACAAAGCCTTGTCAATAAGGTTTTCCTTCGGACAATAAAGCATATTATCTATCTAACCGTTGAAACGTTAGATTTACACCAGTTCACAAAACAATTTACAGTATCTGCAATGGATGGTGTGAGTTCCTCTGAGGTCTGTGCGGATACCGCCAATGAGATATTGTGCGCATATACCGGGTGGCTACGGAAGGATTGCCTACGGAATATCTCAGTTATCGTATGAAGTAGGTTTGTGAAATTTGGAGCGTCGATATAATGACATAAGAGCTAGAATTTGAGCATATTGACATGTCGAAGTTAAGTTCCGGTCTGACCGGAAGTAACATCAACTTTCTTATTTTAAATGAAAACCCTATTTTTTTTTCTTTTCGCTTTATTCAGCATTCAATTCCCTTTCTAATGACATATCACAAGTTGGTATCTAACCAGAAACTAGATCAGAAAAAAATTATTATTGAAATTCACCGAGTAGGCCGCGGAAGCAAAATGAAAGCCAAAAATTGAAAAGTTGGCTATGGAAACCATACGTCACTTGATAACAGTTGCTACTACTGTGATATTTTATTTTCATTCGTCGGCGTTATAAAAAGCCGCCAAAAAAAATATTGGAAAAATTGGGAAAAAAACAATACTCTGTAGGTCCATAACTTAAATAGGAACATACAACTTTTTCTTGCCTGTACTATTCAGCATAACCACTCCTTTCTAATGATTTAATAGAAAATAATTTTTTGAACTGAGATACCGAAAAATCCAATTATTATTCTTCAAATAACAAAACAGATTATCGCCATACGCAAAAATAAAACTAAAAATAATGTGGAATGATAAATTATATCCTGTAGGTTCTAGGTTAAATAAGAACATAAACGTACTTGGTCTGTGCCATCGTCCATAGATATTCTAATATCTACCTATGGACGAAGTTTGTGCTATTTAGAATAATCATTCCATTGCAATAATCATTCGAACCAAAATATTAACAAGTAGGCTGATTAAGATGTATTTTGGAATGAAACAAAAAAGAAATGAGAGCTGTCACGAACGCTGCTATCCATATTATTTTGACGTTCGAAGTAGTGTTTTTGATTCTGCCATTTTAAAAGGGTTTGGAAATCGAAATCAGTTAGTGGAATATTCAAAAAATGCCCCGTTATTCACGAACCGAACAAATTGACATGCTTCTCATTTATGGTGAATGTTTAAAAAATTCTTATGCCGCTGAACGATTGTATTTAGAGCGATATCCAGGGAGGCAGCAACCGTCAAGAAGGTATTTCCAGTGTCTTGAAGAAAAATTAAGAACTGAGCCTGATGTTCACGAAGACCAAGAAGCATTTGTTATTAATGAGGAAACTGAAATTAATGTATTAGCTTTAGTACAATATGATAGCACAATTTCCTCAAGGCAGATTGGCGCCGAATTAGCTATAAGTAAGGACTCTGATAGGAAAATTTTGAAAAAACATCGATTGAAATCCTTCAAGTATCAGTTGCATCAACATTTGTATGAAAATGACGGTGAAAGGCGCCTGGAATATTGTAATTGGTTTCTTTGACAAAATGCTGAGAATCACCTATTTAACTATTATATCTTGTTTACGGACGAGTCAAGATTTACCAACAATGGATTATTTAACAGGAATAATACAAGGTAGGTACTGTACTCTATTTGGATTATTGTCGATAGTCGAAGTGTAAAGTGCTAAAAGTGTGAACGGTCTTTTGTTCCAGGTACTGGGCGATAGCAAACGAGCACCGGTTTCGACAAGGCGGCTTCCAGGAGAGATTTGGTGTGAATGTTTGGGCAGGAATAGTTGGAACTCATATTGTTGGCCCCATTCTTTTTCAAGGCCAACTAACCGGAGAGAGATACTTTAATTTTTTAACGAATGAAATTTCGGAATTCATTAACAACCTACCAGCGGAAATAACTGAGAGAATGTACTTCCAGCAAGATGGCGCCCCTCCGCATAATTCAAGAATAGCGAGAAATTATCTTCAAAATCGCTTTCAAGAGAGACTTATAACAACCCATGGTCCAGTCAGGTGGCCACCAAGGTCATCTGATCTTACTCCGTGCGACTTTTTTCTATGGAGGCATCTCAAAAATAGGGTGTATTCCACACAGCCTACAACTCTACATGAGCTAGAAGTAAAAATTCGTAGAGCTTTCCAAGATATCACTCCCCAAATGTTGAGAAACGTTTTACATGAAAATATCACCAGAGTCAATAAATGTATTGACGCTGAGGGAATGCATTTCGATAATATTTTTTGAATTTATTTTATCTTTAATCCTATCAATTTGATTTTTTTTTTTCGATAAATCTGTTTTTTCGTTATTTGAAGAATAATAATTGGATTTTTTGGTATTTCATTTCAAAAAATTACTTTCCATTATATCATTAGAAAGGAATGGTTATGCTGAATAGTACAGGCAAGAAAAAGTTGTATGTTCCTATTTAAGTTATGGACCTACAGAGTATTGTTTTTGTCCCAATTTTTCCAATATTTTTTTTGGCGGCTTTTTATAACGCCGACGAATGAAAATAAAATATCACAGTAGTAGCAACTGTTATCAAGTGACGTATGGTTTCCATAGCCAACTTTTCAATTTTTGGCTTTCATTTTGCTTCCACGGCCTACTCGGTGAATTTCAATAATAATTTTTTTCTGATCTAGTTTCTGGTTAGATACCAACTTGTGATATGTCATTAGAAAGGGAATTGAATGGTGAATGAAGCGAAAAGAAAAAAAATAGGGTTTCCAATCAAAATAAGAAAATTGATCTTACTTCCGGTCAGACCGGAAGTTAACTTCGACATGTCAATATGCTCAAATTCTAGCTCTGATGTCATTATATCGACGCTCCAAATTTAACAAACCTACTTCATACAATAACTGAGATATTCCGTAGGCAATACTAGCGTAGCCACCCGGTATAGTTAGCATTTGCTATTAAAGGAGGACTGGTAACTCGTTTATAAAAAGTAAAAATATTAGTGGCCCCAGCACAGTTCCCTGTAAAACTCCTCTGTTCATAATATGAGATTTGGAGGTAGTATCCTTTACTTTGACTATCATCTTCCTATTGCTGATAAAATCTATAATCCAATCCAAGAATATTCCTCGGAATCCAACATTAAACAATATATTCTCAATAAAATGTGAGTCCAAACTATCAAAAGCTCGTGATACGTCAAAAAATTGCCCTGCCACGTACCTTCCTCTATCCAGTTCCGTGTAAACATATTCAAAAAGATTGCATGCAGCAGTTTGTGTTGATCTGTCGGCTCGGAATCCATGATGGTGTGTAGATAGCTATAAGCTTGTTGATATTCATTCTGCTGCAAACAATTTTTTCAAAGATTTTAGAAATAACACTCAGCACTGATACCGGTCGATAATTAGATATATTTTTTTGTGAATTGGAATGACTTTAGTTGAATCAACGTGGTGTTGTACAACTAATAGTATGTCATTGTATAATGTGTGGCCCGTTTAAAACATCTTAAAACTTGATAATTCGTTTTCACTTAGATGCTACTTATGAATTTGTTTACTTTGTTGCTTACAATAATTTGTAACGCCCACAAATGGTATGAAGCTATAGTACTACTGAATTCTCCTATTTTATAAATTTTGACAAAGAGTGGAGGTAGGAAATTGGTGACCCCTATGAGGGTCTCCAGCGTAAGGGCCTACCGGGAAATTTCCAGTGGTACACAATCCGACCCTGCGTTTTGCTACAATAATCCCAGTGGATTAGAACATTCCTCGATGATTGCATCATTACGAGCAATTACTGAATATCCCCTTCAACAAAAGCCACACGGAAATTTGTGTGTAATGACACTTTTTTCCTTCGCCAGTTCAATGTTACACAGGTGTTATTCTATTGTTTATTGCAGTTTCATTGAGCGAATTTCTAAAAGCCAAACAATAACGCTTCCTATTAAAGACAATAAATACAAGGTAAAAAGACTGAAAGTGATTCCGAAGAGTTTTTCTCGCATACCAGGCCTAGATAATCTGGCTGTTGAAGATCGCATTTATTGTGTTTTGCAAGATGGAGGTGTCTAGTTTCACCTCGATCCACTTTGTTTTTCTATCCATATCGCACGCCATCTCTTGCATTTAAATCTGCTGCCTGATATAGGAATTGCCTTATTTGGAGGGAATACAATACAAATTAAATATTTTTCTGAGAGGAATTCGCGGATCGCTTTGTTGGAATAATTTGTCACATCGTTGCGGTTGGCCGTGGTCGAGCATATAAATGGATGCATTTGGGGTAACTGGATGCTGGGAAGAGGCAGAATGACGACAAAGCGACGTGTGAAGAAAATGTCTTGAGGAGCATTACTTGGGAGATATGTTATCCGCTGTTGGCTGCACCTACTTGATTTTTTGGTTCGGAGGAATTCGACGTACTTTTATTCGCGATTTTACATGCGATGGCTGGAAGTTTCTTTCGATAATGTCACCAAGATGCCGATTAACAAGGTGAGACAAATTCGAATGAATGTATGATGTCGATACTGTACGCGTTAGAATATTGTTTAAGCTGAGAGGTAGGTACTTTGACATGATGACAAGATGTTTATCTTTTATATCCACTTGATAATATAGCATAATGCCTTAATAGTTTACAATACACAAAGTGAGCCATTTCAAACGAAGAAAACCCCGGTATAGCACATATTACAGGCTGTCCTCCAATGGACCTTCAAATTTATAAAAAATAAATTGCAAAACTCTTTTAAATCGATAGATTCTAGTCTGAAACGTCCATTTAACAAAGAGTTCCACTATATTTTTTTCATTTTGAAGAAATATCTCATTTGAAAGTATGCCGCTGACGTCACGTTCATCGGAAACAACCCCCACCACAATCCACGTTCCGAAACATTCAATACCGTTCTCCTCAAAAATATAGGTTCTAGCTTAGTATAAGCCATTGAGAAATGATTAAAACTTCGTCACTTGATGGACTCATAGAAAAAAATCCACATTTTAGCTACTTTTTATTGTTTTTGTAACTTTCAAATTTCCTGAACGGACCATCCTTTCGATGAAGAACGAGCATTGACAACACCGCAAATCATGATGACAGTTCTCGTGCAACAAAAGTGATCTGAGGTTAATGTTTGTTTTTATTTACATACAACATTTAACTGATACATTCATTATTACTGTAGCGAGGTGTTATTATGACCGATCTGGTGTGAATTTATTTGTGTATTAAATAGGGAAAGGCTTCGTGAAGGAAAGTTCGGATAATTTACCGAGGGTAGATTATGAGATGATTGACAAATATAAATTTATTTTTTGCAGTGACTAAAATTTAAAATCGTTTCTTGAACGTTGCTTTGAACAAAGCATTTATTATACAGAAAAAGATTATGAGATGTATGATGGGGGTACACCCCCGGAAGTCCTGCAAACCAATATTTATTGAACTGCAAATTATGACTTTACCATCACTTTATATATATATATATATATATATATATATATATATATATATATATATCTTTTAATTTTGAATATGATACATAATTGCAGTGACTTTCAAAGAAATAGTGATCTGCATAATCATGATACACGAAACTGCAATCAATTCCATCAGTCCTACTCCAGACTCGCAGTCAGTCAAGCCTCTCATACATATCAACAAATTAAATTTCATAACAAATGCATCAGTCTTTTTGGCAATATTGAAAATGTAAACAAAGCAAAAGTTACTTTATTCGACTATCTAGTGAGTATGGCATTCTATACTACAAATGAATATTTAGAAGCATGATCTTTAGATGTCTTTAAATATATACAGTGTGTCCCACTTTGAGCAGCCACACCCTCATATTTCGTTGAGCATGAAATAATTCGAAATTTTCTTTGACTCAAGTTGTAGTACTCGGAAATACCTACCTTTATGTTTACGTAACCTTTGTATATCCATTTTCCACGGCTAACTACGACCAAATGAAAAGTGAAAAATTGGGAAAAACATACTAGGCATTTTTTTATCGCAAAAATAACACCAGATTCTGTTTCAGAACACCTTAAAACCCCCAAATCTCTATGCTTGAATCATTTGAATATACAGGGTCAAAAGAAAATTTCGAATTATTTCATGCTCAACGAAACATGAGGGTGTGGCTGCTCAAAGTGGGACACACTGTATGTATTTTAACTGTATTTTGTTAATTTTAGCTTTAGTGTTTTTATTAGTGATTGACTAGTCCAATGAACTTTTGTATGATTTGTGAATTGTTATATTTATTATCTGTACAAAAGTATCCAGTGATGAATAAAGTATTTGTATTTGTATACAGTTATATTCATTTAGAAATGTTCTTCACAAAAACATAATTATATTTCCGCTTTTTACACAATGTTTATTCATTGCTTCGAACCAAATTTTACAATGCGCTTCAAATGAGCATAAAAAATTGTTTATTAGAATATTAACTGGTGTTCAGACAACCGGGTACGAAGCACCGTTTCGACATATTCACAGTTATTGCAAGGATACAGATACAGGAATTGAGAAAAAAATTTAGAGCACAAACAAAAACATTTCAAAACTTTGAAAACCGCATGTTCGTTTGCAGCATACATATTTGATGTAGCTGCTCTACTTGTATTAAATATTGAAGTAGGAAAACGAGTTAAACAGAGACAAACGATTCTTATTGATGCTCCGTGAAACAGACTAACGAACCCATCTACTATCAAATGACAACTGTCATACGACAACAATCAGTGTAATGAGAATTTGAGATTCCATGGTGCACAAGTTTTACAACGTTGCCAAGTCTAGTTTTGATGAACGTGACGTCACGAAACCCCTTTTCTTCTGATTATAGAGAAAGTAGCGGTCAGAAAAAATAAATAAAAAATCCCGAGTGATATTAGCGTATACACTTTCTAATTACAGTGTTCTCTCATATGTCGTGGAAAGGTCCATTTCATATTGGGCCAATATAGGTATAGGTATTCATATGGAAAAATAAATATATCCAATAGTTATTTTTTTTTAAACTGTTATTTCCATCAACCGATTGCACCCCTACGCGCAACCCTCGGAAGTGAAGTCTTCGAGAGACTAGTGTGAGCTAGGGAAGACGCAGCCCTTACCTTTTAACGTGTGATGCCATGCACGAGACCGATGACCATGCGAGGCTTTGAACCCTCGACCATTCGCTCCAAAGGCGAACGTTCTACCAGCACGGCCACCACGGCCGTACTGAATATTATATATTTTGGGCTACAACGTGAAAAATTCAATCAGTTCATCCACATATACAGGATGTCAATTCGAAAACTTCCCACCCTTAATATCTTTCTTCCACTAAATAATATGAGAAATCGAAAAATCCCCCCTAGGAGGGATAGATGTGACCCTGAAAATCTTAAATTGGAAGAGGGGTGGAATTGACACATCATTTTGATGGGCGTTCAATTCTCTTGCCAATGGTACCCTGACTTATCATTTCTTGTTGAGCAGTTTCCGAAAAATAGCGTTCTAGACTTACAGAATTGATTGGACCATTCCTACACTGAGAAGCATTTATGGTTTTCAGGTTGTTATTTAAACGAAAATTATTGTATTGAGTCTCTGTTTAGTAGAACCGGTGAAAGATTAGGTTGTACCGTTCATTCCCTTTATCATGGGCAACATTAGCCAGTAGCTCTGAAAATAATTATATAAAAAGTGATCTATTGGTGAAATGTAGATGGTAGTTGAGTTGCCTTTATTTAATGGTGGATTTTTAATTCTGATCGTTGAATTTCCACAGATAGCTACTTCTGCTGTAAAAAAAACAAAAACAAAAAACAAAAAATTGTTCAGTTAATTTTATCGATGTGGCAGTTTTGTTAATGTAGTGTTGCTTGCTAAGCTGTTTAGTGAAGTTGAATACACTTGCGTAGAGTAAATGAAGAGGGGTTATTTGTATAAAGTGTATAATTTCTTAAATATGCATAGCGCTTTCGACTTTCGTCATCTTCAGTGCTTCCTGTAAATACTCTGATTGATATTGTAGATACTCTGCGAGAAATTCTTGAAATTAAATTTATTGAATTCATAACCTACAAATTTATTAAATCCAATTTCAAGAATCCCTCACAATCAGAGTATTTACTTTCAGGAAGCACTGAAGATGACGAAAGTCGAAAGCGCTTTGTATATTTAAGAAATTATACACTTTATACAAAAAACCCCCTCTTCATTTATAACTTTAATAAGTCCATATAAGTATGAAAATGGCCCACATGGAATTGAAGGATTTTAATTCATGTTGAGGTTGGAAAGTGCGCATGAAGGGCGGAATTTATTTCTAATGAAAAAACCCAAATTGTTATGAAAGTAACCGTTATGTGCTTGATTTGGTGACAAAATTTGAAGAAACTGGTTATGACAAAAATAAAAAAATTAACAACCCTAGAGTAATAAATGAAGAAATTCGAATTGGAGTTTTTGGAACATTTGCTGCAGAGCTCCTTACGATCAGTAGCAGAACAGACGGAAATGTCACTCGAGAAGGTATAAGAAAAGCGCTGAAAATTCAAAAATTTTGTCCACCTAAAATGCATATTCTTCAAGAGCTCCATGAGGACGATTATGATAGGAGAATAGAGTTTTGTGAAAGCATGTCTGGTCGAGTCAATGCCACCCCTAATCTTTTGTAAAACATCTGTTTCAGCGATGAATGTTGATTTTTCCTGAATAGCATTGTTAATAGACAAAATTGTCGCTATTGGTATTCTTGGAAATGCCATTCTTGGTCCATTATTTCTAGAAGAAAACTTGACTGGCAATCTGTACCTAGATATGCTTGAAGAGACTATCGATCTCTTATAACGAGCTAGAAACTCAGATTATTGCAGAAGGATCTGTTACAGATCCAGCAGGATGGATAGATTTCTTTCTCTGGAGACATCTTAAATTGATGAACTCTAGAGACGAATTACAGCAGCATCCGAAATCTTACTTCCAAGAAGAACTCAATAAAAGGGAAGAAGCAATTAGAGCAACATACTGGCAAAGACTTCCAGGGCTAAGGCAGGCCGAAGATCTCCTCGGCAATTTCAACCGAGCGAGATTGAAGTCACTGATTAACCTCAGCAAAACTACACCTTTTTCATATGTAATTCAGAAAGTATAACTTGTAATTCAGATTAGTAAAATGTAATTCAGAAAACGTAACTTGTAATTCAGAATTGTTAATTGTAATTCAGAAACCGTAACATGTAATTCAGATTAGTAAATTGTATTTCAGAAACCGTAACATGTAATTCAGATCAGCAAGTTGTATTTCAGAAAGTGTAACTTGAATTTCAGATTAGTGAATTGTTATTCAGAAAGCGTCAATTGTAATTCAGAAACCATCACTTGTAATTCAGAAACCATCAAAGATCTGACCGGTGTGAAAAGAGCGGCCAAAGATAGCAGCCGAAATCTCCGGAGACACCAAAAGGGGGCTATTATGATAAATAATAACAAATATCTACAAAATAGAGTATGTGGACCTTTTGCATAACTTTACTGACGACAGGGTTGAAAGTGGGTGGGTGAATAATGCGGTTGTAGCGTAAAATGACTTCCGGCAAGTTAAGGTATTGTAATAAAATAATTTCGCTTTTGGACTAGGCTTGGATATTTTGAATATGCAATTTTCGTAAAGTACTGAATAATGGGATTTAGGGTTGAAATTTTCAACCCTAAAATTTTGAATATTCATTTCAAATTGGTTCTAGCATACACAGATTTTGACTGTCCATTTTTTGTTGTAAAAGGACCATTCCGTTAGAGAATTGTTGATCTCCGTTGGGATCCCGGGGTGGATTTTTCAACACTACTATCGGGGGAGCCAGGTGGTGCATTTAGCACTTATCTTAAAAATTCGAAATATGAATGAAGTCGACGTCGGAGCACCAACAAATTTTGTCAAAATATTCTGAAACAGTTTAAAAACCCGTTGCTCGATGTTTTTTTGGCGAAAATGCATTATTCTACAACTGAACACGTTCTATGGAGTGAAATAATTTGTGAATCAAAAACTACCCCTAACAACCCTCCGAAGTGGAAAATTCCTCAAACAGTTTTAAAACCCGTTGCTCGATGTTTTTTGAAAAAATGAATTATTCTACAGCCACTAAACACGCTCTATAAGATGAAATAATTTGTGAATAAAAAACTACCCTCAACAACCCTTTGAAGTTGAAATATCCTGAAACAGTTTAAAAACCCGTTGCTCGATGTTTTTTTGGTGGAAATGCATTATTCTACAGCTACTGAACACGTTCTATGGAGTGAAATAATTTGTGAATCAAAAACTACCCTCAACAACCCTCCGAAGTGGAAAAATCCTCTAACAGTTCAGCCTACTCTACCTCTACTACCTCTACCTACTCTTCAAATTTCAGTTTTTAGAATTCGTTAACAGAGCGGGGAAAAAATAAAATCGAAAAAAAAACGGGACTTGGAAACTTTTTTTATAAAAGCATCAAAATCTAAAAACTAAACGAGATATCGAAAAGTTTGTACGAACAATTTCATTGTACTAACTCAGTACTACAAAAAACTACGTATGAATTTTTTATATATTTAAAAAAAATATATTAAATTTCACGACATTATAGCGCCTTCTGGCGGGCCTTTATCTTCCACCTAGTTATTTGTATAACATCTGATTATTCTGCCAATTTCCAGCCTTGCACCATATGACTTATTTTACGTAAAAAATGCATATTTAACCCTCTACCCTCTACGTAGTCAGCTCTCCGTCTAATACGGGTTGTTCTTGGTTTCTGAATTACAGTTGACACTTTCTGAATTACAACTCACGCTTTCTGAATTACATGTCACACTTTCTGATTAACAATTCACTAATCTGAATTACAAGTTACACAATCTGAAATACAACTTACTAATCTGAATTACATGTTACGGTTTCTGAAATACAATTTACTAATCTGAATTACATGTTACGGTTTCTGAATTACAATTTCCTATTCTGAATTACAAATTATACTTTCTGAAATACACGTTATACTTTCTGAATTACAATTGAAAAAGGTGTAGTCTAAAGACAATCATGGGATTTCTGACGGGGCACTGCAGCCTGAAGCTAGGCTTAGAGGAGGACAGCACCTTCAGATTCTGTGGGGAACATCCGGAAACACCCCACCACATATTGATGAAGTGTTATGATGCATTATTACAAGAGATTGAATATACTGGGATCACACCAGCTGACGGTGGGAGAAATACCACGAATAGACCCCCTCAAAATCCCTACATTCCTCAAGAAATTGAGGCTTGAGGGGCTGCTGTAAACGAGAGCACCTTGAGATAGCAGAAGAAGATGGGGCACAATAGATCTAATCAGGTTACCATTACTATACCCTCCAAGAGACATGAAGATCATTTTGGATTATCGGGAAAAAAGTGGTTTGTTGCATCAATACCCGATCGCTCCTCTCCCTGTTCAGTCGGTCCCCAAGGGACCGGAAGTTACCGTTTACCGACATTTCTTTCAGATTATTTATTTGGTTAAACCCTTCATTTTGACCCATTAGTCAATGTTATAACATTTATTTTTCACTTGTCCATTACTGCATTATAATACCTTGGCAATGGTTGCTATTAACAGACCCATAACGCCCGCTGAATGTTTTTTCTGTAGTTCAATAAATTAATTACTGAGAAAAGTTTCATTTATAACTGTACATAAAAAAGGGACTAATTATTTTCTCTCAAATAGAAATTACAATTTTTAAATGTTCCTGAAAAATGAGTACCAAGTTTGGAGTTCTGTGAGTTGTCCGATGATGAACTCCTCAATGTGCATTCGGTTTCGTTCGGAACGTTAACATTTTCATTTTCGGAAACGGAATGGGCTATCATTGAAGCAATTTTGTTCTTCGATGAGATACTTTCTTCAATATAGCTCTCCGCTACCGTACTACTCTTCCATTCTCCATGTAATTTTAGTGTTTCAAAGGAAGCACCACCTTGAACAAGAAGCGTTGACGACGTTCGGCGTAGATAATGTCCGGTGTAACCTTTCGGGTTTTCCAATTTAAGGTATTTCGCTATGATAGAAGGAACACTTCCTATAGTATTGTCAAAAATATATGGAACATCCTGCACATTAAAATATTTTATATTTCAATACGTGGGTAACCTTTTTACAATTCAGTACGTGAGCGAAGATATTTTATTTTGAGACACAACTTGTCCTCAACAGAACATAAACAAGAGTTTTCAAAAAGGCCACTGATAGTTCGATCTGGGAGTCGAGTTTAGAGTTCTGCCGTGCCCGCAGCTAGTGAGGGCTATGGGGGGAGTTTGGAAGATTCGATATTAAATAAATGGAAAATGTTCATAAACTGTTTAAGCCAATATGTATTGTAAGTATAGATCTTTCTAAAATAATGTATACAAAAGTAACCAGTCTAGGAGAGATTCATTAATTCTTTGATTCATCAATTCTTTGATTCATTAATTCTTTAATATAATAATTCCTTCATTTAATTCAATCGTCGTAATCTCATATTTGTACATAGTAAAATAAATGTTTTTATATTTTTCTAAAGTGTTTTAAATCTATGAATGATCAATCAGTATCTACCTAGTTAGTCGTGAATCAACCCCAAGTCACGACAAGTGGTGGAGGTTGCCGTGCTTTAATTGTGGATTCATTCTTCATAATGAACCAATTTTTATTTTGTTATAAATTTGAATAGTGGTACAATCAACTGAATATAGTTGTTTAGCTTGAAGTTCATAGACTTTGAACTTGACCTAGATCCGGTACAACTAGGTAGAAATTGCTGATCGATATGTTCTGTTTCTGAATGAATCTCTCCCAAGTATTGTGCAACAATAGCATTTCAGAATAAAAATATTATTTGACGAAAGTACGCTATTTCGTACGAAATAAACTCCAGAGCATTTTATGAAGATTAAATAAAAATGCTATTGATGTTAAGTTCTAACGATTTATTTTCAGTATAATCATTTTAATTTTGTTGTTTTCCCTATTGATTTTTACAAGAATAATTTGTGTAAAATTATTATATCCTCATGAGAGTAATTATTACTTGTAGTTACAAATTTAACACCAATTTATACTGAATCTTCAGCTTCCCCCTAGCCCCTAGCAGAGATCAGTGTGATGGCAAAAGCAAGAAAGAAAGGTACGGCCGCTGCTTTTCCAGAAGTCGTGGCACCATATGGATTTTTTTTGAAGAATCACAAGAGATGAGCTTAGAGAATGCATGGAGATGCACTATTATTTTGGAGTTTACCTACCCAATAGGTGCAGTAGGTACACGAGTTGCCAGAATAATGAGAGAGGAATTTGTTTTCCTTTATATGGTATATACACGGTTTTGTCAGAGAATTTGACGATTAAGTCGCTATTATTGGAAGTCGTATTGAGTAAGCTCATGAAAACGGAGTTCGTTGAATCCTTGTTGTATTGTAAATACACTGTTTTGTCAGAGAATTTGACAATTAACTCACGATTGAAACTCGTATTGATTCTATGATGATTTATTTTATGTTGTAGGAATACATATGATGAGACAAGTTGAGTCCAGTTACTTACAGAGTGGAACTAGGATGTACAAAAAATGCGAAAATGGATGTGATTCATGTAGATTGTATGCTATGTGTACACACAATAGTTCTTCAGAGTGATTAGGTACTAAAAGAAAAAGAAGAGTTCGTAGGAGAACGACATAAGGGTGTAGGCAATGGCCGACATGTTAATATGAATTGAAGGGTGAAGTATGAAACTGCCTGATGATAGAATTTTGCACAGTGGTTTAGTGGATAATGAGTGATGAATGAAGTTGAACAGAATGAAATAGAAATTGTTGATTGTGAAAAGTGAGTGTGAAATTGTTTTGTGATATTCTGTATTCAATCCTAGGCAAAGAATTGCAGGGTATCGCATCACAAAATTAGCCTCGTAATGAGAGAGATGGTGGTATTTTTATTTGTTGTAAAAGAGAATAAGAATAGCAAGGATAAATGGATAATGTGAAAATTGGTATACTTCGAAAATGAAAGTATGAGTATGGTGTAATAATCATATATTGATGTCGAAAAATTTGAAAAAGTATTTTGAAATTGAATTGGTGGCATATACTTCTATAATAATGTTTCAATAAGAATAAGGTTGATTGGTATTTGATATATTTTGGGGCACGGTATTTTTTATTGAATTAGATGATAGCATTACGTTTAAACTTTGTATTTTTGTATAATAGGAACTGTACTCCTGTAAGGAACGCGGAAGAGTCTTCAACCTTGTACCACTCCAAGAAAATCCCCAGGTGAAACGTGATGAAGCCACAGTTTTCACAGCCATGTCGAGTTGAGCCATCTCACATTCAATGAGATAGAGCAGAGCCAAGTTCTACCATGTCAAGCTCCATGTTGTCTAGTACAACTGAGCCAAAATAGGGTATCCAACTGGACCAAGCAGTGCCAATGTCCAGTATAGCCATGCCAAGTCCCGGCAGGCATATACATGCCAACTACAGGGAAGCAGAGCCAAAATGGAGTCCAACCGGACCAAGCTATGCCAAGTCCCGGCAGGCAAATCCATGTCAAGTCCACTGGAGCCATGTCAAGTCACGGCAGGCAGATCCATGCCAAATAGCAGTTGTCCAGTATGTTGAGTCCAGCCAAGCCAACCCAAGCCTGAATAAACCGAAAGAATGGATCTACGCTAATCCCATTGTACCCAGGCAACGTTGAATCATGATACAAGCTATTGAATGGAAACGAAATGAGCCAATCAAAAATGGAAGAGGCAGCAAGGGGGAGAAGAAATCAAATGGAGATGGTACAAGCAGACTTCTTCTGCGCATATTTATTTGTATATTTATATTTACGTAGTATTAATTTCATAGTTTTTGTAAACCTGTATCGAATTGTCAGTTGGTTTTAATATAATCGCTCGAGGCGCGCGATTTTGAACGGGGGGGTATTGTCAAAAATATATGGAACATCCTGTACATTAAAATATTTTATATTTCAATACGTGGGTAACCATTTTACAATTCAGTACGTGAGCGAAGATATTTTATTTTGAGACACAACTTGTCCTCAACAGAACATAAACAAGAGTTTTCAAAAAGGCCACTGATAGTTCGATCTGGGAGTCGAGTTTAGAGTTTTGCCGTGCCCGCAGCTAGTGAGGGCTATGGGGGGAGTTTGGAAGATTCGATATTAAATAAATGGAAAATGTTCATAAACTGTTTAAGCCAATATGTATTGTAAGTATAGATCTTTCTAAAATAATGTATACAAAAGTAACCAGTCTAGGAGAGATTCATTAATTCTTTGATTCATCAATTCTTTGATTCATTAATTCTTTAATATAATAATTCCTTCATTTAATTCAATCGTCGTAATCTCATATTTGTACATAGTAAAATAAATGTTTTTATATTTTTCTAAAGTGTTTTAAATCTATGAATGATCAATCAGTATCTACCTAGTTAGTCGTGAATCAACCCCAAGTCACGACAGTATTTTTACCTACAGGTAACTAACTCAATACATTTATTATTTCTGTAGGCTACAGAAAACTTACGTTGTTTACATCATTTTGGTCGTAGTGCAATGTACTTTTTAACACGTTGACTGCCGTGCTCATTTTTTCATTTTTGGTATCAGAGCCGTAGCAAAATCGAAAATTTTGTCCCAGAAACCATTATGGACTCCATGTAGGTACAGCCTACAGAAGATAGTATATCGTTGAATTTTTCGGAAATTGAGACTCTGAGTTTACAGTATTCATCTTCCAAAAATTCGTTGTTTTTACTGATTTGTCTGCCTCGCCGACTCGGTCTGTGCGTCGAATAAGAACCATTTGCAACGCAAACTTGTTACTGAAGCCGTCTCGGTCTGTTTTCGCGATATTATCCACAATAATTTAGACCGATGGCTTCAAGAACAGTTCAATTGGCACGGTCCCATAGACCGAGTTGGCCTGGTGTATCAACCTCAACCTTGGTCTATGAGACCGAGGTGGCTCACCAGAATAATTTTTCCTCGGTCTCATACACCGGCATGGCAGTCAACGTGTTAACACTTAGTTCAAGGCTCCTATTTCGCTTTCTTCAACAATGGTGGAACTTTTTGAGGTGCAGGTCTTGGTTTCTGGTACCTTGATCAGTAAAACGGCTCCTCTGTCTTCAATGTCATCAATTGCCATCTTGACCATTTCATCACGACTTTAGCCTCCAAATACGCCCATTACCAGAACAACTTTATGTAGCAGAAAAGTATCATCTGGAGCTTTTCTTATGAAAAGTAATACTTGTCCACCTTCCAACAACTTTGATTTTTTAGGAATGTATCCTTTTGATTTAACTTTCAGAAAGGCCATCAGTTGACTGAATGCTGACATATTAATGTTTTCTTTAACAATCAATGTTGATTTCAGCTGTGAGTATTTGATCCATAGACTATTTGCACTATATTTTTCAGACTGAAATAATGTAAAATAAATAAAAGATATTAATATTGTTCATGAGATAAACTCACCAGTTCCTGGAAGTATGCCATTAGGACTGTTTCGGCTGAACTTTGGTTTACTGGAAGTCTGATATGGACAAAACAATTCAACTTCGCGATTGTGGACCCTCAGCCAATTGTTATGGTACAATTTTTGTTTTGCGGAAATGCACTGTTGCCAAGTTGATATCTTTGGATTACTGGAAATCTAATATGAAAAAAACAATTGAAAGGCTCGATTCTGTTACTGGATGGATTACTGGAAATCTGATATGAGATAGTTCTGAGTGGATACCATACTATTTAATTAGATGATTGGGCAATGGTATTTAAACCTTACAGAAATGCGCCAATGTTGCCAAGTCGTGGGCGCTGGAAAACATTGAAAAAATATTTAAGGAAATTTTGCTAAAAGAATATCATGATAAATATTTAATTTTTATGATCAATTTTTTGAAAATACTTTTGGAAATGTGATGACGCAGGACCCAAAAAACCATTTTCAGTTCATTTAGGTTATCTCACTTTAAGTTAAAATGATATAGGTACTTTGGAAATTCTTGAAATTACTAAATGATGCGAAACAATGTTGAAATGCTCAAGTTCTGGATTCTCAGTCACAATGTCACAAATTATCATACTACTTACAGCTCACTCACTATATTAATGGTCAAGAGTTTGACATCAACTTCATTTCCATGGAAACAATAGTTATAGCGTGTCTCTTTCCACCAGTATAGTTTATAAAATGCGAGCGCAGCGAGCATCTGCTATGTTTCCATCTTTTCATACTAATCAGTGATCGAATTACCAGCAACTTGGATAGCTAGGTTAGTTCGGTTAGGTTAGGTTATGTCCCTTTTTTATGCTTAGAAATTCGGTCCATAGCCAAAAACGTAGGCAGATATACAAGATGCGAGCGCAGCGAGCATCTGCTATGATTTCACCTTTCAATCCCAATCAGAGATTGAATTACCAGCAATTTGGATAGCTAGGTTAGTTTGGTTAGGTAAGGTTGTGTCCTCTTTTTTAAGTTTGGAAACTTAGTCCATGGCCGAAAACCTGGGCAGCCAGAAGAGTCTCTTTCATCTGGTAATTTGTCACAGGGCATTTCCTCAAAACAAAAATGGCGCCATTAGAATCGGATGAAATTTTATATTAATAATCTCCATTGAAAATTTTTATTAAGCTTCTCTGAATGATTTCCCGCATCCATAACTTGGCAACAGCACATTTGCAAAGTCAAAATGTCATAGCAGGAACCACCTGAATGGATGGAATAATGTCCACTACGACCTACCTTCTTATCAGATTTCCAGTAATCCGAAGTGACCAACTTTGCAACAGAGCATTTCCGCAAAACAAAAATGGTACTATTAGAATCGCCTGATAGCACAAAATAGCGACGTTCAAATATTTTTTCCATATCAGATTTCCAGTAATCCTAAGTTGAACTGGTGCGAATAATCGCTTAGGCCGATGAGACTCTTCAGGGCTAGGATTCTTTCGTGGATGACGGCGAATGAAACATAGATATCTGACTGCAACTCTACTTTTTTGCGCATTGATACAACAAGTTATATAACTCCTTAGTAAAGATTAACAATAATTATAATGGAAAAGGTTTCCATTTATGTTCTTTCGGACCCCGCCCGACGACAGCTGTCAGCCTGACAAGCCCCTCATCACTTCCCTGCCTTCCAAGGTCCAGTTCATTCATGGGCTTAGTTTGATGAAGGACAGAACCACCACAAAGTGAACAAAACTTGGCAATGGAGCATTTCCGCAAAACAAAAATAGTACCATTATATAGATTGAGGGTCTATAATCGAGACGTTGAACTGTTTTTTTCATATCAGATTTCCAGTAATCCAAAGAGGTCAACTTGGCAACAGGGCATTTTCGCAAAACAAAAATAGTACCATTACAATTGGCGAGGGCCCACAATCGCGACGTTCATTTTTTTTATAACTGATTTCCAGTAAACCAAATTTTTACCACTGTTTCATTTACGGTATTCACTCTGTTTTCATGTTTCCATTTCAAAAAATGGTCATACTCCTTCCCGTATAAGTATATATTTGGATTTCACAGGCAGTAAATTTCATCATTTTATTAACTAAACAACCCTTAACCTCTTCAATGTTTCCATTGCAATTGCATAGAAGCTCACTTGAGCTCAGTTGCCGACTAGAACGCAGTAAATACTATGAGAAGAAATTTATGAAGTAGACACCGTCCTTTAAGATGTTTTCGTGGAAAATAAAATCTTGTATGCACCACGACCGTTACTAGATCCTACCGCCCATCGGGCAACATTCATCCATCCCTAGGGTGAATGTTACCCTACGGGCATTAGGATCTATATAACGCACTTGGTATACATAAATAGCTATTGTATACAATTTGGGTGGAAGAATTTAGCCGTATTCGAAGGTCCCGTGACGTCATTGACCTATATGTACAAGATTATATAATTTCGTATGCCATTCTGACATTAGTTATAGTGAATAACATTGGCTAAGTTCCACTTAAAGCCCGCAATACTCACACTCACGACCGCATATTTTCTTGTTCCACTAGCTTTCAATCGTTACGGTCAACAATAGGAATAAAAAGGATATGTTCCGTAAATCAACTTGGTTACTTTGGTTACTCGTTTTCTGTCCCGTAAATATAAAATGTTCGGTTGGTTCCTGAAACACAGGCTATTTACGGAACTTGGTTGCTGAAAAAGCGGTAGATTCTCTGTCACCAGAACGACCGTCGATTTTCTCTGGTGAGTTCGGTTTATTATTGTTTGTTGACGTTGACGTGCTTTAGTTTTCGTTCTCATTTTAATTATTGAGTTAAGTTCCGATAATATTCGATACATTTTCAGTTTGATGACGTTTTTTTTTTTAATTACAGGACAATATATCCTTTGCTTGTGCTTACTCTGCAGAAGAACTAGGAACTTTGGGCACCCTAATTGAAAATCAAATTTTGGCAAAGCATGAATGTTTAAAAAACTTCAAAAATGTCGATGTAAATTATAAAACGAAACAGATTTATAAGGCTGATAACAAAAATTCTAAATATTCAGGACTTTTATTGACTTCAAGCCAGCAGAATGATTGTATAACTTCATTAAAGGATTCTAATAATATATCATTATCCTCAAGCCAACTGAATGTAGCATCATCATCGGTATCCAGTTCCAAGAGACATCATATGAATAATAAGTATGTAATGGATGTAAAAAACACGAATTAAAAGCAAATAGAGAAAAATTTAGTAATTAAGCAAAGTGAAAAAATATAAACATAAAACACACGGGAAACGATCGGGTTTTTAGACATCTTAGATCAAAACTGTAATTTGACAAATGACTGGCATTCCGTAAATAAACCACAACCGTAGTCACCAGTAGATAACCACTGTCAAAAGTGCTGTTACCGCTCCTGAAAACTTTGGTAACTTCGGTTGATTAACGGAACATATCCAAAGTAGTGGAACGGGATTTGTTGTCAAGTGTCAAAAGCAAAGACAGAAGTTATAGGTTAGAAAGTGGCAAGATTCAAAATTTAGAGAAATTTTGAAGTTCTATTATTCATAGTTTTTTATTTACTGGGTGAAAGAAAGCAACAAATTTAAATTTAAATTACACAGCAAAACAAAATGGTGGAGAAGGAAATGATTGGCATCATGTTACTTCGAAGCAGAAATTTGTCAGAAACCTCATCATCTAGCAGCTCTGATGAAGAATGGGATACAGCTTTGGGGGAAAGAGGAAAGCGGCAACTTCGTACACGAATTTCAGGATATTCTGATGTTGTAAGCAGGTACATGGACCACGAATTCAAAAGTCATTTCAGGTCAGTATGAGCATTGTTTATATAGAAGATAGTTAGTCAACCTTATGGGATTATAATTGGATCAAAATGGATGCGACATGTAGATGGCGATAGTGAGCTCGCATCCAAGTCATGTCGTAACTTGATTAAAACAATGGAAAAGCATTAAAATCAGGATTTTTTTAAGAAACCTGCATTAAAATGACGTCAAATATTCATGTTTGTAACTAATCACGCTAGATGACACTCGCGTTTGTGTCCAATACCTTTTCCACAGGCATTGACTAACTATATTCTATTTAAACAATGGTATGAGGGTTATATTCTAAACATGAAAACTGACTATGGTTTCTTTCTCTTCAGAATGTCAAGGGCTACATTTGAATATCTTCTCAAAACTATCCAGGAAGATTTAACTAGAAAAGCGAAAGGCTGCCCTACAATTCCATCTCGGCAACAATTATTGATTGCCCTTTGGAAAATGGCTACTTTGAACTCATATAGGTGATACTTACGGTTATAGACAATTATGTAATGAATAGAGAGTTGTGGAATAACCTCTGAATGAAAGATCAACTCAATTATTTTACTCATTCCAATTATTTTGGGTTACAGATCAGTATGTGACCGCTTCAATGTAGGAAAAGCTAATGCTCTCAGAGCTGTTCGAAGAGTCACCAATGCCCTGTTTACAAGATCGTCACAATTCATTTCCTGGCCCAGTGGAGATATTGTGGTGACTGTGATGCGAGGATTTGAGGAAGCTAGTGGATTTCCCAGAACCCTTGGGGCCATTGATGGTACCCACATTAGAATTAATGCACCAGTAGAGAATCCTGAAGATTATATCAACCGCAAAGGATTTCATTCTCTTCAGTTGCAGGTACAGTAGCTGAATGTATAAAAAAAAACAAATTAATACATTATGTATTTTCAGCTGGTGTGTGACAACAGGACTCTAATCACACATTGTTTTGTTGGCTATCCTGGTTCTGTCCATAACCAGAGAGTTTTTCGGCAATCAGAAGTGGCAGATTTCTTAAAGAATGAGGCAATGTTTCCTGCAGACAGCCATATTCTGTGTGATGCAGCATACGAGCTGCATCAACACCTGCTCACCCCTTTTCGAAATGACGGTCATTTAACAGAAAGATAAAAAAATTACAATCACATCCATTCATCAGCCAGAATAGCAATAGAAAGATGTATTGGGCTATTAAAAGGGCGTTGGAGAAGTTTATTACATTGCTTACCAATGTCAAGATTAGATTTGATGGCGAAGTATATTGTAGCTTGTTGTGTAATCCACAACATCTGCACATTACGAGGAGATGAAATACATGTGGTAACTATACCTCAACCTCCAAATGTGGACATGGCCAATATTGTGCACCCAGCAGGAAGAAATGGTGGGTCTCAGAAGAGAAACATCATTATGAATACTTTAAGAAATAGATAGCAGTGATAATATTAAAACACAAATATTTATTATTATGTTACAATAATAAAAATGAATTCAAAATTCTTACCTAAGAATTGTCATTATTCCAACAATCGATAAACCATTCATAAAGGAACTAGTAGCAAAAGCTGCGTCTGAAAGAATATGGCAGAAAATAAAGATTGCAAAAAATATACATCATATCAATTACATACCACTTTGCACTCGTACCGCATCTTCGGTGGACAATTGTAATTCAATTAAAGTGTCTGTTTCTGAATTATACAAAGTTACCAGCGTTGTTTCCATATTTTTTTCAAACCCAACGACTTTTGGAGATGACAGTTGACAGAACGATCACAATAGACCCACGTTTGTACAGTGAGCAGAGCGGGCTCGTACGGTCCGCAACAATAACGTCATCCATGACGTTGCAGGCCTCGATCGAGCCTCGAATATAACGACCGCGGTCTTAAGTGGAACGACTTTGCGGGTATTATGTGCGTTGTGAGCCTTAAGTGGAACGCGCCCATTATGGCGTTTGCATACGAATTAATTGTGAGCATACGTTGATTTTGCTAAAATGAGTTTAATTTTTTTGGTTTATCAAATATTAGAAATAGAAAAATGGAAGATCGAGTGTAACGGGCGTCCCGGGGGCGTCCACGTAGGTGTCATTCGCAGTTGATAAAAAGCGTTCTGGTTTGTCGAGGACGCAACTTCGGATTGATTAATACTCTGTTCTGGTTTTGAATACGAAATGATCCGGTACTGTCCTGAACTATCACGAATCGTTTTTGCTCTCGAGGCTGAACTGAAGAGAACTGTTCTCATTGGGCAAGCGCATTCATATGGCAATAATGGCAATACGTTAAAACCAATAATATTTGTAATTAAAACTAATGCCCCATTTCTCAAAGAAGTAAAAATGTTTTTATTTCCAATGATGGTTAAAAAATAATTATTGTACTTATTTGGAAATTTCTGAAGAAAAATCTTTAATGTTGAAACAAATATAAAATAATAATGATTGATTTTATTGATGAGTAATAAACGTACATGAAAGATTTAGGACTGAAGTAAAAATATATACAGGGTGGGGCACCGAAAACGAAACAGGTCGAATATCTTCAAAACGCATGTGTTATGAATAAAATGCAAAAATAGGTCGATTTTTAATCCAAGGGGGACATCTTCCTATCAAAACCTCAACTGTCATACCTCTCCCCCCACCCCTTGGGCACTATCACCCAAACAATTTGAATAGGGAAAGTAGTAACTGTGATACATCATTGAAAAGGAATTCAGCCGTGTCAATTTTTACCACCTAACTTTTTATTTTGGCGCCCTCTTGCGGGAAAAATAACTGTTCCGTATTCCAAATTATAATACTGCATTTGCAAGCTATTTTGACATAAATTCGGTGACAATGCATTATGGAATTTTCCTAAGAGAAAAAACAAAATGGCGGCTCCAAAATGGCGGACATGATTTGCAATTATGGTCCGATTCGATTCAAAATTGATATGTGGTGGTTTTCGAAGTCGGAAATTATGATTTGTTCGTCAATGCAGAAAAACAAGATGGCGGACGAAATTTGTAATTCTTGTCCGATTCGAATCAAAATTGATATGTGGGGATTTTCAGGGTGAAAAATTATGATATTTTTGTCAATGCAAAAAACCAATATGGCGGACGAAATTGGTAATTGTGGTTCGATTCGATTCAAAATTGGCATATGAAGGTTTTACAAGTTTCCAGTATGATTACAGTGAATTAATTGAATTGATGAAAAAAAGATTTTATACAAATTAGGAAATAATGTTTCATTTAGATGTGTGACGTAGGTTATTCTGTGCGTAACAGAATCAGAATTTTACCGCGCCTGAAAATCCCTGAAAATCTTCACATACTAATTTTTATTCAAATCGGACCAGAATTACAAATTTCGTCCGCCATCTTGGAGCCACCATCTTGTTTTTTTGCATTGACGAACAAATCATAATTTCCGATCTTGAGAACCACCACATATCAATTTTGAATTGAATCGGACCATAATTCCAAATCATGTCCGCCATTTTGGAGCCGCCATTTTCTTTTTTCTCTTAGAAAAATTCCATAATGCCTTGTCACCAAATTAATGTCAGAATAGCTTGCAACTGCAGTATTATAATTTGGAATACGGAACCGTAATTTTTCCCGCAAGAGGGCGCCAAAATAAAAAAATTATGTAGCAAACATTGACATTCCTTATGAAATTACCTTTTCAATGATGTGTCACACTTACTACTTTCCCTATTCAAATTGTTTGGGTGATGGTGCCCAAGGGGTGGGGGGGAGAGGTATGACAGTTGAGGTTATGATAGGAAGATGAAAATCGACATGTTTTTGCATTTCATGCACAACACATGCGTTATGAAGATATTCGATCTGTTTCGTTTTCGGTGCCCCACCCTGTATATACAGGCCGTTTCTTTTATCATGTGGTAACATTGCTATATTCTAAACCGTAACAGATACGAAGACGATTAAATGGGAGAAATGGTAACTATTGTGGAGAACAGTACAATGGTCAAAGAAAATTTACAGGGAGTCTCGCCCTTTCCGAGTTATACAGGGAAAACTAAAAATGCTGTTATTTGTTTTTTACGAATAGAATTGTTATTTCTGAAAATATAAAAAAATGGAAAAAGAAAGTTTTAATGTATTCTAAATGTACTATAAAAATGTAACAATGAATCTTTGATTAAACGTTTCGTGCCAACACGGCCACCATCAACATTTCTTTTCAAATACGGACCTGTCTGTTTTAGTACAAATATTGATAAAGCGATAAAATCACAATTCAGTGGTACATCACACTTGATATTTTTATAACGTTTCATTTAAAATAACTAAGTGACAACAATTTTTATTTACGGTCCTGTCGTTAGGTCGTTTATGGATTCCACAAAACCTAACTCTCCGATATAAAAATTATCAGTGACGCTTTGAATAAATGTATCTATTAAAATTATGTTTACACTATAATAAAAGATATCTGTAGTTTCAGAGACGAACGATAGCAATTTACCTCGGAAATAAACTTACTTAAGAGTAGAAGAAATCAAACAAACAGAAAACAATTTATTTCATATTGAATTTTTGAGTGAAAATAAAACCAATACAGAAAATGAGTTCTTCATGATAACCTACATTAAATGCTCGAATTGCCGACCTCTTTGTTGAATGCACATAAGTTGTCTGTCCATACAATTTCTGTGGCAATTTTCTAGCATGATGGGTGTAATGCATCTCTTATTTTTTGTTTGAGATGGTCGATATCTGTACTAGTTGTCGAAAAAACTTTATCCTTTATGTATCCCCAGACAAAAAAATCTAAAGGAGTCTGGTCTGGGGATCGAGCTTGCCAGGCAATTGGTCCATTGTTTCCTATCCATTTTCTTGGGAATATTGCATCTAAATGTTCCCTTACTATTGCTGCATTATGGGGAGGGGCACCGTCTTGTTGAAAATATTGTATTTCACGGCGGATGTTCAGTGGCAATTCATCTAAGTAGCCATCAAACTCATTGGATAAAAATGTAAATACATTCCACCATTCAAATGCTCGTCGTGCAAGAAAGGACCTAGTATGTTTGTTCCCAAAATTCCCAACCAAACATTTATTCCCAACCTTTCCTGGAAATTGGTTTCTCTATGTAAATGGTCATTTGTATTATTCCACCTATAATGGATGTTTCTGTTAAACCAACCATTGTTGATGAATTTTGATTCGTCCGTCCATATTATTTTATTACAAATATTTCCAACTTCCCTGTTTCTACGTCTCAACCACATCGCAAATCGTACTCTCCTTCCGTAATCCCTTTCATTGAGGTGATGAACTTTGCGTATCCTGTAGCATTTGTATTTGTTCTTTTTCAAAATATTTCTGGTAGATTTTACAGAAATCCCTAGTTCGTGGGCAATTTCTCGTAAAGAACAATCTTGATTAGAAATATTTTTGTAACTGACCAATCCTAAATTGAAAAAAAATATTTTCGTCACTTTTTTAATCTTTATGAAGTAATATTTGCTTACCTATAACATTTATTTGGTTCCGCATACTTCCAGTAACAACACATTTTCTAGTTTGATTTCTATCAAATGCACCACAGTCTCTCAAATTTCTTTCTAATCGTCTAAACATTTGAATGTTTGGAATACGACGATTTGGGTATAGAAATATGTATGGGGAGACATATTTCTTGCCAAAAGAGGATTTCTATTTGATTTTGCATAAGCAAATAGCATATCAGTCCTTTCGTCATTTGAATACATCTTTGATATGACTGAGTGTATAAACGACTGACAGTTCTTTACACGTATCAACAACTCATTTATTTGTCCTGCCATAGAAACCAAGCAAAGCCTACTTGTTTAAAAATGGTAAATGAAGTGAGATGCTATTTAATTGCACCATATCACACAATAGTCGTATTTTGACCAAAAACTAAAATTTTCTTCCAGGATTGAGAATTATAGAAATATTCAGTATGATAATTGATTCAGAAGAAATCAGCCTTGAAACAAGGATTTCTGTAATACAAAAATGCCCAAGAAGGAAAAATACGAATGTTCGTTGTGTTGGGGTATCTTCTTATCGAAATTATTGGGTGAAGTCTGAAGTATGCCAATAGTTGAATAGGTTTTGAAGAAATCAAAATAATTTACAAAAGAACTAACGACAGGACCGTAATTAAAAATTGTTGTCACTGAGGATGCTAGTTATTTTAAAAGAAACGTTATGAAAATATCAAGTGTGATATACCACTGAATTGTGATTTTATCGCTTTATCAATATTTGTACTAAAATAAACAGGTCCGTATTTGAAAAAAAAATGTTGATGGTGGCCGTGTTGACACGAAACGTTTAATCAAAGATTCATTGTTACATTTTTATAGTACATTTTAAATACATTAAAACTTTCCTTATAAATTTTTTTATATTTTCAGAAATAACTGTTCTATTCGTAAAAAACAAATAACAGCATTTTTGGTTTTCCCTGTATAACTCGGGAAGGGCGAGACTCCCTTTAAATTTTCTTTGACCATTGTACTGCTCTTCACAATAGTTACCTTTTCTCCCATTTAATCGTCTTCGTATCTGTTACGGTTTAGAATATAGCAAAGTTACCACATGATAAAAGAAACGGCCTGTATAATGGATAGGCCAAGAAGGGAGATACATTAATAATTTGACAATCTGTGATTGACAATTAACTGATAACGTGCTTTGATTGTGATGCCATAGTTACGCAATGATGAATGTTTTACGGGTTTATTTTGCAATAGAAAACCCTTTCTGTTTCAATACAATAACATCAGAAATTCTCTGTCATTGATATAAACTTTCCACTCTGTACGACACTGTTTCAAAATGACAACTTGATCGTTGTCATGTACAGCTTGTTCCGAATGTAAGTACTTACCTTTGCTGTACTAGTTCGACCGGACATGAACCGGCCTTAAGCTAATGACAGTTATCAGTTGTTCTATTTTGCGGTATGACAGCGTTATTTTGTAAACATACTATTGGTTAGTCTACTGTTTTGTGTTTAGAACACAAAACCCATTCCTACTCTATCTCTGTCTGCGCCATTGAGGTACCTACTTCACTTTCGAATACTTGACCTTGTTTGTGTTTGGTTCTGAGATTGAGAGGTTGGCGTTTTCGTATTGGTTCAGTGGGTAACACTGAATCTTTAGGTGTTCTTTTCATTTGAGTCGTTGTCCAATTGTTCCAAATAGTAGCTCCGAGTAGCTCGAGGTAGTTCCTGCACTGATCTCACCGACCACGAACGAACAACGAGAATTCTCCGTTCGCTTTGCGGATTTTTGAGGTTGTCATGTTTTCATCGTTGAAACCACTGGAACAAGAAACTAGCTATCACAGCAAACAGATCATCAAAGCTGTTACCAGAATCCTCCTACGTAATATAAGTTAGTATTTGCATTTGGGCTCTACTTATGTAAGTATGTATGTATGTATGTTTATTGACATAAAATGGTATAAGGTGCATTTAGTCAACATCAGTTTAAAATTGTGCTTAAATATATGTCAAAAGCGAAAGTTCAATTTGTTATATCAAATGACGCCATTTATATAACAATGTTAAGTTTATGCTAAAAAACCTTTGATGTTACCGTTACGTTTATGATAATGCTTATGCTAAAATTGACTAAATCAACCAATAGTTCGTTACAGATTAAAATTAAAATAAAAGACTTCAATGGACACGTATAAAACCACAGAAACTATTTGAACGATAGTTCGTGGTGAGACAATTAAAATATGATTAAAATATATAAAAAGACTTCAGTACTTAAAGCTAAATGCATCTAATGATTATCTATCCATAAAATTCAGTAGTGAAACATATAACAAATAAAAATAATATAGTGATTTCACATAACATAAAAATCATCATTGCATAACTATGGCATCACAATCAAAGCACGTAATCAGTTAATCGTCAATCATAGATTGTCAATTAATTCATCTATTTCCCTTCTTGGCCTATCCATTATATATTTTTTTACTTCAGTCCTAAATCTTTTATGTATATTTTCACTTTTTATGTTCTCTGTCAAGGTGTTATATAATTTAGTTCCTAAGCACAAATAACTTCTCTGTCCAATGTATTTGTTCACGATGAGCGTAATATACTTTTGCTTGTTTCTTGTTTCGTAGACATGTGTACGGCGTTGTAATGCACCTCTGTTTGAGTATGGCCCAATAAAATTGTAATCAGAAGTCAGACTAGTATATTTTATTCTAGGGTGCTACGATATAGACCGTCAGATAACGACAGATTTTGCTGACTCATTTTCTCTCTTCTGTGATTTTAACCACTGGAAATTATGTCAGTGTTGAGACCAAAAATTGAAAATTTTGCGATCAGACGTGTGCTAGGCATACAGAAAATTCATTTTCCTTTTGCAAAAAAATTGTTTTTTTTTATTTTCTCGTTTATGGCATTTTAACACACGAATAGGTATAACAATTTAATAGTGATGAACCAAAGCCATAAGATTTGCACGTGCTTAAAGGGTTGAAATAGGGGCGCGATCTTTTGAAAAAATAGTTGGTTGCTGATGCATTTTCTCGCTTATGGCAATCAACAGAATGAAATTTAATATCGTTAGGAACCCGAAAAAAATTTCCCATAAACCGGTCAGCTGTTGAAGTATATTTTCCGGACGGAAAATTTTGTGAATTTTTTTTTTATTTTCCGGCAAAGGACCCCGCAAACACCTTATGGAATTTTTGGTATGATGTAGTCCATGTAATTCTCAACCAATGTTACTATTGCGCCAACACAAAAAAATTAACAGTTTTGCTGCTAGGGGGCGTTGAAATCACCCTTTGCGCAGATTAGACTATTTATTTTTGAACCCGGTAACAATATTTTCACTTGTTTCATTGTTGCTAATGTTGCACAATATTGTGCTGTTTTATAAAAAAAATTCTTACTCCCTCCCCTTTTTCCCTTAACTATTACGAAACGCAAAAAAATATTTCTCGAGTGCCTTTAAAGGAATCGTCGAATGTTCAAATATGTCTAAATAAGGGAAATAGCAATTTTTATGATTATCCCCCCACCCCCCAAATGACACAAACCGAGAAAATTTCGGTGGATTTTTCTAAATTTTTGATATGATGTAGTTCAAGTTATTTTGAATAGAAATGAATTGGGTGACGAACCCCAAAAATGAATAGTTTTGATGCTAGGGGGCGTTGAAATTATACCTTGCTCATAGGCGGAAATAATAGCTCTACGTATTTTAGTTTAGATTATGCTGATCAATTGTGTAATTTTTTATAAATTGAAAATCTAAAACCTCCCCCTTACCCCCTACCCCTATTTTGAAACATGAAAAAAATTTATTCCCGACTACTTGTAAATGCTTTATCAAAATAAATGTTTTAATCAGCTGAAATTGAGAGAATCGTACAGTTGTTTAATTTCACCTTTCCCTCCCTTCAGAAAAATATTGGTGGAGTTCGCTGACTTCTTAGTAGGGCGTAGTTCATGATTTTTGAATATCAATTAATTGGGCGAATATCTTGAAAATAAATAAAAATTAGACATCCACGATTTGAATTTGAGGTGGTGATTGAATAAATTTTTTTTCGTGTTTTGAAGGAGGGGTTGGCGGTAAGGGGGAGGTTTCAGATTTTCAATTTATAAAAATTTAAACAATAATTTTTCGGCATAAAATAGAACAAAAATACGTAGAGATATATTGTTTCCGCGTATAATAAAGAATAGTCCATTCTGAGCAAGGTTTGATTTCGACGCCCCCTAGCATCAAAACTATTCATTTTTGGGGTTTGTCACCCGATTTATTTCTATTCAAAATAACTTGAAATGCATCATATCAAAAATTCAGAAAAATCAACCGAAATTTTTTCGTTTTGTGTCATTTGGAGGGTGGGGGGATAATCATAAAAAACTGTTATTTCCCTTATGTAGGCATATTTAAACATTCGACGATACATTTGAAGGCACTCGAAATATATTTTTTTGCGTTTCGTAATAGGAGTTGGGGGGAAAAGGGGAGGGGGTAAGAACTTTTTTTATAAAACAGCCCAATATTGTGCAACATTAGCAACAATGAAACAAGTGAAAATATTGTTGCCGGGTTCAAAAATAAATAGTCTAATTTGCGCAAGGGCTGATTTCAACGCCCCCTAGCAGCAAAACTATTAATTTTTTTAGGTTGGCGCAATGGTAACATTGGTTGAGAATTACATGGACTACATCATACCAAAAATTCAAAAAAATCCACCGGGACCCAAATTCCATAAGGAGTTTGTGGGGCCCTTTCTCGTGAACGAAATAATGTGCAATAGAAATGTATTAATGTAAAAGTCTGTCATATAAAAAGCCATAAATCTAGTTCGTGCTTATCATACTATATGAAACTGGAAAACTTGCAGAAAAACACAGGAAATTTTGTTCATTTTCTCGTTTATGGGAATTGGCATGTCGGAGGAAAAACTGATTTCAAAACTAGAAAAAAAAGCCATAAGTCGGAAACATGATTACGATGTTTTATACAGTGAGGTCCTGAAGTAACGGATACATTAATTTTCTACGTTATTATTTTTTAAGAAAAACGTCGAGTTATGTTTTCGAAAAGACACTCTGTGACATAAAAAAATCACCCCTTCTGTACCCACCTCAAGGTGACAGTCATTCACCCAATTTTTTTAATGGAGCAGGGGGACAGTTGAAATCCCTTGAGATTCACCAATCCATTGAAGAACAGAATTTTTTGGGGTTTCAAATATTTTCAGAAATTCCAAGGAACCTAAGTTATGGGTAGTTTTTAGAGAAACCGAGAATGATAATCTAGAAGATCAGCCCATCTTAGGTCACAACGGTACTTGTAAGTCCAGAGAGACTTGTGCATACATATCCAGTATGATATGGTTCCTAGGATACGCTGGAACCAACAAAATATTACATTTCCTTCTGTTTACCATTTGAATTGTACCGAAGACACTGCAAATCGATTTCAACATATGGTCCAGAACTGCTTCTAATCTGGAAATAAGTTCTATTTTTCATTTAGACATAGAAGCAATTTATTATTCTGGAACTTTCACTTCTAAAAGGTGAACTAGGCCTGAAGGACAGGCCACTATGAAAAGAACGCACCGGAAGCTCTGCCTCTATGGTGGTGGGGAAACGAACTAGTGTTTATTATATTTTCTGCGTACACTGGCTTGCTGTGTTTACTTTTTTGTGATCTTTGATTCGCCACATCGTGTCACATAGTCACAATAAACAGGTAAAGGACATAATCACATTATTTCAAAAATCTGATGTTCCGTATTCAAATTCGAATGATCATCCGATTATGACACAGCAAGCCAGTAGGCGTGGGGGAATTACGCAGTCAAGATATTTAACTTATAGGGGTTGGCGCAAAGTTGCTTGAATTGTCTTTACAACCCCTATCAGTTTGTCACAATAATGTCCATAATTATTTTTTTTCACTCTATAAAAAATTATTTAAAAAAATAAATTATTTGGTTCCAATATTACTATCATACTTCCGACTTTTTTTTATGGCCTAAGAATAAAGTATGCATTGCATATGCCAAATCCCATGGATGAAGAAATGAGCAATTTTATCTTTAGTATTTTCTCGCAGCTGAATTTTCAAATAGTTGTATTTATTTATGCATTTAAAATGGAAGCACTCATATCAAACTTTAATTTTTCAACTGATTTTTTTTCAGTAGGTAGATATTCAAAAAGTCCATCAGGACACCAAATTTAATGAGTAATTCTTCATTTTCTGGGCCAACTGTTCTCATTTTTCAAGGTTAAAAATCTAGTATTATTTTTTTAGAAGAAATCTCATCAATCCACTAGATTCGCGACATTTTTGAATAGTTCTTGTCAAAAGTTTGTTAAAACTCGTCCATCAATAAGAAAGTTATAAAAAATAAATAATGAAAGTTTAAAAATATGCCGGTTAATTAACCCACCAATTCAATTTCAGAACTCTTATCAAAATTTGGAATACACCAAGAAGTCTCCAAATATCACTGGTCAGAATTTCATCAACATCTATTCATAAATAAGAAAATTACAGGATAACAAAATTTGAAAAATATGTTGATGGAATTTAATGAAAATATCATTTTATTTAATGATTTTTCATTATTATTTATCAATAGATTTTGTTGAAATTCTGATCAGTGATATTTTGAGACTCCCTGAATCCAGTGGTGTATTCTGAATTTTGGATAAGAGTAGAAATTGAAATGGTTGGTTGATTAAACGGCATATTCCTAAAATTTAATTCTCCCATAACTTTTTTATCGATGGACGAATTTCAACAAAATTTCAAAATTGACCATTTGAAAATGTCACAATTCCAGTGGTGTACTCTGATTTCTTCTCAAAAAATTGCTAATAAACTTTTCAGTCTTTTACCTCGAAAAAAAAAAAGAATAGTTGGACCTGAAAATGAAGATTTATTCATGAAATTTGGTGTCCCAGTGGACTTTTTTATTATCTACCTAATGAAAAAAAAGCATTCCAATCGGTTGAAAAAAGTATGATTTATAAGGGTGCTTCCATTTTAAATGGGCCACACTGTATGAAACATCGATATCATGTTTCCGACTTATGGCTTTTTTTCTGGTCTTGAAATACTATTTTTTTCTCACATGCAAATTCCCATCAACGAGAAAATGAAAAAATTTCCACCAATTTTCCTACAACTTTACAACTTATGGCTTTTCTTGAGGTACATGCAAAGCTTATGGGAATTTTATTATGATGTTTATCCATCAACAGAATCATATGGTTCAAATGCCATAAACGAAAATGTTTGCCGGAAAACGAAAAAAAATTTCACAAAATTTTCCGTCCTGAAAATATACTTCAACAGCTGACCGGCTTATGGGAATTTTGTTTCGGGTTCCTAACGATATTAAAATTCATTCTTTTGATTGTCATAAGCGAGACAATGCATCAGCAACCAACAATTTTTTCACAATATCGCGCCCCTATTCAACCCTTTGAGCACGTGCAAACCTTATGGCTTTGGTTTTTCACTATTAGATTGTTATACCTATTCATGTGTTAAAATGCCATAAACGAGAAAATGAAAAAAAAAAATTTTTTTGCAAAAGGAAAATGAATTTTCTATATGCCTAGCACACGTCCGATCGCTGAATTTTCATTTTTTGGGCTCAACACTGAGATAATTTCCAGTAGTTGAAATCCCAGAAGAGAGAAAATGAGGCAGCAAAATCTGTCGTTATCTGACGGTCTAATACGGTTGTACTGCTCTGCTACTGCCAGTGGACAGTTGCTACTACACCGCTACTGCTCCGCTGTGGCTACTACTCCGCTATTTTTACTGTTTCGTTGCTCCACGGTTGTCTTTCCACTGTTCCACTACTGTGATTGTTCCTGCTCAACTGTGGTTGTTCCACTGTATATCTGTTGTTCAGCATTCCTTCGCTGTTCGTCCCCTATTTTATTTTTTTCATTTTATTTTTTATTTATTCATATACGGACATGCCAATTTACAAAAAACATAAATATTTAAGAGACAATTTTTACGCAACCTTATCACAAATACAATCATAATCAACTAAAACTAAATTATAACAAATTAATGTGCCTCATTTGACTTTTGTATGAATATGTGGATGTGTCAAATAAATCAATAATTTCACAATTTTTATTTGCCAGTTTAACTACCCTTGTAATTGACTCATTTTGGCCATAATTCGTACTGTGATGAGGATCCATGAAGAGTCAACAAACTACTTTTCTTGGCGGCTGGAGAATGTTAATGATTTATATTTACATTTTTGAGGGTGTCATGTTTCGTTCCTTGATTTTTCGAAATGTAATGAAAATTGTCAAATAAAGAAAAGACGTTTTTGAATTTGGAATCGCAAAAGATTCATATTGTTTACCGTTGAATAGAATCCTCAAGTTAGTTCCTGGATATATTCAACAAACTTTCTAATGAGGAAAGCGTTCTCCAAATCTTTCTAGACACTTGAATATAACACATTTGAGACACAGCGCATTAAATATCTAACACGTAGTACTGTTAGTAAAGTTGAAAGGAAATGTAGAGAGAGTGGAGATTTAAACAGTTAAAGGTATTCCAAAATGGGCAACGTTTCTATGATATTCCAGGCAGAGGTTTATGCCATTAAAATGACATGTGAGAAAGTGAGCTGAAAAATTGGTACCAAACACGAAAAACAACCCTGCTGTAAATCTAGAGCAATATGGAACTGCAGATACCTTGAACAGACTAGCTCAGCGCAACAGTGTTACCATAGCCTAGAAGGAAACGAAATAGCGGGCGCCCAGGCAAAAGGGGGGGGGGGGGCGAAACAACGTTCACTTGGCCAAAACCAAAAATCGGTTTAGCATATAGCACTTTCAAGAATGCAATAACAGCATGGGCAGCTCTCAGCTCTTCGATGTTCCAAACTTGATAAGTTTAAAATGTTCAAAATATCAGTATGTTCATAGTCTTTTCTTTGATATCCAAGTTTGAATGCACAGGACCTTAAAAATGTATATTGAACTTTCTCAATTCTATTGGTATCAGCTTGATAAAATGGACACCATATCATAAAATTATATTCAATAACAGATCGAAAAAGAGAGCAGTATAATATTTTAAAATTGCAAAGGGAAAATTTATCTGAAGATCTTGAAGCCCAATAATTTAAATGATTTAGAAACAATGTTGTCTATGTGTGTCTTAAATGTAACTTTGGAATCAAATAATATGCCAAGATCTCGAACACTATTAGCCACTGACAAATTAACATTTTTCACTTGAAAACAGTATTGAATTGGATTCATAATTCTCGAAAATGTGATTTGATAACATTTGGTTATATTCAGATGAAGCATATTTATATCGCACCAACGGGACAAATTACTCAAATCTATTTGCAACAGTTCGGCATCACAGACATTGTCAATGAGTTTGAAGTCATCTGCAAACATCAAATGGCAGCTGTGTTCAATTACTTCTGATATATCATCGATAAATAACAAGAAGAGTAGTTGACCCATATGAGATCGCTGGGGAACCCCAGATGTTACAGAAATTTCTGATGACACAGAACCAGCATATTTGATGCATTGAGTTCTACCCCTCAAATAAGATCCGATCCAGTTCAAAAAAGTACGGTCAATGCCTAAAGCAGATAGTTTTGCAATTAGATGGTCATGATTGACTCTATCAAATGCTTTTGAAAAGTCAGTATAGATAGAATCAACCTGGTGCCTTCCCTATGAACTGTTTAAAAGATAATTTTGATAACTAACTAAATTAGTGTTGGTGGATCTTCCTGAGGTGAAGCCATGTTGGTTTTCAGTAATTATGTTCTTGGTGTTATGAGTAAGTTTCTTGGTGATCAAACAGTCAAGTAATTTGGGGATTTCAGATTGCTTACTCACAGGACGGTAATTCTTTATGTCATCTCTAGCTCCAGATTTATGGATTGAAGTGAGAAAACTTTGTTTCCAAAAATTAGGATATATTCCTGATGATAGAGAGACATTGAACATTGTTTGAAGAGGCTTTGCTAGCGTGAAAACACAATTTTTTATGAAAAGTAGAGGAATTCCGTCCGGGCCAGAAAAAGTTTTCCTGGGGCTAACATCAGTTGATCAATCACTTCTGTTATTTCAATATAGTAATTACAAACCTGCAAACACTCTCTTTTTTTTATATTCCGGAATTTGGTTGATATTCTTATCAATGTAAGTTGAGGAAAAATAGTTTGCACAAAGATTCACAATCTCATTATTATTATTGATTTTCTTCGTTGATGTATTCGTCCCCGCTGTACACGTACTTCTATTGATTGTGTAGTACCCACTGTGCACCTGTATACACCAAGGCACTGATGAACAATTACAATTGGTGAACTGGCATGACTGAGATAATCTACAACGTATCAGGTAGGTTTAGAAAAAGAGTTTGCCCCTAAGGCATGCGTATTCATAATTGTAAGATATCATCGTGACGTCACAGGCATAGCCCTCACTGGAGGTTCGACATTGAAATATTTAAACGATACACCACTCTCAATCATAGCGTACATTTGAATTCATCTTGTTGTTACCATATTTATATTAATTTCATTTCCTAAATTCCGTCCATAACAAATGTCATGTTATGTGAAATCACTAAATTATTTTTATTTGAAATATGTTTCAATACTGCATTTTACCGATAGATAATCATTAGATTCATTTAGCTTTGGGTACTGAATCCTTTTTATATATTTTAATCATATTTTAATTGTCTCACCATGAACAAACTATCGTTCAGATGGTTTCTGTGGTTTAATACGTGTTTATTGAAGTTTTTATCTTAATTTTAATCTCTACTATACTATTCTATTTCTTGATTGATTTAGGAAGCTGAATACACCTGCGAAGAATAAATGAAGAGGGTTTTTTTTGTATAAAGTGTATAATTTCTAAATATGCAAAGCGCTTTCGACTTTCGTCATCTTCAGTGCTTCCTGAAAGTAAATACTCTGGTTGTCAGGGATTCTTGAAATTGAATTTATTGATTTGCAGGTTATGAAATTTGGAAAAATGTTTAAAGTTAGATGAGTACTTACAAGTCAGGTAACAGGAACAATTACAATTTTTGAAGTCATCTTATATGTATTTTATAAAATTTCTGGCTTAATTCCAACGAAAATTATGTTAGAATTTGAAGGCCATGTGGGTATGTCAAGTATTTTGAAAGACAAAATTACTTCATCTGTCAAAGTCAAAGACTAAAATATAATACCAACTTGTGTTAGTAGTAAGTTGAAATGTTTGATTATAAAAGGGTAGACAACATAATTGAATTGAAGGTTTAATTTTGAAAAAAGTTGATCTGAAAGAAGTATTGATTTAATTTAGATGAATAATTCTTTGGTGAAGTGGAAGGAAATCTCTGTACAAGTTTACTTGAGTGTTCAAGCAGAAATCATTATTTGAAAGTTCTTTTGAAATTTCCAGTTCTTCGAACAAATCCAGTGTCAAATAATTCTTATTGTCAATTTGGTGTAAAATTTTTGAATTTCTGTCAGGGCTAAAGTTATGATTATTAATTTTTAAATGGTTACCAAATGCTGACTTATCAGGTTTCTTCGGGTGTTCGTTGATACGTGTTATGAGAGGTCTGCAGGTTCAACCTATGTAAGAAGCGGAGCAATCAGATTAGTTAAGTCTACAAGTTGAATAGAAGTGGCGTTTATAGGCTTAACTGTTCTGATTGCCCCGCTTCTTACATAGGTCGAACCTGCAGACCTCTCATAACACGTATCAACGAACACCTGAAGAAACCTGATAAGTCAGCATTTGAAAACCTTTTAAAAATCAATAATCATAAGTTTAGCCCTAATAGAAATTCACAAATTTTACACCAAATTGACAATAAGAATTATTTGAGACTGGATTTGTTCGAAGAACTGGAAATTCCAAAAGAACTTTCAAATAATGATTTCTGCTTGAACACTCAAGTGAACTTGTACAGAGATTTCCTTCCACTTCACCAAAGGATTATTCATCTAAATCAAATCAATACTTCCTTTCAGATCCACTTTTTTCAAAATTAAACATTCAATTCAATTATGTTGTCTACCCTTTTATTACCAAACATTTCAATTATTGGTCCTATTATTGCAGTCACCACCTGGATAAACACCTTGAGTGCCATAGCGGTCATTATGACCGCTACGATACTTTCCCGTGGTGCCATAGCGGTCATAATGACCGCCGATTTTGTACCTCTACTAAGGCTGCTTTTAACATTACTTCTACAAAGGGATCGTGGTAATCTATATGAAAACATTTAATCTCAAATTGATATTTCTTAAAACTCTGTCATTGTACTGGGTGATACATAATATTGGTCATATCGAACTCGTAATTTTTTTGTAAGTGATGAATCAGAATAAATCAACACATGAATCGTTTGTGAATATGCTTGAAAAGTGAACGGTATCGATCTTTCATATGCACCGAATGGACCATCATCGACTTAGAAAGCTTAAATTGGAAGTTGGTTACGTTGCACGCAAATTTGTCTACTTTTAAAATTTCAAGTTATCGTGAAAATCCATTCCCATTTCAACTACATTTTGATTCTGGTTCAAATATTACCAAAAGGGGAGGGGGGGTTCTGTCGAACACTGTATAAATGATTGTGAACTTCACTACACAATTAATAATAGAGATGGAGAGGTAATGGTATATTGATTCACCTCAAAACATGTGAGCATATTTTACCACAAAGCAGACTAGGACAAGACTGTAAATGTAAGGAATGTGAGGTAGGCCTATAGTCTATAACTATAGATAATGTTCAAAATAAAATGGAATTTTCAGAAAAATACAAAAGTATTACTGAAAAATTGGGTCACAACGTTTTTTTACTCTCACGGCATTTCCTTCTGTTAGAGCACACTTTATTCATAGATCATTTATAACTGATTAAGGTATATCTTGTTCTTGGGTCACACGTAGGAGTTGTAATTTTTTGGTGGGCTCTTTTATTTTAGAATAAATCCATTGTGGTGAACTAGCGTTATATCGAAAGCGAGTTCTATTGTTATTTTTTTTAACAAATTCCTTGATTTTCTAAGTAGCTGATTATAGCCAGATACATCAGAAGCATCTACAGAAGCTTTTCCTTTATCATGCTGTATAATACTGCTTCTGGTTCATCGATTGCACATCTAAAGTTTTTAATCTATTTGATTTCTATATCGCTTTCATCAAGTTGGGAATTTATCAGAAAAAAACAACACAATGTTTGTTGCCACTGATGTATCAGAAACACGTTCTTTTACAAAACGTATTTTCAAATTTCATGTAGGTAGGTGTATTAATGTCCACAACACAGTTTGAATAGTTATATTCCATACTTGATAGGCTTTTCTGGGAAATATTGCTTCCTAATCAACCGTCCTCTAAATGGAACTGGCGATATATTGATACTTACATAATGTTTCTCCAGTTATGAAACTCATTTCATGGAAAGTGCCAGTAAACTGGAAAATTACACACTCTCAAGAAGAATTGAAATCCTTTCTTGGTCATGATTTGTGGAACGAAATGGTTTCGAAAGGACATATCGGTTGGCCAATAATCGGCAACATGTAGCTTATGATCTCAACCCTTTATATACCTTGTGAGCCCGATAAACCCCAGGATTTCATTTCTATAGGTTGAGGTCCATTCATGAAGCCTGACCTTGAATAACAATGGTACTTCACCATTGTTATTCAACCAAATTTGATAGATACAGAGATACAGTAACAAAAAAGAATTGAGCTATTTAGATTTTTCGTTTTTATACTACAAAATTTCATCATTTTCATTATCGGCAATGGCTTCAGATTCGTCCGTTATTTCATTTTTAAAATTGAACGTCTTTTAATTTCCTGGTTCATCATTCATCATCACTTTGTATCTCTTTGGGATTATTCAAATGTCGAAGCCCACGAATTTTTTCAGATTTTTGTACCATCATTGAATATTTTCAGATTTTTATTGGGCATACCGGATCGTCTTCCTTTCAGTTGATAAATGAACTAAGTCTCCCCAGAAATCTTCAGAGTATGTAGAGTCACTTCTTCGTAATATGAATGACACATGTTTTACCAATATTATGAATAAGCTATAAATTAGTGAATTTACTTTTTTGAAGAATAACAACATTCTACTGAAAAACAATTGTAACCTCTGACTTGATCACTACCGCCACATGAAGAGTCACTGTGAAAAGCCAATTTGGATATAATATTTCATAAACGCTCAGTTTGTAAAGTTTACTTCATAGTACGATATATTCCTGTTGCACAATATACAATTTACTCATATGCCATTCTACACATTTATAGATTATCTTGATCTCACATTAATTCATTTTCAGACTGTGGAAGGTTACAAACCCACAAAATTCATTTCAGGAGCCGAATCTTCTCCATAAAATCAAACTTCCAATCAGTATGTTGGAAGTGTTCACGTTGGTTGGTCTATTCGTCCATAAAAATTACCAGAATTCATCATTTTATCATTAGAAGTCAGTTCTGATTTACCTATGGGTTAATAATTTATTTACTTTTCGAATTCAATTCTTTTTATGAAATATTCGTTCTTTACATTTGGCAGTAAATAAATATTATTTTGTAATTATTATTATTATTTTGGACTAAAAAGACAAGAATATGTGTATGAATCCTGCCTACACCCTACTCACTACATTCGAATTGTTCGATTCGAATATTAAACTTTTTCGATTTCAGCTCCATCTAGTGGACGAATATTAACAAACCATACATTTTTTTATGAGTATTCTGAGAAAATTGTTAAGCTGATGAAAATAGACAAGGTGCTATTTTCTATAAAAAAAGTTTTCAGTACTTCTGACTCGTCCTGTAGGTTTATGTCAGGAAAGTTTCAATAAAATTTCGTTTATTTCAATCCTGAACCTCTACTTCAAGTTTGAAATCTCTATGTGAAGCAATAACTGAATGAAATCTCATAAATCATCGTTACACAGTACCCATTCTATGTGGTACCATGGGAAAGTATACAGTATTTTATTATCGAAAATGTAGGTATTCAACCTCAATATCGATGTACGATGATTATTGCGCCTTCCAGATTTTTTTGAAATTAAAAATTTATCTCGGCTCCTAGTGATCATAGGAATTCAATTTTTTTTAATGCGTGAAGTCATGCTAGAAATCTATTTTCATAAAAGTCATTTCTATAAAAACAAAATTAAAAAATTTATTTAGAAAAAACATTTTAAAAAATTGTGCAATTTTTTAAAGTAATTTTTTGACACTTAAAATAAATAAAATCAATATACTTATTCGATAATATGGAAGTACAACTCTTACAGAGAAAAATAAGCCCTGAATCGTTAGTGTAGCATCATTCCACTAGCAAGAGTAGCCATATTGAGAGAGCATCTTTTTTGAGAAAACTTCATATATTTTGAAAAATAATCAATATTCAATAATTTTTTTGAAAAAATCTTTATTGGCTTGCTATAGGCTACACAAAACTGTAAGTAACAATTTTCAATACCTTACAATAAACGAGTTATAGAAAACCCATCAGCTGTAAGAAATTTACTGAAAGTCCAAACTTACTGATTTTTTCTAGAAGAATATCGTGATTAACTTGGTCAAAAGCCTTGCGAAAATCTGTGAAAATTACATCTAATTGGGATTTGTTTTGTAATGTTTGATTTGTTAGTAAATTTGTGTTTATAGGCCTTTGTGTCATGAATCCGTGCTGCTCAGAGGATGAACACTTACCTATAGAAGTACATAATTTAGTATAAATAATTTGCTCAAACAACTTGGATGGAGCGTACATAATTGATATACCTCTATAATTTTCCATTTCTACTACACTACCAGCTTTGTGAATCGGTGTAGTGATGGAAGTTTTCCAAAATTCTGGGAAGATATTTGTAGTGATTATTAGATTATAAATATGTAGCAAAGGTTTTAAAAGCAATTCGTGGCATTCTTTTAAAATGTACGGAGGTATGCCGTCTATTCCCGCAGACTTTTTCGGTTTCAATCTTTTTACAGCATCAATATAATCAGTTTCGCTAATTGATTTTATCTGAAAATTATCATTATTCACATTGACATTATTATTATTAAAATTTATATTACAGAAAGCTTTTTCTTGAGAATAGACTGATGAAAAAATTTTTGCAGTTTTTTCGTTTTCCACAGGTGTTCGAGCTAAGGTGTATTCATTGAAATTTACGTTATTGACTTTTTTACTATTAACAAAGTTCCAGAATTGATTGATATCTTTAGTGACATTCTCTTCTAAGCTCTTTTTATGTACTTTTTTTCTCCTTTCCTTATCATATTCGTGGATAATTTACATAATTCTTTATATTTCTCATTGTTATAATCCGAGTCTAATCTAATGTTCCTTTAATATACTTTTTCCCGCTGCCGACACTGTAAATAGTCCATACATGCTTAGCAATAAAACAGGTAAATGGCCTATATCATTCGTTTACTAATTCATCTTGACAACGGAACTTAATAGTGTCATTTACATGCCTAGGGTAATAATGACTTTGACTTTGACAAGTAATACCTTCAGCTTCATTCATATCAATTTTTAGGTTATGAGACCTTTTGAATATTATTGTTGTCTGCTTATTCGGTAACTTAGTTACACGCACAAGCAACTTAGAATGAAATAGCGAACGAATAATCATGAAGGAAGGGTAAGAAAACAACCTTCAATTCAGGCAAATTTTGAGAAATGTCAACAAGCAGCGGGAAAAACGTAATAAGTAACACGGAATGTATCGACTGTTATCATCCTCGGCAAACGACAAGCCTCGGCTTTGACTCGGCTCGTACTCGCTCACCTCGAATGTTAACACGTCTTTACATTCCTTGTTACTTAAATAACTATTAATTTCACTAGTAAACCAAACTGGATAATTATTCTTGTATCTCAAGAATTTATATTTGGGTACACATTTGTCGATAATGTCGTCCCAAACACTATAAAAACAAACTAAAGACTTATTCACATTTATCTCCAATAATACTGGAGTCCAGTCAGTATCTCTTATGTTTTTACTTAGTTCAAGGCAATTTGCCCTTTTGAAATTATACCAAGATTCTTCTATATTTATATTTGCATTTTTGTAACCTGCCATACTAAGGGCCGGTCTTTTCACCTCACAATAAAGTCTCTGATAACTATCTATCGGATAAACTTCACAGGTTTACATATCCTTATCTGATAGATACAGTTATCTGGGACTTATCTATAGGTGAAAAGACCGGCCCTAAGACTTATGTTAAGTGTTGGATGATAAACGTCTTCTTTGACAAAAACAATAGAGTATCTGCTCACCGCACAGATATAATTTTCATACGTCCCTTATTGGTCCTATTATTGCAGGAAAGGGGGGTTTCATACGGCGAGTGAAAGTATCAGTTCAGTACTATATTGAGATGAATTTTCGAGTTTTTCTCTCTCAACAATGATATGGTGTACGGTATCAAGTCACTTTTTAACAAGCTATTTACAAAGAGTCTTCTTCGAGATGTCTCTCGGTCAAAATCTGGTATACCACTGATATAACTTCATAAAAAAGAAATAACGAACTCGATTCAAACAAAACTCATTGCGCAAAAAACGTCAATCATGCACGAAAATACCAACATCGCCCGCAATGAATCCTCGTGTTTGTTTTCGCGAAAATGTCCTTAATACCGACACGTACGCCATATGACAAACTACATTGAAATCCCCATCCGACGCATTCAAAACCTATTACCGTAGGCTGGCACAATAAAAAATATTAATAACAATAACTAATGAATCATTTCATAAAAGGATATGGACGAAGAATACTAAGAGATCTTTAAGGGTATTTAGCATTCACCGGGAGCGCTCTAGAACCATCGGCACGGTTTCGCTAATCATCGATACGCAACACGACTGAAAATATTTCAGTAATAAACAGAATGACACAATTATTTACCGAGAACGAGGCGCATATAAAATATAATGCCGGCTACCGTTTCCGGTCGGTGGGATTTTCGAAATTGTCAAGCAAGGAAATAAATCCGCACTCCTATTGAATATATTAATGACCAGGCGATATATCATACTAATGGATATTGAATGGAAATATTGGTTATAAATAATTCCGGTGCCACCTTCTATAGATTATTACATTGTTTAGTGTTTATTTCACTATCGTTCATTTTATTTGTTTCAAGGAGAATGAGAAATAAGCTAGAATATTATTGTGTGTAGTAGAAGTAGTTTTTGGGAAGACCGCTGCCGCTACCGTTACAGCCAGGCCCTCATAGGCCCTTTTTGCTAGGCCCCTGTTTTCTACGAAAGCGTAGAAGGGCAACGGTTTTTTCCTATTTTTAATCCCGACTTCTATCTCGGGATCTCGAGATCCCGACATCTAAGTCAGGATCCCGACTTCTATCTCGGGATCTCGAGATCCCGAGATAGAAGTCGGGAATTCGGCTTATCGCCTATATCTACTCTTTGTAGTCAACTTCAGTCGTCACTCGTCAGTCTTTACACTCTTTACGCGTGCAAGGTTGTGAACTCTAAATATAATTCGTTTCGTCAGGAAGGATAGAAAACCCATGGCTGATACAGAGCAGGTCAAGATCTCGAGATCCCGAGATAGAAGTCGGAATCCCGACTTAGATGTCGGGACCTCGAGATCCCGAGATAGAATCGAGATCCCGAGATAGAAGTCGGGATCCCGACTTAGATGTCGGGATTTTCGAGATAGACGTCGGGATTAAAAATAGGAAAAAACCGTGGCCCTTCTACGCCTTCGTAGTTTTCCACTTATCTACACAGAAATCCTGTGATTGTCTTTAGACTAGTTTTGCTGAGGTTAATCAGTGACTTCAATCTCGCTCAGTTGAAATTGCCGAGGAGATCTTCGGCCTGCCTTAGCCCTGGAAGTCTTTGCCAGTATGTTGCTGTAATTGCTTCTTCAGTTTTATTGAGTTCTTCTTGGAAGTAAGATTTTCCAAGTCCGCCTAGATTATTGAGTTTTTCTAGGCATTCCCAGACCATCTTCGAGTTGATGTTATATGAGCTCAACGCTTTAATGGTTGCTTGACCATAGGATGGGATTGCGATTTCCTTGTTCCTGTATTTCCTGTCGGGGTTGAACTGAATGCACCTTTTCTATGGCGTAAATTTCCGCTTGAAAAATGCTGGGGAACTGGCCCATGGGTTCCGAGTATTTGATTTGGTGCGAGGCCCAAAGACTCCTGCTCCAGTTCCGTCGGGAGTTTTGGACCCGTCCGTGTACCATGTTATGGTATTTTTTCTCAGTGCTGGAATGGATTCTGTTCTCCATTCTTTCTTGGTATTTAATTCCGTTCGAAAAAATTAATCGAAACTAAATTTCCTGGTAATTTCGTCAGTTGGGAGATCGGTAAGGTCTGCACTTCCGGTAGAGGTAGAGCCCCTTACACTTTGTGCTGTCCCTTTGAGTCGGACTTTAGCCATCCTGAGGTTTGCTCCCCAAGCAGTTCTCCTCACCATAATATGGAGAGGAGTGAAGTCCAGAATGACCTCGATAGCTGCTGTTGTAGTCGATCTCATTGATCCTGTTATACAAAGACATGCTAGTCTTTGCACTTTCTCTAGGATTTTCTTCGTTGTGGCAAGTTCGGTTCTGCCGTGTGCCACACTACTGCTCCGTAGGTGATCTACCACCATCGCAGTATTGATGGATTACAGCCTCACATTTTTCCTGCAATGTTCCTGCACACTATCAGTGATGATTTTGCCTTGTAAATGATCTTTTCTACGTGTCTGTTCCAGAGTAGTTTTGAGTCTAGTGTGAGCCCTAGATAATTCACCTCTTGCTACCATTCTGTCCATCTGCTCTGTCGAGGCGAACAGTCCTTAGGTGCTGAAACTTTGTTTTTCTAGTGAATGGTACCACTGTGGTTTTTGATGAGTTGATTCTCAACCCTACAGAGAACACCATCTTCTGGTAGTATCTAGCTCCCTTTCTATGAGATCGCAGAGGGTTCCTTCGAATTCGCCGTTGGCCATAATGACTATGTCGTCAACATATCCAAGGCAAGTAACTCTGTTCCCGGTGTTCCAAGTAGTTCGTCTACTACGAGACTCCACATCAGAGGTGATAGCACCCCTCCTTGTGGGCTTCCCCTGTTTGTACTGATTCGAAAGCAGATATCGCCCACTTTCGTTTCAGCAGTTCTTGTAGCCAGCATTTGGCACATCCACCTGGATGTGGTTCTGTCCACTCCCTTGTTCGTTAGGGCCCTATTTATTGCTTCGTAATTGGTGTTGTCGAATGCCTCCTCTATGTCTAAGAAGGCGCTTGTGGCCATTTCTTTATGCTCGAGTGATCTCTGGATGTTTTCGGTTAGCACGTACAAAGCGGTTTCCGTTGATCTGCCCGCCCTGTATTAATGCTGCCTAGTATATCGGATCTAATATAGTTTTCTATCATCTTCTGCAGTGTCTTCAGTCTACTTTCGGAATGGAGGTTACCCGTGCTCTCCTCCAGTTGCTCGGTATGTACCCGAGCGCTAAACTGAATCCGGCTGCTTTAATAAAGAGTGGCAGTAGTTCCGTTTGCCCTTTTTGTAAAAGGGCCGTCAATTCCGGGTGACTTGAAAGGTTGGAAGGAGTCAATTGCCAATTTCACTCTTTGGGGAGTGCATATGGTTTTTGTTACCTCCCAGTCTTCTCGTCTGGCTCTGCCTGGTTTTTCCAGTGATATATCAGGTTCAAATGGTATGCTACTTGGAAAGAGCGTATTCAGTAAGAGGAGAAATCGTTGCTCTTCATCCTCTCATTCTGAGATCCCACGTAGTACGGTGACGTCAAAATGACGTCCTTGTTTGGTCAAATAATTGACCAACTGACGTCAGAAGGTGACGCAGAGACTCTGAAAAGACGTCAAAATGTCACAGCCTAGGACGTCATCAGTATTCTGACGTCTGAAATGACGTCATTTTGAAGACCTACAAGACCATTAATAGACGTCAGTCAAAAGACCAATAGGTGGCGTCTAGTGAAGGACTTCCACAGTCCCTAGTTTTTATGTGGAAATTGATAGTTTTAGGGAAGTAGACTAAAATAAACTGAAATACCACATTTAATAAATTTCAAATATAAGATATATTACAGGATGTTGTAGTAAAGTTACATTCAATATCAATTAACATTGCATGAAATATGATAAAAAAAAAATTCATTCAAGTTGATCAACTTCGTCGTCAAAATGTACAATAATAGTATGGGCGGAGTCGATCGTTCAGATCAAAACATAAGTTAATATCGCATTGCGTAGACATGGCAGTAAACAATGCTTGGCAATTGCATAGAAACTCTGGAGGAGTGATGGATCAGCTGTTCTTCAGAAGAATTATAGCCAATACCCTACTAACTCAAAATAAAAAAGAATGTACTTACCAGAGAGGGCATTGTTCCCGGAATATGGGTTTAGAGTTGCGATTTGATCGTATGGACCATTTGGTCATACCCCAAGAAAAACAAACTTGATGTGGTTTTTGCCACAAAAAAGTACCACTAGGTGTCAAAAGTGTGATACTGGTTTGCAAGTTGAAAGTTTCATAGCATACCATACTAAATAAATTGTGTTCCAAAAGAAACTGTTCCAAAATATTCATAGTATGGTTTATGCCCATTGTCCTATACAGGGTGTTTCATAATAAATGCGCAGAAGTTTGAGAAAAAACACCCACTACCCCTTCAAAATCTTCACCAATTATGGATTTTAAAAAATAAAAAATCTGCACAAAACATAGCTTATTATGAGTAGAAAGTGCCTACGAAATCTGTTTTCTGTGCGATAAACGGTTCCAGAGATATTCGCAAAAAACGATTATTTTTTTGAATTTCAACACCCTGTATCTCGAAAATGGTGCATTTTAGAGGGTAAGTTAATGAAGACTTTTTTTCATATTTTTGGACGAGCTATCACATCCTGAAGTCCTGCGCATTTATTATGAAACACCCTGTATATAGTACACCCTGCAAAATGTCTTTGGGTAATTTTTTTTCTTCAAAAGCCAAATTAATGTACTCTACTTTTCATGCTAACCTACCACTAACTCATAACCGCCCTGTAATTGGCCCCAAGTAGCTTTGGGCATATCTGGATTAAATCACTATTACAACTACCTACTTTTTCCTAATACTAATTTCTATTCCCAAGAACCTTTAATCTTTATTTCTCATCTATTAAATTTTCATCTTATTACTTTTACTTGTTCTCCCGATTGAATTTATATATTTTTTCTTCTTTCTATATGTCATGGTCAGTGTTTTGTTTTGTGTCTAGTATATATGTTTCTTGTACAGTGTGTTCTTTTATCAGGCTTTTTTCCTACAAAGTTTTTCTTGGAGTTCTCTAATTTTAAAATTGTATTTGGTTTATTTTGTTGTTTGTCAGTCTTTCTAATGTTTAATACGTACTATTGTTTTCTTTTAGGTTGTTTATTCTGTGGAAGTCTGGTTGTTATGTTGGTAACGATTGTTGTTGAAACCATTTGCAGCGGAAAGATCTCTCAGTTAGAACCTGCTACATGTTTTGGGTGGCTACTGGTTTGAGGTAGCTATAATAAGCCACACAGATATTGGTAAAATATTATGTACTACCTTTTTCTATTCCCGTTTTGACTTCTGAAATTCAATTATTTCGTACTTCTCTGTTACTGAATCACTATATCATGATAATACATATGCTGGATGTGTTCTTATGCATATGATCAGCTTTTGGTTAGAAATACGATTCTCAAAATAAGGCATATATCATCCTCCCACGTGTATCCCATTATGTTTTACTACAAATTCGAGCCGAGAATTACGTAGAAACTGCGATTTATTTTTGCATCTAAGGTCGACTCACCAAAAATAGATGAGAGCGATATCGAAAACCGAAAGGAAGTGTTTTAACGCATAGAGATTCCAATTCCAAACACATCGCAGAAGCGGCAGAGCTACTGACAACTTTAACTATATTTGTCGCGGCCGAAAATAGACTAGCACACGATGTGGAAAATAGATGCTTGTAAGAAGGATATCGAAAAATAGATCGTAATTTGTGATGGGAAAATCATACCAAAGTGAACTTTTGGAAGAGAGTTCACGAGTTGATCTCTGATTTGAAGTATAGGTAGGTACGGTGATTCTGGTTCTATTATTACTCTCGAAAGATCATTTTGAAGTGAAAGGGCAGCAAAAAACTATACCAATGGAGTCCTGCTGTCTCAATTGGGGGATGGGGCTTCCTTTACTATTATTATAACGACAAAATTGAACAAAATTGAAATCAGATGCGATTAGAAAACGCCAAATTGAGTAGATGTTGGAAATGGAAAATGGTTCCAATTCATTGATTGGGGAATTTTGAAGGAAACAGAAATAACCGTAAAAGAACTGATACCCCTATTGAAGAAATTGATTTCAACAATTTTTTTACCAACAATGCAAATAATCTGATTTCATCCCTCCTCGATGCGAAATTCTTGAGATCTCTTGAGACCTCTGCAAACACCTGTAGATTTCTTATCTGTTTTTCCTGCTAAACCAAGCGAAGTCAAGAGTAACATTTCTGATCTGAAGGACTCCAGCTGTCCTGACATATATTAGCTTAATTGATAGTGCAATCTTTTGGATTGATGTGGCCTTTACTTGATGGAAATTCATAGTATATGACACTAAGGTAAACACGATTAAATTATTACATTCGCTTGAAAAAGATACAGTGTATCGAAACATGTCGCGTAGACAATAAATCTGTGGAAATTTAATCGTGTTTACCTTAGTGTCATAATAGTGCAATCATTAAATTTATTTGCTGGTATTACTGCTGACCCCTTAGCTTCTATACTAAACGATTGCGTTCATTTGTAATTCTACCATTATTAAAAAAAAAGAGATCCCCAAATGGTGGACATTTTTATACACAAAAACAAGACAAGATTTTAAAGAAAGAGGTTAAACATGCTTATTTAGAAGTAAATGCTTTACTTTTTCCTAGTCGACTTGGTTTCATAAAAGAGTTTCAGAAAAGAATTTTCGTAATTCCCTGCCGATTGAAATAAAACAACTGAATGGCTTTCAATTTTAACGAAAAATCAAGCATTTCTACTTAAAAATGCATTTATTCAGCAGAAGAGTTTCTTAACCAATGTTCCACGGCTGATGATTTGTGGAAAACACTGCTTCTTTCAGTAGACATTATATTGTACTACATAACTTTTTTGTATATGACTGTCAGTAATTTTAAATTCAATCATGTTGTTTAGTTTGTAACATGATATTTGTTCTTTGTTTTACATAACTATTTTAACATAACTTGCTATAAAATTGTACGAAAAACATAGCCAGTAATATGTATACTTGTAAGTTTGTTTGTGTTTGTTCTATACATTTTATAATTTTATACATTCCCAAGTAACAATTTAAATGTTACTTGGATTTATCCTAGTTTTATGAAAGTTTTATGAAGGTTAGGTAATGCCCAATTTGATTTATGCAAGTCATATATTATTCCTAATACGCTACCAGAGCAAACAGATTTATGAATCAGTTTCAAAACACTCCTGAAGGCTATAAGATAAAACCATTCAGCATTTAAGTATATTTGTTTATATGGTGGTTTTACAATGGCTTATACACATACACGATACATCTTTTTGGTATTTAAATAATCCACATAGAAACTTAGTTTTGTGATGGTTTTATAGCTCTCCTCAAGTCCATGCAATGGTTCTGTAATAAAACTAACGATAAGGTTTTATTAAAGTTTTGAGATGTACTCTCGAGAACCGCTATAAAATTAAAGCATAAAACTATTTCTACTTAAATGCTAGAAGCTCCTCCTAACCGGTAATAAATAAATCACATTGGGTAAAGATAACTGGAAAAAACAAATAGTAATTCACAAGACTTAGACACCAAATACTCATCACGGGAGTATAGATACTGAGTATACTGACCTCGTCGATCACGAAAAGACGAATGTCAGGCGGGATTGACAATTGACAGATGAAATATTTTGAAAATTGGATTAAATAATACCAAACGTACTTTTTTTTAGGATAAAATGATTTTAAAATGGTTTATTTTGAGGAGAAACGTCTTTATGACGGCATTGTGTGCAGCTAAATAGAGTAAAGGTAACGGTAGCCATATTTTATTACAACCAGAGGGAACAACTAAAGAGAGACTAATTTCAATTCATGTTTCTTGCAATTTGGTGTGTATGACGGAAAGGAAATACACAATTATTGGTTTTCATTTGTATTTAGATATAGTACAAATCATTGCGGGAAACATTTGAGTCTAAATAATTTTTTCATTTTATGTGGTATTTTGTTTATTTTCTTAATTTCGCGATGTTATTGGGGCGCGTTGCAGATTTACCACCTAACTTATGTCATTTTGTCCAAAAAATTTCATTCGCAGATGATATTCGACATTTCACGTTGTTGAATACCTATATATTCTTCATATATCACTGCCAGGACGCCATCATTATATTTTTGCTTGTAAAATAGTCGCCCTATTTTTCGCAACTGAAGTATTAGATTAGTCCGTTTTGACTGTAGTTATTTATGGAATATTTTCTAACCCAATTTCATTCAAAAAAAGATATTAGATTTTTTTAATGACAAACAGGTTTATAACAGCCCCATGATTTGGTTTTATAATGATCCTCAGGAGGTTATTAAGAATCCTGCGAATAAGGCAAGCAGGTTTTATGCTTGCATTTCAAAATAGCCCTGAGAACCTTCATAGGAGTGGGCCCTCGTAGATTCATGGCAGCTTTAAGGAGGTTTTATGGATGTCGTTACAGCAAAACAGTTTTATCGATGCTGTGATTGTTATGGTCTTCAGAACCTTCTGAGGGCTATCACAAAACTGAAATTGTTACTTGGGTTCTGTTGTACTTACTTGCTATATACCATATTTTATGTGTTACGTAGTCAATAAATCTGTATTTATCTTTCCAATATGACACTAAGGTAAACACGATTAAATTTCCACAGATTATTGTCTACGCGACATGTCTCTATACAGTACTTAAACGTGATCCCACTTATGTGTACCAAGTACAAATCAAAGAATTCTTGAGAAACTCTAAATCTATTTTTAACGAAGCCGAGAAGTTCAGACTAACTCTTGTGAATCCACAAACTCCGAAATTATATTCTTTGATAAAATTACATAAACAAAACTACCCTGTCCGGCTAGTAGTATCATTTGTTACAGCACCATCAGTTAAGTTATCAAGAAAGTTACTACATTTAATAACAACCTATTCTAAATTTGAACTGAAATTCAGCCCTAACAATTCTTATGATTTGATAAATAAAATCCAGGATATTTCTGTTCCAGATAACGCGAAGTTAATTTCTTTTGACGTTCAAAATCTTTTTCCTACTATACCTTCCCAAGATACCATACTCTTAGTCGAAGGTTTACTAGATAGAAATCATGTCAACACGTTTATTGAACAAGAGATATTAGACCTTTTGTCGATATGTCTTGAACAAAATTACTTTCAATTTGACAATAAAATATATTTTTTATCTGAAGGTTTGATCATGGGAAACCCGCTGAGTCCTCTGCTGGTAGATATCTTCATGGACAACCTTGAAGGAATAATTCACAAGGACCCACTCTCGCAACAGTTTTTGTATTGGTACAGACATGTTTAAAAATTTTTCGTTAACACTATTCACCCAAACATTAAATTCACAATAGAAATAGAAGTAGAAAAATCATTAATTTTTTTAGATCCGACAATAGGAAAAACCAACAACAAACACCATTTTTCTATTTTTCATAAACCTTCCCATACTGACATCACCATTCATAATAATTCGATACATCCATATATACATAAAATATCAGCATACCATAGTATGATACATAGATTAGTGAATATTCATCTTTCTGAAGAAAATTTCTGCAAAGAATTAAATATCATAAAACACATAGCAGTTAACAATGGATATCAAGTCAAATTAATAGAGAATATTCTTGCTAAAAAATTACATAGAAAGGCTATCCAAGAAGTGTACCCCACTATTAGGAACCTTTACAATAATTACAGAACTTTAACTTATTCAGGACCCATTTCAGAAGAAATAGCGTGATTTTTGAAAAAAAACAAAATTTAAGAGTAGCATTCAGAACAGATACCACGTTGGGAAGGTTTATCAAAAATAATAAAGATAAAATCTGAAAAATCAGGAGTTTATAAATTGAATTGTGGATCTTGTACCAAAGTATATGTAGGCCAGACTGGTAGACCGTTCAAAAGCCGCGTACGTGAACACCGTATGAAGTATGTGAACAATAAAACACATTCAACATATGCCAATCATATTTTGGAAGAAGACCATGACTTCGATGAAAACTTTGAAATCCTTCATTCTTGGAAATTAATGAACTGAAAAATTCGAAATGTTTACTGAATGATCAATTGGACCTTAATAGTTCCCCTTTTCAATTAATTAAGTAATAGCTATGTTTTGAGATTTACAGGTACCTACATTGTATTGTCAATTTTTATTTTTATTATAGGTAGCTTCTAATTACCTCAATTGATAAGAAGGGTATTTTAGTAATGTTCAACGTAGAATAATTTAATGTATTAAATTCGCTCGAAAAAGATACTGTGTATCGAAACATGTCGCGTAGACAATAATCTGTGGAAATTCAATCGTGTTTGCCTTCTTGTCATATGCTATGAATTTCCATCAAGTAACGGCCACGTCAATCCAAAAAATTATCTTTCCAAGTCGAAACTGAGTTGAATAAATCATTACCTACCCATACAAATACACGCGAAGAATTAATCATAACATTTTGTTTGCAAAAGGAAAGTGTCATAATTTTCAATTTTTTTTAGATCTTTCAGATTTTTTAGAAATATTCAGTAGTTATGGGAAAACTTTTATATATGTGCTCCACTTTCTGTACCTGATACAGTACATTTTCAGTTCCCTGGTACCGTACAGTATATCGAAAATTGCTTAAAATTAACCTATTATTTTTCGAAATATAGGGTATTTATTAAAAAAAAACGCATTTTTCTAAGAAACTTGGACTGTATCTTTTTACTCACCCTGTGTACGTGAAATGACCATGCGACGTTATCAACATTGTAGAATGTTTGATGGATATATAACATGCTCTTCGCGATCCGAACTAAAAAACGATGGGTTTTCGAACTATACAAAAAAATCAGTTATCTTCGAACGAGATAAAGGAAGTTCATTCAGGCTGAACTGAATTTTTGATTCTCATCAGAGAACTCGCACTGTCTGGTTAAAAAATTAAACAAATTGGATTTTTCTTTGTTCACCCTGTTGTAGAGCACAATACGAAAAAATATGATGGATACGAGACCAAGGTGACATTGTACCATCATTGAGGCATGGTATTCTCAGAAGAAATGGGCGTTTTGTCAATTCTTGGAATTGTTAAGAATTCTGAGCAGAAAGCTTCACTTTTCAACTTTGACACCCTTTATCTCGAAATCTAGTCAGTCAATTTTTTGTGACCATAGATACTTTTGACGAAGTGGTCAAAATCTACAACATGTCAGAAAGGAAACCCGTACGGTTCCTATGGAAAATGGGTCCCAGTCGAATTGGCTGAAAATTTAGTATAATGTAGTTTCTCCACGATCATCCCAGAATTTGCCAATTCTGAAATCAAATTTGATTACAGAATGCTGGAATTCTCTCTCTTGAGATTGAAGAAATACTCTGCAACACCTCTGCCCCCATGCAATTTAAATGTATTTTCCCGCTGCCGACACTGTAAATAGTCCATACATGCTTAGCAACAAAACAGGTAAATGGCCTATATCATTCGTTTACTAATTCATCTTGACAACGGAACTTAATAGTGTCATTTACATGCCTAGGGTAATAATAACTTTGACTTTGACAAGTAATACCTTCAGCTTCATTCATATCAATTTTTAGGTTATGAGACCTTTTGAATATTATTGTTGTCTGCTTATTCGGTAACTTAGTTACACGCACAAGCAACTTAGAATGAAATAGCGAACGAATAATCATGAAGGAAGGGTAAGAAAACAAACTTCAATTCAGGCAAATTTTGAGAAATGTCAACAAGCAGCGGGAAAAACGTAATAAGTAACACGGAATGTATCGACTGTTAACATCCTCGGCAAGCGACAAGCCTCGGCTTTGCCTCGGCTCGTACTCGCTCACCTCGAATGTAAACACGTCTTTAAATTCCTTGTTACTTAATAGTTATTTAAGTAACAAGGAATGTAAAGACGTGTTAACATTCGAGGTGAGCGAGTACGAGCCGAGGCAAAGCCGAGGCTTGTCGCTTGCCGAGGATGATAACAGTCGATACATTCCGTTTTACTTATTACGTTTTTCCCGCTGCTTGTTGACATTTCTCAAAATTTGCCTGACTTGAAGTTTGTTTTCTTACCCTTCCTTCATGACTATTCGTTCGCTATTTCATTCTAAGTTGCTTGTGCGTGTAACTAAGTTACCGAATAAGCAGACAACAATAATATTCAAAAGGTCCCATAACCTAAAAATTGATATGAATGAAGCTGAAGGTATTACTTGTCAAAGTCAAAGCCTTTATTACCCTAGGCATGTAAATGACACTATTAAGTTCCGTTGTCAAGATGAATTAGTAAACGAATGATATAAGCCATTTACCTGTTTTGTTGATAAGCATGTATGGATTATTTACAGTGTCGGCAGCGGGAAAATAACTATTACATTCTCTCTCTTGTGATAGAATAAAATATTCCCACACTGGTTAGCAATAATAACATTAGCCTTGACGCAGTTGATTGTCATCATAGTGGCAAAATTTGAGTGTCAAAATTATTGCTGTCACATTTCCTATCTTTGATCGTGGAGAAAGTATAGTCTGCTACTCGGTTAGAATGAAAATTCGTGATGCTCGTGGTTCCTCACGCTCGCCTTCGGCTCGCGCTCGGAACTTTCCACTCGCATCGAATTTTCATTCTAACCTTGTTACAGAATATACTATTATAATGTCCTGTTCAAATGTCTCCATGACTACAACAAGATCTAATAGACAGTTTGTGAGATACAGGGTGTCAATCATGCAGAGGCAGCGTTGTTACTTGCCTTTAGAAAAACAATAATATGGCGATTATTTTGTAACAAAAATTCAAGGATAATTATTGTAATCATAATATTGTCGATACGAGTAATAATGGAAAATTCTAAGACTCCTTATACAGGGTTATTAATAATTACATAATTTCTATGTAATTCTTTGAAGAAAATCAGTCGAACGCAAAAGCTTGTAGGCTTAAAGGAATAAGTATAAATATCATTTGATTTTGATATTGAGTGATCTGAGATTATTATTATACAGGGTCGCACAAAATTATCTTTTTTAGTTGTATTTATTTAATTTTTTTTTAGGAACATATGTGTACAAACAAAGTTGAAAATTGAATATGATATGATCGATATTTGGTGGCGCTTGCCTATTTGTTGCATCTTGCACGGATTCTGGTCAACGGCATGATGATGCAGCTATCACATGGGATACTACTGCATTAAAATCTTTTTACTTGTTCATACTATGTCCGTTAAGACTTGTTATTACGATTATGTATGAATTCTATTGGTTGATGGATTGCATACCACAAAAAGAGTACGACATTAGCTTTATGTGGAAAGGATCGACACTTCCGAGCACCAGATTTACAAGTGGAGTAATATCGTTCTAGGGCATTTTCTTTTTCGTTAGGCATTTATATGTGTATTTACTTCGAAATTAATTGTCACTCAAACTATTCACGTCAGATGTTTTGCTGTATCTTTGTAAGAATGACAAGATTTATCATCTTATGATCGGTTAGTGTTGTTATCCAATAATAATCACCTAATGGAAGGTTCTGAAATTATATCCTTGCCTATCTTAATGGTATGCACATGATTCATTTCTCTCGGAAATATATCCATATATTCGACAGATAACGAAGATCTTCATCGCCGGTACAAGCCATGTGAGTCACGAATTATTAGCCATTCTAAACCAGCATAAATGTACAGGATGTTGTGATATAATAAATATATTCTATTTGTCTTCTAATTGTGAATCCCTCTGTATGTATAAACCGTATATATACTTAATTTAAATATATTGAGATTGAAGGTGAATATGTTATAATTATTTGATTTAACTCTTTTATTATAGCTGATAATGAAGCCGGTCGTCACATTTAATGAATCACCCTGTATATTACAATAAATCAATGTTTCGCCGGTGTCCAGCCTTAAAATTCCATACCCTGTACAAAAAATGAAAATATAAAGCGCAAGGTGTTAATAGTATCCTCAGATCACCCAAGAGCAAAATCAAATGTTATTTACTCATTCTGCAAGTCTAGGAGCTTTTGCGTATGACTCATTTTGTTCGAAATATTACATAAACATTATGTTATTAATAATTACCCTGTATACGGAGTCTTAGAACTCTTCATTATACAGACGGCTAGCGATACGCCTGCAACTTTGGACTGAGCATGCGCCAAACTCGAATTTAAGTGAAGTACAACAAGAGGGTCATTTGATGGCGGGAAGCAAGAAGAGGAAGGAAAAACAAGATTGCAAATCGTGTTGAAAATGCGTGAATTTGTTTTTTCGCTCGCAATTTACACAGAAACCTAACCTGAGCAAGCTAACCTAGCTTGCGATTCGAAAATTCGTTGAATTAGTGTTTCGCTCGCAATTTACAGACAAACCTAACCTGAGCAAATTAACCTAGCTTGCGAGTCGAAAATGCGTGAATTATTAGCCAAACCTAACCTGACCTGACTAACCTACCTTGCGATTTGAAAATTGTTAAAATTGTTACCATATAACGACTATTTATCCAAAATTCAGAGAGAGAGCAGTGATGAAGCAGCCATGGCAGCCATATTTGTCCATTTTTGGAGTCTACGGAGCATGCTCGAGTTTGGCGCATGCTCAGTCCAAAGTTGCAGGCGTATCTCTAGCCGCTTTAGTTCATTATAGCTCTTGTCGATATTGTTATGATTGCAATTATTATCCTTCAATTTTTGTAACAAAGTATTCGCCATATTATTGATTTTCTAAATGTAGGTAACAACCCTGACTCTACATGTTTGACACCCTGTATCTCAGAAACCTTTGATAAGAATATCATAACCTACATGATACTGAATTCTCAGCACATTCGACTGGGACCCATTTTCCATAAGAACCGTGTGGGGTCCTTTAGGGAATTTAACAAAAAGTCATTTTCCATAAAGATGGTGCCTGGTCGCTTGCCAATTTTATTGTGGAAATCGAATATTAAACACACTATATAACAAAAACTATTCTCGGGAACAGAAGTTTTTAATTCAAAACACAAACATCAAAACAACAATTATAACCATTATATAAATACTAGTAAACGATTCAAATAACCTATATTTTCACAAGTGTGTTAGTTGTATTACGTTAAGTTTGGTCCGCTTCTTTATTGTGAATCAGTACCAATTTTACTCAAAAAGTAGTCTTTTTGATCGATTTTCGGTGTGATGAATGATTACATTTCCAAAAGGTAGTATGGCCACTCTAGTACTGCTTCATGAATTTCATGCCGATCAACTGTTAATTTTATTTTGATAGGCTTCGGAAGTAAAGAATTTTGCAATAATAAAAAACAAGTTAAATATTTTATGCATAGAAAACCACCACACAAATCGAGGAGAAGTTGAAAAAGTATTACGCCTACTATGCACTTTCACATTTTATGGTCCTTAAGTGGTTGACAGAGCTTGGATTTATTCGAAGAAGTACAACTACCAAGAAAATGATCAATAAAATCCGTTTTGATTTGATTGATTTGATTGATTTGATTGATTTGATTGATTTGATTGATTTGATTGATTTGATTGATTTGATTGATTTGATTGATTTGATTGATTTGATTGATTTGATTGATTTGATTGATTTGATTGATTTGATTGATTTGATTGATTTGATTGATTTGATTGATTTGATTGATTTGATTGATTTGATTGATTTGATTGATTTGATTGATTTGATTGATTTGATTGATTTGATTGATTTGATTGATTTGATTGATTTGATTGATTTGATTGATTTGATTGATTTGATTGATTTGATTGATTTGATTGATTTGATTGATTTGATTGATTTGATTGATTTGATTGATTTGATTGATTTGATTGATTTGATTGATTTGATTGATTTGATTGATTTGATTGATTTGATTGATTTGATTGATTTGATTGATTTGATTGATTTGATTGATTTGATTGATTTGATTGATTTGATTGATTTGATTGATTTGATTGATTTGATTGATTTGATTGATTTGATTGATTTGATTGATTTGATTGATTTGATTGATTTGATTGATTTGATTGATTTGATTGATTTGATTGATTTGATTGATTTGATTGATTTGATTGATTTGATTGATTTGATTGATTTGATTGATTTGATTGATTTGATTGATTTGATTGATTTGATTGATTTGATTGATTTGATTGATTTGATTGATTTGATTGATTTGATTGATTTGATGGATTTGATTGATTTGATTGATTTGATTGATTTGATTGATTTGATTGATTTGATTGATTTGATTGATTTGATTGATTTGATTGATTTGATTGATTTGATTGATTTGATTGATTTGATTGATTTGATTGATTTGATTGATTTGATTGATTTGATTGATTTGATTGATTTGATTGATTTGATTGATTTGATTGATTTGATTGATTTGATTGATTTGATTGATTTGATTGATTTGATTGATTTGATTGATTTGATTGATTTGATTGATTTGATTGATTTGATTGATTTGATTGATTTGATTGATTTGATTGATTTGATTGATTTGATTGATTTGATTGATTTGATTGATTTGATTGATTTGATTGATTTGATTGATTTGATTGATTTGATTGATTTGATTGATTTGATTGATTTGATTGATTTGATTGATTTGATTGATTTGATTGATTTGATTGATTTGATTGATTTGATTGATTTGATTGATTTGATTGATTTGATTGATTTGATTGATTTGATTGATTTGATTGATTTGATTGATTTGATTGATTTGATTGATTTGATTGATTTGATTGATTTGATTGATTTGATTGATTTGATTGATTTGATTGATTTGATTGATTTGATTGATTTGATTGATTTGATTGATTTGATTGATTTGATTGATTTGATTGATTTGATTGATTTGATTGATTTGATTGATTTGATTGATTTGATTGATTTGATTGATTTGATTGATTTGATTGATTTGATTGATTTGATTGATTTGATTGATTTGATTGATTTGATTGATTTGATTGATTTGATTGATTTGATTGATTTGATTGATTTGATTGATTTGATTGATTTGATTGATTTGATTGATTTGATTGATTTGATTGATTTGATTGATTTGATTGATTTGATTGATTTGATTGATTTGATTGATTTGATTGATTTGATTGATTTGATTGATTTGATTGATTTGATTGATTTGATTGATTTGATTGATTTGATTGATTTGATTGATTTGATTGATTTGATTGATTTGATTGATTTGATTGATTTGATTGATTTGATTGATTTGATTGATTTGATTGATTTGATTGATTTGATTGATTTGATCGATTTGATCGATTTGATCGATTTGATTGATTTGATCGATTTGATCGATTTGATTGATTTGATTGATTTGATTGATTTGATTGATTTGATTGATTTGATTGATTTGATTGATTTGATTGATTTGATGGATTTGATTGATTTGATTGATTTGATTGATTTGATTGATTTGATTGATTTGATTGATTTGATTGATTTGATTGATTTGATTGATTTGATTGATTTGATTGATTTGATTGATTTGATTGATTTGATTGATTTGATTGATTTGATTGATTTGATTGATATGATTGATTTGATTGATTTGATTGATTTGATTGATTTGATTGATTTGATTGATTTGATTGATTTGATTGATTTGATTGATTTGATTTGATTTGTTATTCTAGTATAAGTCTGATGAAGAAATTCCGTCATTACTTCTTAGAGGACGAAGGGCAAAGAGTTGAAAGTTTGAGAAATCGGTGAAAAATAATTCAATTATTTTCTCCACTAGTATAGTATGATACAAGTGCATAAGTGAGTCTTCAGAGCACACGTAACGAGTTTAAGGGCACGACGCGAAGTGGAGTGCCCTTAACGTTGCGATTGCTTCAAAGGCACTTGTACAAGAGTATCATATGCTAGTTTTCATTATGTCTGTATCGTGACATCAAAAACAATGCTAGATATGAATTTTAGATTAGGATAATCTTTCTTATCAAGAGGTAATGGAAATCTCATGAAATACCTACTGATAACTAGGAGAACTTGGAAAACTTAGCACGGCGTGTTTTAATTTTGAAGATTTCTCACGTTTCTAAGTGCATTTGATTATGATGAATCTATATAGAAAAAAAATATCTGACTTTCCAATCCACCCTCCAACAGTGTTTGACAGATGTTATAAAACATTTTCATTAAAAAATTTTAAGGAAATTCCTTTGTATTTTATTAATCATGAAAAAACATGACCAAAATTTAAATTATTTTCATTACCATGCCAGGGAAAATGAGACTTACTGAACAGCAATTTTTTATAATAGTCTTTGGACAGCCTGTTGTATGTAATGATTCATTTTCTCCAAGAATCTGCCAGACATTGTCAATGAATATTGACAGCCTGTATCATTATGCACAATGAAAAGATATGGTGCGTGAATGAAAAAAAAAGTCGAATTTCGAGGAAAAATTAGAAATTTTGAAAAAAAATTGTAAATTTCGAGGAAAAGTTATAAATTTCGAAGAAAAGTCGAATTATCGTTGAACGGTTCATCGTAACTTACAAAGAAAAATTATTATATTAAAAAAGCACTATTTAATTTATAATTTGATTAAATGAATTGACTAACAAACATCGACAGCCGTTTCTCAAGATAAAAATAACAGTGGCTCGCGTCAGTTTATAAATGCATGATTTTGTTATTGACTCATAAAAATCAACAAAAAATTATTTCCAGAGTTTTATGCAAAGAAAGGATTGTTTTTCACTGAAAGTTTGAGGGTGTCAAGATAAATTTATACCCCTTTATAGATTATAGAAAGTCCGCTGTCAGTCATTTTCGATATTTTAAGTATTTTATAATTTTAATTGAAATCACAACCCTATTGATTTTTGCAAATACTGAAAAATCTGGTACTATAAATCATAAGAAAGGATGTTTTCGATAGGTATTTAACAGGAAACAATTACTGTTCTGTCCTATATAAAATGTCTATTAAAAAATGGTTGGATCATCCCAACTTTGCTTTTCTTAATGAATCGAGACCTTTCTGTTTGACCCTGCATTCTATTATACACTGTCCTTCAAATAGTTGGCATCATAATGGGAAAAACTTATTAATACTTCATTCATTTTGTGAGTCGACTTGGGCGCTAACTTGCACTTTGAAAAATGACCTATTCGAATGTGTTCTCGTGACTTTCACTACCTGTCAAAAGTAATATTTTTTCAAAATGGCGGCTGCAAATAGGCTCATTTATTCGAATTTCAAAAAAATTTGAAGAAAAAAGTTGTTTTTATTCCGATTTTACAACACTGTTTTCAGTTTGAAATTTCTATTGCAAATTTAACATTTTGCCATTTTTTTACGAAATTTCTGGAATATTAAAAAATTCGTAACTTCGACAAAATTGTTTTATACCTGTAGTTCTACTATACGACTAACTTTCGATTGTGAATCATCAACAAAAACATATTTTTCTCTAGAAAAATGTCTGTTATTTTCATGCAAAGTTGACGCTTCAAGTATTTGGGATAGAAATTCATTCAAATGGTTTTTTCAGTATTAAAATGATACCAAAGTCATAATTCAAGCCATCATAAAACTTCTTTACGTATCCAACCAGGGTTAACAACTTTTTTCGGTACAAATCTTAAATTTAACTCTTACTAGGTTATGAAACTTTCATTAATTTTGTGAAGTAGGCTATGGAGACAAATGAAATGGGTAATCTATGATAAAAATTAATATGTTTCAACAAACTTACAAAACAACCATTGTCAACCTTACTAAATGAAGAATTCTAGAGTGTACAGTTATACAGAAAAATTACTAATTCATTTAATGATAAAACACATATTGTTAGTAAGAATATCCTTAGCCAAACTCAACGTCATATTTCTGTATGTCTTCCTTCTCTCTCAATACATATAACCCGGAATATGTATGCATGCTGGAATTTTCAACGTTGGTAGATCATTTGATACTCATTACGAAATCGATGGTCATAGAGGGCACTTGCAATTGCGTCCTCTGATGTTTTGAGGAACGTTGCACAAGTAGCTGTTAGATTTAATTCAATACCCGTCGTGGTCTTAGCCAGGGGAGTAGTTGTTTTCTGACAGGTTCTTGCCATAATAAGCCTACATAGTTAGGTGTTTATGGGAGTAAAGGGTTCATCATCGGTCGGTAACGACTGTTCGTTAGCAAACGATCTCCCAAAGATTTCTGTCTTCTTCGATTAAATCTCTCAACCCGGAGATTCGGAGTGTCTTTCTCTGCTCGCTAGGTGGAGCGGCCTAGAAACTGCTTTCATCTCGTGAACCAGAATTGACTAATCAGCGGAGTGTGTATTGGTTTGGACGGGGAACAGATGGCTTCAGTGCTGTCTGTGTTGACCTGCCCTCGCACTGATGAGAGGCAACAACCTCGAAACTAGTCTGCAGGTTGTCACCCCGTCCAAATCAAAACATAATTCTGCTGGTTGGTCATAGAGGGCACTTGGAAATGCGTCCTCTGATGTTATGAGGAACGTTGCACAAGTAGCTGTTAGATTTAATTCAATACCCGTCGTGGTCTTAGCCAGGGGAGTAGTTGTTTTCTGACAGTTAGGTGTTTATGGGAGTAAAGGGTCGGTAACGACTGTTCGTTAGCAAACGATCTCCCAAAGATTTCTGTCTTCTTCGATGAAAAATTAAATCTATTTTTTGTTCATAACTTCCACAGTTTTGAAAATTTCACGAGAAAATCCGAAGAAATGTTTTTGTTCAATGGGAGCTTTATTTTGAGGGAAAAATTACATTTTAAGTTGCCACCAGTGGAGTACAAAAAGGGTGTCTGGCCTCTTTTCTCCCCTATTTTTTACGCCACTGGTAAACTCAAAAAAATTATTAATTTAATGATTTCTTCATCCAAATTTAGGTAAAATATGTATACTTGTTTTAACCCGAAAAAAATCTATCGTTTTTAAGACAATAGCGCTTTTATGAATAGATGCTAATAATGAAATAAATGTTGTGCTGAAGTCAATTTTACAATCCAAATCACTGCTACAATTTAGAACTGGATAATCCACCAAAAATATCAATGGTACTTTCAAGTGCAATTTTTGACAGAGCTGCTTTCTTGCAGAAATACAGTGTGTTGAAACTGGAAAATTAAAAATTATTTTTTTTGTAACTAACAAACACCCCCGTATTTTCCGTAATCATTGGATTTTTACTTTTTAAATTTCAGAATCGGTAGATATACCAGCGATGAGTCTTGCCTGTGATTGATCTGAGTGACATACACTGCTCACCAAGAGCGATGGACTCACCCAAATTTGCGAAAAATTATATAAGGGGACAATACTGCCCAAAAAAGGCAAAAGGCAGTAAGTGATGAGACATTTAAAGAAGATAAATCGATATTTTTTTTACTGAATGGCTTCACTTGCTGCTGTTTGTCATCCTGAATTACTCGGCTCCACGTAGAGTTTTCGAGAGATTAGTTAACAAGGTGCGTCACATACTGTTCTTTCGTATTCAGAAAAAAAGAAATATTTTAAAAATTCTTACTTGCTGCCTTTTGCCTTTTTTGGGCAGAATACAGGGCAATTCAAATTCGACCCCCACCATTGGGATCTCCTAAACTACAGGAGATACGTCGAAGCTTAAATTGGGATAAAGTTGCGTATTCTGGTGCTTAAACAAAATACTGTTTTGAAACTTGGAAAATTCCGAGTATTTCCGGAAATATCGGGAAAAACTGAAAATCGGAATTTTCGTTTTTAATTTTTTCTATCGTTATTTGACAACATATCTCAAAACCAAAAGTACATTTTCATTGATACTTTTTTTTCAGCTACACGTTTTCATGTTCAGATTTACTATCCGACGTTTCGTTTTCTGGCATTCATCATCAACTTTTTTTTCTGTTATGGGCGCCATATTGTTTTTTTCTACAGAAGAATAGTGATTCTCATTCTGATTTCACTGATGTATAATTTGTTATGATTTGCACTTCTGAAACCACAGATATTAAAAAAAAACAACTTTATCTGAGATGGTCATGACTCCATCGAAAAATTTTGCCGAGGTAAAATAATTGTTTATTCCATATTCGAAGAAGTATAATTATTTTTGGTACTTTTTTAGATAAATGCAGATCCTTCCAAATCAACACATCAAGTCTCGGCAGAAATGGATGTGCCACAGACGAGCGTTTGGAAGGAATTAAAAAAAAGTGGTTTGAAATGTTATAAGATACATATTTCACAAAAATTACATCCAGATGATCCTGAGAGAAGGATGGAATTTTGTAGCTGGCTCTCGAAAAGGGTAGACCCTACAAACTTCTTGAAAAACATTATTTGGACCGACGAAAGTACTTTTTCGAACTGTGGTGTTTTTAATAGAAATAATGAGCACATTTGGAGTGAAAATAATCCACGACACTTCAGAGAACTCAGACCACAAGTTCGGTTTCGTTTGAATGTGTGTGCTGGAATTTATGACGACCGAATACTTGGACCTCATTTCTTCTCTAATACTTTGAACGGGGAAACCTATCTTCGGTTATTAAGAAACGAATTCGAAGAATATATGGATACGTTTCCACTTGTTAATTATAACAGCTGCTGGTTTCAGCATGACGGGGCTCCCCCACACAATAAAAGAGCAGTTTGCGAATATTTACACCAAAGATTTCCTAATAGGTGGTTGGGAAATTCTGAACCAGTGAGGTGGCCTTACAGTTTTAGATACTTTCTTGTGGGGCACTTTAAAGAACAGAATCTATGGAGAGCAAGAATATGACACAGTAGATGAACTTAGAGACAATATCATCACGCAATTCAGGTCTATCAGAAGAAGGGATATTGTTAGAGCTGTTCTTAATTTGAGACGACGAGCTCGGTTATGTATTCAAGAGGAAGGCCATCATTTCGAACACTTGTAATACTTTTTGTGCATTTTTACAAGCTCATGATTTCATTCTTGATTTTTGAAACGCACCGTACTCAGCCAAGTGTTTGCCCAAAATTCCGAATAATGTTATATCCGGCTGTTGTCTTTCCGGATATAATTCAAAATAAATTTGTGTTGTTTTCGTACTATTCCTATCAAATTTATAATAAAGTTTGAACATATCTCGTTTTTCTTCATTTGAGAATGAGAACATTTCGACTGAAGTATTTGAGCAAATTTATAATGTTTGATGAGTTCTGACAACTAGTGCTTATTAAACAAAATTTTTCGATGGAGTCATGACCATCTCAGATGAAGTTTTTTTTTTTAATATCTATGGTTTCAGAAGTGCAAATCATAACAAATTATACATCAATGAAATCAGAATGAGAATCACTATTTTTCTGTATAAAAAAACAATATGGCACCCATAACAGAAAAAAAAGTTGATGATGAATGCCAGAAGACGAAACGTCGGATAGTAAATCTGAACATGAAAACGTGTAGCTGAAAAAAAGAATCAATGAAAATGTACTATTGGTTTTGAGCTATGCTGTCAAATAACAATAGAAAAAAAATAAATACGAAAATTCCGATTTTCAGTTTTTTCCTGATATTTTCGGAAATACTCGGAATTTTCCAAGTTTCGAAACAGTATTTTGTTAAGCACCAGAATACGCAACTTTGTCCCAATTTAAGCTTCGACGTATCTCCTGTAGTTTAGGAGATCCCAATGGTGGGGGTCGAATTTGAATTGCCCTGTATACACTGGCGATGAGTCTAAATATTGACTGAGAATGATCTGAGTGATATACACTGCTCGCCAGGGAGTGTTTCCATGAAAAGTGAGATAAATTTGGTTTTTCTGAACCGAAAATTTTGCAGCGAAAATCTCTATTGGTAATAAGATTGGTATTCCAAAGGCAATATTTAGACTCATCGCCGGTATATCTACCGATCCTGAAATTTACAAAGTTCCACTCCAGAAGATACGAGGGTGTTTCCAAGATAAGTGAGACAAACTGCGTTTTTCAGAATTGAAATTTTTTTTGAGAAAATCTGTTTTGGTAGTAAAATTGTCGTGATTCCAAATCCATTGGATTTTTGAGCGTATATCGTCCCATTGTATAATTTTTCGCAAAACTGGTTAGGTCCGTCGCTCCTGGTGAGCAGTGTATGTCAGTCATAATCACTTCAGGCAATATTTACTTTCATCGCCGGTATATCTACCAATCATAATATTCACAGAGTTCCTCTCCAATAGTTACGGAATATACGGGAGTGTTTCCATGAAAAGTGAAAGAATCTGAGTTTTTCAGAGCTGGAAATTTTCTAGCGAAAATCCATTGGATTTTTGAGCGTATATTGTCTCCTTATATAATTTTTCGCAAAACTGGATAAGTCCATCGCTCGTAGCGAGCAGTGTATGTCACTCTGATCAACCACAGGCAAGATTCGGACTCATCTCCGGTATATCTACTGATTCTGGAATTAACAGAGGTCCAATCCAATAATTACAAAATATACGGGGGTGTTACTAGAAAAATACTTTTTAATTTTCCAGTTTCAACACCCTGTATTTCTGCTAGAAAGCAGCTCTGTCAAAAAATGCAAGTAAAAGTACAATTGATTTGTATTGTAAAATTGACTTCAGCACATTTTTTCCATTATTAGCATGTATTTATAAAAGCGCTATTGTCTTGAAATCGATAGATTTTTATCAAATTCAAACAAGTATACATATTTTACCTAAAATTGGATTAATAACTTTCCTGAGTTTACCAGTGGCGTTAAAAATAGGAGAGAAGAGGGAACAAGATACCCTTTTTGTACGCCACTAGTGGCAACTTAAGATGTAATTTTTTTTTCATAATAAAGCTCTTATTGAACAAATACATTTCTTCGAAATTTATCGTAAAATTTTCAAAACTGTGGAAGTTATGAATAAAAAATAGATATAATTTTTCATATTCCATACCCACCGCTACTCGATAATCTGACGATTAATTTCGTGATAAGTATCACTCGATCCTCCAACGATGAAAAATCCAGCATGCATACTATTCGTATTCCAAAGTGACAGTACCTCCCGGGCTAATAGCATGGTTCTTTTTGTGTACATCTACTGCATAATTGATGAACTGTGGCTGTATATGTATTTTATTTGTCTCCATAGCCTACTTTACAGAATTGATGAATATTCCATTGCCAGACTAGTAAGAATTAAGGAGATTTGTACCATGAAAAGTAGTAAACTTTGGTCAGATACTTGAAGAAGTTTTATAATGTTTTGAATTATGACTTTGGTATCAATTTCATTCCGAAAAAATCCACTTAAATTAATTTATATTCTAAATTAGCAGTATTTCTCATTTTATAGAAGAATACAATTTTTGTTGATGATTTGTAATGGAAAGTTAGTCGCAAATTAGAGCTACTGGTATAAAACAGTTTTCTCAAAGATACGAATATTTTAATGTTCCAAGTTCCAGAAAAAAACTGGCAAAAAGTGACAGTTGCAATAGAACGTTCAAAATTCAAATTCGAGTCATAGGTGTATAAAATCGGAATGGAAAAAAAATTGTTCTGAAATTCGAATAAATATGCTTATTTTCAGCAATTATTTTGAAAAATATTACACTTGATAGGTAGCGAAAGTCGCGTGACCACATCAGAGTTAGTCATTCTTCATATTTTTCAAAGCACAACTCAACGCCCAACTCGAATTTTAAAACAAATTATTAATAAAAGTTTTTCCCATGTGATGCCAACTCTTTCAAGTAAACTGTATAATTCCAAACGACCAAAAACCGAATCGATGACCGACATTTCCAACAATAAATTAAACAATTAACAAACAAAACGATACTCTTTGCGGACATTAAGTCACACGTAGACACCACGTCCGAAATGACCGGAAAAGGAAACGCAAAAGACACCTCCGGAAAATTAAAAACGTGCGACCCCGTCACTTCCTTTTCGACAAATCCAGTTCTCCTTGGCTGTTGCCTTGCATCATAGATAACGGTATGGTGATGAACTGCGGGTGCGTGGAACTCCCATCGCCCTGCGCTAGACTGAGGATCATTCCGCCGGCAGATGGCGCTGTGGCGTACATCATCCCCTGGGGGGTCTGGTAGATCAACGGGGAAAGCATCGAGGGTGCGGAAGAAGTCGCCTGCACGCAGAAAAAAACACGGTTCAATGAACAAAATACCATTCAACTCTCGAATAAATAAAAGTGTCAGTATCCCAAAAACGAATATTAATTCGCTTCTCTGCAATCATTTTAGATTGATTGCAATTTGCTTCCAATTAATTATATTTTTCCACATAAAACGTCGAACTAATTCTGATACACATGTCAGATACACAAAATAGTATTAGTACAGGATCCAGAGTCCGTTTTCCAATTGATTACTATCAAGCTAATTTTCCGTGAGTAGCTTCACTTTGATGAGACGCCCAACTTGTTCCCTCACAAAACTTCTCAATTGTGGTAGCTAACAGGGGTAGCAGGAATGAAATACGCCGATTTAACGATTCTGAAAAATGTTTTACTAACTGTGTTTTTTTTTTGTTAAATCTCATGATAATTATCTAAATTAATCGAAACACTATTTGTCCTACAAAATAATAATAATAATATAATAATAATATAATAATGATAATGTTTATTTGTGAAATACAGAAAAACAATTACATAAATAGTATGGCAAATAAACAAAAAGTAACCTCAAAGCCTAAATGACTCTCTGTGGATTGTGTATTCAATAAATAATTAATTACAATCGACTTAACATTATTATAATTATATTAAATATATTAAGAATGTTTAGCACTTATTTGCAAAAATCGCAAAGCATAGAAATTTTGCAAATTATCCGAAAAATCATTAAGATAATAAGATACAAATTCAGTTATGGTACATTATGTGTTTTACCAACAGTAAGTGTATACCTATCAGTAACAAGTTCCTAGACAACCAAAGTCCAGTGAACTCAGTGGATAACAAAGATCGGCCTGCGTCGTTTTTGTAAAAAATTGTCCAAGAGAAAGCGAACAAGTATTATCTGTCAATGTCATGGGTGAGACTGCTCCTCAATGCAACAGAGTTGGTGAGTTAAATATCTTTCACATAAACATTCAATCGATCTCTACTAAAATCGAAGCTTTGCTTCTTTATATAGAAAACAAAAAATTAGATCCACTATGTATCAGTGAACACTGGCTCACAGATACTCAAATTCAATCTGTACACCTAAATAATTACACTTTGGCCTCCTCCTACTGCCGCGCCGAGTATGAGCATGGTGATGTGAGCATTTTCGTAAAAAATAACCTTAAATCTGTACCTATAGATTTGCATCAGTTCTGTATTGCTAGACACGGGGAGTTTTGAGCGATAGAACTGTCTTTAAGTAGAACAGCTGTCATAACCTGTTATAGACCTAGTAGCTCATGCAACATTGAGTTATTTTTCAAACAAATCACTGCTATACTAGACAAGTTAGTAATCAAATATTCGAAAATAATATTAGTAGGAGACTTTAATATCAACATACTAATCGACTATAATAAATCTATTCTCTGGAAAGACATACTTGAGTCTTATATGGATTAAAAACAACTATTTTTGCTCCCACTAGAGTAACATCATCGTCTTCTACTTGCATTGATAATATTATCACTAAATTGAATGAGAATAACTATAAAGCTTCAATTGACGATCCATGCCTCTCTGACCATAAGTCTCAAATGCAATACAAAAATGGTTATAACACAGGCTAAGATAAATAGAATCGTCGAAATACTATATCCCATGAACTGGACTGAATTCGTTGATCCGACTTGCCCAGAAAAAATTTCTGACTATCAAACAACTCTTTATAACGCAATAATCACACAAAATTGTCCTGTGAAAAGGGTCTAAGACAACTGCAATCTTAAAGTAAAATTTTTTAATGAAAACTTGAGAAAAATTACAGACTTTCTCTCGATCCTAATTACAATTTCGAAAAGTTCGAATGATAATTTCTACAAAAATTTCTACAATAAGTTCAAATCGAGATACAATCAAGAGATAAAAAAAAAGTAAAGCAGAAGCTTATAATCAGTTGATATCGAAATCTGACAATTTATCTAAAACGTGCTGGAATTTGATAAACACGGAAAGCAATAGAGGTAAAAAAAAAAGCTAACGAAAGATGTGATTATAACCCCCGACGAGTTCAATGATTTTTGTATAAATATTTCAAATGATATTATAAGTTCACTACCTGATTGCGATCAGAATGCAATAAATTTTCTTGACCCACTGAATTCTACTAAAGACTCGCTTTTTCTCCATCCAATAAGTGAAAGTGAAGTTCTTGATGCCATTCTAAAACTGAAAATTTCATCTTGTCCTGATATGTACGAAATAACGAGCAAAATTTTTTTCTTCTAGAACCTATGACTATTCTCTTCAATCATTGTATCTCCAATGGTAAATTCCCTGATGAGTTCAAGCTAACTAAAGTGATACCTATATTTAAAAAAGGTGACAAAAATACCATTGATAATTACCGACCAATATCGATAATACCAATTTTCGGTAAATTTTTTAAAATTATTCTAAAAAGCCGCTTCATTTCGTTCTTTACTATACATAAAACGCTACATGTAGGTCAGTTCGGCTTCAGACAGAACTGTTCAAGCGATACAAAGACTTGTGGCTGACATAGTCGAGGGTTTTGAGTCTGGTCTACATACGGTTGTATCTATGTGTGACCTGAGCAAAGCCTTCGACTGTGTTTCTCACACAGTACTATTACAAACTACAATTTTACGGTATACGCGGTACCTCATGGGAATTATTCAAATCATACCTGAATGGTATGAGACAAGCTGTACAAGGTTCTATCCTTGGTCCACTTTTATTCATCGTCTATATAAATGACATATCTCCAACCAAATGCATTTCTTATGCAGATGATTGCTCCCTTTATGCATCTGACAAGAAACTAGATTACTTGGAAAAAACTTCTCAGGATTTTTCAAGAAAAGCCGAAACATGGTTCGTTTCTAATTGCTTGAAACTCAATTAAAAAAAAACTCAAAATATTGTTTTCTCAACCAACAATACGATTACCAACAGCTCAGAAGTTAAATTACTTGGAATTGTTGTGGATGACAAATTAAAATGGTCAGCGCATATTGAGCACCTAAGTAAAAAAATAAACTCTACTCTCTTCATTTTGCGGAAACTCAGCAGATTTGCTAACCTTACAGTTTTGAAAACAGCCTACTGGCCTATTTCACTACCACATTAATTACGGTATTACTCTATCGGAAAACGCTGTAGACTCTGTGAGAATCTTCAGACTCCAGAAACGAGCTCTAAGAATGATATCTGAAGCCAATTTTAGAGACAGCTGCCGCCTCATATTTGAAAACCTAGAAATACTCACCTTACCATGTATTTACATTCTCAATTGTTTGTTGTATATTCATAGAAATAAAAAAAAACTTCAAAGTAGTAATTCATTTCACAATAATAGCACAAGAAATTGTAATTTGATTCGACCTACTAGACATCGTTTATTGACTTCTGAACGCAATACCTTAGACGTAAAGTTATATAATAAATTGCCAGTGTACATTAGGGAATTACCCACTCATAAGTTCAAGATACTAATTCGAAGATATTTGCTGTCGCAGTGCTTCTACTCGGAGGGGGAGTATTTGGAGGCTGGTGTGAGTTCATGGGAAACTACAGATAAGTCATAACAAATATATCACTCTAACACAAGCCATTGAGGAGCACTCTTTACCTAATTTAAAATTATACATATTTTTTAATTTTAAATTTTAAAGTTTTAAATTATAAATTGTAGTATTGTATTGTATTGTTTTGAACATATCTTTTTAGTGTTTTATGCTATGTCCAGGACCTACCACAAATGGATTTACTATTCTGTAATGTGGCTGAATAAACTGAATAAACAAGTTAACAAAGCCTGGAGGCTGTCCGCTGAAAAATGTTACGTGTACGGATTTCACTTAGAGTAATGTAAACATCGAGTGTCAATTTTCAGTTTCAAAATTAATGGGGATGCGATCAAATAACATAAAATATATAGAAAAATAGAACATTTTCAGTTTTATTCTATGAGTTTGGTTTGTTCTCTATTATATGGTGTATTTTTCTTGTATCTTCTGTTAAAATGAATTTCTTAACCTTTGATTTGAATAGGTTATAGTGAGTAATACTTTTCAATTGTTGGTGCAGATAGTTGAATACTCTTGGAGCAAGGAAGGTGTAACATTTTTTACCAACAGCTTTATTTGATAACGCCAGAACAAACTTTTCATTGGTTTTATTCCTGGTCTCATGAAAGTGGGAAACAAGCAAGAATTCGTTTTTGTTTTTTTGACAGTACAATGTTATTTTATAAAAATATATCTGTCGTGGATCCAGTACTCTGCTTTCTTCATAGAGAGCATCCGATGAAAAGGTACGGCCCTTCTTCAAAATAATATTCAGAAAATATTTTTGCAATATATATATTGATCCTTTCCAGATATGTTGAGGCGAGTCCACCCCAACCTACTATACCATAACTTATCCTAGAGTCAACAAGGTCAATTTTAGTTGCGGTAATTTCATTACTTTAGCAAGGCATTTGAATTTATAGATCCGAAGGGTGTTCCTGACTTGATCAATGTGAATATGTGGCGATCTATTGTGACACCTAAATATTTCATTTTTCGTACTTCCGGGCCTAAAGTGACAACTTCACTCCCTTGTGACAGGTACTAAAGTGTCACATTTAATCCCTCCGGGATTAAATATTGACGAAACTCCCGGAACGATTAAATCACAAACAAACGAATTTAAGGGATATTTTATTGAAAAATATAATTAATTAGAATGGTAATTAACGTTAATATTCAAATTAATATTGTGACAGTTCGTCATATTGACCAGTCTTTCCTGCATCGTACTGCTGCTCGTATAGTTTTCTAGATTTCGGTGGTAACAATTCTTCACCTACTTCGGCTGCTCTTTTATCAATATCAGATACACCTTCTTCACTCATGATACCAATAATTATCAATAACAATGTTTCTTTACAATGACACTAGTAATGACAATGTTTCTAAATTATAACTGTCACAACGCAATGTTACTATGGTAACTTATTTTAAAGACAGTTTATTAAATGAGTTGAAGAGAGAAAAAACTGATTGAAATTATTGAAATAATTAATAAAATCATACCGGAAGTACGAAAAGTATCGTATATACCTTGCGACTGAAGTACATTTAATCCTTCAGGTAAATTATGGCCCTCCCTGCGGTCGGGCCATAAACTTTACCTTCAGGATTAAATGTACTACTTCAGTCCCGCGGTATATAATGTACTATTATCTCTAAATTGTATTTCAATTATTTGATTTTCATATGGAATATCTAGTGAATCGAATTCAGGTAATCCATTCACGCAGCTTGAAAGTGGAAGTGCCAAGGATTTTTTGAAATTGATGGAGAACAATTCATGATTGAACCAGTGTATGAATTTGATGAAATCATTTTCAGCTTTCCGTTTCAGATCATTACACGTGTCGGCGGTATACAGCACTGCAGTGTCATCAGCAAAGCTGAAGACTTTTCCACGTGTATTAATATTAAGTAAGCTATTTATGTAACTTATAAACAGTAGTAGGCCTAGTACGGTACCTTAAGGTACTCCACATTCAACTCCTTTAGTATTACTAATACTATTATTGATTTTCACGATTTGCTGTCGATTTGAGAGATAACTTTCAAAAAGCTCATGAACACGTCCTCTACAATCCATATTCTGCAAGGCTCCCAATAGTTGTGTATGGTCTACGGTGTCAAATGCTTTGACAATCTCTAGAAAGATGCATAATGCAGGTTTGGCGTTATCAAAGGCTTCGTACATTTTAGATGTCAAGGCTAAAATTGCATCTTCCGTTGATCGGTTCTTTTGAAATCCAAATTGATTTTCGTTTAACAACTCGAATTTCATCATAAATGAATCCAGGAGAGATTTAATGGCTTTTTCGAAAACTCTTGCAAAGCTATCCATCAAATATATTGGCCTATAGTTTAAAATAACTTGTTTATTACCCGATTTGTGGAGTGGTTTGATGACGGATATTTTATTTTCGAAAGGACAAATGTCTTATTCAAATCACAGGTTGATGACGAATGCCATTGGTGAAGATATTTCCCTAGCTATTGTATTTAGGGTTTCGGATGTTATGCCGTCGGCTCCAGGTGCCTTATGATTTTTCAGGGTGTGCATTATGTCAAACATTTCTTCTTCTGTGGTAGATGTCAGGAACATGGAGTTGGGATTAATGAAGGTGGTGATAATGGGGTTTTTATTTCTTCGGTGAGATCTGGTTGAACTTTGGTAAAAAAATTTGCGAATGTTTCTGCCATTTCAAAATCTGTTGTGGTGAGGGTTTTGTCATCTTTCTTGTTTTTGTTTCCTGTCATATTATTGATAACTTTCCATAGTTGTTAGGATTTATTTTTATTTTCTTTTATTTCAGCGCCATGATAATTCTGTTTGGTTATTCTTATTAATTTGTTGAGTTTATTCCTACGAGTTATAAATTTGTGTTTCAGTTCCAAATTGTTTTTATCCTTTTGATATTCTTTGAATAAACGATCTCTACTGATAATTGAATTCATAATGCCTTTTGTAATCCAATCTTTTTTTTTAGTCAATTTACTTTTTTGAATGTCACAGAACTGTCTTATATAAAGGCTTTCGCGGCCATCTCACTTACATGGTGGTTCTTCGGGTTGTAAAGCCGACGTATGTTGAGAGAAGATCTCGACGTTTCGCCAACACGAGTGGTTGACGTTCTTACATCTGATTGGTCCATAGCGTTACCTGACATCATAGAATCGTTCGTACCGTTATTTTGTGGATAGGGAGCTAATTGAGAATTTTTGAGAACTGGAAGCCAAACCTTGTTCAATTGTAGTCCTTCTTCGGTTCTGTTGAAGTGGTTCTGGTGTTTCTGAATTTCAATTGCTTCCCGGAAGAGTCTTGGGTAATAGGCAGATGTTGAAGAGGTGACTTGGGTTTCTTCAAATTTCACTCTATGGTTATCGTTGTTGAGAGTATGTTCTGCGACAGCGGATTTCTGTGTGTGCCCTAACCGACAGCAAGCCTTGTGTTCTTTAATTCTTGTTTTAACGGAGCGTTTCGTGGTTCCGATATAAGCGCTGCCACAGGAACATGGAATGCGATAAACCCCAGAAGAGCATAGTACGTCTCGTTTGTCCTTCGCTGATCTAAAGCGGTCTTTCAGTTTTTTTGAAGGTTTATAAACGGTTTTAATCTCATATTTTCTTAGAATACGGCCAATACGATCTGTAACTCTGGGAACATATGAAAAGAATGCTTTTCTTTTTTCGGTGTTAGTTTGACTACTACTTAGTTCACTGGATGGACAGTCATTTGATCTACTATTGATTCTTCCGTCTCTAATTTCTCTTCTATTTTTCATACACCTCTCAATATCTCTTTCTTTGTACCCATTAGAAAGAAGAGCGTTTTTTAGATGTTTCAGCTTCCAGGAATTCAGGTTCGCAAATTCTTCTAGCACGATCAACTAATGTCTTGATTACACCTTGTTTTTGGCACGGATGATGGTTTGAGGTATTGTGTTGATATCGATCAGTGCGTGTTGGTTTTCTATATACCGTATGCCCCAGACGTCTTTCTTTTCGAGAAATGAGAACGTCTAAGAATGCCAGTTTATTCTTATTTTCAATTTCCATGGTGAATTGAATATTCGGGTGTATGTCATTGATATGGTTAAGGAATTTATTGAGATTTTCTGGTCCATGGCTCCATATTATAAACGTATCGTCTACATATCTTAACCATACCTTGGGTTATGAATTTGCAGTTTCAATTGCCTTTTCTTCTAGTTTTTCCATGAAGAAATTAGCAATAACTGGGCTAAGTGGGCTTCCCATTGAAACACCATCTAATTGCTCATATATTTTTTTATTGAAAATGAAATATGATGATGTTGAGCATATTTTGAAGAGATTGGATATATCACTTGGGAAAAGAAGTTCAATTTCCCTCATGGCTTCATCTAACGGGACCTTTGTGAACAGGGATACTACATCAAAGCTGACTAGAACGTCATTTGGATCAATGGTAATCTCTTTGATCTTTTCGATGAAATGTGTGGAATCTCTCCGTGGACAAATATTTCGCAAGTTCATACGTCGGCGTTACTACCCGAAGAACCACCATGTATGTCTTATATAAGTTCACAAATTTTGAATGAGAAAAATTAATTAGTAAGTACAGGGTCATTCATATCGTACAACGTATTCCAATTTAGTTGTTTTAAGTTTCGTGCCAAATATTTGTAATTCATACTTTCAGAGATGATGACCTCTTGACGTTTTTCAGATTTGATATTTTTATTTCTTGTTTTTAATGACAGTATAGTGGCTTTATGGTCGGATATGTGACTATCTAGGACAAACGCTAAACATTTACTTTCAAAGTCGCGATCTTGAGACCTAACAAAAATATGGTCGATACAGGTACTGGATTCATTTTGTATCCTTGTACTGATATTAATTGTCGAAATGAAATTGAATTCGCTGAGGACATCAAGGTAATCAATCATTAGTGAAGTTATTGTCAAAAAGAAGATTTATATTTATATCGCCTAAGAATGTATGGTTTGATTAAAGAGTCCCTTTCTCCCAACATGTATCGATAACGAGGTCGACAAAAATGATTAGCAACCAGCTGATTTTTTTACTGATACTGAGTTTATATAGCAGCTACATTATCCTACAAATTGCGTTGTACGTTAACCTACGTTTAAAAGTTTTAGCACAGATCCCAATTCGACAAGTCGCCCAACAATTTCCTATACGAAAATTATCGATTGTGGTAGCTAACTACGAAAGCGTAGAAGGGCCACATAAAATAAAAAAATTATAATTCCGACTTCACAACTTGGAATTAACCTAATTCCGACTTAACAACTCGGAATTAGTATAATTCCGACTTAACAACTCGGAATTAGTATAATTCCGACTTTACAACTCGGAATTAGTATAATTCCGACTTTACAACTCGGAATTAGTATAATTCCGACTTTACAACTCGGAATTATTATAATTCCGACTTCACAACTCGGAATTAGTATAATTCCGACTTCACAGCTCGGAATTAGTGTAATCATTACGATTCCACGAGTTGGCATTGGAGTTATGTGAAAATGTGTAAACTTGGACCATCCTGCGAGAACTTTGAAGATTTAATACAGCTGATGGTTGGCCCTAAGATCTATGAAAAAATAAACCAGTTTTAGATATGCTTGGCGGACCACTAAGATTTTTGGAAATCATATATTTTAATCATAGCTTGATGTACCAGTTCACCAGACATAATGCATATTTATTTTCTGACATCATTCACAACACCTAGGAGTACCCAAAGACATAATAGAGGGGATTCTGTTTTTCTTTGTACTTCAATTATTATGTTCACACAGCACCGAAAATGTTACCAACAATGATAACAAAACAGAAACCCTTTGATGTTTAACGCCTTCCAACAGGACCGCGAAAAGTTGCTGCAACACAACACATTTTGTTGATGAAAAATTTCAGATTTGTTGTTCAATTTGTTGAAAAACATGTTTTGTTTCTGTTTTGTTGCTTTGATGTGGATACGGCATAAGAGTTGGGAACGTGTTTTTTCCTTTTTCTTATGGAAACGGGAACGCGAAAAGTTTGTTGCAACCAAAAACACAATAGGAGCGTTTTATTGAAGAAAATTTTCAGATTTGTTGTTAAATTGTAGAAAAACATTGAGTTTATGATTTTTCTTTTTTTTTAGTTTGATGTGGACACGGCATAAGAGATGAAAACTTGTTTTTGACCTTTTTTAATGGAAACGGGAACGCGAAAAGTTCGTTGCATAAAAAACACAACACATTTTGATGATGAAAAGTTTCAGATTTATTGTTGAATGGTTGAAAAACATTGAGTTAATTTTTTATTTCTGTACTGTTGGTTTGATGTGGACCCGGCATAAGAATTGAACACGTGTTTTTTTCAATGGAAACGCATCAATTATTAAAAGAAAAATCTCTCAGATTGGCAGAATGAAATAATGTAATGATCAATAATAAACGTGTTGCTATGTAGCAAAGTTGTTGCTAAGTAGCAAAGTTGCAGTTCTTTTCCAATAAAAATACTTAACAAGTGCGGAAAGTTATACTTTCCCGCAAGCTACTGCCGATGTGGCGTGCGGGAAAGATATGTTCTAAAAATATTAAGTAAAAGAGAGATATTGCAGTACCCAATAACGGCAGGCACTAATAAAGTCTCTATTATTTGGACATGTACGCAGGCGCAGTGTTAATCAGGAATAAGGATTACTTTATTAAAATACTGCCTGCTTTTATTAGAGGACATTTACAGGCGAGAATTAATGGTGACAAAAATGGTGAAAATGTGACATTATTTGTCAAAAGGTAGAGTTAGCTATGGTTCGGACTCAGTGAAGAGACGAACAAGTGCTTTCTTCCACTCAACCTGAGGAGTTAGTATTAGACTAAGCTAAGTAACCTAAAACTATATTAACAACTGTTTATATTCAGTAATGCAATACATTGTATTTTAATAAATCTACATGGAATTTTAAATAAATATTAAATAAAACATGTAAAGTTATGTAAGAGAGTAGGAGGTAAAATGGCATCATAGAGATATTTCTCCTGACAATAAACTCTTTTTGAGTTTCCTTTTGAAACATGTGTACTAACTTTCCTATTAGCAAATCTTAATCATTTGGATTGAACCTTTAATTAAATTTTTATCAGATTAGAATGACTCTTAATGTCCCATCCCTTTATTTATTCATACATATAATTCAGCGCGTTGGTTGGCCGTTAGCGTGTGAATTCTTTAAGCTAGAGAAATAATATGTTTGGTTCTATTATGATCAAAATACTCTCCTTTAACACACAACTTCACAGAATAACATTTTGTGGAGATTAATTCAGCTATAAAACCCTCATATGTGATCTCAATCATAACAATGAATTTTACTCACCTAAATACTCCCGTCGTCGGCTTATTGCTCTGGATTGGTAACACTTCAACTTATCGAACATACACCTTTAATTAGCCCGTTCAGAGCTGATTGGTTTCAGTAATTCAGTAATTTTGGTTTGGTTCAAGTATTGACTTAACTAACAAAGGAAACTCGAGAAATAGTCTGTTTTTCATTTATTAAGGCAAACGGAGATAAATAAATTATAAAACTGTAAAAATATGCGACTAGAATGTTAATATTTACAAGAAAAAAAGGATATAGAGAATTTACTTTCACAATTAAAATCAAAATACTGGAAACTTCAATAATTAAATAAGAACAGACTGAAAACAATATTTTTATAACTCAAAACAAAAACCTATCTAATTGACAATATATTATCTAGCATGTTAGCTTACCAAGACCATCTTTAAATACGTGAAACTGATTAGAGACTTTGACAAAACAAATGATAACATACTTAAGAAACCCTTCAACTCTGAGAAAATAGATCGGACATGTCCCAGGTCAAGGTGAAGCCTTGACCTGAGTATTCTTCACTCGACTTACTGTTTCAAACACAACATTTCAACTAAAAAACTTGTTTTGAGATCTCCAACGGTTCAACTCTATAATTCGTTAAAAGATAGGGGGGATGATCCCGCCCTCAGAATATTTTACTTGTAAGATATTAGGTAGGTGTCGCTACTTGAATGGTCTTGGCATTCTAAACCCTATTCTGGTATTCTACAGTCCCAATTAATTACATATAAGTTTTCCTATTACGTGACATCATGTGGTTGACCGCCCCGTACATTTTAGGACTCGCGTCGAATGTGGTTTTGTTTCACTTTGATAGAAAACGGTCGACAAAAAACTATCAAACATTCTCTTTTGTTCGTCCGATGTCACTCTGCCTTCTTACTTTTAAAATAACAATAATTTGCATGCATTTACAATGAGTGACCTATTTCCATATAAGTATTATTTAAGACAAAAATTAATTGATTAAATGGTCAGAAAGATATTTACGACCTTTCGTTCCTGGAATATCTATAGCATCAAACGAGTTGTACCCAGATGGTAAACAATCGACCCTGGGCTATTCAGGCTGAAATTACCAGATTTTACAATATCTTCAAAGTTGAATGGATTTTCTGATTCTCACGAAAAATCTATTGTTTGTAATATGCCCCTCATAAATTTTGAGTTCCATCATTTCTGTAACTAAAGTTTGGTATTATCGCCCAGAGGAACATGTGGGATGCAACTTTCTTATTGAAATGGATTTGGTCCCACGACCAGAGGCGTCTCAATATTCTATTACACATGCAGTGGACAATATTTTGAATCGTTCGGGAATCCTATTGTAAAGCCTAGTAATAGTGAATGAAAAAGACGATTGAAACTGGGCTGTGGTGTGCTGAGGTGGCGTAAGTCGTGATTTATGCCGTATATTAATGTTGTGCACGTCCGTGCGAAATGTAATTTTGTCGTATAAGTATGATGGTCTTTGCGAAGTTATTATATTATGAAATAAGATGCAAAGGTGAAGTATTCTTCTTTTTTCGGTATTCAGCCATCCGAGTTCTTGGAGAGGGGAAGATATGTGATTTCGTCTGCTGAGTTCTTAGATTAGACGTACACAAGAATTCTGGACCAACTGGGCGTCTCTTTTGGTGATAGCGGGACCGTTAATAGTGTGGGCGTAATTCAAGTGTGAGAGAACTAGCGACTCACAAAGAGTTTTCTTCCCATTTTATCTAACATTTTTCTGTTGAAATATATCAATTTGAGGTTACAGAAAGCTCTCCCAATGAGTAGATTGACATGGCCACTGAAATTAAGCGAGGAGTCAAGAATAACTCCCAGGTTTTTTGAGCTTTCAGAGAAGGGAATAGTATCTTCCCCGAATTTTATTGTCATTAAATTCTTGCAACGGCTACGAGTGACCATTTTGCCAAAAAGAGTAGTGGAGGATTTGGAGGGGTTTGTTGAAAGACAGAATTTTTCAGATATCGAGATGATAGCTTCCAAATCAGAGTTCAGTTGGAGATTAGCCAGGGGAAGATTTCTTTCAGGAAACGATATGTATAGCTGGGTGTCATCTGCATAAAAGTGACTACTGCAGAATTTTATATGATTATAAAATTCATGGGTATAGAGTATGAATAACACCGGACCCAATATCGATCCCTGAGGAACTTCGTTTTCCACTACCAGGAAGTCAGAACAGTCACGTTCTAATAAAACCGCTTGCAAGCAGTTGTTCAAGTAATCTCCCAACAAGCAAGTAGCGGCAGCAGAAAAACCAATATAATGGAGTATAGCCAACAGCAACTGGTGCTTGATCTTATCGAAAGCCTTGCTGAAGTCGAGTATAACCAAAGCAGTGAGCTGGTTTTGATCTGTCACGATGAAAATGTCATCTGTGACCTTGATTAATGCAGTGACACAGCTGTGTTGAGGTCGAAATCCAGACTGATGAGAGGAAATGATGCTGTTGGATTGTAGGTGACACTGAATTTGAGAGTGAATTAGTTTTTCAAAAGCTTTCGATAAGGTAGATAGAATGCTGATGGGACGAAGTGATTTGAAGTCCACTGGATTAGGGATTTTGGGTAGAGGAATAATGAAAGATTTTTCCAGGTGGAAGGAAAGACATTGTTGGCGATACAGAAGTTGAAGATGTGGCAGACAATATGGAGAATTAGAGGGCAGCAGTTCAATAACATATCAATATTGATTTTGTCCACCCCATAAGCCTTAGATTTAATAGATAGTAGGAATTTGTATATTTCTGTTTCAGTAGTTGGAGTGAAATTGAAATTAGTCACGCCCGGTCGAGTGTTTTCAAGGTAAAAATTTAAAGTAGCCGCATCTGGAGAGTGGTCACTTACAGAGGCGTTAACGAAATATTCATTAATGGCTTGGTGGTTTTTCAGCTGATCTGGAATTACACAGGTTGCATTTTTAGAGTGGATATTCAAATTCTTTAGCTCCTTCCAAAAGTTTTTATTATTTCCGATGCTTTTAATTTTGAATTGAAAATAAGCCTTTTTTCTCTAGCGATGGCGTGTTTGGTTAGGTTTCTCAGATCTTTGTAATAGATCCAGTGTCTCACTTCTTTATTATGTTTGAATTTTACGAGAGCCTTATCTCTGAGAGACATCATTTTTTTTATAACATAAGTAATCCAGGGGGCTTTAGGTCGACTAATCCTGATAATTCTTACCGGGGCGTGAAAATCAAACAGCGCTGTTATGATCTCATTAAATAGACTGACTTTGTCATCGATATTACTTGATAAGAGAATAGGTGCGAAATTAAAGTTTCTTTATTTCCACTTCGGCAAGATCGTAGAGACATCACTCTTGAATAATAAATATATGATTTTTTCAAGAGCAGTCGATGTAGAGAGCCTATTTGTGAATCCGATAAACAGATTAATTGTATCCGATTCTTAAATAAATAATTGAGAAAGTAAAAATCCAAAATACTGAGATTTGCTTCAGGTTATGAATAGCGAACGCCCGTCACGATGACATGTAAGTAGGGGACGAATAAACGAAACTGCAATATCTCTGTTTTTGATAACAGAATAGTGCCGGTCACTATTAAAATAAAGTTGCCTTAAATAGTGCCTGGCGTTATTGCAATATCTCTCCATTAACGTTAGGGATCTACAAAAGCGTAGAAGGGCCACATAAAATAAAAAATATATAATTCTGACTTCACAACTAGGAATTAGCCTAATTCCGACTTTACTACTCGGAATTAGTATAATTCCGACTTCACAACTCGGAATTAGTTTAATTCCGACTTCACAACTCGGAATTAGCCTAATTCCGACTTCACAACTCGGAATTAGAGTAATCATCGCGATTTCATTGAAATTATAGTGAAAGTGTAAACATTGATCCCTAACGTTCAAACTCGTCAGTTTATATGTATTTGTGTATACAGTTAGTACTTAATATTATTAGAAAATATTTTTCCCGCACGCCACTTCTTGCCAAACTCCGCTTCGCGTCGTTTGGGCATCGGCAGTAGTGTGCGGGAAAGTATAACTTTCCGCACTTGTTAAGTATTTTTAATGAAAAAAATGAGCACACTTCATTGAGAGAAAATCGTAAGAACGGTGCTAGTTTTATGCTTTTCAACTTTTCTATTTAGCGAAACTTTTTTATTGATCATTACATTGTTTCATTTCGTCATTTTTATTTCATTAATTGATACGTTTCCAGCAAAAAAAAGGAAAAAAATACGTGTTCAACTCTCATGCTGGGTCCACATCAAACCAACAATACAGAAACAAAACATCAAATCAATGTTTTTCAACAATTTAACAAAAAATCTATTAATCAACAAAACGTGTTGTTTTGGTTGCAGCAACTTTTTGCGTTCCCATTTCCAATAAAAAGAAAGGAAAAATACACGTTTCCAACTCGCCGTGTCCACATCAAACCAAGAACACAGAAAAAACATAAACTCAATGTTTTTTAACAAGTTAACAACAAATTCAATCCATCTATCAAAAAAGGGGAAAACACGTTTTCATCTCTTATATTGTGACCACATCAAACCAACAAAACAGAAACAAAACATTTTTTTCAAAAATTCAACAACAAGTCTGAAACTTTTCATCAACAGAACGTGTTGTGTTGCAGCAACTCCTCCAGTATGTCCTTGCGGACTTCTGGGTGTTGTGGATGATGTTAGAAAATAAATACGCATTATGTCGGGTGGACTGGTGCATCAAGCTATGAGTAGAATCTACAGTTTCCAAAAATTTAGTGTTACAACCTAGCGTTCAACCACATTAATAGCATATCTAAAATTGGTATATTTTTTCATGGATCTTAGGGCCAACCACCCGCTGTATTGAATCTTCATTCAAGTTCATTGAAGTTCTTGCTGGAAGGTTCAAGTTTATATTTTCACATATATAACTCCAATGCCAACTCGTGGAATCGACGATTACACTAATTCCGAGTTATGAAGTCGGAATTATACTAATTCCGAGTTGCAAAGTCGGAATTAAACTAATTCCAAATTGTGAAGTCGGAATTATACTGATTCCTAGTTGTGAAGTTGGAATTATAGTAATTCTGAGTTGCGAAGTCGGAATTAAACTAATTTCGAGTTGTGGAGTCGGAATTATACGAAATCGTAGAAGGGCCACATAGAATAAAAAATTATAATTCCGACGTCACAACCAACTCGGAATTAGCCTAATTCCGACTTCGCAACTCGGAATTAGTATAATTCCGACTTCGTAACTCGGAATTAGTATAATTCCGACTTCATAACTCAGAATTAGTATAATTCCGACTTTACAACTCGGAATTAGTATAATTCCGACTTTACAACTCGGAATTAGTGTAGTCATAGCGATTCCATTCAGACCGGATAGTGACAGATTTTGGGACTCGATTTTACTCAGTACGCCTTTTGGAGAACAGTATTGTCCGTATAAGCTCATGAAAATAATTCATGAATTAAAGAGTTGTGGTAGGTTCTTCATATTAAATAACAATAATATTTTCGAAAATTATGTGTTTTGGTACGATTCTAATCAGGCTGCCATATGCTTGTAATGAAATAATGGAAGGAAAATACTCGAAAAACCATTGGCATACCGTTAGGATTGGCGGAGAATTCTTTTTTTCAAATAAAATTTCACGTAACCATACCAGCCATCCTGACCTACCCTAACGGACAGCCATTGGTCTTTCGAGTATTTTAGTTTTATTATTTCATCACGAAACACATGGCAGCCTGTTTAAAATCGTACCCGAATAATCATAATAATTATAATCATTATTACTATTTTTCAACATGAAGAACCTACGAGGACACTTTAATTCAGGCATTGTTATCATGAAGATATACGGATAATATTCTCCTCTAAAAGTCGTTTTCCAAAATCTGACACTATCCCCCGGTCTAATTGGAATTATAGTAATATTGTAAACATTGAATCCTAACGTCCAAACTCGTCAGTTCATGTGTATTTCTGTTTAGTTCTTACTTAATATTATTAGAACGTATTTTTACCGCACGCCACTTCTTGCCCGACCTACCCTTCGCATCGTTTGGTCATCGGCAGTAGCGTGCGGGAAAGTATAATTTTCCGCTCTTGTTAAGTATTTTTAACGGAAAAGAAATTACTTTATTGAGTGAAAATCGTAAGAAAAGTACTAGTTTTATGGTTAGCAACGTTTCTACTCAGCAACACTTTTAATATTGACCATTACATTATTTCATCTTGCCAAAATGAAAGATTTTTATTTTATTAATTGATGTGTTTCCATAAAAAAAAGGAAAAATACGTGTACAACTATTATGCTGTGTCCACATCAAACCAACGAAACAGAAACAAAACATCAACTCAATGATTTTCAACAGTATAACAACAAATCTGAAATTTTTCATCTACAAAAAGTGTTGTTTTGCAGCAACTTCTCGCGGTCCAATTGGAAGGCGTTAAACATCAAAGGGTTCCTGTTTTGTTGTCATTGCTGGCAACATTGTCGGTGCTGTGTGTATATAATTGAAAAATAAAGAAGAAACAGAAACACATCCAGTATGTCTTTGAGGTGTTGTGGAAGATGTCAGAAAATAAATATGCAATATATGTCGGGTGAACTGGTACATCAAGCTATGATCAGAATCTACCTTTCCAAGCGTTCAACCACATTAATAGCATCTCTGAAATTGGTTATTTTTTAATAGATCTTAGGGCCAATCAGCTGCATTGAATCTTCAAAGTTCTCGCTGGACGGTTCAAGTTTATATTTTCAATGCCAACTCGAGAAATCGCAATAATTACACTAATTCCGAGTTGTGAAGTCAGAATTATACTAATTCCGAGTAGTGAAGTCGGAATTATACTAATTCCGAGTTGCGAAGTCGGAATTAGGCTAATTCCGAGTTGTGAAGTCAGAATTATACTAATTCCGAGTTGTAAATTCGGAATTAGGTTAATTCCGAGTTATAAAGTCAGATTTATACTAATTCCCAGTTGCAAATTCAGAATTAGGCTAATTCCGAGTTGTAAAGTCGGAATTATACTAATTCCGAGTTTTAAAGTCGGAATTATAGTAATTCTGTGTTATCAAGTCGAAATTATACTAATTCCGAGTTGTGAAGTCAGAATTATACTAATTTCGAGTTTAGAAGTCGGAATTAGGAGAATTAAATTTTTTAATTCTTTGTGGCCCTTCTACGCTTTCTTAGGGATCAATGCTTGAACTTTCACTATAATTTGAATGGAATCGCAATGATTACACTAATTCTGAGTTGTAAAGTCGGAATTATACTAATTCCGAGTTGTGAAGTCGGAATTATACAAATTCCGAGTTGCGAAGACGGAATTAGGCTAATTCCGAGTTGTAAACTCGGAATTATGCTAATTCTGAGTTGCAAAGTCAGAGTTAGGCTAATTCCGAGTTGTGAAGTCGGAATTATACTTATTCCGAGTTGTACAGTCGGAATTATAGTAATTCCGAGTTGTAGTCGGAATTATACTAATTCCGAGTTGTGAAATCGGAATTATACTAATTTCGAGCTGCGAAGTCGGAATTAGACAAATTAATTTTTTTATTCTTTGTGGCCCTTCTACGCTTTCGTAGCTAACAGAGGTAGCTGGGATAAAATATGTCGATTTGACAATTCTCAAAAATTTATGCTCACTGTTTTTTTTTTGTTTAATCTCACTTATCTAAATTATTCGAACAAATATTTGTACTACAAAATGTATGGTTTGATCAAAGAGTCCCCTCTTTCTAACATGTATCGAGAATGATGTCATCAAAAATGATTATCCTAACCAGCTGATTTGTTTACTGTTGCATTCCTACGGTTGATTCCAGACGGACATCAACTTTTTTATTAGAAGAGTTAGACCCATGGTTACTTTGGAGAAAATAATCCCCGTCAAAAAATATTTCTTTCATCTGTCCGTCCGTCTGTGAGATATTGCTTCGAAATTTGAATCATTTCAATAACTGGAGGACAACATTTGTCAGTTTCAATTTTTTCGCAATAGGAAAATCTGGAAAAATATTATGGGGTTTTTCCGTTTCTTTATCCAACGATACAGGTACAGAAATTGATTTGATACAGGCCGTATTTCTTTAATATTAGGTACTTCAATGTGTTCTATATGTGTATGGTTTTCATTTGAACCGAATTTCAAAAAATGCAACGAGAATAGCTCGAATAGAGAAACAAATCCTATATCCTATTTCTCAGAAACGGTTGATGTTTTCATAATTTGCCAAGATATCGTTTTGACCGTCTTCAGGAAATCTACAAAAAATTTTCACATATTTTTTTCAATAAATTATTAGTCCGGGCAATATTTAAAAATAAATGGAAAATCGAGATATTGACCGTACTAATGAAACAAATGAAAATCTTAAAATGCTTCAGATACGTCTTTACAAGCAACATAGATGTGTATAACCCGTTTTTCGTCAATTCGTTTAAAATGTTGAAAAATTTAAAAAATTGTAAAATTTGTACTTTTTTACTAAAATCGCCAAAAATTCGAAAACCAAAAGAGATATCGAAAAGTTTTATACTATTAATTTTGTTGTTCTTGAACAGTTCCATAAAATGTTTTTCTTAATTTTTTTCATATCTTGGAAAATAATTGAAATATAGACTTGAAAACATTCACTATTTTCTATTTAAAAACACCAAAAACTCGAAGACAAAATGATATATCAAAATAAAATATATGGTGAGTTTCTTGTTAAATAGGTCTACAAAAAATTCTAGTGAAATTTTTTCATAACTTAAAAAAAAATTAAGATGTAGACGTCTATAACAGCAAAAACTCGAAAACTATACCCAATACCGAAAAAAGGTATATCAACAGTTTTATTGTTAGGTCTACAAAAAGTTCTTATAAAATTATCTTATAAACTCTGAAAAAAAATACCCTTCTACCCCCAAATTCTTGACGGACTAGTGATACATATATGTTTTCTTGTAAGATATTGTTTAATTTGGACAAAGAACACGCTAACCTCTCCCAAGTAGCGCACCTATATTGGTAAAATATTGGTACAATATTGTGAACATATTGGCAAAATATTTGAAATGCAATATTGGCGAGAAAAAAAATGTAAACATTCTGCGATATTGGTCCAATATTACTTGAACAATATTGGCGAAATATTATCGAAGCAATATTGGCCTCAAAATATTCGGCGATATTGGTTCAATATCGCTGGTACAATATTCTGACAATATTGGCACAATATTCAAACGTTTTATTGTCGAGAAGTAAAATGTGAATATTTTGAGATATTGGTCGAATATTCTTTAGGCATTTCAAAAATAGTATTGGTGAGATATTCTTGAAGCAATAATGGCCTCAAAACATTTATCTAAGATCTCTAAAAACCATGGTGTGTCGACTCATTCCTGCAAAACTGTGGGATAAAACGCCAGCTTGATTAGGAGAAAACAAATGAAATCGTGACCTGTTTCCCAAATATTCCGCATTTGCGTGTACCGCCACGGTCGGTTTTCCTGTTAGGGTAAATTTACAAGTACAGAAGTTTTCAAGTATTGTCGACGGATGAACTGAATAAAGAAACCTAAGTATTGAAATATACTAAATCACTATCACCAAATCAGTTTTATTTCTTATTATGTTTATAATTTTTTACTGAAATGCAATTAACTACAATAATAATCACGCATTTCATTAGGAAGTATAGAAATTAAGCTTCATGAAAATTCACCATTGAAACCTGTCAAACTTGTGCTAATATAATCAGGAATGGCGGGATTCCGTGAGATATATTCGTGCCATTATTTTCATTAAAATGTTTTCTAATAATACAAGATACTATGAGATAATCTTCATAATATGGTGGAACTCACTTTCGGTACTGGATATAGATGAATTATTTTGTCCTTCTCTCTGGATTGCCCACGATTGATACAAAAACGGAACATGATCAAAAATTATAATTGTACAGACTACACAGTAAACGATTAGATATTCACAAATTTTGAAATTCTATTCAATCAGACATGTTTCGCCAGCACAGCAGCTTCTTCACTGTCTGATTGATTGTGGAGATCGAATCGTTTTCTGTGTATTTTATACAATTACTATGGATCTTCATCAAGTAACGGCCGAGTCAATCAGAAAATTGAATTATTATTGAATGAATGATGAATTTTTAAGAAAATATACAGCAAAATGGACAAACACATTTATAATAGTCATCAATTCAGGGATATTGCACTATGAATTTTAGATTCCGTCACAACTATTCATTTTTTAATTGTATTTGAAGTTTGTTGAAATTCCATAAAATTGACAACACTCATCAATCACAAATCCCTGGAATATTGACAGGACTAAAATTCTATAAAGGCGCCATCTCTGGGACCGACTAAAGAAGCAGACCACTATTTCATTTGTTTATTTGTCTTCTGAAAAATCAAAACAAAATCGAATCACTCACACCAGGGTTTTTAGACATCTTACATTTATCGAAATTGGTTCAATATCATTTGGGAATATTGGTGAATATACCATGGTAAATTATAAAATGTCTTTTAGTTGATCAAGGTGACAACAGAGTCTGCCTTTTGATCGCCATAACCACTGAGTAAGCTGTCTTGAAAACAAGTTATGGAAAGTATTTAATATATCTTTGTAAGTTTTAGAAGACGTTCTATACCGGGTGATTCTCCAAGGTGGCTCACCCCTATAACTTTTTTATTATTGAAGATAGAAAAACGAAATTTGGGGGTTGTGTATTATAGTTCAATTTACATTTTTTGACATATTAACTTGCTTTATCGTACTTCCGGTTCGACCGGAAATGAGCATAACTTTCGATTTTTAAATGGGACATCCTATATATTTTTACTTATTTCGATCGAGAATGACATTCTAAATCCAACAACACCTCACTTGTCAATATTTGACAAATGAAGTAATTTTTATTTCAATTTTCATTTTTTGATCTAGAATGCCATGGATCGTGTAAATCGCTTCATTCTTGATCAAGTAACATGGGAAAAATACGACTTTGAGGCTTTTGAATTCACAGTCGCTGTAAGAATTATTCAAAAGTCTCAAATATGAATTTTTCCAGTTAACGTGAATTTTTCAAATGGAAAGGGGGTGGCTCGTCGGCTTTTTGTGAAAGATCATTTTCTTACGAATAATTTGATACCACACACTTTCACTTTATTTTCACTATTTCTGTGAGCGATTGCAAGAAGCGACCATACCCAATTACAAATAATACGTATTCGGTATGCACTGAGTCCTGTTATTCTAGTTATTCGTGACAAACAATTGAAGCTGTTGCTAGGACTATACCTAAACAAATAGGCCAATGAATATGCTGTCACTTTCAAAAATTCTTTTGTTGCATAGTTCATAATTTGATATGGAAAATTATACTAGAAACGAGAAAATTGACATGTTGCTAATTTACGGAGAAGCAAAAAAGAATGCATCTGATGCAGCTCGAATTTATGCTCAGAGATTCCCTAATCGTCGCCATCCCACTCGGCACTATTTTCCAAAACTGGAAAAGAAAATGCGAAATGAACCAGAAGAAAATGCCAATAAATTCATCGTCAGTGAAGAAAAAGAAGTAGACGTGTTGGCCTATGTTGAAGTGAATTGTACGGCGTCAATTCGCCAAATTGTTTCTGAGTGTGATATAAGTTATTCGTCCGTTTGGAGAATTCTCCACAAATATAATTATCGATCATTCAAGTACCAACTACACCAACATCTTTACGATAACGATCACAACCGAAGATTAACTTATTGCAACTGGTTTTTGACTAAATACAGAGAAGATGTACGTTTTCCATTTAAAATTATTTATTCAGATGAAACTCGATTCACCAACTTGGGTCTGTTTAATCGGAATAATAAAAGGTACTGGTCACAAACAAATTTACATCTCATGCAAGAAGGAAATTTTCAAGAGCGATTTGGTTTCAATTGCTGGATGGGTATTATCGGAGGAAAACTTTTAGGCCCAATAATTTTCGACGGACAACTTACTGGGGAAAAATATCTGCAGTTCCTTAGAAATCAAATAAATGATTTCATTGAAGATTTGCCACTAGCTACCCAAGTTGATATCTATTTTCAACAAGATGGAGCGCCACCTCACAATTCCCAAATCGTAAGAGAACATCTGAATGACACCTTCCCAGAAAAGTGGATTGGCACCAATGGACCTATTCAGTGGCTTGCGAGGTACATTCTTGAGATGTCATATTTTTTTATAATGTATTATTTCTTTTTCATATTCTAGATCACCAGATCTCACTCCACTAGATTTTTTTCTCTGGGGAACAATTAAAAATCAGGTTTATAATACAACATCAGCTACTCGTGAAGAACTGGAGTATAAAGTAAGGGTGGCATTCCAGAACGTTACTGCGGAACAGCTAAACAATGTGGTGCGCGCAACAATTGATAAAGTTGAACTTTGCCGTGATCAAGGAGGGGGTCATTTTGAAAATTTAGAAACTTAATGGACTAATGGTGATATTTGCGTCTTTTAAACAATTCTTAAAACGACTGTGAATTCAATTGTTTGTCACGAATAACTAGAATAACAGGACTTAGTGCATAAGTATACCGAATACGTATTATTTGTTATTGGGTATGATCGCTTCTTGCAATCGTTCACAGATATAGTGAAAATAAAGTGAAAGTGTGGGGTATCAAATTATTCGTAAGAAAATGATCTTTCACAAAAAGCCGACGAGCCACCCCCTTTCCATTTGAAAAATTCACGTTAACTGGAAAAATTCATATTTGAGACTTTTGAATAATTCTTACAGCGACTGTGAATTCAAAAGCCTCAAAGTCGTACTTTTCCCATGTTACTTGATCAAGAATGAGGCGATTCACACGATCCATGGCATTCTAGATCGAAAAATAAAAATTGAAATAAAAATTACTTCATTTGTCAAATATTGACAAGTGAGGTGTTGTTGGATTTAGAATGTCATTCTCGATCGAAATAAGTAAAAATATATAGGATGTCCCATTTAAAAATCGAAAGTTATGCTCATTTCCGGTCGAACCGGAAGTACGATAAAGCAAGTTAATATGTCAAAAAATGTAAATTGAACTATAATACACAACCCCCAAATTTCGTTTTTCTATCTTCAATAATAAAAAAGTTATAGGGGTGAGCCACCTTGGAGAATCACCCGGTATGTAGAGCCATCTAGCGGATTTTTATCCAGGTTTTATCATGATATAATTTTAATATGTTTCATTGAATATCTGTCAATCTTGGAAATACAATAAAGTTTTTTATCCCTAGAATCAATATGACTGGAATATTGGGATTACAATATTTATTTTAGATGTGGAAAATAATATATAGACAATATTGCATTATCCATATTGATAGAAAATATTCAACCAATATTGACCCAATATTACATGTGACAATCTACATTCTGAACAGGTTCAACCAATATTCCACCAATATTTTTAATATAATATTGCTTATTGAATATTCACCCATATTGGACCAATATTATTTTTTGATATACAATATATCTATATTGGCCCAATATGGAACCAAGATTCAGCCGATATGATGTGATACCTGGGATCATGTAATATTTTTGTCCTATAGTTAGTAATAAGTAAAATGGTCTTGTGGTAGTAACGATTTCTGAGCGTATAGGACCGGGATAACGTACCACGTACGAGGGCTGACAATAAAGTAAGGTCTCCAATTTTTTTTTTAATAGAAAATGACATTTATTTACAAAAAGCGATACACCGTTGGAAAGGCCAAGGTCTTGGCTACTTTTCTACATAATCGCCATTTTTTTCCAACACCTTGCGCATCCGCACGATGAACTTGTCTATGCCGGCAGAATACCACTCTCCGTCCGCCTCGCGCAGCCAGGTGTTGACCTCTTTCTGAACCTCCGCGTCACTATCAAACTTCTTCCCTCCGAGATGTTTTTTCAGAGCGGGGAACATGTGGTAGTCACTGGGGGCCACGTCGGGACTATAGGGAGGGTGATCGATGATTTCCCAGCCAAATGTCTTGAGCAGGTCAAGGGTAACGTTGGCTGTGTGCGGGCGCGCGTTGTCGTGGTGAAATTTCACTCCTTTGCTCAGCAATCCCGGGCGTTTGTTTTTTATGGCACGACGAAGCTTTTCCAGGGTCTCACAGTACCTTGCTGCATTGATAGTGGTTCCCCTTGGCATGAAATCCACCAACAATACCCCGTGGCGATCCCAAAACACCGTAGCCATCACCTTGCCGGCTGACAGTGTCGCCTTAAACTTTTTGGGTTTCGGAGAATCGCTATGGCGCCATTGTTTGGACGACTTCTTTGTTTCGGGTGTGTAGTGATGAGCCCACGTTTCATCCCCCGTAACAAACCCTTCCAAAAAATCATCGCCTTCCTCTTCAAAACGGGCCACAACTTTGGTCGCACATTCCACGCGCCGCTTCATGTGGTCTTCGGTCAGCTGTTTCGGCACCCATCGGGCAGAAACTTTGTGGTACTGCAACTTGTTCACAAGGATATGACGGATTGTTTCGCTGCTACACACTCCTCCAAGCTTCTCTTCCAAGTCCCTAATTGTCGCACGGCGGTTTTTGAGCACTTCTGCCTCCACTGCTTGAACAATCGCATCCGAGACCGACGGTCGGCCACTTCTCTCCTCGTCGTGAACATTAGTGCGCCCGGAATTGAACTCGCGGCTCCACTTACGCACGTTTTTTATGTCCATACACTTTTCCCCGTAAACTTCAACTAGTTGACGATGGATTTCAATAGGTGTCACCTTTTTCGCACTCAAAAAACGTATTACAGAACGCAATTCGCACTTGGACGCTGACGCGAGTGGTACCTCCATCGTTGACGGCTGCTCAGCCAAGACTGAGCGGTCGGGGAAGCCTCACCCAGCAGCAAAGTGGTAGTGGGGGAACCAAGGAACACGGCGGTGTTGCCAGATTTCGCCTAGCGCGTGATCCGGCGAAGTTGCAGCGTTGGAGACCTTACTTTATTGTCAGCCCTCGTAATTCGTAGGACAATGTGGCTGTTCAAATAAATTAATATTAACTGAGCAACAGTAAAACAATACGATGACCTCGTTATCGATATATGTTGGAAAAAGTTTGGACTCTTTGATCAAACCATCCATTTTGTAGCACAAATACTTATTCGAATAATTTAGATAATTAACAAAAAACTCACCGTTAGTAAGTAACATATTTTAGAGAATCGTCAAATAGCCATATTTTATCCCTGCTACCCCGGTTAGCTACCACATTCGAGAATTTTTGTAAGAGAACAAGTTGGGCGTCTGATCAAAATGAAGCTACTCACGGAAAATTTGCTTGATAGAAATCAATTGTAAAAATGAACCCTGCGGATCCTAGACTATATTCGATCGAAGTATACAGTGCGTTCATAAAGTGTGGAAACGCTCTATTATCTTACGAGTTGATTATTTTCGGAGGAAAAGCTCGGACAGGTCGATTTTGTATTTTAGCTTTCCACCTTTTTTTAGGAAAAAATAATGTTTTCCCCTACCACCTTTCAAGATATGACGTCATCGATATTTTTCTTAAATTGAAAGGGTATATTTTTATGTCAAAAATTGAATGCCCATATTTTTCTGAGTTCAACTATACCACATACGTCATATCTTTCACTTCGAATTACAGTATTCTGAGTATAAAGGAAACCAGTGTTCATATTTCTCAACATTAATTTCAATATTCATTTTGCAACGCAAACCTAAGAACTACTCAGTAGTTAGTACGAGTATATTGCTATACTTGAACAGTAGGCTAAGCAAACATATGAAAGCCCTTAGCAACCAGACAATAAGTTCTTAGTTACCATTGCATGTCACACTGGTTTTCTTTATACTCAGTATACTGTGATTCGAACTGTAAAATATGACGTATGTGGTATGGTTCAACTCAGAAAAATATGGGCATTCAATTTTTGACATAAAAATATACCATTTCAATTAAAAAAAAATCGATGACGTCATATCTTGAAAGGTGGTAGGGGAAAACATTATTTTTTTCTAAAAAAAGGTGGAAAACTAAAATACAAAATCGACCTGTCCGAGCTTTTCCTCCGAAAATAATCAACTCGTAAGATAATAGAGCGTTTCCACACTTTATGAACGCACTGTATATTTTATCATAATAACAAAATATTTCAGTAAAATATTTTGTTCGTTCAATAAGTACTGCTAGTCTATTTAAGCTTGTTTTTGCTGCAGCTGCAAGTAATTTTTTTAATTCGACAATAAACTCTTAACAAAAAAAAACAAAAATTGTTTTTACCGTGTGGTTTTTTATTGTGGTTGCAGAAACTGTCGACGTTGGCGTGGCAGGAGGGGTTTTTCGGGAGAATGGCGAAGATGGCGGCGATATCGAGGAGAAGCTCGGGGTGTCTGGGGGAGCGAAGACTGACATGGGAGTCTCCGTGTCCATTTCGCCGTCACTGCAACTGTCACTCGAGTCTGCGCCTGATAGGTTGTCATTCTGAAACAGATATAATAGGTTTTATTTGTTGATCGAAGGAAAGGTTTCTATAGTTTTTACAAAAGGACAGGACACTATACCTCATTAAAATGGCTTTCAGCTAAATTCAACAATTTTTTTATATTTTGTTTGGTTCAATACCCTACACAATGTGAAAAGATAGTATTTTTGGGAGATCGTTCAGTACGAAAAGTCGTTGCCGACCGATGTTTCACTCTTTACTTTCATATACACCCACGACGTACGCTTAATATGCCAAGTACAGTTTGGCACATATAGCTGAGATTGTGAAAAATCCCACTTCTTGCGCGAACAATCACGTGAATATCACTGGATAGTCCGTCGTACGACTAATGCGCATCATGGGCGTGAATAATTGCAGCTTTGTTTGCCAAGTGTACCGTCAGAACACAACTACTCCCCTGGCTAAGACCCCGACGGGTTTTGAATTATATCTAACACATAGATAGATAGATATATACTTTATTAATCCAAATACGAGCTTACAAAGCTATATGACAAGTCAACAGAGAATATATGTATGTGTAAAAAAATATTCCTAAACTACATAAATTGAAATGTAGATTGAAAATGATAGAGAGAAAAGAGATAGACAAAAAAAGAACAATCAAATGAGATAAATCAGATATATCAACGACACGCATTGACAATATCTAAACAATAATTATAGATATGTTTCCGGTAAAATGCTCGTCAACAATAAAATGAAATAAATTCATACTTGTGCAACGTCCGTCATTGCAGAGGACACAATAGCAAGTGCTCCCTGTAACAAACTATAGCAGAATCATGTATTGTTTTGGACAGGGTGACCACCTGTAGACTAGTTTCGGGGTTTTGCCTCTCATCAGTGCAAGGGTAGGTCAACACAGACAGCAATGAAGCCATCTGTTCCCCGTCCGAATGATTCTACATTCTGCTGTCTGGTCACCACTGGTGTATCAAAAACGGTGAATGAATATTATTATTATAATTATAAGTGATGAAGGGGATGAAATGAAGAAAAAATAGTCCCAACCTTCAAATCGATAACAATTAGTTATACGTAACTATGGTGTTTATAACATGAATGAAAATCCTTCACAGAGTTTCCACAGAATATCGGTAATAATTAGAAAATATAAAAGGCATTCGTTGAAGAGCGTTCAAGGAAGTGAAACTGCTAATTTTGGAAATACATACAGGGCAATTCAAATTCGACCCCCACCATTGGGATCTCCTAAACTACAGGAGATACGTCGAAGCCTAAATTGTGACAAATTTGCGTATTCTGGTGTTCAACAAAATACTGTTTTGAAACTTGGAAAATTCCGAGTATTTCCGGTAGTATCGGGAAAAAACTGAAAATCGGAATTTTCGTTTTTATTTTTTTCTATCGTTATTTGATAACATTGCTCAAAACCAAAAGTACATTTTCATTGATACTTTTTTTCAATTACACGTTTTCATGCTCAGATTTACTATCCGACGTTTCGTCTTCTGGCAATCATCATCAACTTTTTTTCCTGTTATGGGCGCCATATTGTTTTTTATACAGAAAAATAGTGATTCTCGTTCTGATTTCACTGGTGTATAATTTGTTATGATTTGCACTTCTGAAACCACAGATATTAAAAAAAACAACTTCATCTGAGATGGTCATGACTCCATCGAAAAATTTTGTTTAATAAACACTAGTTGTCAGAACTCATTAAACATCATAAGTTTGCATAAATATTTCAGTGGAAATGTCCTCATTCTCAAATGAAGTAAAACGAGATATGTTGAAACTTTATTATAAATTATCCGGAAAGAGACAACAGCCGGATAGAACATTATTCGGAATTTTGGACAAACACTTGGCTGAGTACGGTGCGTTTCAAAAACCAAGAATGAAATATGGAAGCAGAATGGAACAAAATATTAGACGTAACTTATTAGACGAGGTAAAATAATTGTTCATTCCATATTCGAAGAAGTATAATTATTTTTGGTACTTTTTTAGAGAAATGCAGATCCTTCCAAATCAACACATCAAATCTCGGCAGAAATGGATGTGCCACAGACGAGCGTTTGGAGGAAATTCAAAAAGTGGTTTGAAATGTAATAAGATACATATTTCACAAAAATTACATCCAGGTGATCCTGAGAGAAGAATGGAATTTTGGAAGTTCGGTTTCGTTTGAATGTGTGGGCTGGAATTTATGAGGACCGAATACTTGAACCTCATTTCTTCTCTAATACTTTGAACGGGGAAACCTATCTTCGGTTCTCAAGAAACGAATTCGAAGAATATATGGATACGTTTCCCCTTGTTAATTATGACAGCTGCTGGTTTCAGCATGACGGGACTCCTTCACACAATAAAAGAGCCATTTGCGAATATTTACACCAATGATTTCCTAATAAGTGGTTAGGAAATTCTGGACCAGTGAGGTGGCCGGTAAGGTCACCTGACCTTACAGTTTTGGATACTTTCTTGTGGGGCACTATAAAGAACATAATCTATGGAGAGCAAGAATATGACACAGTAGAGACAATATCATCACGCAATTCAGGTCTATAAGAAGAAGGGATATTGTTAGGGCTGTTCTTAATTTGAGACGACAAGCTGGGTTATGTATTCAAGAGGAAGGCCATCATTTCGAACACTTCGAATACTTTTTAGCATTTTTTACAAGCTCATGATTTCATTCTTGTTTTTTGAAACGCACCGTACTCAGTCAAGTGTTTGCCCAAAATTCCGAATAATGTTCTATCCGGCTGTTGTCTTTCCGGATATAATTCAAATTAAATTTGTGTTGTTTTCGTACTATTCCTATCAAATTTATAATAAAGTTTCAACATATCTCGTTTTTCTTCATTTGAGAATGAGGACATTTCGACTGAAGTATTTGTGCAAACTTGATGTTTAATGAGTTCTGACAACTAGTGATTAATAAACAAAATTTTTTGATGGAGTCATGACCGTCTCAGATGAAGTTATTTTTTTAATATCTGTGGATTCAGAAGTGCAAATCATAACAAATTATACATCAATGAAATCAGAATGAGAATCACTATTTTTCTGTATATAAAAACAATATGGCGCCCATAACAGAAAAAAGTTGATGATGAATGCCAGAAGACGAAACGTCGGATAGTAAATCTGAACATGAAAACGTGTAGCTGAAAAAAAGTATCAATGAAAATATTCTTCAGGTTTTGAGCTATGTTGTCAAATAACGATAGAAAAAAATAAAAAACGGAAATTCCGATTTTCAGTTTTTTCCCGATATTTCCGGAAATACTCGGAATCTTCCAAGTTTCAAAACAGTATTTTGTTAAGCACCAGAATACGCAACTTTACCCCAATTTAAGCTTCGACGTATCTCCTGTAGTTTAGGAGATCCCAATGGTGGGGGTCGAATTTGAATTGCCCTGTATACCTACCTATTAATTTTTTATCGAAATTGGCAAGATTTGATAGTTATTAAAAGTGAAGGAATATAGTCGTATTAAAAAACAGTCGAAACAAAGAAATTGTATCCATAACTATACAGGGTGTGTCCAACATCGAAAAAAAAATTGAAATTGAAAAACTACTTGAACATCTGTGCTTACCTCCGAATGATAGCTTAACAATCAACAAGACTTTGATATCAAAAAAACAGTCATTTATTTGGGTGTATGATAGTAAGTCTTTTACTTGGACTGTTTGATTATCTCCATACAGCGTGTCTCACGGTCGATGGTAGGTTAGACGTTTATGGTAAACGCACGCAAAGCAGGATTTCCCTGAAAATTTCGCATCTTACATTTTGTTACCTGATCTATCGATCTAAAATATTTTCAGCTTTGCGGCGTTGCCACGTCTATCAAATAAAACTAGCAACTTTATTTTTTTAAATAGAACACCGAACACCCCGTATATTAACTCATTTTTTGAATCGCTCTTTCATTATAATACTTTTTTGTTAATAATGTCCTATATCTATCTCTATCTGTTTTCGAACAGTGGATTTGTCAAGCTTATAACAGTTTGGTAACTTTTATAAGTAATTTACGAATAGTTATCGACGGTGTTTCAAATTATCTTCCAAAGTGAATGCAAATATCGATTATTCAAACAAAGTTCTTATGAAATTATTTATTATACACGGACAGTGTGATTAAATCATTGCCAGAACTTGCAGAAATTTCAACCAAATGTATCCTGAATTAACACCAATGAACGAGAGGAAGTATGTAAGATTACAAAATAATTTTCTTAACTATGGCTGAAAGTTTCCAGGGAACAACTGTCCAAAAACCAGGCATTTCTAGGTAAAAAGTACGATTTTCTGGAATCTAACATGTGAAAGTACAGAAAAAAACAGAATTATGAGGATTAAAAATAACAAAATTGTAAACAAAATATCACATTTTTACAATAAATGCTGGAAATGTTGTCCATTACATTCTAAACATTTTAAATTATTTTTTTGTACGCGACTTGTCGTTGCTTTTTCAATTTCATGGGGATCTAGATCTTCAATACACCGCACTATTCGCCGTCGCAGTTCTTCTTTGGTAGGCACTGGAGTACTGTACACCCTTTCTTATAAAACACCACATAAAAAAAAGTCAAGTGGCGTGAGATCGGGTGATCTCGGTGGCCAATCCCACGGCCCTAAACGCCAAAACCAAACATTTGGTGAAGTTTCCTGGAAACTTCCGTTGTGCAATGAGCTGGCACTCCGTCCAGTTGAAACCACGAATTCCTATATTCCTCTAAAGGCAAGTTTTCAAGGAAATCGGTAACAGTCGTCCTTAAAATATGAAGATATCTCTCTGCATTCAGTGTCTTCATAAATAAAAAAGCTAATTTTATTTTTCTTCAAAATACAAAACACATTCAGGGAAAAATTTTCTTGAAAACCCATTTCTTTTGTCACATGAGGATTATGATCAGCCCAAAAATGTTTATTCCTTCTATTAAAAATGCCATCCCTCGTAAATTTTGATTCGTCGCTCCAAATTATTTTTGACAAAAATTCCCGATCTTCCTGTATATGTATTAGAAGGGATTCGCAAAAATGCACTCTGCGTTCAAAGTCTTTTACTTTGAGAGCTTGAACTTTGGTAAATTTATACGGATGCATTTCGTGATTTTCCAAAATTCGTTGTACTGAAGCATGTGATACACCCAAATCTTTTTCTGCACTGCGAACGGAAGCTTCTGAATATGCATAAAAATATGCCAAGACGTTAACAGTATTTTCCTCATTTAAAGTAACAGGTTTTGGTAATGTTGAAGGCGCTTTTAACTTTGAGCCATAGTTAAGGAAATTATTTTGTAATCTTACAAACTTCCTCTCGTTCATTGGTGTTAATTCAGGATACATTTGGTTGAATTTTCTGCAAGTTCTGGCAATAATTTGATCACACTGCCCGTGTATAATGAATAATTTCATAAGAACTTCGTTTGAATAGTCAATAGCATTCATTTTTGGTGATTTTTTAAAACGCCGTCAATAACCATTAGTTAATTACTTATAAAAGTCACCAAGCTGTCATAAGCTTGATATACTTCCACGGCCACCTAAAATCAAATTCTTTAAATATTTTATACAACTGTCTGAACTGTCATTAAAAATCTCTTTAATAGAAACAATCAGAACATCTACTTAGAAAGAATTATTTAGAAAAGTTCACACATGTATTTGGCAGTTTGTGCAATTGGTAATATTCATTTCCTGTGAAGTAACTGACGAAGTACCTACTATTCAATTCAACTGTAGAAAGTCCTTTATGATTAAACAATAATAACATTTAAATAAACATGTGCGCTGGTGTATGTAGTTGAAGCATCTGCCTTGTAATCCAAAGATCGTGTGTTCGAATCCCATGGACCTCATTCATTTTTTTGTATTTTTTTTTATTACTAGCTGTAACTGTTGTACACAAAAATGTGTATGATACATGGATTTGCTCCACTCGCTGACGTTCATTTCGCAATAGTCCCCACTCACAAAATAAAATGCCACTTCCATCACTTGTATGTATCATAAATAACTATTTTTCCACAAAAACGGCTTTATTAAGAAAAGCTGATGATTTAGGTATAGGGACATGATATATCATCTTGAAGCATTTTTCATCATCTTTCAATTTATCGAGTAATATACAGGGGGTTTCATTTGAAAAAATGAACCTTTGACCACTTTTATGCATTATGGAAATAACAGTAATTTTAGCACGCCCTGTATGATATGGAGTCGATTTCTTGGTGTTAAGTAAATACTTCGAATTTGTCCAACCTATAATCAAAATATCAACTTTTCATGAATTGAGAGTACTGATGTACTAAAGTTCAATTAGGGCTATGTTTTTGACCATATTTAACACAAATTATTTTTTATTTCGAAAACAGATAGAGATAGGTATAGGACATTATTAACAAAAAAGTATTATAATGAAAGAGCGCTTCAAAAAATGAGTTAATATATGGGGTGTTCTATTTAAAAAAATAAAGTTGCTAGTTTTTTATAGACGTGGCAACGCCGCAAAGCTGAAAATATTTTAGATCGATAGATCAGGTAACAAAATGTAAGATGTGAAATTTTCAGGGAAATCCTGCTTTGCGTTTACCATAAACGTCTAATCTACCATCGACCGTGAGACACGCTGTATAGTTGACTTGCTTTGATATTTATATAGAAGACGCGTGACAAACTATAGTATTTATTTATAATGTACATAATGGAATACAGTCTGGGTAAATCACATTAAATCAGAGTTTGATTAATGATACTGCAAGAGCTATCAACCAATATAGTATACTTACTTAAAATATTACGATTACTTATCTACTGTTCATTTATTGCTTATAGATGTTAGGTATACGAAATTGCTTCAAAACAATTGAAAAGAGTTGACCTGTAGAAAAATTAGGAAAAAAATCATAAGCATTACTCGTAGATCGTAGATGCACGAGGAAGAAATTAACAATAATATTCGGGTGCGTCTGAATTGTTAGACATCAATGGAAGACGAAATGATGAAAAAACCGAAAATGATCTAGATTGCCTGAGAATCAATCACTTAAAACAAAATATTTTAACCAAAATTAGGTCGATATTTAAGCTACTCATCTGAAGAGAAGAACAGGTTTTAAGTTGGGTTTTCTATTTTCAAATATGTTATTCGATGTTGGATACCCTGTATTGAAATAGATAGATAAAGAATTAGCAGTTTCACTTCGTTCTTCAACGAATGACTTTCCGATTTTCTAATTATCAGCGGTATGCTTCGGAACATGTAAGAATGAGAGAAGAATGTATTTTCATTCATGTTGTTGCATTGAGTAATTCATTGTTATTGATTTGTGCATTTTGATTTCGAACTTTATGTATTATTTCATCCCCTTCACTACTTATAATCACTCAATTCATTGAGTTTTGGTATTCACTGTACAGTGTGGTCCACTGAGTGTGCAACAAATGGGAAACTTGTTTATTATCGATTTCTCAGAAAATTTTATTCCTGACAAAAGTTGGTGCATGTTCCAAAACTATACCAAGTGTACCTGAAATGGCTTTATGACAAACACAAAAAATATAAAGTTCGTTTAAGAGTAAAGTACCCTTATTTAAAAAAATATAGAAATATGTTGAAGAGAAAAGTTGCTTAGCATTAAAAGTTACATGAATAAGCTGTCAAAAGAATAAAATTTCTTTTCTTCTGACAACAATGCCTCAACTAGAACATATATTAAAAAACACTCCAAAATCTATCGCGGATAGCCATAAACAAAAAAGAAGCAATAAGCGATAGTACAGAAACTTACAGTAGGTAACTGAACAGGTGCTATCAATAAAAGTTATCGAAGCGTCTCTGTATGTCCACCTTCTCTTCCGATGCATCTAATTGTTCGCTTATAAAATTCGTTTACTGTAGATCGCAACACATTACCGGGAATATTTCTGCAATGAACTCGTATTGAAGTTTCAAGATAGCAACATTATTAAAGGGGCGATCTCTGTATACTTTTTGTTTTAAGTATCCCCATAAGAAATAATCCAGAGGTGTAAGGTATGGAGAACGAGGATCGGTATTTCGTCCTAACCATATATTACGAAATGTCCTATTCAGCCACTGAGAAACATTTCTAGTAGAATGGGCAGGACATCCGTTATGTTGGAACCATACTTTTTGCCATTCTTCTAATACCATATCATCCATAAACTCTCCTATTTCAGTTTCCAAAAAGTTCAAGTACCTGTCACCATTCAAATTCTCTCGAAAAAAAAACGGACCTAGTAATGTATCATTTAATATACCACACCAAACGTTTGTTTTCTGATAGTATTGATTTTTGTTGTCAATAACAAATTTTGGGTTGACATCTGACCACCATCTGCAATTTTGTGATGATAGAACCCCATTTGTTGTGAAAGTCGAATTATCTCCAAACAGAATACATCGATGAAAATCTCTTTGTTCTTCTATTTCACCCTGAATCTACATGGAAAAATCATATCTCAAATCATAGTCTCTTTCTTGCAATGTACAAATGAATGTAGGTTTGTAAGTATGGTACTTATGTTTCTTGAGAATACGCTTCACAGAGGTTTTTTTTATGCCGGTATAATCACTAATTTCTTGGGTGGACCTTCTAGAATTTTCTACTACTGCTTGAAGTACGTCAAGCTGGTTTTCTTCTGTGCATACAGGTTTCGTACTATATGTTTCGTATTATATTTATATTCTAGTGAGCCGGTCTGTTTGAAATTCTTTAAAATTCTACTTACACTTGAATAGCAAATTTGTTTGTCTGGGTGCCGCTAGTTGAAAATATTTGCAGCTTCGCGCGTTGTATTTTAACCATCACCACAGATTAAAACTAATTCTGCCTTTTCAGTTAACGTTAATACTACTGGGCGAGGAATTTTTAATTAAGGGCAAATATGAAAACGTTTGACAGGCAAGTTTCAAGACGCCACACTATCAAACTACAGTATTGTTTTCGGGAGTATGAGTTTTTTGTTCATGGCTATCCTCGATAGATTTTGGAGTGTTTTTTAATATCTGTTCTAGTTGAGGCATTGTTGTCAGAAGAACAGAAATTTTATACTTTTATTGACAGTTTATTCATGTGAACATTTACTTAGTAAAGTATTTGCCTCGTTAAAAAGAGAATTTGTTTTATTCTAGAGTTCTGTTAAATATCGTTGCAACAAACATGAAGTTGACGGTCACCTAAAAAAGTACAAATCCAAGTAAATTTTACAAATACACTTTAATTTGATAAAAAATACTCCAAACTGATTTGATTGTGGCTACTTCACATACATATTAAATCAAAATAGTAAAAATATGTATCATACGGGGGTAATTCAATCTTTTCCAAACGAAAAAAAAATTCGAATTGCAGGCAATTACTTCCTATCTGAACATAACTTTTAATTCTAAGCAACTTTCCTCTTCAACATATTTCTATATTTTTTGAAATAAGGGTACTTTACTCTTGAACGAACTTTATATTTTTTGGCCTATTCTGTATGGTGTTTGTCATAAAGCCATTTCAGGTAGACTTGGTATAGTTTTGGAACATGCACCAACTTTTGTCAAGAATAAAATTTTCTGAGAAATCGATAATAAACAAGTTTCCCATTTGTTGCACACTTAGTGGACCACACTGTATACTCATGTGAGTATTACTGACCCTTGATTTCTTATTGAATGTTTGCAATGAAAATGCATCGCAATCAAATAAATCATGATTTTTTTATGGAAAATACTGAAAACACCACAACAATGCATTTTGATATTGAATTGACGTGGCCTTTACTTGATGGAAATTCATAGTGTATGACACTAAGGTAAACACGATTAAATTTCCACAGATTAATTGTCTACGCGGTATGTTTCGATACACTGTATATTTTTCAAGCTAATCAATGTATTACATTCGCTTGAAAAAGATACAGTGTATCGAAACATGTCGCGTAGACAATAAATCTGTGGAAATTTAATCGGGTTTACCTTAGTGTCAAATGTATTTTGAATTATACAACTGTGTCGCCATCTAGCGGCTCTTTTTGATCCCGCAATTCTCTTATAACTTGTCAGAATTGTAAAGGGTTTTGGACCAAACAAAATATCAAATTTTGTTGAAAGCCATTTTCATAGAGTTTTGTGCCCTGTCCATTTATCGGAACATTAAGTTTTACAAAAATTTCGAAAATTACAGATTGGTTTAATGTTTAATAGTTATAGAGCAAATTATAAAATGTCATTGAATGATCCACAGTGTAACAGGTTTTCGTTTAATGTTTTGATAGTTTCTTTAGCAAGCCACGGCACATAAAGAAAATTTGAAAATGAAATTGTATTTGCCAATTACGAGAATCATCCCAGAAGTACCTGGCCTGACCTAGAGACCTAGACTATTGTATTAGAAAGTCCACAATCTATACAGCATATGTTTCAAGTTTGAAAACGCCACGTTGTTTAGTATTTGTTTGGCAGCCATCAATAGTAAACGTTTTCAGTGAATTTGTAAACATGGAAGAAATTGGTCATCGATATGTGATACAATACTTTTATTTGAAAAGCCTTAGCACAACCAATATAAAATCTGAACTAGATTCTACTCTGGGTGAGACTGCTCCTTCGTTATCAACAGTAAAATATTGGGTAGCAGAGTTTAAACGAGGCCGTACGACCTGCGAAGACGAGCATCGCAGTGGTCGACCAAATGAGGTGACGAATCCAGAAATGTTGAAGAAAATCCACAAAACGGTACTGGATGATCGTCGACTGAAAGTGCTAGCAGACATAGTAGACATTTCAAAAATTGCTAAACATTGCATATTAACTGAAAATTTAGACATAAGAAAGCTGTGCGCAAGATGGGTGCCGCGTTTTCTCACAATGGAACAAAAACAGCGCCGTGAAGATGTTTCCATCGAGTGGTTGGCAAGGTTTCACAGAAATGAAGCTGAATTTTTGCGCCGTTTCATAACCATGGATAAAACATGAGTACATCACTTCACACCAGAAACAAAAGAACAATCAAAACAGTGGACTGAAAAGGGCAAACCGGCACCAAAGAAGGCAAAGACCGTTCCATCTGCAGGCAAGGTCATGACGTCGGTTTTTTGGGATGCGCGTGGGATAAAAGAAAAAACTATCAACGGCGAGTATTATGCTAACTTATTGCAACGTTTGAGCAAAGAAATCAAGCAAAAACGGCCGCATTTGGCTAAGAAGAAAGTGTTGTTTCATCAAGACAATGCACCAGCTCACACATCCATTATTGCAATGACCACAATGAATGAAATAAAATTTCAATTGCTTCCTCATGCACCCTACTCGCCAGATTTAGCCCCCTCGGATTATTTTCTGTTCCCAGACTTGAAAAAATGGCTCGGTGGTCAAAGATTTTCCTACAATGAAGAGGTTACGTCGGCAGTTAATGGCTATTTTTAGGAGGCTTGACGATTCTCATTATAAAAAGGGTATCGAACTTATTGAACATCTCTGGGAAAAGTGTGTGGAGCTGAGAGGATATTACGATGAAAAATAAATATATTATTTCCAAAATTTTTGTGTTTTTTTTGGGCCAGGTACTTCTGGGACCACACTCGTATATTACTGAAATAATTTACATAAATGGGAGTACCTTACGAAGGTGTGGGAAATTGGTTTTAATGTAGCCTCAAGTGATTTGATGTAAAAATTATTGAGACATAAACAGCAATGCCTATATCTCCTTTACTCATCAACCGATTTGGATGATATTTGGTACGTAGATATAAGACACAATTTTGGACTGACACAAATATGAAAACAAAATGTCCGACTTTCGGTTTTACCAAAATAGCCATCAACTACGATTTTTCAAATTGTTTGATGTTTTTCGGATTCTACGATTTAAATTACATATGATAATGTTGCCAAATTTTCATTTTACAATAGGTAAAAATCAATTTTTTTTTTATCACAGAAGGCCTTCTTCTAATTGACATCAGTATTTCATGATAATAGCAATTTCATCGATAAAATCAATAGGGAATCCTACAACAAGAATAGAAATTTTTTGAATAAAATTTCAACGAAACACTCATTTTTTTCAATGATCCCTACCAAGGACCATCTTGCCATTCGATAGAGAATTCATGTACCTATTCAACGATATATGAATTTATGAACTAAAGTTAACAATGAATGAGATAAAGAACAAAAATTCCTTTGATGAGTACAATTTAGCAGCTAAGTTGTCATCACATTTATCAGATGTAGCTATAAGCATCTTAGTACCGGTTATATATAATTCATTTGCGACAGGTGCCTTGCCTTCCAGGTTGAAGACTGCAATAGCAATACGCCTGCATAGAGGAGATGCCACTGATTATCCGATGAACTACAGACCGATTTCTGCGAAGGCGTAGAAGGGCCACGAGCAATTTTTTTTTGGAATCCCGACTTTAAAGTCGGAGCCCCGACTTTAATCTCGGACCCCCGACTTCAATTTCGAGTGTCCGACTTTAATCTCGGACCCCCGACTTTAATCTCAGACCCCGGACTTCAATCTCGGGGGTCCGACTTTAATCACGGACCCCTGACTTTAATCTCGGTGGTACGAGATTAAAGTCGGGGGTACGAGATTAATGTCGGGGGTTCGAGTTTAAATTCGGACCCCTGAGATTAATGTCGAGGATCCGACTGTAATCTCGGGATTCAAGCCGAAAAGCGAATCAAAATATCTATTCATGGTGGTAGTGATGGTCAACCATAAGGGCACCAAACGTTGAAAGTTAAGTGCCTGCTCGCTCCTAGCTCAAACAAGTTTATCGGAGACTTATGAGGGTAGCTCGTAAGGGTGCAGCCGGTTGACGGAAAGAAGAAACAATAACACCTATCATATGGTAACGATCAGTCGTTGCCGACCGATGATGAATGCTTTACTCCCATATACATCTATTACGTAGGCAAGTACCTGTCAGAAAACGACTACTCCCCTGGCTAAGACCACGACGGGTATTTAATTAAATCTAACAGATACCTAATTCAATACCCATCGTGGTCTTAGCAAGGGGAGTAGTTATTTTCTTACAGGTACTTGCCCTAATAAGCCTACGTAGTAGGTGTATATGGGAGGAAAGGGTTCATCATCGGTCAGCAACGACTGTTCATCACTAAACGATCTCCCAAAGAACTCTGTTTTCTTCAATCAAATATCATATTATGTTTATATAAAGAATCAGCACACGGAGTTTGTTGGTCCCATTCTAAATCACCCTGTATATATCTGGCTACGGATCTCAGTCTGGAAGAGAACAGTTACATTGATGTGTTCAGATATTTTGTTGAGACTAATATTTTCTGACCGATGCAACGTTTCGAATTTATACAGATATATTAATTAGATACACAAAATTCAACATTATTTGTCCCATTTGATACATTATCGAAAAAAAACCACCATCAAAATTAAGCCTTTTTTATATCTAACAGAAAACAACTACTTCCCCGACAAAAGCCACGCTGGACATTCAACTACATCTCATAGATATTGTGAAAAGACCATATATTACTTGAAAGAAAAAGTCTGAAAGTGAAAATTTGCAAGATAGGTTCTTTTTACAATATCTATCAGATGTAGTTCAATGTCCAGCGTGGCCTTAGCTAGGGAAGTAGTTGTTTCCTGTTAGATTTAACATAAAAAAAATTAAATTAAATCTATTCTCGCAAGTAATGATAATAAAACTTCCTCATGAACACTTGAAGAGTATGTACCCGGAGGCATAGTATGTGCGGGTAGAGGGCGGCTGTTATTATTATAATACAATATCTATCAGATCTGTTTCAATGTCCAGCGTGGCTTCAGCTAGGGAAGTAGTTGTTTTTTGTTAGATATTATACATAAAAATGGCTTAACTTTTATCGAACGTTGTTTCCAGAGGAGTCATGTTTGTTTCAATTTTCGATGGAAAATAGCGACTGAAATTTGTCTTTCAGTCGCAGATGAGTCCACATCTGATATTATGAACATCCTGTTCATATTTTCAATATAATCAAGATACGTTATCCTTTCAACCAATAGTGAACGAGAAAAAACGTTTCATTTAGTGTCTATAGCTTTATGAAGAGATTCCTTGGTAAACAAAATTCTAGAATCTGAGAGCACAATCGATGAGGCGAATCCTGAGATTGAGGCTGAGTCAAGTCTCTCGTCTGACCAATATGGTTAGACCAGCGCGGTCATTTGGTTGACTTGACGACCTTGAAACTATTTGAAATTACAGTTATAAAAGGGTTACGTTTACTATGTTCACTGGTTAATAATTACGGGCGTTGATGGAAAACTCAATGATGAAAGTGTTACATCCAGACTTGGATGTTATTAAAACACTTTGATTGTTGCTATTGATTTCACTGGAGGTTTATTCAGATAAATTACATTTGGTAATTTCCAGACGCGGACGGATTGCTCAACACCCGTAGTCATCACTGATCTGTCAGTGTTGCCAACGTGGATATATTACAGAAAGTTACTGTCCTGATAGCCTGATGCCTTACATATAAGCACGTTAGAACCCCTACATATCTTGGAGGATGTAGGGAGAGTCAAACACCCGTAGACTTGAACTTGCAGCATCTAAGGCCTACACAACATCGTAGGGTCCGCTCTAGGGCGGATGTGTGCTGGTTTTGCCCGCCCTCTGGCTTCCCAGAAGGGCAGGATGAAAAACCTATCACCGCATGAAGTACAATATCATTCCCTCCTAACCCCTCTGTGGCTTAGTGATAGTTTTATTGTTATTTTATTTATTTAGATGCTGTATGTTTAATATTATTTTATTGTAAATTTAATGAATAAATATTTTTGGATTTTGGATTTTTGGTTAATATTTACAATAATCAATTATTATCAAAGGATATTATCGCTATACCACAGAACTCTTTGAGTTATGTGTGCTATACACGTTCGTGTGTAGCGTTAGTGTTTGCTCATTGTAGTTTTTAGTTATTCGAGATTTGAGTACCCACCTAATGGCAGTTCCTAATCTAGGTGGCGATCTAATAAATGACAATAATACTATTGTATGCACTAGAAGAAGGGATTAAAATCGGTATTCCTGTTCTACTTACACCTTTCTATATGAAGTTGGTAATTTTAGTAGTTCGACAGAAATAATCAAGAAACACGGGATTATTATAGTAATTATCGTTCCAGCTGAGAAATCGGTAATGGTTATTTATGCACTGGCGGGCGGTAAAGTACACTTTACCGCCCGGTTCGCCTGGCGTAAAGAGGCACTTTACCGCCCGTGGGCGCATTATGGCCCGGCGGGCCGTAAAGTAGACAAAATACTCAAATTGTCTATACTCACACATCATTTCATGCCATTCCTAACACGAATTAGAATCATTTCAGTTCAATAGAGCAATTACTCTTTCTAACATTTGTTCATAATCGTTGTCAATATTTTCGGTGATGATCTATTTATTTGAAATAGATTCTCCAATATAGCACTCAACTACTATAGTTTCACATTCCTCATATTATGTTACCCTTAATTATTGTATGCATAACGTATGAAACGTGTAGACCATTGCAATTCAAGTCAGTATTTGTGATTCGCGCTATAAAACCGCTAGTGCATAAAATATTGTATGTATCACGTGCGTAAAATGCGTTTATGCACTAGCGGGCGGTAAAGTACACTTTACCGCCCGGTTCGCCGGGCGTAAAGTGGCACTTTACCGCCCGTGGGCGCATTATGGCCCGGCGGGCCGTAAAGTAGACAAAATTTTCAAATTGTCTATACTCACACATCATTTCATGCAATTCCTAACACGAATTAGAATAATTTCAGTTCAATACAGCAATACTCTTTCTAACATTTGTTCATAATCGTTGGCAATTTTTTCGGTGATGATCTATTTATTTGAAATAGATTCTCCAATATAGCACTCAGCTACTATAGTTTCACATTCCTCATATTATGTTACCCTTAATTATTGTATGCATAACGTATGAAACGTGTAGACCATTACAATTCAAGTCAGTATTTGTGATTCGCGCTATAAAACCGCTAGTGCATAAAATTTTGTATGTATCACGTGCGTAAAATGCGTTTAAGGCCTTCGGCGTGTGATGGCCCTCGGCTAACGCCATCGGGCCATCATCCACGCCGCAGGCTATAAACACCTACTTTACGCCCTTGATACATAAATAACTATTAAGGCAGTCGGCGTGTGATAGCCGTCGGCTAACGCCGTCGGGCCATCATCCACGCCGCAGGCCATAAACGCCTACTTTACGCCCTTGATACATAAATAACTATTCTAGACTGCTGAAGTTACTGTACTGATCTAATGATTCTAATGGATAATGAATATACCTTCTTTCAGTTCATACTGTTAACAAACCTTTCTCAGCTGTTTCAATTTCATAATTACGATAAGTAAATGTCAAATGAAATGCCCTTTTAGTTTTACTTTGTTTAAATTTTGTTGAAATTATCGTCTGTCATAATATATTTCAATTTTTTTTAGGTTATAATTTTAAAAAGAAACAATCATTTCTTCCTACTTTACCTGACCGTGACCACTCCGTAAACGTCGAGGGCACGTTTGATATGTGACCGATATTTTCAATCACCTGATCGGGCCGACTCATCGTCATACTTCATACTGAACGCGCGTGCCTTGTCCGACCGGTGACTTGACACAGCCTGAAGTCGGGGGTCCGAGATCAAAGTCAAACCCCCGAGATTAAAGAGGAGGGTCCGAGATTAAAGTCGGACCCCCGAGATTAAAGCGGGGGTCCTAGATTAAAGTTGGGGGTCCGACTTTAAAGTCAGGATTCCAAAATAAAATTGCTCGTGGCCCTTCTACGCCTTTGTAGATTTCACTGTCTAAAATTATTGAAAAATTGGTCAAACGTAGAATAGTGTACTTCTTGGAGAGACATAATATATTAGCTCGAGAACTATTCGGTTATCAAAATTTAAAAAAAAACAAAATGACGCTATTTTCAATATCATAGAAAGAGTTTCCATGAGCTTAAATGAAAATCATAAAATATTTGTGGATGAATTGGAGAAAACATTTTCTGTCTGCATGTTATATGGAGAAGAAATCTCATGTTTGAGTGATATAGACATCAATATGTTTGATATTGACTCTCCATCAACCAAATACATTTCTTCCATGTTGGATTCTAATGATATGCATCAATTGGTAAAAGAGACTCGTATCACGGCCACAGAAATGACCCTTAATGATCTACTTATATGTGATGATCCTAACCTGATAATTTCAATCTCTGTGGGTGGGGTAGATTTGTCAGACCATGAACTTCTTTCTTGTGAATTGAATTGTACTCAACTAAAGTCTGATCCAAAGATATATGAATTTAGTGATTTCAAACACTTCAATATTGATCTTTTTCACCATGATTTCAGTACCTAAGCTTCCTCTTCAACAAATTTTTTTCACAGAGGACATTGATACAAAATTGACAATCCTCAATGAGCAATTATTGTATTCATTCAACAAGCATGTACCTCTGAGAAGTGTTAGATTAACAAAAAAGAATGCTCCTTCAGCCAAGGAGCTTTTTTGATGTCTGATAGGGATAAAGCTAAATCCAAATTCAAAAGGAGTAATTCGGATGTACAAATTATTACGAAATCAAGTAAACCGAATAATATCCGAAAAGAAAAAACTATTCCAATTTCATTTCTCATAATTAAACTTCTAAACAACTATGACAAGAATTGAAAACACTTAACATAAATAGTAAAGATAAACAGGATCTGCCTTAGTTTCTCCAAAATTCGGAAATGATAAATGACTATTTCATCGACAGTATTCCTCAAAACAAAGTTAATGATAATATTAAGGAATGCACGATACAAAATTTGTATTAGTAGAGGAAGTGATCGAAAGTTTTAAAATTAAAAATACCTCCCCTGGTTTTGATGAGCTTTCAATTGGTTTGATAAAGCTATTAGTTTCACTCATATTGCCATACCTTATAGTACGAGAGTTAGCAACGTCGGGAAAACAAGAATTTCCGGTAGACCAGTTTTTATACATGCTATCTCTCTCACTCTCCCGGACGTCATACGGGCCATCTGGCTGGCGGTAATGGTTGCGTTCATCGGTGCGCAAAATAGTTTGGGAGGGTTTCTTTTTTTATTATTATTTCAGTTAAACTTTTTGACACATACATGAATCAATTAATGTTTTAACTGTGCCAGACGCTAATTTTGATTTTTTTTTTTCAACAAAATATTTTTGTATGACTGTAATTTTTATATAATGTTTTCTAAGTATCTACAAACCCAAAATTAATTTGCCAAACAATAATTCTTTTGTTAAACCTCCAGCAACACTGATTTAAAAGTGAAAAATGATGTAGTATTATTTTGAGAATGTACCACATTATACTTTGAGAATCATTGGCACATTCGCACCAACTTCAGTTTTCAACTTGATTCCACATACGTCATAGAACATGATCCACTGTGAGGCTTGAGCGCATGCGCATCAATGCATTGCCGGCCAACGCTGCAAACAGCTGAGTTGTCGTTTATCTCGCTTTCGCAACTAGCGCGTGACTGTCTTTACTCTTCTAACATGCCCAATCAGTTTTCACTTTCAAATCGGTCTGGCTGGACGTTTAACAACCGATTTATTGTTTGGCAAATTAATTTCGGGTTTGTAGATACTTAATAAATATCTAACAACGATAAAAATATCTGGCAATAATTGATTCATGTGTCAAAAAGTTCAATTTAACTAATAAAAGAAAAGAAACCTTCTTAAATTTATTTGAAAAATCAAAATTTCACCTGAATAGGACAGTTACGATGCGCACTGATGAATGCAACCTCTACCGCAAGCCAGAGAGCCCGTATTACGTCCTGGAGAGTGAGAGAGATAGCATGTCTAAAAACTGCCAATCTGAAATTCTCTCTCGAAAACGTTGCTAGCTCTTAGGCTATTATTAATATTTTCAATACTATATTGCTAAATGGCATCTTTCCTACTAGTTGGAGGAAAGCATTGATTTTACCAATTACTAAAATAAACAGTCTTCAGGCATTGAATGATCTTAGATCTATAAGCATACTTCCAGGCCTATCCAAGGTAATGGATAAAATCATTGAAACTCAATTTAGAATATACTTGAAATCTGATAATATTTCACCTTCCAGCCAGTCTGGTTTTCGCCTTGCTCACATTTGCACAACTGCATTACTCAATATTATCGATGATACAAGCAAATGATGAGGGTATTTGTACAGCTCTCGTGCTCCAAGCCTTTAGTAAGGCCTTTGATACAATCAGACACGACATTTTGGTATCAATTTTGAAATCCTTTAGTATATAATCAGAAAGTTTGCAACTGTTTTAATCATACTTAACCGGTCGTTCGCAAGTAGCCAGAATAAAAGATGAGTTGTCCAGCTGTCGTACGATTAGCAGTGGTATGGTACAAGGATCAATCCTTGGCCCCCTACTGATTGCAATATATACGAGCTAACTACTGTAATATTCACATGTATACAGATGACACACAGATATATAACTCATTAATTCCTAGCGACTAGACAATGGCAGAATTCAAAATAAATAATGACCTTAAAAAAATTTCGGATAAATCAGCAGATCACTTTCTCAAACTCAATCCAAATAAATCAACTGCTATTTTATTTTGGAAAAAATCTGAAGATCAACTCAATCGACTCACATCAAGTCAACGACCAACTTCTGAAATTTTCTGATCATGTGAAAAATCTTGGATTGAAATAGATGAATCATTAAGATTTCAAGAACATATACAACGATCTTATGCTGTACCCTAGTACTTTCACAACTATCTTTTTGTGTGCTTGTGTTTGTGCGCCCTTGTTTGGACCAGGAGACGGTCAACAGAATCCAACGAGTTCAAAACTCATGTGTCAGGTTTATTACTGGTATCAGAAAGTATGACAGAGTAACACACAAACTCAAAGATTTGGGTTGGTTGAATATAAAGACAAGGCGAGACATCTTATCTCTATGTTTATACCATAAAATAATAACGAAAAAGCAGCCTTCATAGCTAATAAAAAAAATCAACTACCGAAATGAGGTTCACAATATCAACATCAGATTTTAGAGTATGAGATACTTGTGCGAACTATAGGGAATATACGAGGATGTATTGATATCTAGTTAGCCTAGGCCAGTTCCCTGCATAAACAAAATATTGCGTTACCATAGCAACGAACAATAACTTATTAGACATTTTGTAAAATTAACAATATATAATAAAAATAAAAATAGAACTCAAAGGTGCGATTTAGTGCCTTCTTGTTCATAAAACAGAACGTAAGCCTCTCCGCTCACGAGGGATCTGGATGAAATAGGGGACACGCGAGAATCATTATATTCGTGCCACGTGCCCGCATGCGGGTGCCTACAGTAGGCAGTGTAGTGTCCGTTGTAGATAGTCCCACTATGATTTGACAATGCGTACAGACTGTAGCGGAAAGGGGCTACATTGTCTGCCGCATAATTACTCATATCCAAACCCTCTATCGGAAAATTGATGGTTACATTCAATTTTCCTCTGAATCGTTCCATCGGAGAAAACCTGTTTAAATGTATCACTAAAATCTTGGGAAACTTGTAAATTGATAGGGATTTGGTACACTTCCTTCTCTCTCTGCATTTAACACATGTCAGCTTCTCGTCGCCATCCAAGATTTCTTCCCTCGTAAACGAATCTAAACACTGTGATAATCTCAGTTGACCTGTTCGTTGCGGTATTGGAAGTGATAGGTCCCAGAACGGATCGAAGGTGACAGAACAGTGCCCGCAATACGTACATTTCAATGTGGACTTAAGCTGGCCAACGAAATTATCAACGATATTGAAATTGTCCATTCTTAAGTACCTCGACCAAGATTCTTGCGCCTTCTCACCGTCACTTAACTTTTCGTCTATCTCCGTTAGAATAGATTTTGGCTTCTCCGTTATTCTATTCACAACTTCGTGAAGATCCTCCAGAAGGTATCGCAAGAACTCATGGGCATCTTGTTGGGAGTAACCAATGAAACGAGGTGCGAATCTTTGTATTTGACTCTTTAAAGAGACTGTATTTACCACTCGATCAGAAGAATCTTTTGACCATAGCTCCTTTATCACCTCAGCGAAGGCTTTTATTAAGGCTCCCTTCATACTAGAGATACTTGTGTTTATGTCTCTTGTGTAGGCGCCCTTCTTCAAATACTCCAGCAACCATTTAGTATTCGACAAACACTGGATAACACTGTTTATGAAGCAAGTGTTACCAATATTTTTCAACCCATTAAGACCGAGAGTATTCACTGTTTTTGCAGAACTATGTATCACAGGCTTTCTGCTGCTTTCACCACTGACACCTTTTACTGAGTGGTCTGTAATTGAGTTCATGTCTTTATTATAGTGGCGTGATATCGAACCTGAGTTAAGGTTGTTGGACATATCTTGCGGAGGAAGTGGGCAAGTAGAAAGCGGATATGCTGAACTGTGAAAGGACATGTTCAGAAATCTCAATGTTTGAGGACGGATAAAAATTTCACTCAGATTTTGAGAGGATGGAATGGAACCCATGACAGATGCGGCGTTTCCTCTTTGGACTGCGATACTTATTCTTTGTAAAAGAAAAGTCCTTGCTCTAGGATCATCGGTTTTATCTATAAGTTTATGACCAATGAGTTTGAAGTGTCAGTATAAAATTTGACGTCAAAAAAGTAAACTAGAGTTAGGCAATAAATTAAAAGAAAAAAATGTCCACCGAAATTGTGAAAATCGAAAAATTGGAGTATCGAGCCGTAATCAAGTACCTGTATTTAAAAGGGTTAAGAGGTACGCAGATTTACGAAGATATGCTTAATACCCTTGGTGATCAATGTCCTTTGTATGCGACCGTGAAAAATTGGAATGCAAGCTTCAAAAGAGGTAAATTTTCCATTGAAGATGATGACCGATCGGGAACGCCAGTTTCTGTGTCAGTCCCCGAAAATATCGATGCAGTTCATGACATGATTTTAACAGACCGTCGAATTGGGCTAAATCGGATATCTGAAGCACTGAATATTTCATACGAACGCGTTCATCATATAGTTCACGTCAAATTGGACATGAGAAAAATTGCTGCAAAATGGATCCCCAAATGTTTGAATGTTGACCAAAAGCGTGCAAAGGTAGTAAGTAGCATCGCGTTCGATCTGTGCTCGATTTGAAAACGATGTAGACTTCTTAAACCGAATTGTTACTTCGGATGAGACTTGGGTACATTTCTACGATCCAGAAACAAAGCAACAATCGATGGAATGGCGACACTCCGGTTCTCCAAGACCTAAGAAGTTTCGTGTCCAAAAATCTGCTGGAAAAGTTCTTGCTTCAGTTTTTTGGGATTGCCATGGAGTAATCATGATTGATTTTTTGAATAAGGGTAGAACAATAACTGGAGATTACTATTCGACATTACTGACTACTCTACGGGAAAAAGTTAAAGAGAAAAGACGCGGAAAGCTATCCAAAGATGTTTTGTTTTTGCAGGACAACGCCCCTGCACACAAATCTCATGTTGCCATGCCATTACTAGAACACCCCCCTTATTCACCAGATTTGGCTCCGTCCGACTATCATCTCTTTCCTCAACTGTAAAAAAGTTTAAAAGGTCGTAAATTTTCTTCCAACGAGGAGGTAATAAAAGCTGTGGAGGTCTGGTTTGCAGAGCAAGAAGAAATATTTTTTTTGAAAGGTCTAGAGACGTTGCAGGTTCGCTGTGATAAATGTGTCCAATTAAGAGGAGAACATGTTGAGTAATAGAATATTTTGACATTGAAATTTTGTTTGGTTCTATAGTAGGCTAAGGATTTTTCAATATATCCTCGTATAACGCTCTGCCTTCTCACTCTACAAGTTTCAACTCATCTAGATTCAAAATCGCGGTTTTTTCGGCATAACTCTGGATTTTGACCTCGTTCGCGGGTCAAACTATTTTTAAATTTTAAAATAATGTTTTGTTATAATCTTTGTATTACGGCGATGTCCTCATTCACACATGTCTTATTTATATGTGTAAATATCTATATTGTTTTACTATGTATATTGTGAAAGTTAATGACTTTTATTGTCTTCGTCGACAACATTTTTCAATTTTTGACAATGAAGCCTATTATCAAAATCATCGTTTGGATTTAACAGAATAACAGCAGTTGTACTATTAATAAAAATTAGTATGGATGGAAAATTATTGTAACATGTTTAATAAAAAACGAGTGAAATGGGAATGATAGGTTTTGTGTATTATCTGCATTTAAGGTTCATATAAACCCATGAAAAAATTAACGGCAAGTTTAAAAATTCTGAAAAAAAAATTATTTTGGCATTCAAATTGAATAACTAGAGAGATGAAGAAGAAAATCTGAAGTTTTCCCAAAAACCACTCATCAGATTCCATTTCAAATATAGTAAAATAAAATAAAGTAAAAGATAATCACGATTTTTTTCAGAATTTTCAACTTCAACGTTCCCTCACAATTTAAAAAATTCTGAAAATCTTTTTGTAAAATCAAAGGCAGTTGGGAAGAATCGCATTTGCAAGTGATATTTATATGAAATTTAGAAGACTGGACATTGAGGAACTATTCATACTAGTTTTCAGACATAAAATCAAACGATTTATATTTTTAATAATGATTTTCGAAACCTCGGACAAAAAATGGTAAATCGCTCTAGTAAGTGAACCCTCTGTATTACATGAACGAAAAGACGAAAATAGTTCTACTACTGTCCACAAGGTATTGCACAGAATTATTGTCACTGTCATATTTACTGTACAGCGTTGCCAATAGTTCTAGACAGCGGTGACCGATGTAATTTGTTAAATTTTTGGAAAATGAAAGTTACTTCTATAGGGGTTTGTCAGTTCATCAATTGATGAATGTTGGATTGATCCTAAACCCTTGGAGTACTTTGACACAATTGAAGAAGTATGTAAGTAATAAGTTTTATGTTTTGCGATTTGAAATATCAGTTTTGGAAATGAAACAGGACGCAAAACACAATTGAAAAATAATAATAATCATAATAGCGTCTTTATTGTCCATTCCAGTTTTACCAACAATATTGTTGTTTGTGCTGAAAGCAATTCTAATCTAAGCAAGATCAAGGACGGACTGACTATATCTATAACAAACCCATGGGCACCGCAACCCCGAATATCAAAAAAAAACAAACGAAATGAATACAATAAATAATATACAGGTGAACCGGAAAAAATGGGCAATACCCAAGATTCCCAAGATCTCCTCCCACAGGAAAACTGACTGCACAGGCATCATCAATAAAACAAAATCCAAGAAAAAGAATGAACCAACTTTAAAGAAAATGGTCCCCACCTTTGGAAACACCGAAAACGATTCAAAGATAAACCCTTTTAGAACAAAAAGAGGTCTCTATCCATGGTAAGCCCGGATGTTCTGCAAATCAATGGAAATTTGCAGACAAGGAAAATACATCACTGTTTCTGAACAATGTGGTGTAGTACACCCATTACAAAACTGAAGACTCCGCAAATTTTCCGAAACTTGCAGACATGATTCGGCACGGGGGTTAAGTTCGAAAAATGAGGCATCCACCCAATACAAATCTGGGGGCACTGCAAATTTCCTGAAATTTTCAGACAGGACACAGCAAGGAACACTGAATTCGAATAATAAAATCTCCGAGGTCTCCACCCAACAAAAACCAGAGGCACTGCAACTCTCACCAAATTCACAGACTCGGCAGAGGCCACTGAATTCGATTAACGAGGTCACCGAGGTCTCCAGCCAACAAAAGAGCGAAGACACTACTAATTCAACCAAATTCGTAGACATGACCCAGCAGAGGACCACAGTATTCGAAAAACGAGGTCCCCGAGGTGTCCACCCAACCAAATAATGGAGGCACTGTGAATTCCATCAAATTCACAGACAGAACTCACCTGATCTCGAAAAATTAATTCCCCGAGGTTTCCACCCAACAAAAAACTAGAGGCTCTGTTCCACTAAATTCACTAACAAGGCTCTGTAGAGGTCGCTAATCAACAGTAATGTCTACATTCACAAAAAAAAACGGAGATACTGTAAAACTGAAATATTTTGTAAACCACTGAACAATAAGCCTATACGAAGAGCTGGAAAAGATAAGAAAAGAAAAGAAAAAAAAAAGAATATTGTCCGTGAATTTGGTTAAAAGTGTAGTGCTTCCGGTTTTGGTTGGATGCAGACCTCGAGGGGCCTCATTATTCGGTTTCAATGTCCCTTACTGTGTTATGTCAACAAATTTCAGGAAATTTGTTGCGCGCGCCCTCAGATTTGTCTTGGATGGAGACCTCATTGTTCAAACTCAACACCCCACCCACTATGGTGTGTGTGCAAGTTTGAAAAAATATAATAGGAAAGTTTGAACCGAAATAATTATAATAATGATTAAAAAAGGAATTGGGATGTATTCCACCATCATGAATCATGACTGTATGACTGTATGTGTCTCATCAAAGTTGACTTGTTACTATAAACCTCATGTTTAATGCCTAGATAAAGAAGATAAACATTTCCGAAAGCTCGACCAAATAACAAAGAGTATTATTTTAAACAGCCCAGTATTGTGACTGCATTCTGCATTGAAGATGCAGTCATCTGCATTTTTCCTCAACTAGTCAGTCAAGACTACCCTTCGCCTTATACATATTATTTATATTCTATATCTAATGTAGATAATACAGTAAATAAATAATTCATTATTGAAGAGAAAGAAATCACAAAATCATCTCCACAAGGAACAAGAATTGTAATAATAATTATTATTACTAGTAATCCGTCTATCCTTAATCTAGCTACATAATTCATTGAACAACATTACCATAATTAATACCAAATAATAATAAATAATCCTGTGAGCTATTTCGCAGTACTCCGAATAATGTTGAGATTTGGCAACAATGCATTAGCAGTAGGGTTAACCGTTGCAGAAAACTATAATTTATATGGAAATATTATAAAAGATCGCTGTAACTACGGTATGAAAAACATATCTTGTCAGTGTCATCTTACAGTCCAGAAACGCAAAATATTTGACTTTATATGAACCTTAATAAAAATTAGTATAGATGGAAAATTATTGTAACATGTTTAATAAAAAACGAGTGAAATGAGAATGATAGGTATAGTGTATTATCTGTATTTAAACAACGTCTGTACTATTTTGCGCACAGTGCAGAAAACATTTGCACTCTGTTCAAATGTAGCCTACTTTTGATATTTAAAATTCATCAAAAATCACAAATTTTTGATGTGAGTATTGTAAAAAAAATATTCAATAGGTAGTTCAGTAAAACACGATAGAGTTTTTTATTCATTCTCTTTATTATATTTTCATATTATGAACAATTATTACATTTCAAACTCAATTATCCTACTTGTTGACGAAAGTAGTGAAAGAAAGAAAAACATGATATTTGTTTTGCTTTATAAAACTCTTGCATGAAAGAAACAATTTTATTTTTATTCTTACACTACATTTGTCAAGGTGTAGAATCCTTGAGACAATTCATATACATCGACAATTAAGGCACTGTATTGATATGACAGCATCAAGACACTTTTAAATATAATAATCACTCGACAAAATTTTGTTAGTAGAAAAATAGGAATATTTGGACTAGTACTAAGATAGAAGGTAACAAAATTATGCAAGTTATTTCACAACTCCAACCACAGAATCAAGATTAATTCTTTATTTTTGAAGTCATGAGATTTCAAACCAACCTACCAAAGGTTTTACATAGACATATTTATTACTCTCTTGGGGTCTCTTTTCTCTAACATGAAATAGATGAAAACATTAAAAATGGTTCGATAGAAACAACTCGATATATATAGGAACGCACAATTTTTGAGATTTTTTTATTTTCTATATTTTTTGAGGAAAGTGTCAATAGCCAGAAATGACGTCGAGAAGCTTGAACTGATAAAAAAGATTTTTTGCATTAGTGTATAATTGCATTAAGTTGGCCATTTCCGCGATCATTTTTGGGACGGTTTTTCAGTTAAAAGAGTCGATAACTCAAAAACGGTTCATCTTATCGATTTCAAACAAGGACAGGCTACTAGTAGAATGTACGCGTGAACAAGTTCCTTCAACTCGTCATGCAATTTGTAATTAGTTTCTCAATTAATAACTTTGAAACTAGTCATGGTAGGAAACTGAATTTTTGGGACAGTGTTGAGGAGAGAATGATGAATATATTAAACAATAATAAAGGAATTTCACCAAGTTAATCGTGAATTACATGGTGATTTCTGAAACGTTGATATTTTGTCATTTTTACCATCGAAAATGTTCATGTTTACCCTATATATCCCAACGAAATCATGTTTAAACGGGATCAGCTATCTTCGGAAGATGATAATTCAATTGAATATACAGAATATGTACGAAAGAATCAGCTATATATTTCACCAATTTTTCAAATCACCCTGTACGAAATGAATGAATTGTGATTAATGATGAAATAAGAATAGTATATTGCATGCCAAAATAATTTTATCAATATTTCATTATTACATTGAATTTTCAGACATTACTAAAATGTTTTTATTTTTCACTCTGTACATAATTATGTAATCTGCACCATCTGAATAATATTTAGTAATATGATGGTACGTTGATGACGAGAACGAAAAAAAATGTAGTTGGAACTTTCAAATCCCGAGAAAATAATCAAATAAACTTTGCGATTCTGCACGTTCAATCAGTACATCAAATACTACAATATACTAAAAATTCGGACAATTTCAGCGAGAACCATTTTACCTATAAAAAGTGCGGGGTCCTTTGTGCATCTCAAGCCATCTTGCGACAGCTACATCTTTTACTATCGTTTCCTGTTTCGCAGCAGAAATTTTGACTTGACATTTCAAAACTTTGCTTTCTGTATATCTGTATGAAAGTAGGTACCATGAAAGTTTGAGATTTTTGTTGCATGGAAAGTGTGGTACCGAGCTACACTAAAAATAGATAATGGATCTCTCTCCTCGAATGCTGGAAAATGAATCTTCTAACTTTGTTTTAAACCATATGAGTGCCACACTTTTTGCAAACGAAAAACCTTTCGTTTTCCATCAAAACTAAAATGACCCTATTGTATTCATTTAGTTCTCTGGCTATTTTTAGCTGATATGATTAAGATGGATCAGTTGTGTGCACATGGATGTACTGCTGAAGGAACTAACTCCTTTCTCAAGGATGAGGCCAGGCGCAAACATTGCCAGGCATTTCTTATTGAGTGTTAATGACATTATATTACATGAAAATTATTCTTTTTCATCAATTTCAACGCTTATTTACAATAAAAAATAAGAAATTCTCAAGATTACTGAAAAATCGTTTTTAAAAAAGTCGTTTTTTGTTCTTTTGCATGTTTTACTTTATTTTTCCATATAATTTTTTTTTCATGTCATCCTAAAAGTTGAGATATTGACGAGGAAAATGAGCAGTGATAAATGAACAAAATGATTTCGACGTCGTCGTCATTTCAAGTAAGATACACTGTACGCCACCGACTTTTCTGAAAAATTGTACCAGGAGGTAAAATAGGTTGGAAATAGCTTCGGGTTCGTAATATGAACAACTATTTTATTACTAATTCAATTTGTTCTAAAAAAAATCAATTTTGAAAATCGAAATTCATTTCACTTCTCATGGAAACACCTCACTAACTTCCATAATTTTTTACGGAGAATTGTGAAATCTGCAAAATATATAGATACACCAAACCTGTACAATATTAGATAAAAAATTACGGATGTTACAGTGGTGTTCCATTAGAATTAAGAAAAATTTGGAATTTTCAGAAGTACTTCTTTTTCAAAAACAAACTAGTAAACTGATTGTTTTGATTATAATCCAACTTCTCATAATAATATAAGATCAATAAACATTTTACCAACAATGTCAAAAATCCTTGAAAAAACAATAGAAATTCAACTTTGCAAACACTTGTTCGAAAATGAAATAATTCCCTCAAACCAATCAGGATTTAAAAAAAATCATAGTTGTTGTACTGCACTGGTGAAAATTACCGATGATATATTCAGGGAGAATGATAATGGAAAACTAACGCTATTGATTTTGCTAGATTACTCGAAAGCGTTCGACACTCTGAATCTTCAAATAATTGAGGTTATAATGAAATTCTGTGGATTATCATTGAGTGCTACTAACCTTATAATGGATTATTTGAGTCACAGAATACAAGCAGTGAGTTATAACAACAGACTGTCCCAGTACTTGATCAATAGCATTGGTGTTCCACAAGGTTCAATACTTGGACCGCTATTATTCTCCTCATACATTTCCAATTTCACAAAAATATTCTTATCATGCAATCATCACTTTTACGCAGATGATACTCAGTTATATATATATCTTTTCAGCCTGAGGAATATACGCAAGCTATAACATCTCTGAATTATGATCTTCTTAACTTATTCATACTTTCTTCACAGCATTGCTTGGATGTTGAACCCAAAAAAATTTACCGCTATTATGTTTGGAAGAATCAAAGATAGAAGAAAATTAACTGAGTCTGGTGAAGATCATCACATAGTAATCAATAAGGAAATCATTAAAACGGAAGAATGTGTGAAAAATCTGGGTGTATATATGGACCAAGACTTGAGATTCACTAAGCATGTTTCGGTGTGTCTACAGAGAGCTTATGCTAGTTTGAAATTGATGTATCAAATACGCCAGTACCTAACCCGATCTATAAAAGTTCTATTATGAAACGTTGGTGTTGTCAAAGTTAAATTACTGTGATGTTCTATACGGCAATTGTCTCAATAACTTGGATATTTTGAGGATTCAAAAGGTGCAAAACTCATGTATTAGACTAATTTTTGGGGTCCGAAAGTACTGTCATATCAGTCATTTATATAAGGAAGTTAAATGGGTGAGAATGAAAGAACGTAGATATATACATTCTGCATGTATGTATCACAAAATATTGAATACTAAAACACCACCATATCTTTATGAAAAAATCAGTTTTCGCACAGATGTTCATAACCTGAATATAAGATTCAAGGGAAAGCTTAAACCCCCCTACACAATACAGTACAGTACGAACGGTCATTCAGCTACGACATGGCCAAAGTTATAAACTACCTCCCGTTAAACGTTAGAATATCAGTATAAAGTTATTTAAAATAAGACTCTTCGAGCATCTCTTCTCTGATTAAAGCGTATCAAATGTTTATTTAGCCTTTCAAATTAATTTCTGATTATTTAAACTTAAGTCCTCAATATAGTTTACTTCTCTGCGTTTTTATCTATCCTTTCAGGGTTAGGTGAAAGAACAGACGTGCAGTCTGGCGACTGCGTGAATTGAACCTCGCCCTACCATATGATTATTTATTACGAAAATTGTTAAACTTATGAATAAAGACCTTTATTATTATAATTATAATCCGAAGACTTTTAGACCTAATTTAACCTATATAATTCTTTGGAAATGTCGGTGGTTCTATCACTGCTGGCTGAAATGACCCCTTCTATGCCAGTTTGTTGATGTTTGACGTATCTATACGAAAATATTTCTGAACTTATTGAAATTGCCCTATCCTTTATCAGTCGAAGGGTGAAGGCTGCTAATTAATGAATTTACATGAGTTATTCGAATTGAGTGAATCATTTATTTCTTACCATTCAATTTTTTTTGAAGAACCCGGCCTCTGTGGATAGCCAGACTCGACTTTCATTGTTCAACAGGTAGGTATAATGATGAGATTCACTATCAAAAATAACACGACTAATGAAATGACAACTAGAAATACGTTGCTCTTGGCCTGTGAGCCAATAATGTTACTAATGGAAATTGATCTACAGAAAGTCCCATTTCAGATAAAAATAGCAATTAAACATGTAAACATGTAAAAATATACCATAATAAAAAACAAAGTTGATGTTTTTTTCATGTTTATCCGGAAGACGATACCCAATCTCGTGTAAAAATAATGAACCGTTTCATATATACCTAGACTGTCCCATACTTTCTATTAACACTGTATAGAGGAGACCGGGGTTGGTTGGCACACGGGGTTGGTTGGCGATCGTGAATATTTTCAACGTTGGCTGCAGTGTCGCCCCACTACCTCGTCTCGTCGTTCGGTCGATTGAACCACACAACTCATCTTGATCTCAGTAGCTTGAGGAGTGTCTAAGAGAAGATATCGACATTTTTCAATTTTTGGGACATTGAGTAAATTTTGTCTTCCTGATTTCGCATGGTTTATAGTTAAACAGGTAAGAGATAACTATTTTTTGATAATGTAGTCTTGGAGACTTATGTCAGTCCTTGCGTTTTCGTAAATTAGAAAATAATATTAATTGTCTATTAATATTCATATGCCGCATATTTGTTTATTTGTGCACTGGGGTTGGTTGGCGTATTTGAAACGGGGCAGGTTGGCAGTGTGCCAATCAACCCCGAGTTTTGATTTGCTGGGAATTCATTGTATTAAAATAAATTTTTTCGACTGGTAAATCTAAAAGAGGCGTCAGATATTTATTATGGACTGACTCCAAAACAGGTTCGAAAATTTGCCTTTCAGTATGGACAACACATTAAACTTAATGTGCCAACAAGTTGGTCCAACAATCAGATGGCGGGAGAAGATTGGTTTTCAGCCTTTCTAAAGAGACAAACAACTTTATCGATAAGAACGCCGGAAGCGACCAGTCAAGCACGGGCATCCAGTTTCAACCGGACAAACGTCAAATAATTTTTTGATAATTTAAAAACGGTTCTGAATCGATTAAAAATTGAGAGAAGTGACATATGGAACGTCGACGAAACGGTGTAACTACCGTCCAACGACCAGATAAAGTTGTGGCTAGGAGAGGTTTCAAACAAATTGGACGAATCACCTCCGCAGAACGAGGATCTCTCGTTACTCTAGCTGTAGCTGTTTCTGCTTCAGGCACATACATTCCACCTTTTTTTATTTTTCCGAGAGTGCATTTCAAGGAACATTTTCTTCATGATGCACCACAAGGAAGTGCCGGTGATGCTAATCCATCAGGGTGGATGAATGAACAACATTTCATTAAATTTGCTAAGCACTTTGTAAAGTATGTTAGATGATAACCTACGGGTCGGTGGCGTGGTGGACAAAAGCACAGCAGACGGGGATCATTAAATGGCATCCAGAGGTAGGCATGCCTGAGGGTGACAGGGGCCATGAGAACAAATCTGACGGCTGCTATGGAGGTCATACTGAACCTGCCACCACTACACATATACGTCAAAGGAGAAGCAAGGTCCGTGACACACAGACTAATGCAGGGTCAAGCTCCAATAAGCCAGAAGCACGGAGCTGATTACCGGAAGCTACATAAGGAACTGAGGGCAGACCCAGTAATGGGATTGCCTACGGACTCGATGGTTCCCAAATATAGCTTCAAAAAGAACTTCAAAATACTGATATCAGACAGAAAGGACTGGGAGAAAGGGCCGCCCGTGAATGCAAGATCGGTCTGGTACACAGACGGGTCAAAGACAGATAACGGAGTAAGCGCTGGAGTTTACGGGGCAAAGCCAAGGATTCACATCCAGCTTAGCCTTGGAAAACACGCCACAGTGTTTCAGGCAGAGGTAACGGCTATACAACACTGTGTCGGAGAAATACTGAGACGAGAGATAAGGAATAAAACAGTGGCCATCTACTCCGACAGTCAAGCTGCGCTCAAGGCAATCGGTTCCCACCAAGTTAAATCAAGACTGGCGTGGGACTGTTTGCGTGATCTGGACGAGCTGGGTAGTCGTAACAATGTGACCCTAGCTTGGGTGCCGGGCCACGAGGGACACCTGGGCAATGAGCGGGCCGATACACTAGCCAGAGAAGGCTCTTCGGCAGCGCTCATTGGACCGGAACCCTTCTGCGGCATAGCAAAATTCACCACAGAAGCCCACACTAAACAGTGGGTACAAAACAAATCTCAAAAGTGGTGGAAAACCCGACCAGGATTGAGACAGGCCAAGGAGTTCATCAAAAGACGCTCGCCAAAATTCACAACGGACCTCCTCAGCTACAAAAGGAGGATCGTCAGATAAATAGTAAGTCTGCTGACAGGCCACTGTAGGCTTAACAGACATATGAATATTATAGGTCTGGCGGAAGAAGCAACCTGCAGGTTCTGCCAGGAAGAAGAGGAAACCGCAATACGTGTAATGTGCCAGTGCGAAGGACTAGCAAGGGTGCGGTTTCTACAACTTGGAGATGAAAAACCAAGAGCGGAAAGCTAGCTCGAGAGGCCATTATCAAATTTGCTCAGTCTGATAAAAAGGACGAAGCTAGATGATGTGCTATAAGCAATTGGAGCCTCCACAATAAATCTGAAAAGGTCGCAGTGGATTAGGCCAAGGGGCCAGCTCCCCCCACCCCTAACATCTAACATCATGATAGGAACTGCCATGTCTCTTATTACTAGACACGACTCGCATCTGTCGGTTGGAGCGTTGGATATTTTTAAAGATAATGGCGTTCCGGTTCTTTCTTTCCCACCACACTGCAGCCATAAACTTCAGCCTTTAGACAGAAGCGTGTACGACCCACTAAAGAAATAGATCAATACCCATATTGACGCTTGGATGACAGCGAATCCAGGAAAAATTTTTGGCATATACGATATACCACGAATTACTCAATTAACTTTACCTTTAGCCTGCTCACCTATTAATATCCAAGCAGGATTTCGTGAAACAAAAATAATGCCTTTTAATCCCACAACATTTTCAGATGCCGATTATTTACCCAACTATGGTACAGATAAGCCAAACCATCCAATCAGGATGTTTTTCTGCATGTTATTGATAAGGGTAAAACTTCCGCTACATTGAGCATCTGAATTTTCAAAAACCCAAATGAAATTTTCTCCACGATCATCAAAGAATTTGCCAACTCTGAAATCAAATTTGATTACAGAATGCTGGAATTCTCTCTCTTGAGATTGAAGAAATATTCTGCAACACCTCTGCCCCCATGCAATTTAAATGTAATTACATTATCTCTCTTGTGATAGAATAATATTCTCAGACTGGTTAGCAATAATAACATTAGCCTTGACGCAGTTGATTGTCATCGTAGTGGCAAAAAATTTGAGTAAGTGTCAAAATTATTGCTGTCACGTTTCCTATCTTTGATCGTGGAGAAAGTATAGTCTGCTACTCGGTTAGAATGAAAATTCGTGATGCTCGTGGTTCCTCTCGCATCGAATTTTCATTCTAACATTGTTACAGAATATACTATTTTACGGTCTAAAGTAATTTCGGAGATTCGGGCCTTTTTTTGGATGGTAACTGGCATTTTCTAGAACACGTTTCTTCCTTGAAAAACACCTTCAAATGCCTCCTTGTTTTCACCAGCACAATATACACACCCTAATTCACCAGTTTTACACTTTTTTTTTTCATTGAAAACAGTTCTTTGTCAAAAAATTCGAACTTCTTTTAGCAATAACAAAATCAACAAATTTATGCTGTTTGGTCTTGTGAATATCTGTCATGTCAGGTTGGTAACTTGGAAATCAGTCGCTGCCAACTTTTCAAAACAATGGAATAACGTGAGGGCGAAGCTAATTTTGCGACATTGCCAATGTGATTCCAGAAATATTTAATTCACGTATCATATGGAATAAGTATGGAAAATGAGTTGATATAGCCACTACATTTTCCCATCAATAATAATAATCCAATCAGAATTCTGATGCCAACGATTCAGTTTCAGATATGAACCAATCTATTGTTGAGGCTCCAAGTACACCCCCTGATAATCCAATATCAAATAGAAATTTAGAATTATTTGTTATCTGACAAGGACCTGAATGAAGCTGGACCGTCTTCAAGTTCAAACTTTTCCGAACTCGAACAAATTAGACCTTTGCCAAAAGCTGCAGCAATATCCTTAGTTGGTAACAAAAAAGGAAAAAATAAGAGAGCGTCAGCCATTTTAACTGATACTCCGATAAAAGATCAGTTAATGGCAGAAAAAGAAGCAACTGAAAATAAAAAGATGGAAATTGCGGAAAGAAAGGCAAAAAGGGAAGAGAAAAAGAGAGTTAAGGAATCAAGCACAAAGATAAAAAATCTAACAAAAGCACAACACGCCAAAAGGCAAATATTATCGAAGAAGACAAGAGATGAAAGCGAAAGTTCTGAAGAGGAAGAAGACTGCTGCTGCCTGATATGTTTAGGCAGTTTTGCAAATAGCTGTGATGGATACAATGAACAAAATGTAAAGGTTGGGCACATGAGGACTGCACCAATGGATATACTCCACTGCGATAATTGTGATTCAGACGACGATTTTTAGGCTTTAATTTTTTTTGTGTTTCCAACTTTTTTGTTGTGCTATATTACTGTATTTTTTAAAGATACTATTAGAAGTATTTTTTTCAACAAATAATATCATGTTTTAACATGTCCCTACTAACCCCAAATGTTCTAGCACATACCCTAAGGGTTGCACCAACCAACCACATAGGTTGTGCCAACTAGCCCCGTAACCGGGGTTGGTTGGCAAAAATTTTTGTGTGTGCATAAGGCGTATAATATTGAAAATGATAAAAAAATACGATAAAAAAAATCAAATAAGAAAAGTATGCCCACCAGCCCCGGTCTCCCCTACCTATGGTGTCCAACACCACCTGGAGAGCACTTCGTGTTTTCGCTTCCGAAAACCGTATGACTAATATTCCTCTCTGGCTCGTCAGGACTTGTGTCAAGTCGGTTTTGGAAAATGAATAGCGTTCACTTTCTCACAGAGACAGTCCATAAATCTCACCGATTCAACAATAGAAATACTAATGAAGTAAATACAACATTTGTTACGTGACTATTTTCGTTGATCGAATCTGAAATTAGGCGTTTTAATAGTGTACCATAGAAATGGTTCATGAGTACAGCGTATGTGTGGTCACGTTTATTTCGTGGGTGTCTTGAATTGAGGTAATTAATCTCCCGTACGAAATGACAATGTACTTTTTGAGATAGAAAAAGTTTCAATTCGAGCAATATCAGTCGTTTGTATCCATCGTACATCGAGAATATGTGACGGAATACAAACGAATCGATAGATTAAAACGTATGAGATACAAGGATAGAAATGTTTTGTTCTCTTATTAACTAAGAAGTCATTTCCTACTAGGTACTAGCGGATGTCATTATTATCACATAAATTGAAAATATCCCACACATATAGAAAAATAATTGGAGAGAAATTTACAGAAAAAAAAATCATTTTGTTATTGACGAAGACCTTGATACGAAAATTCAAAATGCCGCATGGAAGCCTTTTTGGTGAGTCTTTTAAAGGCCTTTTCCAAACAGAATTGACCTATTTTTGGAAAGTCCTATTTATTAAACCCATCAATTGCTTTGAAAAAAAAAATATGTAAGTTTCCCAATCTGCGTCGGTGTCTTGAAACATTTCAATTCAAAACATCATGCAACTATTTTGAATTGTCAGTTAAAATTAAAGAGGGCCCCAAGGAGTTCCTTTTGAAAAATTTTTCTTTGTCACTATACTATATCAAAATATTGAGGAAACGTACAAAATACACTCTATTTTAGATAACCAACTTAATGCCTTGCCGAAATCTTCTACAGCGTAAGAGATAACTCTCGTATATTTTTTTCCAATGTTGTTGGGCCAATCAAACTTATCCGAAGGCGTTGAACGGACATTACTATTGCTCGAAATTACCCTAATTTTTAGTTAAAACTAGAAATTAGTGGTAATTTCGTGTTACAGCTCGAAATTAGCGCTATTTCGAGATGTAGGTAACTCGAAATTAGGAAGAAGATGCAAATGTCCCTTCTACTCTTATTTCACTCCAAATTGGGACAATTTCGACACAAAATTAAGCTAATTTCGAGTTATAACACGAAATTGGGTTTCAAAATTATTGCTAATTTTGATAAATTCGCGTTAATAAGCACCTATTTCGAGTAAAAACTCAAAAATTGTAATAATTCCGAGTTACAACTCGAAATTAGATAAAATTGCTAATTTCGAGTTGAAATTAGCTTAATTTTTTGTTATAACTAGAAACTAGTGGTCATTTCGTGTTGTAAATATAAATTAAGATAATTTCGAGAAGTAACACAAAATTAGGGTAATTTTTGAGCTAATTTCGAGTTATATTTCAGAGTTAAAACTTATTTTGAGTTATTACTCGAAATTAGCTCAATTTTGAATTACAACTCGAAGTTTGCTTCATTTCCAGATATAACTCGAAATTAGGACACAAATAGCAAATGTCCCTTCTACTCGAAACGAAGATAATTTCGAGTTGTAACTGAAAATTGAGGCAATTTCGAGTTTTAACACAAAATTTGGATAATTTCGAATTATATAACACGAAATTATGCTAGTTTCTAGTTTCAACTTGAAATTGACACTAATTTAGAGTTACAACTCGAAATGAGAAGAAAAATATCAATTGTCCATTATACTATTAATTCACTCGAAATGAAGATGCTTTTGAGTTGTAACTCAAAATTAGGTCAATTTCGAGTTATTCAAAATTAAGTCAATTTCGATTTATAGCACAAAACTAAGCAGATTTAGAACTATAACACGAAATTAGGCAAAATTCCAGTAGTAGTAACTCGGATTTAGCGTTAATTTCGATTCACAACTAAAAATTAGCTTCATTTCGAGTTGTAACTTGAAATTAGTGGTAATTTCGTGTTACAAAACTGAATAAGCGTAATCCGAATTGAAAAAACATTCACAGAGCGTTATCAGAATATAACGCAGAATGCTTTTTTTAATTATAACTCGAAATCACACTAATTTTGTTTTGTAACACGAAATTACCACTTATTTCCCTCGAAATAAGGTTAATTTCGAGTTGTAACAAAAAAAATAAATTATTTCGAATTATAACACAAAATTAACACTTATTTCGAGTTGTAACCCGAAATGAGCAAAAAGAAAATATCATGTTCGTTGAACGCCTTCGTAAACTTCACCTACCTATCTTTTAAAAAAACTAATACAAATAATGGTCAACAAAAAATTCTAAAAACCAACACAGCCCATCACAAAATTTTGGCCAAAATTCACAGTCAGCAATTTTTGGTAGTTCATAACAACCGCAAACAATTCAGGTTTTCCTATTTATTTCTGCTTTTTGTAAATTTTGCGCAAACTCTGAGGTGTTTATATTTGGTACACTGCCGATAGGTATAGCTACAATTTGCGGTTGGGTAATATTAGGACCCTGCAGCAACCCCAAAATCATCCCGTCTGGAGTAGAGGCGTACCCAACACCACCAGGCATCTGCAGAAGAAATGGTACTGCTTGGACTTGACCACTACTAGTCCCAGGCAAAACGACACCGGGTTGCCAGTTAGTAGAACTGTCGGTAGGGGGCACCACTAGCGGTACACCGCTAATAGAAACTGGTGCTGCTCTACTTGAAGAAGTCACCACGGTACTTGTTGATGGTAACGTAGAGGTCGTTATGTGCAATTTGTGTTCCGGTTCTTCTTTGATCGTTTCAGTCTTTGGGACTGTGTCCGATGGTTCGAATTTAAGAGGTGTTCCCTTCGGAGCTGCATCAAACGAAAGGGGGTGTGGTGGGGGTAGGTGGGATTTGTCAGGTTTATCGTCGTCGTCACCAGGATCTCCTTCGTCGCTACTGCTGCTGCAATTGCTTTCTGCGTCCTGTAACAAAAAAAAAGTGTGAATACACGCTGATCCAGGTAAAAACTATCGGAAGTTTGACAACAGTTGTTATTAAAACCAAAATAAAGCTGAATTATTCAACGATTTTTAGATATTAGCGCAGCAATGGGGAATGAAGGTGGGTTTTTCTTCTAAAGGGGCTTTTTCTATTGATAACTACAGCTTTAGGAACAGTTATGGAAATACTTGTAGATGAAAAGTATATAAGATACATCGAAGAAAAGGCGTAGAAAAAGCACTGTCATCTGCAAAAGATGCATTGCTCTCAATATATCTTTGTCAAGTTGAGTTGAAAAACACTTATACTATTTGAATAAAGGCACTTCATTATTATTATTGAGTAAAAAAGTAGAGGGAGTGTTTCGCTTCAAGCATATTAACCCTTCCCTTCAGAAATTGCATTCTTTCCATTCAGTGACTTTCTTAGATAATGGTATTTCTGAATGTAATGTTTTGCATCATTGGTGTGTATAAGAGACTCAAATGTATCCCTAATTCCAAGCCATTGAGCCATCAAAAGTTGGTAAATTGATCGCGATAAACTTCACATTATTCGTTCGATTGGAAATAGCTGGAATTTTGGCGAGTTACTTTACAATTCAACACTTTTTTTAAATTTTCAATTTTCGTTTTAGCAACAAAGGCCACTGAATGAAATTAATTTTCAAATCTTAAACCTTCATCGTACTTCATCTGTAACCAATAATTCCAAAGACGTTTGCAGTGTCATATACGCTTATGATGTTATCAGCTTTGCGAATGACCCTCTAGACTCTTGACATTATTAGAAAAAGCTGTCAATATTGATTTTATGGAACCTCTCTCCCTAATAAGAGTCTTGTTTTGTCCGTTTGTAATATTGATGATGAAATATGAACCTACTCACGCAAATTCAATAATGAGAAACTCAAAAACTGGCCAGTGCAAACAAAGGGGGGAATTTGGGATGGAAGGACGTGTATAAAAAGAAAGACTCACTTTTTACGTTGTTTCCAATTTTGCACTTTCGCTCACAGCAGATCCATCCGGCTCGAAGGACCAAAAATAGGTGGACTGTACTTTACTTTCAGAATGATTGAAACCAATTCAGTTCTTGGAAGGCTTTTGAATGAAATTTATTTCTGACAGGAAGAAAACTAAGTTGAACTTTTGTTATTATCAACATTAATTATTTCATAGCAACATCATCAATTTTGTTCAGAATAAATACTGAAATTTATAGAGTTCATATATTATTTTATTTGGGTTTAGCTGATATAATTTTGCCCTTTAAAATACTCCTAGTTTCAATACAAACCACAACAACTTTCGATTTTAAATGAAACAGCCGTATTTTTCAGATTCAAGAGATCATTTCAAACATCATAATTTACAACATGTTCCACATGAATTCAGCAACACCATGTACAAATATTGACTTCAAAATGATCTTACCGAAAATGCCTTTTACTTTAAAACCCCAGTAAAATGAAATATAAAAATATAATGGAGAATGACATGAAGCTCAAAGCAAGTATTTGGGTGAATTCGATCTATCGAAGTTTGTGGAAGCGGATCGTATTCAAACCACTGATCTGTAATATAATTGGATGAGCAGAGCCGGTTTCGTTCCATGAAAAAAATACGCCAAATTGAACCCTCTCAGATTGCAAGTGCGCATGTGCATTGCTCCAAAATGTCAATGTCATGACGTCAGAGCATCATTTTTAACAGTGGCGTGTGTTTATTCGTTTACTGTTAGTGTTTGCACTATTTGATTGTTTGTGTTTATGATATATAGTTACACAAAAATAAACAGTAATGCTTCAAATATACTAGGTCCCAGAATATATAATTTACTACACAATAATTCAAAATCTGCGAAAAATGCAACCTGAATTTAAAAACAGCTTCCTCACTGAATATTAATATTATTCACTTGATGAATACTTCACATCTCAATGAACGAAGGTCCCCGAAATGTTATATATGTATTATTGTAGCGAATTTTATTGATGTCCTTATTTTTTATTCATATACTTATTTATATTTAGACTTTCATCTATATTTATGTACTCATTGGCACCATATTCTGTGGTGACCGACTGTCTGACTTAATACTATACTTTTGTGGTCTCCAGGAAAATAAAACTTTTGATTTTAATGTATATACATTTTTCCAATTCTTGGAGTACATTTATTGTTAATAAATATGAATAAATATATAAAAAAATACTGTTTTTTTAATAATCACCTGTAAATAATTATTTCTATATAAGCTTTATTATTGATTTCAAATCCAGGTTGTGACAGATTGGTTTCAAGTCTGTTACTTGGCAGGTATTTTATACTGATTTTACTCCTATTTTAGTCTATCAGGTTATCCACTTGATTGATGAAAGTAAATGCTTTTGGTATTATGTGGAAACATTACTTTCCAAATACTTTTGACTAAAATACTAATCAGCATTTATAATTGAAACTTGTCTGGCAAATAGAGTTGTAGGGACTGAATATAAGGTATTTAATATTCAAACGTGGGTTCATGTTTTCTGGTCATAAATTGGGTAAAAATCAACCATTCACTTGATCTTGATCTATTTTATGATTACACATTTTTTTGTGTTTTTGCTAACTATTAATGGAATTTCAGTTTTGAATTTATCTGGCATCAGCAAAGTCTATCCTTCTGTTCAGAATTCCTATAAAATACATCAAAACTGAAATATACACTTATTCAAAACGAGTCTAATTTGTGAGACCACGTTGTATATAATTTTTTTTGAAGTACCCACTTCACAAAATTTATAATTAATAATTTTCAATGAGATTAAAAAAAATCCCTTAACTCAACCTTTAGGCGACGCCGCTGTTTGACATATCATCAACGCGCATGTGTATTGCTCCAAAATGTCATACACTAGTTGGCGTAATTTTCTTATATGGGAATGCTCATCCAGTTATATTACAGATAGGTGATTCAAACGTATTCTAGTAGTAAGAGCTAGTTTGCCACTTTGACTAACATATGAGATACAAGGATGAAACTTTGTGTGTACTTAATTAATTGGAAATCAGTTAGGTAATTAAACAACAGTCTGGCAGGATTTGTGTAGGTGCAACGTAACCTCACAAATTTTTGAAAATGTAAAATAATGTACTTCCGCAAAGCTGGTGTAACAAAACATAGTCTTGATTTTTTTTAAAAAGTGCTCGAAAAGGACAACTATTGAATCCACATCCGGAAGCCATTAAATTCAGTATCTACGAGACCGAGAAGGGAACAAAACCTTTGCACATGTATTGGCATCGTTTCAATACAGACTTAAGAGTTATACGAGGGGAATTTCATAATTTGAACAAAATATTTTGTATCCAATAATCAGTTTCATCATGAATTCAACGTCAAATTTCCATTAAGAGAATTGATTCAAACCATAACCACGTGTTACCGAAAGATCCATGACAAAGAATGAGTGGAAATAAGATTCAATGTTTAGATTTAAAGATTTTTTTTTATAACGCGAAGAATATGCATTATGTTTTTTTCTTGTAATGTCTGAAGGCTGAAGGCCCAGATGATAACAAATAACAATTTGATAAGTATTTGAATAGATTGAAATCCACAAAAGTGTTAAAGATAATAATAGATAAAGTAACTTGATTAATAAAAACTAGTGTGTGTGCAGAATCGGTAGCAGCCTGATATGGTTTGCCGCATATTGAGATAGGTAAGTAAGTAAATGTATAATGTTCCTGATGTGTTCCTATATAAACGCTGATATAAAATGCTGACAAAGGCACCGCTCGGCCTAACAATTAATAGTATCAGCTGTGATGAACCTCTATTTCACCGGAATATCGTTTGATTATGATGGCATTCGAATAATATGTTTCAAGGACCCCGCACTTTTCTTATATAAAGTGGCGACCGGTCAAATTTTCTGAAAGTTTGGTATGTTATTGTACCCGACTCAGTAACCAAAACTGTCAATGGGCCCAACCCAATCCGATGGCTAGTTTTCTAAATACGGGGTGTTAAAGTTGAAAATTGCCAAGATTGTCGGACTTAGTTTTTATTTATTAAAAGTTAGATCGGATTTCTGTTGCATGCAGACGTTTACTACATGTTCTAGTAATGAAATTAGTGGATACGTATGATTAAAAATATTTATATTTACAAGGTGATTCACGGATGTATGACGGTAGTTTTTTGCCAAAATTCACTTTTTCTACTGTGACGTCAGGGAGGCAAATTTTTAAAACGTTCTCTTCGATATAGTATTTTGACGAGAAATTATTGCACAGAACATATTTTTTATACAGGGAGTTTCACAGAGAGAACCACTAGACAAAATTATGTTCTTTTAGGACTAATTCGAAACCCTGTATTTATGGATTGATATTTGGGAAAAGTAATACCACAAACATATGTGTGTCTCTAATCTCCAAAATGTTCAAGGTGGTTTATTCATAGGAAGGTATTTTATTTTGGGAAAAGTACAAAAAACATGAACAACCTGTATTCAAAAATTTCCTCGGTCAAATGTAACTATTTGCTCACTATATATTGATTTTCATACCATCTTCAGAGGTATGAATTCTGAATACGACAATATGACCAGTTTTCGGGATACAGGGCGTTAAAGTGAAAAATTACTGATTTTATCAGTTTTTTCTATAGATTGAAAAGCCAGATTGATTTTATGTTGCGCCTATGAGTTTAATATGAGTTTCAGTCAGATGTACATGGAAAGGTTCAGCTAAAAATATTTACCGTTACAGGGTTATTCACGAATAAATCAAAATAGGTTTTTGCAAAAACTCAAAATTCTACAGTTTCTTCACAGATAAATTATTCCATGAAGTTATTACCTAGTCATTTACAATTTTGAGTCTGAAATGATTACTTTTCATACAGGGTGAGCCATACAGCCAACCATACCAAAAATATAATTATGCTTTGAAGTAATGAGAACTTCTTTAGTGAATTTTGAGTAACTTTATGAGCGCTCTTACCCACTGCGCTATCACCCCCAAAAAGATGATAATTATCCATCTTCTTGTGTAGGTATAATTCGAACCTATTTGTATAGGTAGGTACTTCACAATATACGTGTAGAGCGAGTTATATACTGTTCCGTTACCAGCACTCTGATGCTGATCAGGAACAAAATGCTTCTTAGATATTGTACCTTTATCATAAAATAATCATAAATGTTAAATCATTTTTGGTTATAAAGTGTTGAATAAATGAAAAAACTTCTTATTATCATTTTTGGTAGGTGATTATAACTAAATCTAAAATTCTTACGGTTATGCATACTTGATGTAATATTATACAGTTACTCAAAATTCACTAAAAAAGTTCTCATTTCAATTATTTCAAAGCATAATTATTTTTGGTATGGTTGGCTGTATGGCTCACCCTGTATGAAAAGTAATCATTTCAGACTCAAAATTGTAAACGACTAGGTATTAATTTCATGGAATAACTTATCTGTGACGGAACTTTAGAATTTTGATTATTTGCAAAAACCTATTGTGATTTATTCGTGAATAACCATGTAACAGTAAATATTTTTAGCTGAACCTTTCCATGTACATCTGACCAAAACTCATATCAAACTCATAGGCGCAACATAAAATCAATTTATAGAAAAAACTGATACAATCAGTAATTTTTCACTTTAACGCCCTGTATCTCGAAAACTGGTCATAGTATCGGATTCAGAATTCATACCTCTGAAGATGGTATGAAAATCAATATATAGTGAGAAAATAGTTACATTTGACCGAAGAAATTTTTGAATACAGGTTGTTCATGTTTTTTGTACTTTTTCCAAATTAGAATACCTTCCTATGAATAAACCACCTTGAATATTTTGGATATTAGAGACACACATATATTTGTGGTATTATTTTTCCCAAAAATCAATCCATAAATACTGGGTTTCGAATTTATCCTAAAAGAAAATAATTTTGTCTAGTGGTTCCCTCTATGAAACACCATGTAAAAAAAATATGTTCTGTGCAATAATTTCTCGTCAAAATACTATATCGAAGAGAACGTTTCAAAAATATGCCTCCCTGACGTCACAGTAGAAAAAGTGAATTTTGGCAAAAAACTACCGTCATACATTCGTGAATCACCTTGTAAATATAAATATTTTTAATCATACGTATCCACTAATTCCATTTCTAGAACATGTAGTAAACGTCTGCATGCAACAGAAATCAAATCTAACTTTAAATAAATACAAAATAAATCCGAAAATCTGGGCAATTTTCAACTTTAACACCCCGTATTTAGAAAACTAGCCATCGGATTGGGTTGGGCCCGTTGACACTTTTGGTTACTGAGTCGGGTACAACAACATACCAAACTTTCAGAAAATTTGACCGGTTGCCACTTTACATAAGAAAAGTGCGGGGTCCTTTATACATTTTTATTTACAACAAAAATATTGCCAGACGTTTCGGAAGGGTATAAGTCACTGCCAGACAGGCATCAAGTTGTTAAAAGGGTAGTAATCCATCAAACTTTTACAAGACTGAAATTTTGAAGATTTCATTTTCTCTAAAATGCACGTTGAAGATACATTGATAGCCAGACGATTTGGATGGTTGCGAATACGCCCCAGATCAGTATACAGGGTGGGGCACCCCCCATACGAAACGGTGTCTGTACGCTAAACAAATACTTTTTTCGGATATCTGTCTGCGTCAATATATGTATATCGAATAGAGTTACAAGAAGAAATAATAATGGATTATACCGCGTGGGTCAAAAATTAGTGACATCAGAATTGTGTTTTTTTTTGTAGCTTTTCATAACACACTCTACTTTGTTACAAAAAACTAGTATGCTCTTATTTCAAATGGAACACCTTATATTTTTTTAATCTGAGCAATAGAAAATTCAATAATTTTTTTTAATTTTGGGGTTCTCTTTACCTAATCTCAATAGTTCTTTTTATATTGTCTTTTAAAAATAGCACATTTTTAATACATTCTTTGAATCAAGGTCATTATGACAAGATTGCTACATGAATTTCGTAGTAGTGGTTCCATTTTGTATTACGATTATTCTACTTTTGAAAACAACAGAACTTCCATTATTATAGTGATGTGAATTCCTTTTTCTGTACTCTCAATCATCGGAATAGATTGTTTGTGAGAAGGAATAATCTCTCCAAAAGTTATAGGATCATACATTTGTGATGGTCACTCAAATGGTAAAAAAAAATTTTATCGGCATATTAGCATATTAGAACTCCTGGGAAATGTGCCGTGAATATCAGACAACGGATGTGGTTCCAGTTGTATGCACCATTTCAAATTCAGTGTCAGACAGTTTTTGAATATGTATTTTTCGAATAAATGGCTTGATAAAGGAGGCCTACAAAATTGGCCAGCGAGATCACCGGATATGACTTACAATTTTTTTTATGTGAACACTTGAATACATTAGGTAGATGGTCGTCACTCAGAGCACTTACTTTGAGCTACAGTGCGAGTCTCTTACTTGGAATAAATTCAGTATATCAAAGACTGTTTTTTTGTTAGAAATATACTCGGACAGCTCGATCAGTATTTTAAATTGGGCTCTTTTTAGTGTAATAAAATGTTATACAGCATGTCATTAATTTGAGATATGACGTCATTAACTATTTTTTCAAATGGCAATATCAATTTTTTATCACTATTTCCAAAGGGTGCATCAAGTTACACATGGATACAAAATATCAATTTTTTATTCCATGTCGTTTAATAGATATTAAACAAACATCAACTAAATGGAAAATGAAGAAATCTGATCAACGGTTCTATCTGATATCTACTCAGATATGTTTCTTCAATAGATTCTCATAATGTTGTCCATCAGCTAACTGTCAACATCCTAAACGGAACTGAAACTCGATTTGGACGTTTCTAATTACATCAGAGCATACACTCCTGCCTTACGCGTTCTTGTAACTACTAAATGTTTGGTTTTTAAAACTTTGTTTTTCAAGTAACCCCATAAGAAATAGTCCATAGGTGTTGAATCCGAAGACCTGGGAGGCCATTCAAAAGGTCCTCTTCTACCAATGCATCTGCCTGGAAATACATGATCCATATAATCAAGAACATGTTTTGCCAAATGGGGTGGCACACCGTCTTGATAGAACCACATGTTTCTATTGGACATCGGCTTCATCCAGATCATGAAACAGAGTGGCCAAAGTCAAAGCCAAAGTAGTTATTCCTGCAAGAATTCTAAATATTCAGCTCCATTGAGATTTCCTTGAAAGAAAATTGGTCCGATTACTCGATGGCCAACAATCCCTGCCTAAACATTGACTGTTTCTGGATATTGAGTGTGGCCTTCCCCCATCCAATGTGACTTGTTGTCCGTCCAATAACAATGGTGAGTTTTTGGAATATTGTCATTTTATAAGGATCAAACTTCTGGGTTTTAAGAATTCTCGTCACTGAAGACTGGCTAATTTAGAGTTCCCTAGCTATCTGAATCTGCCTTGAGGGGATTTTCTTGAACAGAGAGGAGTAAATTCATTTGTACATCTTTCTTATGGTACTCTGCGAAATGGGTGGTGAATTAGGATATTTTTCTCTGAATAAATGAATAACTTCATTTTGTGTTTTTCAGTTAAGTTCGGAATTTTGTTCGATTTTTCACACAAACGAAAAACAAAAAATATCCTCGCTCGATACGATACTAATCCTTACTTGTTTTTATTTAACTTTTTTGTTTGACATTGTCAACAACTACCTAGTTTGACAAAAAATGATAAATAGATACTACCTCTTCACATGCCACTTTCAAGGTGTCCGGAAGAGTCTTAACAAACTTGGAGACACGATGGTGGACCGACATCTTGTCAGTCTGGTAATCCCAAAATTGCTCTGTGTGATTGATGGGCTGGTATAAGAAGCATGTTACAGGAGATATTTAGATCCAGAAGGAGATTTTGGTGTGTTGTAACATCTTTTCAGAACGATCATGAGGACTTACTTCCATAAAACTTCACGGTGCAGATATGGATAGTCTTGCAGGTATCGACACACTCCAAGAATGATATTTCGGGACGAAATATCTTTAAGAAGGGGGCAATGTAACGAGCTGGAGCCGGACCTGTCCGTCATGACCTCATCAGCTCGTGGACTGATAGCAGCCGAAGAGTAAGAGAAACATAGCGTAATGACGATGTCACCATTCACGACTGTCGAAATGCCCAGAGCCATCTAGAAATGAGTAGACTCGCGAATAATCCAGAAGAAAACAGAATTTATATGGACATAAATAGAAAGCGGTGACCAAAGAGGGCAGAGACAGTTACAGGCAAACAACGGTTGTCTGATTTTGAGTATAGCAGTGCAATATGAATTAAATAAGGGGAGTAGTTGTTTTCTGACAGGTACTTGCCATAATAAGCCTACGTAGTACGTGTATATGGTGGTAAAGGGTTCATCATCGGTCAGCAACGACTGTTCGTTACTAAATGATCTACCAAATGAACTCTATCTGTCACATAATTTTCTCAACCTGGAGATTCCGAGCGTTCTCCCTCTGCTCGGTAGGTGGAGCGGCCTAGAAACCGCTTCATCGCGTGAACCCGAGTTGCCCAAGCAGCGGAGTGTGTAATGATTTGGACGGGGAACAGATGGCTTCAGTGCTGTCTGTGTTGACCTACCCTTGCACTGATAAGAGGCAACAACCTCGAAACTAGTCTGCAGGTGATCCAAATCAAAACATAATTCTGCTGTTTGGTCACAGAAGGTACTTGCAATTGCGTCCTCAAGTATATGTTATATTTAATTAAATACCCGTCGTGGTCTTAGCCAGGGGAGTAGTTGTTTACTGACAGGTACTTGCCATAATAGGCATGCGTAGTAGGTGTATATGGGAGTAAAGGGTTCATCATCGGTCGGCAACGACTGTTCGTTACTAAACGTTCTCCCAAAAGAACTCCGCATGAATTAAATAGTTTTGTGTAATGTAAATCAGTGGAACTGGAAAAAAATAAATCAGTTTAGAACGTTAGGACTATTTTCGTTACAATATAATTAATAATTATTTTTACACTTCACAAATAGAAAGAAAACTTTGATATTAGTGCAAAAGCCTTGAAAATTCCACTACAAACCATGCTTACTTTAAATATGAGTACGTACCTTTTGTTCGAGGAGAGCCTACTAAGTATTCGAGATACTTTTTTGAAAGAATTTCGGAAACCAGGCGTTTTTCAGAAAATAAATCAGTCGACTTATCAAGGTCGCACAGAATATCCGTAAATTCTGGAATTCGTTTCATTATCTTCAAGCTGTTGAAATTTCAGTGCCATGAATATCATTTTATGATATTTTTTGTTATTTCCGTCAACCTGTTGCATACCTTCGCACAACCCTCAGAAGTCTTCGAAAGACTTGTACAAGCTAGGGAAGACGCAGCCCTTACATTTTAACGCGTGATGAGAGTGGTGACCAAGCTGGGAATCGAACCCACGACCCTACGCAAAATTAATAATTCTGCTCTTAGATTATTGAATTCACAATCGAAGTTGTGCTGTTGAATGAAAAAATGGAACAATTAAACATAGATGGCATTGATTTATTTTTATTTGGAAAATATTTAGACGATAAACGGTTGCCAACTGAAAACGACAGAATTTGAAAAAACATTTTTTTGGACTCTATTTATCTATTGTTCACTGTCCAGAGCAGAGAAAGCCAAGGATCCATCTGTGAAAATTATATACTTATTTGACAGGTCATACCACAAATACCACATCTGACTTAATGAACATCCTGTTCATATTTTCAATAAAATCACCAAATTCTTATATTCCACCTGAATGATCTATTATTGAATAACCGAACTAGTGGAAATGTTTTGAAAACAATGATTTTTTTTTCGAAGACCTACTCGAAATAAAGTGTGTGCCACACCCTCATATTACATTGAAAATTTCACATCTCTACTTTTTAACCAATAAGTTGACTTAATTTTGACTAGTTAAAAATTTCCGGAAATTTTTTCGTGGCGCCACGATATTTAAGTGGAAATTTTTTGACAGTTGAAAAGGTAAACATATGAACATGTTACTTGTAAAAAAATATTTCTACCACCTTTAGTTACCTAAAATCACCAAATAGCGATAGAGTTTCAGCATTTGGTTTAACTAAAGTTGGTATTTTTATTTAACGAAATATGGCGGATATTCTTACCAATATGATTTTTTAGAATTTATTTCATGTTGAACTAATATCTTCATCTCTAATGATATCGACTAATAAGCAAAATAATAACGAAATACATTTAATTATTATAAGTTTTATTAATATTAAAAACACAATTATTATAAATGTTTGTGGGCTGGCGTGAATTGGTGGTTTGAATCTGGGTACTTTCTGTTTTATTTTGCATTGTGCTCTGATCATGATTAAACTTGCTAGTACTTGATGAAGTTCTCCTCATGGATTCAATCATCTGATGATGATGTTCAACGTCCAATTGTAAGTAAGGTTTGATTGACTGACTATTACTGTGTCCAGTAGTTTTAATGAGCTGGTGTTCACCAACTCCTTCCTTGGCCAAATTCGAAACAGATGTTGCTCTGGCAGAATGATTAGTTATTTTTACTTTTTTAGTGTCAGTTCCTATATCAGAGGCTGCTGATTTAAACCATGAAGATACAATGTTCCTACCAATTGGGCTATTCTTGTACCATCCTTTCGAATTGGGTTGACTCCAGTACGGATTTGGTGTTAAAAATAATCTGTCGGTCTGAATAAGATTTCCCATTTTTTCCATCAACTTCTTAAACAAACGAACCGGACACATTTGTGGATTGTCGAAATTTGAAATCAACCATTTACTATCCGACAGTTTTTTAGAACCGCCTTGTATGGTTTTAGGGACTATTGGATTATATTCTATCCGACCTTTTGGGTTTCCGAAATTATCAGTTTCTTCTTTAAAGTATTGGATACACGCAGAATATCCTTCCCCTCCTCTCCATGCCAGCTCATGTGAAACTATGTGAAAAAGTTTACGCTGCAATCCATCTGGAGTATTTTCATCCCACATTTCAATAATTTTATGTATTCGTCACTGGTTAAGGCTGCAGCACTCACTTTTCTTTTTAACCTTCCAGTGGTGGCTCCAAAGCTTGTTGCACCAGTGGTTGCGCCGGTGTCACAGACCGAATGGGGAGGGGTGGGATTTTCTTCAAAAAAAGTAAATGACTTTCAACAAAAGGTTCATTCAAGAAAGTGTACTACAATTAGAAATTAATTTTTCCAAATTTACACGTCAAAAAATTTTTTTTGTGCTTAGCATCGCGTGCAACTCTGGTGGTCACAAATTCCACATCAGAAAACGGATCAAATTTTATTTTATATTTTTCGTTATAAATTTCTTGTAACTGCTTAGCAGTAGAGTTCCACAACACTTTGACTACAATTTCCTCATAATCTTCAAAATTTTCTTTTTCATATTAAATGCTCCTCCACTCCTACACTCATGAATATTGCACAACTTTTCGTTACAAAATTCAACAAACACTTGATTTTGATTATCGGGTGTTATCTGGTGCTATATTTTGAAATTCTTGTCTAATTACTTGTTGATTTTCCTTACCAAATCGCGACATTTCGCTATACAGTTATTAAACTCAACGTACAGACGTTTTAAACTAGTAATTATTAAGCTTGGGACAGAACCGGTTAAACAAAAATGACAAATCAACATATGTCAAAAACAACAATACCCTGGCCAACTTGACAAGCAGTGAAATTAATTTAAAATGTCAGATTGGATTAATAATTTTTTTCCAAATTATGGTGTAAAATTTTTTTACCGAATACCACGCAAGCTCAAATTATTTCCGGAAATAATTTGAGCTCTTGTGATATAAGTGAGAATACAATAATTTGAAAAAAATATTTTCTCATATTATATTACTCAGGAATACCTACCTTTATGTTGATAAAACGTTCGTATATCCATTTTCCACGGCTAACTACGGCCAATTGAAAAGTGAAAAAGTGGGGAAAATATATTAGGGATTTTTACATCGCAAAATTAACATTAAATTCTTTTTCAGAGTACCCTCAAACCTCCAGATCTCAATGTTTGAATCAATTGATTATAAAGGGTGTCATTTGTTGTTGGCATTATGATTAACTTCATCAGTGATATTTGCTTAATTTTCAAAATTTCCTCACTTTTCATCAAATTCACAAAATTATTCAGTTAATACTGCGAAAAATAACCAAAATTACTTTTCCATGCTCCGTTGATTTTGAAATGTATTTTTTGTCACAAAGTGTTCAAAAATATTCCATTATTACTGTAGAAAATAACCAAGAATCACTTTTCATGGCTAACTATGACCAACTGAATATTGAAAATTTGGGAAAAACATATGGGTTCCTTTATCACTGAACTTACATCAGATTCTAGATCAGAACACTCCGAAACCCCCATATTTCCATTTCTGAGGATTATACAGGGGGTCCCTCCAGGAACTGCATCGATCAATATATAGAAAACCATGGGAGTGCCGAATTTGAAAATTTGTAAGTTCACTATTGTTGATACGTGCTATCGGTGTAACGAAGCATTTCTGAGACTAATTTTTTAAGACCTAAACAATATCACAGAAATGATTCGTACGCCATTCTAAACCATTTTACTGTAATTTCAAAATTTATTGTAAACGGAAAGCAATCTTTCAAGTCAGAAAATAGTAGATGATTCGATCCATATTTCTTTATTTTGGAACCGACCACTTTTTGCTTGTCTTGACTTCTTGTGCCTAAAATATCTACTTATACATAGAGTTTGGGTCTCAGTTAACTTCTTATGATAGGGAATATTGTTTTGCTGAAAGTGAATAGTTTTTGTGCCTTCTGCTACGACGGCCACCGTTTTTCATGTGTTCTGCTACGAAGGCCAACCGATGGTATAAATAGTGAAAGCACATGAAAATCTGTCTCTTTTCGTGCCAGACCAGTGTCAGAAATAGTTGATAAACCGAATGTTATATTCCGAGGGTAAGCTCAATTGAAAGTTATTTACTTTGAATATTTATTCCTGTTACAAGTGAATGGCATTCATATCATATCATATTCAGTTATCAAAAGACCGAAATTCGACAACTACCTTCGCGAATATCATAGTACCGCCTTGATCGGTCCAAAGGTTAGGCCTTTACAACCGGCAGAGCGATCAGGCTTAAATATTGGGTACGAGTACTGTTTGACTTAGATTACTAGTTCCTGAGGATTCGGACATCACAGCCCTCTGTAACTAGTTTGTACAATAGAGACCGACCATTTACCAAGGTGGAAAATCGAACTTCGAGTCCGGTCGGCCGCCTAGTTCGTTATTATTGTAGTTAAACCAGAACGTTGAAGAACTCCTATCGTTATTAATTAATAGTTCCCGAGGGTTCGGATATTACAACCTTCTGTAACTAGTTTGTATGCCGATTATTGACGTTCCTACGTTCCGCAAGGTACGGCTTTAACTACTGGCTGGAACTAGCTGAGCTCAAGTAAATCGATAATCGAGGGAGTTGGTTCAATCATCGTCCTTTAGACATAGATACACGCATTTATCGACCGGGGTCGATTGGCCTTCCCACCTTGCGGCATGAGGCCATGTTGCCTACCATCTCTCTGGCGAAACACCTGACGAGGGAACCCAATCCCAACTCCACACTTCCGAAAATGTAGTGGTTCTAGATTTTCCCTTTTTTGTTTGTTTTATTTTCATATGAATTACATTTGTGTTAGTGTTTTACTTTTGTTTGTTTGTTCAGGTTATACAATTTTGTTTGGTGTTTTGTTAGTTGCTTAATCTCTATTCGGAGCCAAGGGTGCTACATGTCATCTAGGATCATTTGGTCTCCCCATTTGTTCATTGCCGTGATTATATCTCGGTCTAGCTCTGCTCTGTTTATGAAGGTAGGTGGGTATGTGAGGTTTTTGTTGTTGAGGGTTAGGGTGAATTCGTGTCTTGCTTGTATTCGTGTTGGTGTGTTACAGGTGTTTATTACGTGCATGTTGGTTTCTTCTTCGAGTCCACATGTACATATTCCATCTCCTGGTCCCAGCTTGAAGCGTTTGTAGTATTGTAGTAGGTGAGCTCAAGTAAATCGATAATCGAGGGAGTTGGTTCAATCATCGTCCTTTAGACAGCCGGGAACTTGTACCAACACTTCGAGGTTACCACTAGAACCGTACAGCGTTATTCGATCCTGAAGGTACGGACTTTACTACTGGAAGGGTGAGATTTCGCTTCAAGCTAGTACGGAAATCGCGAACTATAAATTACGTATTCCAAAGAGAACGGCTTTCACTTCTCTTTGGCATTAGTTTGTTTTTCCCTTTCATACCATAATAGTAGGTTGCAACCAGGAGTTTGTAAAACATATATCGTGAGTCCTAGTACCCTGAAAGCTGTAGTGGACAGCGATTCGGGACTAGCCGTTATAGTAATAATAATAATAAGAATAACCGTTATCATTTGCCAGCCGTGATATCCGAAAACGTGAAATGAACTAAACCGATCAAGAAATTTATTTATCCGTGTACGATTTCACGCCCTGTCTCATTTCTTGGTTGAAAGATTGCTTTTCGACTAATACTACGATGAATGGATGACTTATCTAGTGTTGTATGACAATTCCATTATATTAGAAATAAAGGTTCATAGGCACATAAAGCTTTCATTCAGTAAATAGGGGAAAGAGAGGTATCCTTTCAGATCCCTTCCGTTAAAGTCTAATTAGAGTACAGCTGGTATTCAGAAGACGATAGGGGCAATTAAAGCCTGCCACTTATTGTCAGTGCACTTTTGGTCCTTACAACTGACCCCTGGAATACCGTTTCTTCACTGTAGCTGTCCTGGGCCTCCCACTAATGTCATCTGGGAGAAAGTGGGGCATACCACTATAATCTTACTGATGCCTGAGGGTAGCATTGGGTGTTAGACCGAGTGTACCGTTGTCCGTTAAACCCAGTACCCGTAAACGTCATTGTAACGTCCGAGTAGAGAAAAAAAAAAGAAGAAAAAGGTTGTGGCACTTCCGGTTGTACCGGAAGTGGACCCAAACTTTGTTATTTTAAATGGGACACCCTGTATATTATGATTCTGAACATGTTTCATGTATAATGTCCTATACCTAAGTCTAACCGTTTTCGAAATATTTCAAATTTTATGTTGAAAATTGCGTTTGCAGAACGAAACATTTTTTTTTTCTGGACATGATCATTTATTTTCGGTTGTGTATCGATTTATTCGTAGGAGAGGACCCAGTTCAGTAGAATTTCGATATTAATTCGATTAGAGTTATACAAGGCGTTCACCAGAAAATGATATAGATCCGGTTGAAAAAATTATTGTAAGTCCATTTTTTCAAATGGAAACCCCCCAATTTTATATTCTCATTCGATTCGGCATCGAAAATAAAGCTAACTTTTAATAAGGTTATCTATGCCTACACTCAACAGTTTTCGAAACATTGACGAATTAACATGTATCAGTTCCAGAAAATCTCGTATTGTTGAGTTTACTTATTCTGAGTTGGCCATGGCGCCCGCAGTTGCGTTGGAAACAATCAACTGCCACGAAAATGTCATTGTAATCAATCATGCCGGCTGTTTGAATTATTCGAATGAAGATTACTTAACCCGTAACTACTACTATCGGGTCCTAAGGACCCAGCGACATCTAAATTCTTGGAAATAGCCCAGACAAATTAGAGTGGGGAAATCGTGCTTCCAGTTATTCTCCAGTCAAGTAGTTCTTTGTCGAATGCTGTTGTGAGTGGTTGTCTATATTGTTTACTTTCAAAGCAATACGATATTTGGGTCCGTGGGACCAGATAGTAGCATAAGTGTTAGTTTGTAAACTTGGATAATTTAGGTAAGTGGGCATGTAAATTTATGTATATTGCTAACTAGTTTCTTGAGTATGGTTATAATGGAGCAATATTATATTGTAAGATACTCATACTTGCTAATTTTTATAGTTAGGAATGCCTCAACCAATGAGCTACTTTCGGATCGCCAGTTGGCGGAATTATAAGACGATGACGCTTTTTGGACAGATATGAACAATGATAACAATGCGCAGAACGTTGAAGACGTACCTATACCGGAAGAAGAAAAAGGCAGGGCTTTTGGTCAAATATTGAGTGGCGGCGACGAAAGTGATAAGGAAGAGGAAATTAACGAAATTTTTGGTGACCATGATTCAGAAAGCGAAGTTGAGGCTGATTCAAGTGAAGATGATAACCAAGAAGAACATCTAACAGATTCTTCCACTGATAGTAACACCGCTTCGACTTCAAACGCTTTACCACCTCAAAAAGCGTGGTACGGAAAGGATAGAACTAAATGGTCCAAAGATGCTCCTCCTCGTAAAAAAACTTTACTTTATTATAAAAAATGTGTTACCAGGTCTGAAAGGCCCAGCTCAAGCAAATCGTTTGACAACTCCGTTGGAAGCTTGGAAGTTACTCTTTACCGACAATATGATTCAAATTATTGTTGAAAACACTAATTTAAAAATCGACGAAATGAAAGCTCATTACAGTAAATTTAAAACATGCAGAAACAGAAGAAAGACATTTTTGTCTACGTTTGTACAAAACACAGACGAATTGGAAATAAGAGCTTTTATAGGGCTTCTATACATGCAAGTACTGTTCAAGTCAGGTCATGAAGATCTGAAACCTATGTGGGCTACTGATGGAACCGGAAGGCCACTATTTCGATCCACTATGTCATTGGCATTTGATGATGCTACAACTAGACCTGAAAGGGTAAAAAGCAACAAGTTAGCTGCAATCTCCGATATATTTGAACAGTTCGTAACCAATTCTAAAGAAAATTATACTTCGGGATCTAATCTCACCATAGACGAGATGCTAGTTCCGTTTAGAGGGAGATGTTCATTTCGCATGTATATCCCCAACAATCCCGCTAAATACGGGATAAAAGTGCAAGTATTAGCTGACAGTAAAACCCACTATATGGTAAATGCCGAAGTTTATACTGGTAAAGATCTAAAATCTACGAGTGTACAAAGTAAAATGTCGCATCCCACGCAAGTAGTGTTACGTTTGATTGCACCCGTTGCAAAAAGTAATCGTAACATTACGGGAGACAACTGGTATTATTCTATTGAGTTGATTGATGAACTAAAAAAAAGTGGTCTACCATATGTAGGCACAATGCGAAAAAATAAGAGACAGATCCCTCCAGAGTTCCAACCAAATAGAAACCGAGATGTACAATCTTCATTATTTTGGTTTTCAGCTCAAACCACTATTATTTCTCATGTTCCAAAACGAGGAAAAGCAGTTATCCTAGTCTCTAGTATGCATCACGATAATTCCGTAGATGATGTTAGCACAAAACCCGAAATAAATTTATACTACAATTGCACTAAAGCAGGTGTTGACGCACTTGACGAAAAACGTGCTAATTATTCGACGTTAAGAAGAACAAGCAGATGGCCAATGTCATTATTTCACACCATACTAAATATTGCTGGAGTAAATAGCAGGATCATATACCAGTTTGCCCAACAAGGAAAAGAAATTTCCAGGTACAATTTCCTCAAAGAGCTAGGACGTGAATTGTATACTCCGTACATGACGGCTAGAATATACAACATGCATGTACCTCGCAAACTTCGTTCGATGGCCGCTGATATTTTAGGAATTGTCATGGAGGAACCACCTGTACCTTCGGAAAACCCTTGCAGGTCGAAAAGACCCAGATGCCGCGTTTGCTCGCCAGGAAAAGACCGAAAAACAACTAATTACTGCGCTAGGTGTAAAATTCCCATATGTTTAAAATGTGCGGCCACAATGTGCCCAAAATGCATTTAATTATTATTTTTTATTATTATGTTTTATTATTATGTTTTATTATTATGTTTTATTATTATGTTATAATAGAAGCATAGCTTGGTTAAATAAATGTAAGAAATAAAGTTTTTGACAAAAAACTCTAGCGACAGTGGATCGAATGGCTGCCAGGAACAAAGTAAAGCATTCCTGCCATATGTTCCTAGGGTCACAGATCGGATTGGCTGTATACTACGAAAGTATGATATCAAAACCATCTATAAACCTTCAAAGAAACTGAAGGATCACTTGAGATCGGCGAAGGATAAACGTGATGCACTAAGCTCATCTGGGGTGTACCGCATTCCATGCACCTGTGGCAACGTTTATATCGGAACCACGAAGCGATCCACAAATACCAGAATAAAGGAACACAAGGCCAATTGCCGGTTAGGACACTCAGAAAAATCCGCTGTCGCAGAATATGCGCTTAACAATAACAATCACAGAATGAAGTTCGAAGAAACCCAAGTAATTGCCACAACACATGCATATTATCCGAGACTCTTCCGAGAAGCAATCGAAATCAAAAAACATCCCAACAACTTCAACAGAACTGAAGAAGGGCTACAATTGAACAAAGCATGGCTACCTGTTCTCAAGAAAACGGTAATTACACCATACCGGGTAATTAATGAATCCGAGGGGGTATCCGACGCAGGGACGATGACACCGGACGCAGGTACGAGTACGTCGACCCATAAATACTGGCTGAGACAACGCATACCAAACAAGTAGTGTTCAGTGATCGAAGCTGTAAACATTTCTCTTGAAAATGCCAACTACTCGTGTTGGCGAAACGTCGAGATTGTCTCTAAATAAACGTCGGCCTAAAAACCTGAAAAACATTACTGTCATGAATTTTTTAATTATTGGGTCCCTGGGACCCTCTAGTAGTATTTACGTTGCGTATTTTGAGTAGTAGCCGTTACGGGTTAAATCTATTTATAATATATGGCGAATGTAATAGGGTTATCTCAAGAACATGTGATATATTTGATACTCGGTATCCACAGAAGCCCACACAAAATGAATTATAGAAAACTTCAAAAACTTTAGATCCGTCAAAGCAAGAGTGCAGAGAAACAAGCCAATTGTTGATGATGAAGATATTGAAATTGCCATTTGCTCATAAAAAACGCGATTCAGTATGTTTAAAGGGATTTTGATCTTTCTAACATTAGACGGGTGAATTGGAATAAATCGGAACCATCATGGCACACTTAAATGGAAAACTAAAGATGAAATTATCAAAAATTTTTACCTTTGAAATGTCACTTATGTTCATTTGATTCGGAAAATTATGTATATTTTAGAAATGTGGTAATATAGAGGGTGTTCCATTTAAAAATCGGTTGGTATCACTTCCGGCGAAACCGGAAGTGAAACAAATATAATTTTTAGGTCAAACAGTGCCGCTTATTATAAAAATTGGATATCCCAAATTTCAATCAAACACTTTTAAAACTAACGGAGATACGGGGGTGTGCCATGATCCTGTTATACCCGGTATAATAAAGTCATCGATCTCAACTGAGAATATCTCACGTATAACATGGAAGGTAAGGAATAGCCTTGTTGTAATAAAAACCGAAGAAACAGCATAACAATATTGTTCAGGTGAAATTTATTTCCGATATCAGACGTTGTTTATGACACGTGTTGGCATAGAATTGTGAATTATTGAATGTTACGTTTGATAAACTGTTTCTATTAATAATATTCCAATGTATCTTATATCTTCACTATGGCTCGGATGCAGTACCTCGTTCACAACTGCGTTTCTCTGAATCACAGATAAAAACATTTCAGTGTTACTTAAGTACCGAATGTATACCGAGTGTGTACAAGTTACAACGGAAATAGCTCGAATTTGTTGCTTTCGAAATGGACGAGAAAACACCAAAATGGAATTGACTATACCTTTTTCAATTGTAATTTAGAAAGTGTAACTTGAAATTCAGATTAGTAACATGCAGATTAGTAACATGCAAATCAGAAACTGTAACTTGTTATTCATAATAATAATAATAATAATAATAATATCTTTATTTTCCTTGTTTGACAAACTTATAAAATTTGTATAGGAATCGTCTAAGAAAAAGAAAAAGCAAATAAAAATAATCCCTGAAAAATGGAATAAAACTACCTACTTGTACACATAAATTCTTCAAAACTATAACAACACTTTTCAATAAGAAAATCTTTAAGTTTTCGTTTGAAGATATAAACGGTTTTGGATTTTTTTATTACATCTGGTATCAAATTATAAACTCGTGGAGCCATCTGATCAGGAGAATTAAAAGTTAATTTAGTTTTAACAAATGGTACAAAAACATAGTTTTTTGTCTTGTGTCAATATTATGCTTACATTTATTCAGTACAAACAATTTATCTGTATTTTCAAAAACAGATAAGCACAAGTCAAACATTAAAAGACTAGGAACAGTTAAAATTCTGAAATTTTTAAAAGCATTTCTGCAAGAGTCACGGGGACTCACTCATGCCATTAATGATTCGTATGAGTTTTTTTTGTGCTATCAGAATTGTTAACTGTAATTCAGAAACCGTAACATGTAATTAAGATCAATTAATTGTATTTCAGAAACCGTAACATGTAATTCAGATTAGTAAATTGTATTTCAGAAAGCGTCAATTGTAATTAAGATTAGTTAATTGTTTTTCAGAAAACGTCAATTGTAATTCAGAAACCATCACTTGTAATTCAGAAACCGCCAAGGACTTGATTAGTAAGAGTAGGGAATATCTCTTTATTTCTTTTTCGAGCACGTCCTCTTGTTCGACGGCAAAACAGGTTGAAATTTGTTTCATCCAATCAGTCTTCGAACATCTTGCTCTCCTTCATTTTTATTTTCAAAATTGTTCATTGTCACTACTTCATTGTGGAACTGTTTCACCGTGAACAACCTGCCATCTAAATAGTTTCCGATTGTGATAACTGATAGATCTTTTTGAAAGTGTATTTTAATTTTCAATTTTTTCAACTTCATTATCATCTTCTACCCAATTGATGATAATATTGATCTATGCATTTGTGAGGATTCTAGGTTTGATGCTTTCCTTTCGAAGCATTATTGCATCACGTCCAGATCGTACCCAATGAAATGCAGTCTTGTATTGTACCCCCAAAGACTCGGCCAAAGCTACCCAATCATCACATCTGTTGGCACATGCTATTATTCTTTTTTTATCCTGCCTATACCATGATTGAGCCGAGTTTCATGTAAAAGATGTCGACACCGTTCAATTCTGATAACTGTACCTCGAGTCATCAAGTTTCGACATATCACACAAATATCTTGGAAATTCATATCTTAAGTGAGAACGACAATCTATCTACCTGCACAAAATTTCTTTATTTCAATTAGACGTTTATTTGACATTCCGTAGTTAGTTTCAACAGGCCTTGATAGTTGGTCACTTGAATCACGTTCGAAAATATGTACATACGGGTTGTTCTTGGTTTCTGAATTACAGTTGATACTTTCTGAATAACAACTAATGCTTTCTGAATTACATTTTACACCTTCTGAAATACAATTAACTAATCTGAATTACATGTTACGGTTTCGGAAATTCAATTAACTAATCTGAATTACATGTTACGGTTTCTGAAATACAATTTACTAATCTGAATTACACGTTACGGTTTCTGAATTACAATTTATTATTCTGAATTACAACTTATACTTTCTGAAATACATCTTATACTTTCTGAATTACAATTGAAAAAGGTGTAGTGAAGATGGAATCAATAATAGTTGAGAGATGTAAACCAGGGCTGGAGCCTTTAAAAATGGTAAAAATTAAAAAAAAAAAACAATAGTAGGACGAAAGCCATTGGAAAAGGAGAAAAATGTGATAAAAATCAAATGAAAAATAAATTACGGGCGATCTGAGTGGGAGGGTGAGTTTTAAGGGTAAAAAATGGTTTATCTCGATTTCCGGCAAAACTACAAGTCCTATGAAAGAAGTTATATAGCAAAGTTGTAGGTAATAAAAAGATCTACAACTTTTGTAAATACAATTTTTTCATGTAACCTCAAAATGTATGTGAAAAATTCAAATAACCAAGTTTTTGGTTTTTTCATTTTTATCTTTTTCAAAAAAAAAAAATTTCCACGAAATTTGATGAAAACATACTTTTTTATGTCCCAAATATACTGTAATTTATTTCATGTGAAATATTTATTTTTTAACCTTATTTTGACTTGATATTAAAAGCACCCTAATTTAAATCGAAAACTCTCGCGTCAAAATATCAGTTTGTTTTCAAAAAGTCAATGTGCTTTTTGTTCGTTGAAATCTCTACTTTCTGATGCTGTAATGAAAAATATACATTACTATAGTAAATGTTCTCAGAAAATGCAAAAAAAAAACGAAAAAAACTCGAATTCGAATTTTTTTTAAAATCATTATGTACAATTTTTGAGCTATTTATCAAAATTCACAATTCAACTACTCAAAAAACATAAGATTCCATGTTACACTGATAAACGAAAAAATTGAAAATCGAAATATACCACTATAATTAACAAACAAATAAGTTAATAAAGTTAATATTTAATAAGACATCTACAATATTTTGAGAAAGTTGTAAAAGCCTCTTTAAATCATATTTGTAGATGCCTATTCATCACTGTTTTAAGAATTTATATACCTGAGTGACCTACGGAAAATTTCAGCCCATTGAAAGGTATTTCATAGAGAAGTGGGGAAGGAGCAAGGAGGGTCTTACCACATACCTGTTATTAAGAACACAAGGACAAAAAAAAACTTTAATGAAAAGATTACAGACACAAGGATTTTGCTGTAAACAAGTAGAAGAAGATGCTGACATAATTAAGATTGTAGGAAAAAAGTCTTGTATTACCAACTTGGCGTGCTTATCACAATGTGTTACCGAGGCCCTCGATAGAAAATTACAAATCGATGTTATTTACACTGACTTTCAAAAGGCCTTTGACCAAATTGACTTTTACATTCTTCTACATCGGCTAACGTTATTTGGTTTTTCTGTAAATTTAATAAACTTATTTACAACTTATTTATTTGGTAGAAAACAATACGTGGAATACGAAAGCTTTCAGTCCCCTTTGTATACTCCCAGCTCCGGCGTTCCTAAGGGCTCAAATCTAGGGCCTCTTTTATTCCTATTATTTATTGATGATTCAGCAAAAAAAATTACCTGTTCGAAACTTTTATACGCTGATGACCTGAAGTTATTCAGTGTTGTCAAAGAGAATACAGACTGCAGCAATTTACAAAAAGATGTAGATTTAGTATTCGATTAGTGTCTCCATAATCATCTACAATTGAATATTTCAAAATGTTTCATTATGTCATTTTCAAGAAGGAAAGAGATGATAGAGTTTTCCTACCAAATAGATAATAGTACCATCAATAGGGTCATGGAGATAAAAGACCTTGGGATTAAGTTTGATTGTGAATTCACATTTTCTCTGCAAATTGATGAAATTGTATCTTCAGCAAATAAGATGATGGGCTTTATTAAGAGAAGTACTAGGGAGTTTCGCAATGTTGGGACAATTGTTCTATGCGTATGTGAGGTCCAAACTTGAATATGAGGCATTGATATGGTATCCTTTATACAACTCTGATATCAATTCTGTGGAAGCTGTTCAAAGGAAATTCTTGAAATACCTGCTATTCAAACAAACAGGAATGTATCCCCAAAGAGGGATCGATTATTCAATCCTTTTGAATCGATTCGATGTAATTTCTTTGCACACTCGTCTTATCTTTGTTACAATATCATTTCTCTACAATTTACTGCACAATAGTATTTCCTGTGCCAACTTTTACAAAAAATTAACTTTCATATTCCTCGCCTTAATTCTAGAAGTGAGACGACCTTTTATTGTGAAAATATTCGAACAAATGTTATGCGCAGGGCAGCAATGTCGTTAATGTGTTCTAATTATAATTTGGTCTGTGATATATGTTATATCAATGTTAGCCCTCTCAAATATATTTTGGAATGTCTAATCAATAGATCGTAAACTTCTCATTTTTTCTTATTTCAGTTTTTTTTAAGCAGTGTCGTTCAATATATAATCAATTGTTTATTTACATGCACGTATATACATATATTTATATTTGTCGTTTTGTAATTCGTTATGTTAAATATTACCTTCTAGCATTTCCTGTAATTGGGTGTATACCTGTTGGAAATAAAGATCTATCTATCTATCTCTAAGACCTCGATAAAAATTGTCGGAGATACTAATAAAACTGTCATTGTGGTGGATCAAGATATTGATCTTTTGGTCCATTTAAAACAATTAAATTCAAATAATCATGACATTTATTTTCTCAAACCAGGTTCTGGAAATGCAAAACATCTATTTTTCACGTCTAATAGTTTCTAACATGAATCCTTCAAAAAACTTGTTGCATTTCTGCATTGATTTTCTGGTTGCGATACAACATCTGGGTTTTCCGGAAAAGAAACGAAAAGTATCGTAAATTCATTAGTAGACGCTAGAAATTTGTCAAATTTGGCCAATGTTTTTTATAAGAAAGATGCAAGTAAAGAAGATATAAAAAAGTGGATTACAATTAATCAAATCTGTTTATAAATGTAAAAATTAAAAATAACACCATATCAATTAAGATTTCAAAAATATCAATTGTCAAAAATTAAATCATCTTTCATTTTGGCAAACCTCCCACCCACAGGAGCAGCAGAACAACATTGTTACAGGGCATATTATCAGCTTCAAACTTGGTAGGGTAGCGAACTGACAGCAACAGATTGGGGCTGGAGGCAACATCAACGTGGCATTATGCCCAAATTTACAGAAAAGGCATTAATTCCGGAAATATTGCTGCAGCTGTGAAACTGGATGTAACAGTTTAAAATGTGGCTGCCGAAAACATGGTATAAAATGCACAAATTTATACTCAAATTGTCATTGTTTTGAAAATTGCTCCAATATGAAAGAAAAAACCTACGAGGAAGTTAATGAGTCAGATGAAATTGTAGAAGAAGAACCAATGCAGACTGGAAATAATATTGGAGACAAAGAAGGTGATGGTCTTGAAGATTTCGAAGATCAACTAGAATTGGAAAGGTTTGTCGAATCTAGTGATGAAGAAAAGCCATCAAAGAGACAAAAACTAAAGGATACGTGATTAGAATTCAAGATAAGGTATTTATAAATAACAAGATTAACGTATTTATGAATATTATAATGAATAACGTAATCAGAATGAAGTATCTAAATTCAATAGTACGACTGACATGTCTATTTATATTTTATGAGATTCTCTATGACATGAGTGTAATTAGAATTCTTTAAATAAACTTCTTAACTAAAAACAATTGCAGCAATCATATTTTTTTATGAAATTGTACATACTGATTTAAAAAAAAATCGAATTCGAGTTTCTTTCGATTTTTTTGTATTTTCTGAGAACATTTACTATAGCAATGTATATTTTTCTACACCATCAGAAAGTAGAGATTTCAACGAACAAAAAGCACACCGACCTTGTGGAAAAAGCTAATATTTTAACGCGATAATTTTCAATTGAAAATTAGGGTGTTTTTTTGATATTGAGTCAAAGTAAGGTGAAAAAATAAATTTTTCACATCAAATAAATTACAGCATATTTCGGACATGAAAGGGTGAGTTTTCACCAAATTTCGTATCATTTTCTTTAAGATAAAAATAAAAAAAAAAAACAAAAAATTGGTTATTTGAATTTTTCACAAAATGAAATAGGCATTTGGATATATCATGAGAAATAGAACATCTTGTATATAAAATCTCAGTCTGATCCAGGAAATGTTAACATAATCAATTGGATTTGATCTAAGTATCCTCCAAAATATCTGGAAATGAATGAAATTCCATATATCAATTTTTTAGAAAGTACTAAAATGCTTGCTGGCTGTGGACTCACCCTGTATATCGCGGGTATGTGCAGAAATTACTATACTCTATAGTTGATTTATCGGCCATATGAATAATGGATGCATAATTGCCATTTGGAATTTTGAAAAAGTCAATTTCAGCACCCTTTATAATCTAAACCGTTGAATTTACAGCTTGGAGACAATGGTAACATTTGATCAGCATCACGAAAGCCAATTTTCCATTGACATCGTGGGATGTCCTTTTATCAAATATCAACTTTTGCATGTGAGTGTAATTTTTGTTGAAAAATAATGTGTGGTATTGGAGGAAAACGATATTGTTTCATATAATAAATGATTATACATTGTATGATGTTGCAAAAAATCAATAAAGTTAATCATTCCTCATAATCATTATAATAAACACGAATAAATACAAAATCTAAACTCCATATTGTATTCAGCGGTTATGTCGACACAAATTATGCCATCATCTGCGCGAAGTATATTATGACATTCATTGATGCAAAAACGTTACCACGAAAAAATTGGCACGCGTCAAAAACTCACAAGGCGATACAAATTATTTCTTGTCGTGTTATGAGCATGGAAATGCAGCTGCAAGCCCCGAAGTCAATCGACCATTAAATATTCGCCGCTACTGCAAAAGCGCATCGGCGAATCTTCATTGGCGGATGAAGTGTTTCTCCAACAGGTCGTAAAACTTCCTCGAAGACAACTCAGTACCCGACTGGTCTGGATTTCAGGGAAGGTGTGGTGTCAAGCATTTTATGTCCTGTTTGAAAACAGCAATTGTAACACCTTTTCTTTAAGAGTGATAATGTGGATGATCCTTCAAGTTATCCTTCAAGTAATCACAAAATCACAAAAAAGGCAGAACATCTCAAACAGAAAATAGAAACCTCAGATAACAAATAAAAAACAGTGTGGTCAATGATAAATAGCATAAATAGCGGCTCAGATAGTCAAAGGAATGTTCAAGTACCTGTAGAAGGTGAAACAGTTGCTAACAGTTTTAATAATTACCTACTAAACTCAGACTTATTAACCGAATTGCCTGAAAGAAATCACATATCTTCCATTCAAGAAGCTGATAGATCTATGTATCTTAGTAGACCAAGCTATAGAGGTTTTTTCCCCCTCAAAATGAAAGACAAAAATGGCATATTCTAATTTTAATAAGATACCTACTTCGCTAACGACAACCCCAGTTTTCGCCCCAAACTTTCAATCCAGTCGGCAGGTTGGGGAAAAGGAGTGTTACGACGAAAAATTCCCAAGTTGATTAAATTTTAGTATGTTGTTTACACATGTTTAGTGATGTCAAATCCAAGATTTCGCACTCGAGGTGGTTGTGGAAAATTTTTGGTGGCCGAAAAACCGCGAAATTTTTGTACTTGTTTTAGTTTTTCACCTATAACTCGAATACGGTCAATCTTAAGTGAACAAAACGAAATTCCCCGTCGATCAAAAAAATTAATCTGGAATCGGTAAGATAGGAAAGTTTTTACGGACGATCAAAAAATGGATGTTTTATCCATTTCCGGTAAAAAAATGCTATAACCCATTTTCAAAGTGCTTTAGCGCTACACCATCAATCCCAATCGCCCACTTCCTCCCTGAAAGTTGTAAATTATCAATTGTAGAGTTCAATAAGCCCCAAAAATTTGAAATTGCCACATTTTTTTTAATTTTCAAAACTGTTTTCCAAAATAAGTGTTCCTCGAAAATGGTTCGATGCTCTCTCTTTCCTGGGGGTCTATTCTCGAAACTGGGGAACATCGTTCTCCTGAGAATAGTAGGCATAGTTCTCCTGAAAATCATCAAAGCGTATTCTCTAACACATGTGATCATTCACTTCGCGTGAAAACTGATGAACGTGATTCACCTGCTATTTTGTGGGAGATCGCTTGATTCTCCTGAGAATGACCAAATGACGTATAATTTTTAAACTTCATTTTTGGCATTTTAGACTTGATTTTGACACAGCATTTGGTGTTTACTGTTCAGTAACAGATATGCTGTGGTTCTCTTAATTTTTCGTGAATTAATAAGGTTCCGTCAAACCAAAGCGGGAACGCGGGAGCGGGAACGGAACTTTTGATTCGTGCAAATTGCTATGAAAACAGTACACGCATTGCGGAATCACACCGGTATGTCCCACTATAGAATTTAGTCTCGGATTCATCTCGTTCCCGCTCCGGCTACCGCGTTCCCGCGTTGGTTTGAGGAAACCTTTAGAAGGAACAGGTGCAGTATTTGAAGTAATCCAACAATATCCAAGGTAAGATTTTGACAAAGTAACATTAGCGCGGAAGGCCTTTAATCTGTTTTGCGCCGTGAGTATCAACAATTCCCGACATTATCAACCGATTTTGTTTCTTATATTGTTTCAAAAGCAGAGGGGCAAGCAGAGCGTACGCCCCGAAAAATGTTAGACTCATTAAAAACCTCACTGGCTTCTTGATGGAAATGTTTACTCTATATCTACAAACACCGAAAAGTAATATAAATAAGTTTTAAATAACTTTGTTGTTGGAGGTGCTTGTAACTTTGAGATTTTATGCTTCAGGAAGTTATAAGAAATGGGATTAAAAAAATTTCTGGTATAAGTCAATCAAGCACTTCCGCTGCATTTTAGAAGTGACAGATGCAAAACAACTATAAATTTCAAATAACTGGGTAAAACTTGCAAACAATCTTCAAGAGTTAGATAATTTGCGCAGAAGGTACCTATGAAGATACGTTTTTTTATGAAATTAGTATTATTCAAGAAGCTAGAGTTCAGCTCAGTGGATAATAATATAATACACAACACATAATTATTTGATTCAATTTACATTATAGCTTATTTTGTAACTCTTCTTCCTTCAACCACTGAAAATTTAAGGCTTTTACCAAAAATCGTCTGGCAACGTTGTGTCAACGGTTCTCTCGAGAGACTGATCACATGCGTTCGAGAATATCGATTTCTAGCGCGAGAACATTGCAGGCGATGTGAACAGTCACATCCAGTAATTGGAGCGTTCCGTTCTCCTGAACTCGAGAATTGGGGTCTCGAGGCTTACTGATCTCTCTGACCCATAATCGCCTCTGATACCATACCGTGTCTGTTATATCATAATCATATATCGAGGGTTGAAAAGATGATGTCTGGTCATGCGTATGCCAGTGCTGTCCGAGCTCACATACTTTCTCATGCTGCCTGGGCTGGCTTAATCTCTGAGCGACTGAACTCGGATGCTCAAGACTTGAAAGCGTTGGATAACGTGATTAATTCCCCAGACAGATCAATCATTTTGAGAGCAAATGATGACCAAGCCTTACGCGTAGTGACCGTCAAATTTTCAGAGATGCTGAAGACAATTGAAAATCAAAGACCAACAGCTGCTCTTTGGGTACATCTCCGCATGTGTACGCTGATGAAAAACTTAATCAAAGCAGAAAGAATGGGTGACTGGGATCTTGACCTTGAAAGTGTAAAAGAAATGATACCCTACTTTCATGCAGTAGGTCATTTAAACTATGCTAAGAGCTCGTATCTTTACTACCAAGACATGGTCAAACTGCAAGAAAAAATGGATCCTCAGGAGTTCAATACCTTTACAACTGAAGGCTATTTCACCATCCGTCGAACAGAATAATTTTGGTCTGGCATTTGGTCGGATCTGGGTATCGGACAAGTCCTCATGAGGGCTATGAAGAGCTATGGAGGATTGACGAGAGGTCGGGGATTAAGTGACAGCGTGCTCGCTCGGTGGACATTGGGAATGCTCTGTCTCCAAGAGGTCTGTGAAAAAATAGAGATATGCACTGAGGCTCGAACAGGAATCTCCGTACAATATGTGGACATGAGGCCCACTCGTGTGAAGAGAGATAACCTCGATAAAGAGAAGCTAACAACATGGCTCACCATTTCTGGAGTAATCTGTCATGACGAAGTTAACTGTCACTTAGCGCGACAAATTGGTATTACCGGCTCAAGGAAGATGGTGGGAGGGAATTATGAAGATGTGAAGCTAAAAAGAAAAGACAAGGTGATCACTCTTGCTTCCGCTTCCTGCACATTGAAAATCGCAAATAAAAAGGTTGCTGTGGACCCTCTAACTCTCTGTCAACGAGTGTGTATCGCAAAGAGGTCCGACGACGATCTGAAAGACTTGTTCAAGTACGAGCTTTCACCATTTCCATTGTCCCTTTCTGAAGAAGGCCTACGAAAAGACTTCCTTGTACTCAACTGTTACACCTCAAAGGGAAGTCGAGCTTGGCAGCAGTGTAAGCGCAGTCAAAGATGAGGGGTATCTACTACACAAAGTGGTTTGGCCCAAATCACCAACAACCATATTTGGCACGTTGTGCAGAAAGTATGTGGATTACGCCTTGAACCACTTCGGGACTAACACTACTGTAGTTTTTGATGTTATGTACTAAAATACGAAAGCGGCTGAGCGGTGTCGTCGGGATGCTCTGCAGCATTCCACGAAATCTTCTATTACTGCTTCCACCATCGTCACCGTAGCTCAAGAGACATTCTTGTCAAACAATTTCAATAAGAAGAGCATGATTGCCATGGTAATGACGGAGACGGACCAACGGAATCGAGGCTCGCCAAGCTGTAGAAGATGCAGATGCCATGATCGTGACCACGGCCATTGCAAAAGCCCCGAATTATGATGCTGTGGTAATTACAGCCGAAGACATCGAAGTCCTTGTTCTACTGACAGCTTTAGGGTCGTCGGTTAAGAACATCTGGTATCATGTAAAATCCAGTCCGAGGACATTCTCTTCCTTCATGCGATAAGCGGGTGCGATACTACCTCCGCGCCCTTTGGGTTGTGAAAGAAAGAGGTGTTCAGTACGTACACAAAAAATCCCTCCCTCAAGGCAAACATGGCCATTTTCATGAACCCAGATGCCACTGCATCAGAAAATTGTGAAGCAGGCAAGAAATTTTAAGTGGCAATGTATGGAGGAGACACCAAGCAAGATAACCTGAATACATTGCGATACAAGCTGTTCATGAAATCGGTGGCGAAAAACAAATTCCAACTTGTCCGGCTTCCACCGACTAGTGATGCTGCAAGGTATTACTCCTTCCGTACAAACCAGCAGGTACAAACTTGGTTAGAAAACAAGAAAATCCCTACAGTTTGGGGGTGGTCACTAAGCAAGCAAGAAGTGGTACCTACCACCACTACGAAAAACGCAGCCCCGGATTATCTCCTTTAAAATTCTTGCTTGCAAGTGTGCCAGAGGTTGCAACACCGCGGCCTGCAGTTGCAAGAAGGCAGGTATGCAGTGCTCAGTGATTTGCAAACATTGCTCCGGCCATGCCTGCGAGAACTCGCCCGAGCGTAACCTCAGTGAGGAAGACGAAGATGACAACGTCGATAAGGAGGACCTCATGGATGAGCTTCTCGCCCAGAAAGAGCATGAATTAGAGGACGACAACACCGAACCTCCGGAGAGCTTTCGTGACTGAAGAAGGAATAAATCCATTCCGAAAGCTCTTACAAAAGTGGAAAAGTTTTCTTTATTGTCAATTGCTGCATTCTCACAAATATTTCCACTTTTATTTCACTATATGTGTTAATCCATATATTTTTTCGTGTTCGTTGCCAATACATTGTTTTGAATAATGACGTTTATTTTACTACTTATTAGGTATGACCTTTTTATCCGTACATACATATACAGGTAAACCCTTATGGGCCCCTGGGTATTTTATAACGGAAATGGTATGGTATTAGAGGCGATCATTATGGGTCAGAGAGATCAGTAAGCCCCAGGAAAGAGCATAGAACCATTTTCTAGGAACCCTTATTTTGGAAAAACAGTTTTGAAAATTAAAAAAAATGTGGCAATTTCAAATTTTTGGGGCTTATTGAACTGTACAATTGATGATATTCAACTACAGCACTTTGAAAATGGGTTATAGCAGTTTTACCGTAATTGGAAAAAAAACCATTTTTCTACAAACGCCAAAAAAAGACAAGGTTCGCGCATTGACAACAGTATGCGAAGTGGCACTTTTTTTCATTTTCATTCGTTACCATGACACCGTGCGCGAAGTAATATGCGAAATATATTTCGCACACTGCATGTAAACTATATGGGATTTTCATATTCTAACCTATATGGTCCTCAACTCCTCAATCAAGCAAAAAACAAGAAATCGTTTATTTATTAATGTAGAACAATAATTAAGGCTTTCAAATTGTGAGAGATATTTTTCTGGCTTTATTTGCTTCACACCACTCTTTAAATTGCTGATATGCATTTTCATACTGCCGCCTCGATTTCTCCGGTAAAAGGTTGGAAATTACGGAATTGGCCGCATCTATCAAGTTAGGTGGGGTACTGCTTAGTTCATCGTCGCTCGAAATTTCCATTCTTTTACAATAATAAATATCACGCACGAAATTGACGCGAATAAAAAGTCACTCCAAAATAATTATCAATAACTGTCACTTTGAAATAATTGTCAACAAATGCCATTTTATTTCCATAGTTACAGTAATTACTTGATTTGGAAAAATTATTTAAGCCAGTTCAATACTATTTTTCATAGTTATTACTTATTTTAGAACAATATTTTTGACGTTTGTAGAAAAAATTTTGTTTGCATCTCATGCGCGAAATACTTTGGTAATCTCGACTATTTTTTTTAACTCGGCTGCGCCTCGTTGAAAAAAATCAGTTCTCGATCACCAAAGTAGCATTTCGCGCACTAGATACAAAAATAACTATTTTTGATCGTCCGTAAAGACTTTTCTTTCTCACCGATTTCGAATAATTTTATTTTAATCGACGGGGAATTTTTTCTTCAATTTATTTGAGAATGGCATTTCACTTAAGATTGACAATATTCCAGTTATAGGTGAAAAACTAAAACAAGTCAAAAAATTTCGCGGTTTTTCGACCATCAAAAGTTTTCCACACCCTCCTCGAGGTCGAAATCTTGGATTTGACATCACTGAACACGTGTAAACAACATATTGAAATTTCATTAACTTGGGAATTTTTCGTTGCTAAAAGTACCTACTATTTTGGTTTTTTGGAAATATCTCAAAAATTATTAAAGGAATCGTTTTACAGTCAATGTAACTTTTGTAGGGATTTACAAAACCTACAAAATGGATCTTCATACTATTGGATCGGTGCATTTTCCACTGAGGAGATCCGGAAAATCCTCGAAAAATACACCATTTTTCAAGCATTTTCAATTTTTATAAATCTAGAGCTGGACGAACAATATTGCGGTAACTGATAGATAATAATAATATGTGGTTCAACTGTACGCACGATGTTTTCTGACCAATGTGTAGTTTTTGCATAATCGCGTTATAAACAATTTAAAGGCACATCTTGCAAGATGTGCCGATTTAAGGGAAATCGTCGCAATCAAATTCTATAGACGGCATCTAGAAGTAGAGATTAATATCTACAATTTGTAGTCGCACTGATGTTAATACGAATTTAGTTCGGGCTACTTCAGGTGCATTATGAAGCATTCAGAGTAACTTCCAGTGACATTTTCAACACATTTCCCACCTCTCTGGTGAAAATCCAAAATATACAAATTGTAGATATTGATTTATACCTCCATATGCCGTTTACAGAATTTGAATAAGATGATTTCCCTCAAATCGGCTAATTTATAAATATTTGCCCTTAAATTGTTTATAACACGATTGTGCAAAAACTACATAACGCACAGAAACCATCTTGCTCACAGTTGAACCACAAGTTATTATCTATCAGTTTCCGCAATATCGTTTGTCCATCTTCAAATTTATAAAAATTATGAATTTTTGAAAAATAATCCCTTTTTCGAGATTTTCCCAGATTTTCTCAGTGAAAAATGCACCGATTTGGGCGTATAAAACTACAATTTGTAGGTTTCATAAATCTCTACGAAAGTTCTATTGAATGTAAAACGATTCATAGAATAATCTTTGAAATATTTCCAAAAAAAAAAATAGTTGTAATTTTTTTCTTGTTTAAAAAATTCGAAAAAGCGATTTTGCTGTGGCGAAAACCAGGGTGTTCATTCACAAACTATCTTATAAAAAGTAGCATAGGCCGTTTGCGTCTTTTAATTGGTGTGAATAAAGCCTCTTATTTTCATCTACATCATGGCCTATACCTGTACGGTCATGTTCATAATATAACCCTAATAGTGTCAAAAGTGCATTCTGCCTGAACTGAAATGCCCTAATTATACGGCAATAACAGCAATTGAAAACTGGTGAAACTGGTGGACCGAGCCACGATCTTTTGATGTGCTCACAAAAACAAGAATATCATCAGGAACAATCTGGCGAAAATTAAGGTAGGCATAGATTCAACTGATATATACAAATGAAATTTCTATTCTATTTCCGTACAGTTTATTGGGAATTAACTCTAAGAAAACCACTGTATTTTAATCGGTCGACGTTTCGACTGTATATTCAGTCATCTTCAGAAGTGCAAAATGGTTAGTTTTCAACGTTGAAAGAATAATCCTTGGAATAACTGTAACATCACATAAAAGCAAAAGGGCACAACACAGGAAAACTTCAAAATGATCATGAATAAACAACACAGAACAATTGATTAGTTTCGCTGATGGTAACTGAAATGGGCAATTAAAAGTGCCTTTTCAATTGCCATCAGCAAAACTAATGTGTGTTGTTCTTACAGAATAATTCTAAAGTTTCCTTGCTTCCACGTTTGGTTTTTGTCATTTTGATTTTTTATGGAGTATTTATTTATTCATTTATTTCAAATTTGGGATACATACAGGTTAAAAGCCCAGAAACATATCCGCTAATTTCTAGTAATTACAATAGTAGGCTAGATTCTAAGTTAGTTCTAATTAGTACTAAGTTGGTTAAATTAAAAAAAATTACATATCTACGAAATAAGCGCAAATTGGTATAGGATAGATTAAGATGAGAAAATGTTCTTAACATGTTACTTAAACGAAAGTAAAGATAAATTGTATATATCTAGGTTGTTACAGAATTTATTAAAGCTAATACTTGGTCTAATGATTGGAGAATTTCGGCCTAAATTAGTATTTCTATGGTCGATGTCGAGAAAAATTGTATATCGAGTATTTCTAGCAGGAGTGTGTATAGAGATTAAAGATAATAATGTGGGAGAGTCGTAATGATTCATTAGGATTTTATACATAAAAACAAGGTCGGTAATTGTTCTTCGTTTTTCCAGTTCTGAAATGCCAAACGACTGTCTAGTACTGCATATATTCTCGACATCATAGCTTCCATTTATTTTAAAATTCAGAAACCTCACAAATTTGTTTTGAACTCTTTCTAACCTGATTTTATGTATATTATATCCATGATTCCAAATTACACTAGCAAAATTTAGTCTGCTATGAACAAATGCAAAATATAGAGATTTTAGTGAATGCGGAGATTTAAATTTTTTACAGATCCGAGTAATGAAGCCCAACATTTTATTGCATTTACTGATAATATAATCATAATGTTTGACAAAGGTTATTTTAGAGTCTAGAATGAGCCCTAAATCCTTGATTTCGTTTACTCTGTTCAAAACGAAGTCCGATAGACTATACCTAAATTCAAATTTCTGAGCGTTTTTCGTGAAAGAAATAGTGGAACATTTGTTCAGATTCAGAAGTAGTTTGTTTTGTTGACAATACTGCGAGAACCGCATTAGATCAGAGTTCAACTTGGCACAATCTTCCCATGATTTAATTCCACAAAAAAAATTTCAAATCGTCTGCGTGAAGTACGAATTCGCTACATTTGAAGCATTCATTGATATCATTACGCTCATACTTTTGTTATGCAGTGATCTCTGGTGGTAAGGTTCATATACGATTTGGAAATATGTCGCGAACGAACTGCAAATATCTTCTCCTTTAGAGAATTCTTTGCCGCTGAATTTCACCAGCGACGGGTATCCTATGCTTTTTTTAGAGCTGTTGGTGAAATTCCAAAACTTTTTGGCGTTCACCTGTATCTCAGATTCGATTCCAGATATACAGGGTGGCCCAGCGAAAACGAAACAAGGCCGATATTTCATATTTATCGTTCGCAGAAAAAAAAAAACGCTCGGACCCGTCGATTTTTATTGCAAGGGGGACATCTTCCTATCATAACCTCAACTGTCATACCTCTCCCCCCATCCCTTGGGCACTATCACCCAAACAATTTGAATAGGGAAAGTAGTAAGTGTGACACATCATTGAAAAGATAATTTCATAAGGAATTCAGCCATTTAAGTTTTTGCCACCTAACTTTTTATTTTGGCGCCCTCTGTGGGAAAAATAACTGTTCCGTATTCCAAATTATTATACTGCATATGCAAGCTATTTTGACATAAATTCGGTGACAGTGCATTATGGAATTTTTCTAAGAGAAAAAACAAAATGGCGGCTCCAAAATGGCGGACATGATTTGCAATTATGGTCCGATTCAATTCAAAATTGATATGTGCTGGTTTTCAAGGTCGGAAATTATGATTTGTTCGTCAATGCAAAAAAACAAGATGGTGGCTCCAAGATGGCAGACGAAATTTGTAATTCTGGTCCAATTTGAATCAAAATTAGTATGTGAAGATTCTCAGGGATTTTCAGGCGCGGTAAAATTCTGATTCTGTTACGCACTGAATAACCTACGTCACACATCTAAATAAAATATTATCTCCTAATTTGTATAAAATCTTTTTTCATCAATTCAATCAGTTCACTGTAGTCATACTGGAAACTTGTAAAACCTTCATTTGCCAATTTTGACTCGAATCGAACCACAATTACCAATTTAGTTCGCCATATTGGTTTTTTGCATTGACAAAAATATCATAATTTTTCACCCTGAAAATCCCCACATATCAATTTTGATTCGAATCGGACCAGAATTACAAATTATGTCCGCCATCTTGGAGCCACCATCTTGTTTTTTGCATTGACGAATAAATCATAATTTCTGATCTTGAAAACCACCACATATCAATATTGAATCGAATCGGACCTAAATTGCAAATCATGTCCGCCATTTTGGAGCCGCCATTTTGTTTTTTCTCTTAGAAAAATTCCATAATGCACTGTCACCGAATTTAAGTCAAAATAGCTTGCAACTGCAGTATAATAATTTGGAATACGGAACAGTTATTTTTCCCGCAAGAGGGTGCCAAAATAAAAAGTTAGGTGGCAAAAATTGGCATGGCTGAATTCCTTATGAAATTACCTTTTCAATGATGTGTCACACTTACTACTTTCCCTATTCAAATTGTTTGGGTGATAGTGCCCAAGGGGTGGGGGAAGAGGTATGACAGTTGAGGTTATGATAAGAAGATGTCCCCCTCGCAATAAAAATCGGCAGGTCCGAGCGTTTTTTTTTCTGCGAACGATAAATATGAAATATCGGCCTTGTTTCGTTTTCGCTGGGCCACCCTGTATATGAGTTGTAGTCTGATGAAATGAGGTTCTTGCTACGACGTCTCAGAAATTTGAATTCATTATAATAATTGAGATCTTGCGTTTTTTTCCATTTTTTATTAATTGAACGTTTTTGGTTTATTGTATTAATTATGGCGACTGTAAAATATAATGGGTATTTTCTGTTTTTGTAGAGAGATTTTGGAACAAATTTATTAATGGCTGAGTTCAAAACATTGTAAAAACTTTCAACTAAATCATTAACAGACTCATCATTGAATACGATAGACCAGTCAATATTTTCCAAATATTCGTTGAGTTTTATGTAGTTGGCATTTTTTAAATTAAAGGATGCGTTACAAATCCGATTCAAAGTGTTCGGTTTAGTAATGTTGATATTGAATTCAATTGGAGGATGGTGGGTGTCGATATTAACTAAAGGTAAGTCACTAAGGTTAAGATACGAATTTCATTATCCCTATTGTAGAAAATTAAGTCTAATAGCCTGTTATTAATATTATATATAGAGTTATATTGCATAAATTCACTAGAAGTCAATAGATCCACCATATTAGCATTTTTCTCAACCACATTTGAAGGTCTTCTAAAATTATTTTGTTTCACTCTCACCCATTCCATATGCGGCATATATCCTTCAACTTAGAAAACTATCCATTTCATATTCCTCAAGATGGCTGAATATACAGTCGAAAAGTTGTTATCAATAAAATTAATGTGGTTTTTTTTTAGGTAGAGATTCATCTATACATAATACCAAATCATAGTCGTTTCTAGAATTCTAATTTCCAGCAAATAATGCATTTCCAGTACTCTTCTTGCTATTTATTTTCTCTTAGTCATGATAAATCTTTCATGGGTTAGACATAGCACAATATGAACTGATAAAATTTAATATTGAGTAATGAAAAAGAAATAACACTGGGATTTCCTCAAGGATCAGTTGTAGGCCCTATGATATTCATAATTTTTATCAATCACAGTACTAAAAAAAACTTGACAATTAAATATATCATTTTGCAACAGTCACAATCAATATCATATTAAAAATGATCTGTACGAATACCCCTCGAGCATTCATAAAAACTAATGATTTTATCATAACCTCAAGCACGTTGCATACGGGGCTGTTACAAATAAGCGTGCTTTCGAAAATAATATTAATAATAAGTTTGTTTATTTCAATAAAATGGATATAAATTACATTAAAGATTTAACAAATAAACATGGAGAACCACAAAGCCATAGGCTGTCCGTGGTGCAAATGTGTATACATAAAATTGGATAATAAGAATAAAATTTAAAATTGAGGTTAAACTAGTCACTGCAATGTCTATTTTTTCACTAGCGTTTCTTCAATATAAAAATCTTATAATCTAAGAGGTATTCAAGAAAAATGATTTAACAAAGTAATTCATTCTCACCGAAAATACTCACAATAGATATAATATGATAAACATAATAATGAATTAGACATAGTATTTATGACACAAACAAATAAATAGAAGAAGCACAAGAATTTTGCTGTCCGTGTCTTCTTTCTTTATTTATTCACGTTTGAAATGCAAATCTAACATTGAATCATGAAAAAAAGCACTGAAAGACACATATACAAGGTGACCCAGGGTTAAACCGCCAAACGTTCAGGATCATTTATTTAGATCAATATGTGATGGTCTGTTTTTCCGAAGATTTTCTTTCTTTCAGCATTAACTTTTAGCAAAACATTTTCGAAATGAGGAAATACCTCAGTATAGGTAAAATGTTTTGCTCAGTTCAATGGTGGGAAAACTTTCAGGGTGGTCCATTTGAAAAATTGATCCTTTGTGTTGCCCCATTTTAAAGAAACGTTGTGTATATTTCGAAATATTTTTATAATAAGCAATAAAGGAAACCGTGTGATTTTTATCTGAAACACTTTTTCATACCTGTTCTATTTGTTACTATTAAATTGAATAGTATTCGCGAGTAATCAATAAAATCCCTTGTAATTGTGTACGTATTTATTTCATACTGCAGACCGAGCAGGCATGTCGGCTCGATGTTTTGCTTGGATATAAAAAACAACTCTCCACAAAGTGAATACTCAAATATCATATACAGAGTGGAACTCTTTAGAGCCCAATATATAACAATACCCCTTATGATAGGCGATTTACTGTACTTCCTTACTCTAATGGGCCACCCTGAATATAATATGGACCCTTCCTTATTAATACTCTGTATTCAGAGCTTCATTATTTGGTCGATCAACAATCCATTCTAATTAATCCTCAATGATAAACTCAATCAACTTATAACCTCGTAGGCGAATTCATTCACTGAAGAATTGAGTATATTGTTGACCACCCAGTAGAAAATCAAAGGCATTTTTCATTCTGTATTCTAGAAAAATAGTTTTCGCAAATTTTAGAAATGCTCAGTAGCACACAATATAGAATATAAATAAAATATTGATATGTTTTAATTCAGGCGAATTTTTCCAAAAATCACAAAATTCATGCGTCGAATCTAGTCATAAGATCGAGTTGGACCAATGGGGACTTTTACTTAGAATGGCTCCAGCTACAACATATCAAAAATCACCGAAAGACTTTTTCCCATAAGTTGTGTGCGTGGTCCTTTGATATTCGGTCTGGTAATTAATAAATTTTTTCCTCACTCTCCTTATTTCTTTCATATTCGTTTTCCTTGGAGCAGTGATCTCCATAATGGTTATCTTTAAACTCAGATCGATCCATAAATTCGGCACTTGTCATTTCGCACAATGGACTCAATACCCCTCGTCTGACTCCTCTCGAGATTGAAGAGCGTTTTCAGTATACCATTCAAGAAAAAAGAAACAGTGCAGCAAGGATACTCTCGTAAATCATAAGAAATGTTTCCATAACCATTAAAACAGCAGCGTATAAGAAGCTGTGCGACAACTGGCTGAAATAATGGATTACTAGGTATATAATTTCCGCATTGTGCTTCAGCCCGAGTTCTATTTTTAGTTTTCAATACGCATCTCGAATAGTTGAAGAATGCGAATTCAATATATCGCATCGGTTGGATCTCGTTATGGCAAAAAATATAAGGACGAATCGCAGGAAAGACTCGTTGTCGTTTGCTGTACGAGATCTCGTCGATATATTTGAGCTCACATGCTACACTCTCTTATAATATGTTTGGGCGAGGTATGTGTTTTATCATTATTTGTCGTGGAGCTCCAGGGCGATTTACTGATTTTTCAATATAAACTGTAGAAACGTCTGGAACAATAAGAAATATCAGCAATTAGACTGGGATTATATCTTAGAAATGACAGATCTTTTCCTCGCTCTATAAAACCGCTTGAGTGACAATTTCAACGCATCATTTTCAAAAGATTTGAGCAAAGTAAAGCACAAAATGAACTTGTTAATAGAAGGTATAAAAGTTACTTCAGAAAATTTGCAATCAGTAAACTATATACGTAAAACAAACTAATTTTTTTTTCATAACTACGTCAAGAACCATCTTAATATTTATAGACGAGTAATTGACGTTGCAAAACGTAGCCATTTCAACAAAAGCATATCGCAAGCAAGAAATGAATTGAAGGAGACATAGCCCTTGATCAACGAATTCAGAGGTAAGAAAACAAAACCCAAATTATTTAATTAAAGAAATCTCTCCAGATACACTTAATGAACATTGGCAGAAAAATTGAAAAGCTCCTCACAAATTACAAAACGATCCACTTATGTATTTCGATAATATGTATCTTGTTAAGAATTTTTAAATCTATATTTCAACAAAAATATTTTCTTTCTTATTTAATTTTGCATGGTTACATCTTTTTATTATGATTTGGTTCCCATAAAGAGGAAAATCCTGCCAAAAGAATGTATAAAGGAATTGGTGTTCTTCTTGAATTTTTGAAGAATGTATGCCTTTGGGAACACCTTCCGAAGCAGTGAGTTCCAGAGCTTTGTCGTTCGATAGAAGAACGAGCCATAGGAGAGAGATGGATGGAACAGTTGATGAAAATATCTATAAAACAGGGACAAATCGCCAACCTTTCTGAGATGTTCCAGAGAAATCAGCGAGCTTTAAGCGCAACATCACCGAAGAGACGAATGGCTTTTTTGAACAGGAGTCAAAAGTTTCAGTGTGCGTTTAATGGCTACACTCCATATTTGAGAACAGTATTGTAGGGCAGGTCGGTCTGTGCCTTATAAATCATAATCAATTGACGGGAAGTGAAGAAGCTCGTGTCACGAAACAAAAACTAAGGTTTTGAGAGCCTCTTTTGACAATGGACCTCACATGGGTTTCCTATGAAAGGGTACTGCTCATAATAGAGGACTTCATTGGTATACTGTAAGATCGGCCTTTATAGATAAAAGACATGCTTGGGTTTTATTTGCATTGAATTCTAATGAGTGAATCCCCACTAGAGAATTTTGGATGGTCTATTTAAATCGTTCACATTCCTTCCCCATTCTCTTCTAGTTTCACGGGCTGATATCGGAACTTTGGAAAGGAAAGCGGTGTAAGGGTATTATCATCCGCATAGCTCTGCACTGGACATGATGTAGCTTTCAATAAATCATTGATGTGAAGAAGAAATAGTGTTGGTGCTGAAACGGATCCCTGTGGAACACCAGCATTTATAGAAAGAGAGTCGGGTGAAACTGCATCAATCACCACCTCATTTGCATATGACACGGCTATCTTTTATCAGGATGATGATTGGATGGACGTGAAGTTGATAGTGGTAATGGATATGAAAAAAATAGTCTAATAATTTTGGTTGAGAGGAAGAGCATGCTTACTTGGACTACCCAGGTATTGGAGTAAGCCTTAACTCTGCCATTTGACCTCAATGTTAAATAATTATCAATAACTACCCAATTGTTAAGTTATAGTTTCATACGCAGTCAATAAAAGCAAATATTATTATTATTATACTTTCCATTCCACTCACCAGTTACGCTTCGGGGCAACCCTCTTTTGAAAGATTCTCCTTCAGAAACCTACGCCAAACAAGTAGTGTTCAGTGATCGAAACTGTAAACATTTCTCTTGAAAATGCCAACCACTCGTGTTGGCGAAACGTCGAGTTTTTCTCTAAATAAACGTCGGCATAAAAACCCGAAAAACCATCATTCATGGTATATATATATTGATCCTGAAAATTTCATGGTTCTACTTCGAAAATTACGGAAGAAACGAGAGATTTTCGATGAGAAGTCATCGACAATTGTTTTTTGCAAAAGATAATAAAGGTTAATTGTGGCAATATTTCTTTGAAAGGGTCATCCATTACATATGAAGCAGTAATAGGTGAGATCGTAACACCCATTGTTGTTCCAAATATTTGCTTATAGTAATTTCCTTCAAATGAAGAGAAGCTTGAATTGAAAATGAAACGAATGATTTCTATTAACTTGGGGCGGGTTGTACAAAACAAGTTCACCAACAGTTCAAGTATATAAAATCCAATAAAAATTCTAGTTCCTCAATAACTGAACTTAGTTTAGTTAAACTGTTGGTGAACTTGTATCGTACAACTCGCTCTTAGTCTTTGTAATGGAACACTTATCTTTTATTTCATTCCATCTTTTCGATATAATTTTCAGAACTAACTCTATGGGTATGTTACTAAATAATGTAACAACATCCTGACTCACCCATAGCCTGGGGGAAGTTGTTTTCCGTTAATAAATTTAGAAAACTCTAAAGAATCTATAACGTGAAATTTTTGTTCAAAGTCGTATCGTATTAAGATATCTGTGATCATTTTGGATATTAAATATTTAACCTGAATCTGTACTTATAATCTCAATAAACGTCCATTCAATTATAACCACGTATATTTGAAATTATACAAGGTACCTTGACTCAATTGGAAGTTCCGATTGGTTGAAAATCATACGAAGAGAGCAATAAAAAATATCCACAACATTGAATATTTCTGGAATACAGTGTGTTGCCTTGTTAGAATACTGATCAGATTCAACATGTAGGCCAATAAACAGAGCAATTTTTCTCATAAAAGTTCAACTTAAATTGCTCCGCCGATTTCATTTTTGCAATTCGGTCTTCACGGAGGGTTGAATAATTAGCAATAAAGTTATCACCCCCTGGGGGGGTGCAACCCCCCCAAAATCGTAAAAACTTTTTTTGGAAGGTATTTTCTTGACATTTCAGCTCTGGGCAATAAATATGAGTGAAAATCGGTATTAATAATGGGGGCGAATTTTTTTCAACAATTAAACCCTCTCCGGGGGCATCAACCACTTCCAGAAATCGTGTTTTTTGGGGTATTTTCTATGAATATGTAAAATTGTCAGTCCTGAGTAATGAAAATGAGCGGAAATTTGTAAAAATAATAGGTATAAATTATTAGAAACGATTTTCCCGCCCACGCATTCGAGGCATATCCCCAACATCGCGGAAACATTGGGGTGAGAGGGAAGGCAAAGAATATTTAAAAAAACTATCAAACTACTACTCTTAGATATAAATGTGGGTAAATAATCGTTGAGAACAGTCGTTATTGAGATTTAGAAGTATTGTTATGAGAATTATTCGCAAATTCGATAGAAGATCAACTTATTGTATAAATCAAACGCGGACCGGAGGTACCGAAATATGAGAGTGTTTTTCAATGATATCGAGAAAGGGTATGGAGAAATGAATCCGCAAGTAATCACCATCAAGAAATGTATAGGAAAATATATTTATTCACTTATACAACTCATCACCTAATTCATTTTTAGTCTCCTCGTCTTCATCTTCACAATCCGGAACAATCACTGCCAAGTTTCTACAGATATCTGTGGTACATTTATTACAAACATTGGTACATATAGCATATAAAAATCAAAGCGAGAACACTTATGGGAGTGTTGAGCAAGTTTGATTCACAAAAATGTCAATATCAAATTGGTATTTTCCCCTAAAGTCCTACTTGGACCGACAAAATTTTGAAAATTTTGAGTAACATCAATTCCAAGTTCTGAAACAACACTAACACTGGGCACTTTCCGTTGAATAGAAAAAACTTGGTCAACTGGCAAACATTTATATTCTAAAGGTAAATTTTTGAATGAGCGTACTATCCTTAGCATTTATGCATTTTAAGCAAGTTCCATTCAATAAAATGTTAATAACATACTGTCATTTTCTCCTGAATTCCTAGGTGGACCTTTGGAATTTTGGAAATGTAAGTCATATCTGACATTGCGATATTTTGAAACAGAGCTGAGTTCAACATGAAACAAATATTTCAAAAATAAACTAAACATTTTCAATTAATAACAGTGACAAAGCACTAAGATATATTTCCCCGTCTCCGACTATCGAAGTTATCCCAGTATCCAGTGTTTTCTGCACAGGAACTTTTATATTATCTGACGTTTACATAGAGTAATGTTGACTGCTGCCACTGCGCACCGACAGAACCGCACCGCTGTATACTATACAGCGGCGCGCTAGCTGCCGCATTGACAAGGTCAGAAGCTGATATTTTTCATGTTTTAGAATCTCAATGAGTTTAAAGCAGGTACACTTCGGGACAGTTTCCTTTGGTGCACTGTCTTCCTATGTCTCGAACAATGACATATTACCGTTAGACTAAGTTATTTACATTTCTAGCTACGGTCAACACAGAGACACATTCTAAGCACAATTTTTACTGCCGCTTATTTGGCGGCAATTATCTGCTTATATACATTGCATATAAGCAGATAATTCAGCAGAAACTTAGCTTTGGCGACTTTTGGGTTGAATGGCAACTATATTCCGCGAAAAAAGCGGCAATAAAAATGTGTTTAGAATGTGACCGCTGATCGAAATGTAAATATCGAAGTCTATCCGTAATATGTCATTGGTCTCGAATCCCCATATTCCATCAAGGACTGATTTTATTTTTCTTTCCATAGAACAATAATGCGATCAAATGCCGAGTAAACTCTATTTTCAGTACTTAAAAGATTTACTGGATTGCATTTAAAATTTGTACAAGTAACCAAATTTGTATGAATATTTTCAATAAGAGCAGGTTTTTTCTGCAAACTGGCTCTTCATTCATGTTGATACGTATTTTATCTCTGAGCTATTAGCATTTGAATTTATAAAGTCCCTCAAGATTTTGTAACCTAAAATATGCGAAGAATTGAAAACACTCGTATTTGAAACCAACATTATTTGGACCGGTTAAACGTTATGCAATTTGACAATGAAGTATTCCTCAACTGTTCATTTTACTTGCTACAAGTGATAAGACATTATTTCAGTAAGTAATCACAAGCATTATTTCACGAAGTCAGGAACTTTAAAATTATAAGATTTTCAATTGCAATTTTGCAGCTGGCAACTGCGCGTATAAATATAAATAATGCCAGAATACAAAGCTTTATCTTCAAAATGACGTAAGATTCATCCGAATTGAACATTTATGTGAGGAGTTATAGAACTTTACTTCACGCGCTGGTTGAAAAAGTGCACGTTGGCGGGAGCCGGCGCAACACCTGCCCCATTGAGAAAGCATACAACTTCAACAATTTTTTTCAAGAATACCGTGCGATTTCTCAAAATTTTGGATGGGACAGTTTTTTTGTAGAAATTTGTGCTCTTTCTGAATATCAAGTAATTTTTTTGATTTAAAGTAAATTTTTTGAGATATTTCGAAATTACCTCAAAAATTAATTTCAACGCGTTTAATGGGGGGGGGGTTCCACCCCCCCTGGAGGTGATAATTTTTCTCAGAAGTAATGTGCACACTGTGTTCTACAATTAAAAAAAAAATTATCGGCGGAGCAATTTGAGTTGAGGTTGTTAGCCCTGTTGATTGGCCTAATATCGATATAGAAAAAATCAAAAATGATGCATGATCGACCGGACCTACACTTGCAAGCCTCCGTCATAAGAACCAGCCCTGGTAACAGCGCTCGATCGGCAATCGACGCAAAAAATAAGGACGAACATCCGAGAAAGAAGAGTCCGCTGTCTTGGCTGCGCACCGTGAATTTCCATGAGATAACATAGTTTTTCAGCGCGTTCTTCCCCATTTGGTAGCGGCAGGCAATAACGCTATAATAGGCAGGCAAAGCCAAGCAGTCTGCGATTTTCCATTGGAAACGTTAAGAGTCGTCTTTGTCAAATTTGGTATTGAATCCCGAGTCGCAACACGCGTAAATCTAGACTGCGAGGCAAGCCGAGACTACTAATTGCTAGAATTAATTGTTGTTCGGCTCGGCTCATTGTCAGAGGGTCTTCTGGGATTCGTATTTATCGATATATTCAACTAATTTTATTGATGACGCGTATCGTTCGTATTTCAATGTTTAACGAGAAGAGATGTTTTATTAATTGCGACGAAGAAACAGTAGACGTAAATGTTTATACGTTCGTTGGATATTTGCATCTCTCAATCGCCGTAGCCATTACATGTCCCGACATTTTCACTTACCAGGACAATGACATCGTTCGTCATCTGAGACCCTTCATTTTTATTAACATAGAATTGAAATATGTTTCGGATTTGCTTGTACGAAAAAAAGATCTTATAATCGTTCATATTTCATCAGCGGGACGATTCTCAACTGCCTCAAAATGATTCATAGATTTTATCATATTATTCATGGTTCATTTTAAAATGTCACCCAATTGAATACTACATCAAGAATGAAAGGAAATCTAGTGAAATCTTTTATATTTTTGATTAAAAATATCAGGAGTCCTGATTCTTCTCGGAAAATGTTCAATATTTCACATTTCATCCATCTATCCAGAAATTTTGCTCCTTCCTTCAATCATAACGTCCCAGCAGATTCAGAGGAAATTCTAATATACCTTCTGGTAGGCTTATATGAAGATTTAAACAAGAAGAGTGCAGAGCATCATTTATCACGAAACGATATGGTTATCATGAATGATAATCAGAAAGCTTCCAAGAGGAGACTTTGACTGACAATGCCAGCCCATACTGTTCAACTTGTGGAATGAAAAGGGAATTCAAAAATATTATTGATGTTCAAACATTTCCAAAAATTTTAGTTATAAAGGACCCCGCAAACTTTGAGGGCAAACCGAATTTGGGTCTCGGTGGATTTTTTTGAATTTTTGGTATGATTTAGTCCATGTAATTCTCAACCAATGTTACCATTGCGCCAATCTAAAAAACTGAATAGTTTTGCTACTAGGGGCGTTGGCATATCATGTTTTTTATTTTGATCATAATTTTCTGCAAATGTCATTGTTTTAATTAAATGTAAACATACCGTGGATGTCGATATTTCTCACAGAACACAGCAAAAGTATTTGTTATAGATTGATTTATGAAGTTTATAGTACATTATCTAAAATCTAATCTAATCACTCAAGGTAACAAGTTTTTGTAAATAATGTTTGTATACCTGATAATTCTTCATTCAAATTTTATTGCAGTTTATCTGTTTGTACCTATCTGATAACCGATATGGATTCAAATTTATCAGGCGAATTTGACAATACTCCTCCACATATACTCAACAGTTGTCAAAAAAACACTGAAAACCTATTACCAGAAAAATCTGCACACGTTTATGAACAGGAATATAATATATTTATAGAATGGTGCAGGAAGAATAAAGTGACAAAATACTCAGAAAATGTCATTTTGGCCTATTTCGCTGAGGAATTAAAGACTTGCAAACCTTCTACACTATGGTCGATATATTCTATGTTGAAAAGCACCTTAAAATATAAAAACAACGGTAATATTTCGAACTTCAACAAGTTGATAGCGTTTATCAAACAAAAAATAAAGGATATGAAGCAAGAAAATCTAAAATTTTTGAAAGAGAACTTTTAAATAATTTTCTCTTGAATGCTCCAGATTCCCAGTTTTTGATGATCAAAGTAAGTAAACGCTTGAGTATGTATAAAATCTAAATATTTTTTATGTTATGAGTAACGCTATTGCAATGTATGGTGTTCGTATGGAGTGTTGCGTAACTACGCCGATCCTCAAAGGCCACCGGCTCAGTTAGGCAACACATCATACGCAAAATGATACAAAACCATCCCCTTTTGATTACAATTTTTCATTCCAAACGTCAGAATATTTTCTCATGTTTTCCTCTTCAATTAAGCTATTTGTACCACTGCAATATGTTACTTTTTAGGTTGGTTTCATAATTGGAATTTCGATAGCTTGTCGTCGAGAAGAATTATGTAAAATGACAACGATGTAGAAGATAAACAAACAGTGTATATTATTAAAATACCAGAAACAAAAAATGGAATGGAACGCATTTTTACGATTTGAAATCCTAATAATTCTTCAGTTGATTATCTATCTTTCATAAAGAATATACCTTTCTAAAATACGCAAATGGTAAATGATCTAAACAGCCTGTGGGGATAAATACATTTGGTAAAATGCCAAATGTTATAGCAACCTATCTGAACTTGCCCAATCCAACAGCTTTCACAGGACACTGCTTTAGGAGGTCTTCAGCTACTATGCTAGTAAATTCTGGAAGGTGACCTTCTAACTGTAGAAAAAACACGGAGGATGGAAGTCATCTGCTGTTGCAGAAGGCTATGTGGATAGCACAATTACCCAAAAGAATAAAATTTCTAATGTTGATGGATGACAGTACGCCATCTACTTCCAAACAGAGCGTTTCTAAAAACTACAGTTTTACTGTTGAAGACGATAATAGAGAATTTGGAGAACCGCTCGATACCAATATTACAGAAATAAGGTCACAAAATATTTTAAACTCTGTAGTGGAAAAAGCCAAATTCATAAATTTTGTAATAGTTCAATACTAATATTTCCAACAACTAACAACTAAAAATCTAATTTATTGACCACTGTTTTGTTTGTTAATGTTATTTTGTTATGTAAGAGTGAAATATATTTTTAATCCTCAAATAAATTTATGTTCGTAAAACATTCATTACCATAGTGTGTTGAGTAAATTTTTAGTCTCAATGAAAAATTATGTACGGTAGTAGAAAAAATATTGTATGTAATTCGTGTGTAAAAGCTTTTTTTGACTCATGTAATTGTCGCATTCGCCTTCGGCTTATGCGACAGTAGGTATTCACATTCGTCAAAAAAATCCACTTTACACACTTGTTACATAAATAACTATTTTATAATTACTGCTTCGTTACTGTTGAACCATTCTGGGTACTTTCAATTCCTATTCCAGGCTTACTAAACGAAGTCGTGAATTTAACACTATGTATTGACAAAAGAAGAGACTTTGACTGACGATGCGACTTGAGGAATAAAAAGGGAATTCAAAAATACTATTGATATTCAAACATTTCCAAAAATTTTAGTTACAAATTTCCTCGAATTCTGGCAGTAATTTGAATTTGGACCAACATTCTGCTCAGGATAGAATTGGTACTATTTGTAATATCTACACCACATCTAATCACAGCGGAAGCATTTCCAATGGACACCATACAACATATTGCAAACACGCTTACTCTAATTGTTTGCACTTCTTCGATGACTCCCGTATTTCTTCCTAGAATGATTCTCTCATCTCCCATTTCTATAAGAAAGTTGATGATCTGAAATCGGATGGTGTTGTAGATTTTTTCGGGTTTTTTCCAACAGAAACAGCAAATGCGTCTTCACTTCGAGTCCCAGACGTCAATCAAGATTTTCATGTTAATATTATTTTATATTCAAAACGCTTTTGTAATTTTTGAATTCATTTTTATTTCCATGTATTATTCTCAATAGACACTTAATTTTATTAAAAGCCTATATTTTGTATCGTTACCATGGCAACTAAAAAAAATTCCAGAAATTTGGGTAAGGTGCTTGAAACTACACTGGATATTTTTGACATATATAAATAAAATGACATTTATACAAGGTGTCCGGTAAACCTTGTACAATATTGAAACTGGTGATAGGCCAGGTCATGACTGTTCAGAATATCGGAACCTCAGTAAAAATATCACCGTTTTCGAGATAATAGGTATTTTAAGAATTTCTCAAAAATCGCTACCTAACCTTGGATCTTTGAGTGCCATGTTTACAAATTGAGACGAATTCAAATATTTTTGCTGCTGAAGATTACTGATGAGTGATGCTTTTAGACGTACAGAACAGTTTTTCAGAAAGTGAAAAAAAATTCAAGAAATGAGGGTAAAATAACAGATTTGAGATTCATCAATTTTTTTAAAAAAAGTTTCACTTTATTGTCTGAAAGAAACAACCAATTGGAAGTGGACATTCATTTCAAAAGAATGCTCATTTTGTCCAGACTCTACCATGGTATGAAACGAACTATAATTATTTTTGAACAAAGTGATTTCCATTGAATTAGGCGTGGTTTTATTTTAGGCTTTCATCAACTTTTATACTTACGCCCAAAAATAATTTTATTTCGATTTTATCAAGATAAAATGTGGAAATGATTATTAATAATAAAGAATAGACTAATTGGTAGCATTAAATAGCATGTCAATAAAATTTACTTTTCATTGAGCCTAATAAAATTATCGAAATGAAATGTCGATTATCCGACATGGCACCGATTAATACGAATTCTTGTGATAAATGTCGCAAATGTCCAACATCCAGATTCCAACGAAGTTTCAGAGACCGATAAATATACAGGGTATAACCAAATAAGTGAAAACATTTTTAGAAGGTGAATCCTTGACGAAAATTAAAAACTTTGTTGTGTCCGTAGAAGCAGTAGTTTCCTAATGAAAAAATAAAATGCAGCATTGTGCATGAACGGATCTTCTGTAAGTAGAATTGAAAAAATCTAGTAGGTAGCTGTCACATTTTGTTTGAACAACTTGTGACTTCTGTAGTAGTTTTTTGAAATTATTCCGCTTGTTTCATTCAGTGGTATTTATTTCTTTGTCATGCCGTACACACGTTATACTCCCTACATAATGTCACGTTTATTTGCAATTAGAGATGATTTTAATAAATATTTATGCATTTTATCATTTCACCTTTCCGAGTTAAAACCTTGACAAAATAGTAATTCAGAGAAAAACGAAAATGGCGGTCTATGGACGTCCCCAAAACATCCCGAAAATGTCCATGAAATCCTTAACATGGGCCTATGATGGAACTATCAGGGACGTTCCAATTTGTAACATTGGATGTCCTCAGAACGTCCTCGGGACGTCCTCGACCGACAATGGACGTCTTTGGGACGTCCCGAATGTACCAAATTGACGTCCTGAGGACGTTCTCAGGACGTTTTGGTGTTATCTGGGATTTGCTTCACTGATGAGTACGTTTTTTTCTCCATGGGCATGTTGACAAGCAAAATTGTCGCTACTGGAGCGATGAAAATCCGTGACTTTATAAGGAAGGTCATACACAGAATCCAGAGAAAGTGAACGTTTGGGTTGGTATTTTTGGGAATAATATTATTGGACATTTATTCTTTGGGAAAATCTAACTGGTGAGCTCTACTCATATCTGCTTGAAAAAATAGTAGACAACTTAATAACATCTAGTTTAGAAAACCAAATTGATGCGGGTGGTAACAGGATTTTACAAGATCTTATTCACTTCCAACAACATGGAGCTCCGCCACACTACTTTCGTCCAGTTAAACAGTGGCTAGATGACAGGTTTCCTGGCAGATGGATTGGCCGAAGAGAAGCAATAGAATGGCCACCACGATCTCCTGACTTATCGCCCCTAGATTTCTTTCTATTGGACTATCTAAAATCGATTGTTTATAAAACACTGCATCGATATTTGGAAGATTTGCAGACACGTATGACAGCTTCGTGTAGAGAACTTCAGCCAGAAGTTTTTTGGAATGTTAGGGAGTTTTAGAGCAGACTTTATCAATGTTTAGCAATTAATGGACTATATTTCGAAAATTTAATAAGATAAATTAATTTTTATTTATTTTTTATGTTTTACTGCAAAACACTTCAACTAATTTTATTGATGACGTGTATCGTTCGTAGTTCAATGTTTAACGAGAAGAGATGTTTTATTAATTGCGACGAAGTAACTGTAGACGTAAATGTTTATACGTTGGATATTTGCATCTCTCAATCGCCGTAGCTATTACATGTCCCGACATTTTCACTTACCAGGACAATGACATCGCTCGTCATCTGGGACCCTTGATTTTTACGAGCATGAAATTGAAATATGTTTCGGATTTGCTTGTATGGAGAGGAGATCTTATGATCGTTAATTTTTTTCCAGTGGATCGATTCTCAGTTCCTTCAAAATTGTTCATAAATTTCCTCTTATTTACTACACAATTTCTTTACTAGAATTTTTCCCATCCCCTTTGATTCGAAAATCAGCAAATTATTGTAGAATACGCAGACACGCCGGTTTTTTCTCTTGGTGCTGTTTAAACAATTTTAAAACAACAATTAGAACAACACTTTTTGACATTGACAACTAAAATGTTAATGTGAATAACATCGGTTCAAATCACTGAAGAGATTATAGGTATAGAATATTCTGTTGTTATTTCCGTCAACCAGCTGCACCCCTACGCGCCCCCTGAAAAGTCATCGAGAGACTTAAGTCAAAGTCAAAGTCAAAGTCAAAGTCAAAGTCAAAGTCAAAGTCAAAGTCAAAGTCAAAGTCAAAGTCAAAGTCAAAGTCAAAGTCAAAGTCAAAGTCAAAGTCAAAGTCAAATTCAAAGTCAAAGTCAAAGTCAAACTTAAAGTTAAAGTCAAATTATGCTTTATTATCGGAAGTTGATGATAAACTTATTGACAAAGCTTCATTGTATTAAAGATAATGTTGAAAAATTTATAAAAATTGAATTATTACTTAAAAGTTATAATTGGCACATCATTCCTGATGAGAGGGAACACCACCACTATATGCGCTCCGGGGCGACTTAACAAATAAAAATTTAAAATGGGGTGCATTTGCTATTTCAACTGCAAGGAAAAACCCGGAAAAAATCTACAGTACCATCATATGGTCCTTGGTGAATGAGGGAATGGAACAATACAACAATTAAACATAAATAGATGCTCATTCATCAAAGACTTCCCCATCTCTGCCATTCCCGTTCACCGTTCACCATTTCTTCATCAGATGAGGAGTATGCACATGAACTAAGCTCGGTTCATGATCCAAAATGATGACTTTTAAAAACTATCATCATAAAACTCTTGCATGCAGACTATAATTTACTCTCTCTGATAACAAACTTTTCACATCTTTTCTGAAACGAAAAAGTGATGTGATACTTTTAATATTTATTGGAAGGTGATTAAACATCTTACATCCATTATAAAATATCGAGCTTTTGATAAGTGTACTTTTTGGAATTGGAAGTTTTAAAACATTACTCTGTCTGGTACTACGATCAGGAGAGCTGTTTCCAATGGAGAACTTTGTTTTGTGTTTGTGTATTAAACAAACAGTTTCAAGTATAAAAATAGCAATAACTGTAAGAATTTTATGTTTAAGAAAGAGAGGTCGGCATGAATCCCTATATTTTACTTTGCATAAATACCGCAGAGCACGCTTCTGCAAAATTGGGACAGTCTGTAAACGATGACTACAGCAAACTCCCCAAAATGCAATACCATATCTTAGATGCGATTCAATGAGAGAATGATTAACTGGTTTTGAAACTGAAAATCCTAATTCATTCGAGACAACTCTTTATGCGTAGCAACCCGAAGAGAGCTTTTTACATAAAATTTCAACATGCTGTTCTAATTTCAACGAACTATCCAGATAAAGTCCAAGATGTTTTAATTTTCATTTTATTTTCTATGATGCTATTTGCTAAAGGAAAGTTTTCAAGATGACATCTAAAAGATATCATGATCGTTTTTTACGTGGAATGAATGAATTCGAATCACTCCAATCTTTCACTTTTATCAGATCAAAAAGTATCATTCGATCAAGATCCTGCTTGATTTTATGATGCCAAAATATAGTACTGTCATCAGTAAAAACTGTAAAACAACGTGATATCTGGATGTTCAATACCCAGAATTCCTTACTATTTGATTTCGCTCGGGCAAATAAGATTCAAACAATTTGAGAGTGATGTTCCTGAAACCATAATGATGAAGTTTAAGCAAAAGTATCTCATGATGCACACAATCAAAAGCGTTGGAAAAATCTCACAAAACACTGCAGCTTCCACTTCCCCACCATTAATTTGCGAATATACCTTACCTAAAAGGGACAACATTGCATCTCCTGTATTTTTAGTTTTTTGAAATCCAAATTGAAGGTTATTGATTAAATTATGACATCTCAAAAATTCCATAATTCTCTAATGAATCAGAGTCTTTCAATAATTTTTGTTAAAATTGGTATGAGTGAAATAGGACGAAAGTTAGATGGATTATCAAAATCTCCACCTTTATATATTGGAATAACCAGAGACGTTTTCAGAAAAGTCGGAAAACTGCCTAGTTGCAATGAATCATTTATTAAAATAACAAGAATACTCAGAGCTTGTTTTGGAAGCTTTGAAAAATGTTAATGGACATTTCACTTAGGATCAGATCATCCTTGATATTAATAGCGTGCTTTTCTGCAATTGCGTAAGAGATGTTGATCGGTTGACAATATTCCACAGGATATTGTTGATCGTTTTTTGCTGTCAGGTTGGTGATAAATTTTGTTTTTAAATGTTTGAAACACTGGATTGATACACTGACATGTGTCAACACTGTCAAGTAACAAGTTCAATTAATTTTAAATTAACGAATGAAAAAAATACGTTTTACAGATTCCCGAAAGCTAAAGAACTTGAGCGAAAATGGTTGTTCCATTTGAATCTTCCCATCGACAAACTAGAATTCTTTTATCATGAAAGGATTTTTGGATATCATTTCAAGGAGAGTGAAAGATTGGGAAGACACCGTTTATGTCAAAACTCTGATGTTGAGTTCCATTCTTGATGTTCAAATTCGAAATTTGAGAAAAAGCTTTCCTTTCTAGACCCCATATTATCTGAAAATGCTTCCAATACTCCACCAGAGAAGGTGGAAGAATAACTGATGATTCTGTTCTTGTAACTCTGAGGTTGGTAAGTTTTACTTTTGTAACTCTGATGTTGGTGAGTTAACTAAATTTAAGGCATTTTCAGTTAGAAACTGTTAATGAAGAAAGTAATACTATTAGTTATGTAGAGGACGATAGCCCATATCACAATAAACCCATGGATGAAACTGTTGACTGTTGGCTTTCTGAACATGGTTATAATCGTGCAGAGTTATTGGATAATTGATCCCTGACGCTGAGTGAACCACAAAACATACAACATACCAAAAATTCAGGGAAAGTGCGGGGTCCTTTGGAAAAAAATTAATGATTAGGAATTAGGATTACACCTTCCAAACTTGGACCCATAATCAAACAGAAGGACCAAATGAGTAATAACATCAGCTATGAAAGCTGGGTTAGATAATGAGGATGATGTTGCAGCCAAATATGAAATAGAAAATGCAGATTTCACATGTTTTTCATGTGAACTTGTTATTAACCCAGGAGTTTTTTTTGTCAACGTTTCCCGACAAAGTTGTTTTTGATACCAGTAACAATATCTACCATTGGAAATAAAAGATTGAAAAAAAAAAACATATACTGTAAAACAATGGGTGGAACAGGGGTATTTCTTGACAACAGTAGGGGAGTGTAAGCTTTAAAAAAAAACATCAATTATTGTCAGATTTTATACAGGGTGTTTCATAATATATGCGCAGGACTTCAGGATGTGATAGCTCGTCCAAAACTATGAAAAAAGAATTCCATCAAGTTACCCTCTAAAATGCATCATTTTCGAGATACAGTGTGTTGAAATTTAAAAAAAATAATCGTTTTTTGCGAATATCTCTGGAACCGTTTATCGCACAGAAAACAAATTTCGTATGTATTTTCTACTCATAATAAGCTATGTTTTGTGTGGATTTTTTATTTTTTCAAATTTATAATTGCTGAAAATTTTGAAGGGGTAGTGGGTGTTTTTTTCTCCAACTTCTACGCCACTAGAAAAAGAACAGTTTTGAGCCTCCTGTATGAACCGCCAATGTTTTCTACACAAAAAAGGCATTCTTGGTTATAAGCTCTAAAGTTGACCGTTTCAAGAAAAATCAACTTCCATGTTGTTTAAATAATGTTTTTTCCTCGAAAAATTGCTGCGTGCATTAAAGCTAACTGTGAACATTTCCAACAATTCAACTGAGTATGATTTTTACCGATTTTTTTTATTTTGTAATTAAGAAGTTAACGTTTGGTTTTGTTACTTGTTCTAACGTTTAAATAAATTCTGTATAATTAGGAAAAAAAATATTTAAAAAAAATTACCATGTTTTTCAACATGAAAGTTGATTTTTCTTGAAAACGGTCAACTTTAGAACTTATGACCAAGAGTACCTTTTTTGTGAATAAAACATTGGCGGTTCAAGTAGGCGGTTCAAAATCATACTTTTTCGAGTGGCGTAGAAGTTGGAGAAAAAACTACCCCTTCAAAATCTTCACCAATTATGAATTTTAAAAACTGAAAAATCTGCACAAAACAGAGCTTATTATGAGTAGAAAATGCATTCAAAATCTGTTTTCTTGTGCGATAAACGGTTCCAGAGATATTCGCCAAAAACTAGATTTTTTTTTAAATTTCCACACCCTGTATCTCGAAAATGTTAATTTTAGAGGGTGAGTTAATAGAAACTTTTTTTCATATTTTTGAACGATCTATCACATCCGGAAGTCCTGCGCCTTTATTATAAAACACCCTGTATAGGGCAATTAGCACTAATGGGATTACATTGCTGTGGACTGGGCTTTGGATCCTGTACGAGTATTAACAAGATTCTAATTTGAATATTTTAAATCCAATCATGAGCTTAATACAGTCAGCGTTCACTGTGGTTTTGAAGTCGATTCTTGCCACATACTTTAGCCAAGGACAGAACAGACTGGTACAAATTAGATGACAGTTGCTTAAGTAGCCTGTTTTCTTTCGAATGGGAGCCTCTAGAGACCTTTTTTACTGAAAAGTGGCTATTCATAATTCAACAGACCTCGTTAGGAGTTTTCATTCAATTAATTCTAACTCTTCAAATGACGTAGTTTTACAGATTTTTCCAGATTTTCTACAGCTGTGAAAGCGAATGCACCACCGAATCAGTTTAAGCATCCCCAGAGCTCCGATAAATTTTTTTTCCATTATTTCTTTGTTATTGCTGTATTCAATATTTCAAAAAAAGTTCTTTTTTTACTTCAGTCCCAAATACTGATTTATTTCCACTCCTGTAGTTGAATAGGAACACAATTTTTTTCCAGTTTTCGTAAGTAATACCACAAGTGTATCGGTGATTATCGAAATTGCAATTCCTTTGAATTTGAGAATCAAATTATGTTGGTTGGCAACCACACGAGCGCTTGCGCGAGTGTGGTTGCCTAAAGCAACGTAATTTGATTCGAAACCGAGAAGGAATTAACGATAATCGCCGATAACACGAGTTGTATTTGTTAAGATTATTTCATGAATTAAATCGAAACCATTTTTATTTATTTAGTATTCAATTTAACTATTTTATAGGAACATTAATCCCGTATTTAGTTCTGAAATTATGCAACTAACAAAACATTTACTTGATATCCAATGACAGTGACAGAGCGCGTCATTCGTAGTTTTGTCATTGTATGTCTAGTCTACTGCTGAGATTATGTTTTGATAACATTTAGTGATTTGATTAATCAACGAGTTTGCAAAATTTGTCGAAAATTGTGAAGTTGATTTGAATTAATAGTGAGTGCTTATTTAGTTTTGGTCAAAGTTTGGTGGTGTGTCATTATAGCAGCTTGCTAGTGGTAAGTTTTTGTTTTGATAATAACCAATCAGAAATCAAACTACAAAATCGAAAACACATCATATACATATCCAGTAGCCAGTCAAGAGCCGAACTACAAAACCGAAAACATGATAATTCATTTATCAACAAAAAAATTTCAACCAATCATAACATGCTATTTTAGCATAAGTGAAATAATCAATATTATTCTACTTCATAGATCATGTGACCTATGAGTTGAAAAATGTGTGAGCTCAGGGAAATGCATAAATGTATCCATGTTTATCTAAAAACAGAAGATATCTGATTTGATCTATTTTTATTTTATTTTAACCTTCAGTTTCAGATAAAAAATAGTAAACAATTTGTTGGAGTTGACAGATGATAATTATAATTTACTTGAATCAGTGTTCCCAACATTCAAAAACGAAATATATAACCAACCTGACAGCGGGAAAACGATAACCAAAATCCTGTGGAATATTGTCAATTATCTGCAGAGTTGATAAAAAATCCATAATATCTGAAGGATTTTACAATTCAGAGAATTACGAGCGTCATACACTATGGTGCTAAATAGGCACTATTCAAGAATCGACGAAAGTTCCATCACCCAGAAATCAACCATGAGAAAACGGTACGACGTTTGTCCCATTTGTATAACGCTACATACATTTTTCTGTCCTTCGAGAGAGAAGTCTCCTCGTCGGGTGAAGAATCCTTCGGTAATTGATCGTCTACCATCAGAAAAAGGCTCGGTGTTATGCCGTTATCAAACAGAATTCCGCTGGAACGTTTAATAAAGAGAAATCAGAGTTCTCTCAGCTTGATTTATTAAATGCGTATTAAATATGTTACTAATTGGTTAATATTATAGTTGGTTCTCGGAATTTGCGTAAAAAAAATTATATCTAGGAATGTCGACGCAGTCGCAAGGAGTTTCAAGATATATTGCGCTGGTACCCATTTGATAATTTGTTTTATTAATGTCCTAAGGGCATGTTACAGAGTGACGGCTGTTTATGCTCATTCCGAGTACTCTGAGCATCAATTAGTACAGACTATGTTGTGCGGAAAACTGTGTCTGAACTTGTTGGGAAAACTGCGGAAGATCTACAGCAATTTTATTGGTGAGTAATAACAAATGAATATCAACTGTTGACAAATACTACGCATCATATTTCAATGAATCAAAAATACACTGTTCAGCAACGGAAGTTGCTATTACAATAATTATTCGACATATTTTAAATTGTTAAAATTGTTATTTCTCCAAAATCTAATAAGTTCCAATAAATAGTTGTGTCGGAGGTTAGTTGGGATTGGGATCAGTAATGTTGAGGAAAAAAACTATTGTTTTCTTGCCGACGTTTCGAATTTAATTAAATTCATCCTCAGGGCTTTGTACAATGGTTTCTCATTAAATGATTTTTTTTAAAATATATATCCATGATGTATTGAGTACTCTGAATTACGATTATTTTAAAAATGCTTGGAAAGTACTCACCAAAAGTAGTTATTTCCGTGTTAAAATCCTCAAAATTAAAAAACATAGCTAGACGTATTAGATACAAAACGAAAACCACGGCACAATAAATAATACATATATATTCCATTACCGAAACAAACTGAATACTGAGTTAAAAATCAAGATTAGGAAGAATTTAAAAGTAAAAAAGGGGAAAAAAATTATAAAAAATATAGAACTATGATAGGTTTTGCATATTGATAAGAGAATGGTGGTACTTATAATAATAATAATGATAATGGTAATACTTTATCTCGGCATTTGACAAATCAAATTAAAAAAAGCAGTATTTAGTCCATCTATATCTCTTCTGGTATTTACGCTGTCATGTTTGAGAATTTGTATCATTTCACTAACCTCGGACACAATTGTTATTTCTGTCAACCTGTTACACCCCTACGCGCAACCCTCAGAAGTATTTCAAAAGACTTGACGCAACCTCAACCGTTAACTTTTAACCCTTCACGAATTTTTCTGTTTTGAAATAAAAACTTTAAAATTTGCAAACATCATAAATGAATTTTTTAAATATTTTTAAGCGTATAGAAAAAATTTTGTGACAGCCAATTTTTGTGATATGGGTTGTGCTACATTTAGAACACCATGAGCTAACGGTATATGGGAAATGATAATACGAGAAAACAAATTTTGTGAATTCAAATTAAACAACATCCAAAAACAAAATTAGAAATGTCACAGCCTACTCTGTGATATTTCAAGATTTTTTTATATGCATCAATCACAATGTAGGTACCAACTTCAATTAACTCTGGTAAGTTTTTGTACGAATGAAACTCCCCGTTTTCTTGTTTTCCTCTGAACCTATGTCCAAGTAAATGAACGAGCATCCTGAATCGATTTCGTACTCATGAAGTTTACCCCCAAAAGCCTCCAAATTAGTACCCTAACCCAAGTCACTTTCGTTTTCACTGACATTCTATCAGATAAATTGTTGTCTATTATTGATAATAGATTCTGATTACTCAGGCCCTTCTTATAGTCATGGCAATCAATGGTACTGTGAAAATAACAACAATTACTTTTTTCAATGACATAAAGTGAGGTTATTTCTAACACATATGCAATGCCACTAGCTCACAGCGTACTAAATTTAGCACACCGACATTCATGTTCAAAACTAATGAATAGTGAAAAAATGTTTATATTTTTTGAATCGAGTACGTAAAACACTTTAATATGAATACACAGTATTCAATGAATTCCATACTGAGAAGATTAAAAATGACAAACACCAAACTGGTGATCCAGATGATAGAATTAGTCCATTCTCTCGATGCGATATTGTTGAGTTATCACGATTCCTACTCTGTACATTTCACAGAAGATAGTATTGTTTATTGCGTCATTTTCGGGAAAAATAGTAATCAGTCCAGTATTTTCATCAGTTCAATAGATTTGTGCCAAAGTTCGTTGTGATAATTATCCAATTCAATATGGATGGAATTGATGGTAGGTTTGTTTTGAATTTCATAAAATTTCAGAAAATGCTGAGACACGAGGAAAACTGGAAAAGAAATCAACGTAAAATATTGCGAACTGGAGGAAAAGAATACACTGATCATAAAATTTTTATGCATGATAGAAAAACATTGAGGCTATATGATCATGTATGTAGGTATAAGTGCAATACTACCATTTCTGAAAGAGACAGGCGAAATCTTTTTGATGAATTTTACAAAATTCCAAGTTATGACTTGCAAATAGCCTATCTAGCTTCAATGGAAGAAGTGATTTCAACAGAGTTGAACGACGACTGTCGCCTCTTAATTGCGAACTTACTGTTTTTGTTTTGAAACATGACAATTTCGCAAATAATTTGCGTCAGTCACAATTTTTATTACAAATAGTAAAATGCGAGGTGTCCCGTGTTGTGGAAGGCGACGATCTAGCCTTTGGCGACTATTACGAGAGGAGTTTTTACCACTATCTGTTTCAATTAAAAAAAACGTCAATCGGTTATGTAACCACAGAAAAAGATGACTCTGAAGGTAAATTGGCTACACTGTTACTTCAGCTATCTTTGGATCTCCGAAGAAAGTTCCGAATGATACCTAGTTATTGCCCCAGTGTCGAGGCATACTTGTTTAGGCGATCGTGTGGCAGCTGTGGTCTATATTTAATATCATACAAGGCGACTTCCCAACACGAGCAATCACTTAATCGGCAACAAGAAGTGTTGCCAATCGCGAAGATTTGTTCTCAAAGAATTGCTGTTAGAAGTGCCAGAGAAATTCTTTGTTTGTAAGGTAGTGTTGGGGAATAAGGCCCGGCGGTAAACAAGGCCCAATGTCATTTTCCTTAAAGACTGGCAATTTTTTTCAAATCTGTCAACATGGTTAGTTTCATCATCGTAATGGTAAAGCTTTATTAAAAGATCGTTGACTTCATTTCGCCATTAACAAGTGCTTGCCATAATCAAACATATTTTTAATTTTTGCATCGAAAATAGTGTATATCCATCAATATGGAAACAATCTTTCATTATACCTCTACATAAGGTACCTAATCCAGATGACATTAAATTTCTACGCCCGATTTGCACGCTTTGTAAAGCATTTGAGAAAATTATTTCTACCCAAATGAAGCTTCACTTAGAAACTCAGAGCATTCTTCCATCCCAACAGTCTGGCTTCAGAACCGATCACAGTTGCATCACGGCACTTTTGAAAGTAAGCAACGATATATATTCAGCCTTGGACAAGAAACAACTAACTCTTCTGGTCTTACTAGACTACTCTAAGGCTTTCGACACAATTAAACATGACTTGCTGCTAGCCATTCTGCATTATATTGGATTTTCAAAGGAATCCATTTCTCTGATGAAAGCTTATCTCCTCGATAGACTACAGGCGGTGACTCTGGGTGATATTACTTCCAATTATATGGCAGTAGAAAATGGAGTTCCCCAGGGATCCATCTTAGGGCCCACACTTTTTATTATCTACACCCACGAGTTTCATAAATATTTACAGTTCACTGAAAGCCATTTTTACGCAGATGACACTCAGATCTACATTTCTTTCCCTGAGAATGATCTTATAACTGCCACGAACCGACTCAATACTGACTTTGATGCTTTGGTCGAAGTGTCAAACAAATTCTGCCTGTCTATTATCCCCATGAAATCCAAAGTTATTCTGTTTGGCAGCAAAAAAGCTCGAAATAGATGCGTTGATGAATTGTCAGTCAAAATAAATAATGAAACACTCGAAATCACAGATTGTTAAAAAAACTTGGGGTTGATTATGGATTCTTCGCTTCGTTGTACACTGCATGTTAACTTGATAACTAAAAGAGCATTTTGTAATTTAAAACTCATATATTTCAACCGAGGAATTTTGGATAGAAAAAGTAAAATAACTCTATGTGAAGCATTAGTTCTGTCACACCTGAACTACGCTGATGAAGTGTATGGCCCTGCTTTGTGCAATTCCGACAAACGGCGTCTACAGCTCATACAGAATTCATGCATACGTCTGATTTGTGGACTGACTAGACGTCACCACATTTCTAATCATTTAAAAGACGTTGGTTGGCTAAATATTGAAAATAGGCAAATACTACACGCTTGCACATTATTTCACAAAATAATACAATCACATAGGACCAAAACATTTCGCACTGATGTGCACCATCTCAATGTCCGTTTCAAGTCAAGACTAACCCCACCTCTACACAAAACAGCTCAATTCCGATCATCTTTCTCTTACCAGATAACCCGGCTATACAACACGGTTCCCGACAAAATCAAAACCCTACCTATTCATTAATTTAAAAAATATATACAGAAGCTTCTGTTCAATGAAGAAATGTTCTTTAATTAGTTTTTTTTCATTTATTCATACTTTTTTTTTTCTTTTATATTCCTTATTTTCACATTGAATAACATGAGATGGTTATGCATCGTGATATAATTATATTCTATTTTTTTATTTGTATTTTTAGGATAGCTCTCAATGATATTTTGTCCTATAAACGTTTAATTTAGTTTCTTATCTGTACGGTTGAGTGTAAGAGAGTACCAACCTGTCCTAGACGGGTGAAGCACTAACTCTGCCTTTTGATAGTCTCTGAAACCTGTCCTACTATCAATAAAAGCAATTTATTATTATTATTATTATCATAACAACACTAGGTGAATGTGCAGTTTTAGGCTGCACAGATTATAAGTTCGCAAGAAGGTGAGAGGTCGTTTTTAATTCAACCTATTTTACTTAAACGAACAAATAGTGCTCCATCAGTTACCATAACATTGGTACTATATTTCGCACTAAGAGAAAAATTTAAAGAATTGTTAATTTTTCTGGAAATTGCATGTTCAAGAAAAAGTGCTCGCCCGGTAATAAGGCCCGCGGGCAACATGCGAAATTGTCTAGAATGTGGAACTTGGTTACACAAAACTTGCATAGGACTGACGGCTGAAGATGTTGAGGATTTTTACGGTAGGGAATGTTCTTAGATTTCACTTTATTAGATTTTTTTATAATTTAATTTCCTTGCTTGAATTTTGTTAAGTTTATCACTTTTTGTAGAAAATAATGTTTATTTTTGTTTTTTCATAAGTGTTTCATTGAGTTTCTATCATTTTTGATTAATAAAAATGAACTGTATATATTTATATATACAATAAATAAACGAACTTCTGCATAACTTACTATGGGCTTTATTATCCTAATAGGCGGGTAATATGGCCCAACAGCAAGTTTTTGAAATTTGTCTTATTTTGATTACTAAGGTATTGAAGGAGATGAATATTGATGTTAACATAGCGGTAAACATCATAAGCAATCAACTCATCAAGTTTCGGATTTTTTTGAATAAAATATAAAGGATAAAAAAAATTGCAAAAGTTAAGTGGGCCTTATTACCCAACACTACCTTATGATGACGGTGATACTATATGGTTGTATGAAAAAGATGTTGCCAAATCGAATATTGCCAGCAAATGTTATTTTTATCCAACAAAAAAGGCAATAAGAATATTAGGAAATTCAGGGTATAGAGATACGTGTAGACCCTTATTTATTAAATTCAGAATTATGACTCTTCCGTCCTTATATATTTACAATTCACTTCATCATCTAACCTTACCTCACATGCTGACATCCACCATCATAACACTAGGAACTCTGATAATATCAGAATTCCTAGATATAGGCTTTCTATTGCACAAAAAAATTCTCTCAATATTAACTTTTATGATACACTACCTCATCAAATTAAAATGTTAAGTGTTAATAAGTTCAAACGAACTATCAAATCGCATTTGGTAAATAACAGTTTTTATTCTGTCGACGAGTACCTCGAAGGAATTCCAGGTGCGACTTTTTGCCTTTGAGAAATACTTACCGTTTTTATGTTTATATATATTTATATTTTATATTGTAAACTGGTTTTTAAATTATTGGTATAATTTTTATACCTTTATGTTTTTTCTAATTTTATATGTTGTACCTAATTGTGAAATGGTGATTTATATTACTTTTTAATCATATTTCTATTCTTCTATTGAAAAACAATGACCTGCTATAAATGTACATATGTATATGATATAGTCAAATAAACTATCTATCTATAAGTAATTTGAAGGAGTGGATTCAGAGTTCATGGACCCAAGATGACCCAGTTTGTATCTTTCATTAATATCATTATTCTCTTTTTGTTTTGTAAATTTTTTCAAATGTTTGATTTGATGTTATTTTTACTAAAAAACAACAGCTCCCCTTCCTACCCTGGGGGTAAAATATACAGATTTTAGAGACCTATTCAATGATGTGAAAAAATCGAATTTAGCTCTTTTGGTTCTGGAGATATACAGGAAAAACCAAAAAATCCTAAATTATGTTTTTGTCTTTATCTTCTTTATTCGCAGACGTATTGAAAATTTGTCCACATTTTGCATTTTGAATGCTTTCGCAACAATAATAATAATAATAATAATAATAATAATAATAATAATAATAATAATAATAATAATAATAATAATAATAATAATAATAATAATAATAATAATAATAATAATAATAATAATAATAATAATAATAATAATAATAATAATAATAATAATAATAATAATAATAATAATAATAATAATAATAATAATAATAATAATAATAATAATAATAATAATAATAATAATAATAATAATAATAATAATAATAATAATAATAATAATAATAATAATAATAATAATAATAATAAGGCAGGGAGGTCAACCAACACCTAAGGCCCTGGTGAGTTGCGACACCACCAACCCGAGCAAAGGATGCAAAATCGGACCGGCAGCTCATGCGCATCCGGGAGGGAAAAGGCATCTTTCCCTCCGGTGTCGGCCGTGGGTTTACTGGGTTAACCCCCCAGTAAACCCTAATACTCGGTTCCAAACAATCGGGGAAGAGGCCCCCACAACCGACCCCCTCGGATTAGGGGTCAAAGGCAAGGTGGTGGGGCCAACAACGATGATTTGCCAAATGACAACCGCAATGACAACGGACGCTTTGAGTGGACGGACGAATTGAGAGACGGACTTCTGTATATCTACGAGAGCAGTGAGCCCGCCCGGAGAGGATACATGGCAAGGATGCATGCTCTCTGGTGTGAAAGACACCCAGAGCATGCCGCCGTTTCCGCCCAAAATCTCAGGGATTATGTTTCCTATCTCCGGGCTCGAGGCTATGTTAGAGCTCCTCCTCAGCCGATTAACGAAGTGGCAGAAGTGGCAGATATGCCACGTGTCGGTCTGGTTGTAGAGGAGGCTCGCAACATACCACCAATGGAGGACATCAGAACCCGCAGGGCGCTTCACAATATGAAGCCCCTGAAGCCGCAAGAACTGGCACGAGTCAGTGCAGAGATTGGCGATGTTCTTTCAGAAGAGGCTACCATCTGGCAGATCAATTCTGTCGTGTACGACGCCGCTCGTGCTCTATCCCAGACGGAGAGGAGGGAAACCACCGCTCTTGTTGGGAGGCATGAGCGACGCGTTCACAAGATGGAAGCTAAGATCAAGTCGGCGAGACAACACGCGTCTCGTATCCAGTGTGTGGTGGACTACATGTCGGCCAATAGGCCTTTTACGCCGGCAGTGCGGCGAATTGCTGCAAAGCTAAGACGAGCTCACCACACTTTGAATCAAGGCGTGCTGTTTACCATAAAACAGCACTGTCTTGATAGGATACGAATGCTAGTGGCTGCAAAGAAGTCACTAGTGAGGCGGGCGAGAAGTATCGCGGAAAACATGAAGTTCCGCGATAAACCTTCTCGCTTATTCCAAGAGCCTCCACGTGTTGTCGATAACCCGCCGGCTGCTGATCGGGTAGAAACCTTCTGGAAGAACATCTATGAGTTTCCGCAACCACTCAATGTAGACACTCCAGCCCTAGCGCAGTTCGAAGCTTACTGCAGGACGCTTCGGCAGCATGAGCACAATGATCTGCGCAATCCGATAACCACGGAAGAAGTTCGAAGGGCCCTAAAAGGTTCTAAGAATTTCGCTGCTCCAGGCCCTGATGGGTTGAATAACTATTGGTGGAAAAAGTTTCCAACAACCCACCGCCATCTGGCTAGAGTTTTTAACTCATGGCTAGATGGGGAGCAGCAGATTCCGGAGTGGTTTGTCGAGGGGCGAACCGTGCTCATCCCCAAAAACGGAGATTTGTCTGATCCAAAGAATTACAGGCCGATAACATGCTTGAATGCTTGTTATAAGTTGTTTACACGCATCTTATACACGCGCATTCTCTCCGCAGTTGATCCGGTGTACGAACGGACATATGAGCAAAGAGGGTCAAAGAAAGGGGTCGCCGGCTGCAAGGAGAACCTGCTCATCGATAGATGTATCACGCAGGACTCCGTGCAGTATAAGCGTAACCTTTCGATGGCCTGGATCGATTACCGCAAGGCATTTGATACAACATCGCATGAGTTAATCATGCATTTGCTCAGATGTCTTGAGGTACCCGATCAAATAGTGGAATGTATTGGACAACTGATGCCACTCTGGAGGACTCGCTTCACCATAAGATCTGGTAGAGACACAGTCCAAACAGAGCAGGTCATCATTAGAAGAGGCGTGTTTCAGGGAGACTCCCTCAGCCCTCTTCTCTTCTGCATCTCACTATTGCCATTGTCCGTTGTACTCAGGAATACCCGTGGGTACAACTGCGGCACCCCCAGCAACCGGAGGCATAAAGTCACCCATTTGTTCTACATGGATGACCTAAAATTATATGCCTCTGGAGAAAGGGACCTACATCAGTCCCTTAGGGTGGTGGAAGAGTACACGCATGCTATCGGAATGGAATTTGGGATCGACAAATGTGCCACGGTTCATCTTAAAAGAGGACGATGCGAGGAATACGGAGAGGATGTCCAGCTCGTAGACGGAAGCATCCTACATCATCTGGATGCCGGAGAGACGTATACTTACCTAGGGGTGGAGCAACGCCACTCCCAAGAGGTATTCACAGTTAAGAACTCTCTCCGCGGCAAGTACCAGCATAAACTCCGACAGATCTGGTCATCAGAACTGTCGGGGAAGAACAAAGTTGCTGCAACCAATATGCTTGCCGTTCCGATCCTTCTTTACTCTTTCGGAGTAATGAAGTGGACTAAGGAAGAGCTGCGACAACTCGACGTTAAAACTCGCAAAATGATGCATCTCAATAGGAGCTTGCATCTTAAATCGTCCGTTCCACGGTTATACTTTTCCAGACAACGGGGAGGCCGTGGACTTTTGAGTTTGGAGTGTCTGCATAACAGAATGGTTCTGGATGGGGCCTGTAAAGTCATCAGGAGTTCAGATCCCCTTCTCTGCATGGTCCGCGACCATGAAAAAGCAGGGATTGGAGCATTTCTTTTTAAGGCAGCAACCCGTGCGGCCGATGAACTCGGTCTCGTATTCGACACTGAACGGGCTAACCCAAACTCTGTCACCGAGTTGGGACCCGTTCAGCAAAAAGCTCACATCAAAGCTGCGGAGACAGAGGTCCTGCTACAGCTACATATGGATAAGCCACTGCATGGTGTCTTCTTTCACAACATCGAAGACATTGGCTTATCCAAAAGCTTGACCTTTGCCTTCCTCAGGTCGAGTGAGCTAAAGTCGGAGACCGAGGGATTCATAATGGCCTGCCAGGATGGTGTCTTCAACACCCTCGTCTACCGTAGTCGCGTGATGGGTATAGACGTCCCTGACACCCGATGCAGGGCATGTCGTGGGGCACCTGAGACCGTAATGCATTTGCTATCAGCATGCCCATCTTATGCGGTCTCAGCCTATATCCACAGGCATAACGCGGCGCTACGAGTGTTATACTACCATCTACGACACTCGTACGGTATAGACGAGACACCGGTGTTGCCTTATGTTCAGGGGGATATTGAGTCCGTGGTGGAGAATGAGAGGTGCCGGATCTATTGGAACTACTCATTCCCCACCCTCAGGCAAATACAAGCCAATAAGCCTGATGTTGTCCTCCTCGACCACCAAAGTAGAACGATATTCGTCATGGAGTTTTCCGCTCCAAGCGAAATGAATATCGTTCGAAAAGAGGAGGAAAAACGGACTAAATATCGAGATCTCCTCTTTGAACTCCGCAGGTTATATCCGGACCATTCTGTCAAAATAGTGGTTCTGATCATAGGAGTCCTTGGTGGAATGATGGACACACTGCTCTCCAACTTGAAGATAATACCTGCTTGCCGTAATATGGCAGAAATCTTAGCAGCGCGAATGCAGAAGGCCGTCATCCTTGGTTCGCTCCGTCTACTCAGGGCACATGATTCTCGGACCCAATAGTCACTCACCCTACGGACGTAGGGAGTGGTTATTGGGGTTAACGACACCAGCGCGCCCTCCGGATGTATCGGAGCACCGGAGACAGGGCCTGACTGGTACATTCCCAACGGGAAAAAAATAATAATAATAATAATAATAATAATAATAATAATAATAATAATAATAATAATAATAATAATAATAATAATAATAATAATAATAATAATAATAATAATAATAATAATAATAATAAAAATAATAATAATAATAATAAAGTTTATTCAACAAAATTTACAAGAAAAATATATGTATGATTTTTGAATAAAGGAGAGAAAAAATCACAGAAGCAGTCAATTTTGCTGCTTGTACGTGACAAACCTATATATGTATAAAAAAGTTCCTATAGATTCACTTTTATAGAGTGATACACAAGATAATAAGTGAAGTAATAATAAATGTAATAGTATAAGTGATAATTAAAAAAATAATAATAAAAAATATTAACAATAATGATAATAAGAGGGCTTATATAGCATTTATATTACAATTACAATGGAGCAAGATATACAAAAATGTGTAGATAAATTAAGGGTTTATATAATTGACTTGATCGGTTATCTTGTCATAGTTTGGGTTTTTGGCACCGTTTAATTATGCGGCAAAAGTAACAATAATAGTCGTCCAAAACAGGCTATGCCTTATTTGGGTACACTCATGTGAGTGTTTATGAGGTAGCGATATTATCATCATTTCTCAGTTTACTTAGTCGGTACTTATTGTCATAGTTCAGATTTTTTTGTTATCGTTGGAATTTATTTTTCGTGAAATCATGATGCATTCAAATATGTTTATAAAAATTCACGCATACAAATATAAATATTGTGTAATGCAGACGCAATGCACACATATCAGTTTTTCACACACTATATACACACACATGCCCATACGCTAGTGTAATTATATTAATATTCATTTATTAAATTTAATTTATTTAAATTATATAAATTGTATTGGAAGTAATTCCGAGGCTTGTCAAATATCCATTCCTTTAATCTTTTTTTGTAGTGATGATATCCCAAAATATTTTTTAGTTCTGCTGGTAGCATTGATGAAATCCTAGGTGCTATATAATCCACAATTTTTTGACCAATTGTTTTCTCGCTACGTGGATAAAAGACGCCATCTTGTTTCCTCGTGTTGTGCGAATGCACATGTTGTTTCATGACAATCTTACCTTTTCTCAAAAATAGGAATATTTTAAAACAAAAAAGTTGTCTACTATCAAGCACTTGGGCCATTTTGAAGAGACTATTTGACGAAAAGGTGATATCTTTCGCAAAAATTATCTTCAGAATCCATTTCTGTAGGACGTTAATTTTTTCTAAGAAGCATTCATTTACTCCACCCCAGCCCAAGATACCATAAGTTAGTTGCGACTGTGCCAAAGCAAAATAAACTGTTTTTAAATGTTTTATTCCTAAAAAATCTTTTAAGTATTTAAATTTTGGGAGTATTCCTCTTAATTTCCTTGCTATGTATTTCATTTGAAGATCCCATCTCAGGTGCCGATCTATAATTATCCCAAGATATTTTACCGATTCAGCCTCTGGAATTGTCGAGTTTTGTCCAAGATTGATATCTCCTAGATTTGGTAAGCCAGTGGAGTATAATGAGAATGGTAAACAGCTGTTTTTTTTAAATTTAACGTAAGTTTGTTAAACTGTAGCCTTTTAGAAATTCTAGGAAGATCAGTTTCAATTTTGTTTGTTACTTCTTTCCATGTATTCGACTTATATACAATCACGGTGTCATCTGCAAAACTGATGATTTCACTAGTGCTATCCATAGTGAGTAGGCTATTCATATACAGAATGAAAAGAACTGGTTCCAATACTGACCCTTGAGGTACTCCATAAGTTACTGTTCTGTTACTGTTATTGCTACATATTTCATCAATTTGTACAACTTGACTCCGATCAGAAAGGTAGTTTTCTATAATATTATACGCATTTCCTCTTATTCCATATTTCTGTAGTTTGTTTAAAAGCTTCTGATGACTTACAGTATCAAAGAGCCTTTGAAAGATCTAAAAATACACTGATAGTTGGTATTGACTTATCCAAGGAATCATATATGCTTGATGTTAGCCTATAAATTGCATCTTCTGTAGATTTGTTCTGTCTAAAACCAAACTGATTTTCAGACAAAATTTCAAATTTTTTGAGGAAAAGTGTGAGGTGCGATTTTATAAGATGTTCTATTATCTTTGAGATGTTTGAAATCAACGATATTGGTCTGTAATTTTCAATTTTAGTTTTATCGCCACTTTTAAATAAAGGTTTGACAATGGCATGTTTCGAAATTTTTGGAAAAATACCTGTCATAAAGCAGAAGTTAGCTATGTGAGCCAAAACTGGAGCAATTTCATGAGCTACTTGTTTCAAGACTTCGGATCGAATATTGTCATGCCCCAGATATTTCTTCAGTTTCAAGTTCTTTATAATCGAAATGATTTCAGATGTATTGGTTGGAAACAGATATAATGTTTTTTCTGAATTGTCCAATCGCTCGTCATAGTTCAGAACATCTGGAATTTCGTTTGCTAATTTTTCACCGAGATCACTATACAAATTATTGAATAAGTGGCATTATGAAACTTTTCCTCTACTTGAATTCCATCTGTACCTTCAATCATTTTAATATCTGCTTTTAATTGTGATTTACCACTTATATCATTTATGGATTCCCAGAGAGCTTTTGAACTATTTCATTTTTTTCAATTAGATTCTTGCAGTAACTATTTTTGTTTATTTTTTTTTTTTCATTTCTTTATTGAATTGATTCCTGGATATTCTATACTGTTCTTTAATATCATTATCTTCTGGATATTTCAGTGTCAAGTTATATAACTTCATTTTCTCCCCTATACGAAACATTTATTTACCCACTTTTTCTTGAAGGCGTTCTGTTTTTTAATAATTTTCACACTTCGTGTATTCCTATGAATCAAAATTTTCAGTACGTTGATAAAATTTTCTGCCATAATATTGACATCATTTTGCTGATATATAATATTATCCCAATTTTCAAGAGTTAAATCGTGTTTCAATTTTTTGTAGTCGATATATTTTTTTATTATTTCAGAATTTGTTGTGTGTCTATTTTCAATATCAAATGTGAGTGCGATAGGGGCATGGTCTGTTATATAATTCCTGAAAATATAGCATTTCAAATTAATCTGATCTGAAGGTAGCTTGCTATTTACAAAAAAATTATCTAGACATCAATTACTGGGTACCCTGGTTTAATCGTTTATGTAGGATATGTACCCAAAACAACTCATAATGTTTACATGATGGTTCTTCGGGTTGTAAGGCCGACGTATGTTCTGAGAAGGTCTCGACGTTTCGCCAACACGAGTGGTTAGCATTTTCAAGAGTTATTTTGCAAACGTCGAGACCTCAGAACATACGTCGGCCTTACAACCCGAAGAACCATCATGTAAGTGACGATGGCCGCGAAAGCCTTTCACAATTTAACTCATAATGTTTTTATATTCTTCTACATAATCGTCACTTTCCATCAAGTTTATATTAAGAAGTGTATTGAGGGCAATAAGCAATATGAAAAAACGAGTTAAAATATGTCTCGAAATGGAAGGACTCCAATTCGAACATTTATTGCGTCATTCATTTTTTTTGTATATAAATTACTTCAATTAAATTTTCATTACAATTTTAGTTTTCGTTTCGGATGTAATTATTGCTATAATTTCTTTTTCAGCTTATCAAAATACATATGATCTATTTTTGTTGTAGATATGTTTCAGATAATCATAAAAGGTTTTACTATTCGAAGTTCATTGTAGAAAGAGCAATGAAAATGTGAATAAATATGAATTGGTACCTAAAAATGAAAAAAATCCCCTCGAAAAACACTATGGTACATGGGGAGACGTGATAGTTGCTATTGTGTTTTTATTTAACTCAGTCAACCAATTTTCAGGGCCGTAATTTAAAAGGGGATAGTTCACCCAATTATAATAAAATATTACTGAAACATCCCGAAACATAAAAATTTAATTTAATTTCTCATTATGAAGTGAACGTCGACGAACCAAAAACTACAACAAAAAGTACAGGTCCGTATTTAAAGATTCAAAGATGGGGGTGGCCCAAGTCAGATGACACCCTGTATAAATGATTCATGGACATATTCTGACAGCCAACATCAAGTGCCAATAGAAAAATGTGAACAGATTTTCAATATGTCTGCGAATAAAGAAAATACAGGCAAAAAAAATAATTTGGGACTTTTTGGTTTTTCCTGTATATCTCCAGAACCATAAGAGCTAAATTAATTTTTTTACATCATTCAATAGGTCTCTAAAGGTGCGTACAGACATTACCACAATTTAAACGACACTATTTCTCTTATCGTTTACTAGATCCCCATTTACAGAAACGAATTTGAATAGCCCTAAGTATATATTGTGATATTGTGGAGACGACTTCGAGTTTTACTCAGTTTGTTTACACTTTGACGATGGACTACTTCCTTCATGTAATGTTACATAGATAAATGAAGACGAATAATTATTATTATGCATAGCAAACTTTTTCTGTTCGAATTCAAGGAACTATCTTTTGTAATTACGGCAGGCATACCCATAACACCCTGTATATTCTAACTCCACGTTCGCAGCAGTACATCTATTCGTAATTGTTGGGAAAAGGCACTTTCAGCCTGCAAATAAATTTCCCAACATTTGAAAGATCACGTTCGATCCTGGGTTTGCAACAAGGGCTCAATTATGTTCAATAAATAGAAGATAGTCATCTGCGATGTTAAAATCTCGGTATCAGCCTCTCGCATCGCGGATATCTGGATCCTTGCCGGACATACACGGAGATGGTAATCCGGACGATCGCCGCGCACAAACTTAACTAATGGTCGCAGCTTATACCACAATTACACAGAACAATGGCTATTATATTGTTATCGAGTTACTCTTTCGCAAAAATATTGACTTATTATATGCGAGCTATATACGAGTAGGTAGAGCGGAAAACGATTCGGAGGCGATTCGGATTTTTTGTCGATTCGGCTGCTGAAGCTCTCTATTGAATTCAAATTTCTATTAGGAATATTTATGGGTGGCGAGAGGATCTGGCGATCGGGTTTTTGCACTGTTTCATAGAGGGGATATTGTATTATGACAAACACCTTTCACTTTCTGTTCATCAACAACTGTCAAATTATTGAACACACCTCAATATTACGCAATATTATTACAGATTTTTCATGTTAATTTTCCATAAATATGTGGAATGATCTGGAAAATATAATGACATGTAGAAGAGATGTTTTACGTCCTAAATTGAATTTAGAATGTTTATTTTTCCACGACCATAGCAGAATTTGCCAATGCTGAAATCAAATTTGTTAACAAAATACTAAAATTCTGCTGCACAGCCATATTGATAGAAGTATGATTCTATCAGAGTTGAAATTCACGTTACCAAGGCTTCAGTTACGATTTAATCTCACATTTTACTGCACCACACAATGAACAAATTTGATTTTGCATTCGCCAATTGAATATATGTGAAATGACTATATGTGTGCACTGATTTTTAATTATAATGTATTTCGACAGTTATTTCTCTCTAAAAATACAATACCAATACAAAAAGTCTCAAAAATCAAAATGTGATTAAATAAACGCAAAACAAAAATGATGAAATCAGCGAGACTAGAAAACGTACCCTGCAAGAGGCTAGCAGCGATTGACGTCATTTCTTTGATAGCGTGAGCGGAGTGCATTATAATGCCGCGCGCTTTTATGTGTTCTAAATGATGAACACGACTGTGGATTTCGCTGGATTTTGTTGTAGTAATGTTTCAAAATGAGTGCTAATAAGAGGTGTTTTGTTCCTGGGTGTGTAAACACATCCAAAAATAATATGGAGAAAATATTCATAATAGTTCCTCGAAATCTGTCAAAAAAAATGGTTTACTGCTGTAAGAAGGAAAAGATAAAAGAGGTGTCTGTGAAAAGAGGTGAAAAGAGGTGTCTGTGTTTTTTTTTGTAATAAGATAATTTCAACGTGAGTTAGGGTCTTTGTGAGTATAACTAACGAAATATTAATTTATTTAATGTTTACAGCTTGCAGAAGATATGGAAAACTATAAACTAAAGACAGAGTGAAGAGTTTAAGGTCAGGTTCAACAAGCACTCGCTAGGAACAGAAAATTATTTGGTACTTCATTTAGGAAAAAGTCGCGTATATTGAGATCATAGTAGTTATATGTAGTTATTTCAACCATTATAGGTAATCAAAAGAGGACAATAATCGAAAATCATGTTACACCCCTGAATAATTACGAACACTCACGTTTGAACTAAAATATCTCTCATACCCAAGTAGCACACCTATATTGGTAAAATATTGGTACAATATCGTGAACATATTGGCGAAATATTTGAAATGCAATATTGGCGAGAAAAAAAATGTGAACATTCAGCGATATTGGTCCAATATTACTTGAATAATATTGGCGAAATATTCTCGTACTAATATTGGCCTCAAAATATTTGGCGATATTGATACAATATCGCTGATACAATATTCTGACGATATTGGCACGATATTCGACAGTTATATTGTCGAGAAGTAAAATGTGAACATTTTGCGATATTGGTCGAATATTGTTTAAATATTTCAAAAATAGTTTTGGTGAAATATTCTTGAAGCAATAATGGCCTCAAAATATTTATCGATATTGGTACAATATCATTTGGATATATTCGAGGATGTCAATATACCTTGGTAAATTATTAAATGTCTTTTAGTTGAAGAAGGTGACACCAGAGTCTGCCTTTTGATCGCCATAACCACTGAGTAAGCTGTCTTGAAAACAAGTTAAGAGAAGTATTTAATATACTCTCGTAGGTTTTAGAAGACGTTCTACATGTAGAGCCACCTAGCGGATTTTTATCCAGGTTTAATCATGATATAATTTTAATATGTTTCATTGAATATTTGGCCAATATTCAAGTTTCATCTCAATCTAGATGTAGGAAACAATACAATATAGTTTTCATTCCTAGAATCGATATGAGGAGAATATTGGGATTGCAATATTTATTCTAGATGTTGAAAACGATGTGAAGACAATATTGTTTTATCGATATTGGTAAATATCATTCAACCAATATTGACTCAATATGAGTTTTTCAAATAAAGTGGAAATGATATGCTATCAAACTTGGGAATACAATATAGTTTTTTTTCCTATAATCGATATGACTGGAATATTTGGATTGCAATATTTATTCTAGATGTGGAAAACAATATATAACCAATATTGTATTATCGATATTGGTAGAAATTATTCAACCAATATTGACCCAATATTATTTGTGACAATCTACATTCAGAACAGGTTCAATCAATATTCCACCAATATCATTAATATAATATTGTTTTTTGAATATTCACCCATATTGGACCAATATTGATATTTCATTTACAATATATCTATATTGGCCCAATATGGAACCAAGATTCAGCCGATATGATGTGCTACCTGGGTACCATAACGTTTAAAAATGGACAACTACCTAAAAGACTTCAAAATAGATCAAACTGACACAAAAATCTACGATAATATCTTAGACTATAACACGATGATAAAAAAATTTTGTAAAAACACTAATATATCTATCTTCCACATGAATATAAGAAGTGTCAATAAAAACTTCAACGAGCTAAAAATTCTGCTTAACCAAATAGAAAACAATTTTGATTTTGTGATACTCACAGAAACTTGGAGAATAACTGACACATCATTATTTCGTATTCAGGGCTACAAGCTATTTTACAATGAAGGTGTATTCAACCAAAATGATGGGGTAATTATCTTTGCAAAAGGAAAAATTAATTGTTCATTCAAAATTATAAAATTTGATCATAGAACTACGTTTGCATTTGCACGAAAAAACCGTTTTGTTGAATGGCATATACAGACCGGGTCCTACGTGTGAATATACCTTTATAGAAAACCTAGCCAACTATATTAAAACGTGTGATAATGTGGATTTCCACATTATTACAGGGGATATCAATATGGACATACTAAATACCGAGGAAAACTCTGTTCACGAATATCTCAATACCATGAGCGCAGAAGGTTTTACTAGCCTAATAAACAAGAACACTAGAATGATAGATCGTGAAAGCTCCTGTATCGATCATATCTTCATTAAAACGAGAATAAAAAACTTCACGAATGTCCCAACGGTTCTGGAAACGAATATAACCGATCATTTTTCTACAATTAACAATATTATCCTACCGGAGAAAATAGTTGACAAAGTAAAAACAAAAATAACTAGAACTATAGTAAACAAAGAAAAATTGAAAGATAAACTCAAACAACAGAACTGGACAGACATATATTCTGAAAACGATATTAATAAGAGCACTACTACATTCATCAACACAATAACAGAATTAACTAATAGTTCTTCAATCACCATTGAATTGAAGAGGAAAGAAATTAAACGGAAAGAATGGATAACTGCTGAACTTCTCAAATCGATTGATAGAAAAAATAAACTATATAAACTAATGAAAAACGAAAACACAGACTATAATAAATTACAATTCAAAATATGTAGAAACCTATTAAACAACTTAATCAAAACAGCAAAAAATAAATATTATAAAAATAAAATTGAAAAAAATAAGAATGTCAGTAAAAATCTTTGGAACTGCATTAAAGAAATGTCAAATAGCGAAGAACCTAAATCCCCCATTGACAAAAACAAAACTACCGGTGGTGAAATAATAAGCGATCCTAAAATAATATCAAATAAATTTTGCAAATACTTTTCTGAAATAGGTGACAAAATGGCTATGAAAATAAATCACCAACCGTACGATATAAAAAAGAAAAAAATAGAACATTCAATATTGCTCACAAATACCGACGAGAAAGAAGTTACAGAAATGATTATGACCCTAAAAAATAACAAAGAACCTGGTTTAGATGGTATAAGACCGGAAACTCTCAAGGTAGTAAGTCGTGAAGTAGCACCCATATTAACCTTCCTTATAAATAAATCCATCAGTGACGGAAAGTTCCCTGACATACTGAAGAATGCAGTCATAACACCTTTTTTTAAAAAAAAAACGGAGATCAGTTAGACATGTCGAACTATCGCCCAAAATCGCTAATTTCCAGCATATGCAAAATATTCGAAAAAATTATCCAGAAAAGAATAAACTCTTTCTTCAACAAATACGAAGTCATCTCAAAAAAACAGTACGGATTCCGACAAAACCGCTCTACAGCGGATGCGATTGCGAGCTTGACAAAAATGATAAACAATGCCATAGATAAGAAACAAACTTCTATATGTATTTTTGTCGATCTCGCAAAAGCATTCGACACAGTAAACCATGAACAGCTTCTTCTGGCCCTCGAGAATGTTGGTCTTCGGGGAATCTCATATAACCTAATGAAAAGTTACTTATATAACAGAACGCAACGTGTTAATATAAATGGAACTCTAAGCGACCCAAGAAATATTGGAATTGGCGTACCACAGGGAACCGTACTCGGCCCACTTCTCTTTAACGTGTTCCTCAATGACCTTTTTGAACAAGAAACTAAAGGAGAAATCATCAGCTTCGCTGATGATACGGCAATTTTTTTTGATGTCTCGAACTGGTTTTCACTTAAAAATACCATAGAAATGGATTTCTCGAAATTTTTTCAACTACAACAACAACATCAACAAAAAAATGATACCACCAATACACAAACAAGTATAAAATCAGCACTGAAAATTAAATATCTAGGAATAATCATAGACTGCCACATGAAATGGGACGAACAGGCACATTTCGTGATAAAAAACTCCGGTTTATGGTCTATAAATTCAAAAACCTGGCAAATTTTATCGACTTGAAATATCTGAAAATACTATACCATGCTTTGGTGGAATCTCACCTGATATACGGACTTATTGCCTGGGGTTCTACGTCAGCAACCAACTTCAGCAGAGTGGAAAAAATACAAAAAAGCGTATTGAAAAACATTTATAAAAAACCAAGAAGATATTCTTCTGAAGCCTTATTTTCTGAATTAGAAGTATTGAATATGTGTCAGTTATTCGCCTAAACAATTCTTTTGAAACAATACCAACATAAAGAAGAATTGATTTCAATCAACCATCCCTATAATACCAGATACAGAATAAATGCCGTTACTATACCCCGAGCAGAAAAGACAATTGGTCAAAAATGTTTTACCTACCTTGGCCCTACACTATTCAATAAACTACCACCAGATATAAAAAAAAATACATTCATATAACTTTTTTAAAAAGCTGATTACAAATTGGCTACTGACTTTCCCCTACAATTACATATCTAATATTTTATACAGAAATAAGTCATAAAATACATTACTCAACTTACATAAGTAATAAAACAAGTTACCATTTGTAACAATGTTTGATCTTTTATTCTTATTCTGATGTACATGTATATAAGTCCCTGTAACCGTATGTACATGTACATGCGTAAGTCCTTATGTGTTTACATGTTGTACATAAAATAACATTCCACAAATTTTACTATTTTATAACTAATACTATTTTTACTATTTTCACAATGTTCACAATTTTTACAATTTTTACTATTTTTTACTATTTTTACTAATACAAATTAATTTCTACATGTATATGTATATGCGCAAGTCCTTGTATATCAACATGCACATAAAATAATACTCTACAAATTTTACTAGTCTATAGCTATATTATACAGTTTTATTCACATCATTTACTTGAATGAATTATATTTATGAAAACTTGAACCAAGCTCCAACTAGCGCACAAACATATACATGGAAAAATCAGCCCACGCACAAGTTTTACTTTTGTGGGCTTTCTCCCATTCATTCACCATGTGCTATATAATTAATGTAATGTACAATCGAAAATTTTGTAATTTCATGGTAAATAAATTATTATTATTATTATTATTATTATAAGTTTAGTAAAGTTAAAGCTCGAATGAAGCCGGGAGTAGTACCGCATATTTTCAGTTGGCAGGCGGATAAAAAAACAATCACTTCCCGTTTGAGTAGCGAAATAAGATCAAGAGGAAGGAAAATTTCTGAATTTTTTAATGTATTTGAATTGAATTATTGTTACTGAATATACATACTGGAGTTTTATCTCATCACCAAACCATTATTTTTAACACCTCGACACGTGTTTCAATCACCAAGTGATCATCCTCAAGAGAAAGATTAAACTAAGTTTATCTCAGATTAACCTCAGTTTAATCTTACTGTTGTGGTGTCATTACTATACCAAAGGTTCCAAACAGTGTATTACAATTATTATTAGCAAAGATCCGCGGTTTGAATTATAGAAATACTTTATTATTTACCACTTTTTTAAATTTCAGCCAATATTATCACGAAATCCAAGCAAACCAAAAGCGAAGTAATCCAAACATTGTCATTAGCTACTGATTTTGAAAAATACGTTATTTCAATAAACACGGAAGTGCCACACCTTTTTATTCAGAAATTGCCATACCTCACCTAACTTATTTTATTGTCGCTAGTTTCACCTGAAATATAGATTTGTACACTCTTATGACAGAATTTATATAAAAATTGAACATGATTTCGAAACAAATGTGCATATTAGCTATTATCACTACTATTGGTAGCAGGATCACTATATAGTCTCTGCCATATAATGAATTATCAAAATATGCAGTATTTTACTTGTTTTCGGTTTTGCACTCTGTTAGGAAGTCAGACACCGTATCAACATCTACTGTCGGTAAATCATGAGAATCAGCCTTTTGAAAACCCTCTTCGATCATGCAGTAGCCAGTAGAACAATTAACTCAGGAAACAAGGTTACGGCTTTATTTCGAAAGAAATGCCAGCGTTCAATGCGAAGCGAATGCACCTGTTTTGTTTTGGCGCGGGACTCACGATCGAATCGCTGACGTCACGCCAATCGGAGAGCGTTTCGTGCATTCAAACGAATGCTAACGCCTTTCTGGAATTTCATTAAACTTCACAGAACTAATTCTAAGGTAGAGGAAGTGGTCCGAATATGGGTCCCCCATTTGTTTTTTTTTCGTAACTTGCTTATTATTTTTTTATAACAATGTCTAAAATCATCTATACATACTATAAGACCTTAGTAACAAAACTGCAAAACCTGTTTTTTTTTAATGAAGTTTGTTGGTTTTACAGAGAAATATATAAAGAGAGGCACTTTTTTGAAACGGGTCAGACAGTATGAAATATGGGCCCCCTAAAAAAATATATAAATTTTCTTTCTACAATAAAAAATACAAAATAAAACAGCAAAAATAAATGTCAAAGTAAAAATAAACATGTTTTATTAAAAATAAACGAACTAAATTACTGACAAAAATCACAAACGTAACTGTCTTTTTCTGCTCCGGAATATTGTTCATGTGCCCAGAGATTGCACATTAAACACTGAACCCAGGTTTCTCCTCTGGTATCATCTGAAAATCGTGTTTCGCAAAATAGACAAGTAGCGTCATTACTGCCAGGAGTGTACTCGCCGATCTGGTCAAGGTCAAGGTCCTCGTCAGCAGGCAAAAATTCATCTTCCTCGTCTTCTTCATCTGAGCTTTATCTGGTGTTTGCTTTTATTTTGGGTTTCTTTACTTTTTTTTTTAATTTTCCTTTTTCCATAGATATTTTTCGCTTTCCCTTTCCCTCGTTTGTCTTTACACTTTCTTTTGATTCATCTGAAAATACTTTCCTCTTTTCGTTTCCTTCTTTTGATTTCCTTATTTTCTCAATCGATAATTCAAGATCTGATTTATATGGAGATGAAGTTATAATTTGGGAACGAGAGGTTTTTCTTCCTCTTGTAGACGCTCTTTTTGTAACTGATGGGACAGGTGAAAGAACGAATGGGCTCACGAAGGTTTTTGAACAGTCTCCTAATAGCACAGTTGATGGGGCCATTGTGACCCTTAATGGTGGATCGGGGTCTTTAGAACAACCCGGTTGTTGATCTTCTGAACGAATTGATATACCTTCTGAAGACACAGTTTTGGAATGGTCACATGTCGGTTCTTCCAGCTGAGTTTCAGTTGAGTTACAGGTTTTTTCAGCTTCAATTTTTTCAGCAATAAAATCAGCATCTGCAAAAATGTGATTATTTATTGGCCATATTCCGGTTACTTTAAATCCATTTGTAGCTATTTCTGCCGTCTGGCATTTCAGAACAGCTTTACCCAATAATTCTGCTAAATCAAATTGTGATAAGGCTCTGTTATTAACCCGAATCCAAGTTCTAACCTCTTCGCTGTAGTACGCTTTTAGTGGTCCCATGAACGTTTTGTCAAGGGGTTGGAGTTTATGTGTCGAGTGAGGAGGGAGTGATATGATGCAGACATTATTTTCCCTTGCCAAGTTTATAATTTCTAAATTTCTAGTGTGACTGTAATGTCCATCTACTACAAGCAACACAGGTAACTCCTCAGTTGGCTTTACAAACTGGAGAAAATGTTTGAACCATTCGGTGAATAAATTTTGCTGGATCCAGCCACTTGGATGTACTGCATAAATACTTCCAGGTGGTGCTCCGCGCATAAGCTGATCGTTTCTATTTTTTCTCGGGAAGACCAACATTGGGGGAACAAATTGCCCTCCTGCACTCATTGATGCAACCATAGTCACTAGCGAACCTCTCTCAGCCGATGTAATGGCAGCAATCTGACGTTTTCCCTTTCGGCCAATGACTTTAGGAATTCTTGATGGTACAACGTCTACGTTATATATTTGATGCGGACCATACTTATGTTTTTCATATTGTACCTCAAGGTTATCGAAAAATATTTTGATATTTTCCTTGTTGAATCCCAAAGCCCTTGCAAAAGAGGTTCCAGTTGGTCTTCGGGGGGACAGTACATTTTTATGTCTTCTTAAAAAAGCGTCTAACCAGGTACGACCAGCTATACCATTTTTAAAAGGATATTTGATTTTATTTTTAATAGCCAGTGTGTATGCCATTCTACACAGATCTTTTCTGGTTAAACCATAAAACTGAGACTCCATTTTGAGAATATATTCAACCAATTCTTCTTCTATGGCGTATCCAAGAACTGGTTTTCGTCCCAATTTAGAATTTATAATATTAGCAATTGGAAAATCGTTGGTTTTGACTTTTTTCACCATTCTCTGTAAAGTCGTTCTTGGCACCTGGAAACTTTTGGAGGCACGTTTTAATCCCATGTTTCCCTGCTCTACAGCACGTACAGCTTTCTTCATGTCATCCTGGTTCCATTTTTTTCGCAGATTTTGACAAATAAATTTTCTATTTTTGGCAGACATTGTTAACCTGTAAAAAATAGATGGCTTAATTATTACGTTCTGAATATGGGCCCCTGACCCATATTTAACTCACACTAGGGGCCCATATTTCAAACTGTTTACATTCCTAAAAAATATTAAATTATGATGTTTGTAAATATTTTTTTGTTCATAATCTACGCTAGAATCTCTTTTTCGTCCTTTCTTCTGTTAGACTGATATATATCAGTTCCTAAATAATATCAAAAAACACAAATATCACTCAGTATAAACTTACCCAATAAAATTCTGTCCAGGGTCAAGAACAAAAGCACCACACCATTCAACATCAACAAGTGTACTGACCGCGGCATCTATAATATAGCGTAGGAGAGGTGCCCTATAGCACATTTTGACATTTTTCTAATAGATGACGCTACCGGTTTCACAGATAGTTTGGGGGCCCATATTAAATGCATGGCCCATATTCGGACCACTTCCTCTAATAATGTATGGTTTCATTGTATTTATGAGCGGTTTTATTTTTTGTGAATATCCCTCAATATGCAGTTTTTCTGGTATCAATACCTGCTCTCTGAAGTAGAAATGGAAATCTGGAAATGCCTACACGTGATCTGCATTTACTCTTTATGTTTTTTACCTTTTTATCTATACAGGGTGTAACTTAAGTACGTTAAAATTGAGTGGCGTATTCCTAAGATAATTAAACAAAAAAATCTATATAAACTTGTGTCCGGAAATGCTTTGTTTAGGAGATACAGGGTGTTGAAATTGAATTTTTTGTTCGTTTTTTAAAAATAAATTTTGCAAAAAATAAGTTATTTGCACAAAATTTGGTACCCGGGGTTTTTTCGACGTGAGAAATCATAATTTCGTATTAATTTTCATGTAACATCTAGAGGGTGCTGTGTACGCTTTCATTCTTTATTTCAAATTGCCCTAACAATTTTGACAGTAAACTTTTGGTACTTTTCATGAAAAAACCTAATTTCCACACCTTTTCCAAGTAAAAAAGGTATACTTCCTCAACAACGCTGGTGGTGTTCGTTTTCGAGATATTTACAATTTTCTATATCGATACATGTTACTTAGCTCCTAGGGCGCTCAGTGAAGTTGTTGAGAACATTACAAAATCTAGGTATATGGTAGATCTCGTCAAAATAAACAACTTTTTTTCCTATAAAATGTTTATCAAAAAATTATTCGTTTCCGAGATACAGATATTTGAAATTTATAGCAATCTCAGTTATTTCCATAAAACTTTATATGCAGTATACCCGGACAGACTTCTTCTAAACTGAGCATTATCAAACTGCTTAACCAATCTAAATTTTTTAAAAATTTTTAAGGTTTAATTATTCTATTAGAAAATGCTACATTTCGGAGTTTAAAAAAAAAACAATTCGTAGAAGTACTATGTTATTTATTAGGCAATTAAACATATAAAAATTGAACTAAACAACTATTACAAAAACTGTTCAAAGTGACGACCCCCAACAGTCAAGCTTCTGCTCTCCTCATCAAAGAATTCCGCACCCGTTGAAAAATGCCGGGAGTGTTTCTTATCGTTTCGCAGCAAGCTATGATGCGATCCCTTAACATTTCCTTGTTTTCAATGGGGCTAGCATGAACTAGTGATTTTAGGTGTCCCCAAAAAAATCGACGAGATTGAGGTCCGGTGACCTCGGGGGCCAATGCTGAGGGCCTTCTCTGCCGATCCATCGTTAGGGATATGCCACGTGTGAGACATTTCTTGTTATCAGACCAAAATGAGCAGGGGTTCCATCGTGCATAAACCAAGAGTGATTTCGGAGACCAATGGGAACATCTTCCATAAGCTGGGGAAGCTCGTGCTCCAAAAAATTTTGGTAAGCATCTCCATTCAAACCAAAGGGGAGAAAATAGGGTCCAATTGAATAATTCCCAATTATGCATACCCATACATTAAAGGAGAATCTGTGGTTGTTATTGAAGTCCAGCTCTACGTCCAAATACCTAACAATAGTGCCAACTAACAGTGTGAAATGACAAATACGAAAATATCATTGAACAATCAAACTTGTTACAATTAGAATGTCAACATTCGATGAATTCGCAGCAAGTGTACACAAAAAACAGGTAAGTTTGAATACGATTACTTTCACGATGTCACCGTAGAGGTTCATTCATAATTTGTGTTCTTATTTGAAATGCGTCAAGGCAGTCCTAACCTATCAATCTTTTGTTCCAGAGTCTCAGGCCCATTGGATCAGATATGGTGTAAAAATGATCGAAATGAACTAGTCATCAACCCCAGATGGATCTTAAAAGCACACTGCTCGTGAGGAAGAAATCCAGCAACAATATTTATTGCTTTTCCTTTGCACTCAAGAACAATAAATCGTCATCACGAAGAATCACTCACTTGTTCGACTTATCCAAACAGTGCTATAGTGAAGTGATTCAATTGTGAGGGTTTGAACTGAGTTCGCATGGTGTTGAAAGACTAGACTCAGAAAAACGGTTTTCACTAGACGAAGATGAAGATGGAAGAGTAAATTGTTATGTATTACTTTGGTTAGGTAACAATGAGAATGGTGTACATTAACTGATGAATTAGGTATATTTCTGAGTGCATACTACTTCATTCATTACAGGTGAGTTTTTAATGACAATTTGACCCGTTACAAATAAACTACTTGCTAGATGAAGTGGGACAGTTAAAAAATTGCCTAATTTCGACTAGCTATAACTTGGACATTTCTTTGCCGATGTTGGATTTTCAACCAAGGGCGAAAAGCGTCATCCTTGGTCTGTGTCATTGGCGTCGGGTTTCTTTTTTTGCAAATCGTTCTCTTTTTACAGGGTGAGAAATTAGAGCCGGAAACATTTCAAATTTTTTACGAATAATTTGGGAAATGTAAGGGACCCTAGAATTTTTTTCAGATGTTGGGTGAGTTGTTGGACCGATACCTCCAGATATCTCTCAAATATTTTTGATAAATTGCGTTGCTTTGGAAATATCGCCATTTTATGATTTTCCGTTTTTTATTTTGAAATGTGGTCTTTTTTAGTTAAACAATAAGAGCCACCATCTCAACTGCAGCAAGGGATATTTCTACTGAAGATAATTAACACCAGTGGCGCGCAAAAAGGGGTTCATGATATTTTGAAACGAAAATTCGTTTTTATTGAAAAAATTCAACAGTTTTATTGATTGTTACAGTCAAAAAGGTGCCATACCTTCAATTAGCATGATGCTGGCAAATTCAGAGGCGTACAAAAGGGAATTCTGTAATGTAGACAAATTAAAATTGCCGTTTCATTATTTTTTTTTCATTTATTACAAGGTGCATACTTGTAATTAATTTCTTTTTAATGAATTCATCAGCAAACAAAAAAGTATCCATTTGTTTATGTACACAAGAAAACGTTATTTAAAAAACTAAAAAGATACCACATAAAATAAGAATATTTTTCCTATTTAGTGAGGCGCTGGCTAACATCTAGCCTGAATGACTGTGGCAACGACTTAGCATGCTCGAAATTAATTTGTTGATTAGTTCTATAGGAACTGCCTCCCAGAGGTCCAGAATCATCTCTTCGAGATGGTCAAGATTTTCTGGCTGACGTTTCCTTCGGGAAAACTCCAACTTCATCCAACTCCAAAGGTGCTCAATAGGATTCAAGTTTGGAGATCTGGGAGGCAAATCACTACGATTAACATTTTGGTCTTGCAGATACCTGGTTACTAATAATGCCCGATGAAGCAGAGCATTATCGTCCACAAGAACAAAATCTTCGCCATAACTTCGAGCTTGCAGAAGAACTTTCTGAATCAGACATTCATTCAGATAGACTCTGCTGTTTACATTGCCTCGAAACACCACAAGAGTTGTATTTGCGTTGTGTTGAATACCACCCCAAGCTGTCAATCCACCACCGCCAAATGCATCTTTTCTTCTAAGAAACGTTCTCCCTGTCTCTGCCAAGTTAACAATCGGCCGTCGGAATTATACAGGTTGACGACATTCATCAGCGAAAAGACAGTCTTTCCATCGAAGATGCCACTGCATGTGTTCTTCGGACCATCTTTTGTTTGTTAAAAGTGGGCATTTTGCCCGACGACGAGCATTTAATCCCTGGTCATGTAGGCGCCTTCTGATAATGTTTGCTGAAACATTTAACTGCAGGTGCGCTCGGATTCTTCTGATGGTCCAAATCCTATTTCTGATTGCAGTGCGTACTATTGCTCGGTTCTGACGGCGATTTGTTAATTTTCGACTTCCTCCGCCGTGTCGGTAAGCAGCAGTACCGTTGTCAGTTTCTCTTTGCAAAAGCTCTTCCTACAGATGATTTCTTGACATCAAGTAAGTCGGCACAATAAGAGAGATTCTTATTGTATAATTTCTTTGCGCTATCTTAAAATTTTCACCAAATCTGCTCTGATAAGTCGTAGCATTTAGACGATAACAATAGTTGATATTTGTTTTGACTTAAAATGCAATCTAATGTCAAAAACCTTATTTCTTTAGTGACATTTTTATTCACATCAACATGCAGAAATAAAATTTAGATTACACTATTTTTAAGTCGAACGAAATGTCGCGATTTTCCAATGCAGAATTGATGAATATAGAAGTTAACAAAGGTAACTACTACTGCTTACTGACACTACCAGTAGGCCCGTACATGGTCAGGGATTAAAGGCTCGTCAAAAATACCCACGATTAAGCAATTTTTTACTGGGCGAACAAAGAACAACACTTAATAAAATTATTAAAAATGTTTCCATATGAATGAAACTCTTTGGATCGCCTTGTATAATAGACCCTCTTCTATACGCCGATGAATTACATGGATGCTCATCTTAAATAGGTGAAAAAGTAAAAAAAAATTATGAAACTGGAATTTTAATTTGTCTACATTTCAGAATCCGCTTTTGCACGCCTCTGAATTCATCAGCGTCATGCTAATTGAAGGTATGGCATCTTTTTAATTGTAACGATCCATAAAACTGTTGAATTTTTTCAATAAAAACGAATTTTCGTTTCCAAAAATCATGAACCCCTTTTTGCTCGCCACTGGTGGTAATTATCTTCAGAAGGAATATTCCTTGTTGCAGTTTACTTAGTGGCTGCTATTGTTTAACTAAAAAAGGTCACGTTTTAAAGTAAAAACGGAATTTCATGAAACTGCGATATTTCCATAGCAACGCAATTTATCAAAAATATTTTAAAGGCGTCTCGAGGTATCGGCCCAACAATTCACCCAACATCTAAAAAAAATTTTAGGGTCCCTAACATTTTCCAAATTATCGGTCAAAAATTTGAAATGTTTCCGGCTCTAAATTCTCACCCTGTACAAAGAGAATGAATTGCAAAAAGGAAACCCGACGCCAATGACCAAGGATGACGCTTTCCACCTTTGGTTGGAAATCCAACATCGGCCATGAAATGTCCATGTTATAGCTAGTCAAAATTAGGCAAATTTTTGGCTGTTCCACTCCATCTGGCAAGTAGTTTATGCACAGCTTAATAAACACACAGCTAGGAAACTCGATATGGAGGGGGTAGCCCACGCAGATATTCGCGCACCCCCCACTTTTGGATTAGAACCTATCAAAGCAGTGGCAGGTATTGGGATTACGTTTCATCCGAATTTATAAGCTCCATAGGCGTAGTCACAAATAGCTCGTGTTTTTATATTGTGTGTTGCTGTGTTAAGTTCAACTATTTTGGTGAAAATAGGAAAAGCTGTATAACATGTATCAATGAAATGTCAAAAAAAGTCCATTTACTTCACAATCGGAGATCGGATTGCGTGATTGGGTTGTCTGAAGGTGGAGATGGTGGTAATATATGTTATTAAGCCTGCATTGAGTGCATCTGTGATTATGGTACGAGGAATATTTAGTCGATGGAAACAACCAGTGGCATTTAATTTTTGTCACTCAGCCTACCTAGCTGAATCATTGAAACAGCAAATTTTTGAATTGATCAAAATTCTCTAGCAAATCAGACTCAAAATATATGCTGTAACGACAGACAAGGGGTCCAATTATATGCCGTTATCAAAATTATTAGGTATTACAGCGACCAAACAATTTTTTTTTGCGAAGATCAAACGGTCTACTACATTGTCGATGTACCTCATGTCATTAAAGCTATTCGAAATATGTTGATGAAATATGATTTTCTAATTGGTAATGATAAGATTTCGTAGTCCTTCATTAAAATATTTTCTTCCCTAATTATCAAGGTAGAATGATGAAACTCGCAGTACTGAAGAAAATTATGAAAATGCACCTACCAGTTTAATGGTGATAGCTTAAGTGATATACACTGCCCTCAGTCGCGATGGAACAAATGTTTTTTACGGTAAATTATATTAGGGAGAAAATAGAAGCGAAATGCCATCAGATTCGTGATCAGGACCCTCAACTCATTACAGATACTCCCTTTTCCTGGAAAAAATTCAGTCCTGAAAAACCCGAATTTGTCTCACTTTTCATGGAAGCACCCCCGTAACTTCCGTAAATATGAAGGTAGACTGATGAAACTCTTAGGACTGAAGGAAATTATGGAAATGCACCAACCGGTCCAATGGTGATGGCCTAAGTGATATACACTGCCCGCCAGTCGCGATGGAACCAACCATTTTTCTATCGCTGCTGGCGGGCAGCGTATATCACTTAGGCCATCACCATTGAACCGGTAAGTGCATTTCTATAAGTTTCTTCAGTCCTGGGAGTTTCATCATTCTACCTTGATAATTACGGAAGTTACAGGGGTGCTTCCATGAAAAGTGAGACACTGTATGTCCCAGTTCATTTGAAAAAATTAAAACGAAATATGCCTCCCAAGTATTCAGTGAGACAGTGGCATGTGGCATGGATGTTTATATTCGGTTTGGACAGCTGCCGTCTCAAGCATATAAAACAGCTGAGTTTGTAGATAGATCTTCATTTAAATAGGAATTCTAATATACATATGAGAGCTATAGTACAATATAAAAAAAATAATGTAAAAAACTTAAAAAAAGACGTACTGTATATATCAAAGCATACAGATAGTACTTTCTCGTAGTACCTACCCTAAGATAAGTTACATCACCAATTATAATATAAATCCAAGTTTGAAACAATAAAATAAATGAAGAATAATTTTAAAATGTTACTGCATATTTATGTATCAATCATATTTAAAAAATAATACCCAGAACAAACAGTTTAAAATATTAATATTGCACGAAACAAAGAAGAAACCCTACTGACAAATAACAATCAACCATATTTACACTCATTATACTTGTATGTATTTCTTCAGTCTGTCTTTGAAATGTGTCAGTGAAGAGGGTGCTTTAATGGCATCTGGTAATATATTAAATTCTAGAAAACCCTTGAAAAATAATGAGTTCATAGTGTTGCGGTAAGACGTTTTTGGTACATACATTTCATTTTTTCCACGAGTATTATAGTTATGGATATTTTTATTGAATGATACGTATTTCTGAAAATATTCGGGTGCTATATGTTATTAATTATTTTAAATATCAGAATCATAGTAAAATAGAAAAGTCTTCTTTCCGCTGGAAACCAATTGAGGCTCATTAACAACGATTTAATTGGGGTGAGTCGACTAGTTTTCAAAATAACCCTCATTCCACGATTTTGCAGTTTTTGCAGCATATTGATTCTATTCAGGCTGAACAGGTATACAATTGATGCGCAATAATCAAAATGCGGCTGAATTATTGAATTATACACTGTAATTTTAGACTCAGTCGACAGATGTTGAGATATTCGGGTGAAACAAAAATTTTTTTTGTAATTTTTCTATATATACAATCGAAATGATCATTAAACCTCAAACAATTATCGAGAAGGAAACCCAGATATATAACTTTTGAAACCACGTGAATTCTTTCATTGTTGATGTTAAGGTGGATATTATTAATGTCAATTGCATTATATTTATATTTGGTTGTGAAGATCATTGTCTGAGTTTTAGCTACATTCAATTTTAGTTTATTTTATTTGCACCCAAATATTTGCTAATTGATAATAATATTGTGTCAAATATTGATAAAGTTTTGATGTTCTCAATTCGTCCTGTACCAAATTCTCAAAGTTATATAATCTACCTCACCAAACGCAACTTCTTAGGGAATGTCTTGCCTTAATTGATCGAATTGTAGTGAAAGACTACAAAGGTAAAAATATAAAAAATTTAATCAAAAGTTTCGAATGTATAAAAATTTCCATCAATAGCATATTGTTGTTGTGGGATGACCTAGAGGAACAAGTTAAATACCTTCTAACTCGCCGTTTAAATCAGGACTGTCTGGAAAACTTTTTTGGGTCTGTGAGACAACAGAACGGTAATTGTAGGAATCCCACTCCAGTTCAATTCCAGAGATCCTTTAGAAAATGAATGTATCTGAAACTATATCATTCTGGTACTGAAAACTGTGAGGCTGATCCTGATTCTGTTTTATTACAACTAAAGGACATTTCTTCGGACACAATATCTCCGCTACCTTTCACAAATCAACTTATAGACACCGATTATCAGCAGCATGATGTTACAAAAAAAAATTGAAAGATATGTTTGTGGCTATGTGTTGAACAAAGTTCTCGAAACACAAGTGGTGGAAATTGCATCAATTACGCAAATGAACAAAAACACTTGGATGATACCACACTATATTTTTATTTCAAGTCTTTTGAAAATGCTGATGGAAGTTCACTTGGCCGTTTAAATAATCCAAGCGACAGTTTTGTCAATTTCATTAATGACGTTGAAACCATTTTTCAACAGAAACTCGAAACTTTTATTTTGAAACCACTAGTGTCAAAATCTTATTGAAACGGCCAATGAACTTCCTTTTTCACACCCATTTGACAGTTTTTCGAAGGAATATGCTGTTAAATTATATTTGAGGGTTCGGCTATAGCAAACCTCAAAAAACATTAATAGGAACATCAGGGAACAAAAATATATTAAAAACAAATTGATTATATTACGCAACCTGTAGTATTCAACCTATTGATTACCGGTACATGTATTTTGTTTCAATGAAGATTCTTGAAAGTATACAGGCTGATTCACGGTGGATGGCACATTAGCCGTTTCTGGTGAACCAGAAAACGGATCACTTTGAAAATTTAATGGAGGGCATATTCGGACATTCTCTAGCCAACTAAAATATTTTCGACAATGCGGTGTTGCCGCTTCTATTAGAAAGCAGTAGCAACTTTGATTTTTCAAATAGAAAACTCTGTATATAATATTATTTTTGAAATCTCCAACAATTGCCCGACAACTTTTCTTGATATTTCCCTATACCTATCTGTTACCGTTTTCGAAATAAAAATTAATTTCAATTTTTTTCTTCGAAAATCATGACTTCTAAAAATGCCGATATCTTTTAGTTGAGAAGTACTATGATATCGAAATTTGGTATGGAGTTAAGTGATACTTGGACACTTCCCACACGTCAGCCTAATCTCCGTTACTTCAATACAGGATGGTAAAAAAATACAGTTTTTTCGTTTGCTTGAAAAAGTTGCTGAAATTTGATTATTTTAAATGGAACACCCTGTATATTATTGAAAATTCGGAAAGCTGCTGAAATTTGCTTTATTTCTATGTATATCATACCTATACCTAACTAGTCAAGTTTCGGACTTATGAGCATTTATTTGTGAAAATGTCCCTTCAGAATGGTATTTCCATTCGGTATTTGGTAAGAAGGCCATGATTACTATTTGACAGTGGCGTTGTGACATTCTCCTAATAATATCGACATTTTCGTCACTTCAGAAGTTGCAAATACCTTCAAAACGATGGAACAAAACTATTCAAACGAAGTTCTTATGAATTTGTTTATTATTTTTGGACAGTGTGACAAAATTATCAGCAGAACATGTAGAAAGTTCAATGAAATGTAACCGAATCTACCGCCAATGAACCTCAAGAAATTTATACGAATTCAGAACAATTTCAATATGTTTAGATAAACTTTAAAAAAGCACCAAGAAACTTGAAATTGGAAATATTGATATGAATAATTATAAAAAAGTAAAACAATCATGTGGAATATTTCAAAATATGTTCGAATCGCTGGCGTTCACTTCCAAGCACTTTAAAATGCGGGTGTTGACTGCTTTCGTGGTGGCAGATCTGATTTCATTGGGATCCAAATCTTCAAATGTTTGGGCAATCCTTTCTAACAATTCATCTCTCGAACGCACGGGTATTTTGTAAACTTTTTCTTTAAACATTCCCCACAAATAAAAATCTAATGGATTAAGATCGGGTGATCTCGCTGGCCAATTCCATGGTCCCAAGCGCCTTATCTACCGATCGTCAAAAAGTCTTTCCAGTTCTGCGCTCACTTCTCTTGTGCAATGTGCAGGAGCTCCGTCTAGTTGGTACCAACAGTTTCGATATTCTTCGAGTGGCAGATTATCCACGAAACTCTCTACAGTATTCTCCAAAATATTCAGGTAGCTTCTAGATGTTAATGACTCCTCGTATATCACGTACCTCAATTTGTTGTCCATCAACATGCAGAAGACATTAAAACTAAATTTTTCTTGAAATCCGGCTTCTTTTGTGACGTGAGGATTTTCACTGGACCAATAATGACGATTTTTTCTATTGAAAATCCCTTCTCTCGAAAATTTCGATTCATCAATCCAAATAAATTGATTTAAAAAAAGTGGATCTTCTTGAATGCGTGTCAACAACATTTCACAAAATTCTACTCTCTGTTGAGGGTCTTGAGGCTTCATTGCTTGAATTTTGGTGAATTTATAATCATGCATTTTATGTCTTCGCAAGATTCTTTGAACCGATGAATATTTTATACCCAAATCTTCAGCACTTCTTATCGATGACTCGGGAAATGCGTGAAAATATGCTAAGACATTAATATGGTTGTCTTCAGAAGTTACGGGTCGAGGCAAGTTTCTTGGTGCTTTTAAAGTTGATCCAAATGCATTGAAATTGTTCTGAATTCGTATAAATTTCTTGAGGTTCATTGGCGGTAGATTCGGATACTTTTCATTGAACTTTCTACATGTTCTGCTGATAATTTTATCACACTGTCCAAAAATAATAAACAAATTCATAAGAACTTCGTTTGAATAGTTTTGTTCCATCGTTTTGAAGGTATTTGCAACTTCTGAAGTGACGAAAATGTCGATATTATTAGGAGAATGTCACAACGCTACTGTCAAATAGTAATCATGGCCTGCTTACCAAATACCGAATAGAAATACCATTCTGAAGGGACATTTTCACAAATAAATGCTCATAAGTCCGAAACTTGACTAGTTAGGTATAGGTATGATATACATAGAAAGAAAGCAAATTTCAGCAGCTTTCCGAATTTTTAATAATATACAGGGTGTTCCATTTAAAATAATCAAATTTCAGCAACTTTTTCAACCAAACGAAAAAACTGTATTTTTTTACCACCCTGTATTGAAGTAACGGAGATTAGGCTGACGTGTGGGAAGTGTCCAAGTATCACCTAACTCCAAACCAAATTTCGATATCATAGTACTTCTTAACTAAAAGATATCGGCATTTTTAGAAGTCATGATTTTAGAAGAAAAAAATTGAAATTAATTTTTATTTCGAAAACGGTAACAGAGAGGTATAGGGAAATATCAGGAAAAGTTGTCGGGCAATTGTTGGAGATTCCAAAAATAATATTATATACAGAGTGTTCCATTTGAAAAATCAAAGTTGCTACTGCTTTCTAATAGAAGCAGCAACACCGCATTGTCGAAAATATTTTAGTTGGCTAGAGAATGTCCGAATATGCCCTCCATTAAATTTTCAAAGTGATCCGTTGTCTGGTTCACCAGAAACGTCTAATGTGCCATCCACCGTGAATCAGCCTGTATCACCGTTTATTTATATATTCCTATCACTACTTAATATAGGTATAACCAATGCCTGTATAATTATTTCAACCAACGAATATATACTGTTCGCTAGTTTTTCTTGGCAACTGTGAATCTATTGCATGATTTTCGTCCAACTGAATTATTTTAAGAGTTTTTAGAATTCTAAAGTGCGGTCCTGTCTGTTTCCAAGCAAATATTTCTAATTCAACCCTGACTTTCACGCCCGAATCGCGTCTTCAAGGTCATTCCCGACCATTTCCAAATACTGGCTGAGTTTCCTAGCTGTGTGTTTATTAAGTTGTGGTTTATGTTACGACCTGAGAAAAGTGTCCTTTGCCCCTCGTAGAAAAGAAAAATTCCGCAAACCCTCGTATTCGTTCCGCTGAACTCGAATCTCTAAAGTGTACTGGGGAAACACCAATTATTGTTAACCTGTCGACGGGTATCGTTTGACGCGTATGATAAACTGCTGCCGCCGATACACTCAATCTGCCTTTTTACGCCGCTTATTAAACGAAACGAGTCGACACTCGTGCAACCATTCGAGCCTCGCCGCTTTTTTCGCGACTTTTCGAAATCACTCTCCAATCAAGGGATACTCGCTGATAGATTTAATATGACAATTACCATTTTTTCAGCGAAAAATCGCGCAGTAATTTTGATTTGATAGGTCCGCGGCATGTTTTTCTCTCTCGCCGCTTTGACATATCATGGCGGACTTCTAATTTATCCGAGAATTCGACTTATGAAAATTGAACATAACAATATACAAGTGGTTCGATATATATGTGATGTTGAAATGTGCCGTATGATGTCGGGTTCGATTATATGGACGGATGGATGATTTACGAGGTGGATTTCACAGCGGTGGTACTCGGAAAAAAACAACAATGTACGTGAGGTGTTCCTTTATTGTCTAGGATTTCTTTGTTCGGTGCGTTGGCGGACATAGATTTCTTTCTTCTGTTGAACACTTCTTTGATTTACTATATCATTTTTCATTCATAACAACAGTAATGATACGTCAAATAAGCACCCAACTCTGAAAATTCACCGTGCTACTCTGGAAAAATTCACATTGTGAAATTATAGTATGTACTGTGTAATGATGGGTATTTTTACCAAAGACTTAAGTGTCAAATTTATTTATTGATTTTTCTGTTCATATGATCGATGAGAAGCTATATAAGAAAGCAATCCCAGAAGTTTATCCCTCGCTAAAAGACCACCAAATGTTCAAAACAACTTATATCGGTGAATCAAGTAATAAAATAGGTAATTTCTTGAAAAAGCAAGGTTTTAATATTGCTTTTAAGACAGACCCCAGTAAACATACAATGTGTATGAAACGTTTCAACGGAATCCTAAATGGAAACATTTGAAACATTCTAAAAGTTCGTTCCAGAAGTAAATCTGAAACATGTCACATATTACATTTCAAGTGAAATGTATCTGAAATGTTTCCAACGCGCTTATGAAACGTCAGTAGAGATAAAACGTGTCTGAAACATTTCTAATGCACTTATAAAATGCCAGTAAAGATAAAATGTGTATGAAACATTTCGTATGAATTCAAATTACGCAGATGTGGTGCCAACTGTCGTTGACTTTGCAAAGATTCACTACGGTCATGCGCCAATCGCCAAAACTCCATCGTCGCCATCAATCCGACGAGGATCCTAGTCGCGTCATAAACTCATAAATCATTGTGCTTTTGAGAGGTTAAAATTTCACAATTTTTAATTTTCACCTCCCAAAGGCTTCAACCACAGTACCTATTAAAATGTGCTTCAACTGTGATGCTTGTGATTTCATTAGCATATGAACTAAGCACTATCTCTCTATCTTGTGTTCTAATAAAGTGCGAAGTTGATACAAATGAATAAGCTTTGTTCGGTTGAACTGAGGATTTTGAGTTGAAATCTTGATTTTTGCCTCTGAATGTGTAATCATGAATCTGCTATATCAGCATGTATGTAATGATTTTAGATCGCAATTGATTATATATAATTTGGGTAAATATTTTGAAGATATTTCATGATTTGATCTACGTCATCAACCAACTTTCTAGGTTAATGGCACCATGAAATGTATTTTTTGTGAAAAAAGTGAACACAGTTCAATAACATACCTAAAAAGTATACTCAATTATATCAGAGCACATCTCTGTGTTTAGACACTTTCATTATAATATACATTGTCATCGAATTATAATGAAAAGTTGGTAAAGTGAATAGGTGATGGTTTTTAATTCACAGTATTTTTTCAGATGCAGCACGAAAGTGATTTTCCAATATGCCCGATAGCAAATTGAAAAGAATGCTATCATATGGTTTCGTCAGGCATCTTTGACATTCCAACGGGAAATAGTTAATTCATCCCAATCTCAATTATGGATTCTATCTACATTGTAATAAACAAAGTATACATGTGACTAGAAAATAATTTTTTCTCCGATTGTTCATAATGATATAGGAGGATATTGTATTTGCAAATTATTACAATTCCCACAATCTCTTTATTTTTCCTGTAGTGTTGAATTAAAATAAAATTTAATAGAAATCGCAGTTGTTGGAATGGTTTCCAGAATGAATTTAAAGAAGGTGTCCATAAAAGCAGTGATAAACCTTTCAACGAGTATTTTGGCTGTATAAAAGTGCTACCTACTTTTAAGAAATAGTTCTCGAGCAAGCTCAGTTATAAAGCGAGCATAAAGTATTAAAAGAGCAATCTTTGAAAATATTAAAAATTGCTGACCTCTAACGGATCTTTCTGGTTGAGTTCACTTCTTCCACCAAATTTTTACAGTTAATATTTGTGCGTTTCTATTATCATAGTGGATTGCTGTAGCCCATCGGATTGTCAAACTTGCTGATTTGCATATCTGCCGTCCGAGTCACCGATAAAAAGTTGTTATTTCGTCTAAAAAACCTGCGACACTTTCGGTGCTGTATAAGTGCTGTTTAAGTAGCTATTTGAAAGAGTTAACTTGATGTTCCTAGTGCTGTTATTGCTGTATAAGTAGGTAGCCAAGGTTGCCTTGCCATTATATAGAACATATCCTATAAATATTATACAAACCTGTATCCTGTTTTCATCCAGAAAGTGAGTAGCTATTTTTTTTAATTTTGTGAAATAATAAACTTACCAAACAGGAGGATGTTACAAGTTCAATTACCTATAATATATCGTTATTTTTCAGAATGTTCAAAATAGTCCAAAGAAGTGAAAGGTGTGTGTGTTCCTTCACAAATGGGAAAAAAATTGAAAATTATTCTGGCCTCAAATGAAGGCATATAAACTGATTACAGAGACTCCGCTCCAGGAAAAAACTCACTGATATCACACGATTTCAGAGGTTAGGGAACTCTGATGTTTCGTCGTTTGAAAAGAAGTTCTATTGATGTAGAAGGCTCGAGCTATATATAGCTCCAAAACAGAATTTCTGTTGTATGAATGCTTTATAAAACACGCCAGTTCTACAATCATACAGTATTCATAAATATACTGTATAAGGTCTGGCTTGGATGGCATTTGGCTTAAAGATCTGAAAAGCTGTGAAATTTAGCTTAGAAATTATTTAAAACTCAGTATTATATAGCCTCTATAGTGAATCAGAGAAGCTGTGAAACAGTTGCGTAATTGTTATATACAGGTTTAAACGACACTTATGAAGGAGCATAATTTGCTTCTGTGAGAAAGATCTCACTGAACCTTTTATAAAGTAATAATACGATATATTAGATGCCTTAATAAAGCAGACTCGTATTTAGGCGCTAAAAACGTTTTATCAGCAATTTTATTCCACCGAATCTCTTTATAAGCAATTTAGTATAGGACAAATCTTTAATGTAGCCTATTAGCTTCATTGGTTGCCAGAATAAAGCATTCATAAAGCTTTAGGCGCAATAAGACCTCCTCGTGTGTTACTTGGGTGGTGGTTTACAGATCGTCTTTGAAAGATATAAACTTCAACCGGAGATAATATCAATATTGAATAATAACAAATGATTAAAATTAAAATAGTAAGTGAACCCTATCCCTCTGATGACACAGGCGTGAAGATTTTATACTAGAACCAGGACTGAAGTGATGAGGGAAGAGAGTCAACGAAGAGTCAATGAAGAAGGTTTCATCTTCTCTGACAGCAATCAGCATTTCATCAGGAAAAACCAGGCATTCTACACTTCAGGCAATTGAGCTATACTGGAACCATAATACCATAAATATCCTCAACAGGAAGACGTGGGGCTTAACCAAAGATTGAGAGATACCTAACCAGGCAAGAACAGTGACAATTCCCTGGGTTAAATTCCTCCGGGTACAACAACCCTATAAATATTTTTTTGGTAAATAACTGTTCCAAATAGTCGCTAGCATGAAAACGATGAAAAGAAAAGTTGGAAAACTCATCTTTCGTGAAGGGTTTTATCTTGTATAAAAACAGTGTCGGCGTGGTACAAAGTTTTCAAACGCCAAATTGTCGTAACTGTCCAAGATAGGCATCTATCAATAGCCAGGACTTTGAAGTTAATGGTGAGATGAGTAGAACGGAATATCCACAAAGGATCACTTTACAAATTCAGGATTCGTCAGCCGAACAAAACCAGGAACCCATATATGGATAGACACCTGTAGCTTTCACCAATTCTATCATCAGACTCTTCGTTTCTCAGTCGGAAAACGAAATCCACCTTGAAGATTTTTTCATCCAGGAAGTTAGGGTACCAACATTCAGATATTCTAATATTTGCATGTTCTATGCATAACCGACCAATCTGACCAGCTTAAAAATAATGATGTGTTTGGTTGTCTCTGATCAGACACCCCAAAAGCTAAGTTGGCTACACTGATAGTTTGAATATGAAACAGTTGACAGCTGACAGTTGAAATATCATCGGACAGCTGACAAATGGACAAAGACAAAGATAAAAGCTGGGAGGTATCGTACAAGTTCTTGAGGATCTTAAACATGAAAACTAAGTCTGAGATGATTATTCTGCTTTCAAGTGGAAGAATTCTGAAAGTTTGTCTTGCCAAATTCATACTATCGATGTTGTACGTACCATTGATTCTATAATTCAAAAACCTGATCCTCTCTAGACTTACTTTATGAATATTATATTGTGGATTCTATATGACTGTGGCGAAATTCAGCCTGCTATGAATATAAGCAAAATATAGAGATTTCATGGAGTTTTGGGATCGGAAATGTTTACAGATTCTGAATATGAAACCCAACATTTTGCTACATTTACTAACCACATATTCGCAATGTGAATTAAAGTTCAACTTCTCATCAAATATAACACCTAAATCTTTGATATTTTCCACTCTTTCGAGGTCACTTCCAGACAAATTATAGCTGAATCTAAACTGAGTCCAATTTCTTGAGAATGAAATAGAAGAGTATTTATTTAAATTAAGGAACAATCGGTTGTAGCTACAATAATCAGCAAATCGAGCAAGATCTGACTGTACACTGAGGCAATCCGTGTTTGACTGTATTCTTGAGAATATTTTCAAGTCATCGGCGTATAATAAGAAATTGGAAAATCGAAAACATTTTTTTACATCATTGATAATTATCAAGAATAAAATGGGACCTAGGTGAGAACCTTGTGGTACTCCTGAAGGAACCTGCTTCAGACGAAAAGCTCTCAGTTCATTTCTTATTTGTAGGATAACGTTCGTTAAATCTGTATCGTTTCCTCCACCAGAAATGTGTTCATTTTCTTCGAAAACGTCCACGGCGGAAGAGACACTGGGCATATTAGTGATGTGCTGCACATTGATAGCAGGAGCCCCTACGCAAGAAGGACATTTCCAACTCGAGCCCGGAATGGCCTTCAGCAACTTGAGTTAATCAGTAGTCAGATCTACACACTTTTGGTGATAAAAATACTGACAAACACCGGAGCACTGTAGATCGGGTGACTTTTTTGTTACTGTTTGTACGCATTTCTTGCATATAGACTTCATTGTTATCTGATCGAAAAATTTATCACTTACCGTAGATAACAGGAAAAACTATATTCACTGAACGTGAGTATAAAACTTAACTTGTTTCAAATGAACTATTTGAGCAGTAAACGCAGAGGTAAATCAAACGTTATGAACAATTTAAGGGCATATCTTTCTAATTGCACCGATTTAATAAAAATCATCGTATTCAAATTATGAAAACGGCATTTGGAAAAAGAGATCAATAACTACAATTTTCATATTCTGGATTTCCACCTGAGAGTTGGGAAATATGTTGAAAATGTCACTGGGAGTTTCTCCAAATGCTTCAAAGTGAACCCGAAGTCACCCGAACTCAACTCGAGTTAACTTCAGTACGATTTCGGGTGACTTCGGACACCTTCGAAGCGTTTTGATCAACTTTCAGTGTCATTTTCAGCTCATTTCCCACCTCTCAGGTGAAAATGCAAAATATACAAATCGTAGATATTGATCTCTACTTCCAGATGCCGTTCACTAAATTTGAATTCGACGATTTACCTTGAATCGGCGCATCTTGCAAGATGTATAAATAAATGCAAGATGCTAAATATTTGATATTATCTGTGGACACAATTTTCAAATACAGTGCCCGTCTAAAGTCCGTTCCCCCCTACTAATTTTTGAACCACCTGGTATATCGCAACGAAATTTGGAGGGCTTTAATGGGAGATAAAAACCTACTTTTGAAGCCAAAAGTTTTAAAATGGCGGCTGAGCGCCATCTTCAATATTTTTTTTAACTAGAACACCCCATATATTATTCCATTTTTGAAATTTGCTCATAATTCTCAACAGTTTTCTCTAATACACTTTACTCCTAAATTCAATTCTTTTCGAAATATTAACATTTGAAAGGAGAAATTTTGTTCATTTCAAACCCAACCAAAAACACTAATATTGCTTTCAATCAAGTTTGCATTGGAGAAAATCGTCGCGGTAACGTCTTGATTACTGTCAAATCAACTGTAACTGTCAAATAGTCCGTTGACCGCCTCAATCATTATATGAAGTGTGTGATCATGGCTCGTAGTTCAGACGATAAATTTGAAGCAGTTTTGATAATTGGAGAAGCTGGAAGAAATTATCATCTAGCAGTCCGTATGTTCAATGATAGATTTCCCGAGAATCCTATTTCGAGGATATATTTGCGCAAACTTTTAAATAAGCTCCAAGCAACTCTTCTAGAAGAAAAAAAGGTAGAAATTGTTGCGAAATAGTAATCAATCCGACTCAGTCGACCTCTGCAGTTGCTGAATCCTGTGGAGTAAGTTCAAAAAGAGTCCCAAAAAAAGAGTTTGAAACTCGTGAAATCATATTTCAGCAGGATGGGGCACCTCCCTATTTCGATCGCATGGCTAGAAATTTCCTCGATACTAACTTTCCTGGGCGATGGATAGGTCGCAGGGGAAGTACAGAATGGCCACCGGATCTTACACCTCTAGATTTTTTCTCTTGGGGGGTATCTGAAGTCAAAAATCTACGCCAATGAAAGCCAAACAATAGAAGAGTTGGAACGCAGAATAATAGATACGTGAAGAAATAGATGAACAGACTTTCATCAACGTGAGAGAAGCTATTTATAATAGGGCACATTATTGTCAAGATTTAGGAGGGGACCACTTTGAACACTTGATAAAATAATTGTTGGGGTTATGTAAAAGAGTTATTCAAAAATAAAATATAATTTTTTAGCCAACTAATTTGTTTTGATTGTGAATTTACAGAACACATTCGTAGGCTTCGAGATATTCCGGTAAGCGGTGCTGTTTATCCTTAATAAACTCTCTTTACGCCTCTTATTAGTCGAAATAATTAAGAGATTCAACTACAAATTAATAACAACTTGTAGTTAGCAAAATGTTTCACAGGAAGTGACCAAAATCCATACTTCATTTCATACCGGAATGTCACTTTTTGAACGTTAATATTTCGAAAACAAATGAGTTTAGGAGTAAAGTGTATAAGGGAAAACTGTTGAGAATTATGAGCAAATTTCGAAAACGGAATGAAATACGGGGTGTTCTATTTAAAAAAAATACTGAAGATAGCGCTCAGCCGCCATTTTGAAACTTTTAGCTTTGATTTTTTCATGAAAAAGTTGGTTTTTATCTCCTATTAAAGCCCTCCAAATTTAGTTGCGATATACGAGGTGGTTCAAAAATTAGTATGGGGGGAACGGACTTTTTTTTCCCGACATTTTCTCTAGCCCAGTAATTGTCATTCGGTGACAACTACTAGAAGATAACGGTTTTTCTAAACCAGTAATTGTCACCACTGGATTTCTCATAACCTGTACATTCCAAACACCCCAAATTCACTTCGTTCCAAGGTATCACAACAATACTCACCTGTTGTGCTTGAAAGGATCACTTTTTCCAAAACAAAATTATCAGTTTGAAATTATCTTCTACCTTAAGAATTTTGTTAAGAAAGGTTAACAATGTTCACCCTCACGGGACACCATGACTGTTTGGCAACAAAATGACGATTGCGCTGATCTATGTTACAGGTTTTCACTCACAACTGTTGTTGAAACATATTTTTTTATTTTATTGAATTTGTAATACATTGTATACTGAATAATAAAAGTTAATATTGAATTCACAAGGTAATAGATGATTACATAGATAATAAGACCTGTGAGTAATCATGTGTTTTTTCAATATACATATTTAGTCTGAATACTAACAGAATATGAAAAATTAATTAAAAAAATATATACAGGTAATTATTTAAACATAACCGAATCATCAGTATGAAATTTCACTCAAATGCTACATGATTTTTCAATATTTTCAATGTTCTCAATTGTCCATATTTTTATAAATTTCCCAATGAATTTTTACATAATTGTTTCAATTTCATTAAGATCAAATTAAATACTAAACCCTATATTAACAGCATGATGCTGCAATAAAGTGTGAGAAAATTTTTGTGATTTTAGATTTTGATCTTGAGAAAAGTACAAGATTTTTTATAAAACAAAGTTGTAGGTAACTGTCAAAATTTTGTATGTGTGAAATAACAATTTTGAGGGGAATTTAAATGGTTTGTAAAACATAATTTTTAGTACATATTTAAAGTATTAAAATAAGTTCCACCACAAGCAATTATTCCATTAGACATAATAGATTCAAATAAAGATTAATAAAACAGAAGTAAAAGTTTTCGACCAATTATGTTCTTAAGTAATCGAAATTTGCAAAGCGTCATTATCAATTTTTTTGCAAGTTTTGATATGTGAGTGTTCTATTCAAAATTTCTGTCATATACATTCCAAGATATCTCAAAGAATCAATTTTTTCCATCCCTTCTTCACATTTACAATTGAATTTTCCATTAGGTTTAATTTTATTAAGAATACATTCTGATTTATGAATAATATTTTTTTTAATAGTCTCAGGTTGATTGGTCTCATTGCAGGAGAACGTAATGAAATTTGATTTCTTCAGTCTCAGCCTGATCAGCCCACCGATCTGTAATATAACTGGATGAGCAGAGCCCGTTTCGTTCCATGAAAAAAATACGCCAAATTGAACCCTCTCAGATTGCAAGTGCGCATGTGCATTGCTCCAAAATGTCAATGTCATTACGTCAGAGCATCATTTTTACCAGTGGCGTGTGTGTATTCGTTTTCTGTTAGTGTTTGTACTGTTTGATTGTTTGTGTTTATTATAGTTCAAGTATTTCCAGTTTCTTTTTTGTGTTTTCAGTAATTTTTGATTTCTTTCCAAAACAGACAATAAACTTTAAAGACAAAACATTTTTTTTGATATATTTGTGTTGTTGTGTTGAGATGTTACCTAAACTTCGTAGCTGTACAACTTTTTCAGAAAACCACGTATTACGATTGAAAAAATTAATTATCACATGTTATACAAAACTAAGGTTCTATTCCATTTCTAAAAAGCAAACTGAAGTGGAAAGAGGTTCAGTAATACGCAAGAAGTTGAGTCAGAATCAATAATATCAAATAGAATCAATAGTATTTTGCCCATGTTTTGTTTTGTTTGTTTTTTTTTCGTTAACCAGCTGTCGTCCCCTTACGAACGGCAGCCCTCAAAAGTCGAAACTTGTGCGAGCCAAGGATTAACGAGGTCTTACCTTTTTACGTGCGATTCCTAGCACTTTCTCGGGCCATCAGAAAAAATTCTGCAGTCGCTGTGGTTTGAACCACCGCCGACCGGCAACCAGTGACTAAAACATTGTCGCTTTAACCACTTGGCTAAGTAGGCTCACACATCAGATATGGTATCTGTTTTTGGGGAGCATCTGTATCAGCAGGGAATATTTTTTGAGCACAAAAAAGAGTAATTAGACTGGCATATCAAAAATGGGATTCTGTAAAAGTATATTCAAAGAAATGAAAATATTTACACTATCTGGACTCCTTATTTTTGAGCTGTGTGTATATTCTTTATAAATCACTCTTCCTTTTTATGTAATACAGTGATATTCATAACCTGAAAATCAGTTCAAAAAATTATCTGCTTATACCATATAGATTACACAAAAATACACAGTAATGCTCCACATATAATAGGTTCCAGAATATATAATTTACTACACAGTAATTTAAAATCTGCGAAAAATGCAATCCTTTTTTAACAACAGCGTCCTCACTGAACATTGCTATTATTCACTTGATGAATACTTCACATCTCAATGAACGAAGGTCCCCCAAATATTATATATGTATTGTAGCGAATTTTATTGATGTCCTTATTTTTTTCATTCATATACTTATTTATATTTAGACTTTCATCTATATTTATGTACTCATTGGCAGCATTTTGTGGTGACCAACTGTCTGACTTAATCCTATACTTTTTTAGTATCCAGGAAAATAAAACTTTTGATTTTAATGTATATAAATTTTACCAATTCTTGGAGTACATTTATTGTTAAGAAATATGAATAAATATATTAAATTTTTTTTTAATAATCACCGGTAAATAATTATTTTTTTATAAGCTTTATTATTGATTTCAAATCCAGGTTGTTACTGATTGGTTTCAAGTCTGTTACTTGGCAGGTATTTTATACTGATTTTACTCCTATTTTAATCTATCAGGTTATCCACTTGATTGATGAAAGTATATACTTTTGGTATTATGTGAAAACATTACTTTCCAAATACTTTTGACTAAAACACTAATCAGCATTTATGATTGAAACTTGTATGGCAAGTAGAGTTGTAGTGACTGAATACCTATAAGGTGTATTTCATATTCATACGTAGGTTCATGTTTTCTGGTCATAAATTGGGTAAAAATCAACCATTCACTTGATCTTGATCTATTTTATGATTACACAAGTTTTTGTTTTGTGCTATCAATGGTTTTTCAGTTTTGGATTCATCTGGCATCAGCAAAGTCTATCATTCTGTTCAGAATTCCTATTTAATGCATCAAAACTGAAATATTAACTCATTCAAAACAAGTCTTATTTGTGAGTCCACGTTGTTATTTTTTTTTTAAGTACCCACTTCACAAAATTTATAATCAATAAATCTCTTAACTCAACCTTTAGGCGACGCCGCTGTTTGACATATCATCAACGCGCATGTGTATTGCTCCAAACTGTCATACACTGGTTGGCGTAATTTTCTTATATGGGAATGCTCATCCAGTTATATTACAGATCGGTGGATCAGCCTGATCATGGTATACTTCTTAGAAAACTCTCATCATTTGGCTTGACCAACAACTTTATTCTTTTTCTGGAGTCTTGTCTGATCGGAAAGCGTTTGAGGGTTCAGTACCATGGCATCAGCTCTGTAGAAATAAAGTCATCTTCTGGTGTCCCTCAAGGATCTGTACTTCGTCCATTATTATTCATAATTTTTATAAATGATATTTGTATGGGCATTTACTTGGAAATCCTCATATATGCAGATGACTGTAAGCTGTTTCGTCAGATCACCTCTCTGAGTAATAGTTGCTGTCTTTAGAACGACATAAATATATTGAATGAATGGTGCGAAGTCAATTCATTACCTCTGAATATAACAAAGTGTAATGTCGTCAACTACACTCGTAAAAAATCACCAATTGAATCCACCTACACCGTAAATGGTCATCATCGGCAGAAAGTGGAAGAGTTCAAAAGATGTAGGAATAGTCTTCGATGCAAAGTTCACAATTTCACATCATTGCTAAAAACGGTCTAAAAATACTTGGGGTCATTATTAGAAACTCCAAATGGTTTACTGAAACTGAAACTCACTTTTCTTCAATGCACTTGTGAGACCTAAACTTGAATATTTCAGCGTTCTATGGAATCCTAGCTTATGTAAATAACATAGAAAGTATTCAGAGGCGATTTCTGAAGTACATGAGTTTCAGATGAGATGGAGTTTATCCAAATCGTTGCGTTCCACACGATCAACTGCTCTCAAGATATCAAGTTAACTCTCTGTATAAACGTCGTGAATATTTAGGAATAATATTTTTGCATAAAATCCTTGTCTCACCAATAGGGAATATGCATAATTTTTTTTTATTTGTTTAATCAATTTTTTACTTCGTTACAACATAGTAAAAAATATATATACGGTTGAAAGTATTAGAATTAATTTTTAAAATAATATATAAATTACCGATTGAATTTGACCTATTTGAACGCCTCCATTTTCGCGCGCTGTGGATGACGTCACATAGCGCGATCAGTGTTGTTCTTCTTCAGTGTCGTTCGTTGAGACGTACTCTGATTGCTCTACTTGCTTGAAGTTGATATTTTATAAAAGAGAAAGAAAAAGGCAGTTCAAGTGTTAGAGAGAGATGAACATATGTGAAAGTGATCTCAATCAACCAGAGCAGTCTTCAATGAACAAGCCTTTCTATAGTTATGGCCATTGACACTATTGACAGTTAATAATTAGGTTAGGGATTTGCAGTTTTAATCGCTAATACGATAATGGAAAATGCTAAAACCCCATTTTATAGGTATTGTCTAGTACCGGAATGCCAAAACACAATAATAAGTACACCAAATAAAGTATTTTTTTCTGTTCCAAGAGATGCGAAATTACGTAAACTGTTGCATAACACTTCGAAAAATTGTAAATAATACGAGAGAGGTGGAAGGTAACTCACCGCTGTGAACTGTAATTGTGGAATCCGGATCTTTTGGACTCTGAAAGTCGCGGCTGCTGGTAGATCTACCTTTTGACTCTTCCGCTTACTTTGTTGTTTCAGTTCGGTTTCTGTTGAGAGGTCACCCAACGAATGAATTGCTAAATGTAATGGTAACTTCGTCTGGCATCAACGAAAACTGGCTCTTCCGTGTTAACTCACGAACAATAGCTTAGGCTCTATATATTGTCACTCATCGAAGGCTCGCGGCTTACTCGTTTCACTGGTGGTCCCGTCGAACTTCAACCAACTCAGGCACGCGCTTTACCAACATTCATCGCGAATTATTAGTGCCATATCAACGCAACCCGCAAAACAATAATTCATTGAAATATATATACATATATACACATATATATATACATATATATACACATATATATACATATATATACACATATATACACATATACCCGACCCAACAATTAATGATACCTAAATAAAGAAATTAATATGAAACTTGATAATAGATTAATATATAAATATTAATTCCATTTATTACCCAAATAAAATAATAATTTGAAACATAAACATTGAGGACAAAACATAAACAATGGTGTGAGGTTATGAGAAGAGGCGAAGTATCTTCAATATCACATTTACATTGTTGTGAAGATCATTTCAATGTAAGTACATTGTATTTCGATAGTTAACATGAAGTGAATTGATCAGAAGTAAGTTTTGTATGCATAAATGGTTTGTATATCAAGCGTGAAATAACTGTTTATACTTGCCTCACCTAAATTACAAAAGGAAAACTATCATTTGATAAACTATTACTAGTTCAGGTTTTGTCGGATTGTGCTTTGACAAAACCATGTCATTACTCTTAATAATTTACAATTGTCACTAGACCAAAATCGCACTATGTAATGAAAAACACTACAAATATATAAATAAAAACAAATTTTCTATGAAAAAGATAAATGTCATATCGTGCCGTGTGACGTCATTCTTCGTTTCGACCAATGGTGATGCGTTTCGCAAATTTGAATTCCGCGCGCTTATTATGCACTTTTTGATTAAAGTTTTATGGAGTTGAATACAAACTAAATGATAAACTAATGGTGTAGGTGTAATGTCAAGACAATAAAGTATCGGAGGTAAAAAAATCAAGTAAATTTAAATCACTTGCATATTCCCTATTGGCTGTCCAGTTTTGCTCCCAAAAATAAATTAACATGTGCCTCGGCTATACCTGTACGTAATATTTCTACATTTTACTTTCCCGCTCCACTAACGAATGTACTTCATTTCTCGCCTTTGTGTATTATACGAGGATGTATTGATATCTAGTTAGCCTAGACCAGTTCCCTGCATAAACAAAATATTGCGTTACCATAGCAAAGAACAATAGCTTATTAGACGTGTCTGTTTAAAGTTTGGCGTCAAAAAAGTAAACCTGAGTTACGCAATAAATTTAAAGAAATAATGTGTCCACCGAAATTGTGAAAATAGAAAATTTGGAGTATCGAGCCATCATCAAGTACCTTTATTTAAAAGGGTTAAGAGGTAAGCAGATTTACGAAGATATGCTTAATACCCTTGGTGATCAATGTCCTTCGTATGCGACCGTGAAAAATTGGACTGCAAGCTTCAAAAGAGGTAAATTTTCCATTGAAGATGATGACCGATCGGTAAGACCAGTTTCTGTGTCAGTCCCCGAAAATATCGATGCAGTTCATGACATGATTTTAACAGACCGTCGAATTGGGCTAAAACGGATATCTGAAACACTGAATATTTCATACGAACGCGTTCATCATATAGTTCACGTCAATTTGGACATGAGAAAAATTGCTGCAAAATGGACCCCCAAATGTTTGAATGTTGACCAAAAGCGTGCAAGGGTAGTAGCATCGCGTTCGATCTGTGCTCGATTTGAAAACGATGTAGACTTCTTAAACCGAGTTGTTACTATGGATGAGACTTGGGCACATTTCTACGATCCAGAAACAAAGCAACAATCGATGGAATGGCGACACTCCGGTTCTCCAAGACCTAAGAAGTTTCGTGTCCAAAAATCTACTGGAAAAGTTCTTGCTTCAGTATTTAAGGGTAGATAAGGGTAGAACAATAACTGGAGATTACTATTCGACATTACTGACCACTCTACGGGAAAAAACTAAAAGACGCGGAAAGCTATCCAAAGGTGTTTTGTTTTTGCAGGACAACGCCCCTGCACACAAATCTCATGTTGCCATGCAAAAAATTCGTGATTTAGGGTTTGAATTACTAGAACACCCCCCTTATTCACCAGATTTGACTCCGACGGCTATCATCTCTCTCCTCAACTAAAAAAAGTTTAAAAGGTCGTAAATTTTCTTCCAACGAGGAGGTAATAAAAGCTGTGGAGGTCTGGTTTGCAGAGCAAGAAGAACATTTTTTTTGAAAGGTCTAGAGACGTTGCAGGTTCGCTGTAATAAATGTATCCAATTAAGAGGAGAATATGTTGAGTAATAAAATATTTTGACATTGAAATTTAGTTTGGTTCTATAGAAGGCTAAGGATTTTTCAATATATCCTCGTATGTCGTGATCACTTGTCAATTCAGAGTGATTAGGAAATTTTTAATTTTTCATTGTAAGCCAACCGACATCAGGCGGGCTATTCTAACGTAATATTTCTTTTTTCATATTATATTAAATTCTTTCAATCACTGCTGTAGTTCGCACACGGAATTTCTGCATGTGTTATATTTCTTACTATATTATTTTCTACTTTTCCTTTATTCTATAGCATGGCGAGAGGCCCTCAAATTTTTTTTGCCTCATTCTGTAAAAGGCCCTGGCTGTAGAATGATGCACTCAATATATAAAGAAATAAATAAGATAGAAAATAGGTGTTAATACTCTCTGATAAGAATGCCTTGTTCATCACCTCATTTAGCAGTTTGCATAAAAAACTACAATTCACCGCACAGTACGATTATTTGCAAAATGTTGGGCTTGAGCTATCTTTATCGATAATATCGAATCCACCTTCGAAAAACGGTTAAAGACTGCACCGACTCATTTTTTCATTATCGTACCAATTAGTCACCGGACCCCGTCGCCATCAGCTCGCGTTATTTTTCATCGGCCGGTAATTAAACGGTACACCGACAGCGAGTGGCAATCCGGAGCGTGTGTTTGCATAAAATTTCAGATAGCGAACCCGAAAACGGATTAACATCCAAACAAAAATAAAAATCGGTCCTTGAGATTCACATTCCACTTCTTTGAAGTGTTGGGTATCGATACCGAAAAGTTATATTGATGTATATGGACCAGTTAAGTCAGGGTTCATTCGGGTTGAACGCCTTTAGAAGCCAGTGGAACCGATGTCAATATCCCGAAAAAACAAATGAGAACATTAGTGTGACGAGATGGCAGGGATGTCCGAAACTGCTCCCGCATAGCAATCAAAAGACAAAATGAGTGATTTTTTAACAAAAAACTAATAGGAAACCGACTATGCCATCACTTCACATGAAATATTAATATTTTCAAATGTTTTCGACTCGCAACTGTCATTGATTGATTTCTTAAAAATTTGAATACTAAAAAACGTATTTTTCATTTGTTCATGTCATTCCATCGGTTACATGTTTTTCCCTGTAGATTACAATTCTAATTAATAATGAATAATCATAATCATGGATAACATGTAGTTGGCAATCTGGGGCCACCTAAGCTAGGCTTGTGGCGTGGCCGTGACAGATTGATTGATATTATACAGGGCAATTCAGATTCGACCCCCACCATTGGGATCTCCTAAACTACAGGAGATACGTCGAAGCTTAAATTGGGGCAAAGTTGCGTATTCTGGTGTTTAACAAAATACTGTTTTGAAACTTGGAAAATTCCGTGTATTTTCGGAAATATCAGGAAAAAACTGAAATTCGGAATTTTCGTTTTTATTTTTTTCCATCGTTATTTGACAACATAGCTCAAAACCAAAAACACATTTTCATTGATACTTTTTTTCAGCTACACGTTTTCATGTTCAGATTTACTATCCGACGTTTCGTCTTCTGGCATTCATCATCAACTTTTTTTTCTGTTATGGGCGCCATATTGTTTTTTTTATACAGAAAAATAGTGATTCTCATTCTGATTTCATTGCTGTATAATTTGTTATGATTTGCACTTCTGAAACCACAGATATTAAAAAAAGCAACTTCATCTGAGATGGTCTGATCGAAAAATTTTGTTTAATAAACACTAGTAGTCAGAACTCATTAAACATCATAAGTTTGCACAAATACTTCAGTCGAAATGTCCTCATTCTCAAATGTCCTCATTCTCAAATGAAGAAAAACGAGATATGTTTATTATAAATTTGATAGGAATAGTACGAAAACAACACAAATTTATTTTGAATTATATCCGGAAAGACAACAGCCGGATAGAACATTATTCGGAATATTGGGCAAACACTTGGCTGAGTACGGTGCGTCTCTTTCGAATATGATTTACAGTATTTTTGAGTCCTTCTGGTGTTATTTCTCTACAAGCTTGACGTATTCTTTCACATAACTCCTGTCTAGTTCTTGGGCGGGATCTGTAGACTTTTTGTACAAGAAGACCCCACAAGAAGAAGTCAAGTGGGGTCAAATCGGGGGTCCTTGGTGGCCATCCAATCAATTCACTTCCTCGACCAATCGAGGACACTGTTCATTCAGCCATAGTTTAATAATTCCAGCATTATGCACAGAGCATCCGTCTAATTGGAAATGTAAGTTTATTCGCTCAACAATAGAAAGATCATGAATAGCATTCCATAGTTCAGTTCTGAGAAATTCCAGTAATTTGATGGCATTTATAGTTCCTTCGAAAAAAATGAGCCAATAATTCGTTCATTTAATATTCCGCACCATACATTAACTTTTTCCGAATATTGTCTATTGCAGTTTATAACCCAATTAGGGTTTTCGGTTGCCCAAAATCTTGTGTTTTGAGATGAAACAACACCGTTAGACGTGAAAGTGGCTTCATCGCTGAATAATATACATTCTAAAAATCGTCTGTTACACAAACTGCCCACAAACAAAATTCAAGTCGTTTTTCTTGATCTCCGTTTTCCAGGGTATGCAAAAATTTGGGTTTGAATGGTTTCATTTTGTTTTTTCGTAGGCATCTCCGTATCTTTTCCCTTGGTAAATTCAAATCTAGGCTTGCCACTCTCAAACTGGCATTGGGATTATTCCTAAAGTAATCTAATACAACCTGTTCGAGTCCAATCCTTCCTCTCACATTATTCCTCAAAATATTCTTCGATACAGCGCCTGTTTCATTGAAACTTTTATTTATTCTGTGCACTGTACTATTACTGATAGGAGGGCGATCTGGATGTCGATCATTGAATATTCTGCACACTTCTCTTTCACTCCTATCATTGTATCCAGTAAGACGCACAATTTCAATTTTTTCTGGCAAAGACAATTGTAAAGCCATAACGAAATTTAGTCCTATTGCAATTGAATATTGATCAATACCTTTCTCACATTCGAACTGAGACTCAATCTGTCATTGTCAGGGCTTACTTTTGTTTTATCCAAATAACTATTAAAAATAATAACGTCATCACAGCCTACCTTTCTCGAGTTCGATACATTTTAAAATTTTCAATTCAGTAATTGTATTTTGACACTAGCGAACGAAGAGGGAAACAAAATAACTTTGTGGAAGAAATCGGATAGCATGTATGAGTAAATTATACCAGAACCCAAAAACTCTGACAGTATCTTTCAAAAATTGTTTTAAATACATTTTTATGATAAGCTGTCTTTTCGACTTCATTACTTTATTCCGAATGTGTACTCGTTCCTCGTTCCTAGATGTTATAACTCGGGAACAATTTGTGTTATGAATTTGAATTTCTACCAGTAATCTCAACGATCTTCTACGTTTGTGTTGACAGTGTTGCCGATTCTCAGAATTTGTCTGAAATATTCAAAAATAATGACATGTTATCAAAATTAATAATGCTATAGCTTTGCTGCCAATGAATATTTTCAAATAAAATTTTAGAATTCACCTAAATGAAGAATGCTGAATCCAGTGGCTGAGTCGAAATTTCACGAAAAAATTCGCTAATGAAATTTAGCAATTAGAACATAAAAAAAAATCGTAGTATACCCTGAAATTTGGAATATTTTGCAAATGATTTGTTCAAACGTAGACTTTTTGTTACTCTTCCTGCTAAAAAAAATTGAGTCGGTTGGAAATTGTAAAAATATGTTAATGGAATTTCAGGAAAATGTCAATTATATCTCCTAATTTTTTTTTATTTGTCAACAGATTTCGATGAAATTACAGTCAGTGATATTTCGATACTTCCTGAATCCAGTGGTGTAGTCAAAGGTCTGATAAAAGTTTTGAAATTGAATTGGTGGGTTGATTAAACGGCATATTTTTCAAAATTAATTCCCTCATAACTTTTTTATTGATTTACGCATTCCAACGTTATTTACATAAGAACCATTTGAAAATGTCGCGAATCCAGAGGTGTAGTTAGAATTTTTCAAAAAAAATCGCTAGTAATTTTTTTAGATTTTTGACCTTGAAAAATCAGATTAGTTGGCTCTGGAAATGGAGATTTATTCATGAAATTTAGTGTCCTAGTAGACTTTTAGAATGTCTACCTAATGAAAAAAAAAATCATTCGAATCGGTTGAAAAATGTAGATTTTATAAGGGTGCTCCGGTCTTAAGTGGGTCACACTGTATATTTCGGAAGTTAATTTTACTATGGTGGCCTATACTTCAAATGTTTCGAATCCAATAACGCGTGCTCCACGCTAGAAAAATCAGTTGATCTGAAACATATTGGATCTACCAGCTACAGATTAGTATTTTTTTTAATGTGCAGGATCCAAATGGAATTCGGGCGGAATGATTCTCCTCCAATAAAGTTTCGTCAATTATCATTTTCAATCAGACCTGGCACGTATGATCGCCATTACGCGTCATAACCCTACCTTACAATCATTTCGGAATCGATTATCGGTTCCGTTGAAAGGCCTATTAGGTGATAATTCAAAAGTTCCTCACCTCAAACTAGGCCGACTTCCCTGTGCCCGCGACAACATTAATAGGCCAATAATTTTAGCATTTAAATTCAAAAATATGGAAACCATAGCAAAACGATTCAAACTTTCACAAATGTTCTATTATGGTGCGCAATGCAACTACAGAAATTTCCCCCTCCCCTACAAGGTCGGCAACATTGTTAAAAACTCAAATTATAAAAAATTATACTTATTTTGTAGACAAAAAAATGCAAATGGGTCACAAAATTACAGAAACAAAGAAAATATCGTCCTTTATCATTTTACAATTTTGCGAAGATTCCGAATGGTCACTAAATCTGGTCACTGGTTGGGGGCTACCAGTCTAATAACCCATGCCATTTTATAACTCCTCATAGAACGATCCATTGGATTCCTAACATAACCTAACCACTTATAAATTCAAAATAACGACTTGGTAATAAAATCGAGTACATGCTGGATTGGAACAATTCTGTATTTTAATCGATGGTAGTGAAGTCATGACATTGAGGTATTTTCAATAATTTGATTGAAGTTGTGAATGAATTCAATTAGTTAGGTATATTAAAATTATTAGGAGCTTCTTCGTTTTTTATCTGCAAATTCCCCACTAATCATATATTCAATATTTTAATAATGATATTCAGAATTAATCGCTTCAGTTTTTTATCTGCACACGAAGATGGAATCAATATATTTTGCAACGATTGCTCTAGTCTTGAGATTGTGAAAGACGTAATACAGATTCACATGCAATAGAACGTCACATCAAATATGCAAATTTTTGCACAACAGGAAATGTGTTATTATATTCTAAATGTTCCCTACCTCATGTTCATCCGAGTATACATGAGAATTGAATGTATGAAACGATTCAACTGGTTATTGACATTATTTATCTGCATTACATTATCATTCCTACTGATAAGTTGTTACATTTCGCAACAAGAAAGTTGAAATGCAGATTAATTTGTATACAGTCATCCAGTTCAAATTCATCAAAGTTCCAGATGGGAATATATGGAAAATGAAAAAAGATATACCGAAACGCCCATACCCGTTTCGAAGGCAAGGTCGGGTAAACCAAAATATCACATTAGTGAACCTGGATTCGTTCACCCTCACGCCCCCCTCCCCATTCCCCACCGCCACTTCAAAAGTTTTTATGTCGAAATAATGATGCATGTAATGGACTTGACATTTCTCTTGAATGAAAATAAGATTTTTGTTCACTTTTTGTGCAATCAGTGTTTAACAATTACTACATCTTTTATCCAGGTTTTTTATTTTATTTATCCATTATTAATCACAACTATTGAATGAATTTCAAAATCAATTTATATAATATTCTTTCTTCAATGGTGAGTCAGAAAGGACACTCATATTTACTAAATGTCTATGCTTGAGTACCTTAATAAATTAAATATTAAGTACCTTAATAAAGAGCCACAATAAGCCATTGGCCGCAGTGGAGGGCCTGATACGGGCCCACTCAAGTTCAAACCTAATGTATATTTTTGCGTGAGGCGCTGGTTTTTTAATGATTGGAAGGACCAGAGAGCTGTGCTCTCAAACTAAATGACCCAATGAAGAAATGCGACGAACAGTTGAGTCACTCACCTGCGATTGTTCCTTCTACAGCCCTTGCCCAACGACTTGACTTTGCACAACACCTTTTGTCCTAATGCGAGCAATAATTCGAATTGATTCGAATTTAACATTAATTCTACGACACCACAATTCTGCGTTTCCTTATATATATATATATATATATATATATATATATATATATATATATATATATATATATATATATATGCTGAATACTTGTTTCAAGGAGCAATAAATGTTCCAGTGACTGTAAAACAGTCGAAAACAATCCTTTAGGAACTCACTATACCTTTGTATAGATTGTATGGCATATGTCCGACAGAAAACAACTACTTATCTGGCTAATACCTCGACAGATATTGAATTATATCTGTCAGACATATGTGCAAAGATCCTTACTTTGAAGGAACAACTTTGCAAGAGCTCTCAGAGACAGACAGCAGGACACCGCCTGATCCAAACAAGAAACCAACTGCAGACCGGTTTCGGGATGAAGTCCCTCATCAGTGCAGTCCAGGTTATCACGGTTGTATACAAGCGGGGGCCCGGAGCCCGTCATCGTTCGCCGGGATGAACACTGCAATCGCTTACAGGATCCACCACGGCAACAGATTAGAGAGCGCTCCAGAAGGACATTTCGGATGCGAAATGGTATATGCTGAATACTTGTTTCAAGGAGCAATAAATGTTCCTTCTGGAGCGCTCTCTAATCTGTTGCCGTGGTGGATCCTGTAAGCGATTGCAGTGTTCATCCCGGCGAACGATGACGGGCACCGGGCCCCCGCTTGTATACAACCGTGATAACCTGGACTGCAATGATGAGGGACTTCATCCCGAAACCGGTCTGCAGTTGGTTCCTTGTTTGGATCAGGCGGTGTCCTGCTGTCTGTCTCTGAGAGCTCTTGCAAAGTTGTTCCTTCAAAGTAAGGATCTTTGCACATATGTCTGACAGATATAATTCAATATCTGTCGAGGTATTAGCCAGAGAAGTAGTTGTTTTCTGTCGGACATATGCCCTACAATCTATACAAAGGTATAGTGAGTTCCTAAAGGATTGTTTTCGACTGTTTCACAGTCACTGGAACATATATATATATATATATATATATATATATATATATATATATATATATATATATATATATATACACTTTCTGGTTCTCTCCTGCTTCGCTCTTCGCTCACCAGGTGCCAACTCCTTACGCGCATGTCAGAGCTACTCAACTGTATACTTAGCGCGATAAATATATTTATTTGAACACGTATTTACTAATCTAAAAACCCCCAAATATGATAGTTTCCTCACAAGGAAAATAGAAAAAATTAAGAAAAATAATAATTGTAGTAAAATAGAATAAACTTAACTACAAGTTTGGATGAGCCTTCAACACCTAACCTTAATAAATATCAATCAGACTGGACTTTTTACTGTCTTTTTCAATCATAATTTTAACTAGGTGATATTATTTTAAATATAGATATTTCTAAAAAATCTCTTATCAAGGACCTGCTACAAATGTAATGAAATTATGAAACGTAGTCAAAAAACACTACTCTACTCTACCCTATAATATTTTGAATCAATTCGGTTGAACTTTATAAATCCGAGAAAACTTGGTAGACACATTGAGTAAATTCTTCTGTATTGTTCAAAACAGATTTTCCTATGTCAAATAAAATTTTAAATGAAAAGAATATTACTTTTTCCCATTCTTTTCAGGGGGTTTCCCGTACGAAAACATATGGGAAATTGGCTCTCGGTCAAATTGGCTGATATTTCATCATATTATTGTGGTATGAGTCGTTAGAAAACTGTGTCAGTTTAAATAATTTTGTATGTGTCGTTTCTGAGATACAAGCGGCCTAAGTTCGTAAAAAAGTCGTAGGTAGGATTGAATAGAATAAATCTGTTGATTTCATTGAAAATATGAACAGGATGTTCATAAAGTCAGTTGTGGAATCATCTGCGATTGAAAGATGGAATTTAGTCGCTGTTTTCCATCGTACAAGATAACCTCTCTTGGAAGCGATTCATGTTTTAAAGAGAAACATTCTCAATTGAAAATTGAATCAATACATGACTCCTATGGAAATGGAAAAAACCCTACGATAAAATTGAAGTTACTTTTTTGTAATATCTAACAGAAAACAACTACTTCCCCGGCAAAAGCCACGCTGGACATTGAACTACATTTGATAGATATTGAGAAAGACCCTATATAACTTGAGAGAAAAAATCTGAAAGTGAAAATTTGCATTTTCATTCAGATAGTTGATTATTTATTGAATGACCAGTTTCCTTTGGATATTCTTATCTATGAATGAGATAATATATTCATTGGTACTCGTTAACATGTGCAATTATAATCTTACTAATGATAGTACATTAGGGTGTATACGAGGCCAGAGTGAAAAAAGTTGTTTTCCGACTTTTTTTTTCTAGCACTACTTTAGAACCATCAAGTTTTATTTTCGTAGGACATTATAGTTTCAGTCTATTCTAGGCGATAAAAACGTTTTTGTTTCGTGATAACTCTCTTTGTATGAAATACTATTTTTTTGTTTGGGTTATACCCCTATACTACAAACAAATTATTAATTGCAAATGTTGATTGAACAAGAGATAAAATAACTTTCTGATGAATTCAGTTGTTCATTATTATCTTTCATTTAAATACAGGGTGCGTTTAATTTTTTTTATCATGACATTTACAATGTCTATATTGAATATCTCAAAAACTATTCCGGTAATTTGGACCCAATTTCACTCACAGTATTTTGGGAATGTTGACTATTATATATGAAAGTTTTGTCAATTTCGTATGTTCACTGAAACAAATAATGCTGGTACAACGTGAAAATAACAGCCAACAGTTGTAGATCTTACCGCATAGACGCTGTAAAAATATTTTACCATCGGTTTGAATGCAAAGTTACAATGCACCATTTGATAATACAAAATATTATATGGTTTTCCCAAAAGATAACTGTGAATCAACATTTGTTTGTGATTGCCAAGAGTTTCATCAAATATACCAAGTGATATCCATTTTCGCTTGTATGAATACAATAATGATGATGAATTCCAGTGTTAATTTTAATTTCACTTCAACAGCGAGGAATATCTCAGGATAAATTGTGATTCGAGTACAGTGTTTTCATTGTAATTTTAGTTCGTTTTCTCAAAAACACAGTCTGAGAGGAATCATTCTCGTATTTCTGAATTATCACAATGACCTTGGGATATCACATGAAATTATTATTAGTACATCGTGAAAGTAATATAGAACTTGTTGATTCACAAATCATATTTGTTTTCACACTGAGATTTCACAGGGTTACTGTAATTGTAGCGGTAATTTCACAAGTAACTTGTAGAAAATAATGGTATTCACTACTCGTCTTGTGATTTCACCGCCGTAAAGAATTTCAACCAATGACTCTTCGGCTGCTTATCACGTGGATGGTGAACGTGTATCGCGAGTACATGTTGAATTTCGATCAGTTCTCTACGTTTGTCGGCAGATACAAATTAGAGCTAGTTTATGCCATTCGTTTCATTCCTTCAGTTCATTTCATTTGCAGTTTGTGTGTTTTTAGTGAAGTTGATTTTTAGGTAAGTACAATGTTTCGTTGTGGAATTTGCGGTGTTCTACTGAAATCATTGAGAAAATATTATTATCATAGAAATGTCCCCTCAGTGAATTTCAAATGTGTCCGAAACACATGCAAATTGTTCTGAATAGCTACGTTAAATATAAATTTCACCTAATTCGTCATCATTCGGAAAAACGTTTTACTTCGGAGATGACAGGAAATGTTGAACAATTCAAATGCTTGGTTGAAAATTGCTTAGCGCAAGAAAATTATAAAAAAAATGTTTTTCAATCACTTGTACGATCATATTAAAACTGGTACTCAAATTAAATGCCCCTTCAATAATTGTCCTTCAAAAGTTATTTTCAATAAGGTTGCCAACCTCAGCAATCATATCTTCAGGTCTCACTCGCAGAGTCAGCCCAGTAATGTTCAACATATAGAAGAAAGTAGAGTCTGAGGAACAAAATTTTGATGATCTTGAATTTTCACACGAAAATATTCAAAATTTTGAAGAAAAAAGTTTAAAATTATTGAGTTCGCTATAACTCAGTTTGGAAGCCCAGTTCTTCGTAACAAACAGGGTGTTGCAATATTTCATTGATGGCTTCTTGGATGTCAAAGTTCTCAACAAAAATTATTTTTATAAGGAATTGACCGATAAAAATATAAATTTTGATAAAGAAATATTTGATAATGACTTATTTACCAGAGCACATAATTCTAAAACGGGACCTTTAAGCCACCAATACTATAAAAATAATTTTATTCATGTCAGTCCAGTTAAAACTTCATTGGGTGATGATTGTTTCGATTATTACATCCCAATATTTGATGCACTGATTTCACTATTTAAAAATGAACAGTTTTCTAAACAATACTTATAAATTTCTGTTGTATTTGATGCAAAGTTGATGTATCGTTTACAAAAATGTAAATGATGTAACAGCGCAGATGTGTAAAATTGAAATAGAAACAACTTTTCTTACTACAAATTTTTGAAACTCGAAGAAATTAGCCTATTTGAAGCGATTATATTTTGAAAAAATTGTTTTTGACAGATAGTGACAGTCAAGTGGTCCTAGTAGGCCATTTTTCACATTTTTTGAAGCACGACTTGACGCCCAAGTCGAGTTTTTAGATAAATTATTATCGAAAGTTTTTCCAATTTGATGCCAACTCTTTGAAGGATATACAGAGTGACCCACTCAAGACCGGAGCACCCTTATAAAATCTACATTTTCCATCCGATTGGAATGGTTTTTTTCATTAGGTAGACATTCAAAAAGTCTACTGTCCTGGTAGACCAAATTCCATGAATAAATCTCCATTTCCAGTGCCAACCAATCTGATTTTTCAAAGACAAAAATCTAACCACACCACTGGATTCGACATTTTCAAATGGTTCATATGTGAATTACGTTGAAATACGTCAATCAATAAAAAAGTTATAAGGGAATGAAATTTTAAAAAAATGCTGTTTAATCAACCCACCAATTCAATTTCAAAACTTTTTTCAGAATTTTGGTTAAACCACAGGATTCAGGTTGTCTCGAAATATCATTTACTGTAATTTCATCGAAATCTGTTGAATAAAAAAATAAAATAAAAAATATGAAATAAAATGACATTTTCCTGTAATTCCATTAATATATTTTTCATATTTTGTTATCTTATGAGTTTCTTATTTATGAACAGATTTTGATGAAATTTTGGCCAGTGATATATCGAGACCTGCTGAATACAGTGAGGTTTCCGAATTTTGATTAAAGTTCAGAAATTGAATTGTTCAGTTGATTAAGCCGCATATTTTTCAAATTTCATTCCCTTGTAACTTTTTTATTGATTGATACATGTCAACGTAATTTACATATGAACCATGTAAAAATGTCGCGAATCTAGTGGTGTAGTTAGAATTTTTCTAAGAAAATCGCTAGTATTTTATTTTAGATTTTTGACCTTGAAAAATCAGATTAGTTGGTCCTGGAAATGGAGATTTATTTACGAAATTTGGTGTCCAAGAAGACTTTTTGAATGTCTATCTTATGAAAAAAAAATCATATCAATCGGTTGGAAAATGTAGATTTTATAAGGGTGCTCCGGTTTTAAGTGGGTCACACTGTATAACTTTTTTTTTGAAAATTAAATTTATTATGGTGCGTATTTTCTATTTTTAATGTGAAAATGATCACATTCTTTTAGTGTTTTGAACTTTCCTGGATTTTTTCTCATTCTTCTTCACAGATTCCGGCGACAGATGGGATGTGATAATTGAAACAGAGATCATCACATCATGCGCGTCGTTCGCAGAGGCGCTGAAATACACCTTCGCATTATATTTCAATTTGAATTTGGAATATTCGAGACAAGTTGGCGCAACTGTGGAGATGAATCAAAGATTCCACCTGAAAATGCATCCAGCCACTGGAAACAAATCGTCAAGTACGAAGAAAAAAGTATTAAACCTCAAAAATATATAATGAAATATGTTTCGATTTGTTCAATGTGTTTTTATTTGTCCAAAGAGAGGTTTTCTTTTCATTATTTTTATCAACGTTTATGTAAAAGTGTTATTTTTTTGGTACCATTTACTGTGCATTATATTTTATAAAGAAACCTGAAAATTTCATTTCACTTTCTCTATTTTTATCATAATAACCTGTCCGGATCATTTTTGCTAAGATTTCATATATCATTCATACATCAGAATAGATTTGCACTTCCGGGACTAAAGTGTCTACTGAAATCATCCCTACAATCACACGATGAAATGCCAATTTGGCTTTAAAAAGACGTAGTAAATGTACTAAAGTATTGTGAAAATATTGGGTGAATTCACAATGATGTTTGTAAAAATCAATATATGTATTGTGCATTGACATTTAGTTTTCACAATAATACATTTTTTTGATATTGTTGTATGTGAAATCCATTACGTCTTGAACAATCACATTTGATATTCACAGTAATTATATTTCAGTAGGTTTGTGAATTCACAAATTAACGTTCAATGTACACTGTAAAATAATATAATAAACTGTGATGTTACAGCAAGCATAGAAAATATACAAGTACCAATGGTGAAACTGATTTACAATACCAGCTGTGTTTATACCGCTCAAGCAGTGATTTAACAATTATGATGGTGATAATTCCAGTCAATATCGTTGGCTACATATAACCAACGATTTTGATTGTGAATTCACTATTTTATATTTTCAGTGTTGCGTCTCTAAGATATTCATTTTTTAAATTTACGGTATTACGATATATGGGGTTGTGGAAGTCGTTAGTTATGATTTGTTCCTGAGTTAGCTTGTATTGATGAGTTCAATGTTGTTGCTGAGTGTAGTTTGTGTTGTTTATAGTATCAAACAATTTATTTCGAGAAGTTATACAATATGATTTCATTTTTCAAAAGGTTCCCTAAAGTTCTCTTTTATATCGATAGTAATACACCCATATATCGCAATACCGTAAACTTTTAAAATGCATTTCTTAAAAACGTAACATACGAAGTTGACAAAACTTTCGTGTATAATAATCAACCTTTTCAAAATAGTGTGAGAGAAATAAGGTTCAAATTAACGACACAGTTTTTGAGGTATTCAATAAAAACATTGTAGATGACCTAAGAAAAAAATGTAACGCACCCTGTGTCTGAATAAAAGGTAATATTGAGCAACTGTACCCCCATCAGGGAGTTGCCTTATCTTTCTCCTCATCAGCTAGAATATACTAAAATGATGTCTTGCCTGGAATAGTGCTACAATAACATTCCCGAAATACGACTTTTTTTACTATTCCCCGTATAAACCCTAATGTATTATCATTAATAAGATTATAATTAGACATTTTCATTCTGAATTTGTCTTATTTCGACTAACAAAATAGTTATTTCTCTGTCAATCTTACCCAACTACGACGTTTTTGTGAACTTCGGCTGCTTATATATCAAAAACGACAATACAAAATCATTTAAACCGAGGGCGTAGCTTATTTTTTTTCTTAGGGGCGTAAAGGATTTTTGGTTTAGGTAAGAAAAAAAATCATACTGTAATATAGAACAATGAGTAATATACAGGGTGTTCAATAAGTACTTGATTCGGAGATACAGGGTGTTGAAGTTGTAACCAAACGAATTTTATGACCGGAAATAATAATTTAAATCAGACCCAAACCCGAATTCAAATATCTGAAATGTTTTCTCAAACCCTCGAAAACTCATGTTATTCTAGTAAATATTCTCAGAAATACATGGTTACCAAGGGTCCTCTTAAAATAGACGATGTTATTGATTATTTTTACGTGTTTCCGTGTGTGTATTTATCTCAAAATTGGGCATTTCAGTATAATAGAGAAACAAACAGTCAAATAGTTCGCATATGTTTATGTTCTTGTGAGAGGCCAGTTGTTATATTTTCAGGGACCACCCATAGTTCTCAAGGGGGGCGGACCATGCCAACTTTGAAATTAGGGTCGAAAAATAAGTTAGTCTTTCGTTTCATTCGTTCAAGTCAACATGTGGTTGCGCAGTTTTATTAGTTTACTCAAGTTATTGAAATTGTCATATTTCAACTCTGTTCAACACAATATTCAATCTGGGTACTATCGTTAATTTTCATTCTTTGAATATATATATATATATATATATATATATATATATATATATATATATATATATATAAAGTCGATCTTTTCCACTTGTCTCTAAAAAGTTGATTCTTCTAATCAACTCATAGTATTTGTTGTATTTGAATTATTTCGAGTCTTTTGCATTTTATCTTGTTAAATTATTAGTAAATTGTCTGGCCTCATTCACGTTAGATTATTAGTTAAAATCAGAAGTTGCCTAATCAATTAATTTGAGAAATGTCCCTAACACCTTTGTTTGCTATTCTTTATTGTTTTGTTAATAGATATAAGTGTTATGCATTCTGGCTTTTATTCTCAAAAGTTCACATTCCAGTTTACGAAAATCCTTTTGATTTGAGATAAAAATATTTTAATTAGTAGAGTTGAACGGAGTAAGTAAATTTGAGTGCTAAAGTGAGTTCCGCAACGAGTTCTCAATCCAGCATCTAGTATAGAAAGTCGGGATAATCGGATGAAAAAGTAAGGTGAGTTAGAAATCTTAAATGCTGTGAGGTATGATTCCTAGTTGCTAGAAAATTAGAGCCCAACGTTCCCAATTATTATTATGTTTTAACGACTCCGCTCGGTCGAATCAGTTGTGATAATGCTCTATTTAATTATAAAGACAGCATTTGTTACAAAGTTGAAATTTTATTTTCAATTATCTTGAATAATTTTTGCGAAAAAAAAATTGCAAAGAATTTGGATAACGGTGTTTTTTGAGGAGAAAAATCAAAATTTGATATTAATTGTTATGTAGCACTTATGGTGGATTTATGCAGCAGTCATAAGTCATAAGTTTTAAGTCACCAGGAAGAATATTCGTAAATGATCGGTTGAACCGTTCATTCTAACCAATCATTCTTATGACTTATGACTTAAAACTGCTACATAAATCCACCATTAGAGGACGCTGCGAACGCTCTCATTATTTATTTTGATTTGTCCATACTATTTTAATAGTGAACTGTATTTTTTATATTCATATCTTATTGCTACAATTTTTTTAAACAAAAAAGGTATACTTGCTCCACAACGCTAAGGGCAACCGTTAATGAGAAATTTGCAAATTTCTTCATCGATGCAGGTTATAGGGTCACTTGGGCGTCATATGAAGCTGCTCAGAACTTTACACAAACTGAGTATGTGATAGATCTGGCTAAAATAAACAACTTTTTATCTATGAAGATGTATCGAGAAATAATTCGTTCTCAAAATATGAAATGTTGAAAAACCGATAGTTTTTTGAAAATTTCAACACCCTGTATTTTGAGTACGAATCATTTTTCAATGAATTTTTGTAAAGTTCTGAGCAACTTCATCTGGCGCCAAAGTAACCCTATATCCTGCATCGATGAAGAAAGGACCCCGCACTTTTTGCTTATAAAATGGCGTTCTGTCAAATGTTTCAAATTTTTGGTATTTTGGAGGAGCCAATCTCTCTATGAAATATATTTGGGCCCAACTCGATCCTATGACTAGTTTTCGAAATACAGGGTGTTAAAGTTAGGAAATGACGACTTTTCCCCATCTTGTATCTCTAGAGAAAATCAATATATTTGAATTTTTTGCTTGCAGTATTTTAAAAATATCCTTTGGCAACTATCCCCGACAAAAAAAAAACTCAAGAACTCTTTACCGTTACAGGGTGATTTCAATTCATACTCTTGCGATTTTTCGAATTTCGAAATATTGATGCTATATGGTTTGGAAACACTTGTAGGATAAAAATTATCACAGCTTATTTTGTTGTCGCTTCATGTATTATCATCCCATGTCTCAATCATACAAGGCGTTTCACGAATGCTGTGGTATACCGTAATCAATTTCGCTTGAGTTTTTTTTGCCTCCTTGTATGTTTGAGTTGATAAATTGTATTCATTCCAGTTTTTGAATTTTGAAGATATGTCATTGTGGAAACTGGAGCATACAAGGTGCTAGTGTTTCCAAAACCAATGTTAACCACACGAAAAATCGGAAAACCACATTATTTTTCATCACTCTGTATTTTGGAATTATGACCGATAGGTTTGTATTTTTTGTTCATTATTCTATTCAAAATATTGTTATTTAGAAGCTGTATAATTTTCAGCTTTTTTCTATGACTATAGTTTTTGATGGATTCAGAAAACATTGTAAAGCTTGAAAAAATGTATATACTTTTATAACATCACGGAAATTGATTTTTTTCTTGTACTTGTACTTTGAGTTGAAACCGATATTGCCAGGTAGAATTTTTTGCAATAAGGACAGTCTAACATTCGATCTTAGCATACTAGGTGTTTTTCTAGAAGGATATTTAAATATTACTTTCGTGATATTGAAAATTATTGATGAATTACCTACCTCGTTTTTACCGTTCATGCTCCTAAACTATGTGGCCTATTTATATTTTATCGCTTCGAAAAATATAGATATTTTTCAAGAGAACAAGACTATCAATTACACGAATTAATAGCGTAATAATGATTAGTCATTTCACATCATATATCTAATGATTATTGTTCACTGAGTCTGTGACAAAACTCAATACATTATATTTAGTATTTAAACTCGTTTCCACACCACCCAAGAGGTAGAGTTTCCGGCGCGTTTTTTCCCTCAGGGCCTGTTTTTCGTGACTAATTTAACCTCCAGATAACTAACTAATAGTTTAGATGGTGAAAGACATTCTTTAAATGACGTTGAAGGATCACATTCTAACCATTAGTTAATCAATCTGGAGGTTAACTGGAACTTGAAAAACCGGCCCTTAGTGGTATCTCCTTTAGGCCAACTCTGAAATATTTCATAAGTTTGAATTAATTTCACGGAAACACACAAATATCAAAGATATTGTCCTGAAACTCAAATCAATTCTGGACCGAAACTCAAATCAATTCATGCCCCGGATGCGACCCGTTTACGATGTGCGCATGCTCGTCATCAGCGTAGTTTGAGTAGATCGTTGCCAAGTTTGAAAATAATTTGGTGTTCCAATTCAGGGTTTTTTGTTATGAGGCAATAAAACACATGTCATTTGAAAGAAAGAAATTAACAGCGCATTTAGGACTTTTAAAAACCGAAAAAAACCTTTTAGGCGCGAAATAAACTTATCTGAAACAATAATGTACCCTACGCTACTGTAATTATAATGACCGTGCAACAGTGCTTTTTCATCAACAGGAAGACTTGTCGCTAACTTGTGAGAGATCAGAGATGGTTTTTAGAATTTCAGGTTATTCTTTCATCATTCGTGAATTTGCATTAATGTTGTTCCTTTAAAGACAATTTCTAATAAAGCCGTTTCTTCCTACAAATGAACAATGAACTGTTTAGTGTTGTGTCGACGTAAAGGAAAAATACCAGAAATAAAGTATTTTTGGTAGATAATGAAATTTTTTATGTATGTGCTTTCCTAGAAAATAGCTTAAATATTATTTAAGTTTGACAAAAAAGGCTTGATTTTTGGTTATAGTCTTTAAGAAGAGACCCCAGAAGAACATTTGAGTGAGAAAATTGTAATTCACATGAAGATTCATGTGAAAACGGCAATAGAATAATTTGAAACCTAGTGCAGTACCGGAAATTATGAACCTCGGTCCAGAATTGATTTGAGTTTCAGGACAATATCTTTGATATTTGTTTGTTTTCGTGAAATTAATTCAAAGTTATGAAATATTTTAGAGTGGACTAGGCCTAAAAGGGATACCACTAAGGGAAAAAAAACGCGCCGGAAACTCTACCTCTTGGGTGGTGTGGAAACGAGTTTAAATATTAAATATAATGTATTGATTTTTGTCACAGACTGAGTGAACAATAATCATCAGATATATGATGTGAAATGACTCATCATTATTACGCTATCAATTCGTGTAGTTGATATAGTCTTGTTCTCTTGAAAAATATCTCAATTTTTCGAAGCGATAAAATATAAATAGGCCACATAGTTTAGGAGCATGAACGGTAAAAACGAGGTAGGTAATTAGATTCATCAATAATTTTCAATATCACGAAAGTAATATTCAAATATCCTTCTAGAAAAACACCTAGTATGCTAAGATCGAATGTTAGACTGTCATTTTTGCAAAAAATTCTACCTGGCAATATCGGTTTCAACTCAAAGTACAAGTACAAGAAAAAAATCAATTTCCGTGAGGTTATAAAAGTATACATTTTTTCAAGCTTTACAATGTTTTCTGAATCCATCAAAAACTAGTCATAGAAAAAAGCTGAAAATTCTACAGCTTCTAAATAACAATATTTTGAATAGAATAATGAACAAAAAATACAAACCTAACGGTCATAATTCCAAAATACAGAGTGATGAAAAATAATGTGGTTTTCCGATATTTTCGTGTGGTTAACATTGGTTTTGGAAACACTAGCACCCTGTATGCTCTAGTTTCCACAATGACATATCTTCAAAAACTGGAATGAATACAATTTATCAACTCAAACATACAAGGAGGGAAAGAAAACTCAAGCGAAATTGATTACGGTATGCCACAGCATTCGTGAAACGCCTTGTATGATTGAGACATGGGATGATATTACTTGAAGCGACAATAAAATAGGCTGAGATAATTTTTATTCTACAAGTGTTTCCAAACCATATAGCATCAATATTTCGAAATTCGAAAAATCGCAAGAGTATGAATTGAAATCACCCTGTAACGGTAAAAAGTTCTTGAGTTTTTTTTGTGGGGGATAGTTGCCAAATGATATTTTTAAAATACTGCAAGCAAAAAATTCAAATATATTGATTTTCTCTAGAGATTCAAGATGGGGAAAAGTCGTCATTTCCTAACTTTAACACCCTGTATTTCGAAAACTAGTCATATAATCGAGTTGATCCCTGACAAATTTCATAGAGAGATTGGCTCCTCCAAAATACCAAAAATTTGGAACATTTGACAGAACGCCATTTTATATAGCAAAAAGTGCGAGGTCATTTACAAATTTCTCAAAAACGCTTATTCCTAAGGTAGTTGAACAAGAATACCTTTTTTGTTTAGAAAATGTGTAGGAATAAGATTTAAATATGAAAAATTTCAAAAGTTCACTGTAAAAAAAGTTAGGGCAAATGCTAAATGCTACATAAAAATTAATAACAAATCTTGATATTTCTCTTCAAAAAACCCGTTTACCAAATTTTGTGCAAAAGTTTTATTTTTTGCAGAAGTTATGTTAGGGTCGAAATTTAGGAAAGGAGGGCAGTGAATGTGCAATGATATTTCACGCCACTAACATACCCGGGAGCTCAGTTGGCGTGGGTTCGACAATAAAAATTGACTTCAATAAGACTGATATATAAGGTTTAATTTTCCGGAGCGCCACGGATTTATCGCCATTGAAAAATTCGACACCACCCTGATAGAATGGGACAACCCACTGCACTGATTTTACTAAAATATTAAACAATGGATACCTATAATGGTATAAATATAATATATAAATATGTAGAGGCTTTGTCTGCCCTCCTGCTTCGATAACTTGGACCAGAATGTCCCTTACTAATAAGATATATTGTATACTGTATTTGCACAATTAGGCACACCATACAAAATGAAATGTAAATATGACACCACCAAGATGAATCAAAGTGTACGGCTATTATTGAGAGTAGTGTAGCGTTTAGTTATATCAATATTAAACCTTCAGTGAGGGCTATGCCTGTGACGTCACGATGATAGCTAATAATTATTATTAGGGGCTAGACTCAATAAAGCCAGTTCACCAGTTGTAGTTCATGAATGCAGTGCCTTGGTGAGTACCAGTGTGCACAGTGGGTACGTCACAATCAAACGAAGTAAGTGTACAGCTGGGACGAATACCATCAATAGGGAATGCCAATAATAGGGGACGAACAGAGAAGGAATACTGAAAAACAGAAAACAGGGGAACAACCACAGTTGAGCAGGAACAATCACAGTAGTGGAAAAATAAAACAGTAGTAGATCAATGGAACAGTAGCAGAACGCCAATAAGAGGTAGCGGAAACACCCTAGAATAAGCAATACCAGTTTGACTTCTGATTACACTTGTATGGGGCCATAAGTAGAGCCCAAATGCAAATTCTAAACTCTATTAAGTGGGAGGGTTCTAGTAACAGCTTTGATGGTCTGATTGCTGTCTGATACCTAGTTCCAGCGGTTTTACCGATGAAGAAATGTTTGCCCTAAAAATACATAACGAAGAAGGCCTAAACATCAAGATACAAGGGTCGCTAAGATAACCTCAAAAATCCGCATAGCAAACAGAAATTTTCTCGAAAATATACAGCGTCAAATATCGCAAACAATATGAGAAAATCTCCGGATATGAATTTTCCCAAGATTCAACAGCGATGATCAAAATTTATCAGATATCACTCTCATCAAATATCGAACCGGAAAACGTCACTCAGGTTACTCAGACGTCAGAGTCAAAAACTGTCACTCTTAGTCAAACCGCTTCCTTGCTTGTTCCTGGTCTGTGAGATCAGTCCAGGAAATACCTCGAACTACTCGGAGCTACTATTTGGGACAATTGGACAACGACTCAGGTGAATAGAACACCTAAAGATTCAGAGTTGCCAACTGAACCAAGACGATAACGCCATCCTTTTTCAATCTCAGAAACAAACAAGGTCACGCACTCGAACTGACAGTGTTCCCGAAATCTGTGGAAATGGCAGATTTAATATGTTTTATGTGAAATTACTGCCTACGTTCGCGACCAATACAAAAAATGTTTGCATTATTTCTATAATCAATTCAGGTTGCAAACAAAATTTTTCGGTGTAAAATAAACAAAGAAAGTATGTTGCTATATAGACTGACGTGGCAAAATTTCGTAAAGACCTATGACATAGAGAGAAAAGTTTGTTTGCATTTGCCACTCTTTTAGATTTTTTTCGATAGATTTGTTAAAAAAAGTATGAATAATAGCTATGTATGATACAAGTTTGTAAAGTAGGACTTTTTTGTATGAGCAACAAACACGCGAGTACAAAATAGCCCTTTACGGAAGTGTTTCATACAAAGTGTTTTCTTCGACAGTTATTATATTGCCAAATTGTAGCAATTATATCATTAATTTACATGTTTGATGATATGAATTGTCGTCGTATTATCAAATAAAAACTTTCGAGTTAATTTGACGCAAAATACTGTATTTTTCAAAAATGCATAAATGTATGAACAGTGTGAAAAAAATTACTTTACGCACAGTTGATGATTTTTTTTGCGCACTTGTGCGAAAAAGTATTACTTTACGCACTGTCAGCAGTGCGTAAAAGCTTAGTTAACGCACTGTCGTAAAAAAATAATTTATTTACTTGGATGCCAATCTTGGAAATGGTCGCAAAATTGGGGAACGATAATGGATGATGATATATTCTTAGTTTTCGTCATTTTGCGACTCTTTTCCATTTTTTCTCTACAAATTAACCAGAATTGTTGCCTACCTTGCACTAGTGCGTAAATTTTTATTGTTCCATTGAGCACAAAAATACAGCTTTTATGAAACTTTGCATTGCCTGCTATTTTTTCTCCATTTTTGCTAAAGCGATCGGCCTATAACAACCACTGATCGATTCACCCATGAAACAATTTCATTAAAATACGTTTCGAAACGCTAAATGGGATCGAAAGTTTCTCGGCTGTCAAGTGTTTTGGCGCCGGAGTCTTTGATCAAGCGGGCTTTGACCTGGACCGCGCGGTCGTTTCCCAGCGAAGCGCCGTATTGAGATTTGAGGGGAGTTCTTGAACTCTCGCGGCTGCCGAATCGCGGTTGCAATGGTCGAACCCGAGTTTCGTCCGAAATATTTATTCTCAGGATATACGAATATCCAATATACCAACTCTATATTGGAAGTTTCAATCAAAATGACGGTTTGATTCTGTACATAAGAAAGGATATTAACTACGATGTACCTATTAAACGCCTGTCTGAAACTAATCTAGTCCATTTAACCTTCGAACTTATCTTTTCTTCTTATAGCCTCTTACAGACCACCCTCCACCAATGTTGACCTTTACATGACTGAACTTGATGACTATCTTTCTTCACTAGCTACAATATACAGTGTGTCCCACTTTGAGCAGTCACACCCTCATATTTCGTTGAGCATGAAATAATTCGAAATTTTCTTTGACTCAAGTTGTAGTACTCGGAAATACCTACCTTTATGTTTACGTAACCTTTGTATATCCATTTTCCACGGCTAACTACTACCAAATGAAAAGTGAAAAATTGGGAAAAACATACTAGGCATTTTTTTATCGCAAAAATAACACCAGATTCTGTTTCAGAACATCTTAAAACCCCCAAATCTCAATGCTTGAATCATTTGAATATACAGGGTATCATTCATTCTGATCAGAGTTAGCCTTGGAAAAGTGATAATTGGCTATTTTTCAAAGTATTAATTAAATATTTTTGGGAATTCTTTGACAAGAGAAGACATTTTGGAAATTTTCCAAGCATTATTTATGGATTAGAGTTGATAATGCTACCAGCTACAGGTGATACCCTGTATATTCAAATGATTCAAGCATTGAGATTTGGGGGTTTTAAGGTGTTATGAAACAGAATCTGGTGTTATTTTTGCGATAAAAAAATGCCTAGTATGTTTTTCCCAATTTTTCACTTTTCATTTTGTCGTAGTTAGCCTTGGAAAATGGATATACAAAGGTTACGTAAACATAAAGGTAGGTATTTCCGAGTACTACAACTTGAGTCAAAGAAAATTTCGAATTATTTCATGCTCAACGAAATATGAGGGTGTGGCTGCTCAAAGTGGGACACACTGTATATGATATAAATGTTTTTTTAGGTGACATAAATATAAATACGTTAAATCTTGCCAATATTAAAGTTATCAATTATACATGTATATTAGCAGAATTGGGATTCTTCCCATATGTTAGGATGTATAAATTGTAGTGGTATCACACTGTATAATACTTCTATGTGACGCATGTAGTTATCTGTTAGTTATGTAAGATGGGGATAAGGGTCGAGTCATGTGAATGTGAAATGTTTTAGGTGAATCAGTCTTAAACTGACTTTGTACGAGAGCAGTAATATATATTTTGATGAATATAAGGTGTTTAAGTGTTAGTGCCCCCAGTGTCCTGACATATCAGAAGTGGAATTGTTCCTTGTTTTTTCTGTTCTCTTCGTCTTCACGTATCTTCATGGCTAGCCGACGATCAAATAGACGGCGTAGAAGATCTAGTTCTTCGGAGTCTTCTAGTACATCTAGTTCTACAAGTTCAACCAGCAGCAGCGAACTGGAACGAAGGGCACTCAGAAAGAAATCAGGTGGGAAAAGAAGTCGGAGGTCACGAGTAAGAAGCACGTATTTTGATTTTTATGAAAGAGGTGATAATAAGACAAATTTTTCCATAACCATTACTGAGTTCGATCCTAAGTCCGATTACATTAAAGACTGGTTGAATATCATTGATCAGCATGCAACTTGTTTCAAACGGGATAATAAAACCATTATCGATGCTGCCGCCACGATGGGTGCCGATCTAGAGGCAGACGATTGAGACATTAACACGTTGACGACCGGCGTCAAAACGATGAACAGAGTCCCCGGGACCGGCATTAAAAATAATATATTTCTGTAGATTTCGGTCTAATTTTTCATTTGCCCATGATATTTTTGAAAAAAATATTTTTTTTTGTCATTTCAACGTTTTTATGTGAGACACCACATTGACCTCACGGTGTCCCAAGAGTCCAATTCAATTCATTGGACCGCGTGCGGTCAATGTGATGTCCCAGACAGGATATTTCTTGTCTAAACCTTCGTCGCCCTGGATCCAAATGTTTACACAGTTTTAGTTTGCGTTTGGCTGTGAGCACGTAAGCAAGTAGAATGGGTACTTATGAACAGGATGAAAAGCGTTTAGAAATGCTTTGGCAAGAAATTATGTCAGATGAAGAAGATCCAATTCTTCAGACGATTATCAACCAAGTAACATTGTACTTCGTCGTCTTCGGATGATGAGCCCTACGATCATCCCAATAGGCCTTTACATAATAAATGTGGTTCATCCAGGGTACGGCATGAAGAAAATAAAACAGAATTATTGACGAGAGCAGGTACCTCTAAACGAAAAATTATGAATAAAAAGATAAATGGGCCCATGCAAAAAACGTCTGTTGTGCAAGAAAATATGGAAATTGATAGTTCCAGTGACGAGAATGATGCTTCACCAGCTCAGATATTTACGGAAGAAGCAGAAACAGAAAACATGAGTTTTTTTATATTTTTGTTTCTTCTATCCAAATATCAATAAATGTGTTTTGATTTTTGTCCAAACTTATAAGTAGGTAGGTACATTATCTTTTATTGACTGAAAAAATTGTTGCAGATCGACCAATCAATTGCAGATGTGGTCAGCAGATATACTATGGAATCGAGTAGTAACGAAGATGGTGACGATGATTCAAATGAAAATATAAAATGGGGCCCTGTTGATGGAAAGTCTCTGAAGAAATTCGATTTTGTTGGAGAAGATACTGGTATAAAGTCTGAATTTTACGAGATGTATGAAAGTCCCCCCTACGATTTTTTCAAATTATTCATTACTGATGATTTGGTAATATATATAGTGGAACAAACTAATATATATGCTGAACAGACCCTCGCAAATGTAACGGCATCGAAAAAAACAAAAGCATGGAAGCCCACCGATTCTCAGGAAATGGAAAAATTCTTCGGTATGCTGCTGTGGATGGGCCTATTTCCTCTACCAATTTTGAGATTATACTGGAGTGGGAGTTTTTTGTATGAGAATAACATAAAAAAAGTTATGACAAGAAATCGATTTGAGCAGCTTTACAAAATGTGGCACTTCAATGATAATCAAGATCAAAAGTATAACAACGATCGTCTAAGAAAACTCTCCCACTGATAGAAAAACTTGTGGAGAGGTTTCAGGCAGTAATGCTACCTGAAAATGATGTATGTATAGATGAAACCCTTGTGCCGTTTCGTGGACGCTTGAAGTACCGGCAATATATCAAGAACAAGCGCCACAAATTCGGGATCAAACTATACAAGTTATGTACTCGTGAAGGGTATACGTACAACCTGCGTGTCTACTGTGGTACTGACAAGTCAGAAAATGGATCTGCATCGGCTAATGTTGTAATGTCACTCATGAGAAATCTTTTAGATTCTGGGAGAACACTTTATACCGACAACTATTATACAAGTATCACTCTTGCGTCGGAATTACTTCAGCGCAAGACACATCTTGTCGGAACTTTGCGATCAAATCGTAAATTCAACCCAAAAGAAGTCAATTCCAGAAAACTGAAGAAAAATGAGGTTTTTGCCCAAGAAAGTGGGACAGGCATAGTCATTTTGAAGTGGAAAGATAAGCGGGACGTACTGATGCTAACCACAGTCCACAATGCTGACACTGCTAAAGCAAAAAAGAATGGTAAGGAATCAGAAAAGCCCAAAGCTGTCGTTGACTACAATAATTCTAAAGCCTATATCGATTTATCCGATCAGTTGCATTGCTTGCGACGAGGCACCAAATGGTATCGAAAACTGGCTCTCGAATTAATTTTTGGATCGGCATTGGTGAATGCATTCATACTTTATAAGGAAATAACTCACAATAATATACCTATTACTAAATTCAAAGAATTACTCGCTCTACGATTAATCGGCCGGGACCAAGAATCATATGAACCATATTCAGATTCCACTGACTCTGAAACTAAACAACACATTCTGACAGATCACAAGAAAGGTAGATGTGTTGGATGTTATGCCAATTTGAAAACAGAAAAAGGAAGACTCGAAGCTCAGCGAAAATGTAGGCGATCAAAGTATCAATGTTCAGTGTGCCTGAAAAACTATTGTATAGATTGTTTTTTCGCCTGGCATAAAGCTCAGAAAATATATTCGGAGCTATAGTTACTATAAAATAACAAAAGTAATATTCATTTTCGTATATTTCATGTAATAATACTTATATATTCATTTGCTTTTCGTTTTCCTCAAATATAGCATTATTCAATGTATTTGTTAGAATAAATATTTCAAGCACAAAAAAGACAATTTATCACGTCAATGCGTGTAAATTAGAATTATTTCGAAATTTATGAATAAAATTCCCAACCCGCTAACCTTACCTAGTCCCCCGGACCGCTACTCAACGTATCCTATATTTGTAACACTGTGCCGTGTATTCTACGGTAGGTCACAGCTCTCTATACCTGAAATATGGTGTGACACCATATGATCTCACGTGGTCCTGGCGGCACATATACCCGTGACACCGCTTAGATCTCACCCGGTCGTTAACGTGTTAATATTCCAAAGATTCAACTAGCAATTAATAGCACCTTCAATAAAACTATCAAACCAACACCAAGCGAAGTTTTGATGGGCATTCAGTTGAACTTAAGGAATGATCGTTACGTAAACCATACCCATGAATACCCTTTGATTGATGTCACTAAATTAAGACATGAAGTGGCTGAAAGATTAGAAAAGAACCGCAAGATGCAAAACGAAACCTTCAATAGGAAACGAAGAGCAGCTCCAACGTACAGTGTAGGGGAATTGGTCCTCGTAAAAATCACTACTTTCAAATACGATGGAAACAGTAAAACGTTAATCGAAAAACACAAAGGCCCTTTCAGAATAGCGGAAAGTTTAGGAAATGACAGATATAAAGTAAAGGAAGATTTAGGTTCTGAGCGATGCCGAATCGGAAAACGCTATGAAGGAGTTATTGGCGTCGAGCATCTGAAACCCTTCTCTACAAGAGATGATGATTGGTGAGTACAATTCTGACTAATTTAGGGATCAAATTAAGATTATGGTTCAGAAATGGTTCATAAACTTAGGGAATAAACTAGGTTGAACAAAAATAACAAGAGTAAACTTAGGGAATAAACTAAGACGAACAAAATAGAGTAAACTGAGGGAATAAACTGAGTTTTAAAAAAAATGTAGGAGGGTACACTTATGGAGTAAACTAAGTTACCAGTAATAATAAGAAGTTATAAATTTGGTTTACCTTAAACCAAACATAGAGACATAAACTATGGTGGTATTAGCAGAATTAGGTGTGATATTCATTTTGCTGATTTAGGGATAAAACCAAAATCATAAAATATCAAAGCATCATATTTTTTTTACAGATTTCTGCCTTTATCCGGATACCAATTTGAGGACAAATGGTTATGCAGGATGGCCGAATGTTAGGATGTATCAATTGTAGAGGTATCACACTGTATAATACTTCTATATGACGCATGTAGTTATCTGTTAGTTATGTAAGATGGGGATAAGGGTCGAGTAATGTGAATGCGAAATGTTTTAGGTAAATCAGTCTTAACAGGTTAAGCGCCAAGGATATTTGACTGAAATATTTCCCTGGGCCAATATATTTTTTCATCTTATTCTTATCATTTAGTCTGACTTACATCTATTTTCAATTATTTTGACAATTTTTTTCTCACGGAGTTTTGAAAAAATGAAGCGGACACCGGTGACCGCTTTGGCCTGCAGAACTTGGGAGCGGACACTGGTGTCCGTCATGGCCTGTCGGAGAGGTTCGGAACGAGCGGACACGCCATTTTCCGATGTGACCGACGATTTATTGTACAGCTTGGCAAACATTGCTTTGCAAACAGCTTGGCAATTGTGAAAATATTCACGCCCATGATGCCATGATGCCAGTGATGTTCACGTGATTGTTCGCGCAAGAAGTGATCTTTTCATAATCTTAGCTATGTTTGCCAAACCGTACTTGTTTACATTTGATGGCAAAGGATAGTATAAAAAGAAACAGGATAGACTCACTGATAAAAATAAAATTAAGAAAGTGATAACGTATTGTGAACAGTGCGAAGGAAATCCTAGATACTGCCTAGAGTGTTTCAATATTTTCCACAAAAGTCGTAAAAAATACTTTTATAAACACTTTCAAGTTAGTTCGTTGTTTTTTTTTAATCACTAAAGACGTAAAACCCTAGTTCATTCACAGTTGAGTTTTTCAATATATATCTCAATAAAAACCTATTGATTTTTCGCCTAAAAATTCCGTTACACCAAACCTGATATCAGCGTTTAACTGTGCAGGGCCACAGCAGACACGCCACCATGTTAAACTACATACAAGGGTGTCCTCTCGGCCCGATACGAATGACAAACATTTAAAAATCAAGTGGACACCGGTGTCCTCTATGGCCCAGGAGACTGATCACACATCGGACACTGGTGTCCGCCATGGCGCTGAACCTGTTAAACTGGCTTTGTACGACAGTAGTAATATATTTTTGTGAATATAAGGTGTTTAAGTGTTAGTGCCCCCAGTGTCCTGACACATATATCAATAAACCAACGAGAGTAACAGATAGTAATTCTAGCTTGATTGACCACATTTACGTCAGAGTAAAAAATGCAAATACTGACAGCAAAGCAAGAATCAAATCTTATATTTTCAAAACCGATATAACGGATCATTACACACGAATGCTTTCAATCCACTTGGATTCTCCATTAAAAATAACTAAGCTTTCTGATAAACTTCAAAAAAAAACTATTAATTATAATAAACTTCAAACGTTTCTGAAAAGGGAAAATTGGACAGATATATCTTAATCTGTTAAACCAGAGTCAGCATATAATTCATTCATCGAAAAACTATCCCACTACATCAATATGAGTTCAATAACTGTTCATGAAAAAGTTGAAGTTGTTTTGCTAATGTTTTATTATTGATTGTCTGAGAAGTTTTTCTGTACGTTATTCAAATAAACTATTATCAGCATAATCCTGAAGTTACAACATGTTACGGGCCCAGGCATTGATTTTTATTAAGTTTGAGTCGATTGCAAAGTTCAGATTTAGTCATGGCAGAAGATGATGAAAAATACAAAATTCCCTTATGCGACGGCACCAACTTCAGTAACTGGAAATTTCGGATGGAAATTTTGTTGGAAGAGATGGATTTGCTGAAATTCATACGACAGTCATTCCGAGAAATGGTTACCGGTGAAAGTGGAGAAAATCGTTCTGCCTTGAGAGACTTGCAAAAACGCGATAGTAAATGTAAATCCAAACTCATTCAGAAAATAGCGGACAGTCACCTGGAATATATAAAGGATCAAGACACGGCATTCGATATGTGGAACGTATTGGTCAAGAGCTTCGAAAGGAAAGGAACAGCTAGTCAGCTCCTACTCCGAAAGTCATTGCTCACCATGAAGTACAATGCTTCGGTTGAATCTTTGTCAAGTCATTTTCTCAAACTTGATAAAAATGAGAACTTCGATCTAGTGGAGTCACACTGGAGGAGTCGGACGTAGTTTGTCATTTATTACTGACGCTACCAGCAGAATATGAAGTGGTAGTCACGGCACTGGAAACATTATCTGCAGAAAATTTAACTATAAATTTCGTGAAAAACAGATTATTCGACGAGGAATCCAAACAAAGTAGTGCAAAAGGAAAATCAAGTGATGGAAAAGAATCAACAACCGTTTTCGCAGCACCTAGAAGTAGATTCAAGAAATATGAAAAGAGTCAAAGACTTGAAAATGCTAACGTTCGTCCCAATTTTAGATATAAATGCTACCAGTGTGTATTAACTGGTCACAAAAGAAGTGAATGTAAAAGAAATATGAAAACGAACCCTAGATACACTTCGTATACCAAGACAGCTGATGCAGAAGAACAGGAGGAAACTCGAATATGTGATGGTGAAGAATTTAGTTTTCCTGCCATCCATGGAAGTAAAATCAAAACACTTAGTTGGTATCTGGACTCGGGAGCTTCTGAACATATGATCAGAGATAAAAAAGTACTGACAAATTTGAAAGTCATGTCAGAACCTGTGAAAATAAAAATAGCAAAAAATGGTGAAATGCTGATTGCCGAAAAAAATGGTGACATTAATGCTGAAGCAGTTGTGGACAACCAACGCAGAAATATAGTTATTCGAGACGTTCTGCTGGTTCCTGGACTGAAATGTAATCTCTCATCTGTTAGAAAACTTGAACTTAATGGTTTCCTTGTACATTTCAAAGAAGGTAAAGGATTTATCATGAAGAGAAATGAAATTGTAGCTGTTGCATACCGGAAATACAAATTATATGAACTTGATTTCAACCTCAAATCAGAAGAAGCGAATGTCGTTACAATATCTGCAGACGCAGAGTTGTGGCATAAACGTCTTGGTCACATAAGCTTTGGTGAACTACAAAAGTTGAGAAAAATTGCTAATGGTAACGATTTTGACCGTATCAGTATTTCAAAAGAAAAAGTATGCCAGTACTGTATCGAGGGAAAGCAGACGTTTGGAGATAGTGCACAGCGATTTGTTCGGGCCAATGAATCCAGTTTCCCATGATGGAATAAAGTATATCCTCACATTCACAGATGATTACACGCACTTCACAATTGTTTATCCTATATCCTCACATTCACAGATGATTACACGCACTTCACAGTTGTTTATCCTTGGAAAATGAAATCGAAAGTGCTGCACTATTTCAAATTGTACGAGTCGATAGCAGCTGCACATTTCAACCTGAAACTGAGTCGTTTACGTTGCGATAATGGAAGAGAGTATATTTCTAGTGAAATGAAAGATTATTTAGATAATCGTGGAATACAGTACGAGTTCACAATCAGATATACACCAGAGCAAAATGGAGTAGCCGAACGTATGAACCGAACTATTATCGAAAAAGTCACGTGCATGCTGTTGAATTCAAAGCTCAGAAAGAATTTTTGGAAGGAAGCTGTTCAAAGTGCTGTTTATTTGATTAATCGTAGTCCCACGAAAGCTTTAGCAAATATAGTACCCACAGAGTCATGGTATGGAAGCAAACCTAATCTCCAGAAATTTTAAATTTTTGAATGTGTTGCTTATTTGCACATTCCGAAGCAACTTACTGTCAGCAAATTTGGCTCCAAAAAATGTCTTGATTGGTTATTGCACAAATGGCTATAAATTATGGTGTCCGAAAGATAGAAAAGTTTTATTCGGAAGAGATGTTGTTTTCGATGAGAATAGATTTTCATACGGAACGGAAAATTTCAACGAAGCTTCACAAGAAATTCAAATTTTTGAGGTGGAATCAGAAGATTTGGATCAAGGCGGAGCAAAAGATGAGATTGAAGCAGTCCATGGCGAGAGAAATAATACTACAATAATAGCAGATAACTATCCAGAAAACGAAAATATTGCAAAAACATCTAGTATATCAAATTTGCGTCGTAGTTCAAGAAAACAAAAAAGGCAAAGTATTATGACGATTTTTGTATCATGGCAATGACCGCGGAATCTTTCATTGATGACATTCCAGAAAAGTTTGATGACAAAATCTGACAAATAAAAATGGTATGAGGCTGTTAACGAAGAAATGAATTCCCTCATGTTGAATTGTACATGGAACTTTACCAACGGAAAGAAAAGTAATAGGAAATAAATGGATTTTCAAAGTGAAAAAGGACGCAAATGATGAAATCCAAAGATTCAAGGCGAGACTTGTCGTGAAAGGATGTTCACAGAAAAAAGGTTTCGATTACGAGATAACATATGCTCCAGTTGCAGGTTTGAAAAATGCATTTCTTCATGGATACATAACGGAAGAGATCTACATGAGTCAACCTGCCGGTTTCATTGAAAATGAAAATCTTGTATGTATATTGAACAAATTTTTGTATGGGCTAAAGCAAGCACCTAGAGCCTGGAATGCAAGATTCATGATTTTGTTCAAAGTATTGGAATAAAAAGATCGGAACACGACCAATGTTTATACGTCCGAATGTCCAACGAATCAAAGATCTTCTTGTTACTGTATGTAGATGATATCATACTGAGTGGAAATAATATTGAATACATAGAACATATCAAAAGACATTTGATGAATGAATTCAGCATGACAGATTTGGGGGAGCTGAAATATATTCTTGGAATAAAAATTGAACGAAATGAGCAAGGAATTCACCTCAGTCAAGAGATATACATAAAAAAAAAACAACTTAAAAATCTATTCAATATGCTGGAATGTAAGCCGACGAAAACACCAATAGTAACAACAAGTCAAGATATTCTGAAAGAAACAGAATCATCTCAGAATATTATAAAAGAGACAAAACCCTACAGAGAGCATATAGGCGGTTTAATGTTTTTAATTTTGAACACACGGCCTGATATTAGTTTTGCTGTCAATTTCTTCAGCAGACATCAAAGTAATGCAAGAGAAACTCACTGGATTGGAGTGAAGCGAATACTGAGATATTTATAGGGGACCATCAAATATGGATTGTTTTACCGAAGAGATGTTATCGATCCTGTGTTAGTAGGATATGCGGATGCTGATTGGGCTGGAAGTTCAGATCGAAAGTCCACATCTGGTTTCCTATTTCAAGTTTATGGTGCTACTGTATGTTGGACCACAAAGAAACTAAATACCGTTGTATTGTCATCAACAGAAGCAGAGTATGTTGCATTGGCAAGTGCTGCAGCAGAATTTATATGGTAGAAAAATATCCTGCAAGATCAACACACCCATCATCATATATGAAGAAAACCAGTCTTGTATTCATCTCTTGAATAGAATCGATCATCATCGTTTGAAGCATGTAGACGTGAAATACAATTTCATAAGAGACTTATGTGCCAAGAAAGGCATCGAAGTTGTATATGTTGAATCGAAGAATCAGAAGGCTGTCATTTTGACCAAGCCTCTGACTCCAGACAATTTCTTCAGAATTCGTTCATCTTTATACGTTCACGAGTGAACCCATGAATGTTGAATTGAGGCGGAGTGTTGGAAGATGCAATTCAACATCCTATATATTTATATTCATGAAAAAGTTAAAGTTGTTTCGCTAATGTTTTATTATTGAATGTATTGTCAATGTCTGAGAAGTTTTTCTGTACGTTATTCAAATAAAGTTATTATCAGTATAATCCTGAAGTTACAACAATAACGAAGGAAATTGAGGATAACAAAAAATTGATAGGTATCTTTTTTGTTATCCTCAAACCATGGATGACTAATGGTTTATTAAATTCCATAGGACATAGAGATAGTTTGAAACGAAAATTTGTAAAAACCAATCGTAAGTTCTTGTCAAACCTGCTGAAAACTACCAAGAATCAGTTCTACAGAGACCAAATCAAAGTTGCAAATAATAATTCGAAAAAAATTTGGGAGTGCATCGGAGATATAACGAATAGTAAGAAGCAGCCAGGTTCAAACACATTCAACAATACCATTCATGATAATGAAGATGATAAACTGAACACTGATAAAGAAATTGCGGATCACTTCAATATTTCTTTCTCCAATATTAGTACAGCTATGGCTAGCAAAATATTAAAAGATGACCAACCGATTTCAGAAAGTCATAAAAATATCAAGGATTCACTATTCTTACACCCTGTAACGAATACTGAAGTAATCAACGTCATATCGACTTTAAAAAATAATACATCAACAGGGCCAGATAAAATTTCTGTTTATCTTATGAGAAAATTTCTAAATTCTTTATACAACCATTATGTTATATTTTAAACTTGATTTTTACTAGTGGTATAGTCCCTTCCCGATTTAAAGAATCAAATACAACACCAATATTCAAGACTGGAGAAAAGAAAAAAGCTACTAATTTTAGACCAATAACCGTAATTAACAACTTCGCAAAACTTTTTGAAAAATGTTTGAAAACCGGAATACTCCATTTTTGCAATAAAAACAATATTTTGTCTAATAACCAATTTGGATTCAGGGAAAACCTCTCAACCGAATCAGCAGTATTTCAATTAACAAACTCGGTGTTTGAATGCGTTCAAAATGAACAGAAGTGCTTGACAGTATTTTTAGACCTAGCTAAGCTTTCGACAACGTTAATCATAAAATGTCTGTCACTTGATATATTGAAACACTATTTGCTGAACAGATTTCAGGCTGTTAGAATTTACAATTCTCTTAGTGAATCTCTACCAGCCAATATGGGGGTCCCACAGGGGACACTATTGGGCCCCATCCTTTTCCTGTTGTACATGAATAGTATTTTCTGCATTGAACATCTTGACGGTAATTCAACGTCTGATGCTGGTGATACCGCCGCTGTGTCGTTTTCAGGTGAAACCTGGGTTGAAACAAACAAAAGTTCTATTGACTGTAAAACGATTATTCCCATACTTTTTAAGATATTCGCAAAAAACAAAAGAGTTGTAATTTTTTTCACTATTTCTTGTTTAAAAAATTTCCATAAAGCGATTTTGCTGGGGCGAAAACCGGGGTTTTCATTTACGAACTCTCATAAAAAGTAGTATAGGCCGTTTGCATATTTTATTTTGTGTGAAAAGATCCTCTTTTTTTATCTACAGCTTGGCCTAGTACGCAACTTATCAGAAGCAATAATATTTTGTGATTTCAATTCTATAGTCTTGACCTTTTTTAGTTTGATATATTTATGTTTGATTTGCCCCTTCTTGCCACAGTAATGACAAATCTTTTCAATTCAATTCAATTTATTTACTTCCTTGATAAACTTACATACAGGGTGGCCCATCGAAAACGTACCGCAAGGCATTACAGGCTGGGAAAGAACTTTTCGATAAAATCCGAAAACACGTCAAGTTTGTTTGTCAAAATCTCAGGTAGATTCACATTATTTGCTGATGACACTGCTATTACATGGTACAACAAAAATATTGACGAATTAAACGAAGCTGTTAACGAAGATTTAACGAAGGTAACTAATTGGTGTGACTCCAATAAACTATCATTCAACATCGATAAAACAAATTTGATTACGTTTAAATGTGAGCTTGATGACTTAAACCTAGAATCAGGAATCACTGAAAATAAAAACAACACAAAATATTTGGGTATTCACATAGATAATAAATTAAAATTTGTTGATCATGTGATCGCAATGAGAAAAAACTGTCTTCTGGGTGTTATGCAGTGAATCTTACTGCACAAGAATTAAATTTCTCAGCTGCAAGGATGGTTTATCACTCTCTAGTCGAATCTCATATCCGTTACGGCATTGCATTTTGGGGAAGTTGCAACAACTACTTATTGAACAGTGTACTCATCCTACAGAAACGAGCCTTAAGATACTTGTGCAAAGCAAAACCTCGAGACTCCTGCAAAGAGTTGTTCAAATCCAATAAAATATTAACAGTAATTGCCCTGTTTATCCTGGAAACAGCATCGATAATAAAAAAAACATAAAACTAAGTTCGGCTCTCACTCATCTACGCACAATACTCGACAAAACAGAGATGTAGGACTTCTGCTACCCTCGTCAAGTCTCATTAAAGACTCATTCATTTACAATGGCTGTAAAATGTACAATCATCTTCCCAATGATTTGAAAGAAATTGAACCACCAACTAAATTCAGAAAAGAGCTAAAATATAGATTAATGGAAAAAACCTATTATAGTTTGGATGAGTTTTTTATTGACTCAATAATTTAGTTATATACACTTAAATCTTTTGGAATTAGTTGTCTCTACTCGTTTGAATTTTTAACCTTAGATGTTTTTATACTAAATTTTTTTGTACATTTATCCTTATGACCATGATTTATTAATAATATTTTAGTGATGTATTGACCTGAGTGTTATTTGTAGATTAATTGTCTCTACTCGGTTAAAATATTTTATTGTTGTACCTTATATGTTTATAATGATTTTTATTGTAAGTTTACCTTTACATTGTACTGCTTTGTAACCATGATTTCTTCATGAATACAATAAAGTATATATTGATTGATTGATTGATTGATTGTCAGAGGGACACATTTTGACGTAACAAGCATAGTAAAACCTTCATCCCCCTAAGTAGGGGTGTCACCCCAACAGTTTTTTCAAATGGGAATGGGGGTCAAGCAATACCTCTTCAGAAGGGGCTTGTGATTCCCTACACAGTGCTGCTTACATTTTCAAAATCGATCCACTCTTTCAGAAAATATGGAGCGTTGAAACTCCAACGATAATGTGTGACGACAAATGCAAAAATTGATTCAATTGTACTTCAAAACTCATTTATTAGTCAAGTAAATGTTCGAATTGCTGTCCATCAACCTGCATACAGTGGTATAAGTTATTTTCAAACCGTTGTCGTACATTCTGGAGCATTTAAGGTGTCACTTCGCGACATACGTTAATGATTCTTCGTCGCAACTGTTCTAATGTGTCTGGTGGTGTTTTGTAAAAAAGGCTTTTGATATGTCCCCACAAAAAAAATCTAAAGGACTTAAGTCGGGTAAGTTGGGCCCCGTCGTCCTATCCATCGTCCTGGAAATGTGTCATGTAAATAATTGTGCACATTTTGGGAATAATGAGGAGGATCTCCGTTTTGTTGGAAAATCAGTTCCTGTTCATGGTATGCGGGATCGTTCTCAATGATATTTGTTAGAGCTGGGTCGATGGCATTTTGTAGTAAATCCAAGTACATATCGCCTGTTAAATTTCCAGGAAGGAAAAAAGATCCTACGATGGAATTTCCAAAAATACCAGCCCACACATTTAACTTCTGGGGGTGTTGCGTGTGTGTCTCGTGGAAAATCCTTGGATTGGTGTCAACCCAGTACCGGCAATTGTGGCGATTCACTGAACCATGGAGAAAGAAGGAACACTCGTCCGAAAAACACACATTGAATAGAAAATTACCATTGTGTAACGCTCGCTCACTCATAATTTCGCAAAATTACAAGCGACGATCAAAGTTGTCTTCGGAAAAGAAATCTGTAGTTCACAATGAGCTTATGACAAAAGGCATAAGATGTCCGGAGGACTGCTCATTGCTAATATCCTATACAATAGGAAAAGTTGTCTCCATTCAGTTCGTGCACTAAGCGAATTTTGTAAGGATGGAATTTGTATTTTTTCAATACCCGTTGGACACTGGTACGAGACACACCCGTCGCAATGGCCAATTGTCTTGTACTTAGCATACCTACTATCAACTGCAACTTGCCCCAATACTGCTATCTCCGTAGGTTCATTTAGTACTGGATTTTCAAGCTCTCTCTTTTTCTTATGAACTGATCCTGTTTCGCGAAATTTTTTCACCAAGTCGCGAACAATTTTTCCAGAGGCATATTTGTCAGGATGTCGTTGGTTAAACAACTCCGCGACCCGATTTCCACATTCATCGTTTATGAAAAAAAGCTCAATGATTTCCACTCTGTCTGCAATTGAATACACCATAATAATAAATTTCAAAGTCAACAATTCGTAAACACTTCAACCCCGACAGGTATCTAGCAACTACTTGACCTAATTCAAACGTGAAGAAATGAATCCTATTAATTTTTCACTCTCTAAAATGGGCCTAAAAAAATCTGTGCATCGGCAAAAACAGCAAATTCATTTGAAGGAACTTATTGCAATAAAATACAATTGAAACAATTTTTGTATTTTTCGTCCCACATGATGGTTGGAGTTTCAACGCTCCATATTTTCTGAAAGAGTAGATCGATTTGAAAAATCTAAGCAGCACTGTATAGGGCATGGCAAGCCCCTTCTACAGAGGTATCGCTTGACCCACCTTCCCATTTGAAAAAAATGTTGGGGTGTCACCCCTACTTAGGGGGTTGAAAGTTTTACTATGCTTGTTACGTCAAAATGTGTCCCCCTGACAAACAAACTTGACCTGTTCTCGGATTTTATCGAAAAGTTCTTTCCCAGCATGTAATGCCTTGCGGTACGTTTTCGATGGGCCACCCTGTATATGTGGAAATGGTCGAGTACTTTGTAAACGACAATTTGTATATAAATAACAAATTAACTGTTTGAAAAAGTTGTGGACATAAAATAGTTAGAACACGTAAAAATACTAGTAAATAATTACGTAGAGATAAAAGTTAATAATAAAAAGATACGTTAAAAATAGTATATTATTTAAGGAGCGGTAATGTAGGTCATAACTCACGCAGATGAAGTTTGCAGCACCAGCTGCAGGCGACTATAACAATAAATACTAATACACAAGTGCAGACAAAAAACTTTATTAACAAATCTTCATAGTTTTTAGTTGTGATTATTCATTTTGTTTAGTAATAAAATTGACAGTAACGTTTGAACAACCAGTGAACTGAATATTTGGGACTGAATTATACAAGTTTATTGTGTCTTTTTGTGTCTGTTGTGTTTGATATTGCTCACAATGATTATTATATCCGAAAAAATTTCGCTCAACGATTCTTCTTTCCAACACTTGTTATGACTCATCAATGTTTTTATTGATACAACTGACAATGAAGCGTTCGTGAAATGGGTGACTTAATGCACATACGAGGATGTATTGATATCTAGTTAGCCTAGACCAGTTCCCTGCATAAACAAAATATTGCGTTACCATAGCAACGAACAATAAAACGTATTAGAAGTATCAGTGTAAAGTGTGACGTAAAAAAAGTAAATTAAAAGAAAAAATATGTCCACCGAAATTGTGAAAATCGAAAAATTGGAGTATCGCGCCATCATCAAGTACCTGTATTTAAAAGGGTTAAGAGGTAAGCAGATTTACGAAGATATGCTTAATACCCTGGTGATCAATGTCCTTCGTATGCGACCGTGAAAAATTGGACTGCAAGCTTCAAAAGAGGTAAATTTTCCATTGAAGATGATGACCGATCGGGAAGGCCAGTTTCTGTGTCAGTCCCCGAAAATATCGATGCAGTTCATAACATGATTTTAACAGACCGTCGAATTGTGCTAAAACGGATATCTGAAGCACTGAATATTTCATACAAACACGTTCATCATATAGTTCACGTCAATTTGGACATGAGAAAAATTGCTGCAAAATGGATCCTCAAATGTTTGAATGTTGACCGAAATCGTGCAAGGGTAGTAGCATCGCGTTCGATCTGTGCTCGATTTGAAAACGAACTAGACTCCTTAAACCGAGTCGTTACTATGGACGAGACTTGGGTACATTTCCACGATCCAGAAACAAAGCAAAAATGGAAGGAATGGCGACACTACGGTTCTCCAAGACCTAAGAAGTTTCGTTTCCAAAAATCTGATGAAAAAGTTCTTGCTTCAGTTTTTTGGGATTGCCATGGAGTAATCATGATTGATTTTTTGGATAAGGGTAGAACAATAACTGGAGTTTACTATTCGACATTACTGACCACTCTACGAGAAAAAATCAAAGAGAAAAGACGCGGAAAGCTATCCAAAGGTGTTTTGTTTTTGCCGTGCAAAAAATTCATGATTTAGGGTTTGAATTACTAGAACACCCCCCTTATTCACCAGATTTGGCTCCATCCGACTATCATCTCTTTCCTCAACTGAAAAAAAAATTAAAAGGTCGTAAATTTTCTTCCAACGTGGAGGTAATAAAAACTGTGGAGGTCTGGTTTGCAGAGCAAGGAGAGACATTTTTTTTGAAAGGTCCAGAGACGTTGCAGGTTCGCTGTAATAAATGTACCCAATTAAGAGGAGAATATGTTGAGTAATAAAATATTTTGATATTGAAATTTTGTTTGGTTCTATAGTAGGGTAAGAATTTTTTTAAATATCCTCGTATTGATGATGTAGGTACTGGTTGAGGTGTTATAGAACTGTATATTTTATTTGCAGTATCTGTCTTATTCTTTTCGGAATCATTAACGTACCCCTCAGCCACAGTAGTAGATCGCCAACCGCCATGTCATTTCAGTGCCGTTAATCCCCTCCAGCATCTACTAATAAAGTTGCCGATGAGAGGCGAAAACATTACAGTCGGGTGATTTTAAAAATGTAGCAATGTCTTTCCCCATTGCTCCAAATTTATCAATGCCAATTCTTTGTGAATGATATTTTCCATTTTGAAATTTAAAGAATAATATCGTTTGCGATATATCGGTAGGACACAGATTTAAATATTTCTTAACTACGGTATGAAAGTTTCCCGTAACAGCATGAATTTTCTGTCAATTTTTGTATTTGGTACACTGACCATAAAAATAGATCCATGATCTTCTAAATCTGTTATTTGCATAGAGTATAATTCTGCTGCAAGACAAGCACCCATAATGCCCATTATTAAAGCAGCCTAAAATAAATTATATAATGATAAAAATGATTGAATTATTGTGAGATCGATCTACCTTTGTCGCCAGATATTTCTCAGCAGGAGCTTCATTTATGAAATTATTAAGTTGTTCTGGCGTAAACATTTTTGCCTGTTTAGCTACCGTAAACCGGGGCTACTTTAACATCGAGGGTTACTTTGACACTTTTTGGGGCTACTTTGACAAAGTCCTTCGTATATGCAGAAATGCGAGATACGTTGAGGTTATAGACCGAGAGATGAGGGACCAAAACTGCAAGAGTTTTATAAAAGCTGATATTTTGATATTAGGTCATGAATGGGTTGAATATCAAGAGCCTGCCGTCAGTCATCCAGTTTTTGGGACAACTGGCGTGGGGGTGGTACCAAACTTGTAAAAAAAACACGTATGTAGCAACTGTTTTATAAAATCTGAAAATTTGTCTGTGGATAGCTAGGCAACCAACAAACTGTGTGGACATAGTCAGTCAGCACCATATTGGAACACGACGCGTCAGCGGTCCGGTAAACCCGTCAAAAAAAATGAGTTCTTGAAAGAGTTTTATAAAATCTGAAAATTAGTATGTGGATAGCAAGACAACTAACAAACTGTGTAGACATAGTCGGTCATCAGCACCATATTGGAACACGACGCGTCAGCGGTCCGGTAAACCCGTACAAAAAATGGGTTCGTGAAAGAGTTTTATAAAATCTGAAAATTAGTCTGTGGATTGTAAGACAACTAACAAACTATGTGGACATAGTCGGTCATCAGCACCATATTGGAACACGACGCGTCAGCGGTCCGGTAAACCCGTCAAAAAAAATGAGTTCTTGAAAGAGTTTTATAAAATCTGAAAATTAGTATGTGGATAGCAAGACAACTAACAAACGTAGTGGACATAGTCAGTCATCAGAATATTCGGGCACTTCGCGTCAGCTGCCGCTAAACCCGTCAAAAAAATTTGGTTCGTGAAAGACTGTTCATAATATCAGAAAATTTTCGAGAAACTAGTTCATAGTACCTGAAACAAGACTAACATAGTCAGTCAGAAGTTTCATGGAACAAACGCCGTCAGCAGGCAATGGAAAGGCGCGCCGCGCGCTTAATTCATATAGCGTGTTTTATGGCGCTAAGTTGTTCAATATTACAATACAATGATGAAAAGATATTCAATAAGAAACGATAGGAAAGAGATATTTAATAATGCAACAAGCAATATCTATATTTTGGTCAACATGCAACATTCAAATAAACAATGGGACAAAATGTGGTTGGAGAAATGTTTTATATAACAATTAGTTCATTCAAAGAATTAGTACTACAGGTTAATTCAATGCAAAGAAATGTTCCGTCAACAATATCGTTGATTTTGTTGAATGAAACAACCTTTATATGATAACGTTAGAAAATAATTCCAGGAATTGACAATTGGAAAACAAAGAAAAAGTGGTTTATTTACTTTTAATTTTGTTGAGCAACAAGATGGTAGTAATTACGAACTATTGTGTCTTCATGTAATCAAATACATTTGTTATGTTACTGAAAAATGCTTACTTACATAAAGAACTAATATTACTGTTCGAAATATCTATATAAATAGTATAGTAGCTATACACGCCTAAACATTATTTTTAACTACTTGAAATAAATGCTAAACTAATAGACGCAATTTAATGTTAGTATGCTCTTTTTGGTTAATTTAAACTATTATGTTCTTTGAGTGTTTATGGGATTGGAAATATGAAAAATAACCGTCTCAATTTGAATGTCGTATATACACCTCTTTAAAAAAATTAAGGTTATTTCAATATTATTTTTAAATCAATACTTTAAAAATAAAAATAAATGTTCTAATCAGAATCGCTGCTATAATAGGCTTTATCAGACTCTTCTTCGGTGTCGGTCACCTCCGACTCAGCATCTGTAAATTAGTAAACGTATATTAAGTACGTTTGACTAGTTTGTTCATGAAAAAAATGGCTGACAAATAATATGCTTGCACTCATTTATTACAGACCGTCAGATAAGGACAGATTCTGCTGACTCATTAGAGAGATATTGCAATAACGTCAGGCAGTATTTAAGGCAACTTTATTTCAATAGTGACTGCCGCTATTCTGCCAGTTTATATGTGGCGTTCATTATTCATAACCTAAATTAAATCATAGAAACTTCGATTTTTCTTTCTACATAATTCATTTCAGTATCAGATAAAATTATTCTTATGATAGATAGGGGTTGAAACATCGATTCCTGCTAAACATATTATATATTTATCAATCATGAGTCATGTCAAATAAAGGAACAGAAAAGAACATAAAGGAACTTCAATCCTCGCCTTTATACGTCCTCTAATAAAGGAATATTTTAGTAACGTTGTTCTTTTTCCATATTCTCACGAGTACATGTCAAAATAACGGCGCCTTTCTATTGCCTGCTGACGGCGTTTGTTCCATGAAACGTTTGACTGATTATGTTAGTCTTATTTTAGGTAATATGAACTACTTACACAAAAATTTTCATATTTTATAAAACTCTTTTACAAACCCATTTTTTTTTGACGGGTTTACCGGACCGCTGACGCATCGTGTTCCAATATTGTGCTGACTGACTATGTCTACACAGTTTCTTAGCTATGTTGCTATCCACAGACTAATTTTCAGTATTTATAAAACTCCTTCACGAACCCATTTATTTTGACGGGTTTAACGAACCGCTGACGCGAAGTGTCTGAATATTCTGATGACTGACTATGTCCACACAGTTTGTTAGTTGTCTTGCTATCCACAGACTAATTTTCAGATTTTATAACACTTTCACGAACCCATTTTTTTTGACGTGTTTGCCGGACCGCTGACGCGTAGTGTTCCAATATTGTGCTGACTGACTATGTCCACACAGTTTGTTGGTTGCCTAGCTATCCACAGACAAATTTTCAGATTTTATAAAACAGTTGCGACATGCGTGTTTTTTTTACAAGTTTGGAACCACCCCCATGCCAGTTGTCCCAAAAACTGGCTGACTGACGGCAGGCTATTGATATTCAACCTATTCATGACCCAATATCAAAATATCAGCTTTTATAAAACTCTTGCAGTTTTGGTCCCTCAGCTCTTAGACTATTATGTTACTGTTATTATTAGTAGTCGCCTGTTTGAGTGTAAAAATGGTGAGAACCTACAAAAAGAAACTGGGAGCTCGTGCATACAAAAACTACAGTGAAGAAGACTTTAAAAAAGCCGTGTGTGAAGTTAAAAGCGGTAGGCTATCACAAAAGGCGGCTACTGAAAAATATAAAATAAACAGAACGACGTTATTGTAAAAAGTTCGTGGGTCTCATGAAAATAATCCCGGACATCCAACCGTTTTATCTAAAGTCGAGGAAGAATTGATAGCAGAAACACTGGGAACTGTTAGTGATTGGGGATTCCCGATGACTAAATCAGATGTACGAGGTGTGATCGAGAAATTTGTTAATAAACAAGGCAGGGTTGTACCACAGTGGGAAAATAATGTGCCGGGTATTGACTTTGTGAATTATTTTGCCGCCAGAAATGGACTTTCCGTTCGTCTAGCTACAAATATTAAGAAGCATCGGTAGGGAAAACTGAACTCACCGAGTTTTATGAAAATATTCGTAATATTCTAACCACTACGACACCTCATCATATTTATAATTACGATGAAACGAACATTACGGATGATCCAGGATCACTTAAAGTTATTGTGCCACGAGGAAGAAAAAGAGTGGAGCGAGTAAGAGAGCATTCAAGAACATCAATCATCGTGATGTTTTGTGGAACGGCGTCAGGAGTTTTATTGCCGCCTATGGTGGTATATAAGTACAAAAATTTATATGAAAACTGGACCAAAGGAGGGCCAGTGGGTTCTATATACAATCACAGCGAATCGGGATGGTTCGATATGAAAATATTTGAACAGTGGTTTTTTAAATTGTTGCTACCACATATTGATGCCAATCGGGAAGAAAATGAAACGGTCGTTGTTTTGGGTGACAACCTGGCGTCACACTTTTCACCAAAGGTTGTGAAGGCATCAATACAAAACAACATTTATTTCAGTGCTTTTCCTCCTAATGCCACAAACCTGCTACAGCCATTAGACGTTGGAGTTTTTGGGCACATTAAAAAGCAATGGCGAAAGGTTTTGGATAGATGGAGACAAGAATCCAGGCGTGGAGGAACGATTCCCAAGGAATAATTCCCCGTGCTCCTGCTGAGACTATGGAATTCTATAGCACCCAAGATGGAATCCAACCTTCAAGGTGCTTTCCGAGGAACTGGCCTCTATCCATTTGAGCCTAATACAGTCTTCCTTCCGGAGAAACCAATACTGGTAGAGTTTTAGACGTCAGTTTACTTGAATTTCTGAGAGAATCTAGGGGCTTTGATGAAAATAGATTGCGTCATAAAAGAGGGAAGGAAATGACCATAAAGTCAGGTACCCGCATTTCATTAGACAATTCCAAGAATGAAACTCAGACACAGGATCTGCATCTAGACACTTCTAGTAAAGTTCGCCCTACAAGTCCGCTTTACTCTTCAGATGACGACCTTCCACTCATTAATCGGGTCCCAAATGCATCCTCCAAAGCACAAGAAAATTCCAATATTCAAACTCAGGCGAAAGATCTTCATCAAGCTACTTCTAGTACACCTCACCAGATAAGTCTGCTCGGCTCTTCAGATGAAGGCCTTCCACTCAAAAATGTATCCACCAAGCAGACCAGGAAGCGAGAAAAAATAGGAGATAACGAAAACCTTTGTTCGATCTGCTTATGTGACTTTCGACATTATGTTGGAAGGATTGGTTTTCTGCGTCAATTGCACGAGATGGGTTTGCGGATATTGTAACAAGGGCACCAAGAATCCTCGCTACCATTGTTCAAGATGTGATGATGATGAATAAAGGTGTTAGTGGAAACATTTTTTTTTAAGAATATTATTTTTGTTTTTGTTAGCGTTACCATTATATTGTTAGCTGTCATTTTCTTAACATTATTAAAACTTATATTTAATAAATTAAGCTTGAGAAAAACCTGTATTTTTAATATTTATCCTCTTAGAAATATTGTAAAATAAAAAAAAAATATTTTTTTTGGTGTAAAACTAGCCCCCGAATGGAACTAATTTGACCTCCAGTACAAAACAGTGCCCTGTCAAAGTAACCCCGAGCATGGGGCTACTTTGACACAAAAAAAAATTATATCAAGGAGTGCTTTTTGAAAGTTGTCGATTACAGGCAATGTTGCTAAGACATCCATTGGTTCAAACAAACACAATTTTTTTTATTCAGATTCCTAAAAAAAAGTTACGATAAAACAACTCTCTAAACTATGTCAAAGTAGCCCCAGTTTACGGTACTTGTTTCTCTGATTGACGTTTGAGAAACGCACGTTATTTTAAATAATTCTCTATATTGAGTCCATTATTTATGTTGAGTGTGCTTCTTAGCATGGGGTACAAAGTCCATAGAGACGATGCTTTATATTAAGTGCTAAGTTCAGTAAAAAGTACATTTTCTGTAAACGATGACCTGATGTTCTTACTGCTACACAACTCTTGAAAATTTTTGTATACACCTTTATATTTGTTTTGGGATTTTTCGGGCAATAAATTATGTATGGTAACATTAGCTATTTGTCTTATTTCTGGAGGTGTACATAATAATTCTTCTTCACTATCTTAATTCATCTTTCGGTATTAACTTAATTGGAAAACGTCAAGTGACATTACTCCCCATCCGGCTTGTGCTTGTACAGAAGTACAGAGTACAGAACCACGATGATATTTGGTTCGTAAATACCTCCAAGAATTTCCGATTTATTATAGTGAGTTATAGCAGTGAGTTATTATAACTCACGCTGTTTGTTTACAGATAGTATAACCTGCTTAAAAGCAGTTGAATAATTAATATATAAATATAATAGGAGTAGATAAACTCAATATAGGGAACAGGCAAAACATTCATCAATACTGTAGAATGCATTCTTGAGCAAATTATGTTTGATTTTAAGTCATATTAATGTAATTTTAATGTTTAGGTAGTGTTCTATATTTTGGAATTGTAATCACACCAGAGGTTCGAAAAACGCATAAAGACAATCATGAATTTCACAGGGTGGACGAACATTTGTCAAAGATTCCAGATTGTTGGTCGCCCCGTATATTTCAAGACTCCCCGCGGCGAAAAGCTCAATGGAGCGCGCTGCTTGAAAAATTAGTCTAATAGATAAAAGCATTAATAAAATAACATTTAATTTCAATAGAATAACTACTTTACATATAATATTCACGATGTACAACAGTGATAAAAACTCGATTAGATGCGAGTCGAGATAAAACTGAAATAAAAGCCGCATTGTCAGTTGTACAAATACAAACGAGGTATCTTGGCCAGACGTATATTGCGTGAAAGAATGCCTGCATTTGCATCCACAAATGTCATAACACATCAGAGTATTTTGATTTTCGATCGGCTGTGGCACTCTCATCGTGGATACGAAGTTATGACGAATGGATTGATTGTGCTCGTTTCACATTGACCCGTTGATTTACATGATTGATGTTGTAACTTCACGGGTGATGAAACAGAGCTTCCAGATACGAAAAAGGACATACAGCTGACAATCGAAGTAAGGATTTTCAAGAAGGTGATGGAATTGTTAATTCTGACTTATAAAAGCAGTGACAAATTCGTAGGATTTAAAATTTTGAATGCGCTTTTATTTCTTCCAAAATAGATAATGTTTCACTCCACCTCTTTTTCTCAAAGAACAATTTCAATTAAGAAATAATCATTCTGTCCAAAGCCTCCCGTACAAGTCGGCTATGGTATCCCTGGTCCAGAATATTGTGGTTTCCTCCACTGAGCGCGTGTTCTGCCACTGCCGACTTGTCCGTTTGGCCTAATCTGCAGTTCCTCTGATGTTCCTTCAGCTTTGTTCCCATGGATCTTTTTGTGGTTTCGATGGATACCTTTCAGCAATTGCATGGTATGCGATATACCCCCGCTGCAGATAGTATACATCGGAACCACAAAAATCTTTTTGACAAGACTGAAGGAACATCAGAGGAACTGCAGATTATAGACCGTCAGATAACGACAGATTTTGCTGACTCATTTTCTCTTTTCTGTGATTTTAACCACTGGAAATTATGTCAGTGTTGAGCCCAAAATTGAAAATCTAGCGATCGGACGTGTGCTAGGCATATAGAAATTTCATTTTCCTTTTGCAGAAAAAAATTGTGTTTTTTTTTATTTTCTCGTTTATGGCATTTTAACACACGAATAGGTATAACAATTTAATAATGAAGAACCAAAGCCATAAGATTTGCACGTGCTTAAAGGGTTGAAATAGGGGCGCGAACTTGTAAAAAAATAGTTGGTTGCTGATGCATTTTCTCGCTTATGGCAATCAGCATCATGAAATTTAATATCGTTAGGAACCCGAAAAAAAAATTCCCATAAACCGGTCAGCTGTTGAAGTATATTTTCCGGACGGAAAATTTTCTGAAAATAATGTGCCATAGAAATTTATTAATGTAAAAGTCTGTCATATAAAAAGCCATAAGTCTAGTTCGTGCTTATCATACTATATATATGAAACTGGAAAACTTGCAGAAAAACACAGGAAATTTTGTTAATTTTTTCGTTTATGGGAATTGGCATGTAGGAAGAAAAACTGATTTCAAGACTAGAAAAAAAAGCCATAAGTCGGAAACATGATTACGATGTTTTATACGGTGAGGTCCTGAAGTAACGGATACATTAATTTTCTACGTTATTATTTTTTAAGAAAAACGTCGAGTTATGTTTTCGAAAAGATACTCTGTGACATAAAAAAATCACCCCTCCTGCACCCCCCTCAAGGTGACAGTCATTCACCCAATTTTTTGAATGGAGCAGGGGCTCAGTTGAAAACCCTTGAGATTCGCCAATCCATTGAAGAACAGAATTTTTTCAGAAATTCCAAGGAACCTATGTAATGGGTAGTTTTTAGAGAAACCGAGAATGATAATCTAGAAGATCAGCCCATCTTAGGTCACAACGGTACTTGGAAGTCCAGTGCTACGACATGAGAGACTTGTGCACACATATCCAGTGTGATATGGTTCCTAGGATACGCAGGAACCAACAAAATATTACATTTCCAGAACTGCCCCATGTAGCACATCATATCGGCTGAATCCTGGTTCCATATTGGGCCAATATAGATATATTGTAAATGAAAAATCAACATTGGTCCAATATTGGTGAATATTCAAAAAACAATATTATATTAATAATATTGGTGGAATATTGGTCGAACTAGTTTTGAATGTGGATCATCACAAGAAATATTGGGTCAATATTGGTTGAATAAATTCTACCAATATCGATAATACAATATTGGTTGTATATTGTTTTCCATATCTAGAATAAATATTGCAATACAAATATTCCAGTCATATCGATTATAGGGGAAAAAACTATATTGTATTTCCAAGTTTGTTAGAATATTGGTTGAATATCATTTCCACCATATTTGGCAAATTGTAATAACTCATATTGAGTTAATATTGGTTGAATGATATTCACCAATATCGATAAAACAATATTGTCTTCACATCGTTTTTAACATCTAGAATAAATATCACCATCCCAATATTCCCCTTATATCGATTCTAGGAATAAAAACTATATTGTATCTCCAAGTGTGATTACACATTGGTTGAATATCATTTCGCCAATATTCAACAAATCTTATTAATTAATATTGGGTCAATATTGGTTCAATAATATTTATCGATATCGTTAAAACAATATTGTCTTCATATTGTTTTCTACATCTAGATTGAGATTAAATTTGAATATTGTCCGAATATTCAATGAAACATATTGAAATTATATCATGATCAAACCTGGATAAAAATCCGCTAGGTGGCTCTACATATAGAACGTCTTCTAAAACCTACGAAAGTATATTAAATACTTCCGTTAACTTATTTTCAAGACAGCTCACTCAGTGGTTATGGCGATAAAAAGGCAGACTCTGGTGTCACCTTCATCAACTAAAAGACTTTTAATAATTTACCAAGGTATATTGACATCCACCAATATATCCAAATGATATTGTACCAATATCGATAAATATTGTACCAATATCGATAAATATTGTAGCAATATCGATAAATATTTTGAGGCCATTATTGCTTCAAGAATATTTCACCAAAACTATTTCTAAAATATTTAAACAATATTCGAACAATATCGGAAAATGTTCACATTTTACTTCTCGACAATATAACTTTTGGATATTGTGCCAATATTGTCAGAATATTGTATCAGCGATATTGTACCCATATCGCCGAACATTTCGAGGCCAATATTAGTTCAAGAATATTTCGCCAATATTATTCAAGTAATATTGGACCAATATCGCCGAATGTTCACATTTTTTTTCTCGCCAATATTGCATTTCAAATATTTCGCCAATATGTTCACAATATTGTACCAATATTTTACCAATATAGGTGTGCTACTTGGGGCTTTTAATCTGGAAATGAGTTCGATTTTTTATTCAGACATAGAAGCAATTTATTATTCTGGAACTTTCACTTCTGAAAGGTGAACTAGGCCTGGAGGGCAGGCCACTACGAAAAATACGCGCCGGAAGCTATGCCTCTAAGGTGGTGGAGAAACGAACTAGTGTTTATTATATTCCTGCGCACACTGGCTTGCTGTGTTTACTTTTTTGTGAACTTTGATTCGCCACATCGTGTCACATAGTCACAATAAACAGGTAATGGGCATAATCATATTATTTTAAAAATCTGTTATTCCGTATTCAAATTCGAATGATCATCCGATTATGACACAGCAAGCCAGTAGACGTGGGGGGAATTACACAGTTAAGATATTTAACTTATAGGGGTTGAGGCAAAATTGCTTGAATTATCTTTACAACCCCTATCAGTTTGTCACAATAATGCCCATAAATATTTTTTTTTACTCTATAAAAAATTATTTAAAAAAATTTATTATTTGGTTCCAATATTACTATCATAATTCCGATTTTTTTATGGCCTAAGAATGAAGTTTGCAATGCATATGCCAAATCTCATGGAGAAAGAAATGAGCAATTTTTGCAGCAAAATTTTCAAATAGTTGTATTTATTCATGCAGTGTGGCCCATTTCAAATGGAAGCACTCATATCAAACTTTAATTTTTCAACCGATTGGAATGTTTTTTTTTCAATAGGTACCTAGACATTCAAAAAGTCCATCAGAACACCAAATTTAATGAGTAATTCTTCATTTTCTGGGACAACTGTTCTCATTTTCAAGGTTAAAAATATAAAATAATTTTTTTAGAAAAAATCACAACAATCCACTGGATTCGCAACATATTTAAATAGTTTGTTGAAACTCGTCCATCAATAGAAAGTTATAAAAATTTAAAAAATGAAATTTAAAAAATATGCCGGTTAATCAACCCACCAATTCAATTTCAGAACTCTTATCAAAATTTGGAATACACCAAGAAGTCTCGAAATATCACTGGTCAGAATTTCATCAACATCTATTCATAAATAAGAAAATTACAGGATAAAAAAATTTGAAAAATATGTTGATGGAATTTCATGAAAATATCATTTTATTTAATGATTTTTCATTATTATATCAATAGAATTTGATGAAATTCTGATAAGTGATATTTTGAGACTCCCTGAATCCAGTGGTGTATTCTGAATTTTGGATAAGAGTAGAAATTGAAATGGTGGGTTGATTTAACCGGCATATTTTTTAAATTTAATTCTCCCATAACTCTTTTATCGATGGACGAATTCCAACAAAATTCCGAAATTACCCAATTGAACATGTCACAATTCCAGTGGTGTAGTCTGATTTCTTCTCAAAAAATTACTAATAATTTTTTCAGTATTTTACCTCGAAAAAAAAAGAATAGTTGGACCTGAAAATGAAGATTTATTCATGAAATTTGGTGTCCCAGTGGACTTTTTGATTATTTACCTAATGAAAAAAAGCATTCCAATCGGTTAAAAAAAGTATGATTTATAAGGGTGCTTCCTTTAAATGGGCCACACTGTATAAAACATCGATATCATGTTTCCAACTTATGGCTTTTTTTTCTGGTATTGAAATACTATTTTCTCCTCACATGTCAATTCCCATCAACGAGAAAATGAAAAAATTTCCACAAATTTTCCTACAACTTTACAACTTATGGCTTTTCTTGAGGTACATGCAAAGCTTATGGGAATTTTATTATGATGTTTATCCATCAACAGAATCATATGGTTCAAATGCCATAAACGAGAAAGTGTGCCGGAAAACGAAAAAAAATTTCACGAAATGTTCTGTCCGAAAAATATGCTTCAACAGCTGACCGGCTTATGGGAATATTTTTTCGGGTTCCTAACGATATTAAATTTCATTCTGTTGATTGCCATAAGCGAGAAAATGCATCAGCAACCAACTATTTTTTCACAAGATCGCGCCCCTATTTCAACCCTTTAAGCACGTGCAAACCTTATGGCATTGGTTTTTCACTATTAGATTGTTATACCTATTCATGTGTTAAAATGCCATAAACGAGAAAATGAAAAAAAAACATTTTTTTTCTGCAAAAGGAAAATGAATTTTCTATATGCCTAGCACACGTCCGATCGCTGAATTTTCATTTTTTGGGCTCAACACTGACATAATTTCCAGTGGATAAAATCCCAGAAGAGAGAAAATGAGTCAGCAAAATCTGTCGTTATCTGACGGTCGATTAGGCCAAACGGACAAGTCGGTAGTGGCAGAACACGCGCTCAGTGAAGGGAACCACAATATTCTGTTTGAGGACGTAAAACTTCTTGCCTTCAACCAGGGATACCATAGCCGACTTGTACAGGAGGCAATAGAGATTCGCAAACACACGGATAAATTCAACAGAAAAGAAGAAGCTGTGAACCTCAACCGAGTGTTGAATCCCATTCTTAGAAATTAAATGTTATCGAAAATATGCCTAACCCAGTAACGGTAATAAGTAATTCTGAAATAACATATAGGATATCATCGACATTATGCCGGCAGGTAGAAAGGGGTCAATTAGGGTTAGTGAGAATGTACCAAATTCAGATACAGTAATTAACGCACAAGACTACCTATGTCAGAATAAATACAATCGCCGCGACGGAATCTCCAGTCATCTGAGGTTATTCATGATGTATGAGTCTCTGGAGAAGCTAGCGAATCGTTAGGGAGATATTCCAAAAAACGACGACCTTCAAACCCGAGTGAAGATTGTGAGATTACAAACAGTTCAAAATAGATGCGCCTGTTTCATATAAAACATTGCTAGAAGATATTCAGTGTCAAGTGAACTATTGGAGTTGAAATGGCAAAATATGACTAATCGAAGGTTTCTCCACCTGGAATGCTCATTTTATAAAATTATTAAAAATCAACAACCCACATATCCAGCACGAAGAATATCTTTCAGGCCGGATATACACAATGTCAATGTAAGAAGGAAGGATACCCTCACAATTCCACATCACTCCTGCTCCATGCTCCAACGAACTTATTCTTACACAATTAGCAAATTGATTGATGGCTTACCCTCTGATATAATGAACTTAAATTTCAGGAAATCCGAGGAAAATTTGAAAAATACGCTGTTGCATAACAGTAATATCATACCAAATTTCAATGTCTAAGTAGTAATCGTTTCTTCAGTTGAGAATTCAGAGTATTCTATGGTATTGTACATTTTGTTGCAATCAAAACATATACAGATATATACTTTGGCATTAAGTTCAACGGTTTACATTTTCAAGGGTTAAAGGGAAGTTTGGGGTCAGAGTACATCTATATCCACATTGAAACTAACTATAGTCCTTTTCAGACAAGCAATGATGTTTTACTAAGAGTGTGTTATTGTGTTATATAAAATAAAATACAAAATAGCCATTTATAAATTAAAATTAATATTGAAAAGTGTTATAAAAAAAATTGAAAAACTATTTTCTCTACTTTATTATACTGGCCGTTTTTTTAGACGATCCCACTATTGCTATCTTGGAAACGGAGAGACCTACAAGGGTCGGTTAAATGAGAAAAAAGTTTCCTATTTTGGGGAGCAATAATAATCTTTTTTTAGATCTTAAATATCAATGGTTGTTTTTGAGATATTCGCCAAAATCTAAATTAGTCGTTTTTTGGCTCTACCGCGTCCATTTCGAAAGATATAAGAAAAAGTCAGGTGAACTTTCAATAATGTTTCATATTTTTTATAATCTGATATGAACCAATTTTCAATACGACGTTTCGTTCATTAGATTCCATCATCAACTTTATTTTTGTAGATACGGACCTCTAGTTTTTTTCATCGATTTTTGTAGCCACTTTCATAACAAATTCAACTAAACACAATACATGTGTTTCTCGACGTTTTACTCCGAAAAAACATCATCAATATTTGGTCATACAATTCCCGTCAGTGTAGTCTCGAAAAATGTCAGAAGAACTTTCAATACTGATTCATATTTGTTATAATCTTATATGAATTCGTTAATCCTTGGCTTTTGAGGGCTGCCGTTCGTAAGGAGACGACATCTGGTTAAAGGAAAAAACAATTTTAAATAATGGAAGGGAAAGGAGTGGGAGAGCAAAAGGTATCACAAGAACAGATTTCTGAAAAATGTAATTAACAGATCTGGGCAATTCGTAATAATTATTTGATGTTGTTCCTGAGATATAGCATTTTTAAGCATTCAAATTGTCACTGAGTACATGGAAAATTGTTGAACTAGCAATCATAATATGAATCCTCATGTTATTGATAAAGACCCATTCTTTTTCAAAGAATTTGTAGAATAAAAATGATAATGGTAATAATATTCATCTTTTTCTTTGAACAGTGTCTTGTCATGCTATGTAATGCATGACAATTTCTTATTCAAATTGAGCTACAAATTAGATTCAATGTGTTTATTTCTAAAAAAAATCGATATCGAATTAAAGCAAAAAAATCAAATTGATTCATAATTCGCAAAACAGCAGTAATGGAATTTTTGACACCTTGTAGCTCGAAAACTGACCATAGGATCGATCTGTGAACTGGACATCGTAATGAAGCTGGCAGGATCAAGAAAATATCATATCAAAAATGAGGATAATTACAAAATATTTTGATAATTTTTTATGTCAGAAGGTATGATCGAAATATCTGTAGGCTAGTTGAGCTCGTGGCTTACGGTCGAATAGATTGATTTTACTGCCTTGAAATGAAGTTAATTCAATTGGTTTGTTTCACTATGAGCCAAGAGCTTCAGATTTGGGTAAAACTCACAGTTAGCCATACAATTTTTGCGCTCACCAAATCAACATGACTTTCGCCTACGCAGTTCATTTGCTACTAATATCAAGAATTTTCGTGGAAATGACAATTTCGGAGCGTAGGTGTGGGAAAACCTACCATTCAATTTGTAGGACAATATGACTATTCAATTATACAAATATTAACCAAGCAACGGTAAAAAAATCCGCTGGTTATTAACGAATTTTTATGACCACGTCATTGGTACATGTTGGGAGTGGGGGACTCTTCAGTCCTACCATCCATTTTGTAGGACAAACGTTTTTTCGAGTACTTCATCGAATTATCTCGAGGTTCAAATTGAATACTAACTGTTATTAATGCATTATTTGCACTCACCAAATCAACACGATTAACGCCTGCGCATTTTATTAGCTACCACTATCGAGAATTTTCGTAAAGGAAAAAGTTGGGCGTCTCGGAAAAATGAAGCTACTCAGGAAGATTCAGCCTGTTATTGATGAATTTTTTTTACCATGGAATTGACAATTTCGGAGAGTAGGACTGGGACCACCTACCATTCAATTTGTAGGACAATATGACCATTCAATTATACAAAGATTAACCAAGCAACGGTAAAAAAATCCGCTGGTTATTAATGAATTTTCATGACCACGTCATTGGTACATGTTGGGAGTGGGGGACTCTTCATTCCTACCATCCATTTTGTAGGACAAAAGTTTTTTCGACCACTTTATCGAATTATCTCGAGGTTCAACTGAAAAACTAACTGTTATTAATGAATTTTTTGTACTCACCAAATCGACATGTTTGACGCCTGCGCATTTTATTAGCTACCACTATCGAGAATTTTCGTAGTAGAAAAAGTTGGGCGTCTCGGCAAAATGAAGCTACTCTGGAAGATTCAGCCTGTTATTAATCAATTTTGAAAATAGGCGTGGGATCCCGGTCTATTATATATCATTCTACCTGTAGCTTACACAGCAGCCATTTTAACTAAAACTATTTTCTATATCTGTCAACTGTCAAAATCCAAATATATCAGGTTATACGGAACACAACATCAGATACAATATACGGTCTTGACGATCGTGGTCATGGGTATTCTTGGTTGGGCTTCCGGCGCTGGGATGGCGCTCGCAGTTTGGAGTCAATCCACTGTGCGGTCGCGATCTCAGTTTCGGTCTTTAAATGGGTTTGGTCGACGATTCATTCGTTGCAGTCATTAGTTATTGACTGCTAGACCTACCCTATACTGATGAGGAGCAACACTCCGAAATCGATATATAGGTGGTCCGAATGTTTCGATGAACATTCCCATGCAACCAAGCAATTGCAGGAACTCTGCACGGAAATTTCATCAGATGTAATTCAATGTTCGTCGTGGCATTAGCCAGGAAAGTAGTTGTTTTCTGATGGATTTTCGACCCAACTTTCCTATTGTATAGGATATTAACAGTGAGCAGTCCTCCGGACATCTTATGCCTCTTGTCATAAGCTCATTGTGACCTACAGTTTTCTTTTCCGAGATACAATCTTGACTGGAAAATTAGTTTTATCAATATCTCACCTTCTATTTCTTCGAAAAAAAATTATAATAAACAAATAAAAAACTTTCATAAACTTTTATGGTGTGATCTCGTTAAGTATAAGTCTATTATTTAAACTTTTACGTCGTCATTTATGAAAACGGAGACTGAAGTTAATTGACAATGGTATAACGTTTCGAATAATAGACTTACACATTTTGTTCCAGTGGCGATTTATTCTTTCAAGTATCCACATGATACCGTAATTTATTCAAAAATTCTGATCAATATTTAATACAGAGGAAATTATATCGACCGTCTTATCTTAGAGAAACTTGCTTCTATCGGGGATTCGGTCTGGGAAAAGAAGTATACTCTTTTTTGCTACCCAAGCTTTCGCAAATTTTTATTTGCTTTATCGAGGGCTACAATATAATTATATGAACATATGTATAAAGTTAAAAAAGGTATGACATACTGTGCAATGTGAGGTTTTCTTCGATGTTGAAAGTACATAATTAAAATGGAAAAATAGAAAACGAAAAACTTGACACGAAAATTTTTTGAAAGACTGATCATTTGTTTGTTAATGTCAAATAATGTGAGGACTATACAGAGTAGTAAGTTTCAGGTATTAATATCTGATGTATGATTATGTGGTAAAAGAATGTAAGAGTAAATTTTGCTAAGATTATCAATGTCAGTTTTTTTGTTCATATTATCAGTTTGTAAACTTATTTCAGCCATTTCCAAAAAAAAGCCTTTTGTTCAAATTTTTTTCCACGTATAATATTCTTGTATCATCATAGTTCATGATATGATCATTATCTAATACATGTTTGGTTTAGGCACAAGAGTTTTCTTTCGTAGTTCTACAATTGCTTTTGTGCAAAGCTATTCGAGATTTTAAATTATTTTTTGTTTGACCCAAATATTTTTTGTTACAATACAATACCCAAATTACAGTTTAGGCTTCCTTTTATAAAAAGTATGTTGATGACATAATTTGTGCAGTACCAGTTGACTGTATAGATGATATTCAATCTACTTTCAACAGCTATAATCCGTTTATACAGTTTACTGTTGTGAAGGAGAATAATAACTCTGTACCTTTCCTAGATACTCGACTCATCAGAACATCTGATAACACTATAATACTGGATTGGTACATAAAGCCTACTAGTTCAGGAAGATACATGAACTACCTTTCCAGCCACCCAAAAAAATGAAATTCAACTTAGTACTAGCTCTTAAGAACAGAATTGAGAAATTAGCACATCCGACCTTGAGAGACAAGAATATAAAATTATTATATGAAATACTATTGAATAATTCTTATCCATCTCATTTCTTGAAAAAGTTATTATACAATACTACTTCTAGTACTAATGAAACAAATACAGAACACCATCAAATTGAAGTTACACAAATTATTAAATATGCTTCTATACCATACATTCCTGAACTCTCCAGCAAAATTATAAATGTTTTCAAGAACGAAAAAAATATCAAAATTGCACAAACGAAAATCAAACCATTGGAAAACTTGTTTACTAAATTGAAACAAAAAGATCCTATAACAGAAAAGTCCAATGTAGTTTATGAAATTCCCTGTCTTGATTGTAACAAAAAATATTTGGGTCAAATAAAAAATTATTTAAAATCACGAATAGCTTTGCACAAAAGCAATTGTAGAACTATGAAAGAAAACTCTTGTGCCTTAACCAAACATGTATTAGATAATGATCATACCATGAACTATGATGATACAAAAATATTACACGTGGAAAAAAATTTCAACAAAAGACTTTTTTTTGGAAATGGCTGAAATAAGTTTACAAACTGATAATATGAACAAAAAAACTGACATTGATAATCTTAGCAAAATTTACTCTTACATTCTTTTACCACATAATCATACACCAGATATTAATACCTGAAACTTACTACTCTGTATAGTCCTCACATTATTTGACATCAACAAACAAATGATCAGTCCTTCAAAAATTTTAGTGTCAAGTTTTTCGTTTTCTATTTTTCCATTTTAATTATGTACTTTCAACATCGAAGAAAACCTCACATTGCACAGTGTGTTATACCTTTTTTAACTTTATACATGTGTTCATATAATTATATTGTAGCCCTCGATAAAGCAAATAAAAATTTGCGAAAGCTCGGGTAGCAAAAAAGAGTATAACTCTTTATCCAGACCGAATCCCCGATAGAAGCAAGTTTCAATATTTAATACTATAGAAAAATTATTTTCTGTGATATACTGTCTTTTGCAGCGGTACGCCCGTGCTGTAACGGCCTAGCGGAGCACTATTTTCAACGTTGAATTATAGCAATTTTTCTCATAAAAGTTAAACTTAAATTGCTCCGCCGATTTCTTTTTTGCAATTCGGTCGTCACGGAGGGTTGAATAATTAGCAATAAAGTTATCACCCCCAAAAGGGGTGCAACCACCCCAAAATCGTAAAAACTTTTTTCTGGAAGGTATTTTCTTGACATTTCAGCTCTGGGCAATGAATACGAGTGAAAATCGATATTAATAATAGGGGCGAATTATTTTCAACAATTAAACCCCCTCCTGGGGCATCTACCCCTTCCTGAAATCGTGTTTTTGGGGTCAGTCAGTCAGTCCTGAGTGATGAAACTAAGCGAAAATTTGTAAAAATAATAGGTATAAATTATTACAAATGATTTTCCCGCCCCCGCATTCGGGGCATATTCCCCGCATCGCGGAAACATTGGGGTGAATTTTGTAATATAGCACATGAAAATCAAAGCGGGTTCACTTATGGGAGTGTTCAGCAAGTTTGATTCACAAAAATGTCAATATCAAATTGGTAGTTTCCCCTGAATTCCTACTTGAACCTTGAAAATTTTGAAAATTTTGAGTAACATCATGGCCAAGTTCTGAAACAACACTGATACTGGGCACTTTCCATTGAATAGAAAAAACTTGGTCAAATAGGCAAACATTTATGTTCTGCAGGTAAATTTTTGAATGAGCGTATAAAATCATAAGCATTTATGCATTTCAGGCAAGTTCCATTCAATAAAATGTTAATAACAAACTGGCATTTTCTCCTGAACTCCTAGGTGGACCTTTGGAATTTTGGAAATGTAAGTCATATCTGACAGTGCGATATTTTGAAACAGAGCTGAGTTGAACATGAAACAAATATTTCAAAAATAAACTCACCATTTTCAATTAATAAAAGTGACAAAGCACTAAGAGACGTTTCCTCGTCTCCGACTATCGATGTTATCCCAGTATCCAGTGTTTTCTGCACAGGAACTTTTATATCATCTGACGTTTACATAGAGCAATGTTGAGTGCTGCCCACTGCGCACCGACAGAGCCGCGCCGCTGTATACTAACAGCGGCGCGCTAGCTACCACATTGACAAGGTCCCAAGCCGATATTTTTCAGGTTTTAGAATCTCAATGAGTTTAAAGCAGGTACACTTCGGGACAGTTTCCTTCGGTGCACTGTCTTCCTCTGTCTCCAATCCCCACATTCCATCAAGGACTGATTTTATTTTTCTTTCCTCAGAACAATAATGCGATCAAATGGCGAGTAACCTCTATTTTAAGTACTTAAAAGGTTGACTGGGTTGCATTTAAAATATGTACAAGTAACCAAATTTGTATGAATATTGTCAATAAGAGCAGAGTTTTTTTTCTGCAAACTGGCTTTTCATTAATGTTGATACTTGCTTTTATCTCTGAGTTATTAGCATTTGAGTCTATAAACTCCCTCAAGATTTTGTAACATAAAATATGCGAAGAATTGAAAACACTCGTATTTAAAACCAACATTAGAGAGTTGAAGCGATTACAGTACGTGAACCTTCACGTAGACGTTAACGTACGAAATATAACGTTTACGGGTTGTTATGAATTTAGTTGAAGTTGATCGAATGCCAACCGTTAACCCTAACATGATAATTTGTCTTTATTTTGCTTTTATGCTGTTTCCTCTGAACAACTGGATCAGAGTCCATCTTTGCGGATCTTATAGTAGGAATTTTGACCATATACCTCCCTTGCCAAATGCAAATCAAATTCTTCCGGAATTGGCTTTTCGAAATATTCATTGTTTTAAATAAAGAGAAATACCAAACAAGATCATCGAAAATACATTGAAGAAATGATGATTGATGTAAATTTTTAAATAATGCTTTGTCATTTTTTTATTTTATGGCCTTTGTAATATTTTTCGTTTTTTTTCTAGTTCGATTCGGTGGATGTTTTTCGTTCGATGGATGGTACGATGGTGTTCGATGATGGAAGTAATCACAGATAACAAAATGAATTTTTATTCTCTGTGTATTACAGACGTACTCGTCTGATAATAAGCACCAAAAAATAATAACAGATTGTGTTGACTACGATAACAAATTTCATAATAATCAAAATCGTTCACGCTGTCTTTTTTCGGTAAAAAATCAAAATTCTCGCCCAATTGGCCCGCACAATATTGCTAGGCGACATAGGTGTCGAAAGTTATTAACCGCCTAATCGTGTCGGTGCACTGATACAGGGTAACGTCTATGTACACTGAATGGAACAAAATAAAGGTACAGCGGAGACATAACATGCCGGCACCCTTGAAAGCACCAAGTCTTTCAATACAATGATAGCGTTCACTTATTTATCATTCGATTGGCAAAAGACATAGTTTCTGCACAGCCCGTTTGGTAACTGCCGTAGATGTTTTTACACTCACTACTCGAACAACTCCGTCAGAACCTGGATGCAGCTCTAGTATTCTTCCTAAGCGCCACTGCTGTGGAGGAGCACAGTCGTCGATGAGAATGACCATAGATCCAACCTTGAGTGAGTCCATAGAGCTCTTCTTCCATTTGGAACGCTGTTGGACATGACTTAGGTATTCCTGAGACCAACGGTGCCAAAAATGTTGAGTGATTTGTTGGAGCCGTTCGTATTGTGACAATCGATTGGATGGTAGTTCGTGAATGTCTGTTTGAGGAAGGGAAGTAAGGAGATCGCCAATAAGGAAGTGACCAGGTGTTAGGACAGTAAGGTCATTGGGATCATTGGATAAAGGAGTGAGCGGTCGGGAATTCATTATTGCCTCCACTTGGGCAAAAATAGTTGATAATTCCTCGAATGTTAAGTTGCAATTTCCTACTACCCGAGTAACGTGATATTTCGCCATTTTAACGGCGGCTTCCCACAACCCACCGTGATGCGGGCTACGAGGAGGAATAAAATTCCATTGAATGTTATTCACTAACAGAAAATCTGAGGTTTTTCGTTCAACGATAAATTGAGACAATGACTCATAAACGCGTTTTATCTCGTTGTGAGCTCCAACAAAGTTGGTTCCATTGTCGGAGTATATTACTTTGCAGAGACCACGACGAGACACAAATCTCTTTAGAGCATTGAGAAAAGCCGCACTGCTTGGGTCACCTACCGTCTCTAAGTGAACTGCTTTTGTTGTGAAACAAATGAAAATACATAAATATGCCTTTATGATTCGTCTATTCCTTAATTTTCCATCCTTTATGTTGAAAGGACCTGCGAAATCGATGCCCGTAATAAAGAAAGGACGATTTTGTGTGATTCTGTCAGTGGGAAGATCTCCCATAATGCGAGTCATACTAGTCGGATTTGCTCTGAAGCACACCAAACATTTTCTTAGCAGGCTACGCACAGACATACGTCCGTTAATCGGCCAATAACGCTGATGCAAAGATGTCAAAATTGCCTGAGGTCCAGCATGTAGGTTTCGATAATGTTCATTTAGAATAATAAGCTTAGTTAGTGTATGTTTTTGCGATAAAACAATTGGAAATTTTTTGTCAAATGGTAAATCCGATTTCTTGAGACGGCCTCCAACCCTAATAATATTATCTGAATCAAGAAAAGGATTGAGAGATGCCAACTTTGAATTCCGCGGTAGAGACTTCTTTTTCTTAAAAGCGAGAACTTCTTCTGGATACATTTCCTGTTGAGCTATTCGACATAGCACAACCATTGCATTGTTTATTTCTTCCCTTGAAATATCCCCTTTCTTTCGATATTTTAGCTCAGTTCGACAATTTACATAGAACCTAAGAATTAGTGCAACCACCCGTTGTAATCGATAAAGCGACGAGAATTTATCAAACACGTCGGAACGTCGGGTGGATTAATGTTATTCTTTTGATGGTGAATGTTCCACGTTGGTACATAAGGCGTACTAGAAGACAGCCACTTTGGACCCCGCCACCACAATGAACAACCTTTAAGTTTAGTAGGCTCAATGCCACGGGATATAATGTCCGCAGGATTTTCTTCTGATGGTACGTGTGCCCACTGATTAATGTCAGTTTGACTTTGAATTTCGGAAACCCTGTTAGCCACGAATATCTTCCAGGTGTTAGGTGGCGATGACAACCAACACAAGACTATGGTACTGTCTGTCCAAAAGTGAACAGAATCAAATTGTTGATTGAAAGCTTTAGCAACCTTTTTATAGAGGTTTACCAAAAGCACGGCACCACATAGCTCTAAGCGTGGTAGTTGTATTGTTTTCACAGGCGCAACGCGAGATTTTGCCGTGAGTAATCTTGTAGTTACTTCACCATCATTTGTGATACTCTTTAGAAAAATGCACGCTCCATACGCAGATTGCGAGGAATCAAAAAATCCGTGCATTTCAAGACGTTTAACGTTTAATGCTACAGCTTGCCGAGGAATTGTTATGTTATCTATTGATGGTAGTTGTTTACTGAACTCGAGCCACATTTGGCTGATATTCGCGGGAAGATTCTCATCCCAGCCAATATTTAGTTCCCATAATTTTTGTAACATAAGTTTTGCTCTTATTGTTATGGGTGCTATAATCCCCAAGGGATCGAATATTTTGCATATAGTCGATAGAATCGATCGTTTCGTGATAGAGTCAGGCAATTCTACAGAATTTGCCTTGAACCTAAATATATCCAATTTTGCTTGCCACCACAATCCAAGCGTTTTCTTGGACTCCTCGTTGGTAATAAAATAATTATCCTCGTTATCAAATTGAGTTTTTTCCAAAATTCGAATATCATTGGAAACCCATTTACGGAGATGGAAGCCGTACTCTTCTAGTATTTCATTGAGGTGTTCTTTTATGGCACGAGCACCTTCAATAGTATTGGTACCAGTAAGTAGATCATCCACATAAAAGTCACGGAGGATTATTTCGCTAATTTCAGGGTACTTAGGTCGTGTCTCGATAGCAACCTGCTGCAAGCATCTTATCGAAAGATAACTGGCAGACGATGTGCCGTAGGTTACAGTATTAAGGCGATAATGAGAAATTGGTTCATTTGCGTGGTACGCCACACGATACGCTGAAAGTCTCGTTGGTTCTCCGCGATATTAACCATCCTGTACATTTTGGCTATATCTGCGTTAATCACGTAGTTATGTTTCCTGAATCGAATGAGTACAGAAAATAAATCGTCCTGTATTGTTGGACCAACCATCAATTTATCGTTTAATGATACCCCAGTACTCGTTTTGCACGATCCATCGAAAACAACCCGTAATTTCGTGGTACTGCTAGTTTCGTTCATAACGCCATGATGTGGCAAATAAAATAAATTTTTCGGTGCTGTTAATTCTAAATCACGAGCTTCGATTTTAGTCATGTGACCGAGACTAAGGTATTCGGACATAAAATCTACATATAACCGATGAAATTCAGGATTCTTCATGAATTTTCTTTCGATAGAATAAAGTCGATTAGTTGCCTGGTACAAAGATTGTCCAAAATCCCCTATATTTTCTCGGAATGGTAACTCAACTACGAAATGACCCGTGTTATCTCGTTTGAAAGTGTCAATGAATTTATTTTCGTATTGTTGTTCCTCTTCTGAGTAATTATTTGTTCCCGAACACTCTTCGATTTTCCAAAATTTTTCAATTTGATCATTAATGGTTGAAGTAGACAAATTGCATATCATATTACCTCTGGGTAACAACTCAGCACGTATAGGACCCGTAATGATCCAACCAAACAGAGTCCGCTGTAGATTCGGTAAACTATCCCCCAACTTTATTCGATCGGCCAAAAGCAAATCATAAAATATTTCTGCTCCTATCAAGGCATCTATTTCTGACGAAATATTGAAGTTTGCGTCTGCTAGACTTAAACCCGGAGGAATGCTTACTTTCGATACATCAAATGAGAAAGATGGTAAATTTTCGGTAATTTTCTCAAGAATCAAAAACGTTATTTCAGCGAGAAATTCTTCGTGCAACGATTTTATTTCCGTACGAATTTTGTTGAAACACTTAGTATGTGAATTTCCAACACCAACAATTGGTATATTCGCTTTGGTACCCGTGAAACCCAAAGTATGACATAAGGCACTTGTAATGAAATTTGGTTGTGATCCACTATCAAGTATAACTCGACAACGATGCCAAGTGCCATTTATACCCTTGATGGATATCACGGCCGTGGACAACAGAATATGTCGGTCGCGTTCTGAACAATGTGTCGAAACTAATTTTCGCGGTACAGATACTGTCATAGAAGTGGAAGCTAACTCAGACTGCGTTTTAACCTCATTTACTTCCAATGGTGCGTCACCTGAAACGTTATTTATATGTAACAAGGTGTTGTGCTTTTTTGAGCAAATTTTACATCCCTGTGCCAAACACTCACTCGTGGTATGATTCTTTCGCATACAGTTCGTACACAATTTCAACTTTTTTATTTCTGCAAACCGTGACGCAACTGACAGAGCCTTTAATTTTTCGCATTGATAAATATAGTGTCCCTCCTTACAGAAAGGACAAAATACGCGGAACGAACTGTTACTTCCATGTGTTGACACATGTGAATGAGCGCTGTCATTTGGATATTTTTTTATGTAAGGTTTCTGATATTTTTCAATTTTTTTGATCGACTCGGTTTTTGAATTATTATTTAGTGTTTCTAATAATTGACATCTATTATTCAAAAATGTTGTTAAATCCTTAAATTTAGGAGATGTTGTTTTCTTATTGATAAGATGTTCTTCCCAATCCTTTTGACTGGCGGCATCCAATTTTCGCGAAATTAAATAAATCAATAACGTATCCCACGTGTCAACTGGTTCTCCTAAAGTTTTCAATGATCGATAATGTTTTTGAATATCATCTGTCAACTTTCGCAAATTTGTGCGAACATCCTTAGCAATTGTTGGCAACTCAAATAAAGCTCTAACATGATTTGTTATGATTATAGCGTTATTTTCATACCTGGACTTCATCAGGTCCCATGCAGTATCATAATTAGTTTCGGTGACCTCGATACACTCGATGACTTTTTGGGCATCCCCTTTTAAACAGCTTAAAAGATAATAGAATTTTTTTATTTTATCCATGTTCACATCATTATGTACCAATGTTGAGAACATATCCCTAAATTGACCCCACTTTTCGTAATCTCCATAGAATTTTGGTAATTCAAGAGTGGGAAACCTAACGTTTGATATGCTTTGGGGTGAAGTATTTGAAAGCTCTTGATTTTGGGATGTCTTGCTAGTATTCGCTACCTGCTTTTTAGCGGTATTAACTCGTTCGATAATAATGCTCGCTCTTTCAATGCTATCATAAAAACGATTTTCAAATTCCTCACGTTCTGTGTTTCCCGTTTCGTCTTCATCTAGAATCTCGATTTGATTCTGAATTTTGTTGAAATTATCCAAAATAAGCTTGGAATCGTCTAATCGAGATTCTAACTGAATGATTTTATCATCTACAAATTTATCCATGAACGTATTGAACCTTGTTAACGCGCTCTTGACTTGTGCTCTTTCAGCACGCAAGTTTTTTAATGCTTGTTCCATATTTCAAAAAGTATATAGGTATCTACTGCGTAACAATACTAACTCTGCAGAATTCACGTTACTCGGTATTTCTGCAAGTTTTCGAATACTGTTTGATGATTATGATTGAAATATTATGATTGTTAATAACCAATTTTGCCCAATCGGAGCAATAATATGAAAGAAAATAGGAAAATGAATGGAAATGATACAGACTCACGAATTGTCTTCAGTGCTTGCGATGACAGCTTTTTTCGACGTTTTTACTTCAGTGTGAGCAGCAATGTTCCATAAACAATGACGATAACCATCCGGCTCGAAGGACCATGTAATATTTTTCGTTTTTTTTCTAGTTCGATTCGGTGGATGTTTTTCGTTCGATGGATGGTACGATGGTGTTCGATGATGGAAGTAATCACAAATAACAAAATGAATTTTTATTCTCTGTGTATTACAGACGTACTCGTCTGATAATAAGCACCAAAAAATAATAACAGATTGTGTTGACTACGATAACAAATTTCATAATAATCAAAATCGTTCACGCTGTCTTTTTTCGGTAAAAAATCAAAATTCTTGCCCAATTGGCCCGCACAATATTGCTAGGCGACATAGGTGTCGAAAGTTATTAACCGCCTAATCGTGTCGGTGCACTGATACAGGGTAACGTCTATGTACACTGAATGGAACAAAATAAAGGTACAGCGGAGACATAACAGCCTTAAAGTCAAAATTCACTCATTCGCTACTCGTCGGTGTGATTCGTATATTCTTCGGTTAACGTGCGTTGATTTTTAAGGTATCCGTGTGAAATCGTTAGGTTACGTATGCCCGTGAACCTATTTGCAACGTTAACGTGAATAGCTGACGAATGCGCATGCGTATATGTCAATTTGTACGTTAACGTTTACGTTCATGGCAGCACTTCAACTCTCTATTATTTGGACCGGTTTAACGTTATGCAATTTGCAAGTAAGGAACTTTAATATTATAAGATTTTCAATTGCAATTTTGCAGCTGGAAACTGCGCGTATACATATAAATAATATCAGAATACAAAGCTGCGATCTTTATCTTCAAAATGACGTAATATTTATCCGAATTGAACATTTATGTGAGGAGTTATAGAACTTTACTTCACGCGCTGGTTGAAAAAATGCACGTTGGCGGAAGCCGGCGCAATACCTATCCCATTGCGAAAGCATATAACTTTAACAATTTTTTTCAAGTTTACCGTGCGATTTCTCAAAATTTTGGTAGGGACAGTTTTATTGTAAAAATTTCTGCTCTTTCTGAATATCAAGTTATTTTCTTGATTCAAATTAAATTTTTAGAGATATTTCGAAATTACCTCAAAAATTAATTTAAACGCGTTTTTTGGGGGTGATAATTTTTCTCATAAGTAATGTGCTTACTTTGCTCTACAATTAAAAAAAATCTTATTGGCGGAGCAATTTAAATTGAGGTTGATAGCCCTATTGATTGGCCTATTAAAATTATAAATAAAGAAAATTCAGTTCGGGGACTTCATACATTTTTATTGGTTTCCTCCTATTTACGGAACTTTTTTCGAAATTTCTTAAATACTAATAGTTTTTGAGTTATTAATAAAAACTAAAAATCTTTTTTTTTCATCTTATTTTGTTTATAACAATTGCAATTTTTACGTGTAGTAAAACCTTTAAAATAATTTTTACAGTGGTCCGATGAGTTGTCGCTCATATTTTTAGGAGCTGTATCTCTATTTTTCACGTTTTTCATCTTGTTGATCAGACTACTGACTACCGTATCTTGGACACACTGTATTGAAACAAAGTCGGCTATAATGGCCAAGGGGCATTCAAATTAGCCACCCTTTTATAATGATAGCCAACTCCGACTCACTTTAGAAGAGTGAAAAATAAATGAGAGATCACGCGCAGTACATTCTTAGTAATTCCTTATTATAATATCATTAGCGCTAAAACCTCCTCGGAATCGATGAATCAACAGTAAATATAACCGTAAAAATGATTGATTGAATCAGTATTTCGCGCATTGAAGTATGCGTGAGACATTCATTAATCTTTAATGATTGGTTTTTTACTGCCACCCCTAGGCAAATTTGAATTGGTAGATGAAAGCATTCGTACACCTCTTAATATTTCGCTCATGTTGCCCCGAGCCTCTTTTTTCTTACCGTTTATGAAAATATATTACGCGGGAATACAAAGAGAGCATTGATTGAGAAGGCTGGGCGGTCCAACATACGTTAAAGAGAAAATTGCACAGACCATTTTCCTCATATTACATAAACCAATCAAATGTCATAATTTTCTAGCTCAATCTGAACAAATGACAACAAGACATTCTGAAAACACTGTTTCCAGCTCATGGCATTTTCAACAGTAATACCACAAGTGATGGAATTTTCGCGATAATGGTGGATTTATGCAGCAGTCATAAGTCATAAGTTTTAAGTCATAAGGAAGAATATTCGTCAATGATTGGTTGGAATAAACGGACCAACCAATCATTGACGAATATTCTTTCTTATGACTTAAAACTTATGACTGCTGCATAAATCCATCATAAGTCTGTCGATTAATTTCTGAAGGAAACTCAATTGCTTCGAGAAAACACCACGAGTCTGCAGAATGAAAAAATTCAACTGAATTGTAATAAAAATGCACAAGATCTACCTCCTATTATTGAATGAAAGTTTGTTTTTGTGGAGGATATTCGTTTCTAGACATACCTTTTTGGGAATTTTAACTTTCCACAGTCTGAAAATAAAAAAATGTTAATTCAAAGAAATCTGCACAAGTGTAGAGGGGCAATAATCAATTTGCCCCGATCAGTTATTGCGTTTTGAAGACTGTTGTCTTGAAAACAGTTTATTATTTCGTCAGTAACGTATCGAATACTAAATTTGCCTATATGACGAGAAAATTTTTTAAATTGACTAAAAATACTTCTCTTTCTCGAAGACGTTGACGTTTCGGAGACTATAAAGGAGAAGTATTTTTAGTCAATTTAAAATTTTTTCTCGTCATATAGGCAAATTTAGTATTCGATACGTTACTAACGAAATAATAAACTGTTTTCAAGACAACAGTCTTCAAAACGCAGTAACTGATCGGGGCAAATTGATTATTGCCCCTTTACACTTGTACAGATTTCTTTGAATTAACATTTTTTCATTTTCAGACTGTGGAAGGTTAAAATTCTCAAAAAGGTATGTCAAGAAATGTACCTCCTCTTGTAAAAGATGATAATGTTTTATTTCAAATAACTAATCATTGAAATAAAATAAAAATAATATTCAAATTTGATAAGTAAATATAATAAGTGAATATAATAATCGCTATTATCTAATAAAAGACACAGAAGGCAGTGAATTTCGAGGAAAAAGAAGGTGAGATATTAATAAAACTAATTTTCCAGTCAAGATTGTATCTCATGTTGTGTTCTGTATAACTTGATATATTTGGATTTTGACAGTTGACAGATATAGAAAATAGATTTAGTTAAGATGGCTGCTGTGTAAGCCACAGGTAGAATGATACTTAAGGATAAAAGTCTCACAGTTATTGCTATTTTTATACTTGAAACTGTTTGTTTGATACACAAAAACAAAACAGAGTTCTTTATTGGAAACAGTTCTTCTGATCGTAGTACCAGACAGAGTAATGATTTAAAACTTCCAATTCCAAAAAGTACACAATTACAAAAACTCGATATATTATAATGGATGTAAGATGTTTAATCACCGTCCAATAAATATTAAAAGTACCACATCACTTTTTCGTTTCAGAAAAGATGTGAAAAGTTTGTTATCAGAGAGAGTATATTATATTCTGCAAGAGTTTTATGATGATCATGATGATCATGATCATGAATCGATCTTGGAGTTTTAACATTTTTATGTCATTCATGTCATGCATGTATTTATGTTAAATTGTTGTATTGTTCCATTCCCTCATTCACCAAGGATCATAAGGTGGCACTGTAGGTTTTTTCCGCGTTTCTCCCTGCAGTTGAAATAGCAAATGCACCCATCTTTTTCTTTTTTATTTGTTAAGTCGCCCTGGAGCGCATACAGTGTGGCCAAGATAAGAATGAACAGCATGGGGATATCGGAAAGGGTAAGAGATACGGGGTCAATCGAATCAAAGAAAAGTAGCGCATTTATGTGCCCAACAATATGCCATTTAAAAAGTTTTAATATTCCAAGTAGTTTCGGAGATATGCGAGAAAAACCGAAATTTGAGAATTTCGTTTTTACTTTCTCCTAGCTTTATTTTCAAAGCAAATGTAAAACAAATAGCACTTTGCCATGGCCACTTTTTAAGGACTACACGATAACGTAAGCTGAATTTTTCTGCGACGTTTCGTCTTTTAGGAAATATCATCAACTTTTTATTTTTATATGGGCCGAAACTAAAGTATACCCTGTATACGACTCCATTTTTCATTGTGAATACAGCAACGTATCACTCAATATGATTTCAGAACCATTTCTCGCGCAAAATGAAATTTAGTGATTACTTAACCGGTTTTTCTTCAATTTTAGATAGTAGGCGCTGGAAAAAATTACACATAATGTTCTGTTGTCATGATAATACTGTAGTTTGGTAGAATTTTTGACATATTACCTTTCTTACTTTCACATCTCGTTACCTACCTAATTTGTGTTAAAAATGGAAAACGGCAGCTTTTCCAATACTGAAAAATTTGATATGTTGTCATGTTACATTTTGTGCCAAAGAAATTGTGTTGATGCTGAACGTGCGTACTCTAATAAGTATCCAGCGAGGCGACAAACTGGTAAATAAATATTTAGACGGTTAGTTTTCAATTTAAAAGAATGTGGTTTCTGTGGTTTCTCGACAAAAGCTATCTAATGAAGAAAGTCAGCGTGATGTGTTATAGGCCGTTGTCGAAAATCCTGAGATATCCACTCGCACCATTGAAGATAATACCGGAGTAGCCAAATCCACCACTCACTTCATTTTAGGAAAAAATAAATATCATCCATATAAATTTAGGATTTGTCATGGACTCAGACCAGGTGACGATGCAAGGCGAAGAACCTTTTGTGAATGGTACACTAGAAAATGCCAAGACGATGGAAATTTCCCTTTCAAAATAATTTGGTCTGATGAAAGTATGATCAACAACAATGCCATTTTTAATAGGCGGAATGTTCATTATTGGTCACAACAAAATCCGCGTGTACACAAAGTGTCCAGACATCAACATCGTTTCGGTTTTAACATGTGGGTTGGAATTATCGGTATGAATGTAATTGGGCCTTTTATCTACCAAAACAATTTAACAGCAGAGCGGTACATACATTTGTTAGTGAATTATATGGAAGACGCTCTAGATAATTTGGCATTAGCGGTTACTCACAGCTGCTGGTTTCAACAAGATGGTGCTCCAGCAAATAACTCTAGAATTGTTCGTGATTATTTGAACCGTCGCCTCCCAGGACAGTGGATTGGTACTCATAGTGATACATCCTGGCCTGCAAGGTACCCCGACCTAACCCCACTAAACATTTTCCTTTGGGGATATATCAAGAATCAAGTGTACTCTAATCATAATTTTCGAAATGAAGATTTGCTAAGATCGTTACTAAGATCGTTACTGCATCCTTTAACAATATCTTTCCGAATTTGTTAACTCAAGTTTTAAATTCGTCTGTAAGAAAAGCGTACTTGTGCTTAGAAAATAACGGCGGGATATTTGAACACTTGTTATAAGCTTCTGTTTATTTTCCTGTAATACATATTAGCTCCTTGTTATTACATTACAATTACATTTATAAAACTTTTGATATTGCTACTTATCTTTGTATTCAACAACGCAAAAATTCCGGCAAGTGGTAAGTTAAAATTCATACTTGTATAAATGAGACTAATTAATTTACTTCATGTATCAAAATATGACATTTTTTCCAGCGCCTAATATCTAAAATTGAAGAAAAACAGGTTAAGTAATCACTAAATTTAATTTTGCGCGAGAAATGGTTCTGAAATCATACGTGTGATATGTTGCTGTATTCACAATGAAAAATAAACAGGGTATACTTTAGTTTCGGCCCGTGTAAAACTAAAAAGTTGATGATGTTTTCTAAAAGACGAAACGTCGCGGAAAAATTCTGCTTACGTTATCAGGTAGTCCTTAAAAAGTGGCCATGACAAAGTGCTATTTGTTTTACATTTCCTTTGAAAATAAACCTAGGAGAAGATAAAAACGAAATTCTCAAATTTCGGTTTTTCTCGGATATCTCCGTAACTACACGGAATATTAAAACTTTCTAAATTGCATATTGTTGGGCACATAAATGTGCTACTTTTCTCTAATTTAATTGACCCCGTATCTCTTACCGTTTCCGATATCCCCATGCTGTTCATTCTTATCTTGGACACACTGTATAGTGGTGGTGTTCCCTCTCATCAGGAATGATTTGCCGATGGTAAGGAGTATCACCATTATACTCTTTTTAGGTATTAATTTAATTTCCATGAATTTTTCAACTTTATCTTTAATACAATGAAGCTTTGTCAATAAGTTTATCATTAACTTCCAACACTAAAACATATTTTGACTTAAACTTTGACTTATACTAGAACAAATAATTGAAATAATTGTGGGGATGCAGCTATTGGGAGGAAATTGAAGAAAACTCTTTTTACTTTTGAGAAAGCTTTCGGAATAGCTTTATTCCTTCTTCAGTCTCTAGTAAGCGAGATTGTAAATGAAATAGTAAAACAGAACTTTGTAAAGAAAATACATAAAACTGATGGACGTACCAAAATGACTTTATTTATCCATTACTTCAGCTATTTTATCGAATATAAAACATATAGCTTATTAAAATATCAACAATAAAGATAGTTCAAAACAATAAAGGACTAACAGGAAGTAGGGTAAATTTTGGAAAGCCACTAAATTCTATCTTGCCTGGGCTCGGAGGGATACTTTGTTTCGAATGCAAAAATGATCCACTATTGATTCCAATAACAAATGTTACTTGGTCTGAATCATTTGTTTCATGCCATCATTAGAGAAATCCAATCACACAGATAACCTGTATAACGAACCGCTCTCAACCACTGGCGCATATAATATAGTATAATCTTAATTTTCTATTTTGCGTAACTCGATACAAGCACTAACGAACCCGGAGAACGTCATTTCTCGAGCGCTACATCAAGTAGCGAATCAAACAAAACTATAACTTACGCAAAAGACAAAAGCCGGCAGAAAGAGGATTTCTATATAACAATATCAAATCACATGCCGCATTCTCGAAATGAATTCTTCGGAACACACGAGCAATGACATTATACGAGGGGCTGTCAGGAAGTTGCCCAAAAGACATTGGTTTTCGAGAATGTGAAAATGTGAAGTTCTCCACTGATAAAAAGGATTTTTTGCATCAACGTATAATTGCATTGATTCAAAGAGGTTGTATTCTTCAATAGGTTTTACTTATTGACGTTTTCCTCTTGGCCACTTACAAGGAAAATATTTTGAAACAAGTGAACACTTGCTTCATAAGTTGGTTGAGGCAAGAATATTTTAGCTTCAATAGTGGGCACTTTTTTTGTTGAATCATGGGAGTAGGTTGAAACAAGAATCTTGCAATTTCAATAATGATTACTATTCTTCTATCAACTTGGAGGTTGAGTTCCAATCTGCACTTTGCACTTGGTTATAAAACATAGAATGGAAGACATTTTCGTTTTGGCAACATTGAATAGATTTAACAAAGCATAGATTCACAACTACGAATAAATTAGGTATAAATATTGGTTTTATATGAGAATAGTTTCAAGTTTAATAACTGTATTTTAAATAAAACCAGTTAGTAGTGACGCGCATATAGCAGTTTGATTGAATACATAAACAACGCCACTCGCTTTTAGACACAACTGTAGAAGACCAAAATATATTTCACTCATTTCCTCAACTGGCCTATATTGAACCAAATTCTATTTTCGAAATTGCATTTTTATTGTATAGAAACACTAGGCACAAAACTAACATTTATATCGGTACGCATAGCCTCATAACCTCCAACCCAAATGGTCAAACTGGATGAAATGGTCGAAATGGAAGTCGTATTCACAGGTCGTGGTGCCGCCAGCTGCTTTGATTGCTCATTGGTTGAATGTGTCACGTGGCACGGGTAGTGATATCTACCAAGGAATTATATTTTTGTGTCATGAGGATTATGTTTCACAATGAGTTAGTGTGAGCATTTTCTAGGATGAAGAGTAGAATGTTTTTACTGCAAGCAAATTCATTTCAAGAGATTATTCTATTCAAGAGTATGTATATTTTTGATTGAAGAAATCTGTGTCCAAAGGAGGGGCTGAGTTAATTGAGGAGGCGGCAATCTACCTTCAGGATAGTCTTCTCATTCGGAAGAAGCTGTCCACTAACGAAAGCGAGGCAGAACAGCATGGTCCAATTCTGGATCAAAGAGCTGGAAACCCTGAGAAAAAGACCAGCAGGATCATTATACTTAAAAGTGATAACAGGGGCTACAACTGCAGAGGGCTACAGTTACATGCCAATATTTATTGTCCATCTATATTCCACTAACGTTAGAAATAAACCAGCTATAATAGAAGTCGGCTACTAGGAGACGACTATAAAAGATATTGGCAACACTGCTTTCCCGTTTAGCAGAAAAATAATAATAACCTAATAGGCTAGTGCTAGAACGAATTCTAAACGCTTGAAATGAAAAAAAAGTAACAGGCAAAGACCAGGTGGAAAATGCTGTTGCGGTTCCAATTTTGAGGGAAAACAACAATTAATCACCAAACACACAAAATGATGAAATGAGGATGCAGTTTAGGGGTTGAAAATAGTTTTTTGAGTTTTACGGCGAAACGAGACCTCTTAGCGGAATAGAAAAGTTGTTGATAATGAAATAATCGAAAACTTTTTATCAAACACCTATCGACATAACCTCAATTTATCCGTTAAAATGGCGAAAAAACGATTTTTCAGTATTTTATTTAATTCTCTCGGATAAATAATTCAATTTACATGAAAATTTGTAGAAACATGCCGTACAATAAATCTTATATTCGATTTAACGTTCACATCAAACTACAACGCAAGACTATCTTCATAGTAATCCGATTTGCTGGTATTTCATTAGCACCTTGTATGCAGAAACGACAAAGGTCCAGTGGTGTCAGAACTGGATAACGAGCTGGACATTTGGTAATGATCGCTTATTCCAGTCAAAATTGATAATCCTTTCTTGACGTAATAAAGCTACACAACATAGGATTGAAATCAGCAACAAATACACACTCAGGAAGAGGCATTTCCATGTAATGATTTCCAATATCTACAAATTTTAAACAATACATTATTATTACTTAAATCCGCCACTTCAGAATATTTCAATCTATCAAGTTTTCAATTCGTCAAATTCACCTGGATGCAGCATTATCGTTGTTTTTGTACTTTTGTTTTGATCGAGAGGCTCTCATGAATAGTTTCACCAGAGGGAGTACCCCTTACTTTAAATTTTAATAAGTAGCTCATCTGTAGATTTTACATCTATCAAGAACACTACAACAAATGTGATCGGTATTCGATTCAATGTTCACATCAAACTACAACGCAAGACTAATCTCATAGTTATACGATTTACTCGTATTTTATTAACACCCTGTATGCAGAAACGACAAAATAATCCAGTGGTGTCAAATCTGGATAACAAGCTGGACATATGGATATAATTGCTTCTCCAAATCAAAATTGATAGGTAAGACTATCTTGACGTAATGAAGCTACACAGCATATGATTGGAATCAGCTACAAAAAGGCAATCAGATATTGACATTTCCATATCTTTATTCCCAATATCTAACAATTTCAAAACGATTGATATAATTTTGTAATCCTACTGAAATTTAACATCCATTAAGGCCCCTACAACAAATCTGATATTCGACCAGTAATCCTGGTAAATTGTTCTCCCAATACATTCCTCAATTTCGTTAACAGATTGGATATACTTGGAGAAATATAACATAAGGTGATCCACAATAGGCCATTGGCCGCAGTGAAGGGCCTGTTACGGGCCCACTCACGTTCAAACCTAACCTAACCCTAACCTTATTGTTAATAAACACTTACTATAAAAATATGGTAAAATACTGAACCTATTTTGTACTGCATTTTGTCAAATTATTCTTATTGTAATTATTCTGTATCTTACGACAAAACCGAGGTTATCTTTCCTTGTTGAGAAAGAAGCAAATCGAATGAGATTTTTTTGTTGCTTCAATTTAATTTCAGATTCTGCTTCACCAATCAGAAAACGAAACTAAAAAGTCAAAAGTTTGGTTGTGAACAGCGCCTTATCATTCAAGATGAATGATTCGGGGTGATAATGGAGGCCCCAAATCAGAACTAATCGCATCACCCCCGTACAGAATCCCAAGCAGGAAAGAGCGATGCTCGGCTTTGCATCTCTGAAAAATACCTCTTAAATAATGCAGACCTCTCGACCAATTCACCATCGCATATGACGTTCGTTCGTTGTAGGAACACACATACATATGTATACGCGTGCATATATCATAAGCGAACAAGAGAAAAATAAGGCTCGGCGCACACGGAGCAACGTGTTCGAGATTGTTGGAGACGCCTACGCCATCAGGAAATCAAAGGGAGGACTTATGGACGTCGCGTCGAGAGATCTTTTATGCGTTCATTATGCCGAGAAAGCGGTACCTGTTTCTACGGATTAACATGGTAGTTTGTGTGGTTCTTTGCTTCATTAGTTGTTGTTTTCATGCGGCGTGTGAAGATCGGGTTTGGAGTATTTTCCGATTTCACTTCAGCGGAGATGTTTGGATCAAGATTTTCTCATGCTTTTCCCTAAAGCAACTTCGAATAAATAAACTTGAAAAAAAACTTTTTATAGTAAAGAATTTATTTAAATACACTAAAAAAAAGAAAATAAATTTTAGTGAAGTGAATTAAACCCATATTAGTTTGTTACATTATAAAATTTTAAATGATATAAAAGCTCTTCTCGAAAAGTATATATATATATATATATATATATATATATATATATATACAGGCCGTTTCTTTTATCATGTGGTAACATTGCTATATTCTAAACCGTAACAGATACGAAGACGATTAAATGGGAGAAAAAGTAACTATTGTGGAGAACAGTACAATGGTCAAAGAAAATTTACAGGGAGTCTCGCCCTTCCCGAGTTATACAGGGAAAACCAAAAATGCTGTTATTTGTTTTTTACGAATAGAACTGTTATTTCTGAAAATATAAAAAAAATTATAAGGAAAGTTTTAATGTATTTAAAATGTACTATAAAAATGTAACAATGAATCTTTGATTAAACGTTTCGTGTCAATACGGCCACCATCAACATTTTTTTTTCAAATACGGCCCTGTCTATTTTAGTACAAATATTGATAAAGCGATAAAATCACAATTCAGTGGTGTATCACACTTGATATTTTTATAACGTTTCATTTAAAGTAACTAGCATCCTCAGTGACAACAATTTTTAATTACGGTCCTGTCGTTAGTTCTTTTGTAAATTATTTTGATTTCTTCAAAACCTATTCAACTATTGGCATACTTCAGACTTCACCCAATAATTTCGATAAGAAGATACCCCAACACAACGAACATTCGTATTTTTCCTTCTTGGGCATTTTTGTATTACAGAAATCCTTGTTTCAAGGCTGATTTCTTCTGAATCAATTATCATACTGAATATTTCTATAATTCTCAATCCTGGAAGTAACGAAAATAATAGTTTTTGGTCAAAAGACGACTATTGTGTGATATGGTACAATTAAATAGCATCTCACTTCATTTACCATTTTTAAACAAGTAGGCTTTGCTTGGTTTCTATGGCAGGACAAATAAATGAGTTGTTGATACGTGTTAAGAACTGTCAGTCGTTTATATACTCAGTCATATCAAAAATGTATTCAAATGACGAAAGGACTGATATGCTATTTGCTTATGCAAAATCAAATAGAAATCCTCTTTTGGCAAAAAATATGTATGGTGAGCTATACCCAAATCGTCGTATTCCAAACATTCAAATGTTTAGACGATTAGAAAGAAATTTGAGAGACTGTGGTGCATTTGATAGAAATAAAACTAGAAAATGTGTTGTTACTGGAAGTATGCGGAACCAAATAAATGTTTTAGGTAAGCAAATATTACTTCATAAAGATTAACAAAGTGACGAAAATATTTTTTTTCAATTTAGGATTGGTCAGTTACAAAAATATTTCTAATCAAGATTGTTCTTTACGAGAAATTGCCCACGAACTAGGGATTTCTGTAAAATCTACCAGAAATATTTTGAAAAAGAACAAATACAAATGCTACAGGATACGCAAAGTTCATCACCTCAATGAAAGGGATTACGGAAGGAGAGTACGATTTGTGATGTGGTTGAGACATACAAATAGGGAAGTTGAAAATATTTGTAATAAAATAATATGGACGGACGAATCAAAATTCAGCAACAATGGTTGGTTTAACAGAAACATCCATTATAGGTGGAATAATACAAATGAACATTTATATAGAGAAACCAATTTCCAGGAAAGGTTCGGAATAAATGTTTGGTTGGGAATTTTGGGAACAAACATACTAGGTCCTTTCTTTTACGATGAGCATTTGAATGGTGGAATGTATTTACATTTTTTATCCAATGAGTTTGACGGCTACTTAGATGAATTCCCACTGAACATCCGCCGTGAAATACAATATTTTCAACAAGATGGTGCCTCTCCCCATAATGCAGCAATAGTAAGGGAACATTTAGATGCAATATTTCCAAGAAAATGGATTGGAAACAATGGACCAATTGCCTGGCCAGCTCGATCCCCAGACCTGACTCCTTTAGATTTTTTTGTCTGGGGATACATAACGGATAAAGTTTTTTCGACAACTAGTACAGATATCGACTATCTCAAACAAAAAATAAGAGATGCATGTGATAGCATTACACCCATCATGCTAGAAAATTGCCACAGAAATTGTATGGACAGACAACTTATGTGCATTCAACAAAGAGGTCGGCAATTCGAGCATTTAATGTAGGTTTTAATGAAGAATTCATTTTCTGTATTGGTTTTATTTTCACTGAAAAATTCAATATGAAATAAATTGTTTTCTGTTTTTTTGATTTCTTCTACTCTTAAGTAAGTTTATTTCCGAGGTAAATTGCTATCGTTCGTCTCTGAAACTACAGATATCTTTTATTATAGTGTAAACATAATTTTAATAGATACGTTTATTCAAAGCGTCACTGATAATTTTTATATCGGAGATTTAGGTTTTGTGGAATCCATAAACGACCTAACGACAGGACCGTAATTAAAAATTGTTGTCACTGATGATGTTAGTTATTTTAAATGAAACGTTATAAAAATATCAAGTGTGCTGTACCACTGAATTGTGATTTTATCGCTTTATCAATATTGGTACTAAAACAGACAGGTCCGTATTTGAAAAGAAATGTTGATGGTGGCCGTGTTGACACGAAACGTTTAATCAAAGATTCATTGTTACATTTCTATAGTACATTTAGAATACATTAAAACTTTCTTTTTCCATTTTTTTATATTTTCAGAAATAACAATTCTATTCGTAAAAAACAAATAACAGCATTTTTAGTTTTCCCTGTATAACTCGGGAAGGGCGAGACTCCACAATAGTTACCTTTTCTCCCATTTAATCGTCTTCGTATCTGTTGCGGTTTAGAATATAGCAATGTTACCACATGATAAAAGAAACGGCCTATATATATATATATATATATATATATATATATATATATATATATATATATATAAGAAAAATCATGTCAGAATAGCCCGCTTAATGTCGATTGGCTTACAATGAAAAATGTCCACATTACTCTGAATTGACAAGTTGTTTCGACATATAGTATACAGAGGCGAGAAATGAAGTACATTCGTTAGTGGAGCGGGAAAGTAAAATGTAGAAATATTACTTACAGGTAGCCGAGGCACATGTAAATTTATTTTTGAGAGCAAAAATGGACAGTCAATTCGTGATACAAGGATATTATGCAAAAATATTATTCCCAAATATTCACGACGTTTATATAGAGAGTTGACTTGATATCTTGAGAGCAGTTGATCGTGTGGAACGCCACGATTTGGATATACTCCATCACATCTGAAACTCATGTACTTCAAAAATCGCCTCTGAATATTTTCTATGTTATTTATATAAGTGCTCTATCCAGGATTCCATACAACGCTGCCATATTCAAGTTTCGATCTCACAAGTGCATCGAAGAGGAGTAAGTGAGTTTCAGTTTCAATAAACCATTTGGAATTTCTAATAATGAAACCAAGGATTTTTAAACCGTTTTTAGCAATGGTACTTACGTGATGTGAAAATGTTAACTTTGCATCGAAGACTATTCCTAGATCTTTGAACTCTGCCACTTTCTGCAGCTGATGGCCTTTTACGGTGTAGGTGGAATCAATTGGTGTTTTTTTACGAGTATACGTGACGACATTACACTTTGTTATATTCAGAGGTAATGAATTGACTTCGCACCATTCATTCAATATATTTATGTCGTTCTGAAGACAGCAACTATCACCCAGAGAGGTGATCTGACGAAACAGTTTACAGTCATCTGCATATAGGAGGATTTCCGAGTCAATGCCCATACAAATATCATTTATAAAAATTATGAATAATAATGGACCAAGTACAGATCCTTGAGGGACACCAGAAGATGACTTTATTTCTACAGAGCTGAAGCCATGGTACTGAACTCTCAAACGCCTTCCGCTCAGATAAGACTCCAGAAAAAGAATTAAATTGTTGGTCAAGCCAAATGATGAGAGTTTTCTAAGAAGTATACCGTGATCAAGCCTATCAAAGGCCTTGGAAAAATCTGTGTAAATGACATCGACTTGAGAGGACTTGTCCAAGGCATCTGAAATGAATTGAGTGACGCATGTTAAATTACTTGTAGTTGATCGACCCTTAATGAAACCATGCTGATTTTCTACGATCTGACATCTGACATGCGCAAATAAAGCATCATATAAGACCATTTCAAACAATTTACTGAAGTTACATAGTATAACAATCGGTCTATACTTCTAAATGCCTGTAGAATCCTTTCTTCTACGATTTCGAGAGTGGCTGGGGCTGTTGCATAGTAGACCCTTTCTTTAACATATCCCCAAATGAAGAAATCCAGCACAGTCAGATCCGGTGAGCGGGCAGGCCACCGTACTGGACCATTGGTTGCAATAACTTGATTATTGAAATACCCTATTAGGTAATCAAGAACGTATCTGGTATTATGAGGGGGTGCTCCATCTTGTTGGAAGTAAATTTGCCATGAAACTGCTAAAGGTAGATTATTAAGATGATCCTCGATTTAATTTTGAAGAAAACCTAAGTACCTAGCCCCTGTTAACTGACCTTGAAATAATATTGGTCCAATTATTCTGTTTCCAACGATACCAGCCTAGACATTGACGCCAAACCTTTCTTGAAAATTGCCCTCTCTCATTGTATGTTGATTTTGTTGGGCCCAGTACCGAGAATTTTGCTTATTAAACAAGCCATTATTTGTAAATCGTGATTCGTCGGAAAATAGAATAAAGTTGATGAAATTTGGGTTAACTCTATGATTTTGAAGCAACCAATCACGAAACACTACTCGTCTATCGCCATCGTCAGCATACAAATGTTGATGTAACTGATGTTTAAATGCTCGATATCCGTGCTTTTTCAATATTTTTCTTGCTGATTCGTGACTTATCTGCATTTCTCGAGTAATTACTCTTAAAGAAACCGTTTTGTCAACCTCAACCATATAGCAAGAACGTTAATCTCAGTCTCCTCATTTACGATAAACCTCTATTCTGCCTCTCGATTTCCCTCTTGCCTAAAACGATTTTCAACATACGGAAAATACTGATGGGATGGATGTTGCCGATTGGGATATCTCTGAGCATACAACTCAGCAGCATTTCTTGAATTTCTGTGACATTCTCCAAACAATAACAACATATCCACTTTTTCACTTTGAGTATACATTATTTTGACGGACAATTGAAATAAAATTTAACGAAATTCAAGAAAATCTTATGTCACTGTCATAACCTAAGTGAGTGTTTTGTTCTCCAAAGAAGACTTGATCGAAATAACTGCAAAATATTATGCATTATGCCTATCCTCGGCACACTTGACAAAAGTAAATAAATTATTATGAAGTATTTTCCTCAGTAATATTTAATTTATGTTCTTATTTGTAATCCAATCGCAAATAAATTAGTATCGTTGGATTCGTCAAAATATCCTTTATTCGGAAAGTGTTTGTCAAAAAATGGTCGCCATTTGAAAAATAATAGTTAGACACGAAAATATCTATCATACTAGTCACTAAAACTTTGCGATTGTAATATTCTGATATCACCCGAGGTCCTTAGATTAGTTTACTTCCGATCATGGCCACCTAGATGTAATTTCAAAAGTGACTCCAAAAAAATTAAATAGACATAAAAACTTTCGAAAATGTCACATTCTGATCTAGAATTGTCTCGGAAATCCAAAAATGTTACAATATACAGGGTGTTCTATTTAAAAATTTAGAACCGAAGCCATTTCCGGTGAAACCGGAAGTGACCGGAAAGTGAAAAATATATGAAAACTCTCCTCTTCACATACCATTTACCTATACCAAATCTCATTTTGATACAGATAATGGTCTAGAAGTTATGACTTGTCTAATAGATTCGTTGACACCCGGTATATGCTAACCTATTATCTAGCTGAGAATAAAATATTGTCAGAAATTCAATCAGGTTTCAGGAAGAATCACGGCACTACTACAGCGTTGCTTAAAGTAACTGGGATTTCTTTGAATCTATCGATGAAACAAAGAATACTTGTCTGATTCTGCTCGACTTTTGTGAGGCATTTGGTACCTTGGATCATGAGATATTACCTTAGATTAAAGAAACAGGAGATAGAACATGGCTATACAAATTAGCGTGCTCGAAGCCTGCCAAATATTTCGAGTTATTCCTGAGGAGTGGGAAGCGGCACTGAATCGTATTCAGGGAAAATGTCGGTTATTATTTCACAAAGTTCTATCTACATTTGGGATGAGTGGGCGTGCATTTCCATAAGGAATATGAGTTCATATAACCACCTTTACAAAAAACTTCTTCTGATTGTATTCTCACCAATGATTCCAAATACTCGTTTATTCGAGCATGATAATAAAATGAAACTTAAGTGCTATTGGCTTTGAATAGTATAATTTCAATAAAACCTGATCTAACACTTTCATAACAACGATGATTTGCCAAATGACGACAACCGCAATGACAACGGACGCTTTGAGTGGACGGATAGATTAAGGGATGGACTTCTGTATTGCTATGAGAGCAGTGAGCCCGCCCGGAGAGGATACATGGCAAGGATGCATGCTCTTTGGTGTGAGAGACACCCAGAGCATGCCGCCGTTTCCGCCCAAAATCTCAGGAATTATGTATCCTATCTCCGGGCTCGAGGCTATGTTAGAGCTCCTCCTCAGCCGGTTAACGAAGTGGCAGATATGCCACGTGTCGGTCTGGCTGCAGAGGAGGCTCGCATCATACCACCAATGGAGGACATCAGAACCCGCAGGGCGCTTCACAATATGAAGCCCTTGAAGCCGCAAGAACTGGCACGGGTGGATGCGGAGATTGGCGATGTTCTTCCAGAAGAGGCCAACATCTGGCAGATCAATTCTGTCGTGTACGACGCCGCTCGTGCAATATCCCAGACGGAGAGGAGGGACACCACTGCTCTTGTTGGGAGGCATGAGCGACGCGTTCACAAGATGGAAGCTAAGATCAAGTCGGCGAGACAACACGCGTCTCGTATCCAGTGTGTGGTGGACTACATGTCGGCCAATAGGCCTTTCACGCCGGCAGTGCGGCGAATTGCTGCAAGGCTAAGACGAGCTCACCACACATTGAATCAAGGCGTGCTGTTTACCATAAAACAGCACTGTCTTGATAGGATACGAATGCTAGTGGCTGCAAAGAAGTCACTAGTGAGGCGGGCGAGAAGTATCGCGGAAAACATAAAATTCCGCGATAAACCTTCCCGCTTATTCCAAGAGCCTCCACGTGTTGTCGATAACCCGCCGGCTGCTGATCGGGTAGAAACCTTCTGGAAGAACATCTATGAGTTTCCGCAACCACTCAATGTAGACACTCCAGCCCTAGCGCAGTTCGAAGCTTACTGCAGGACGCTTCGGCAGCCTGAGCACAATGATCTGCGCAATCCGATAACCACGGAAGAAGTTCGAGGGGCCCTCAAAGGCTCAAAGAACTTTGCTGCTCCAGGCCCTGATGGGTTGAATAATTATTTGTGGAAAAAGTTTCCAACAACCCACCGCCATCTGGCAAGAGTTTTTAACTCATGGCTAGATGGGGAGCAGCAGATTCCGGAGTGGTTTGTCGAGGGGCGAACCGTGCTCATCCCCACGAACGGAGATTTGTCTGATCCAAAGAATTACAGGCCGATAACATGCTTGAATGCGTGCTATAAGTTGTTTACGCGCATCTTATACACGCGCATTCTCTCCGCAGTTGATCCGGTGTATGAACGGATATATGAGCAAAGAGGGTCAAAGAAAGGGGTCGCCGGCTGCAAGGAGAACCTGCTCATCGATAGATGTATCACGCAGGACTCTGTGCAGTATAAGCGTAACCTTTCGATGGCCTGGATTGATTACCGCAAGGCATTTGATACAACATCGCATGAGTTAATCATGCATTTGCTCAGATGTCTTGAGGTACCCAATCAAATAGTGGGATGCATTGGACAACTGATGCCACTCTGGAGGACTCGCTTCACCATAAGATCTGGTAGAGACATAGTCCAAACAGAGCAGGTCATCATTAGAAGAGGCGTGTTTCAGGGAGACTCCCTCAGCCCTCTTCTCTTCTGCATCTCACTATTGCCATTGTCCGTTGTACTCAGGAATACCCGTGGGTACAACTGCGGCACCCCCAGCAACCGGAGGCATAAAGTCACTCATCTGTTTAACATGGATGACCTCAAATTATATGCCTCTGGAGAAAGGGACCTACATCAGTCCCTTAGGGTGGTGGAAGAGTACACGCATGCTATCGGAATGGAATTTGGGATCGACAAATGTGCCACGGTTCATCTCAAAAGAGGACGATGCGAGGAATACGGAGAGGATGTCCAGCTCGTAGACGGAAGCATCCTACATCATCTGGATGCCGGAGAGACGTATACTTACCTAGGGGTGGAGCAACGCCACTCCCAAGAGGTATTCACAGTTAAGAACTCTCTCCGCGGCAAGTATCAGCATAAACTCCGACAGATCTGGTCATCAGAACTGTCGGAGAAGAACAAAGTTGCTGCAACCAATATGCTTGCCGTTCCGATCCTTCTTTACTCTTTCGGAGTAATGAAGTGGACTAAGGAAGAGCTGCGACAACCCGACGTTAAAACTCGCAAAGTGATGCATCTCAATAGGTGCTTCCATCCTAAATCGTCCGTTCCACGATTATACTTTCCCAGACAACGGGGAGGCCGTGGACTTTTGAGTTTGGAGTGTATGCATAACAGAATGGTTCTGGATGGGGCCTGTAAAGTCATCAGGAGTTCAGATCCCCTTCTCTGCATGGTCCGCGACCATGAAAAAGCAGGGATTGGAGCATTTCTTTTTAAGGCAGCAACCCGTGCGCCCGATGAACTCGGTCTCGTATTCGACACTGAACGGGCTAACCCAAACTCTGTCACCGATTTGGGACCCGTTCAGCAAAAAGCTCACATCAAAGATGCGGAGACAGAGGTCCTGCTACAGCTACATATGGATAAGCCAATGCATGGTGTCTTCTTTCACAACATCGAAGACCTTGGCTTATCCAAAAGCTTGACCTTTGCCTTCCTCAGGTCGAGTGAGCTAAAGTCGGAGACCGAGGGATTCATAATGGCCTGCCAGGATGGTGTCTTCAACACCCTCGTGTACCGTAGTCGCGTGATGGGTATAGACGTCCCTGACACCCGATGCAGGGCATGTCGTGGGGCACCTGAGACCGTAATGCATTTGCTATCAGCATGCCCATCTTATGCGGTCTCAGCCTATATCCACAGGCATAACGCGGCGCTACGAGTGTTATACTACCATCTACGACACTCGTACGGTATAGACGAGACACCGGTGTTGCCTTATGTTCCGGGGGATATTGAGTCCGTGGTGGAGAATGAGAGGTGCCGGATCTATTGGAACTACTCATTCCCCACCCTCAGGCAAATACAAGCAAATAAGCCTGATGTTGTCCTCCTCATCATGGAGTTTTCCGCTCCAGGCGAAATGAATATCGTTCGAAAAGAGGAGGAAAAACGGACTAAATATCGAGATCTTCTCTTTGAACTCCGCAGGTTATATCCGGACCATTCTGTTAAAATGGTGGTTCTGATCATAGGAGTCCTTGGTGGAATGATGGACACACTGCTCTCCAACTTGAAGATAATACCTGCTTGCCGTAATATGGCAGAAATCTTAGCAGCGCGAATGCAGAAGGCCGTCATCCTTGGTTCGCTCCGTCTACTCAGGGCACATGATTCTCGGACCCAATAGTCACTCACCCTACGGACGTAGGGAGTGGTTATTGGGGTTAACGACACCAGCGCGCCCTCCGGATGTATCGGAGCACCGGAGACAGGGCCTGACTGGTACATTCCCAACGGGAAAAAAAAATAATGATAATAATAAATGCTTTTATTGACAAATATTCTCGTACAAACTACAATGAACTAAAGGATGAATTAAAAATTGTAGAATCTTGTCAAAAGGCAGAGTTCAAATCACCTGTGGGCACAAGTGTTTGCTCTTCCACCCAACCATAGAGTACATACTCATCTAACATGTACATTCATGGGTAACTTAACATGATTTCATAAGTAACAAAATTTATTAATATATATAATGTACGCATAATAAGTAGGTAAGTAATAATATGTAATATATACAGTGTGTCCCACTTTGAGCAGCCACACCCTCATATTTCGTTGAGCATGAAATAATTCGAAATTTTCTTTGACTCAAGTTGTAGTACTCGGAAATACCTACCTTTATGTTTACGGAACCTTTGTATATCCATTTTCCACGGCTAACTACGACCAAATGAAAAGTGAAAAATTGTGAAAAACATACTAGGCATTTTTTTATCGCAAAAATAACACCAGATTCTGTTTCAGAACACCTTAAAACCCCCAAATCTCAATGCTTGAATCATTTGAATATACAGGGTATCATCTGTAGCTGGTAGCATTATCAACTCTAATCCATAAATAATGCTTGGAAAATTTCCCAAATGTATTTTCTTGTCACAGAATTCCCAAAAATATTTAATTAATACTTTGAAAAATAGCCAAATATCACTTTTCCAAGGCTAACTCTGATCAGAATGAATGATACCCTGTATATTCAAATGATTCAAGCATTGAGATTTGGGGGTTTTAAGATGTTCTGAAACAGAATCTGGTGTTATTTTTGCGATAAAAAAAATGCCTAGTATATTTTTCCCAATTTTTCATTTGGTCGTAGTTAGCCGTGGAAAATGGATATACAAAGGTTACGTAAACATAAAGGTAGGTATTTCCGAGTACTACAACTTGAGTAAAAGAAAATTTCGAATTATTTCATGCTCAACGAAATATGAGGGCGTGGCTGCTCAAAGTGGGACACACTGTATATATTTTAAAAAAATTAAAAAATTATGATAATGGATAAAGAAAATCGAGCAGAAAGCTCCTTAGGAAGCATGATATGCACATTACACACCTTCACGTTTATACTTGAATAAAAGGAGTTAGAATAAAAGAAATTGAATTCAATTTGGCTGAATCAATAAATTTGACAAAATATCTTTTTTGAGTTTTTTTTTCATGGTAGAAAGAGACATACGTTTATACGTATCGGGTAACCAATTGTAGAGCTTAGTTATGTTATATGAGTAAGAGCATTTATAAAGGAGATAGTGTGTTGAGGGGATTAAGCCTATTGTTAAAACGAACATTTATGTTGTGGATATCAGTTCTGAATCGAATTTAATTATATAAATATGAGGGTTTACAAGAGGTAATGATTTTGCGGTAAAGCGTACATGCGTGAATAAGTCTAATACCTTCCATATTCAACCAGCCAATCTCTTTAATATACGCAGAAGTTGGTGTACCTCTCTTAAGTCCAAAAATCACTCTGGCGCAGCAATTTTGTACCCTTTGGATCCTTAACCAGTCTCTCTTCAATAGACTAGGTCCATATAGAGTGTCAGCGAAGTTCAAATGAGATAGAACCAATGTTTCGCAGAGTTTGATTCTAAGTTTTCTGTTGAGTAAAGATCTATTATTATAAAAAAGTTTAAGATTGCAATGGGCTCGACGTAGTATGAGATATATGTGATGAATATCTCAGATCACTGTCTATCAGAACACCCAGGTTTTTTGAGCTTTCATTCAAAACAATGTTATCTTGGTTCACTGTAATTTGAACCATATTTGTGCATCTTTTTAGCCAAATAGAAGAACTTTGGATTTGGAGGCATTTATGGACAAGCAAAATTGTTTGGATAAGGATATTAAAGAGTTGAGGTCGTCGTTGATTAGTGAGCAAGCATTCACAATATCTTTTTCTTCGAAGCTGAGATACACCTGGGTGTCATCAGCATAAAAATGTGAAGAGCAGTAACGTAGGTTATCATGGAATTTATGCGTGTAGAGGATGAAGAGTAGTGGTCCAAGGATAGACCCTTGTGGTACTCCACTCTCGACTTGTATGTATTAGGAAATATTTCCCTCATACTTAACTGCTTGTAACCGTCTGAACAAATAACTTTCCATAAAATTGATAGTTTCCGCTGAAACCGATATAATGCAGGATAGAGCAAAGAAGCTGATGATTGATCCGATCAAAGGCTTTGCTATAATCAAGTAATACCAAGAGACAAAATTGGTTCGCGTCGAGAGCTGAATGAATGTCGTCCGTCACCTTCAACAGTGCTGTGGTGCAGCTATCCCAGGTAGCACATCATATCGGCTGAATCTTGGTTCCATATTGGGCCAATATGGCCAATATGGGTGAATATTCAAAAAACAATATTATATTAATAAAATTGGTGGAATATTGTTTGAACTAGTTTTAAATGTAGATTATCACACGAAATATTGGGTCAATATTGGTTGAATAATTTCTACCAATATCGATAATACAGTATTGGTTATATATTGTTTTCCACATCTAGAATAAATATTGCAATCCAAATATTCCAGTCGTATCGATTATAGGGGAAAAAACTATATTGTATTTCCAAATTTGTTAGAATATTGGTTGAATATCATTTCCACTTTATTTGACAAATTGTAATAACTCATATTGAGGCAATATTGGTTGAATGATATTTACCAATATCGATAAAACAATAGTGTCTTCACATCGTTTTTAACATCTAGAATAAATATCGCAATCTCAATATTCTCCTAATATCGATTCTAGGAATAAAAACTATATTGTATCTCCAAGTGTGAGTACACATTGGTCGAATATCATTTCGCCAATATTCAACAAATCTTATCAATTAATATTGGGTCAATATTGGTTCAATAATATTCATCAATATCGTTAAAACAATATTGTCTTCATATTGTTTCCTACATCTAGCTTGAGATGAAATTTGAATATTGGCCGAATATTCAATGAAACATATTTAAATTATATCATGATCAAACCTGGATAAAAATACGCTAGGTGGCTCTACATATAGAACGTATACTAAAACCTACGAAAGTATATTAAATACTTCCCATAACTTGTTTTCAAGACAGCTCACTCAGTGGTTATGGCGATCAAAAGGCAGACTCTGGTATCACCTTCATCAACTAAAAGACATTTAATAATTTACCAAGGTATATTGACATCCACCAATATTTCCAAATGATATTGTACCAATATCGATAAATATTTTGAGGCCATTATTGCTTCAAAAATATTTCACCAAAACTATTTCTAAAATATTCAAACAATATTCGACCAATATCGCAAAATGTTCACATTTTACTTCTCCACAATATAGCTCTTGAATAGTGTGCCAATATTGTCAGAATATTGTATCAGCGATATTGTACCAATATCGCCGAGCATTTTGAGGCCAATATTAGTTCAAGAATATTTCGCCAATATTATTCAATTAATATTGGACCAATATCGCCGAATATTCACATTTTTTCTTTCGCTGATATTGCATTTCAAATATGTCGCCAATATGTTCACAATATTGTACCAATATTTCACCAATATGTGCTACTTGGGATGTGAAGGCCTATATCCTGACTGACACATTGGTAATATGTTGAAATCATCAATATTGATCAAATAATTTTTTGGCGGGAATTAGCACAGTGGTTAAACGCCTGCCTGGTGACCGAGAGGTCCCAGGCTCGGTTCCCAGCCGGTGCGGACTTTTTTTCATTTTCAGATGTGAAAGTCTGAATGATTGAAGCTCGTGCCGGCTGTGAATATTCCTCCACGATTCACTGTGGCGTTAATAATTTCCAGTGCTGCTCCTGTACTCTCTGGGGTGCGACTGGGTCATTGATTCCCTTAGAGTCAGGAAAGTCGGTATCAAGGAGGATCTCTAGAGAATCTTTCCCTGATTTGGTAAACGATCTGTCGGCTCGTATTAGCGTGCCGACAGGATTCACCGGATCTTTTGACAAGATGTTATTCAGTCGTGAGCATTCAGCGGTGCTCTCGACTTTTTTGCAGAAGTTCTTCCACGCCTTCCTTTTCTCTTCGTATGGCTCTTTTGTAAAGAGAGGGGGCTTCATTGTAGTCACCCCACTGCTTTGTTCTAAAGGCCTTGTTAAAGAGAGGTCTGGTCCGTTTTCTTAGGATGTCCAGCTCATTGGTCCAGAATTGGACCGCACTGTTCTGTCTCCTTTTGGTTAGAGGGCAGCTTATTTGGAACGAGGAGACTATAATCCCAAAGAATCACCGAGTACTCTGCACGCAGGAGCTCAGCCACTTTACTCGCTGAAAGTGGTGGTAGTATAACTTGAAGAGATACGGAGGATGGTAAGCAATCAATGTAGCAGAGGGGTCGTTAAGAAAGAAAATTCAATTGCCTATTCAAAGTTCATACGTTATTATCCATCGATATCCTTTTTAACGTACGAAACGGCTACAGAAAAAATATTTACATGGTGGTTCTTTGGGTTGTAAGGCCGACGTATGTTCAGAGAAGATCTCGACGTTTCGCCAACACGCTGTCAAGCATTTGACAGCGACTTAAGAAAGCAGAAATTTTGTAAAATATCTCTTGAAAATGCTAACGTCGAGATCTTCTCTGAACATACTTTGGCCTTACAACCCGAAGAACCACCATGTAAGTGACGATGGCCGCGAAAGCCTTTCACAGAAAAAATATTGTACGTAATATGATCCAAAAGTGATTTTACGGGACACGCAGGATTCCAGAACGTAATGTCAAATTTACAAATAATTACGCAATTCAGTTTTACAGGAAAACCAATTGTTATTTTCACGAACTTTCTGATAACAATTCATTGGCAGAGATCGATTGGAGTTTTAAGAAGCCATTTCATTCTGTCACTTATGGGAGGTATTTTGCTGAAAAAGTGCCTTACAACTTACAACAAAACCTTACGTTTTTTCACAAAATTTACTCTTGAAAGAATTTTATGGAATATAAAAGAATAATTGAAAGGTTTAAACGGTTTTATGGTTGGAAAGTTTTGCCAATCACTACATCGCTGACGTCATCCTAAAAAAACAAACGGAGATTTCAAATCAATTCCTGATATATTGTAATTAATTAAAAAAATTGAAAAAATGGATTATTGGAAAATAGAAATGAATAAATAATCTTAAAAAAACTTTTCAGATAATAGCTATTTGTGTATTTAGAGCGCAAAGTGATAGATTGCCGCTCGACAAAGGGAGTTACCGCGCGACGCGATGCGAAGCGCGGTAATCTTTGGAGAGCGGCAATGATATTTTGTGCTCCAAGTACATACATGATTTTTTCTACAATCGCAGTTATTACATATAAAAACGATCGATACTACATTTAACAAAGGCACATATTACCTATGAGAAAATTCACACTCAGTAGTAATCCCAAATGTATAAGCTATCCAAACATCCCATAATTTATATCTCTAACAAAAGGAAAAAGTAAAATAACTAGCATAAAAAAATCCAGACTCCGAGATCGAACTCACGCCGAGATCGAAGCCAGATTGGTAGTCAGAGTCTCTAACCTTGACACCATCGCAGTTCCTTAGAAAGCTTTGAATTTATTGTCTTTAATTTCTATCATGCAAGAATAGGTTCGTTTTCAACAAAAGCTAGGCAGATCGAGAGTTTTTTCAATATTCTCGCTCTAGAGCGTAATAGCTGTCACAAAATGACATTCTTCGGAAAACGTCAACTTTGCGTTGAGATCTAAAAGCGTCAAAGTCTACTATGGATTTGTTATAAAATTTTTAAATGATATAAAAGCTTGTCGCGAGAATAAATCTTGAGTTAATTTTAAATTTGATTTACCATACGTAATATATATATATATATATATATATATATATATATATATATATATATATATATATATATATATCAAGTTCTTTCAATCACTGCTGTGGTGCCGTGTGTGAACTTTTTTCTCACTGAGTTTTTTTTCAGTTCACACACGGAATTTCTGCATGTGTTATATTTTTTACTATGTGATTTTCTACTTTTCTTTTATTGTTTAATATGGCGAAATGCCCTCAACATTTTTTTGCCTCATTCTGTAAAAGGCCCTGGCTGTAGAATGATGTACTCAATAAATAAAAATAAATAAATAAAATAACGCCACAAATGTTACGAAACGTGTTGAGAGAAACAATTTAACGAGCTGAAATGTGTCTTCAACAAGGAGGAATGCACTTTGAAAATTTACTATAGTGAAAATTTTAAGAAATTAGGACATTGAAAAAAATCTAAGTGCATCTCTGAAATTATTGTTAATTTTGTTAAATTTGTTGATCCAATCGCAAATAAATTAGTATCGTTAGATTCGTCAAAATATCCTTTTTTCGGAAAGTGCTTGTCAAAAAATGGTCGCCATTTGAAAAATAATAGTTAGACACGAAAATGTAATTTTGCCAACTTGTCTTATTCATATCTATCATACTAGTCACTAAAACTTCGCGATTGTAATATTCTGATATCACCTGAGGTCCTTTGATTAGTTTACTTCCGATCATGGCCACCTAGATGTAATTTCAAAAGTGACTCCGAAAAAATTAAGTAGGCATAAAAACTTTCGAAAATGTCACATTCTGATCTAGAATTGTCTCAGAAATCCAAAAATGTTACAATATACAGGGTGTTCCATTCAAAAATTTAGAACTGGAGCCATTTCCGGTGTAACCGGAAGTGACCGGAAATTGAAAAATATGTGAAAACTCTCCTCTACACATACCATTTACCTATACCAAATCTCATTTTGATACACCTAAGGTCTAGAAGTTATGACTTGTCTAATAGATTCGTCGAGGGGAAAATATCTCCTTTAAATCTCGTACAACTAGAAATTTTGAGTCATTTAAGTCAATTTTCAGTCATTAAATCTTCGCTTCAGTCATCGGTTTGAGTCTTTCAGTCATCGGTTTGAGTCCTCAGTCATCGGTTTGAGTCCTTCAGTCTTTTAAATATTTTAAATCTCGTACAGATTTTAGCGAGATGTTTCCCCTCGAGATTCGTTGACATCCGGTATGAACTCAGCTTATCGTGCAGGACCCTGTATGAGTCCAAATAACTTTCCTGTATCGCATAATCATCTGAAATATCTCGTAACACATCCATACAAAAAGTAAGGCATGTACACATCCTCGCTATGCTATACAAGCCGCCTGAAAATTAGTACAAAATTGTTGTTGCGGTATTCATCGAATTCCCGAAAGCAGTGGCCAACATTTTCCACCTGCCGGCTCCTTCTGCAATTATCATAATCAACATGATGATTACTTCTTAATTTACACATAGCTCGGCTTCCGGTACCCCGAGTTTTTGATGAGCGTGAAAAGCGAAAAGGTGAATGCAAATTTCGGCAATTAATATCGTGGAGATAATTAGAAATATTCAAATTGATTCGGATCATTGATAATCCATGTTATTACGGTAATTTTTCATCGGTAATTACAGGGCGTGTAATGAGTGACAATTAAGAAGAAATCGGAGTGCATGATGACATCGTCTGTGATGGAGACGAGGACCCCCTACAAGGAATTATGATGATCCTTACACGGTGTGTAAGTGAGTACATATGTATGAGAGTTATCAATTTACATGGCGTTTGGATGTTTTACGTATCGGCGAGGTAGATAGAAAACTCTCACACTTTTTTATACTTCCGAAGTGTTAATTGAATTTGTATATCATTAATTACGATTTCATTGCACAAGAATGATATTTGAAAGTGAAAGTAGACTGGTCAAGAATATTATGTGTGCTTATCTCGAAAGTTGATTGAAAAATTAGAAGAGGTTTGAAAAAAAAAAGTTGTGTAGAGAGTTTCAACGGTTTTGTTTCTGCAATTTTTCAACGTTATAATTATTGTAAAAAAATCACTTAAAATTTATATTCGAAAACAAGCTTTTATTTATAAACTGTTCAACCAAAAAGTGAAAAATAGTAGAATAGGAGCACCAGTGATGGACACATTAACTTGTGAAATAATGTATACAGTGAGCACGTAAAGGTTGGAACAAATTCGTTAAACGCTTGATATGGCCATTAGGGAAAATAAGCTCAGACACGTCGATTTTATTTTTCGGTGGCGCATTTTTTGGCCTACTTATATTTTTGATGACGTCATCACTATTCAAGTTATGACGTTATCATAATTTTTTTCAAATGGCAATACCATATTTTGATAATACCTTCAAAAAGAACGCATTTTTCTGTGTATGGATGTCATATTTTTTCTTATGTTACATAACCGCATGTTCGAGAAATAAAAGATATTTCATTATTCACAATAATGTAATATTACGTCTGTTAACGTGAACTTTGGACTTGAGGTATCCCCATAAAAAAAATTTAGTGGGGTTAGATCAGGAGATCTAGCTGGAAACTCTAAAAGTTCATGAATTACTTTCACTTCATATGGGTGCCACTTATTCTTTTTTAGTCATTTTAAAACAGACGTTTGACACATTGATTGCTCCAATCCAACTAGACACTGACTGGATGATAATAGGTAGCTATCAAATAATTGTGGTATAAATAAGTTATCGACACCATGCAAAGATATTTTAAGGATTTCAGGTTATGGGGATAAGACTAGTACGCAAGCTGAGGTTTGTGACTTATTCAACTAAAAATATCCCGATAGACCTATTACACGTTCGACAGCGATCAAAGTCGAAGCAAAATTTAGAAATTTTGACAATGTAGGTGATAATTATACGAAAGGTCGTCCAGGCGTTACGGAAGATCAACAATTGAATGTATTACTGTCATTTTAAGAAAATACTCATATGAATCATGAACTTAATGAAGATGATTTCGATAGTAGTCGATGATTTTTAGAATGGCCAGCTAGATATCATGATCTAACCCCACTAGATTTTTTGTGGGGATCCCTTAAGTCAAAAGTTTACGTTAACAGACCTAATATTACATTACTATGAATAATGAAATATCTTTTATTTCTCGAACATGCGGTTATGTAACATAAGAAAAAATATGACATCCATACACAGAAAAATGCTTTCTTTTTGAAAGTATTATCAAAATAAGGTAATGCCATTTAAAAAAATTTATAAAGACGTCATAACTCGAACAGTGATTACGTCATCAAGAATATGATTAGATCAAAAAATGCGCAACTGAAAAATAAAATCGACGTGTCTGAGCTTATTTTTCCTAATGGCCATATCAAGCGTTTAACGAATTTGTTCCAACCTTTACGTGCTCACACTATATTTGTTGTATATTCTTCAGTTCTAAACTAATCAATATTTTGGAAATTTTTCTTGCTTAGAAATGCACACATTATGGGCTTTATTTTGGCATGAGATACATTTTACCCATTTACACTTTTTTTCAAAGAAATTTTGATTCTTTCATTCAACATGACATTTATAACATTTCCAGTCTTCTCTCATTTCTCTGTTTTGCTTCTGTAGCTTTTTTTGCTTTCTACTCCATTTTCTAGTAATAACTTTGTCATATTCTTACACACTTTCTTCTTTTTTTCTTTAGCTGCTTTCAGTTTCTTTTCTTCTCTCAATCGTTTTCTCGTTGCAATGTCAATTTCGTTTTGCTTTTTTCGTTCTCTTTTTTCTCATAATACTGTTGCCACATTTGAGATGTTACAACTGACGGCACCTTTTCTTTAGCTTTTCTTTTCTGACTTGGTTCTTTTTCCTTTGGCCAAAATAATACCTTCGTAAATAGAGACACGTTAGAGTCATTCAAAGTTGAAGCGTCCACTTGTACAAGTGAGACTTCATTATTTTTGAGTGGTGTAGAATGTACATTAACACATAGCACTTCCAATAAAACGGAAGTATCTTCTTTGGAAGTTGATGGTCCTTGTTCCAACGATACCTCATTCGAATCACTTTGAATCAGTTGTGGTGAATTGTGTTGGAGAAGTATTGTTGAACTTCCATCTCCGTCAAAGTTTTTCTCTGGTAATTCAACGTCTTTTTCAGTTTGGTCTGTCATTATTGGATTTTTTTGATTCTTGTCAATCAACTGATTAATTTGTTTCCAAACATAATACAGTTCTGTAGCCGATTAATCCCCTTGCCATTCACTATTGACGTCTTGATTTCTCATTTGTGTCAAACGTTCAGCAGGAATCAAACTTTCCAAGAATATTTTGTGATTTTGCAATTCACTTCTTTCAACATTCTTGTAATCAGCCTTCGTGTTATTATCAGTTTTATTCAAACACTTTGAGTAATCCACATTATTTGCATTGAAAGGAAATATTCCACATGCACGAAAACCATTTTGAATCATTCTTTCATTTATTGTCTCTTCTATCACAGCAGATAATATATCAGCCATGTTCTGTTTATTGACGTGTTCAGAATCATGCTCCATGAGCCACTTTCGTACTTGGGTTTTCCATTTACATTTCAGAGGATGGAAGACAGCTACGTCTAGAGGCTGTAAGACATGAGTAGCATTCGGATGAAGAGCTACTAGAATTATTTGTTTTTCCTGTAAGAATAGGCTAAGTTGCATTGTCAAATGCGGCTTATGGCCGTCGACAAAAAATAGAACAGGGCGCAGTATGTTTTGCTCTGTTAGCCATGCCTTGAATACATTACACATATATTCATAAAATACTTCGCCGGTCATCCAGCCTGAATCCGACTTCCCCACTCCCCATCTTTTGGGAATAGAACGTACAATATCTGCTGGAAGTCTCTTATATGGAAACACTGGCATAGGAGGGGCAATTTTTCCTGACCCAGAAACAGTGAAGAGAACTGTTGTTTTTTTTTCTGAAGTTTTACTGACATCATATATGTTTTTACCACCACGAGGTGCAAGGATTTTCCCAGTTTTGGGACATAGTGCGAACGCTGTTTCATCAGAGTTGAAAATCCTGTTTCCATCTTTCAGTACTTCTAGATAATTATTTTCTTCCAAATATGTGGACACTTCTGAAAACCAATTCTTTATCTGTGATTCAGTCAATTTCTCAGCTGTTTTCAGGGAAATAGATGGGTGTCTTCTAAAGAATCCACGAAACCATTTCTTTCCTGGTCTTCCATCAGTAAATGGGTTACTTCTATTGACCTCCTTCATGAGTTTTGAAACAGTGGCAAGTAAAGCAGTTTTGGTGATTGGAAATCCGGCCTTAGCTACGTCTATAATCCATTCTACCCTCCTCTTCTTTCGTAAGAACTGAAGATGGTCCCATGGAACACACAAGAGGACTTAATACACCCTTAACTTTGTTCCTGAGAGTTATTCTTGGCACTCCATACATTTTACTGGCAGTGGCAATAGGTGTGCCAGATTCAACTGCAGAATACGCTTAATTCATATTTTCCTCAGAATATCTCCTCCTATTCTTTTCCTCCATAGTATAAGAAAAAGAAAAGAAAACAGCTTAGTAAAGAAGTACCAACAATTAATATCACTGGAAACTCTTAAAGATAAAACAAGAACCTGTCCAATATTGGACTCGTGAGAAAATAGAATAAATAACCCATTATGGACACCCTTTCCAAAATTGTTGACGTTGACAAATCGACGAACCAGTAATGGACACATAACCTAATTTCTATTTATATCTTACTTTGCACATTCGAGGGGCTTCACATGCATCTACTGTTAATACTGAGTCGACTAAATGTTTAACAACGTTTATAACACTTGAAACTAATATTATTTTTCATACTTACATTTTTAAGCCTGACAACAACAAACACAGCCACAGTATTACGATGCCGGACGTTTGCACATTGTTGCGCGGGAAACCGGCAAATTATATGGCAAATAATACGTAGCCTACAGGGTTCTTGACAAGTAGCGTATTCGCCAAACAGATGGCTCTCTCGACACAACAATTCTTATTATTGGGGTTTCAATTTGAGGGTGTCCATAATTAGATACATGTTCAAAACTGGGTGCCTATCAAGAAAAAAGAAATTTCCAAAATTTAAATAATTTCTTAAACGCTTGAGGCATAAAATGTCATTGAACTTGGAATGAAAGTCTCAAGCTTTTAAAAAAATATTAAAATATTCGAAAGTTCTTTGTTCTCCACAAAGTAAATACTATTTTTCGCATTTAGTTCAAGAGTTTATGAATAAAAGCTTGCTTAAAAAAATATGCTAATTTTACTTTGTATACGTTTTAAAATGTCAAGGAGCATATTTTTCAGTCTGTTACTAGGGCACTTGGTGCCCTGGACTGGTTAATTTTCATTAGTGATAATCCAAGAATATCGAAAATAGAAATAATTTTTTTCTTCGACCGTGCGTTCTCAACCACTTTCCCGCACGCATTTTTGAAAATGTCACTTTCCCGCACTACAGTGCGAGAAAAATATGTCAGTTCAACATTACTAAATGTATATTTCATTGATTTTACCTGTATATTACTATTCAAACTAATGTAAGTTTTAATATTTAATCTAACCCAGAACATTTTTTTTGTTTCCGCAATTTTTATTCATTGGAATGGAACAAAAATTGGGATACTTTCATATATTCCCATATATTCCCATTCTACCCTATACGTTTTTCGAAATCAATTCATACAACAATCAAACTAAGATGAGTCAAGTGGTTTGGTGTGGTTCAAGGAGACTAAAATTTAACAAGGAGAGTTTAATCCCCATAAGACAATGGGGACACTAGTAGAAAGAGATGAAAGAACATTTGTGACGAAATGTGACATAGTTGGACGTGTCATGGCCGTCGTTCTCTATCGACAGTGACGGACTAGCTCTTGGTATATGAGAGTTACTGCTGACAGTTTTGTTGCTTGGTTCCAGTTCGACTCTGTACTCATATCCAAGTACGTCACTGTGACGCGTTCATGCTACAAGATTCTGATTGGCTAGATCTTATTAAACCCTCCTTGTTAGTTCAGTCTCTTTGGGTGTAGTTACCAAATATTTGCTATGATAACCAAGTTGCCATCAAGACGTCAAAGTGAGTCGAAGCGTTGTCGAAGTGACAGATTCTTCATTTTTCAAATTACTTGCAATGATGAAAGCAATATTTCAATGGATTCGTTAGATGAAGTCGGTGAAGAGCTCCCAGAAGGAATTTTGAGAAAATTTATTGAATATACGTAAATCTCCGATGTTGTCGAAATTTTCACAGATCACTTAAAACATGATGAATGAAATATCATTTGAAATTTTTCCGCGGAAAGACCATTTCCACAATTTTTTTTAATATAATGTTTGCCGGTACCATCATTCGAAACACAAACACAATCCGTTGGAAGGAGTATTCAAACTGAAATTGCCTTGAAAGGTACTTTGGACATTAATAACAGTAAATATCATGCTACTAATATTATCCAATCAGCATTTCTGAAGGATAATAGTAGAATAAATGATATGAGAACCATTAAATCTATTGAGAATAAAACTAAGGAACAGGATGTAACCTTTACAAGAGCAGATAAAGGTAATACAGTCATTGCAATCAATAGGGATGATTATGTTAAAAAACTCTTGATTTTTCAGATTCCGGTAAATTTACAGTACTTAAACGTTATGTGTACCAACTACAAATCAATTTTTAATGAAGCCGAGAAGTTCAGACTAACTCTTATGAGGATTTGGGAATACGTAAGGATTAGTAAAGGAATAGGCAAACTCACTAGAACCCTTCCTCTGGCTTGGCTTTCGACGACGCTGACGGCCGGTTCGACTTTGAACTACAATACTCCAATGAATTATCTCCTTGGCGCTTGAATACCCTCTCGAAGGACCAAAATGTTTTGTATTGTATATAGTTTGATTCGTTTTTGTGCTTATTTGGTTTTAAATTGATAAATTAATCTGACAATTGTTGAAAAGCTTGGTTTATTGACAGTGATACATAAATCTGACAGTTCATAAATGTTATCCATAACAACGGATATATTCAGGGCTAATATATAATAACATTGTACAGTATATTTCAGGGCAATCCCCACATTTTAATTCTTACACCCCCGATTTTTGTCATTTTTCTTTTTTAGTTTTATTGTTTTTAATGAATTTGTAAGAAGTTGTGAAATTGTGTTTTGTCAACAAAGATTTTATTTTGTCACTAGTTTTGCCTAAATAGGTTAATGAGCAATACTTAATTGGTTCTTGTTTTTGAATGGGGTAGACTTCGCTGATAGCAATTGAGTATTTTTTCTTTTTAATAATTTCATCTATTAAGGGTGAGTCCACCATTGTTTTATGTTATTTGTTTTGTGATATAGAGTTCTTTTTTAAAGTTGGAGTCTGACATAGGGATATTTTTTAGTAGTCTATGCTATGGTTTGCTGCTAATTTATGTTGATGAGGATGTAATGAAGACTTACAAATGGTTATGTCCTTTTGTGGTGGTTTGTGGTAGATGAAAAAGCTATGTCTATTGTCTGTTCTTGTTATCGTGAGGTATAGATAGTTTTTTGAGTTGCTTTCTTCCTTTTCTGATGTGAGAATAATATTGCAGGATAGAGTGTCAAGAGAGAAGATCCCATCGGCAGTCCATCAACTTGGGAGAAGAAACGGCTCTTTTCTTGCACAACTCATACTTTCAAGAAAAGAGCCAGTAGAAACTGTATTTACAAAGTCCCATGTGAATGTGGAGATTCCTATATCGGAGAGACCAAGAGGCCATTATCAGTAAGAATAGCCGAACACAAAAAGTGGACTCAACGAGGGGAAACATCAAAATCGGGAATTGTTGACCACGCCTGGACAAAACACCACCGAATTTTCTGGGACGAAGCTAGTGTTCTTCATAGAGAGAAACATTGGTTCAAAAAGAAATTTCTGGAAACCACCTACATAGAAGCCAATGGTGCCTCCAGTCAACCAAGCGTGGAAATTAAAAACGTATGGAAACCGCTCATGGACCGTTTTGGAGGGAGAAAAAGCGCGAAACCACGCGCGCCACAAGACCACCCGTAATTACACTTTAATTATAGACCTATGAAAGGTCGCGTAGCATCTGATTTTGTCATTATTCACCAGAAGACTATTGCGGATTCAAGCAATTGAAACGTTGTAAAAAAATTTGAAAGAGATAGAAATCTTTCAACCATTAAGATGATGGACTTATATGGAAATATAAGTAATCAAGTTACTACTTCGTCTAAAACATTCAAACAATTTAAAATGTCATGTACATATCTATATCAATATAGAATATTTTTGCTAAGGGGATGTACAATAATGATATTTCCATGATTGTTCATGAAGATTTCGGCTAGTAGAGGGGGTTACCCATGATGACCAATGGTAATTTTTTGAAAATCAACATTAAAGTTTTATCATAATCAAAATCAATTATACTCCTTGATTAGCTTTCCAGATGAGAAGTAAGAATTTTAAAACATTTTTCTTACCGACGCTGCATCTTACATTATGTTTGAAAATGACTAATTATTGACTTATCCACATACGTTATGCAACAAAAGATGCATTTTTCGATAGTAATTATCAGACAGCTACTCGGCTTGTATCAAGTACTTAATGAATTTTTTTATAACCAACACCGTAAGGAATCAACACCATCGATTAGATATCAATCAGGGCTCTTATGCTTCGCATCCGGCAATTTTTACAGAACCCATTTAATTAAGTAATAGTGAATATTAATTAGTTTTTAGGACTTTGTCGGCCGACTGCTCGAATCTAGCTGTGTGAGGTAACTAATTGTTATATTACAATCTTTGAGCCCGACATAGAAAATGTTAATTATTTCGTGTACGTATATGGACAAATTTGGTTCAGGATTTTCTTGCGTCTTACTGATGGCTTCATCTCTGTTTGTGTATGAAATTAGAAATCGGGCCAGAGGTGATTAATTTTATGTGGACAAGAATTTTACACTTAAATTGTGAATTCTTCGATTGAAACTGCAAACTTGAAAATAAAGTAAAAACATATCGTGAATTTCACCAGTTGAATAGGGAATCATTCAACAATGACTTGCGTAAGATACACTGGGACAGTATTTACGACATGAATGATGTTAAAGACATGCTTTCCTTTTTCTATCACAATTTTATGGAAATTTTCGAAAAACATGCATCCCATGGCTCACATTCAACATAAAGGAAATGATATCGTGTAGAAAACGGGCTTTCAATAATTTTAAAAGGTCTTGCTCTATGCTAGATTGGAGCTAACACAAATTACTGAGAAATTACATCACGGGAGCGATACGCCGAGAAAAAAATTAGAAATCTACTTGGAACGAACTTCGGTCGCATGATTTGTTGCGAGAAAACGAATAATACTGAAATACCTGCTGACCTAAAAAAAAAGGATCTTATTAATAACCATTTCAAAAGTAGTCCTCCGCACATGACTTCAGAAGACTAGATAGTATTAAGGCCAAACTAATCAAAAAGAGGGAATTCAAAGTTCTGTTTGATCGTTGATTAAATTCTGAAAATTCTTCTCTTTAATAATTTCCAAACTCTGCAGCAGATTTAATTTCTCGCTTTTTTAACATTAAGTATTTCAAAATCATGTTCAAAAATATAATTTTCTGCGAGTAGATGGGCAGCAAAGATTGAATTTAATTTGCCGTTCACAAAGCAATTTCTATGTCCAGTTAGTCATTTTTTGAAGGTTCTACCAGTTTGTCCGATAAGAAATATTAGACAAGAACCACATGTTAATTTATAAACTCCACTCTCTTGCTGATTTCCTACTTTTTATTTATTATTTTTGATATGTGTACAGAAAGTAGTATTAATTAGTCTTGAAAGCAATGTTGACACCTTGCTTCTAGGAATAGGAGCAGCCTACTATTGAAGACCAAAAGCAGTTTGAAACAATAACATATTGGAAAACTGGAAAAGAGTGGTTGGTTGGTTAAAGGCTGACGAGCGAGATACCGCGTTTACTTTGAGGTCTCCCTTAACACTGAGACCAGCTGGGATCTATTGTATTGCTCTGTCGTCAGTAGTTCCTAGTTAAATAGGACTGTGTTTTTCACCAGGTTCAGTTTTATTAGTATTTACTAGGTGTTTCGGATTCATGCCTATTTCTAGGTTGATCTGTTCGAATATTCTGTTTCGCTTGTTGAACAGCGGGTCGCATTCGAAGATGATGTGAGAGGCTGTTTCCTCCTCGTCACCACAGAGTCTACAGTCTATGGTTTCTCTATTTATTCATATGGTGTGTAGGTGTTTCCTGAGGCAGCAGTGTCCGGTTAGTAAGCCGGTGAACTTGCGTATCTTAGAACTGTTAAGGTTGAGTGTGTCAGCCGTCAGTGTTTTACTCAGGTGCCTCACCATTGCCGTGCTGTGTCGATGCGAACGTTTAGTGTTTTGATTTCTTTCGCTTATTGATTAGGTTTAAGCATCGGGTTTTGCTGACTCCAAACGCTGGTTCTGGACCTGTGAATGGTGATTCAGATGCTTTCTTTGCAAGTTGGTCTGCTTCTTCACTGCCTTCAATTCCCCTATGTCCGGGCACCCACACAAGTGTAACCTTGTTGCGTTTCGACAGTTCATTGAGGCTCTGAAGACATTTCCAGACTTGCTTAGACTTTATCTGTATTGAGTTCAGAGCTTTTATAGCGCTCTGGCTGTCAGATAGAATGTAGAGGTGTTTTCTTTTATACCCACGGTCTAGACTCATCTGTATGCATGTCCTTATGGCATGTGTCTCTGCTTGGAATACTGTGGTGTTGTTACCAAGTGGGACTATTGCGTTCCTTTTTGGTCTCACCCCGTATATTCATGCTCCTGTTCCTTCATCTGTTTTTAAACCAGATAATGTTTCCAGATGATAGTGATTCTACTCCCGAGTCCCATTCGTTCCACTTGAGCTGCGTTTTCAATGGTTTTTCGTACAAGTATTGTGATAGCATGTAGTCTGATATCTTTTTCAGTTCGGTAATGTTGACTTCATGGATGATTTTGGTGTGTCCAGTTTGTGGTTGGGTTATCCAATTACCTGTTTGTTTAAGCCTCCCCCATGACTGTGATGTCTATAGGTGGGAGGTTTAGGATAATTTCCATAGCAGCGGTTGGAGTGTTATTCATACCACTCGTGATACACAGAGCCTCTGTATTTTACCAAGGTTGGTTTTCGACTGTCTCTGTTTCATCTTGGGCCACCACAAAAGTGAACCATATGAAATTCTGGGTCATATGATCGCAGTGTAAAGCCAGTGCATGACTTTCGGTTTCAGTCCCCATGTTTTTCCAAAAGCTCTTCTGCACATCATGAACGATGCTTTGCTTTTGTTGACTACATGTTGTAGATGCATGTTCCAGGTTAGTGTCTTGTCCAAGAAAAGCCCTAAATATTTGACATGATCAGCAACTTGCGCCAAAGAATTTGGGTGACTTCAAGCCCCCCTGAATCCTTTTGCGTGTGAAGAGAATGAGTGTGGTTTTGCTGGGGTTTGCCCTCAGTCCTTCTCTTTTGCACTATTCCTCTACGGTCCTCAGTGCATTTTGCATTAGCTCAGAGGTTATTTGGGCATATTTTCCCTGTACGAGGACTACTATGTCGTCCGCATAACCTTGGGAGTAGTATCCCTGATTGTTTAAAGATTCCAGAAGTTCGTCAACTACCATGTCCCACAGTAGGGGGGATAGTATCTCTCCCTGTGGGGTTCCTCTGGCAATTTCCAGCTTTACGGAGGCTTCAAACATGTTGGTATGGGCCTGTCGATTTTGGAGCATTGATTTTATCCACCTGCAGGTGGTTTCATCAACGCTTCTCCTCCTGGCCGCTGATACCATACTTTCGAAGGATGTATTGTCAAAGGCTCCTTCGATGTCTAGAAAAGTGCATAGTGCTATTTCTTTTTTAGCCAGTGTCCTTCAGCCTTGACACCACTTGGTGAAAGGCCATCTCGCACGATTTTGCTGTTAGATAGGCATGTAATGGCCGGTCTATTAGAGCTACCTCTCGTATGTCCCTGTCTATCAGTTTTTCTAGTCCTTTCAGGAGAAAGGATGATAGGCTTATTGGTCTGTAATCCTTGGCCTGGTCGTATAAGTTTCGGCCAGGTTTCGGAATGAAGACCTCGTTCACAGATTTCCAGGCTGGTGGTATCCAGCCAAGTGCTAGACTTATCCTGTACAGTCTGCATAGTTCTGGTGCTAGATCTTCAATTCCCTGCTGCAGTAGGACAGGGAATATTCCATCTAGTTCAGGCGATTTATATGGGCTGAAAGAGTTTATTGCCCATATTACTTTCGGGTATGTTACGATCCGCTTTGTCACCTCCCAGTCAGCCCTGTTCGCTCTTAGTGGAAGGTTGTCAGGGTTTTCATTGCTGGGATTTGTGAAAATGGTAGATCCTGGAAAGTGGGTATTGAGCAAAAGTTCAATTGTTTCAAAAGAGTGAAGTTTCTAAATTAACTTGTGGTTTTTGTCCATAGAATTCGTCATTGAGAAGGTTCTGAGAATTTTTCCATTTATTAATCCATCCTTTCCATACTTTCTGAAAAACTCAGCTACATGCCTTTGTTTTGAACATGAAGGATTTCAAAATCACGGTCGAAACTATGGTTTTCGGTTAATAAATCAGTTTGGTCAAGATAAAACTTGGGACAACTACCACAAGTTAATTTATAGACACTTTTTTTGTTTTTTCACTTTTTCTTGTTGTTTTCAATATGTCTGACCAAAGTATTGCCTATCTTAAAAGCTATTTTAAAACTTCGCTTTTTCAAAAAATGAAGTAGTTCATTGCCTAATTTACCGATATAAGTAATTGCTTCAATCCATTGGTGGTCTTCAAGAGGAAATACTTTCTTTTATCGCTTCTTAGACAGATGGTTATCCGTCAAAGACGATTTATAACCATTGTTGATTGAATTTGTTTGATAATATTTAATTCTTTATTGAAATTTGATGTACTGAGAGGAATGCTAACTAATTTACTTATTGTAAGCTGCTACTTTATGTTGATATGGGTGTGATGAGCCATAGTGAATTGTGATATCTGTTTGTGACGGTTTGTGAAAAATAGAAAATTCATGTTTATTATTTATGGAATTGTCCTTTTCTGATTCTATTGTGAAATTAATTGAAGGGAGAAGAGAATCGATGAAATACTAGATTGATCCAATTGTCTAATTGTTCCTGTGAAACCTACCAAATTATCATCAACAAACCCATACCAATAAATTAAGTTTTTGAACATTTCGTTCCCTTTTGTTTTAGTTTCTAAATTATCCATAAAAATTTCATCCAATGAAGGGCTCAGGGATTACCCATAATCAACCATAAATTAGATGAATATAATTTATTATAAAACTGAATAAAACATTGACTTAAAGAAATACTATGTGAATACTGGTAACTATTTGGAAATCAAATAAGTGTCAGTCAGTCAGTCAGTCAGTCAGTCAAACTTTTATTGAATAAGTTTTCTTCCATAATAAATATTGGAAAAAAATCAAAACTTCAATGCAAAATACAAACTAATTCAACAGGTCAAACGCTGTGAAATTAATATATGTATAAACAAATACAAAAAATTCAGTTATTACATACAGTGTGTCCCACTTTGAGCAGCCACACCCTCATATTTCGTTGAGCATGAAATAATTCGAAATTTTCTTTGACTCAAGTTGTAGTACTCGGAAATACCTACCTTTATGTTTACATAACCTTTGTATATCCATTTTCCACGGCTAACTACGACCAAATGAAAAGTGAAAAATTGGGAAAAACATACTAGGCATTTTTTTATCGCAAAAATAACACCAGATTCTGTTTCAGAACATCTTAAAACCCCCAAATCTCAATGCTTGAATCATTTCAATATACAGGGTATCATTTATTCTGATCAGAGTTAGCCTTGGAAAAGTGATATTTGGCTATTTTTCAAAGTAGTAATTAAATATTTTTGGGAATTCTGTGACAAGAGAAGACATTTTGGAAATTTTCCAAATATTATTTATGGATAAGAGTTGATAATGCTACCAGCTACAGATGATACCCTGTATATTCAAATGATTCAAGCATTGAGATATGGGGGTTTTAAGGTGTTCTGAAACAGAATCTGATGTTATTTTTGCGATAAAAAAATGCCTAGTATGTTTTTCCCAATTTTTCACTTTTCATTTGGTCGTAGTTAACCGTGGAAAATGGATATACAAAGGTTCCGTAAACATAAAGGTAGGTATTTCCGAGTACTACAACTTGAGTCAAAGAAAATTTCGAATTATTTCATGCTCAACGAAATATGGGGGTGTGGCTGCTCAAAGTGGGACACACTGTATATAATATATATATATATATATATATATATATATATATATATATATATATATATATATATATATATATATATATATTATATAAAATAAAACGTATATTAAATAAAGTAAGATGTGAACTGTACATTGCACAAACACACTAAAACACATTAAAATTAAATATAAAAGAATAACACTGAACAAATATTCACAAACAACATTGAACTAACATTAAAATAACTTAATCACAGGATTCTTGGAGAAACTCATCAACAGAGTAATATGCTCCTTGCAATGAAAAAAGTTTAAGTTGCCTTTTGAATACATTGATATTTGACGACGATTTCACGTCATCACTAAGCTTGTTATACAGAGTGATTCAAAAGTGACAAACTTCAGGAGGTGATTCCTCACAATATTCTAATATGAATTGCCCAAATAAATATATGTCCGGAAACGTTTCCTTTCCAAGATACAGGGTGTTGAAGTTTTATTTTTATTTTGGTTTTTTGAAATAACTCTTGAAATACTGAACTTAATTAAACGAAACTTGGTAATAAGAGGTTTTTGAGGTGTCGAATTCGAACCTGATGTTATTATTTCTCTTACTCGTAGGGGGCGCCACCTACACGTCTTTTTATTTTTTGAAGATTCATAACTTTTTTGAGCGTACTTCTAGCACATTTTTCAGTAAAAAAATCGATTCCTCTATCATATCTACGTAAAAAAGCTACCCTTGTTAAAAGTCGCTGTAAGCAACCGTTTTCTAAATATTTGGACTTGAAAATTTCAAGTCAATTATTTGATAATCGATGCATGTTGAAGTTATTACCAATATTTTGCATTTTTCACAAGAATGCTTTGGAAAAGAATTTGACGTTTAAGTAAGTAGTTTTGGTAATTACATATTTTGTGACAGTATTTCAAAAGTAATTTGAAACAAACGAAAATAAAAATAATACTTCAACACCCTATATCTTGGAAACGAAGCGTTTCCGGACATATATTTATTTGGACAATTCATATTAGAATTTTGTGAGGAATCACCTCTTGAAGTTTGTCAAAGTACTTTTGAATCACCCTGTATAGCTTTACACCATAGCACATGGGATGATTCTGCGATACGGCCAATCTACCACAAGGCTGATGCAATTGATGAGAAATTCTGGTAAAGTGTTCATGAATTTGTTCATTTTTAGGTATACTTGAAATATTATTTTTGATGTATCTTAAGTAAACTAGGCATTGTTAGTATTTTATAATGTATAAATGATGGCCTGCAATAATCTCTAGAGGATGCACCTGCCATAATTCCCAATGCCTTTTTCTGTACAACATATAATTCGTGGGCTTGGGCAGATAGGCCCCATTGTTCTAGACCGTAAGCTATGACAGTCTGAATCAAACTGTGGTATAGAAGTTTGAGAATATCAAAAGACACTATTTCTCTCAATTGTCGAAATAAATATATATGTTTACTAAGCTTCAGTTTGACACTGTTGATACGGTTGTTCCAAGTTAGCTTATGGTCAATATTGACCCCCAAAAATTTAGTACAATTCACTTGATGTATTGTCTCATAATTTATTTTAACCAAATAGCTTTTATCTATCGTACTATTTTTAGTAACTAAGTTGATCATTTGAGATTTTGCTGTATTTTGCAACAGGCCATTTAAAGAACACCACTCAGAAATTTGAGCTGTAACTTCTTGAGCTTCATTTAATACTTCAGACGTTTTACCAGCAGATACTAAAATATTAGTATCATCAGCAAAAACCACAGTAATGGAGGCTTTCGTACAGAATTGGGGTAGATCATTAATGAAAATTAAAAATAAAATTTGTCCCGAAATGGAGCTTTGTGGAACTCCAATTGATACACTTCTTAGACTTGAAGTTGTCCCGTTTACACTGACCAGCTGCCTACGACCAGATAGGTAAGACCTACGCCAATTCAGTGCAGAACCTCGATTGCCTTAGATTTGTAGTTTTTGCAAAAGCACAGCATGGTCAACTAGATCAAAGGCTTTGCTCATGTCAAAAAATAAGCCTAAAATTTGCTCTTGTTTGTCTGATATTTTTACTACGTGTTTAATAATTTGATCAATTGCGGTAATAGTAGATTTATTTCCTCTATAACCATATAATCTTTGATAAAAACAATGTTCAATAATCTTAGAAAACTGATTGAGTAGTGATATTGGTCTATAAGGAGAACAATCTGCAAGAGAACCTTTGTTTCTGTAAATGGGTTAATTTTTTTATATTTATAAGATATCAGGAAAACTCCCCTCAATGAACGAAGTGTTCACGATATTACTCAATGGTTCAGAAATAAAATTTGCGACTTTTTTTATAACATGACCAGGGATTTTGTCCATACCAGAAGATTTTTTCTTGCAAACTTTTTTAATGATCTCTTTCATCTCAAATTTTGTCGTTGGATATAGATAAATACTCTGTAGGGAGGGTGAAATTAAATTCATATTATTTATATCAGGTTTGGATATGCTACTACTCACATTTGAGAAGTAATCACTAAAAAGTTTGCTAATGGTCAAATTATCAGAAGTATCTTCATTGTCAGTAATTTAAAGAAATGATACACCACTGCCTGTATGATGACTTTGTGCTTCCTTGATTATTTTCCAAGATTCTTTCACCTTGTTGTCTGCTGAAGAGATTCTGTCGTCATTATAAGTTTTTTTGGCATGTTTCAGTTTAGCCTGATATGTTATTTTGAGCTCTTGTTACTCCTGATGATATAATCCATTTCCATATATTTTATTCAACTCAGATATCTCAGTTATCCTCCTACTCATTTCTCTCAACCCATTAGAAATCCATTGAGGGCTCTTACATTTTTTATTCAAAATCATTTTTTTTGGGAATGAAAGATCAATATAATAAGAAATCATATTATGAAAATGTTCAAACTTGGAATTCACTCAAACTTTATCATACAGCAAACTACTGAACTTATCGATATTATTCACTAGAACATCTAACGAGTGTTTCACGGTTATCGTAAACCCGTTCATAATGAAAAGTTGCAAGTTGAAAAGTGTGATCAGAAATACATGAATGATTAACAGAGTAGCTAACAGGATCAACTGTGGATAAAATATTGTCAATACAAGTTGCAGAATCACCCCACCCCATATACGAGTTGGTTCGCTAATCATTGTTTTTAAATTGTGCTGCTCAAGTATATTCATGAATTCATATTGCTGTTTTTCAACATATTAATGTTGAAATCACCGCAAACGATTATGTCAAAGTTATTGTTCTTGCTATATAGTTCTTCAATTGTTCGATCGAAAGAATCAAAAAAAGTGTGTGTTACCCAAAGGTGATCTATATATTGACAAAAATATTATATTTCTACTTATTGACTTTAATGCCATAGCACATATTTCAACGTCTATCTCGATACTAGTATCAATTTTATTAACACTCTAAGATTATTTTGCAAAGATACATACCCCTCCCCTGATATGCCTCTCCCTACAAACATCGTGAATTTTTCACTCCAAAGGGACTTCGTGAAAATATTAGCCACCTGGTCTTCTGAAGGTGAATAAGATACATCTCGAATATAGTGGTACTCGATGTCGATGATTTCATGAAGTTCAATATTATGGACTGTACTAATATGGCCTGATACGGCCTGACACGGGCCCACTCACATTCAAACCTAACCCAATATGGCGCTTTGGTTACTGAAAAACAACCCAATTGGTTGGGTTAAATCAGAACTGTGTAGAAATGCAGTTTATACCCTGAACAATACTTGAACAATATTTCTGAACGATATTTCTTCAGCCTTGGATCTTGTAACAATTTTTTTTCTTTTTGTTTGAAGGTCCATATAGAATTGAACAAAAAAATGTTCACAAATATACATATTAAAATATCCGGATTCCCAAGTTGAAAGGAGGATTTTTCATGCTTGTCATTTAAAGAAGTATGTTTCTTCACCCTAATGTATGTATGATATTCATAAACTACAGTGAAGGTAGTGAGGGCAGAGTAGTTGCATCATGATGAATGCTGAGAACTTGTGTTTTATACACTCTGTAGTAAAGGGTGATCAATTAAGGTTGTCAAGACAATCAATTTGTTAAATATTGTTGGTGTGTCAGCACATTCTGCTCACTCACTGTTTTTTGTGAATTGAAAGTGTCTTATACTTTAGGGAGAAATTTTCCAAATAATACGCTATAGGAATAGTATTTGGACTATCAATTCACAACAAAATAGGAGTATATTATTATTATTTACACCCCTGAGATTCCCACAATAACCTGTTTTGTAACATGTGTAATATATTGTCAAATATTTACTGATACATTACTTATTGAATATAAGTTCAGGTGTTTTTGTTCAGGAAGAAAGTGATGATAAAGTGATGATGAATACTTTTCACATACAGAGTGGGGCACCGAAAACGAAACAGATCGAATATCTTCAAAACGCATGTGTTCTGGAAAAAATGCAAAAACACGTCGATTTTTAATCCAAGGGGGACATCTTCCTATCATTACCTCAACTGTCATACTTATCCCCCCACCCCTTGGACACCATCACCAAACAATTTGAATAGGGAAAGTAGTAAGTGTGACATATCTTTAAAAAGGTAATTTCAGAAGGAATTCAGCAATGTCAATTTTTGCTATAGTTGCCGTCAAACATATAAGATAAATAAAAAAAGGCGCAAAAAATGGTCTTATCTTGTCCATCTCTGCCTGGAAAGGGCCACATAATATTGGGGGCAAGTAGTGCAAGAGTTTGAAATAGCTAGTGCATTATAGGTAAATTCGCCATGGGTAAATAATAGACTACAAGCCCATATAACAATTTTGGGGGGTCATTTGACCCAGCATGGAACATATTGAGAACGATGCTGCTATATGAAAAAATAACTTCAGTCACTATGCCGTCAATTCTTGGTGGTGTAAATGACTGTAATAATAATACTAATTTTTCATCTGAAGATGTGCTTTTCCGACAAAATATTCCTGTACGGCATCCCTCACGTACCTCCTAGAACCTACTGCCGTACAAAAATAATGGGACCGGAATCCAGGATTTTTTTTTTAATTTTCCGAAATTGAAAACTTCTCCTGGCCTCCAGTCCCATTATTTTTGTACGGCAGTAGGGGTTCTAAGAGATTATTATTTCATAATCTACCAACGTAAGGAACACCGTACATGAATATTTTGTCGGAAAATCACATCTTCAGATGAAAAATTAGTATTATTATTATTACAGTCATTTGCACCACCAAGAATTGACGGCATAGTTACGAAAGTTATTTTTGTATATATAGCAGCATCGTTCTGAATATGTTTCATGCTGGGTCAAATGACCCCCCCAAATTGTTATATGGGCTTGTAGTCTGTAATCTTTCAATTGCATCAAATTCATTATTGAGAGAGGATTAATTAATTATTTTTGTTTAGATAAACGAGTATACTAGAGATCGATACTAAGTACAAAGAAACAATTTGAAAAATATATGCAGTTTAATGATTCGATTTATCATTCATTGAAAAGTTATTCAACAAAAAGAATAACATTTAAAAAAATTTACAACATTCTCGTATATACACAGCTTTCATTCAGTACTGCATTCTTCACGACTGAACATCTGGATTGTCAGGAATTCAGATGTTTTTGTTCAGATAATTTAAAAAATAATCTAGAGAAGATAATTCTCAAATAAGTGTATATACCAACATGGTCTTCCATGAAAATAAATTCAACTTTCCAATTAATCGCCCTGTGTTTTATTTATATGAACTCTCTGTAATCCTATATTTTCAGATCGGATAGTGCGTTGCCACGATGTCATTATTTATACAGATTTTATTGCGAAAAATTACTTCACTTTGAACTTGAATAATACTTTCGCGGTTGAAGATTTTCTAATAGATGATTTGCACCTTGTGTGAATTTTTCTGATGAAAGCTCTCAGTATGGTATGTCAACATACCAAACCTTACTGGGGACAAACAATGACATTGCATAAAAAGCTGCGATGGAAAGTAGGCAGCACAGTGTAAAAACGATGACACTCCCACATTAGATTTCTCTTTTCTCAACTTTTTATAAAGTGGAATCTCATCGTTTTTCCACTGGACCATTCATTTATTTCTTGCATAAAATTGAATGTTCTCTCATATCCTAAAATCAAATTCGGGAATATAATCAATATTGGACACTGGCATTCTGTTTCGTATAATCATATTTTTATTCATCTGCTCTTGGGTATTTTGTGATCCCCAGTAATAAAAGTAAATTCAATATTACTTTTCAACTTTAACGCCCTGCATTTCGAAAACGAATTGTTGTCTTTTACATGTTCACCTATAGACATTAGTTTCATTGCAATGTGAGAAATTAATGAACGGACCGGTCCAACTTAAGAATCATCCTGTATAGGCACATATTGTGCTAGTCCTCACATTTCCTTCAAAAAAATTAAGCAAGTTATCAATTAAAAAGTGTATATTTCTGCCAAAAATGCATAGGATCACACCATACACACCTTATACCTATGGTAATCACATGAGAATATTGGCTAAATTCAGTGCGAGTCAATATCAATACTTACATAAGTTCAGGAAATTACCAGGAAATTAATTCCTATTTTGTCAATAACCAAATACAGTTTTTTTGACAAAAATTGCAATAAATTAATAAATAAAATTATTGACATCTCTACATTCATTCAAATTATTCCACCTATCGCCCCCACGTAACGTTTGGCGCGGAAGATGTAAAGGCCTGCACAGCAATTAGGTATGTTTTTTTCCATGCAGGGTTGGGCGTAGTTATAATAGGAATCACAGCTGTATGCGGTACGCGCAGCTATTATCAAATTAGATTTCGACGGGGCAGTTGTTTACCTAATCTAAGGATACTAATAATAATAAAATGGATTATTCTGAATACAAAAGTTACAGTGCTTTTGTTAAATTAACTTGATTAATCTGCACGCATCACAATATCTAGTGGCATATGTACTAGTCCGACCCTGGTCGGCGGCATGGGAATCAATTTCGTGATAATCGACCATTTTTTGCGCCTTTTTTTATTTATCTTATATGTTTGACTACAACTATACCTAACTTCTTATTTTGGCACCCTCTTGCGGGAAAAAACTGTTCCGGATTCCAAATTATGATTGTTCATTTGCAAGCTAATTTGATATAAATTTGGTGACAATACATTATAGAATTTTTCTAAAGGAAAAAACAAGATGGCGGCTCCAAAACGGCGGACAAGATTAGCAATTATGGTCCGATTCGATTCAAAATTGATATTCGGTGGTTTTCAGGGTCGGAAATTAGGATTTGTTTGTCGATGCAAAAAGACAAGATGGTGGTTCCAACATGGCGGATGTAATTTGTAATTATGGTCCGATTGGAATCAAAATTTTCAGGGTCAGAAATTATAATTCTCTTGTTAATGCAAAGAACCAAGATGGCGGACGAGATTTGTAATTGTGGTTCGAATCGATTCAAAATTGGCAAATGGGGGTTTCAAAAGTTTCCAGTATGACTAAAATGAATGAATTAGATTGATAAAAAAAGCTTTTATACAGATGCGCTAAAAAGGAAATAGTATTTTTGATAGATGTGTGACGTAGGTTACTCCGTGCGTAACAGAATCAGAATTTTACCTCGTACAAATACCTATGTTATACTAGCGGCAAGCTTTTGAATCTGTTACGCACAGAAAAACCTACGTCCCACATCTAAAAAAAATGTTTTCTCTTCATTGTACTTGTATGAAAGCTTTTTTATCAATTTTACTCAATTATATTTAGTCATGCTGAAAATCTGTACCTAAAACCCCCACAATCCAATTTTGAACGAATCGGACCATAACTACAAATATCATCTGCCATACTGGAATTGCCATTTTGTTGTTTTTTTTTCAACAAATATTCCATAATACATTTTCATCGCAATTATGGATACCTACCAAAGTTCAAGTTGATCGGACAACTAGAAGTGGGTCAAAATTCAGCTGCAAGATTTGTCCCACACATTCATACATACTTATCAACAGGGCAAGTTGAATAAAAGCTTTTGAAAAAAAAATTGGACATTGCATAAATTCAAATCCAATTATTCCAAACAACATTAATTCACAGTAGATGCTCGAAGTGTTCGCCATGAACTTACATGAGTATAAGTTAGTCTCGAAACGTTGTCTGACGTTTTTGAGCAATTCATGCAAAATTTTACAATTTGTAAGTTCGTGCAAAGTTAATTTTTTCTATTTTTGTTATGTTTTCGTGAATTGTTCTTATTAGCTTTCAAATCAAATTTCATAACTTGGAATATGAAACAGTTGTTTGTCCCGCAATTGGGCGCCAAAATGAAAAGTTGGGTAGCGAACATTCACTTATCTAAATTCCTTATGGAATAACCTTTTCAATGCTGTGTCACACTTAGTATTTTCCCTATTCAAATTGTATGAGTGACCAAGGGGTGGGGAGAGTGGTCTGACAGTTGAGGTTATGATACGAAGATGTCCCCTTGGATTTAAATCAACGTGTTTTTGCATTTTTTCCACAACACATGTATTTTGAAGAATTCGTTTTCGGTGTCAGCCGGGTCGAATCAAACTATAACTACAAATTTCGCCCATCTTGTTTTTTGCATGGGCAAACTACAAATTTTGATTCAAATCGGACGATAATTGCAAATCTTGTCCTCCATTTTGGAGTCGCCATTTTGTTTTTTCCCTTAGAAAAATTCCGTAATACATTGTCACCGAATTTATGTCAAATTAGCTTGCAAATGAAGTATCAAAATTTGGAATACGGAACAGTTGTTTTTTCCGCAAGAGGGCGCCAAAATAAAAAGTTAGGTAGCGAAAATTGACATGGCTGAATTCCTTATGAAATTATCTTTTAAATGATGTGTCACACGCACTACTTTCCCTATTCAAATTGTTTGGGTGATAGTGATCAAGGGGTGGGGGGAGGAGTATGACAGTTGAGGTTATGATAGGAAGATGTCTCCCTTGGATTAAAAATCGACGTGTTTTTGCATTTTCTTCATAACACATGTGTTTTGAAGATACTCGATCTGTTTCGATTTCGGTGCTCCACCCTGTATATTGAGAAGCATTGGTTCCTCGAGGAAACCTTGTGGTACCCCTGAAACAGCCTTTGTGAAGAAGGAAAGTGAATCACCAATGGAAACAGACTGATTCCTATGGTGATATAAGCATTGAACTGATTAAGAGGAAAACCATTTATACCAAAGTTCACAATTATCTGCATTAATATGACATATTTCTCCAAATGCCTTGCTGAATGAAGCCGGTATACATTTTTCACTTGATAACCCTTTGTTTCTACTTTTTTATGGATACTGGATAACACTGCTGTTGAATGTAAATAAAATTTTTGATGTGTGAAAAAATCTCATACTATTGATTCAAATACTGTTAAAATAATGCAGAACTTCAAAATTGGCCGATAATTACCCATGATGTGCTTCTGTACAAAAATAAAACGATTACATCTTACCAATAGTTGACAATGGTTCAGCTTCTCACTTACCTGGAAAAAAAAGTTTTTATGAAAAATTTGTAAATCATTTGAGATGATGAATGAAGGCATGTTATTATTATTATTATGCATAATTTTCTTTGCTTGAGTGAAATGAGTTTATTGAAGTTTATGAATCTCTTAAAACCAAGAAAAAATTCGCAAGGTGTTCCATTTACAAAAAATGATCTGGGTCATTATAGCCAATGACATATTACGGATAGACTTCGTTATTTACATTTCGATTTGAGGTCACATTCTAAGCACAATTTTTATTGCAGCTTGTTTCGCGGAAAATAGTTGCCAATTAACCCAAAAGTCGGCAAAGCTAAGTTTTTGCTGAATTATCTGCTTATATACAATGTTCGGGTGATTCATCGTGAGGTTCAGGAAAATATTTTGAAATAAAACCCATAAAATTGAACATGATACAAAAATCTTTTTTATGAACTGAACGAACAATCAATGCCATTTATTTCTTAAATATTATTTCAGTAAAATGTTGGCCGCGGCTACGCCTCAGATGGTCCATTCTCAACCTCCAATTTTCGATCACTTGTCCGAGCATTATGACGGGAACCTCGCCAATAACACGAGTAATGTTTGCTTCCAATGCCTTAATCAAAGCTGGTTTGTCCGCGTAAACTTGAGACTTCACGTAACCCAAGAGAAAATAATCTAAAGGGGTGATATCACAAGACCTAGGCGGCCAATTCACTGGTCCAAAACGAGAAATGAGCTGCTCACCGAAATGATTCCTCAATATGTCCATGGATTCACGCGCAGTATGGGCAGTAGCCCCATCTTGTTGGAACCAGATATCACCGATATCACGAGCTTGAAATTCGGGTAACAAATAATCCGTTATCATAGCGCGATAGCGAATACCATTGACGGTGACATTCCGGCCAGCACGGTCCTTAAAAAAATATGGCCCGATGATGCCACCTGCCCATAAACCGCACCAAACAGTGCATTTCGCTATGGATGCAACGGCAGTTCTTGAATTATTTCCGGCTGCACATCACCCCAAATCCGGCAATTTTGTTTATTAACATATCCAAAGCCAGAAATGGGCCTCATCACTGAACAAAATTCTGCGATGAAACAACAGATCTTCATTGACCTTTCGCAGAGTCCAGGCACTGAAAACTCGACGCTTAGGCAGGTATGTCGGTTTCAATTCTTGGACAAGTTGGATTTTGTATGCTTTTAAACCTAGGTCCTTTCGCAAAATACATCATGTTGTTGCATATGATAAACCAACCTGTTGAGAACGACGTCGAATCGACTCCTCAAGGTCATCTCGTACACTCGCAGCTACCGCGGCTATATTCTCTTTGCTACGTGCTGGACGAGGTCTATTCGGTCGCCGGTCATCCAATAATGAAAATTGTGTTTGAAATTTTTGGATAGTATTGGCAATAGTGCGTTCGGTGGGTCGATTATGCCGACCGTAAGTTGCTCGAAGGGCACGAAAAACTTGCTTCACAGACCGCTGATTTTCGTAATACAGTTCCACAATTTGGAGTCGTTGTGCTGGTGTAAGTCTTTCCATGCTGAAATGGCAAGTAATAATCAGTCAAACTGCAGTGACAGCTGGATACAATTGACGCCTATTCTGTCAAAAAGAAATATTGAAAAAAGTACCTCACGATGAATCACCCATCAACCGTGAAATAAGCGGCAGTAAAAATTGTGCTTAGAATGTAACCGCAACTCGAACTGTAAATAACGAAGTCTAACGGTAATATTTCATTGGTTATAGCCGTATCAGCTATGAAGAATAGGCAAAGACAATAAAAATTGACTTCTTTCAGAAAATAATGTACCCGTTACATTCAGACCGCACTGTATATAATGCGGTATTTCAATTACTATTGACGCTGTGTGAATTAACCCTTCACAAAAATTCACATTTCTTCTTGTTGTTATCAATATCACTAGATTTTGAAATTACGGGTAATGAGAAAAACTGTTTCAAATCAAAATTCAAAATATTAAACGGCTTTTCTTTCCTTTAACGGGTTACGTATAATTTCAAGACTAAAAACAAGTTTCAAATAGTCCAAATTTTCAAAAATCGTTTGTTATAGTACAAAGTGAAAAGGTAGGTACAAATGAATAGGCATGTAAGGTGTAGTTTTTTATTTGGTCAAATATCTAGTCGGTTCAAACATAATTATTTTAATCAAAACCAATTTCATTTAGAATTATTTTTTATTGCACACGTCCAAGTACCTTTTTTCATTTCAGCCAGTAGGAGCAGACATTTTTTCAATTTAATTTCATACACGAAATTATTGAATTTCTTCCTCAGTTAGACTACTGGTGAGTCCTGTACAATTCAGTGTTTCGTTCAAATTAACTGTTAGCAACAATGCCTACTCAGAACACACCTGGCTGAAGAACCTCAGTCCATGGCCTTTTGAAAAATGGCAATTACTACTACTTCTTTTATTTTAGCATATTTTAATGAATACAGTCCCAACGGTTTTAATTGATTTATTTTACACCAAAAATCTAACTTAATTCATATCACAATTTATCACACTGTTTTATTTAAAACCAGACTGTCTATGCTGAACTCTAACTGTATGTGCCCTCTTTGAAGTCGGCTGTCCATTTATATCCAAGAAGGTCACTTTTCGAAATAGTTCTCGACATATGAGATTCTTCACTGGCTGATCGATTGTTTCTGGATGGCTCGGCCTTCTAGATGGCGGTGAGCTATACAGATAATTCGGCTCAAGTTCGTTAACTTCGTTGCAGGGAGATATGGAAATATTCCTTAAACAGAAAAGTTCAACATCAAATGAACCATACCAGATAGAAAAGTTTCATAATCCAAATGAGTTCACTGAAACAAAGTAATACCATTATTCATAGGAGGTAATCCTGACATTCCGGTAAATTTCAGACCTATTTCTGTACTTTCTGTTTAGCAAAAATTATTGAAATAAATCAATTTAAAAAAAAAACTATTTACAGAAAAGATTTAATACGAATGCACTAAAAAGAAGAAAATTTGTTTTAAAGTGAATTAAATCCATAATTTTGTTACATTATAAAATTTTAATTGCTATGAAAGATTGCCGCGAGAGGTATCTATGTATTTTTTATTGTAAATTAAATTTAAAATTAGCTCAAAATTTATTCTCGTTGCAAGCTTTTATGTAATTTGAAATTTTATATTTTAATAAAATGATGGGTTTATTTCACTTAATTTTCTTCTTTTTAGTGCATTCAAATTAAAGCCTTTCTCTGAAAAGTTTATTTTAGTTCATTTATTTATTTCTTTTCTAGTTTTCTGTGAATATGTTTCTTAGTCTGTTCATTTAAATTTCTGCGTCCTTGTTGCACGGTCCTTTGCCTATTAATTTTCTGTTGGAATATGAATATGAACTTACTGTACAAACAAACCAAGCTTGAAAAATTGTACCTGAAATACAAGGCTGAAAATAAAGAATACAATCATGCGATAAACAAAGCTAAAATAGTGTATAATGACAATATAATCAATAATTCCCAGAAAAAAGTTAAAAGTACGTGGGCCATATTCAATAACGTAACAGGAAAACGAAAAACGACTCTGGAAAGTATCAGCCTAAAAATTAATGATGAATTTATTACAAATCCTCAGCAAATTGCAAATCATTTCAGTGCTCACTTTGATACATCTAGGTATATAACAAGTACCATGTTCTTGAAACCAACCTGCCCCGATGAAGTACGGCGTATTATAATGGCCCTCCCTCCAAAATTTTCTGTTGGTATTGATGAAATACCGACTGTTGTTCTCAAACGTGTGGGAAACCTAATTTGTTATCCGCTATCGAATATAATTAATGAATGTTTTTCTACTGGAATCTTCCCTGATGCACTAAAAATTGCAAAAATCATACCAGTATATAAGAAAGGAAAAAAGAATAAAATTTCAAACTATAGGCCCATTTCTATACTGTCTGCTTTCTCAAAAATAATGGAACGCCTCATTTACATTAGGTTCTTATCATACTTCATTGATTGATTGATCAAATAAGTCTACCAAATCTGCGATCTACGATTCTCCTAATTATATAATAGACCAACTTGATAAAGGAAATAAAGTAACAGGCATTTATTTTGACCTATCGAAAGCGTTTGACCTCATCAAACATGAATTATTATTGCAAAAACTAGAGTGCTATGGTGTCAGAGGAAAAGCGCTTGATCTAATGAAATCATACCTCAATAATCGAACACAAATAGTCAGTATTTCATCCAAAAATAACTGTAAGTCTTCGGTATACTGTTCTGATAAAGTACAAATTGGCATAGGGGTGCGTCAGGGCTCTATACTCTGCCCAATTCTGTTTTTGAAATTTATTAATGATCTATGCTCCCAAATTGACATCAGTTCAATTTTTCTATTTGCAGATGACATTTCAGTTGTTGTATCAGAAAGGAATATTTGTACTCTGAATGAAACATCTAATGTAACAGTGTCCCAGGTTGTGATTGGTGTGATAATAACTCTCTTTTAATAAATAAAAATAAAACCAATTACATGTTTTTCAAAAACGTCATGGAAGACCAACTTCAAATTAATGTTCTCAACTCCCGAATGGATGAAACAAACTCCTCCAAATTTTTAGGGGTAATGATAGATAAAGATTTACGTTGGACCGATCAGGTAAAAGCAATAATATGTAAATTGTCGTCAGCTTGTTGTCTTATCAGATACCTCAGGGACCAAATAAGTATTCACAATATCAAAATGTTTTATTTTGCTTATGTACACTCTGTGATTGACTACAGCGTAATCTTTTGGTATCATTCAATGATATATTCATCTATCAGAAAAAAATCATAAGAACTATGCTTAACCTTTAAAATGACACATCTTGCAGACAGTGGTTCATTAACTTGGGAATTATGACCGTTCATAGTGCCTACATACAGGGTGTTAATTAAGTACGTTGACAAACTTCGGGAGGAGATTCTTTGAAGGTTTTCAGGACGAAATGTTCATATAAATATATGTCCCAAACGGCTTGGTTTTCGAGATACAGGGTGATATAAATACATTTTTTTCAAGATTTTTTAGAGTTAACTTCGACATTTTCGACAATAATCAGTTCAAATTAGGCAAGTACAATCCATTCAATAGTACGCACGATACAAAATAATGCATTTCTCAAATAATTCAGAGTCAAGCTTTGTTCAACCCTTCAGATTTTTTTTTCCGCCGCCACTGACATATTATGAGAAAGGAATAATGAATGTTATTTCATTTAACATCTTTTTGCTCTCTTGATGTTTTTCATTTACTTGTACGGTTCAGGAGTTACAATGAAAATATTAACGCAAACATTTTCCAGTAACGCATAACATAAAGAAATTTGAGAAGCAAATAGTCTAACAAACTTGAAGGGTGATTCTTTGAAAGGTTTCAAGATGAAAAGTTCATATAAACATGTCCCAAGCGGCTTGGTTTTCGAAGTACAGGGTGATCAAAATACATTTTTTAGGAGTTTTTGGAGTTTACTTCGAAATTTTCGACAATAATCGATCCAAATTGGTTCAAATTGGACAAGTACAATCCATTCAATAGTGCGCATGATATAAAATAATTCATTTCTCGAAGTGTCATTGCCACTCTCCAAAGATTAGCGCGTGACGCAATACGTCATTTTGTTCTCATTACACAAATAGCTATTTTCTGCTCGTATAGAGAAAATGTAATGTTATGGAGCTCCCATACATTTTTTACCATAACTCAGGTTGAATATGTATTGCACAAAGTTGATTATGGCAAAATAATTGTGGACATTTTCAATAGTGAATAACTTTATTATCAAATACTAGAGCAAACATAAATTCCCTAGGAATAAAATTAAGTTCAGAAAAGGACCATTATTGAAATTGATATGTCAGAGCAGCTGCTGGAAATAATTTTTCGGAGTTATGACCAGAGATTCATAAATGAAAATCAAATGTGTAATGATCTGCGACTATTAGATAAACCCTATTAACTATCTTCCATTACAGGATTACCTTTCGGAAGTTTGTTATGTTGAAAAGGAAACGTTCAATTGAAAACTAAAAAATATCTTTTTTTAAATAACAAAAAATTTGTATGAGTTCTCTATCAAGACTGATGGGTAAAAACATTTTTAATCAAATATCTCAATGAAAATGCACATTTTTACCATCAGAATCTTCAGGTTGAAAGTTAAGGTTTTCCCAATATCTGTCAGATCTTGTTTAATATCCAGCGTACCGCAGTGACGGGGAGATAGTAGTTTTCTGTTAGATATCACAAAAAGAAATCACATCTTTACAATAACAAGCTTTTATTTAGCTTCACTTGTAACTAACTAACAAACAATTTAATAAAAGTTGAATTTGACCCACTTCTAATACTCCGATTAATTTGAAATTTGGCAGGTTTCCGTAATTCCGGTGACAATGCATTAAAAAAATGTTTGTTAAAAAACAAAATGGCGGCTCCAATATGGCGGACGAGTTTTGTGATTATGATCCGATTCTGTTAAAAATTGGTATGTGATGGTTTTTGGGTTGGAGATTTTCAGTTTCACATAAAAAATAAACTAAAATGTTAAAAATGAAAATTATAAAAAAGAAAACATTTTAAAGTTTTTATACAATACACTGAAAAGGAAAAAATAATTCATTTCATTGTTTGATCTAGGTAATCTTGTACAGAAAGATTTTGATACTCACAGAATAACCTACAAAAAATTAAACAAATTATTTTTTCATTTTCAGTGCATTTGTATAAAAGCTTGTCTTTATATTTTTTATTGTATAATTTTTATTCATCGTAGATTTTTCTAATTCTGAAAAAATATTTCCATCAATTTACAATAATTGAAAATGTTTAATTTTCAAATTTTCTAATGTTATGCCACACTGGAAAATGTTTAAATTAATATTTTCATTATAGCCCCTGAACCGTACAAGTAAATGAAAAAATGCCAGATATCAAAAAGATGTTAAATGAAACAACATTGATTATTCCTTTCTCATAATATGTCAGTGGCGGCGGAAAAAAAAATTCTGAAGGGTTGAACAAAGCTTGACTCTGAAAAAAGGAGGACCCTGTGAATTATTTGAGAAATGCATTATTTTGTATCGTGCGTACTATTGAATGGATTGTACTTGCCTAATTTGAACTGATTATTGTCGAAAATGTCGAAGTTAACTCTAAAAAATCTTGAAAAAAATGTATTTTTATCGCCCTGTATCTCGAAAACCAAGCCGTTTGGGACATATGTTTATATGAACTTTTCGTCCTGAAAACCTTCAAAGAATCACCTCCCGAAGTTTGTCAACGTACTTAATTAACACCCTGTATATAACATTGCCATTTTTGCCAAGAAGTACTTGCAAACATTTCCTACAAATAATCAACAAATAGACAATATGGTGACAAGAGGAAGCAAACTTTTACGCATTCCACTACATAAAACAAGTCTATTTGTATAATTGTATAAAAATATATAATGCTTTGCCTCCTCATTTCAAAAAAATCAATACCATGATTATTTTCAAAAAAACGTTGAAGGAATATTTGACTGTTAATTCCTTTTATTCACTGGACGAATTTTTTAATTTCTGTAAAATGTAATGTATGGCTAATTTTATTTACATGTGGTTTTTTATACAGTCTCATTAATGTATTCTGTAAATCTTCGTATCTGTATTTGTATTCTTGCATATTAATTCCAAGGATTTGTTATATGTGCGTGTATATATACAGGGTGGGTCACAGTCGATGGTACCTTAGACGCTTACGAAGAACGGGAAATAGGATCAATCTGAAAAGTAGTTGCTCTTGGTCTATCGATCTAAAATATTTTCATCAATGCAGCGTTGCCGCTTATACCAGAAAGTAGCAGCATCTTTGTTATTTCAAATAGGTCACCCTGTATATTACCGCATTTTTGAACTTGTCATTCCTTTCTGATTATTTTTGCCTCATACTCCCCTATACCTATCTCTAACGGTTTTTGAGATATTGGTTATTTTCCATATTTTTTATCCAAAACATAGCTCGAATTGAATGTTTATTTCTGCGGTATTTGGATTCTTAGGAAGTTGCAATTTTCTGTTTAGTTCATCAAGATCATGTACATTGACTCTGCATAGAGAAGTTTGTTCTGCGTTATACAGGGTCGTTCAAAATTCATGATCTTACTGCTAGATACGAAAAGGGTTGAAAGTGCGTTTTTTTAAATGGAACATCCTGTATATTATAAAATATTCCGAAAGATGACTAAATTCCCTTCAAATTGATATATCATGTTCCTATACCTAAATAGCCAGAATTCCGAGATAATAGCAATTTTCACTTGTAATCTCCCAAGTGCTTGAATTATTGCCGGAAATTTTTCGAGTACATGAATTTTCTTTGAAAATTCATGTAGTCGAAAAATTTCTTTGAAAATTCGTGTACGAGATAAATTTACGGCAATTAATTCAAGTACAAGGGGGATTCGGTAAGAAAATTTCACACCGAGAAATGAAAATCTTCCAACAATTCATGAGAAATAACTAAAGATGGTTTCACCTGAACTATTTATAACCAGTGAAATATTGATATGTAAAATACTTAACAAAATTTTCATCAATAAATGTGTTTAAATTTGGAACAAAAAAATGCTAGATGCCAGTGAAATAAGGAGTGCTACAACTATATCTCCAAATACCCGGATTTTGAAATGTTTGGAACCCAATGGTCGGCATTATGAAAATTTATTGTGAACGTTTTCTAATTTTTGACAGATAATGAAATTATGTTGTTATCGTACAAACTTCCTTTTGTTCATTGGTTGTAAATCAGGGTACGTTTCATTCAATTTTCTGCACGTTCTTGCTATAATTCCCTCACATTTTTCATGAAGAATAAACAATTTCATCAGAACTTCGTTTGAATAGTTATTTTCCTCCATTTCAATTATTTTTGAGTCAGTTTCGTTAAGAAACACACAACGGTATTATTAATAGTGCACTAATTGTCAAATTTTCATAATGTCATGTACCATCATGACATTTAATATCCACCTTAGATGAATATGAGAAAAATAAATCGATTTTTTTTGAAAATTTCACTCCTCACTTTTGTAGCCAATCAAAAAATTCGTTCTTGTTTAGATACCATAAAAATTTCCGGAAATTTTATCCTCCTGGGCGGAATTAATTAGTGGAAATTTTTCTGTCGGACATTTTTCTGTCGGACATTTGACATGTGACATGTTGATATTTTGATTCAATGATCAAATGGAGGTCTAATTTTCATATGAAAGGAGATAATTATGTATTTACTAGATATTTGGAATGTGTCTGAAAATATTTTCTCCACGATTATTGCAGAAATTGTCAATTCTGAAATCATATTTCAGAAGAAGTTCAATACACCATTTGTCACAAGTTTTTATCATAAATCCCGTAGCTCAGCTAGGTCGATGGTTCAATACACGATTAGAACATACCTTTTTTATTTTAATTTAAACAGATTTATTGATGAAAATTTTGTAGTATTTTGTAAGTATTTTACATATCAATATTTCAGTGGTTATAAATAGTTCAGGTGAAACCATCGTTAGTTATTTCTTATGAATTGTTGGATGATTTTCGATTTTCATTTCTTGGTGTGAAATTTTCTTACCGAATCCCCCTCTTGCTTGAATTAATTGCCGTAAATTTATCTCGTACATGAATTTTCAAAAAAATGTATGTACTCGAAAACTTTTCGGCAATAATTCAAGCACTTGGGAGTTTACAAGTGATAATTGCTATTATCTCGGAATTCTGGCTATTTAGGTATAGGAACATGATATATCAATTCGAAGAGAATTCAGTCATCTTTCAGGATATTTCATAATATACAGGATGTTCCATTTAAAAAAACGCACTTCCAACCCTTTTCGTATCTAGCAGTAAGATCATGAATTTTGAACGACCCTGTATAACGCAGAACAAACTTCTCTATACAGAATCAATGAACATGATCTTGATGAAATAAACACAAAATTGCAACTTCCTAAGAATCCAAATACCGCAGAAATAAACATTCAATTCGAGCTATGTTTTGGATAAAAAATATGGAAAATAACCAATATCTCAAAAACCGTTAGAGATAGGTATAGGGGAGTATGGGGCAGAAATAATCAGAAAGGAATGACAAGTTCAAAAATGCGGTAATAAACAGGGTGACCCATTTGAAATAACAAAGATGCTGCTACTTTGTGGTATAAGCGGCAACGCTGCATTGATGAAAATATTTTAGATCGATAGATCAAGAGCAACTACTTGAAAAACCAAATTTTCAGAACGATATTATGTCCCGTTCTCCGTGAACGTCTAAGGTACCATCGACCGTGACTCACCCTATATATATATTTATATAAGTGTTTTTATCAAAACTAAATGTATATGACGTTGCTGATATTTCATAGGAAATACATGGCAATAAAGAAATTATTATTATTATTATAATTATTATTAATTTCTACGCGTTCTCTATATAGCTATATAGCTATTCAATGGTCAGATAATTTTCACTGTTTTTACGGATTGTTTCAATTTCTATTTCACGAGATTTCCTAATTTTGGTGGTGGCAGGAAAGAGCGAGCCCCCCGATCGATTTATTTTCATCTTTTTTTTCCATGTCCGAAACTGTTGAAACATTCTACGAATTCTTTTGTTTGCGTTCCCTATAAAGCTGTTGAGGGGGGACGGGGGGTGACATTTTTTTAAACCATGATATTCGACGGTCAGATTAATTCGCTATTTTCACGGATATTTCCGATTTCAATTCCGCGAGTTTCCCAACTTTTTACCTAAACATTTTTTTGCTGTAATTTTTGACGTCAAAATTCGTTAAGAAAGATTCCTAAACCCTACGCGTTCTCTATCTAGCTTTCGGGGGGCAGGGTGGTACAATTTGTTGGACATTAATGTATTGTTATCGGAACTGAACCAATATGTGAAATTTCAAGTCCATAGGATGAGAAGAAGTGGTTAAAATTCAGCTTGTAAGATTTATACCCATCTAACAAACACACACAGAGCAAGTTAAATAAAATCTTTTAATAATTGATAATTTCAATAAAAAAGTTCAAATATATACATTGTGCGCAACTCTGTGATCTCGAAGTGTATCAACCAAATTTAGAATATTTATCATACCTTATTGATGAATGAATGAATGAATTAATGTAGTTTCAAATGCAGATTACAAAATTCAGAGGAAAATCTGTTTTGTACAATACAGAACAATTTACTCAATATGTCTACCAAGTTTTCTCGGATTTGTAAAGTTAAGTTCAACCAAATTGTTTCAAAATATTATAAATTTGGTTGGGGCCGGTGTTGGAAAAAAATATGTAAAAATTTTCCTCCCGAAAATTTCTCAGGTCAAAAATTAGCCGGTCTCCTATATTCTCTCTTTTTAGTTCATTAGTTTCATTTTGGCACTTAGATAGCTAAAATCGAGGTGGAGGGTATTTCTATCAGAGCCGGGCATTTTTATAGGGGGGGAGGCAATAGGGGGCACTCAAAAACTCGCAGGGTGGGCTATGTTCAAAAATTGGAAAAATGGATTTGGAATGATGATTTAGGGACCAAGAAAAGCAAACCCCCAAAGGAAACAGTTTTCGTTCAGTTTTCACCCCTACCACCCCTTTCCATTATAGCCCCTTTTATGACTATTTCCTAGACTTAAATAATTGAAAGGGGTGGTAGAAGGTGAAAACTGGACAAAAACTCCTTCACTTGGGGGAGGGTTGCTTAAAATGAGTGAGTTTTTAACAAAAATACTAGTAGGAAACCGACTATTACATCTCATGAAAGACAGTCCGCAATTATATTCTGTTATGTTTTCGACTCGCAACTGTCATTTATCAAGATGTTATAAACATTTAAATAAACAAAAAAGTGTTTTTTCCATTGTTTTTCTTATTAAATTAAAACTATTAGAGCAACCTGGTTGCTCCAATGAAAATAATTGTAGATAATTGAAATACTAACAAAATGGTATGTGTAAAGACCCAGTCGGATTATAAGTAACGGAGAAAAACTGGACAAACCGGAAAATTTTGCAATATTTTCAAAATTTCATAACTCCGCCATTTTTCAAGAAGTTTCTCATGAGAGTATGAAATCATGTGTATTTTATGTGTGCACAAAACAGGCGCTATCGGATCGTTAGTTTTGGCACAATTGCAATTAAAATTTTTTTGCTCTAGTGATAGCCCGATTTTAATTTCTCAAAATATTATGAAAGTAGAAGTAAAGTACTACAAAACGTATATTCTCATTTTGCGTTACAATGGTGCCAAATGGGCGAGAAATGCATACAAACATGACTGAAAACGGCCAAGCCCGCGTTATCTGCCGAGTGGTAGGAGAGTCCGGGAGATGAGGAGAATTCTTCTAATGAACGGGTTACGTGATAATACATTTCCCCTCATCTCCCGCTCTCTCCTAATACTCGACCGCTTCCACCAGCTCGGCCGATTTCAGTCATGTTTGCAAGCATTTTTCACCTATTTCGCAGTACTTTAGCGCAAAATGACAAAAAACATTTTGTGGTATTGTACTTCTACTTTCAAAATCTAGAAATTTATAAATTGAAATCCGACTATCATTAGAGCATCCAGGCATGCTGCAAGATGGTACAAAAAAAATTCAAATTGCAATTGCGTCATAACTAATAGTCCGTCAGAGCCTGTTTTGTGCACGCATAAACTACACATGATTTAATACTTTCACGAGGAAAGCCAACCTTATTTCTTAAAAAATGGAGGAGTAATAAATTTTAAAAAAAAATCATGAAATTTTTCGGTTTTTTCGATTTTCCTCCGTTACTAATGATCCGATCGGATTCAATTTTGGTTGTATTTCAATTATCTACAATACTTTCCATTGAATCAACCGGATTGCTGTATTAGTTTTCATTTTATAAGCAAAACAATAAATTAAAACACGTTTTGTGTGATTTCAACTTTTATAACAAATTAATAAATGACAGTTGCAAGTCGAAAACATAACAGAATATAACTGCGGACTGTCTTCCATGTGATGGCACAGTCGGTTTTCTACTAGTATTTTTGTTAGGAAAAATTGCTCTATTGATTGGCCTATTGGTCAGTTAAATCGTTTCATTACGAATTCAATTCTCATGGATACTCGGATGAACATGAGGCTTAGGGAACATTTAGAATATAATAACACACATCCGGTTGTGCAAAAATCTGCATATTTTGATATGACATTTTATTGAATGTGAATCTGTATTACGTTTTTCACAATCTCTAGAGCAATCATTTCAAAATATATTGATTTCCTCGTCGTTTGCAGATAAAAAACTAAAGCGGTTAATTTTGAATATCATTATTAAAATATTTAATGTATGATAATTGAGGTATTTGCAGAAAAAAAAAAACAAGAAGCTGCCAATAGCTTTTATATTACCATTGTTTATACAGGGTGTCCGATAAACCTTGTACAATATTGAAACTGGTGATAGACCAGGTCATGACTGTTCAGAATATCGGAATTTCATCTCAGTAAAAATATCACCGTTTTCGAGATAATTTCTGGAAAATCGCCTAACCTTGGATTTTTGAGTGCCATGTATACAAATTGGGACGAATCCAAATATCTTTGCTGCTGAAGATTACTGATGAGTGATGCTTCTAGACGTACAGAACAGTTTTTCAGAAAGTGAAAATATTTTTCAAGAAATGAGGGTAACATGACAGATTTGAGTTTCATCAATTTTTTTTTTAAAGTTTGACATTATTATCTGAAAGAAACATAACCAATTGGAAGTGGACATTTATTTCAAAAGAATGCTCATGTTGTCCAGACTCTACCATGGTATAAATCAAACTATAATTATTTTTGGAAGAAGTGGTTTCCATTGGCGTGGTTTTAATCTAGGCTTCTATCAACTTTTTTTCAAGAAAAAAAGGAAACTACCCAACACCAAAACTACGTCACAATAACACTCGACGCGCGTTTCGCCAACAAAGTTAGCGTCTTCAGGAGCTTAAAGTAAGCTTTTAAGATTTTAAGATTGTGACGTAGTTTTGGTGTTTGGGTATTTTATTTTTTTCTTGAATTGTATTTACACCAAAGGTTCCAAAATATTCATTTATTTGATCAACTTTTATACTTACGCCCAAAAATTATTTTATTTAGATTTTATCAAGATAAAATGTGGAAATAATTATTGATAATAAAGAATAAACTGCTTGGTGGTATTGAATAGTATGTCAATAAAATTAACTTTTCATGTAATTAGTCCTAATAAAATTATCGAAATGAAATGTCGATTATCCGACATGGCACCGATTAATACGAATTCTTGTGATAAATGTCGCAATTGTCCAACATCCAGATTTCAACGAAGTTTCAGAGACCGACAGATACACAGGGTGTAACCAAATAAAAGCAAACTTTTTTAAGAGATGAATCCTTGTCGAAAATTAAAAACTTTTGTTTGAACAACTTGTGACTTCTATCGAACTTTATTGAAATTATTCCGCCTGTTTCATTCAGTGGTATTTATTTCTTTGTCATTCCGTACACACGGTATAGTCCCCGAGAAAATGCGCATATGCACTACATTTATGGTGAATGTGGAGGTAGTGCTACTGCTGCAGCAGCGCTTTATGTAGAACTATATCCGATTGCACAATGCCGCTCATAGAATCGCTGATTTGGGGGCTATAACCTATAACGCATTTGAAAAGGTTCTTCTTGAGAATATGTCGTCTCTGCGTACGAGTGGATGGAAAATAACATTTTTGTAATATTATTCAGTGCGATGTTGAATAATCGTTATTGTGGTTTATAGTGTATGTTGATTTAAAAAAAACGTTGAATTAGTATTTACTTCTCTACATCTCATTGAATGCTTCTAAGCAGTTGATTCGTTATTACTCATAATTATTTAATCATTTCATCTTGATAGTATAAAAATAAAAGACATTACTGACAAAGTCTAACGGAGTTGATTTTAACTCAGAATAACATCACACTCTAATATTATCGAAATTCTACTTCCAATTCTACCTTCCAAAAATAATGATCGTATGTTTTATACATTAGTAAAGCCTGGACAAAATGTGCATTTTTTTGTAATGAATATACAGTTCCACTTGGTTATGTTTTTTCAAACAATAATGTCAAACTGTTGTTAAAAAAATTGGTGTAACTCAAATCTGTCATTTTACCCTCATTTCTTGAAAAATTGAATTGTTTTCTGAAAAACTGTTTCGTACGTCTGAAAGCATCACTCATCAGTAATCTTCAGCAGTAAAGATATTTAAATTCGTCCCAATTTGTATACATGGCATTAAAAATTCCAAGGTGACGTAGTGATTTTCCAGAAATTAAAAAATGCTCATTATCTCGAAAACATTGAGATTTTTACTAAGGTAAAATTCCGATATTCTGAACAGTCATGATCTGGTCTATCACCAGTTTCAATATTGTACAAGGTTTACCGGACACCCTGTATAGAAGTAAGATAGCTAGCCAACCTTATGGGATTTATATTGGATTCAAATGGATGCGACATGTAGATGGCGACAGTGATCTCGCATCCAAGTTATGTCGTAACTTCAGTGATCTGGCCTTCAAGTCATGTCGTAACTTGATTGAAACAATGAAAAAGCATTAAAATCAGGGTTTTTTGAAGAAACCTGCATTAAAATGATGTCAAATATTTATGTTTGTAGCTAATCACGCTAGACGACACTCGCGTTTGTGTCCAATACCTTTTCCACAGGCATTGACTAACTATCTTCTATTTAAACAATGATATTACTAATTAAATTTACTCACAGCTTCAATCAAGTTATTGAAAATAACTCAATTTCATGACTTCATTACCATCGATTAAAATACAGAATTGTTCCAATTCAACATTTACTCGATTTTATTACCAAGTCGTTATTTTGAATTGATAATTCAGTGGTTAAGGATCCAATGGATCGTTTTATGAGGAGTAAGTTATAATATGGCATAGGTTAATAGACTGGTAACCCCCAACCACTAATCAGACATATTGACTGACCATTAGGATTCTTTATTTTGTTATTAAAATGTATATAAAAATAAGATCGCTTCTATCAGGGATGTGATCTGAAGGAAACTAGTATAATCTTTTTTGTTAACCTGACCTTTTTATCACTCATTTTTCTGCAGTTGTTTTTGTGTCCCGTACGCCAAGTCATATATAATTCATTCAAAGTACAAACAACAATTTTTATATTGAAAAAAACAGAACTATTAAGGAATAATTCACAAAATTTAATAGATTAGACAAATATAGAATTCAAGTCTTTATTTATTTGATAAAGATAATATTCATTTAATGATGATAGAATTTTTTATATTCGTCCACAGTAATGAAAGCAAAATTAAGTCACCTGATGTATTTTTTTATTCGTCATATTTATTTCAAATGACCTTTTTGACTTTACTTTCAATTCAGAGTTTTATTATTTGCCATCTCAACAGTACTCCTTATAAGAACAGATATCAAAGATATAATCATGTAGCTGCTGATATGTACCATGAATGCCAATGGATTTTTCAGAAAAACAAGAGACGAATTCGAACTAAAGACAAATGGAGTCGTGAAAGCATTCCATTAATAAAACAAAGGGTTTCATTCCATCATAAAAAGTCAACAATATAAAAAATTACAAGAGAGGAACGTTGTACGATCGTTACACTCATTACTGTCATAATAGAAAAAATATGATGAACCCATAATGATGGACTCATGAAAAAATTCAAATAAGATCAGATGGGTAAGTAACAACAAATAATTGAATTTTTAATTACAATCGAAAATTTCAATAAAAACCTTCCTTCCAGACTGTACCTGATCGGAAACAGAACGTGAAGTGTTCATTCATTTTTCATTTTCATTTCATTTATTGTTCCTTACAATGAGTATGTATAACAAAAAGTTTAGTAGTACAGTATTCCTTATAGAAAAAAAAACATAATATGAAAAAAAAAACTTCTTCTGAGAAGAAAATGAAAAAAGTAGTAACCAGCGTACATAGTACAGTGGAGAAATGAATAGCACAGTGTCAAACGTGTCAATAAGACAACTACAGAACCTACCTACTAATAACCAGTAAAATTTCAATTTATTCATTCAATACAAAAGATCGCAGTCTCATTAGTTCCATGGCGAATTGAAAAATAATTTTGGCCTCGGTCGGAGTGATGTTGGTGAGAGCATCTCTAAGTGTGGTGATATTTTCTAACAATTCACAGGCAGGTTTTAGAGGTTTTAAAATGGGGCAGGTGAAAAATAAATGTTCCAATGACTGGGGTAGTTGGAGGTTACAAAGCGGACATAACTCCGTTAGATGGGTTACTCTAAATTCTTTCGCATACGAAAGTCGTATTTGAGCAATTATTCTAATTGTATGTATTGAGCACTTGAAGGTCAGGTAATTTGATGTGTTTTGCTCCCTGTTTGTTATAATTCCCCTTAAAAGGGGGTATCTGGAAGTGGTGTATTCAATCAAGTCTGATTCATAGCAGAATTGTATGTATTTTTCTAAAAGAAGTTGCATGTTTCTTTTGAGCTGTCGCAGGTCTAGCTGGTTGAATTGATCTACGCAGTTAATTGACTCAAAAAACACACGCAACTGACTCACCCAGTTGTACCTTACGTCGTGAGATGGAATTGAAAATAGTCGACGAAAAAAATTTTTCGGAAATCTTTCATCGAACATTAATAGAATTTTTCTAAGCCAAGTTAAAGAATTTTTTAAGACTGTGAATGATAGGTGGAGTATGACTGTTTCAAGTCGTACACAGAAATCCGGTGTATTCTGAGGAAGTCTAAGGAGCCTCTTGAAGAACCCGACCTGGGCCCTCTCGACTATATCGGTGTAGCGTAATGCCCATACTGGCATACAAGAAGTTTGAGTGCACACAACAATCGAGTCAAACAAACGGCTCCTAGCTTCCCATGAGTTTACGTTGCCCTTAGAAAGAAGTAAAAAAACCGTTCCGGATGCATGTTTAGTTTTTACTACCGATGTTTGCGACATTTCTCTGAATCAGGAAGAGGAAACGAATTTATCTCCAAGATATGTATAACTATTCACAAACTTTCAGATATGATAATTTTCTGATCCTTATACGTTTATGAACAACAAATTGAATACTCATATAGTCTAGTCACTTTCTAGAATGAACTATCCCCAAGCGAATAGAAAGATATAGCTTTCCTGCGTTTGAACATCAGCTAAATTTAGTTTGGTATTTGGTATTGGTATTGGTAGGTATGGATGGTGACTGATGCGCTGCGACCTAGTTAGATCTATTGTGCCCCATCTTCTTCTGCTATCTCAAGGTGTTCTCGTTTACAGCAGCCCCTCAAGCCTCAATTCCTTCAGGAATTTTAGGATTTTGAGGGGGTCCATTTGTGGTATTTCTTCCACAGTCAGCTGGTGTGATCCCAGTATATTTAATCTTTTGTGGTGTATAGCATAACACTCCATCAATATGTGGTGAGGTGTTTCTGGATGTTCCCCACAGAATCTGCAGGTGTTGTCCTCCTCTAAGCCTAGCTTCCTTAGGTGTTCTTTGAGTCTGCAATGCCCCGTTAGAAATCCTGTGATTGTCTTTAGACTAATTTTGCTGAGGTTAATCAGTGTTTTCGATCTTGCTCGGTTGAAATTGCCGAGTTTGGTAAGTAGCTATCCCAATCCATTTTTAGTCAAAGTCTGAACCTTTTTTTTCAGTTTGAATAACACCTCCAGAAGATGTTAGGAGCAAGATATAACAACATGTAAGAGTCTGTACCTAAATAGACCTTTGAAGAGAAATGAGCTGTTAGATATTTTGATGTCTGCCAATATAAAACAAATCAAGTCTATATAGCGTCTCCCAGTTTTCAGGGTAACAGCCAGTAATGAAGTATTGCCATCCTTTTACTGTCTATATTCACAGAGAAAATAAGGAATATCAGAGCTAGGGAGTTATTCTTTTTGTTGAGGTGAAAATATGTGAAGTTTTTATATTTTAGGGTAAACATAGAATAATAGAAAATCTCCATCCTTACTATATAAGTATATGAAAAAATTTTGAAATGAAAGGTTTTTTCACGAAAACTCCTAGCGTCTGTTTTTTCCTAAATTTTTTAACCATGTTCTCATTCAGATATATTCGACTCAATTCCTATATGTTGGATTTTTATTTTCAGACTGTTACAGATATATACAGCCCAATTTGCTCTATAAATGAATGAAACAAATGTGAAACGTGATTTCTTTTATATTATTGTTATTATCATTATTTGCCTACCTATATGAGACAAATTCAAGTACATTTATTACAAAAAATTGTGTTCTGTATATTCTAATTGTTGTTGAATAAATGATAAATATTAGCTGTTGGTATTTTTTTAGGTTGTTTAACCCCATGATATAACCTAGTTCAGTATACAATACCATATCAAAATGTACCACTTGCTATTTTACATATTAATTTTGGTCTTGTTTCGAACCACCACTCGTGGTCTGAAACAAGACTAAAACTAATATGAAAAATAGCAAATGGTACATTTTGATATAGTATTGTATACTGCACTGGGTTATAATATCATAAGCGAGAGTGTGGTAAACTGTTCGATAATCAGTTTACTAGCTAGTTGTGGTAAAAAATACTCTACAGGTGATATCACAGATGAAAGAAACATATACCGCGAAATTTAGTAAAAAATTCTCTGTTCAAATCTAACAGTTGAATAGGTGGGGGTTTCTATTCCAAATTCACTAATAAATTATAGTATAAAATAATCAGTGGGTGGTAATTCGATATTATGTAGTCGTGGTAAATAAATATAACCACGATGCTCCGTTGATCGATTTTTGTTTTTCGCGATCAATATCACTTCATTACCTAGCAATACTTTCTCAGGGTTGTCTCAACGTTTTTAAAGAGTACATCTCACTACGATCAAAGTTTGTCCATATTCTTAACGTTTTTCGTGGTTAGATTATTGACGATTCTAGTAATTTCTACCTTTCTTTTCTCTGCGTGTATTTGCCTTTATTATTATTTCTTGGATATATTCCTCCTTCCTCTCACCCTAACAATATTCTTCCATCCTCCAATAATAAATTTGTACAAACAAAAAATATTACCACCAATTATTTATTGATGTAATATTTGGCTGCTTTGGTGGAACATTAAATCAACCATTGAAAATGTATAGACAAGTTTGACAAATTGTGATAATTGAACTGAAGTATAGAGTAAGTATCATTGCTTATGTCACAGAAATCCAAGCAGGAACAAGTTGAAAATAGTATCACGAATCAATGAACGCAGGCGAGTCAACGTTAGTGCAAATAAATGAAACCGAAAGTTTGTTTTTCTGCCAAGAATAATTTTCAGTTCAATTGAACGAACCGTTATATAACATTAGGATTTTTCAAAACATTTCGAGTGGGTTTAATTGTCTTACAGAGTTTTTCAGTAGAAATTAGTACGAATTTAGGAAAACGAAATAATCAAAAAGCATTGTGTTGTAACTGAAGTCTATAACTTTTGACATTTGGTTAAAGACAAGACAAGATATTTTAATGACATATATTTTCTCATAGATAATGAAACTTAACAGATGATGGCATTGATTCAGGTTAAACCAAATGCAAGAAATTGTAGTCATTAGTCAAGTACTTGATGTTCGAATCGTATAAAGAGCAATGATTACAAATAAACTTGGGCTGTTTTCATCCAGAGCAAAAGACATTTTCAAGATTAACTTCTGAAACTGCATCTTCCAGTGATACTTCCTACTTATGAAACCATATACTTGTCCAACAAAATGTTTTTTTTGGAAATATACGGGGTAATTCAATTTCGAGGGCCACCATTGGGATTTCGGAAACTATAAGAGATATGAAGATTGTTGAATTGGGGCAAATTTGCGCATCTATGTGACCAATAATATGCCGTTAAGAAAGTTTCAAAATTCCGAGTATATCCGGAGATATATGAAAAAAACCGAAATTTTGAAAAACCATTTAAATTTTTTTCTGGCGTTATTTGATGAAGAATATCAAAATAAACAGTACATTTATATTGCCATTTTGTCCCGCTATACGACGGTATTTTCAGATTCACCATCCGACGTTTCGTCTGTTGGCCACCATCATCAACTTTATTTTTTCTTATGGGCGTCATATTGAATTGTTACAAATTTAAATAGAGTTTTCATTTTGATTCAAACGAAGTATAATATGTGATTCTTTGTTATGTCACAACCTTTTATATTTCACAAAAACTAGAATTTTCAAGTAGGCTCTGACTTCGTCAAAAACACTTGTTAAATGAGTTGATTCGTTGTAACACTATTATCTGTCACGTAGTCACGTCTGCTGTCACAAATTCAAAGTGATGATAATCGTAAAATAGTGTTTTCAAACCAAGAAAAACCAAGAAACCAAGAAACAGTTTTTTTAATCAGACAGTAATACTGAGAGAACTGCAGAAATGTATCTACCCAGAAAGAATACAACCCGCATGAACATCATTAAAAAAATTAGATAGAAACCTTACCGAGTATATGGTAGTTTTAAAAAACCGAGGAATAAATATGGAAATAGATTAGATGAAAATACGAGAAACAATATTCAAAATGCGGTAATAAACTTCTACCCTCTTATTAAAATATTAATTTTTTTTTACTTGTCTGTTTTTTCGATAAATATGAATCCGTCAATTTCAACACATGAAGTTGCTCTAAATACAGGTGCGCCACAAATAAGTGTTTGGAGGGAGCTCAGAAGAAATGGTCAAAAATGCTACAAAATTCAGATTTGCCAAAAATTATACCCAGGTGATCCTGAACGGAGATTGGCTTACTGTAATTGGCTAATGAATAGAACTGATTTTCCCCAATTTCTCTCAAAGGTCATTTGGACGGATGAGACCACTTTCACTAATTGTGGTATGTTCAATAGAAATAATGAGCACATCTGGTTAGGCCACAGGTACGGTTCAGTTTGAACGTATGGGCTGGAATTTGTGGAGATAAAATACATGGTCCTTATTTTTTTAATAGAACACTCAATGGAAAAACTTATCTGGAGTATCTCCGAGGCGCTTTTGAGGATTATCTAGACATGTTACCTCTCGTGCCTCTCCACATAATACCAGAGGCTCTGGTATTATGTCTGGTATTATGTCTGGTATTATATCTGGTCCAGAGCAGTATGTGAATACCTAAAAGAAAGATTCCCAGGTAGGTGGATTGGAAATGATGGTCATATGAAATGGCCAGCAAGGTCGCCTGACCTTACAGTACTTGACACTTTTTTGTGGGTCACATTAAAAAACCGGGTTTATGGCCAACAAGAGGAGAAGCATAATTGAACAGTGTCGGTCAATAAGAAGAAGGGATATAACAAGGTCTGTAGAAAACGTAGGACGACGAGCACGCCTATGTATTCAGGAAGAAGGCAGAAATTTTGAGCAGTGCCTTGATGCTTCAGATTTTTCTTCGTCAGTGTTGTGTTATTTCGTTCGTTAATTTGTTGTTTGATACAGATATTTTCAATAAAGTTCATTAAAAACTAGTTTAATCAGATTATATTTCGTTCATTGATAAAAGAAACATTCTACGTAATTATTACTTTGAGAATAACAGCAGACGTGGTGTGACGTAGCGTGACGAATAATGTGGCGTATGGAGTTAGTAACAAGGTCTACTCAGAACACATGGCTAATGACCATAGCAGCCGATGCCGAAAAACCAAAGAAAAAATAATAATAAGTGCTTATTTAAAGGCTCTTCTACGTATTATAGTTTCCATGCAGAAATTCGAAATATGTTTGAAAAGATTCAGAATTCAGATTCACAAGAAACCATGGACAGTGAATTGAAAATGACGAAAAATTTCACAAAAAGCAAAAAAACTGCTCCAACAATGTGTTGTAATAATAGTAATTCATATTATTGACTCATAGTTTGATTTTGTACAGGAAATTCGTATTTTGACATGGCACTTTGTATGTTTTAACTTTCCTGAGCCTGAAAATGTAAAGATATAAATTCAAGAAAAATTTAAAGAAATGCAAATGTCAATTTGCCTTCATAAGTTACTGCGTTTACAAGACTGTTGTATTGAATTTTAACATAAATATTTCTTTATTTTCAGACTGTGATAATAATAATAATAATAATAGATTTTATTGATAGGAATATCTATAACAGTTTAAATTACAATAAAGGATAGAAAATACAAAATCCTATCAAATGGCAGTATTCAATGTATGACCATGTTATATAGAATACCATGATCAGATGTTGCTCTTCCATCCAACCGTAAAAAGTGTATATATGTTTACAGAAGTACATATATACACAATACAAAATGAGTATATTAAAAAATATCAAAATAATCACATTAAATTATTATGATAGTATATATTATATGATAGGTCGAAACACCCAGAAGACCTTATCAAGAAAATGATAATGGTAATATTCCATATTAATCGAAATTTGAATATAAATTAAATTGTTCACATCTCCTAAACCCAAATTTTTACCGAGATATCCATGTTGTTCATCGTTATCTTAAAAACACTGTTTCCAGTAGCTATTGTATTAATATCGCTGAATGTTTTGAGGCTAATACTGCTTGAAGAATATTTCAGCAATATTGTTTGTAAAATGTCCATGCCAAATTGGATCAAAGATCTTATTTTTGCTAAAATAACGTTTGAGTATTTCGCCATTATTTTTAAAATATTGTACGAAGTTTGCTGCAGGAAAATTGAACCAATATCGATGCATATTTTGGGACAAACATAGCTTCAAGAATATTCCAGCAATATTATTTTTGAAATTTCTAAGCCACATTGGACTAATTTCGCGAAATGTACAATTTTTTTTCTTGTTAATATAACGTTTGAGTATTCAGCCAATATTTTGAAAATATTTTACCAATATTATGGCAACACAAGTTTGCTGCAGCGATATTGTTTCAAAATCGTTGAATGTTTTGAGGTCAATACTGCTGCAAGAATATTTAAGCATTTTTAAAAAAATGTCCTAGCCTGGACAATTTTTTCTGGTCAATATTACGTTTGAATATTTTACTAATGTTTTCTCCAATTATTATACCAATATTATTCAATTATAAGTGTGCAATTTGGAAAAAACTCAATATCCAGGCAGAGCAGAGATTTCCCAATTTTATTTCACAGATTGAATTTTTAAAATTTGTATCTCGACTTGAGAAGTCCTACACGATTCACTGTTGCATTCGTATTACCAGAGCTTTTTGTGAAGTATTGATTGTGAAATTGTTTCATGACTGAGATGGCAAAAACGAAATTACATTTCTATAGAAGAAAGAGTTGCGGAAAGACTAATATCTTTTGAATTTGATTACAAACACAGAGTTGATGATGGTTGAGAAAGAACGAAAAGTCTAGAGAACGGCTCAAATTATATGAAGAGTACAGTGGAAAAACGATGAGGTTCCATTTTTTTCCGAAATCGACATTTAAGCGTCATCCGTTAGCTTGTAGCATGAAGTATCAACATACCAAACCTCACAGGGAACAAACTGCGGTCAAAAGTAGGCAGCGCAATAGAAAAACGATGAGACTCCCACATTACACATTACGATTTTCTCAACTGTTTGAAAAGTGTAACCTCATCGTTTTTCCACTGGACCCTTTATATTGTTTTTCTCTATAGGCCCCGCGTAAGCACAAACTACAAGTTAAAGAACCCCGCACCATTCTAATGGAAAATGGGTCCCGGTGAAATTCGATGAATTTTTGATATGATGTAGTCCAAGTCAAGCTGATCAAAAGTGTACATGGGCCCAACTCAATCCTATGGCTAGTTTTCGAGATACAGGGCGTCAAAGTTGGTAAGTAGTCATTTCTTTAAAGTAGTATTGCTTTCAGGAAAACATCTAATATAAAAATGTATTTCGCGACAGATATTACTCACCCATACAGCAATACTTCTAGACTGGTTTTTGATAAAAAATATTGTTGGATACAGGGTGAGTCCAGCATTATTCAAAATGAAATTCTCAATCAACCCTACGAAGTGAAGATGTGACCAAACCAAGTTCCAAGTATCACACTGATATGCTCATCATTTGAATATGTCAAAATTGATAAATTCAACATTTTGTACAGGGTGAGTCAAGATGTGACAGTTTTTATGGTGACATTTTGTATATTTTTATTTTATATTTTGAGCTTTAGGGATACTTGACCGCCAAACATTCAACATATTTCTTGAACAAAATTGATATACAGTATGAGACAAACACTAGGTGATGACAAAAATTGCGAAAAAGAGATTTTTTTTATAGCTCACCCTGTATTTGATTTGCTGAATTTTTGATATGATGAAGTTCAAGTCAAGCTGATCAATGGTGTCCATGAGCCCAACCTTGAAAAATAAACAGTTTTTTCTCTACCAGGTGTTGAATGTTTAGAGATAAGACTAACTCAGTTATCCACATATTCCACCGAGCTTATAATCATATTTTTTGTTTTTAATTCTCACTTCAAGAGTTTGGTAAAGGATGTTCATTATATACAGGGTGAATCATTTAAAATGACCAATGTTGAAATAACGACGAAAACCTGACACCATTATTGAACTGATCCATCTAAAATAATATTCTGTGAGAATTATACTTACTTACCGACTGACCCTTCGATCATTAAAAATTGAAAAAAAGTTGTACAAAGAATATTAAAAAATCTGATATATTTCAAGCATTTATACTGTTATTTCAATTCAGGAATATTTAAGAAAGAATATTGTCAGAAGTTATTCTCGTATTGTTTCCTCCTATTATTACTATTCTATGGGTATTTTCCCGGACGTTGCTAATATTATTATTAATAATAATATTCCCTCATGAACACTCGTAGAGCGTACCCTGACCGGGCAGAGGACGGTTATTATTATTATTTTAGCCGTGGCGCTCCAAGACAACTTACTGATTTTTGGTGGCTTATTTACTTTTCAACTGAAGGAAAACCCGGAAAACCTACAGCTCCACCTCGGGTGGTCGGTGTGCACTCCAGGCTAGCACTACACGGAAATGGCATCTAGACAACTCACACTACACTTGATTTCCAACGAGGCATGTGGTCGTCTATCGATAGTTTCGTTGCGATAACATGAAAAATACACTTTTCCCACCACTTTGTTGGAAGTCTGAAGACCCACAGTACCACCCCACCCTCTCAACCCTCTCTCTCTCTCTTTCTCTTCTCTTTTCCTATCGCTCTCTCTTATATTTTAATTGTTTTTGAACTGACCAACCCAGCATTCGAATTCTTTACCGAGATATTTGTTCCCTGAGAATTGAAATGTTCAAAAATTAAAAATCAATAAGATTTTTCTATTATTTACACGATGTTCCCTGGACGTAACAGGAATTTTCCTTTTGTGAGAAGCTGGAAATGAAAAATGTAAAAATATTTTAATATAAATGAAACGAATCGACAAATATAGATCAAAGTGTTTGAAACGGTACCCTTCAACACCTTGTAGAGAAAAAACTGTTTATTTTTCAAGGTTGGGCCCATGAACACTATCGATCAGCTTGACTTGAACTTCATCATATCAAAAATTCAGCAAATCAATTACAGGATGAGTTATAAAAAAATCTCCTTTTAGCTATTTTTGTCATCACCTAGTGTTTGTCTCATACTGTATATCAATTTTATTCAAGAAATATGTTGAATGGTTGGTGGTCAAGTATCCCTAAACCTCAAAATATAAAATAAAAATATACAAAATGTCACCATGAAAACTGTCACATCTTGACTCACCCTGTACAAAATGTTGAATTTATCAATTTTGACAAATTCAAATGATGAGCATATCAGTGTGATACTTGGTTTGGTCACATCTTCACTTCGTAGGGTTGAATGAGAATTTCATTTTGAATAATGCTGGACTCACCCTGTATCCAACAATATTTTTCATCAAAAACCAGTCTAGAAGTATTGCTGTATGGGTAGGCAATATCTGTCGCAAAACACAATTTTATTTTATATGTTTTCCTGAAAGCAATACTACTAAAGAAATGGCCACTTACCAACTTTGACGCCCTGTATCTCGAAAACTAGCCATAGGATTGAGTTGGGCCCATGGACACTTTTGATCAGCTTGACTTGAACTACATCATATCAAATTCATCGAATTTCACCGGGACCCATTTTCCATAAGAATGGTGCGGGGTTCTTTGAGTCAATCGGTACTATGACGAGAACAGATATATTTTTCCCTTTCTCAATCAGTAATTGACACAAAATGATAAATCGCTTCTATTCTATTCGACGAAAGCTCTTGGCTACTAAACTAACAGAAAAAACTCTGTCGTATGCATATCCCGATTCCAACGCCAATCGAAATCCTACCTATAGGCTAAGCTGTAGACAAAAATAAGAGGCTCTTTTCACACAAAATAAAAGACGCACACGGCCTATCATACTTTTCATAAAATAGTTCGTTGCGAATATCTCAAAAAGTATTGGAGGAATCGATTACCTGAACTTCTTACACGATGTTACAAAAATACAGACATGCAATAAAAAATTCGAAATACTTAGCAAATGAAAAATATACAGGGTGTTAATTAAGTACGTTGACAAACTTCGGGAGGTGATTCTTTGAAGGTTTTCAGGACGAAAAGGTCATATAAACATATGTCCCAAACGGCTTGGTTTTCGAGATACAGGGCGATAAAAATACATTTTTTTCAAGATTTTTTAGAGTTAACTTCGACATTTTCGACAATAATCAGTTCAAATTAGGCAAGTGCAATCCATTCAATAGGGCGCACGATACAAAATAATATATTTCTTAAATAATTCACAGGGTCCTCCTTTTTTCAGAGTCAAGCTTTGTTCAACCCTTCAGAATTTTTTTCCGCCTCCACTGACATATTATGAGGAAGGAATAATCAATGTTGTTTCATTTAACATCTTTTTGATATCTTGCATTTTTTCATTTACTTGTACGGTTCAGGGGCTATAATGAAAATATTAATTTAAACATTTTCCAGTGTGGCATAACATTAGAAAATTTGAAAATTAAACATTTTCAATTATTGTAAATTGATGGAAATATTTTTTCAGAATTATAAAAATCTACGATGAATAAAAATTATACCATAAAAAATATAAAGACAAGCTTTTATACAAATGCACTGAAAATGAAAAAATAATTTGTTTCATTTTTTGTAGGTTATTCTGTGAGTATCAAAATCTTTCTGTACAAGATTACCTAGATCAAACAATGAAATGAATTATTTTTTCCTTTTCAGTGTATTGTATAAAAACTTTAAAATGTTTTCTTTTTATAATTTTCATTTTTATCATTTTAGTTTATTTTTTATGTGAAACTGAAAATCTCCAACCCAAAAACCATCACATACCAATTTTGAACAGAATCGGATCATAATCACAAAACTCGTCCGCCATATTGGAGCCGCCATTTTGTTTTTACACAAACATTTTTTTAATGCATTGTCACCGGAATTACGGAAACCTGCCAAATTTCAAATTAATCGGAGTATTAGAAGTGGGTCAAATTCAACTTTTATTAAATTGTTTGTTAGTTAGTTACAAGTGAAGCTAAATAAAAGCTTGTTATTGTAAAGATGTGATTTCTTTTTGTGATTTCTAACAGAAAACTACTATCTCCCCGACACTGCGGTACGCTGGATATTAAACTAGATCTGACAGATATTGGGAAAACCTTAACTTTCAACCTGAAGATTCTGATGGTAAAAATGTGCATTTTCATTGAGATATTTGATTAAAAATGTTTTTACCCATCAGTCTTGATAGAGAACTCATACAAATTTTTTGTTATTTTAAAAAAAGATATTTTTTAGTTTTCAATTGAACGTTTCCTTTTCAACATAAAAAACTTCCGAAAGGTAATCCTGTAATGGAAGATAGTTAATAGGGTTTATCTAATAGTCGCAGATCATTACACATTTGATTTTCATTTATGAATCTCTGGTCATAACTCCGAAAAACTAAATCAAACAAATTTTTGTTTCCGTACGGAGTACATTATTTTATCAGAAATTTCGGTTTGTTTTTTCTTCTGCAGTATCGCAGAAATTTTGTAATCAATTTGAATTCATAAAAATAGCAAAGTGGGCTTTGATATTAATTCATTTATTTAAATATCAACAACTTGACAGTTATCGAAAGTTGAAAAACTGTATCATTGTTAATTCTTCATTATTGCAAGCTATAAAGCAGATTCATTCAATATTCCTTTGGATAAAATAGTTGAATATACAAATTCAGAAATGGCAGACATGCACTTAATGTATGGAATGGCTGATGGTAACGCTCGTGCCGCCAGACGAATGTATCTAGAAAGATTTCACAACGTCATATTCCCAGCACACAAATGTTCATCAATATTCACTCCCGTCTTCGTGAAACGGGTACTTTCAAGAGGTCTGCTGTTCTCATAGGAAGACCCAGGAGAGGTAGAACAGTTCAGATAGAAGAAGCTGTACTTAACGAAATTGAGCAGCATCCAGACACCAGTACAAGACAAATTGCGGCACAGTTTAACGTAACCCATGTATTGGTATGGCAAATTTTAAAAGAGCAACAACTTTATCTCTATCACATACAGCGTGTTCAAGCTCTTCTGCCAAGGGATTTTCCAAAGAGATTAACTTTTTGCACTTGGATTCGAAATAAATTGTTGGAAAATCCATGGTTTTTATCTCAAGTGTTATTCACCGATGAGGCATGCTTTTCCCGTAAAGCCATTATTAATTTTCACAACAATCATATGTGGGCTGATGAAAACCCACACGCCGTGATTGAAAACCATTTTCAAGAGACGTTTTCTGTGAATGTTTGGGTTGGAATTGTAGGGAATTTCCTTATCGGGCCACATTTTCTGCCTCATAGACTCAATGGTGACCATTATCGACCTTTTCTTGAATTCATCTTACCTGGGCTCCTAGAAGAGATCCCACTGAGGGAAAGAATTGGAATTTGGTTTATGCATGATGGTGCTCCAGTACACTTCAGATTGGTTGCACGCCAATATTTAGAAGAGAATTATTCTGATCGCTGGATTGGGCGTGGTGGGCCACAACTTTGGCCACCAAGGTCACCCGATATGAATCCACTTGATTTTTTCCTCTGGGGTCACCTTAAATCATTAGTGTACCGAACTCCAGTTCAAAGTGAAGAAGACCTGAGGAATCGCATACAGGAGCGGAATTATAAGAAACACTCCTGGTATTTTTGAGCGTGTCCGCCAGTCTATGGTTAGGCACATAAACGCATGCATTGAAGTTGGCGGTGGCCATTTCCAGCAGCTGCTCTGACATATCAATTTCAATAATGGTCCTTTTCTGAACTTAATTTTATTCCTAGGGAATTTATGTTACTTTGCTCTAGTATTTGATAATAAAGTTATTCACTATTGAAAATGTCCAAAATTATTTTGCCATAATTAACTTTGTACAATACATATTCAACCTGAGTTATGGTAAAAAATGTATGGGAGCTCCATAACATTACATTTTCTCTACACGAGCAGATAATAGCTATTTGTGTAATGAGAACAAAATGACGTATTGCGTCACGCGCTAATCTTTGGAGAGTGGCAATGACACTTCGAGAAATGAATTATTTAATATCATGCGCACTATTGAATGGATTGTACTTGTCCAATTTGAACTAATTTGGATCGATTATTGTCGAAAATTTCGAAGTAAACTCCAAAAACTCCTAAAAAATGTATTTTGATCACCCTGTACTTCGAAAACCAAGCCGCTTGGGACATGTTTATATGAACTTTTCATCTTGAAACCTTTCAAAGAATCACCCTTCAAGTTTGTTAGACTATTTGCTTCTCAAATTTCTTTATGTTATGCGTTACTGGAAAATGTTTGCGTTAATATTTTCATTGTAACTCCTGAACCGTACAAGTAAATGAAAAACATCAAGAGAGCAAAAAGATGTTAAATGAAACAACATTCATTATTCCTTTCTCATAATATGTCAGTGGCGGCGGAAAAAAAAATTCTGAAGGGTTGAACAAAGCTTGACTCTGAAAAAAGGAGGACCCTGTGAATTATTTGAGAAATGCATTATTTTGTATCGTGCGCACTATTGAATGGATTGTACTTGCCTAATTTGAACTGATTATTGTAGAAAATGTCGAAGTTAACTCTAAAAAATCTTGAAAAAAATGTATTTTTATCAGCCTGTATCTCGAAAACCAAGCCGTTTGGGACATATGTTTATATAAACTTTTCGTCCTGAAAACCTTCAAAGAATCACCTCCCGAAGTTTGTCAACGTACTTAATTAACACCCTGTATATTGAATTCTGATAACAAAGTAAAAGCAATGTGGAATGTAATAAAAGGCAGTTCATCTTCCAGAATTCCATTCAAAACAAATTTAAGACCTGAGGAAATCAACACATACTCCATCAATATTCCTCAAAATTTCACAAATGATATACCACAAAACGAACAGAATCATATGGATCTGCTACAAAATTTTGCCTGCAATATCGATCAGCATCTATTGTTTAGGGAAATTTCTATCATTGAAACTAGAGATATAATCCACAACTTCAAAAATTCACATTCACAATGCATAGGTAATTTATTAGCTATTCCATTGACAAAACTCTTCAATCTGTGCTTAAAAGAATGTGTGTTCCCAAAGTCATTTAAAAAATCTATAATAATTCCTTTACATAAAAAGGGTTCTCGAAATATATGCAATAACTTCAGGCCAATTACTATAATTCCTGCACCTAGCAAAATTTTTGAAAAAGCTTTAAAAACTAGAATGGTAGAACATTTAGAAAATTTTAATATATTGAACAAAGCTCAGTATGGGTTCAGAAAATCTCTATCTACTACTGACGCTATTAACAAAATGATATCATACATAGAAAATGGATTTAATAACAAAGAATGTACTGGTAGCATATTCTGCGATCTTACTAAAGCATTCGACTGCGTGTCTTTTAATATTCTCTTGGATAAACTCGCCTACTACAAATTCGATAACAATAGCTTGAGATTGATGAAATCATACCTAGAAAATAGACAACATTGTGTTTTCCTAAATGGCAAATACTCTTCACTTCAATCTGTTAAACAAGGGGTACCTCAGGGCTCTGTCTTAGGACCAGTGTTATTCTTGATATACGTTAATGATGTTACAGTTTGCAGCCCTACAACAGAATTCATCCTATATGCAGACGATACTAATCTGTTGTATAAACATGAAAATATAACTAATGTTTTTGAAACACTGGAAGAAGCACATGCAAATGTTACAAGATGGTTCAATATTAATCAACTAAGCTTGAACGAGGAAAAAACTGAACAAATGTATTTCACTCTATCGAAATATGGAGATAATACCACTCAATCTGTAAAATTTCTAGGTGTATCAATAGACCATCATCTTATGTGGTACCATCACACTGACGCAATTGGTAAAAAACTTGCATCTTCCATATATCTTTTGAGAAATCTCAAAATGATCGCTTCCATGAAAGTACTGCTCACCGCATACTTCTCTCTTATACAGTGTCACATAAACTATGTCATCATAAGTTGGGGACACTCGACTGCTGCAGACAGAATTTTCTGTCTTCAGCGTAAAGCAATTAGAATAATTGGAAATCTTAAATATGATGAAGATTGTAAATCAACATTCATTGAACTAAATATTTTGACGTTACCTTCTTTATACATTTATCAATGTCTGGTATATGTGAAAAACAACATATCAAACTATACTACCCACAAAGAAACTCATAATTATGACACAAGAAATTGTAACGGAATAAAGACACAATTCAACAGACTAAAAAAAACACAAACTGGACCTTTATACTTGGCACCAAAAATGTTCAATAAAATTCCCTCCACCGTGAAGAGTTTGGAGATAAAAAGTTTTAAACAAATAATAAAAAAGTTTTTAATAAAGAAATGTTTTCACAGCATTGACGAATTCATGAACACTAATATTATAGTATAGTATTATTGTTAGTTTTTATACAATGCAAACAGGTGTATGTGTATATGTATTTGTATTTTTTATATATAGGTATACTGTATACCCTCTTTTAAGTCATGTGTTTGTTATATTTTTTATATTTATATTTAAAATAGTTAATTATTGACGAGTGTAGACTTTTGTAATGACACAATAAAGAAATGAAATGATTAACAGTTACAGGTAGAGAACTATAAAACCTATAGAATGGATATTCATACGACCAGATCGATGTATTGGTCACTGAGAAACTCTGGGAAAACCACGAATACGAAACCAATTTTCAAAAATTCATAGTTTTTATAAAACGGAAGCGGGACAAACGCAATATAGCGAAAACTGATATATAATAACATGTGGTTCAACTGTGCGCAAGATGGTTTTTGTCCGATGTGAAGTTTTTGCACAATCGCGTTATAAACAACTCAAGCGCAAATCTTTCTGAATGCGCCGATTTAGGGGAAATTATCTTATTCAAATTATGTAAACGGCATTTGGAAGTAGAGATCAATATCTACAATTTATATATTTTGAATTTTCACCTGAGAGTTGGGAAATGTGTTGATAATGTCACTGGAAGTTACTCTAACTGCTTCAAAGTGCACCAGAAGTCGCCCTAACTCGAGTTAACTTCATTGCGACTTCGGGTGCGTTTTGATCAAGATGATTTCCCCTAAATTGATGCATTTAGAAAGATTTGCACTGAAATTGTTTAAAACGCGATTGTGCAAGAATTACACATCGGAGAGAAATCATCTTGCGCACAGTTGAACCATATGTTATTATCTATCAGTTTCCGCAATATTGTTTGTCCAGCTTCAGATTTATGAATATTATGAATTTTTAAAAAAATGGCCCATTTTTCGAGGTTTTCCCGAATTTTCTCAGTGATAAATGCATCGATCTAGTCATATAAAAGTATATAAGGATAAAAAGGTCTTTCAAACACGCTCGTTTTTTTGAGCAAGTGTTTGAAAGACCAGTTATCCACGAATACTTTACGCTATTTTCTTTTATTAGTGCAATTCGAAATCATAAATACTGGTTTCATTACTACAGAAAATGTTAATATGTAATATTAATGCAAAATGGTTGAATTCGTACATCAGTATACCTTTCGTTGTCATGGAAATGAGAAAAACAGAGATAAATTTGCAATTTGTCATCAAAGATTAATTGTTGTCACTTTAGTAACTGAAAAGGATTGTTAATATCGATTCTTTCAATGGTAAAGCAGAATCGCAGTAAATATGGCAAAATTCTAATGATGTGCATAAAAAATAAAATGACAAGTTCATCAAATGGATGGAGAAACAAAAGGTAACAAATATAAATGAACCAGTTGTTTATTTGACGTAACAAGTACTGTTGTCAGATTAATAATCAAAAGATGTCATTTCCCAGGTAGCACATCATATCGGCTGAATCTTGGTTCCGTATTGGGCCTATATAGATATATATATAAATCAATATTGGTCCAATATGGGCGAATATTCAAAAAACAATATTGTATTAAAAGTATGGAATATTGGTTGAACTAGTTTTGAATGTAGATTATCACACGAAATATTGGGTCAATATTGGTTGAATAATTTCTACCAATATCGATAATACAATATTGGTTATACAGTGCGGCTTTTTTTAGTCCCCCCCCCCTGTTAACTTTTGAACGGTTCGACGTAGAAACATGAATAAAAAACTTTATGAGACAAAAAATATGGTGATTGCTCGAAAGGGGCGCGGGGGTCACATCAACTCAAAACTTTTAAATTGCATGGGGGGTCAAGTGTCACATCGTTGAAAATAGAATTCAATTCTCTTCACAACCATCTGAATATTTTTAAATTTTTTTGAGAATTTTTTTCTCAATATCGATTTATATGCCTTTCGAAATTTTCAAGTTGATCTGTCCCAAGCGCCATCTGTCGAGTAATTTCAATGTTTCTTCTCTCAAAGAGTAGTATCGTTAATACCCTTCAAAATGATTTTGGTTTCATTATTCCACAACAAACCGTTCAAATTCATCGAGGGATGAGTAGTTTTCAGATCCGCATTTTATTTTGATATTTCGAATTTGGATTGTGAAAAAAATTCAACTAATATAAAAAAAAAAATTAGATGGTTGTAAAGAGAACTGAATTCTCTTTTCAACGATGTGACACTTGACCCCCCATGCCATTTAAAATTTTTGAGTCGAGCAATCACCATATTTTTTGTCTCAAAAAGTAGTATCGGTGAAACCCTCCCAATAGTTTTTTATTCATGTTTCTACGTCGAACCGTTCAGAAGTTAACATGAGGGGGGGGCTAAAAAAAGCCGCACTGTATAATATTGTTTTCCACATCTAGAATGAATATTGCAATCCAAATATTCCAGCCATATCGATTATAGGTGAAACAACTATATTGTATTTCCAAGTTTGTTAGAATATTGGTTGAATATAATTTCCACTTTATTTGACAAATTGTAATAACTCATATTGAGTCAATATTGGTTGAATATTTACCAATATCGATAAAAAAATATTGTCTTCACATCGTTTTTAACATCTAGAATAAATATCGCAATCCCAATATTCCCCTTATATGGATTCTAGGAATAAAAACTATATTGTATCTCCAAGTGTGATTACACATTGGTTGAATATCATTTCGCCGATATTCAACAAATCTTATTAATTAATATTGGGTCAATATTGGTTCAATAATATTTATCGATATCGTTAAAACAATATTGTCTTCATATTGTTTTCCACATCTAGATTGAGATGAAATTTGAATATTGGCCGAATATTCAATGAAACAAATTGAAATTATATCATGATCAAACCTGGATAAAAATCCGCTAGGTGGCTGTACATATAGAACGTCTTCTAAAACCTACGAAAGTATATTAAATACTTCCCATTGACAACTAAATGCGTGTGCACGGAGGTACGGAAATCGGAGGTATCCACCTCATCCGGCTGGCTACTCTCCGCACACAGCATCGTCGCAATCCAGCAACTCCAGAGCTCTTCTTACTGGATCAGTCAGGAACAGTACGAATTCTTTTTTAATGTCGTTGGTGTTAACCAACGACGTTTCATCTATCTAAGCCAGGCCGCAGATTTCTAGAGGAAGCTATGACCTGGCCAGAAATACTAATAACACCAGAGCCATCCGGGCTACCACACTCGGTAGGATAACTACGCAAATGTCTGTGGCTCCCGGACGACTGCCTAAAACAGCCGAAAAGGAGCTCTTAAATAGATTGTGTGCACATTTACTTCGGCCAATGCCGAAGCAAAGTCACTGGTGGGCGGAGCCTATCGGAACTCCGCTCCGAGATATACTCTCCAAGTAAAATTTTTAATTTAGTATTTCTGGCCGAGGTTGACAATCCCCCCATCAAAGGAATCGCTTGGCGTAGGGATGGAACGTCGTTGGTTTGTCCTGAAAATAACCTTTCTTTTCTTTTTAGGCTCCTAGCCTTCTTATTTCCTATATTCACAATATGTTCATGCTGTAAAAGAGCCTAAAAAGAAGAGAAATGATTAGTATGATGAAACGTCGTTTGGTACTGCTCCTGGCTGTCCAAACTCGTAGATGTTATGAAGTTTTCAACTTATCGTGGGGATTCCAGGATACTCCTTTACGAGACTTTTATGTAACGGAATGTTACATATTTCCACATACGCTCATCATCCAGCTTCTGTAAAGGTACCACATACTTACTTCGCCCTTGCCCACTGGCTAAGGACAACCAGCCGTTGGTGAGGCAACATCCGTTGTGTCGAATTACCCCTGCACTAGGCATGGGAACAACTGACTGGCTGCGGGAATACGATGAACATCGAACCCACGAAGAAGTCGGGCATCTTCACCTCCACTGGAATAACTCGCTTCAGAATCGTCTCGAAAGTGCATCCAAGAAAACTTCCCGATAAGTTCTTCCAAGTCCGGGTTACTGGAATTTTCGGGACCTGCCTCCCACTGGAGTGCAACGCAAATGCATCCACAAATGCTAGGCCCCACGTTGGGCGCCATGACAACTAAATGCGTGTGCACGGAGGTACAGAAATCGGAGGTATCCACCTTATCCGGCTGGCTACTCTCCGCACACAGCATCGTCGCAATCCAGCAACTCCAGAGCTCTTCTTACTGGATCAGTCAGGAACAATACGAATTCTTTTTTAATGTCGTTGGTGTTAACCAACGACGTTTCATCTATCTAAGCCAGGCCGTAGATTTCTAGAGGAAGCTATGACCTTGCCAGAAATACTAATAACACCAGAGCCATCCGGGCTACCACACTCGGTAGGACAACTACGCAAATGTCTGTGGCTCTCGGACGACTGCCTAAAACAGCCGAAAAGGAGCTCTTAAATAGATTGTTTGCACATTTACTTCGGCCTATGCCGAAGCAAAGTCACTGGCGGGCGGAGCCTATCGGAACTCCGCTCCGAGATATACTCTCCAAGTAAATTTTTTAATTTAGTATTTCTGGCCAAGGTTGACACCCATAACTTGTTTTCAAGACAGCTCACTCAGTGGTTCTGGCGACCAAAAGGCAGACTCTGGTGTCACCTTCATCAACTAAAAGACATTTAATAATTAACCAAGGTACATTGACATCCAACAACATATCCAAATGATATTGTACCAATATCGATAAATATTTTGAGGCCATTATTGCTTCAAGAATATTTCACCAAAACTATTTCTAAAATATTCAAACAATATTCGACCAATATCACACATTTTACTTCTCGACAATATAACTTTTGAATATTGTGCCAATATTGTCAGAATATTGTATCAGCGATATTGTACCAATGTCGCCGAACATTTTGAGGCCAACATTCGTTCAAGAATATTTCGCCAATATTATTCAAGTAATATTGGACCAATATCGCCGAATGTTCATATTTTTTTCTCGACAATATTGCATTTGAAATATTTCGCCAATATGTTCACAATTTTGTACCAATATTTTACCAATATAGGTGTGCTACTTGGGTTAGACTTCTCGTTAATCGAAAGTTCGATAAACACGAGGCGTGCTTTGAATCGGTAAAATAGGGCACGAAGAATAAAAACACTTTGTAGGTTTTATAATTTTTCATAAAAGTTCTATTGACTGTAAAACGATTCCTCCAAACTTTTTGAGATATTCGCAAAAAAAACAAAAATGTTGTAATGATTTTCAATATTTCTTGTTTAAAAAAACCCTCAAGTCGTTTTTGCAGGGACGATATCCGGGGTTTTCATTTACAAACTATCTTATAAAAACTAGTTGCATAGGCATAGGCCAGTAATCATCGCCATTATACTTCTAATCACGTGATTGTACTAATACTCTACTCTCAGAGTAAGTTTATGAACGCAATCCAGAACGAACAAAAACCACGGTCGAAAGTCTTCGTTGGGTTCGAGTTTTTCCCCGCACGAACTATTCGCATATTTCTGGTAGCTATCAAACCGCGAATTCCTACGCGGGACAAAAACTCTCAAAAATGCCATCGTTACAAGAAGTCGGAGCGCCAACCGGCCACCGTCGCCAATTTCTCGAAAACAATAGCACGTGGCCGCGATCGCGGCGGACTTTTTTTTTTGGTCGTTTTTCCAGCGGACCAACACACCGAAGCCCGGTAGCGTTGCACGAATACTCGGATTACACCACGGCAGGAACGGATTTCGGCCCAGTTTATACAGGGTGAGCAGAGAGTTTGCTTTCCTCGATATGGCGAGCCACGATGTGATCACGTTGGACAGCAGTAGTTTACGATCGTCAAAAAGTTGTGTCTTGATTGATCACCCAAATAACAATTTAAATGTTATTTGGATTTATCCTAGTTTTATGAAGGTTGGGTAATGCCCAATTTGATTTATGCAGGTCATATATTATTCCTAATACGCTACCAGAGCAAACAGATTTATGAATCAGATTCAAAACACTCCTGAAGGCTATAAGAAAAAACCATTCAGCATTTAAGTATATTTGTATTTATGATGGTTTTACAATGGCTTATACACATACACGATAAATATTTTTGGTATTTAAATAATCCACATAGAAACTTAGTTTTGTGATGGTTTTATAGCACTCCTCAAGTCCATGCAATGGTTCTGTAATAAAACTAACGATGAGGTTTTATTAAGGTTTTGAGATGTACTCTCGAGAACCGCTATAAAATCAAAGCATAAAACTATTTCTACTTAAATGCTAGTAGCTCCCCCTAACCGGTAATAAATAAATCACATTGGGTAAAGATAACTGAAAAAAATAAATAGTAATTAAACGTTTCACAAGACTTAGACACCAAATACTTATCAAGGGAGTATAGACACTGAGTATACTGACCACGTCGATCACGAAAAGACGAATGTCAGGCGGGATTGACAATTGACAGTTGAAATATTTTGGAAATTGGATTAAATAATACCAAACGTACTTTTTTAGGATAAAATGATTTTAAAATGGTTTATTTTAAGGAGAAGCGACTTTATGACGGCAATATGTGCAGCTAAATAGAATAAAGGTAGGGTAGCCATATTTTATTACAACCAGAGGGAACAACTAAAGAGAGCCTAATTTCAATTCATGTTTCTTGCAATTTGGTGTGTACGACGGAAAGGAAATACACATTTATTGGTATTCATTTGTATTTAGATATAGTACAAATCATTCCAGGAAAGATATGAGTCAAAATAATTTTTTAATTTTATGTGGTATTTTGTTTATTTTCTTAATTTCGCGTTGTTATTGGGGCGCGTTGCAGATTTACCACCTAACTGATGTCATTTTGTCAAAAAAAAATCATTCGCAGATGATACTCGACATTTCACGTTGTTTAATAACTATATATTCTTCATATATCACTGCCAGGACGCCATCATCATATTTTTGCTTGTAAATTAGTCGCCCTATTTTTCGCAACTGAAGATTAATTTAAGTCCGATTTGGCTGTAGTTATTTATGGAATATTTTCTAACCCACTTTCATTCAAAAAAAGATATTTTTATGCCAAATAGATTTTTTTAATGACATAAAGGTTTATAACAGCCCCATGATTTGGTTTTATAATGATCCTCAGGAGGTTTTTAAGAATCCTGCGAATAAGGCAAGCAGGTTTTATGCTTGCATTTCAAAATAGCCCTGAGAACGTTCATAGGAGTGGGCCCTCGTAGATTTATAGCAGCTTTAAGGAGGTTTTATGGATGTCGGTTACAGCAAAACAGTTTTATCGATGCTGTGATTGTTATGGTCTTCAGAACCTTCTGAGGGCTATCACAAAACTGAAATTGTTACTTGGGCATAAATGTCAAACTGGGTGTTTTCCAAGGTCATGTTCTGGGATTGCTCGTATAATTTTTTTGTTAATGAAATGCTTTTTCAAACGGTATAGAAAATTGGATACCACATATGTTATCGACAGTAGTTCTTTGACCTATGTCTCATCTGTTACAGATCTAGGGGTAATCTTTGATGAAAAAATTAGATTTGTAGATCACATCAACATGATTTCGGTAAAATCGTCAAAATTTTTAGGAATGCTGCTTCGCAATTGCTCTGAATTTTCAGTAAATTCTATTAGTTACGCCCAGTTTCACAATATATGGTGATCTTTTTAGCCAAAGACCAGTTGGTTTACTAGTGGTTAAAGTTTGAAGTGTTTCACAATAACAAATGTTATGTGATTCAAGTAACTATTAATTTCGTATATGTTGGCAACGAGTTTTCATATTGACGTAGTCAAAAGATTGTCATTATTGAGCAGTTGAATGGAATTCAATCGAATGGAAATGATGGAGACTGCGCTGCTAGTAATATATCATTCATAGAGATAATTTTTGCAGAGAGAAATGGAAACTGAAGTATCTGCAAAAAAAAGAAACTAACTACTCTAGACCTGCCAATATTACAATTGAGGAGGAGCAACTTTCAATAAGTCTTATCGAAAAATACAAGAAAATTGTAGGATACAAGAGAAGCAAGATATTGTATTTCAAGGAATGAGAAAGAAAAGGCATGGAAAATAATAAAGCAGGAATTCAACTGTTGCAACGAATGAAAAATGTGATAATATTAAAAAATTAACGAAACAAAAATGGGTTGATGTAAATGAATGAATTTTGAAAACAGAAGGAGGTACTTACGAACCACCAATAGAGAATGATGTTGGTATTGCTTTGAAATAAGTATATTTTGGGGGAACAGTTGATAGGGCTAAGTAATAATTATAATAGTGATAGATTATAGATTGATCAGTTTGAGGAAACATCTAAACACAATTCTGTTATGACAGAACAGAACAGCAATCCTGAAATTGTCGATATTGATGTTGATTCATCAGATAATTGCCAATCCACTTGCAGTTCTGCTGCTGATATTTGCCAAGAATACGATTGGACGTCATATATAAGGATTTGAAAAACCTGTTTCTCAGAAATTGAGATAAAAAACAAATGATAGAAAAATAATGTGACGAGAAAAATACATGAGTACCAGTTATAACTTGATTGAAGTGAAATTATCTTTTGTGAAACGTCAAAGAGAAATATTTTTGAAGGAATATTCCCTGAAATCAGAACTTCTGACGAGGAAAATTAAACTCACTGATAAAGAACTGGAAGCTCTAAATATCTAATATATTTTTGAGTCCCTGACAATTATCATTATATAATTTTGGAGTAACAGATAAAAAGCTCTAATGCTACTTAACAGTATTGGATTTCATTTGAATTTGTAAATATTGTTGGTAGATTTTTTTTAATAGTAATAACTTGTTTGATATATTGAACATTTTGATTCATTTATCGTTTATTTCGACTTTGAAATACATCATAAATATAATTGCTTTATAATGGGAAAGTTATAATCAGCAAACTAAATTAAAAAATTATTTCCGGCGAGGAAGCAAGTGTTGCACTCACTTTTTAAACAACCCCGAAAGCTGTAGATTTGCTAACTCCAGATAATTCGCAAGCCGTTCTCAGGAATGATCTATTTGCATAACAATTTTATGTCAAGAGCACTTGATCACTCAGTCATCCCTAGAAAGAAATTTGAGCATAATTGTTATAAAATTGTAAAAAAGTACTTTTCATCATATTCTTCAACAAAGTCCATCTCGGACTAATAGACCGGGGGATGGTTACAGATTTTGAGACACGATTTTACTCAGTATGCCTTTTGGAGGACAGTATTGTCTGTATTTCCTCATGATAATAAGGCAGGAATAAAAGAGTCGTCCTGGGTTCTTATATTATTATTTATTAATCATTTGTTCGAAAAATATGTGTTTCGCTACGATTTTAATCAGGCTGCTATGTGTTTTGTAAGAAGTAACGAAAATAAAATACTCAGAAAACCATTGGCATACCGTTAGGGCGGGTCCAAGGGTTGGTATGGTCACGTGAATTTGTATGAGAATAAGGAAATTTTCCGTGTTTTTAAACAGGCTGCCACTGATAAGTATACAAGTTATTGTTCTGGAACTGCTTTAAAAAAAGATGGCATACTGAATGCGTATGCCTGTTAAGTCTTAAGTTTTAACTCTGCAAAAATTTTGAACAGGTATGTAATAATATTCCGTGATTTTAGTCAGTATGCCAATCCATATTCATTAAGTTTATGGTAATGTAAGATGTATATGAAATTGGCATATGGTTTGAGAGAGTAAAAATTACAGGCATACGCAAAAAAAATTGCAAAATGTAAACAAAAATTTCCACCATTTTAAGCAGTATGCCTTTCTGTTTATATGATGTACATGGTGCATGTAGTTGGAATAGCAGAAGGCATACCTATCGATAAGGTCCAAGCTTGTCAAAAATATAAAAAGTGATTCAAAATAGAGATAACATGATGTGTAAGAGAAACGTGACAATTTTTGTCTTTTTAAGCATGACACCTTTCTGTTTTTATTATAATCATGGTATACGTAGGTGGAATAACATATGACATACCAATATGTAAAGTCCAAGAGTTCGGAAAATATTAAAAAAGGAAACCGATGTGAGAGAAACATAAAATTTTTTGTGTTTTAAGCTGTATTCCCTTCCGGTTTCATGATAATCATGGTATATGTAGGTGGAATAACAAATCGCACATCGATTGATGAGGACTAAGGTTCATAAAAACCAAGAATTAGAAAGGTATTTATGAAAGTTGAGTTCATTGGAAACGAAACACATTTAAATCATAACTATATTATAGAGTAATTATTGTTTTTCATCATTGGACAACACCTATTCTAACGTCATAAGAAAAAACCACGTATTCCACATATTTGTCAACAGTGAGATATATCATTTGGGGGCTTGTATAGGCCTTTTCAATAATTTGACGAAGAAAAATGTACGTATTTCACAGTTTTAAAATCATTTTGGCCATACAGAACAGAAGTGATAAAGTTAAATAATTCTTTTACAAAGCTTAGAAACGGAGACTGTGAAAAATGCGAAGAGTATTCCTTTCACAACTTCCCTCACACCAAACAGTCTTTGGATAATGAGTGTGAAATCTGTAAACTATGGAAAATTCATCTACTACACGTGGAATAAACTCGGATGGCTTATTAAAAAGATGTTGAGAACGCGACAAAAATGGAAACCAATCAGACAAACATTTTAGCAGTTTCTGCTGATCTGCAAAAGGTCATTATGTTACCAAGAATAGACATGTTCAAAAGAGTCCTTTTCACACGGAGAATTAGTGTTCAAATGAAAGTTTGGCCCCCTTGGGTCTCAGAAAAAAACATTTTCCATTAGCAGTTCTTTAGCACGAAGGGATAGCAGGAAGAAAACAAGAGGACCTCATAAGTGCTTTCCATACATTTTCAAAATCTAATAGAGATGTAGACGTACACATAATTTGAGCAAATAACTGTACCATTCAAAACAAAAAATTGGACCTTTATTACTTCAATAATTTTTCTCAAGAGCTCCGAATTTGGCACAGAAAATTTCCATCTAAAATATTTTGAACCCGGACATAGTTGTATGTCAGCAGAGCAGATAGTTTTCACCATCAGGTAGAATTGAGCCTTAAGAAACAAAACACGATTTCAACAATTTTACTGAGGCGGTCAAAAGCTCGAATAAAGGCCACGTTACAGTTAACTGTATGAACTTAACTGATATAGCTGATGGAAAAACTGTTCTTCAGTTACAAAGATAAATAAATTAAATCCTAGACCGTATTTACGTGAAGGCTCGGAAATAATGTTTACAAAAGGAAAATTCTCATTTTCATACTTCTGGTTTTATTTGCTTATAGACTTTTCTGGGACAGCACCGGAACATCGTGCTTCACAAACTGTGAGGTTCCAGTTGTTTGTACTGAATGAGATGACAACACATGCATAGGCAATGCAGGAGGCGGACCTAATTCCGTTACCGCTGTTATTCTATTGAAGTACGACGTTTTCGATCCACGGCGGAGTTGCTCTCACGGGGACCCTTGGCACTATCTAAGCATTGTACAGGTCTCGAAAGATGAAACCTGCAGTCCTTCCCTCTCATTTCTTCCTATCCATTACCGGGAGAAGCTGAGACTAGAGCAGAAGTTTGTTTCTTCAATAAAATATCGTTTTCAGGATTATGAATTTAAAGGAAAAAAATTTCAATTATTTTTATTTATTGTGTCCGTAGTAGGTACATAGGATCGATGATTACAAGTGAGATCAACTTTTTTTCGAAAAAAAAATCACATTTCAAATAGTTTTTCCTCAAATTAATATATATGTTCCTTTGGTAAATCTGAATAGGAATTATATATTTGTCAGCTTTACCGCGGTACAACTAAACAAATTATGTATTTGACAGCATTTTCGCAGGAGACTGTACAGTGCGATATGCTTTACTTTCTCATGTAGTCGTAGGAAAATTCAGTTCCAGCATTATTTCTGAAGTCACGATTGAGGCATAATAAAAATAGCGTATATATGATGCACGTGGTGAAGAAGTGCCTTTAGAGCACTAGCAACGTTCAAACTCGTGGCGGCATATGAATTTATGATAAAAGCTGTTAAGAAAAAAAACAGATTACGTTCAATTTAATTCAAAAACTAAGTCGTAGACAAACTATACTGTACAAAAATATACAAATGAAAAAGAAGCCACATATAACAGTCCTGCGATAGGGGACCAACATGGCAATGTCGGAAAATCGAAATAGTAAGAAAGTTTTATTGCATTTTGTAATGTGATAAACCCGGGCTACTTGTATGTCATTTTTATTTTATCGAAGTGAATCACTAACTTTTTTCATATACCAAGAGGCATACTGATTAAAAACACATGTTTTTTTCATAATGTTGCAACTTTTTTTACAATTTTTTATATAGAAAACTCGCACAACTTGTATGCCATTTCTTATTTCATCTCCATATACCATGACTATAATGAAAACATACAGGCATACTGCTTAAAAACATGGAATTTTTTAAATCTATTTTGCAACTTCATTTCAATTTTTTAGTATGACGAACCCGCACAACTCGTATGCCATGTTACATATCAACAATTCAGGAGACAAACTTTATTTACATTACAACAAATTTTGTGCTGATTAAAATCACGGAATGTTATTCCATACCTGTTAAAATTTTTTGCAGAATTAACAGTACTTAGGCATACGCATTCGGTATGCCATATTTTTTTTAAGCAGTTTGAAAACAATAACTTGTATACTTATCAGTGGTTTAAAAACACGGAAAATTTCCTTGTTCTCATACAAATTCACGTGACCATACCAACCCTTCGGACCCGCCCTAACGTTATGCCAATGGTTTTCTGAGTATTTTATTTTCGTTATTTCATTACAAAACACATAGCAGCCTGATTAAAATCGTAGCAAAACACATATTTTTCGACCAAATGATTAATATTTTTTTTTTTAGGAAGAACCCAGGACGACTCTTTTATTCCTGCCTCATTATCATAAGGAAATACAGACAATACTGTCCTCCAAAAGGCATACTGAGTAAAATCGTGTCTCAAAATATGTCATCATCCCCCTATAATTATTTTCCATTATATTATAAAAAAAAATTATTTCCGTCAACTGACTGCACCCCTACGCGCAACACTCGGAAGTCTTCGAGAGACTTGTGTGAGCTAGGAAAGAGGCAGCCCTTACCTTTTAACGTGTAATGCCAAGAACGAGACCGATGACCATGCGGTGATTTGCACCCACGACCCTTCGCTCCAAAGGCAAACGCTCTGCCACCACGGCCACCACGGCCGGAAAAAATATTTCATCTCATGAAGCGGATTACCTAGGTTACAAAGTAGGCAATATGAAACAGATATACGCATTGATAATCGAAGGATATAGCGTAGACTTAATATCGAGTATATTTCGACTGAATGTCAGCAATTTCTGTGAGATCTGCTGGAAGCTACGTGGCGATTTTCTTGAGAACGGTCATGTCCTGGACGGACATAACGAGACAAAAAAAATATAACTTGTTTTGCTGGGAGAGATGAGGGACAAAAAACGAATGCTCGGGAGAGTCGGAAGATTGAAGAGGACGGTACTAGAGTCTCGCGTTTGAGGTCGGAGGTCGGGTTGCTCGAACACAGTTTTTTATATTTTTATTTTCGCTATAACATAATTTAAAATCAGTATCAAAAATCAGTCATTGTGTTTGAATCTAGAAATCAGAGTTGATAATTGTCTAACGAGTGGAGAATTGGAGTTGAGAGTGATTCCCAGACCATACAAAAATTTGCTGTTGGGTTTAACCATATTTTAGAGAGTAAAAAACATATCGAATGTTGTAACTATTCTATACGCAACCTCTGATTCAAAAACCATTAGTAATATTAATTTTTTTCTATTTTATTGAAATATTTGGCTCCAGTTTCGCTCCATATTGGCTCCAGTATAATTATAAGATAGGGAAAAACCCAAACTGATTCAGGGGTTTACAAGGAGACACCCTGAAGACATACATTTTTGTTGTAGTTGAATAACGTAAGTTTCCCCTTTGGAATTTTTAGAAAAACTGTTGTTTATTAAGTGGTCAAATTATCGACTTAGTAACTATTTTCAGTTTTATTTGCAAAATTTTCGTATCTATTCAGATATTGTGTATAACTTCTTTGTTGTTTTTTTATTCCAAATTCTATTATTTTTCATTTTATAGATTTAATATTTATCCAACGTCTGTGCTTAATTTGGGCATTCCACTAATACCAAAAAAAGTTTCATCAGTTGAGTCAATTTTACCTATGTCTACCTACCCCTTCGTGTGGGTAGCACGAGCTCAACATCCCTTTCAGACAAGCTGTATCTGAGTAGAGACACAAAGGGGTTTTTTGGTATCTCCTGGCTGGCAAATATTCAATACATCGCCCCTAACCACAGGAGTGGTGACAGTAGTATTATTGGGTTCTATTTAGGGGTCTAGTACGACCAAGAACCGGTTTCAGGGACTTCATCCCTTGAAACAGTAGAGTCAGTGAGTATATCTCCTGGGCGAGAAAGCAGCAAGAAAGAGGGCAGTTTTGTTTATGTTGAAAAATAATTTTTTTTTTTTGTGCTGAAATAACTGGTTAGATTGTATTAAAGTGGTGACAGCTATTGAAGCTGTGCCTGTGGTAAAGAATAATACCTTGAAGTATTAAAGCGGTGTTTATGTGGGCTTTTTGCCAAACGGGTTCCAACTCGCCGTTTGGTGTCGAAAAAGTGAAAGTTTATTGGCTGCTGCCTGAATACAAACGCTTCATTCACTGCGTTCTCGTAGTCACCAACCATAAAGGCTCCATTAAATTCCATTCTGTTGTGAAAACACTCCAAACTCAAAAGTTCTCGGCATTCTTGTTGTCGGGCGAGAAATAACCGACGAACTGATGCCTTAGGATGCAAACTCCTGTAAAGGTGTGTAGTGACGTATTATGTTATGTATTTTGTTGTATATTGCTATTTCACTCTGTAATATGGGATTGACGTTTTTACGGTTTTTGACAACAGATTGGAGATTTAGGCATAGAAATATATATTATATACTTACTCTAGAATGCTAATCCCCATGTCAAAAGTGCTGCAAAAAGTTCAGGCTACTCCGCAATACGCAAGCGCGTCATTAGTGATTTTTGTAACAGGCCCGGTTTTAGTAAAATATTATGGTACTTGTGAAGATTAACAAACGTTTATTCTGAATCTCGGAGAATAAGGTTGGAACCCTCATTGTACTGATACCTGTTATTTGTATTCAGCCAATAAGAATGCATATATTCACATATTTATGATCCCAAATATTCAGCAAAGGCCATCAGAAAGTAGAGTACGGTTATTATTATTATTTATCGCTCTGACGCGATTGATTTTTTGGAATCATATTCACTTTTCAGCTGTAGTTAACCAACAAAAACCTACGGAACCACCCCAAATCGTCGGTGCGAATTTCAAGGAAGCACTGGATTGGAAAATAAATTGAAAGTACAAGAAACTATGAAAATTTATTTCAGCTAATATCATGAATAATTTCAACTCAAATTGGATTTATGAAATTGGATGCTTGGTAGCTCGAGTTTTTTTTTCTTCTAGAACGACTTATATCAAAATATACAACTGCATTTAATTTAAATCATTTGAAGAGATTAACATGCTATTTCTACGAGTATTTCTGCTTAGTGCAATTTCCACAATGGGGGTGCATGAAAAAGTGAGGCCAGAAGCATTTTTCTTACCATCAAAGAAAAGCACTTCCATATTTACATTAATATTCTGAAGCGATTCTATGTGTGTTTAGTACTTTTTGTAGGAATCTAGAACTCATAATATAAGCGGTGTGTATAAGTTGTATTACTTGCCATGCATGCTTACGCAGACACGGTATTGGTACTGCACTAGGTGTGAACATTTTTTTTTTCAGATCTGGTGACAAAAGTTGCTAAACACAATTTAAAAGAAAACCCCTTTTTTCCTCGAATTGACCAGACCTTAATTCATTTTGTTAAATTTTCAAGATAGGTGAACATTTTTATCCAAATAATTTTCAGTTTTGGTATGCCTTGCCATCAGTGTTTTTTCAGATTGGTTGAACAAAATTTAAAAAAATCGCTTTTTTTCCAAGTTGGTTGAATGCTTTTTATTTAATTTTCAGTTTTATTCAGAGTTGGATAAATATGCCGCGTATATCGACTCCGCTTCGACCACAATCCGTACGAGTACTCGAGGGTGGTCCCAAAAGTACCTGGCCCAACAAAGAAAACAGAAAAATTTTGAAAAAAATATATTTCAATACCCTTTTTATAATAAGAATCGTCAAGCTCCTCAAAATAGCCATTAACTGCCGACGTAACCTCTTCATTGTTGGAAAATCTTTGACCACCAAGCCATTTTTCCAAGTCTGAGAACAAAAAATAATCCAAGGGGGCTAAATCTGGCGAATAGAGTGCATGAGGTAATAATTCAAACTTCAGTTCATTAATTATGACCATTGCAATAACGGATGTGTGTGTGCATTGTCTTGATGAAACAACTTTCTTTCTTCTTAGCCAAATGCGGCCGTGTTTGCTTGATTTCTTCGCTCAAACGTTGCAATAAGTTCGCATAGTACTCGTCGTTGATAGTTTTTCCTATTGCAAGATAGTCAATGAAAATTATCCCACGCGCATCCCAAAAAACCGATGCCATGACCTTGCCTGTAGATGGAACGGTCTTTGCATTCTTTGGATCCGGTTCTCCCTTTTCAGTCCATTGTTTTGATTGCTCTTTTGTTTCGGGTGTGAAGTTTCATCCATGGTTATGAAACGTCGCAAAAATTCGGCTTTATTTCCGTGAAACCTTGCCAAACACTCGATGGAAACATCTGCACGACGCTGCTTTTGTTCCATTGTGAGCAAACGCGGCAACCATCTTGCGCACAGCTTTGTCATGTCCAAATTTTCAGTTAATATGCGATGTACCGCAGTTTTTGAAATGCCTACTATGTCTGCTAGTTCGCGCATTTTCAGTCGACGATCATCCAGTACCGCTTTGTGGACTTTCTTCAACATTTCTGGAGTCGTCACCTCATTTGGCCGACCACTGCGAGGCTCGTCTTCGCAGGTTGTGAGACCTCTTTTAAACTCTGCAACCCAATATTGTACTGTTGATAACGAAGGAGCAGTCTCAACCAGAGTAGAATCTAGTTCGGCTTTTATGTTGGTTGGGCTAAGGCCTCTCAAATAAAAGTATTGTATCAGAATGTGATCAAATTATTGAAATAAATCAAAGAACTACAAATTTCAAACTCATGCATAATAATATTCGCAGTATAAACAAAAATTTCGATGAATTCAAATGTTCTTTGGAGCAATTCATCAGTTCTAAACCTGATTGTATTGTGTTATCGGAAACATGGGCGATTTCAGATGAGGATCTATTCTATATTCCTAATTACGAAATGATTTAAAACAAGGGTGCCTACAACCAGAATGATGGAGTGGTCTGTTATGTAAGGGCAGATATCCAAAGCTCATTCAAAGTCGTTGACTTGGGTCAAAATAAAATACTGGTGTTACAAATCTTTTTCTTTAACAAAAAAATCAGTGTTATAGCATTATATCGATCCCCAAATTCAAATACAATAGAATTCCTTTACAATCTTCGCTTATTTCTCCAAAATGAAAAATTTGAAAATACATCTCATGTACTATTTGTTGGAGATATCAACATTGACATCTTGAAAGTTAACGCGGAATCTACTGAATATCTAACTATCATGCACAAATTTGGTTTTTTACCGGCTATAAATGATTACACGAGGTGTCTCAATGAAAGCAAATCTTGCGTTATCACATCTTCATACAAACAGATAATGATGTGGAACTGATGCTTCCTATAATAGTAAAAACAAATCTGACTGATCATTATACAACATTTCTGCAAATCGTATTTAATGAAGGCACTGCGCCTAGAGAAAACTTTAATAACATAAACAAAAAAATTGATCATAACAAACTAATAAAAAAATTGAAGAATGCTTCATGGATGCCTGTTTATAATATAGAAGAGACTGAATATGCCATGGACCTATAAAGTATTACTGGACCGAGCTGTTTACATCCTGGTTTAAAGTCGTGTTTTCCACAATCTTTAGTCGTGATATTGAATTGGGCGTTGTCACATCGCGTAGGTAATAAGTCTTTATCATAGACAAAATTGCATCACTATACGTATTTCATTCGATTACAATCGAAGAATGAAAAATGGTGATGGTGACATTATCACGCAACTCAAACCTGTATTACTTACAAGTTTAAAAATCCAAACTATCGAAAAAAATCATTACTTGCGTCTTCAAATGGTTGTGAAGAAATTATTGTATCTGGACGTTTGTCAACGCTGTCGAAAATCAATGTTTATGTTTTCCATAAAGTAAACTTCTGACAGTTCTGTCATGTTCTGTCATTGATTTTTTGTGGGATTATTGCTGAAATAGTGGTTTTTGAACTCATTCGTGATATATAGTGGCAGTACAATAGTAAGAGAATCATAATGGTGCAATCTAGTTGGGTTTGCAAACAATCCATGTGTTCGAACCCGAATATCAGATTCCATTCGTAAGTACCATAGGCGTTACAGTGGGTATCAATCTGTTTTCGCCGAATAAAATGAAATTAATACGTGAATTCAAACCTTTACATGTGGAGATAATGAAATAGATACCTCACGAAACATTTAACTTCATTAGTTTTTTGGATGATGCATCAAAACAAAAAGGTTGCCAAAAAGTCCAAGAAATGTCTATTAAAATTTTGATTTATCTTTAGGTTTCCAGCTGATGTCACAGTAAAAGCGGCTTGGTTGAAAGAGTTGGGGATGAAATGTTCAACTGAATGTGTTCCAAAGTCTGTTAGGATTTGTTCCATTTATTTCAAAGACGCAGCATTCGAGATTAACCCAAGTGGAAGAAAAGGGTTCTTCCTTTATTATAATATATGATGAATGGTATATCCCAAGAAATTCAGCTACTTAAACTTCAGGGTAATTATTATCAGCCGTCAGAATTGTTATTTTCTATGAGTTATTTCAAATAACAGATTTGTATAAAAAAAACAATATATTACATATTTTCAGATTGAACGATTTCAGCAAGAAAAAATCGTCCACTGAAACACCACTGAAACACCGCCAGGTATATGTTCTGAAGAAATTGTTGATAACTCAAGTCCCCCACTGAAGAGGTAAGGACAAACTGAGCATAGTAAAAATTGTTTTCTCAAATTTCGCAACTCAGTTTTCATCCACTTCAGGTTGATTGGCTTTGAAGTACTGACGATCTGACAGATAATATTATTTAGGTCAATTTCATATTTTCTGGTTTGAAAAACAGGACAGAATCCTGTGATTTTTCTAAAGAAAAAGTGAGTAGTATTAGTTGGTAGCAGTATCAAATCTATCTAATCTATGAATTCTTGTATATTGATATATTTATTTTAGCTATCTCGGAAACAGCTTTAAAGATTTGGATCAAATTTTTTAGTTTTTAAGTTCCTCCATACAGACGATTTTCTTGAAGAAACTCTATTCCACTAATAATAATAATGATGTGAATTTTTAAATTATATTTCCACCCACTTGCAATTATCATAATCTGAAATTTGGCCACATATCAAGGACCGACGATAATACAAGAATTTCCTATTATATTAATTGAAAACGAAAGTCTTAAAAGTTTTTTTTTTGAAAAATTTGTGAACCTAATTTTCTAAGGATCGATACTATCCGAGTCAATGAAGTTTTTATGACATCAGGTATGTCAAATGAGTTTTTCTATCTCACGAATTCCTATCGGATGTATATTCTAACACTTCCCTTGATATTTTCATCATTATTTCAAATTCAGCATTTTTTCTTGTGATTGAATCCTATTTTCAGCAAATGCGTGCGCTCCTGTCTGTTGTGGAAAGGTCACAGTCTATCGCTACCTTCTCTCTTCCCCTCAGCCCGCGCGCCTAAGAACAGAGCGACTTCAAATCACCCCGTGTCGTAGTATGGCAATGCTGAGTTCATCTGTATTTATACGATATTATACGTCCATGGAATATGCAGCTAATGAATTTATTGATGTAATTGACCAAAAAATAGAGAACTGCTCTAGAACTATAAAAAACAGATTTAAAAAAGGAAAGAATGGATGACTGCAGAGCTCAGTCTTATCACGGATGATCGCGATAAGCTATATCAGCAGCTGCTGAAATATCCAACAAATCAAGAAATAAAATCATCATACAGAACTACCAGAAATAGAGTATCCTCCTTGATACAAAAAACAAAAATCGAGTATTACAAAAATAAAGTAAATCAGGCGAGTAATGATTCAAAAAAGTTGTGGGACTCTATAAATGAAATTTGTTCGAAGTCAATGAAGCCAAGAAAAGAACTAAATAGAATAAAAGTGAAAGGTAAATATATCGATAATCTAGAAGAAATTGCAAATCTTATGAATAAACATTACTTCACCTTGGGAAAAAAAGCTTTCAGAAGAAATTATCATCGATCCTGAATATATTGCCACAAAACGAAACCCGCTTTTGAATTCTCTTTTTTTACGAGCAGTTGACCAAAACGAAATAAAAACAATAATTTCTGAACTAAAACCTATGAAGGCGCCAGGAATTTATCATCTGACGTCTGAAACTATTAAAAAAATGTCCGACACCACTAGCTTTTGTAATCAATAAATGCATTCAACAAGGAGTTTTTCCCGCAGCATTTAAAGAAACAATTGTTCCCATATACAAAAATGGCAACAGAGAAGAAATTATCAACCACAGACCAATTTCAGTTATAGCAAACTTTCCAAAGATATTCGAAAAAATACTAAAAAAGCAGTTGGTTTCATTTCTCGATAAATTTGGAATAATTTCAGAAAAACAACACGGTTTCAGAAACAGTTTCTTCACCCAAGATGCCATACTGAAATTAACTTCAGAGATGTATTCTGCTCTGGACAAAAGCCAGCCTGCCTTCTGTGTTTTTCTTGACTTGTCGAAAGCTTTTGACACGGTAAGCCACGACCTACTTATTGAATCGCTCGAAAACTCTGGAATCAGAGGAAAAGCTGTAAGCTACATTTCCACCGGAGGAACATTGAGAGACTTTTTTGTTGCTCATTGTTTATGTTTGTTCCCATGGGTAGAAACTTACGGCAACATACGTAAACTTCTTGGTTCCACTAAAGCAACTAAAATTGTCAATAGTCCCATATTGCTTCCACTGCATGTTGACAATCAGCTAGAATATGGAGCAAGATGATGATGTAGCGTTAGCAGCGGCGGCGTTTTTAGTGATATCTTCAAGAAAGCGAAAAAGAAAACACAAATACTGGGTGAGGCCAAGTCTTCATGAAAGGAAACAATACAGTGGCATTCACTTACTTAGTGTATTGTAAGAAGACGATTTACATGAGGGAAGAACAGCTAATGGTAGTGTTAAATTTTTTTTACGAATGTCTAGCACCGATATGGAGTGATTATTGTGCCAAATTGCTCCCCTAATTAAAAAATAGGATACAAATTATAGGCAAGCAATTTTCAATTAATTCGACAAATAACTCATTTGTCCACTTGAAGGACATCATAAATAATATAGGTATTTATTCACTTTCGTAGGTACTACACTGGACATTGAAAACGTCTGCGACACGACTGCTTACAAGTTGCAATCTCGGCGTTTCCACTGCGATAGCAACACGAATTTGTTTACCCATATTCCCTATTTTCCTTTGAAGTTTACCGCTCGAAATGGAAACAGGTGACAAGTAGAAACAGTCAACATTTGTTGCCGAAACATAGGGAAATTTTAAGAAACTTTTAGAAACATTTTGGAACATTTTTGGAAACAAGCAACAGCAACAAAAAATGTAGCTTTAGACTTGTTCAAAAGCTATATCTCGAATAGACCGCAAAAAGTTAAATTGAAAAATTTCTATAGCGAATTCGAAACAGTAGAGTATGGAGTACCGCAAGGAACCGTATTAGGACCAATCCTCTTCAATGTTTATTTAAACGATTTATTTGAGGTCAACACCGAAGGCAAAATAATCACGTAAGCAGATGATACAGCAATTTTTTACTCAGCTCAATAATGGAACACTTTGAAAGAGCTAGCAGAAAGAGATCTGAAAATTATTGAATCATGGTTTCAGAGTTGATTGCTGACCATAAACCCTAGCAAAACATTGTTTCTTCCACTTTCCATCAATAAGTCTACCTTGCCGTCTTTCACTACACTCACAGTATCTGATGATTTTTCAAAAGAGTCCACTCCTGAATTCAAGTACCTGGTGTGATAATTGACAGTCACCACAAGTGGAATAAGCATGTTGCACATGTTATTAAAAAACTTCATTTTTTAATTTACAAACTAAAAAACCTCAGATTTATTCTGAGTAAAACTCAACTGAAAACAGTATATCACGCATTAGTGGAATCGCATATAACTTATGGCATAGTTGCTTGAGGAACAGTCGGAAAAACCATACTCAATAATTTGATGATGGTACAGAAAAAACTCATAAAAATTTTATTTTGCAAATCAAATCGATACTCTTCGGACCTTCTTTACTCCGAAACTGGTATCTTGGATCCAAGACAGCTATTTTTCCTGAATTTGAATGTCGAACAGCATAAAACTAAATCCACTCTGATAATTAAAGAACACCAATATAATACAAGACAGAAACATAACACTTACTTGCCTCCACCAACCTTGAAATCTATTGGGCAGAAGAATTTTAAATTTTAAGGTCCGAAACTGTACGGTAGACTTCCTCAATACATCTCAAAAACTAATAATTTCAACCAGTTCAAAAATAAATTGAAAGAATACATGAAAACGATTTCGCGGGATGACATACATCTACAAATCGAATGCCCCTTCATGATATAGTACTTCAGTTAAAGTAAAATGTTTCCTTAATGATTATGTTTGATATATTATTTTCTGAGGTAATGGTAATGGGTGGGGGACGCAAGCGTCAGCGACTAGGCCCCGGTGGGCCCTTTTCGCAATCCCCGGCATCTTCACTCATCCCATGTCGGATACCTGCTCGAACCTCTTCGACCTTCTTATGAAAGTCGAAATGTCCTTCCATTGCAACGAGTGCAATTCTTCCTCCTTAATAGTGGCAGCTCCGAAGACGTTTTGTCTGAGCCTGCCATAAATACCACATACGCACAGGAAGTGGAAGGAGTCCTCCTCTTCCCCACGTTCCCTGCATAGTGGGTCTGTCTCAACTCTGATGAGAGCCAGGTGCCTCCTGAGGCCGCAGTGGCCGGTAAGAACTCCCACCAACAGTCGGAGTTCTTTGCGGCTTAGCTTCAGTATCTTGGCCGTCCTTGCCATGTCGGGCCCCGATATCATCTGCTTTGACTGCCTGCATCCGTCTATCCTTCTCCACTCTTTTCCTAATGTATCAACGGCCCACTCTGAGGTATATTTTCTAAGGTATATTGATTATTCTGTGACTGTGTGGGTGTGTTTGAATGTTTGCATATAAGTGAAAATGAAACTTGTGATATCTTCATGTATTTGTTTGCTCTTTAATTTTAGCATTAACTACTAGTGATTCTAATAATGATTATTTACCTGAAATCTTCTTATCTAGATAAAGTCCATTTAATATTTATATTTACTACCCTGCATCCCTCCTACCTATACAAGAATTAAATTTCTTACAGGTATTCGCGTTTTATTGTACATGTTTTAGGTTAGTTTATGTATTTAGGTTGTTACGATTTTCTTTGTGCAATAAATCTTATTTTATTTTTATTTTATTTTTTTTAAATGACGATGATCAATTTTTCCATGTTTACAAATTCACTGAAAACATTTACTATTGATGGCTGCCAAACAAATACTAAACAACGTGGCGTCTTCAAACTTGAAACATATGCTGTATAGATTGTGTACTTTCTAATACAATGGTATTTTTCCGCCATCTCTAGGTCAGGCCAGGTACTTCTGGATCCATCCTCGTAGATGTGGAATTTTTTCGGTCGTGAAATATTTATCTCAAAAAATCGTCAGATGCCCCACACCGACCCGGTTCCCTATCGTTGGGCCACACCGTACAAACAAATCCACGACACCCCTGTCGCAACTGCGCCGCGTATATCGACTCCGCTTCGACCACGATCCGTACGAGTACCCGTATATGGTACCGTGTCCATGTAAGGTACCTTCGGTTGCCTACCGACAACCACCGAGCTGACTCATGGGTTGCTCGACCCGGCAGTTCTTCGGCGACCAGTGTGCAACGGCTATGTGACACCGAGAAAGAAGAAATTGAAGAAATCGATTCGAGACGCCGGCGGACAAATGGTGAGTTTTTCAACTTTTTCTGGCGGTTTGAGCGATTTCGAGTGTTGGTTCTGGGTCGGAGCGACGTGGGATGAGGTGGGTGGGTGGTATCTGGCGTGGTTTTTTTTGTTTTGGTTGTGGTAACGGGTTTGTTTTGAAGGGTTGCGCGGATAAAAGTTTTCTTAGCGTTTTTATTGCTTCTTTTTGGAACTTGAAATCGAATATTAATACTACGTTATAGTTTGCTAGACACATTGGTATAGACGGCAATTCACGACTAGCTAGATAAATATATATGCCTGTCAATTCAAATCTGAAATTTCGAGATGAAATTTGATTTCTTGAGTACTCGTGATATTTCGAATCGGTTTAAAAATTTCCTTACAACCACATTTGTTTCCATGGTAACCGTACATAAAAATCTTTTCTGTGCTGTACCGAAAAAATATCAAAGGACCCCGCACTTTTTATTATATTGTAGTATTCGATGTACTGATTAGACGTGCAGAATCGCAAAGTTCGTTGATGGATAGATTTTGAAATACAGGGCGATCAAGTTGAAAATTGGTAATTCTTGTTTAATTATTTTCTCGGGATTTGAAAGCGCCAACTGCATTTTATTATCATTCTTATCATCAACGTATCTTCATATTACTGAATGTCATTCAGATAGCGCAGATTATATCATTATGTACAGAGTGAAAAATAAAAACATTTTAGTAATGTCTGAAAATTCGATGTAATAATGAAATATTGATAAAATTATTTTGGCAAGCAATGAATTATTCTTATTCTATCATTAATCACAATTCATATATTTCGTACAGGGTGATTTAAAAAATTGGTGAAATATGTGGCCGGTTCATTCGTACATATCCTGTATATTCAAGTGATTTATCATCCTCCGAAAATAGATGAAACCGTATAAATATGATTTCGTTGGGACATATAGGGTGATCATGAAACTTTTCGATGATAAAAATGACAAAATATCAACGTTTCAGAAATCACCCTGTAATTCACGATCAACTCGGTGAAATTCCTTTATTATTATTTTATATATTCATCATTCTCTCCTCAACAGTGTCCCAAAAATTTAGTTTCCTACTATCACTAGTTTCACAGTTATTAATTGAGAAACTTATTACCATTTGCATGACGAGTTGAAGGAACTTGTTCACGCGTACATTCTACTAGTGGCCAAGATTTTTCATAAACAGTGAAACATGAGAATGTGGAGATCAAAAAAAATGTAACATTATATGCAGGGTGATGACCAATGACGGTCCATCCAATTCCATCTACCATTTAGGAACTGACTGAATATACGACACATCAGTTACAACTTACAACTCAGGCTTGAGCCAGATAAAATTCCTATTGCTTGGATAGTTTGACTCGCCCAATCGTGTATGAGGCCTCGGTACGGGAAATCACTCATCACTCGTCACAAGGTGACAAGGAACAGCCTTGACCAAATCCACCTCCCCCGTAGCAGCGCTACGGTCTTCATACAACAGGAAAACCCTATCGGCTACATTTTGATTTTGTCGTTGACGGAAAGTGAATGAAAAAGAAAAATCAATTAGTTCCATCAGTGATAATTATTATTACCTTTACATATTGAATTACCTATATTGATATATAATTGATGTCTATATGTTTCTATTGATAGCCAGCAAATATAAAAATCATGGAAACCTCTATCCGAGTGGAACACGCTTTGGATTCAAATTCTCCTATTAGAAATAAAAGCGTTCCATCAATCATTTTTACTTTACCCATATAGTTTGTTTTTTTTTTCCGACAAAGCTTAAACCAAGAAAATTCACTATCTGTACCTTACATTATTAATTTCATATATCTGATGTGATTGTTATCTCTAATCTGCACCCTATTTTACATTTATTTTGATCTCCACATTCTCACGTTTCACTATTTTTGAAAAATCTTGCCCACTAGTAGAATGTAGGCGTGAACAAGTTCCTTCAACTCGTCAAGCAAATGGTAAAGAGTTTCTCAATTAATAACTATGAAACTAGTCATAGTATGAAACTGAATTTTTGGATCAGTTTTGAGGAGAGAATGATGAATATATTATATAATAATAAAGGAATTTCACCAAGTTAATCGTGAATTACAGGGTATTTTCTGAAACATTGATATTTTGTCACTTTTATCATCGAAATTGTTCATGATCACCCTAAATACATATCCCAACAAAATCATGTTTATACGGTATCAGCTATCTTCGGAGGATGATCATTCACTTGAATATACAGGATATGTACCGAAAGAACCGGCCATATATTTCACCAATTTTTCAAATCAGCTTGTACGAAATATATGAATTGTGATTGATGATGGAATAATAATAGTATATGGCATGCCAAAATAATTTTATCAATTTTTCTTCATTAAGTCGCATTTTCAGACTTTACTAAAATGTTTTTACATTTCACCTTGTACATAATGATATAATCTGCACCATCTGAATGATATTTAGTAATATGAAGGTACGTTGATGATAAGAACGAAAAAAAATGCAGTTGGCACTTTTAAATCCCGAGAAAATAATTAAATAAAAATTACTCATTTTCAACTTGAACATCTGCAAAATCTGCAAATCTGCAAAATCTATCCATCAACGAACCTTGCGATTCTGCACGGTCCATCAGTACATCGAATACTACAATCTACTAAAAATTCAGACAATTTCACTGGGAACCATTTTACCTATAAAAAGTGCGGGGTCCTTTGTTAAAACCTCATACACATATTCAAAATGAAAAAATGCCAGCAGTGAATTGTGTAATTATTTTACTCAAAAAAAAAACTAAATACTTTGATATTTGCTAATTTTATTGAAAATTTGAACAGGATCTTCATAAAGTCAGTTGTGGAATCATCACGTCCAGCGTGGCTTTTGCGCCGGGGAAGTAGTTGTTTTCTGTTAGATATTACAAAAAATAACTTCTTTTAATTTCAACTATCTGAAAGAAAATGCAAATTTTCACTTTCAGATTTTTTGTCTCAATGTATATAGGGCCTTTTCACAATATCTATCAGATGTAGTTCAATATCCAGCATGGCTTTTGTCGGGGAAGTAGTTGATTTCTGTTAGATATTACAAAAAAGTAACTTCAATTTATCGTAGGTTTTTTTCCATTTCCAAAGTAGTCATGTTTTGGTTTAATTTTCAATTGAGAATGTTTCTCTTTGCAACTTTGATTTTTAGTCTAACAATACTTATTATAATTATAATTTTTTGTATGAGCGTGAACTTTGTTAAATGATGCGCAGCCGAGTTCAGCAAAACACACTATCACAAATAAGCTCTTCACGAAAATGTAACATACAATTTTTTTTCTACAACTGTTTATTATTATGGTAATTGTTGAGTATTTCATCTTACGAAGTTTTCAATTTTCGTCGTACTATCAAGTGATAACTTCCAAGTAAAACTTACGCTAAATACTACCTGAAAAGTCATTCACTGCACTGGCGTGTTAGAAAGAAATGTTATGTTTCATTCGTAACAAAATTGCATATTGTTTCACGAATATAAGACTATACTTTTTCTACAACCCCATGTATACCATGATAATATGATAAAAAGGAAAGATGTACACATATTTCATTTTAAATGAAAAATAATAGGAATGCTTTAACATTACTTCCCAAGTAGCACACCTATATTGGTAAAATATTGGTACAATATTGTGAACATATTGGCGAAATATTTGAAATGCAATATTGGCGAGAAAAAAAATGTGAACATTCGGCGATATTGATTCAATATTACTTGAATAAGGTTGGCGAAATATTCTTGAACTAATATTGGCCTCAAAATGTTCGGCGATATTGGTACAATATCGCTGATACAATATTCTGACAATATTGGCAAAATATTCAAAAGTTATATTGTCGAGAAGTAAAATGTGAACATTTTGCGATATTGGTCGAATATTGTTTGAATATTGTAGAAATAGTTTTGATGAAATATTCTTGAAGCAATAATGGCCTCAAAATATTTATCGATATTGATACAATATTTATCGATATTGGTACAATATCATTTGGATATATTGGTGGATGTCAATATATCTTGGTAAATTATTAAATGTCTTTTAGTTGATGAAGGTGACACCAGAGTCTGCTTTATGATCGCCATAACTACTGAGTGAGCTGTCTTGAGAACAAGTTATGGAAAGTATTTAATATACTTTCGTAGGTTTTAGAAGACGTTCTATATGTAGAGCCACCTAGCGGATTTTTATCCAGGTTTGATCATGATATCATTTCAATATGTTTCATTGAATATTCGGCCAATATTCAAGTTTCATCTCAATCTAGATGTAGGAAACAATACAATTTTAAAAACAATTTTTTAATATGGAGACAATATTGTTTTAACGATATCGATAAATATTATTGAACCAATATTGACCCAATGTTAATTAATAAGATTTGTTGAATATTGGCGAAATGAAATTCAACCAATGTGTAATCAATGTGTAACCAATATAGTTTTTATTCCTAGAATCGATATTAGGGGAATATTGGGATTGCGATATTCATTCTAGATGTTAAATACGATGTGAAGACAATATTGTTTTATCGATATTGGTAAATATCATTCAACCAATATTGACTCAATATGAGTTATTACAATTTGTCAAATAAAGTTATTATAACATTCTTATTATTGTTGTTGAAAAGTGGAAATGATATTCAATCAAAATTCTAACAAACTTGGAAATACAATATAGTATTTTCTCCCTACAATCGATTTGACTGGAATATTTGGATTGCAATATTTATTCTAGATGTGGAAAACAATATATAACCAATATTGTATTATCGATATTGGTAGAAATTATTCAACCAATATTGACCCAATATTTGGTGTGATAATCTACATTCAAAACTAGTTCAACCAATATTCTACCAATATTATTAATATATTGTTTTCTGAATATTCACCCATATTGTACTAGTATTGATTTTTCATTTACAATATATCTATATTGGCCCAATATGGACCAAGATTCAGCCGATATGATGTGCTACCTGGGTTATGATTTAAATATTGGTTAAATGTTACATTCGAGCAATTACTTGAAATTATAGGAGTATTACAATCAAGATTTTTATGTATTGAGGTAGACGATGCCATTTCTGTAACCGAATAGCATGTAATTTTGTATTAATTGGAAAATTTTGGTTTGTATTTGATTTTTGCTGCTGATTGATCAACATATTCCTCCCCAACGTTACTAGATATCCAGCCTCTGTGCTTTTATAATTAAAAATCACCTCCTGCATCCACTAATATAGCGTTGCGGAAGTTCTACGCAAATAATGCCCAGTATATTTTTAGGGATCAGGCAAGTTTAATTATTGAGCTATTTGGATCAGAAATTTACTAAATTTATTTATTCCCACAACCTGTCTAGTACACTTTAAAGTAATATATAACAATATTCAAAGAAACATATTTTATTTTTATTAAATTGCATTTTCTAGTAATGATGTAATCCCAGTATGTAATAAATATGATTGACAATAATATAAAATATGCAACTGTTTAAAACGTAATACAATCTCATAGAAAACAGGTTAAAGATGGCGTCGATTTGACTTTTATGATTATCATGATAACAGAACGCTATAGCAAAATGACATGAGTGCAATAAAGACTTTATAGCACACAGTGCAATGAAGAACCAGTTTTTCCACTAAATGCAGTTCAATAAAGTTTTGTTTTTGCATGAACGTAAAAAACGTAAAAAAAACAATTTATGTCTAGTAGTTTGGTTTCATTAGTTTCATATTCCTCATTAATTATTTAGACTTGTCAGTTTGCACTGAAAGCATTGTTAGTTTTCTAAGTTATCATGATTTCTGATACAGCAAATGATTTAGATATTCCAAATACACCATCAGAAATAACAGATCAAGCTGAGGAAATCTATTTGGATTTATAACCAGTAAAATCTGAAAAGAGATATGAAGAAATAGATCCATATTCATGGTTTGGAGATTTGATAATCACGTAAATTCATTTTCAGAAACTGTGCTGATTGCGTATTTTGAATGATTGTTAAACAAAATTAATTCATCGGCGTCTATGTATTCGATGTTGTGCACCACTTTATCGACTGAAAATAATATCGATATCAGTGAATATACCAAGTTACGCTATTTTTTAAAACGAAAACCTGATATACAGTGACCGCCAAAAAGTATGTACTATATGGGAAAAATTTTTATTATTGGAGTATTGGAAAAAATATTCTGGGGAAAAGTTTGTGCATGTCCGATAACCTAAAAATCGATTTTGATAATGACAAAACTTCCTCATTTTCTCCACACCAGAGGACAATAAATTGAAAAAATGGGAATTTGTCAGAACCCTTGCTGTTACATCGGTTCGTATCTAACAGATATATCCGAATTCCACGACCATTGTGATGACATGACACTCCAAAAACATGGTAATTTCCAGATTATAATCAAGTTCCGATGATAATCGTGCATGAGCGTTTCACTTCGCACATAAACTTGAAAATAGTGCGTCAAATTAAAGATTCTTAAAGTTTATGTGCAAAGTAAAACGCTCATACAGCATTATTATTGAAACTTGATAAAAATCAGGAAACATGGTGTTTCTAGATTGCCATATCAACACAATAGTCTTGGAATTCTGATATAACTGTTAGATAAGAACCAATGTAACAGCGAGGGTTCTGGCAAAAACCAATTTTTTTAATTTAGTGCCCTCTGGTGTGGAGAAAATGAGAATGTTTTGTCATTATCATTAAAATGCAAATGTTTCAGTATAGTCAAGCTATTCATAAGAAAAAAAATATAATATTTTTAAATAGATGGGAAAATATTTTTAAAAAATTGCTATTTAAATTTTTTTTTAATTATCTCTTGAAACTTCGTTTATGAGTATAAGTTTATTTAAATTCTAAGTGACTTTTTCAAATAATTTTTTTTGATGTCTTGCCATCTAACCCCTTTTTTTGCCTTTGCATTGCAATTTTTTTCATTTTGCCGCCATTCTAGCGATCACGTGACATGTGTCAAAATCGATTTTTAGGTTATCGGACATGCACAAACTTTTCCCCAGAATATTTTTTTCCAATACTCCAATAATAAAAATTTATGGTACATACTTTTTGGCGGTCACTGTAGTTTTCAAAGTCAAAAGTTTAAAAAAAAATCTTCCGATGAGATACACAGATTTCCGAAAATGCACCCTACTCCCAAATACTTAATGACGTTTGTAGGTACCCTTAGTTTTTCGAATTTCGGAGGCTTGTCGTTGCCATGAATTAAAACATTTGACAGTAAATGATGTAGAAGATACCAGAAGTATACTCTTAGTTAGGTAATATAAAAACAAAAGTACCGCGTTTCTTCCACACTTCTGGGTTCTTCTAAGAGATTTCTTATGATCCTCCGTCCACTAGATAAGGACAAAATAAATTTTTCATCAACCACCAGAAAGGAAAGTGTACTAGACAGGTTGTAGGAATAAATAAATTTAGTAAATTTCCTGCGCAAATAGTCCAAAACTAAAACTTCCGCAACGCTACTAGTGGATGCAGGAGGTGATAAACTTCAAATAAAAAAGGTTGGAGGCTGAAAATCCACCAACGTTGCAGAGGGATATGTTGATCAATCAGTTAGCAGAAAAAGTGAAATACAAACCAAACAACAACAAATGTGGCATCGTCCACCTCAGTACATAAAAACCGCCATTGTAATACTTGTATAATTTTGAATAATTACTCGAATGTAACAATTTACCGATATTAAAATCATAAGTAATGCTCATAGAAATTCTGTTATTTTTGTTTTGAAATAAAATATTTATTCATCGTTCTTTTTTTGCATATTATTATGATTTAAACAGGGTTGTAGAAAAAGTATAGTGTTTCATTCGTCGAAACAAAAAAATGTTACTTTCATCACTCCTAAAACAATATACTATTCTGTACTGTACAAAACCCAATACATTTAAATTTATAAAGTAAGAAAATATCGATAGCGACATCAATAGTGATTCATTTGAGAGAAAACACATAGTCAAAATACTTTGATTTTTTAAAGAGAAACATTCTCAATTGAAAATTGAATCAATACATGACTCCTCTGGAAATGGAAAAACCCCAAGATAAAATTGAAGTTTCTTTTTTGTAATATCTAACAGAAAACAACTACTTCCCAGTCTAAAGCCACGCTGGACATTGAACTACATCTGATAGATGTTGAGAAAGACCCCATATAACTTGAAGAAAAAATTTGAAAATGAAAATTTGCATTTTCAGTCACATAGTTGATTATTTATTAAATGTCCAGTTTCCATTGGAGATTCTTATCTATAACTGAGATAAGGGAGAATGTTATTCAAAAGTATCACAGAAAATCGCTCATTCCATTGATGCGTGAATTGCATCTCTTTCGCTAGGCCTCCAATACATTTTGGTCGACAAAAATCTATTTCACTCTTCTAAGATCATCTGACTTTATGAACATCCTGTTCATATTTTCGATGAAATCAACACTTTGATTTTTGTTTATGACACAAGTTCATGAAGTAGGAGCGTAAAAGAGTGAAGCGTAGCTAGGTTCAACAAAACAAGCGATCACAAAAAAGCTCTTAACGAGAATGTAACATAAGAAATTTTTTCTACAAGTGAAAACTTCCGACTGAAATTTATCAAAACTTCCCTTTTCAACAGTGCATAAAAATTCCTTAACTCACATTTGATGTTTTTACACACTGTTGTTTTTTAATTTACGTACTCTGAAAAGTGCTTAAAATCTTAAAAACTGTTGCTGAAAAAAATGTGTTCACTTCTGGTCTGAAAAGACATACACTACACTTCTCTTCTGTGTGTTAGAAAAAAAATTAGGTTTCATTAAAAACAATACACTTTTTTGTACTAGTGAAATAAAAAACAATTATTGAATATCTCTTTTTTGGTTTAACCGGAAATGGCATTTTTGTCTATTATTTTGAGATGTCCACGAGAATATAATATAACAACTTTTTAAATAATGTTCTACATATAAAATGTAAGGTTTTCGGATCACAATAATTTCACTAGTACACAAAATTAGTGTTTTTCTGAGTTCGTTATTCTTACAAGTCCCATAAACAATTTTTTTGTACTGATGAAACATAATTTTTCTTCTCCAGTACAGCATAAAACATGTGTCATTTATGTCAAAATATGTCAAAAGTAGACTGTTTTTGAACAGAGTGCAAAACATTTTTTTTCCGCTCGACGAGCAAAAAGTTACAGAGATACTTTGTTCAAATACAGGTACTAGACAGTCCCCATCATTCTCATTTCAATCGTTTTTTACTGAACATATTACGATCATATTCCATCCATTCTAATTTTTCACAAGATTTGAATTAATAGCTCAATTTCTGCTATTCTGTATGACGATTTTGGTAATACTAAATCAAATGGCTTTTCTGGTATACTGTTACATTATTATTGTTATCGACCGCAATATCTCCATTTTTCTTTATCTTAACAATAAAAATACCGTTTTCAAATTTTACTGTCACTGCCAAAACAATGAAAATTGGATATTTGCTTTCAAAACGTTAATAATAAAGGGTATTTAAAATTTTATATTAAAAAACCAAAGTATTGTAAAAAATCGTATACACAACTCGAATATGAAGCCTCTATTTTCCACTTACCAGATATCATAGTCTGATGTCAGTTTGGACGTTCAGAAAAAACGTTCATGTACAGATGCCATGGAAACTTGGACCTAAATAGTCTACTTTTGAAATGCATTTCTTTCTCCAAACCGGTCATAATCAAAAATATTATATATGACACTAAGGTAAACACGATTAAATTTCCACAGATTTATTGTCTTCGCGACATGTTTCGATACACTGTATCTTTTTCAAGCGAATGTAATACATTAAATTATTCTACCTTGAACATTACTTAAATACCCTTCTTAACAATTGAGGTAATTAGGAGCTACCTATGATAAAAATAAAATTGACAATACAATGTAGGTAGATACCTGGAAATCTCAAAACATATCTACTACTTAATTAGTTGAAAAGGTTCAACAAAGGGGAACTATTAAGGTCCAATTGATATTTAGTAAACAATTCGAATTTTTCAATTTATTAATTTCCAAGAATTCTAAATAATTAAGTCTAATACCTTTATTTTCAACATGAAGGATTTCAAAGTTTTCATCGAAGTCATGGTCTTCTTCCAAAATATGATTGGCATATGTTGAATGTGTTTTATTATTTACATAATTCATACGGTGCTCACGTACACGGCTTTTGAATGGTCTACCAGTCTGGCCTACATATACTTTGGAACAAGAACCACAATTCAATTTATAAACTCCTGATTTTTTAGATTTTTGTGTTTTATCTTTATTATTTTTAATAAACCTTCCCAACGTGTTATCTGTTCTGAATGCTACTCTTAAATTTTGTTTTTTCAAAAATGACGCTATTTTTTCTGAAACGGGCCCTGAATAAGTTAATGTTCTGTAATTATTGTCAAGGTTCCTCATAGTGGGGTACACTTCTTGGATAGCCTTTCTATGTAATTTTTTAGCAAGAATATTCTCTATTAATTTGACTTGATATCCATTGTTAACTGCTATCTGTTTTATAATATTTAATTCTTTGCAGAAGTTTTCTTCAGAAAGAGGAATATTAACTAATCTATGTATCATACTATGGTATGCTGATATTTTATGTATATATGGATGTATCGAATTATTATGAATGGTGATGTCAGTATGGGAAGGTTTATGAAAAATAGAAAAATGGTGTTTGTTGTTGGTTTTACCTATTGTCAGATCTAAAAAATTTAATGATTTTTCTACTTCTATTTCTATTGTGAATTTAATGTTTGGGTGAATAGTGTTAATATATTTATGAAAGGTGTCTAACTGTCTGTTGGTACCTTTAAAACAAACTATAATGTCATCCACATATCTGTACCAATACAAAAAAACAAACAAAATTACTTTCAGTTTGACAATAAAATATATTCTTCATCTGAAGGCTTGATCATGGGAAATCCACTGAGTCCGCTACTGGCAGATATCTTCATGGACAACCTTGAAGGAATAATCCACAAGCACCCACTCTCGCAACAGTTTTTGTATTGGTACAGATATGTGGATGACATTATAGTTTGTTTTAAAGGTACCAACAGACAGTTAGACACCTTTCATAAATATATTAACACTATTCACCCAAACATTAAATTCACAATAGAAATAGAAGTAGAAAAATCATTAAATTTTTTAGATCTGACAATAGGTAAAACCAACAACAAACACCATTTTTCTATTTTTCATAAACCTTCCCATACTGACATCACCATTCATAATAATTCGATACATCCATATATACATAAAATATCAGCATACCATAGTATGATACATAGATTAGTTAATATTCCTCTTTCTGAAGAAAACTTCTGCAAAGAATTAAATATTATAAAACAGATAGCAGTTAACAATGGATATCAAGTCAAATTAATAGAGAATATTCTTGCTAAAAAATTACATAGAAAGGCTATCCAAGAAGTGTACCCCACTATGAGGAACCTTGACAATAATTACAGAACATTAACTTATTCAGGGCCCGTTTCAGAAAAAATAGCGTCATTTTTGAAAAAACAAAATTTAAGAGTAGCATTCAGAACAGATAACACGTTGGGAAGGTTTATTAAAAATAATAAAGATAAAACACAAAAATCTAAAAAATCAGGAGTTTATAAATTGAATTGTGGTTCTTGTTCCAAAGTATATGTAGGCCAGACTGGTAGACCATTCAAAAGCCGTGTACGTGAGCACCGTATGAATTATGTAAATAATAAAACACATTCAACATATGCCAATCATATTTTGGAAGAAGACCATGACTTCGATGAAAACTTTGAAATCCTTCATGTTGAAAATAAAGGTATTAGACTTAATTATTTAGAATTCTTGGAAATTAATAAATTGAAAAATTCGAATTGTTTACTAAATGATCACTTGGACCTTAATAGTTCCCCTTTGTTGAACCTTTTCAACTAATTAAGTAGTAGATATGTTTTGAGATTTCCAGGTATCTACCTACATTGTATTGTCAATTTTATTTTTATCATAGGTAGCTCCTAATTACCTCAATTGTTAAGAAGGGTATTTAAGTAATGTTCAAGGTAGAATAATTTAATGTATTACATTCGCTTGAAAAAGATACAGTGTATCGAAACATGTCGCGAAGACAATAAATCTGTGGAAATTTAATCGTGTTTACCTTAGTATACTATGAATTTCCATCAAGTAAAGGCCACGTCAATCCAAAAAAAAAAAAAAAAAAAAAAAAAAAAAAAAAAAAAAAAAAAAAAAATATTATAAATAATACAAAACAAAATATTACAACTACACAATCTAAGAAGAAACTTGGACTTGGATACCTGGCGATGTAATGACTTCACTAGTGAAAAATCTATTGTTTTGGGAACAGGCATGTCACACATTCTTGTTTCATGAATATTCCGAAAACAACCACAAGTAGCGCTAGAGTTTGGGGAAAGTCTAGAATCAAGGTCAAGTTGTATTTTAATAGAAGAGCAATTTCAGAACTTGAAATTTCAAAGAAAATTGAGTATTTAAGAAACTATTATCACTTAATATGATTAATGAGACCAGAATTTATGTGGAAATGTGGAAAATAAGTTCATGCCTATTCTCTATTGTAAAAAAAATATTGCGAATTCTTCAATTATTCTTAAAGATTTTTTTTATTTTTCTATTTGTAGTAGATTTACATAAGTCAAATCAAGGAATGAAATAAGTAATACTTGATGTATTCCATAACTTTTCCAAGGAATGGACTATAGTTTAATGCTGTCACTGTAAACCACTTTTTATTAGCCAGCAAATCCTATCACTCTCTTGTTCATTTATTTTGGAGACTGTATTCCTTGTCCACACAAAATATGGGTCAACACCTACTGAATTAAAAAAATATAAAACAAGGAATGAAGACTGTGTTCCATTACCCTTATCTAAATTTAGCCTGACAATGAACTCCATCATGTATAATAATAATAATAATAATAATTTATTCACAAAAAAGATTGGTACAGAGATGAATTTGACAAATACAACATGGTTGTGAATAAAGAATATACCACGAAGCAGTAGACACTGCTTGTTTGTGGACGTATTCAACAGTGGTTTACATAAAAAACTATGCTAGATTAAGTAACTTAATAATATATAAAATAAATTATTTAAGAAATATCGGTTTGTACATTGATATAAGAATTTCAGGATGTAAAAGTTGTTATTACAGTGAAGTGAAAGAAAATTAAAATTCTACACTATTCTTATGAGACTAATGTAGGGTCTACTAATATTGGTTGTAAAATAACTTATGTGAAAATCTCAAAGAGAGAGTTATATTAAAAATGTAACAATACAACATGAAAATCACACAAAATTGCACAAAAGTGCGTAGAATTAAGAAAAAAAACTTGGAGATAACAAAATGTAAGAAGTAAGGAGTGAAAATGTAAAATAAAAAACAAATAAAATGTGTAATGGTGAAGGACTATACAAATGTAAAAATGGTGGAGTGTTAAAAACGTTAGAATTCTTGATTGTCTAAAAATAAAAAATGTGTTGTAGATATGATGTTCACAAGTGAGAGTTTTTATTATAAAATGTAGAATATAAAGAAGTACCTATGATCAGTATAGAGATGCAGAGTTTGAATGTTGAAAAGTTTGAAAGTATAACAAGGTAGAATTATGGAAATATCCTTTTATTTATTTTATGTATCAATGTGTTCATGAATTATTTGCCTAGGATTTTCGAGTACAATGTTTTTTATTTGTGATTGGAATTTTTTCCTTTGTTTCTCGTTTTTCAGACTCTCTGGTAATGCATTGAAAACCTTTGGTCCTAAATAACTAAAGTCCTCTGGCATATCGATTTGTGAACGAAAGGGATTTGGTAGAGGTTACGTCCTCTGGTATTCTGCTGATGATTTTTTCTAATCAATTCTTGTTTATTTATAAACTGATTTGTTGCTAGGCTCAAGAAGTATATTTGCTTTATGTCCATTATTTTGGTTTCTAGATAAAGAAGGTCTGTGGGATAACGTGTTGGCTTTTTATAAATTATTTTCATTATTCTTTTCTGAATAACTTCGATTTTTTTCAAGTGAACATTCGTTCCTGCTCCCCAACCGATAATTCCATATTTTAAGTGTGGTTCGAAGAGCGTATAGTACAGCATTTTTAATTGGCTTTCTTCGAGTATTCCTGAAACTTGCTTCATCTTATACGCCACGCATCTTAGTTTCTTGAGGAGAAAGTTAATGTGTTGGTCCCATTTCAGGTGACTGTCTATTTTTATCCCTAAATATTTCATGGAGTTCGAGCAATTTATTTGAAAATTATCTTGCAAACTGATTTTACTGTAGTTGGGAAGTTGAGAACTATAACTGCAGAAAGGCACATAGAACGTTTTCTGTACATTAATTGATAATAGTTTATTATCAAACCATCTTTTGATGAAAGTAAAAAAATCTATAACCATCTGCCAGCTGAAGATTTTTCGGAAGAAGGTGAAAAATGCTCTATTACAGGAAGATTATTATAACCTGCAGGAATATTATGATGATATGGTTCTTATGTAAATTAATTTGACAATGTAACTTGACGATGTGATTTGACACTGTGACATTTTACTTACTCGTTTTTAACGTACTCTACTTGACAACGTTTTTATTTAAACATACAATCTTGTTTACTCTTAGTTCTATACGAATATTTATAGCTGTTATACCTAGAATTTAACTAAATTTTAATGTGCTTGTGTATTTATTTACAATTATTCAGTTAACTATTGTGGCGAAGCTGCGGGCGATGCCGGACCTGAACTCTCACGTATAGCTAGCGACCAACCGCGGGAGACTGTCGATGCGCTTGCACCGAGAAGAATCTGGGCGCCGCGGTGAGTCTGGGCGATTCGATGGAAAATTCTGGAGCATTCAGAGAAGTCAACGTCGGATATAAAAAGAACTACGCAGCGGACAGACAGGCAGTCAGTGAAGTGAAAGTCGAATATAAATAGTAGAGTGAATGTTATGTAAATTAGAGTATTGGGAATCATTGTATTTCGTTAAATAAATTATTTTTGAGTGAAGTAGACTTTGAATATACAACAGTGGTGATCAGAAGTGCGATTGTTAGAGATAAAATACAGAGTGTTCGTGTAAGTAGATAGCTTGTGTATTTCGCGAAAATAGACAGTGACTGATAAACATTTTTCGTGAAGTGACACTTCTCGCGTGTGAAGTAGACAATAATAATAGACTGGTGTCCGGGAAATAGACTGTGTGAAATAGACAATAATAATAATAATAATAGACTGGTGACCCGTTTAATAGACATAGACTAAGACAAAATGTGTTCGAGGAAAGTTCGCCTGGTTGAATTGAAGGTTGCGGAATTGAAGCAAGAACTGGAGGAGAGGGAACTTGACACAAGTGGTAAAAAGGCCGTGCTTCAAACAAGACTTGCCGAGGGATTAGTTCAGGAGGGCGAGGACCCAGAAACATTTCTATTCGAAGTTTCTGGAATGGATATGAGTTCCATAATGAGTAAACTCGACGGAATGGAAGACAAAATGCAAGAAAACTCGAAAAATCTGGAAGAAAAGCTGCTAGAAAATTCGAATACTCTGAAGGAAGAACTTCAAGCAAAACTTCTAGAAAATTCGAATAGTCTGAAAGAAGAATTTCAAGGAAGTTCGAGGAATTTGGAAGAAAAACTTCAAGAAAAACTCCTAGAAAATTCGAAAAATCTGGAAGAAAAGCTGCTAGAAAATTCCAATAGTCTGAGAGAAGAGATTTTAGAAAATTCGAAGGGTTTGAGGGAAGAGCTTCTAGAAAACTCGAAGAACATGAAAGAAGAACTTTGTGGCGTAGCAAACCGATTAGAAGAAAGAATGGGGACTGTCGAGACAGAGATGGAGAAAATCAAGGATGAAATCGAGGAAGAGATGGGAAAATTGAAGGAAACAATCAGCGATGAAATCAGAGGCGGACTCGAGGCGGAAATCATCAAAATAAAGGAGAAACTCAGTAAGTTGGAAAACCAGAATGACACTACCAACACCACAGAATCTGTCAATGAAAATTCAATGCTGGAACTGAGTTTGAACTTAGATGATGTTCAAAGGGGTTTGAAAGATGTAAAAATCAGTCCAGAAACAGGAAAACTCTCTATGAAACCACCTCATTTTGATGGAAAACACCATGGGCAAACTACCGTCGACAATTTGAAGCTGCAGCAAAGGCGAATTGATGGAATGCAGAAGATAGAGCTGTGGCACTAACACTGGCGTTGCGTGGAGAAGCAACTAATATTCTACAAACCCTCACGGCACAAGAGCAAGAGGACTACGAGCAGCTGATCAAACATCTAGAATTACGGTATGGACAGACTCATCTAGAACATGTATACCACTCACAGCTCAAAAACCGCTGCCAGAAGTCAAGCGAATCCCTACAGGAATTTGAAGCCGACATTGCACGCTTGGTTCGCCTTGCATACCCAGCTACACCAGAAAAGGTAATGGAACGACTAGCAGTTCAGGCATTCTTAGATGGACTTGGTGACCAGGAAACGAGACAAGCATTAACACTAGCTCGTCCAACACATCTCGTGGATGCACTGGCACGCGCTTTGGAATTTGAGGCAGCGAAGCAATCCTGCAGAAGCCAAAGTAAAGTCCGAGTTATTGAAGGAGACCCACAGGAGCCTGCTAACCTGGAAGCTGCCATAAGGAAGGTGGTGAAGGAATTGTTGCCTGAGAGAAGACTAGTGAGATGCCGGAACTGTAGGAAACTTGGACACGTGCGTAGTCAATGTCCAACCCTCAAGAGATCGAAACCAACGAAGGTTGTTGAGAAGGGGCAATCGTCGGCCATTACTCAGAGAGCCCCGGTGAACAACGCATATGTCGCTGTCCTCCAACGACAGAACAAAGGAGCCTTTGTAGACGGTTTCATCAACAACAAGCCTTGCGCAATGCTGCTGGATACAGGTGCGACTAGGACAATCCTTGGACCTGCTTTTATTGAAACACCAGAGAGAATGGAACCAACATCCTGGAAGCTACGCACAGCAACAGGAGAGCCGGCCACTGTACATGGTGAGCTACCGATTGAACTGATTCTAGGCAACACAAAAGTGAAACATCGGGCATTAGTAGCGGACATTGAGGACGACGCAATTATTGGAATGGACATCATGAATTCCAGAGGGTTTGAATTGAACTTCAAAGATGGCGTCCTACGTGTGAACGGAGAAGAGCTGGTGCTGCATGGAAGAAGTGAAGAGATGATTCGTGTTCTGCTGGTTGAAGATGTAAGTGTACCCGAGAGGGCTGAGACCATACTGGAGGCTCGCTTGGACGGAGGTGCGAGCAATGGAAGCGTGGTGATGTTCGAGCCCAAGCTTCATGATGAGAAAATTGGACGAGGTATTGCACTAGGCAAGACTTTGTTGCGTGCTGATAAATTTGTGCCAGTAAGGGTAATGAATGTCAATTATTACCCAGTGACCTTGAAGAAAGGAACTGTTTTGGGGCACTGTTCGTCAATTTCCTCTGTGATCAGGAGTGTACACGGTACTGTTAGTCAAGACAACAACCTGACAGCGGAACTGGAAAAATTGGTTACCATCTCTTCCAAGGGCATTAAACCAGCCCAACAGCCCAGATTGAGAGAATTAGTCAAGAAGTACCAAGACATCTTCGATACCGGACATGGAAAAGGGGGTCGAACGAATGTAGTCCAACATAAAATTGATACTGGGGATGCCCGACCAATCCGACAATCAGCTAGAAGACTTCCTCTTGCCAAGAAAGAAGAGGCTGACAAAATAGTCAGTGATATGGGGAAAGATGGAGTTATTGAACCATCCGACAGTCCATGGTCCTCTCCAGTCGTGCTGGTGAAGAAGAAAGACGGATCAACACGCTTTTGCGTAGATTATCGTCAACTGAACAACGTGACGAAGAAAGACAGTTACCCTCTTCCGAGAATAGACGACACCCTAGACACGTTGGCCGGCTCCACGATTTTCTCGACCCTTGATCTGAAGAGTGGATACTGGCAGGTAGAACTGGCTCGAGAAGATAGAGAAAAGACAGCCTTCACCATCGGCTCGGGACTGTGGCATTTCACCGTTATGCCATTCGGACTTTGTAATGCTCCAGCAACATTCGAGAGATTGATGGAGACGGTTCTGAAAGGACTCTCATGGAGGACGTGTCTGGTATATCTCGATGACATTATTGTAGTTGGCAAATCGTTCGAAGACCACGTTAAAAACCTGGAGGAGGTATTCATGCGACTGAGAAACTCTGGATTGAAGCTGAGCCCCAAGAAATGCCACCTGTTCCAAAAAGAAGTACGTTACCTTGGCCATGTTGTCTCTGGGCGCGGAGTAGCAGTGGATGACGAGAAGATTGAAGCAGTGAAGGAGTGGCCTATCCCGAAAGACATACACCAACTACGTAGTTTCCTTGGTTTATGCACATACTATCGCCGATATGTGCTGGGGTTTGCCAACATCGCTAAACCACTGACCAGGCTCACGGAAGGTCAAACAAAATTCCAATGGTCCGAAGAATGCCAAGACTCGTTCAGGAAGCTGAAAGGGGCATTGATCAACGCACCGATTCTGAGTTATCCCCTTCCGAGTGGAAAATTCATTTTGGACACGGACGCCAGCAACGTGGGACTTGGAGCTGTCTTGTCCCAGATCCAGGATGGGCAAGAGAAGGTGATCGGATACTTCAGTAAAACTCTCAGTAAACCGGAGCGTAACTACTGCGTCACCAGACGAGAACTGTTGGCTGTTGTCAAGGGAGTAGAACACTTTTACAAATACGTGTACGGGAGAAGATTTCTGTTGAGGACCGACCACGCAGCCCTTAAATGGCTTCTACAGTTCAAAAATCCCGAGGGCCAAGTAGCACGTTGGATCGAAAGACTCCAAGAATTTGACTTCGAGATCGAACATCGAGCAGGGAGTGGCCACAAGAACGCAGATGCCCTGTCAAGGAGACCATGCCCAGACGACTGCTCACACTGCCGACGAGCAGAAGAGAAGGAAGCAGCGATTTGTAGAACCACGGCAGTTGACAATAACTGGAATGACAACGAGGTCCAGAAAGACCAAGAAAGAGATCCGGATCTTGGTTTAGTCATCGGTTGGAAAAATAGTAATCAAAGACCGACATGGCAGGAAATCGCAAGATATTCCCCAGCAGTTAAATCCTACTGGGCCCAATGGAATTCCCTTACCCTGGACAATGGGGTCCTGAAACGTGTATTGGAGTCCGAAGATGGTGGGGAGGACAGACGTCAGATAGTGGTGCCCAAGAACAGAAGACAGGAAGTACTCCGAGAGATCCATGATGGAGTTGCTGGAGGACATCTGGGTGTGACGAAGACCCTGCAGAAAGTAAGACAACGGTTTTACTGGGTCAATTGTCAAGTTGATGTCAATGACTGGTGCAGAAAGTGTGCTGTTTGTGCTGCCAGTAATGGACCTCGGACACGACCCAAGGCCCCGATGCGTCAGTATAATGTAGGTAGTCCATTCGAAAGAATCGCCATTGACATCGCCGGCCCGTTCCCCGTATCAGATCATGGAAATAAATACATCCTTGTGGCAATGGACTATTTCAGCAAGTGGGCCGAAGCCTATGCCCTGCCCAACCAGGAAGCCATCACCGTCGCGGACGTCTTGGTGAAAGAGTGGATATGTCGATTCGGTGTCCCCTTGGAGCTGCACTCGGACCAAGGCAGAAATTTCGAATCCAACCTGTTCCAAGAAATCTGCCACCTGCTGAACATCCGCAAGACGAGAACCACAGCTCTACATCCACAGTCCGATGGAATGGTTGAGCGGATGAACAGGACTATCAATCGCCACTTGTCCAAGGTAGTCTCTGACCATCAAAGAGACTGGGATCAGTATCTCCATTTGTTTCTGATGACCTTTTCAAAGTGCCAGTCGATTACGCCCTAGCCCACTGCGTCGCAGAAGATCTTCGAATGTCCAGGGGCATCGCTGTAGTGTTCTCCAAGAAATTTGGCCAACTCCAGACACTACGGAAACAGAATCCAGAAATTGGAGGTGTGCTACAGCTGAAGAAGGGCCAGAGGAACATCTACTACTTGGTGACCAAGAAGCATTCCCAAGACAAACCGTCCTATGAAGATGTCTGGAGGAGCCTCACCCAACTAAGAGATACGATGGTGAACCAGAATCTGGTGGACTTGGCAATCCCAAAATTATCCTGTGGTATTGATGGGCTGGATTGGAGAGTTATAAGAAGTATGTTGGAGACGATATTCCGATCCAGCGGCATCCAGATTTTGGTTTGTTGTAATCCTATTACACGACCTAACATGAAGACTGTGAAGTGTTATTTTCATCGAACTTCACGATGCAGATATGGGGAATCCTGCAAATATCGACACACTCCAAGGATGACATTTCGGGACGAAATATCTCTAAGAAGGGGGCAATGTGGCGAAGCTGCGGGCGATGCCGGACCTGAACTCTCACGTATAGCTAGCGACCAACCGCGGGAGACTGTCGATGCGCTTGCACCGAGAAGAATCTGGGCGCCGCGGTGAGTCTGGGCGATTCGATGGAAAATTCTGGAGCATTCAGAGAAGTCAACGTCGGATATAAAAAGAACTACGCAGCGGACAGACAGGCAGTCAGTGAAGTGAAAGTCGAATATAAATAGTAGAGTGAATGTTATGTAAATTAGAGTATTGGGAATCATTGTATTTCGTTAAATAAATTATTTTTGAGTGAAGTAGACTTTGAATATACAACAGTGGTGATCAGAAGTGCGATTGTTAGAGATAAAATACAGAGTGTTCGTGTAAGTAGATAGCTTGTGTATTTCGCGAAAATAGACAGTGACTGATAAACATTTTTCGTGAAGTGACACTTCTCGCGTGTGAAGTAGACAATAATAATAGACTGGTGTCCGGGAAATAGACTGTGTGAAATAGACAATAATAATAATAATAATAGACTGGTGACCCGTTTAATAGACATAGACTAAGACAAAATGTGTTCGAGGAAAGTTCGCCTGGTTGAATTGAAGGTTGCGGAATTGAAGCAAGAACTGGAGGAGAGGGAACTTGACACAAGTGGTAAAAAGGCCGTGCTTCAAACAAGACTTGCCGAGGGATTAGTTCAGGAGGGCGAGGACCCAGAAACATTTCTATTCGAAGTTTCTGGAATGGATATGAGTTCCATAATGAGTAAACTCGACGGAATGGAAGACAAAATGCAAGAAAACTCGAAAAATCTGGAAGAAAAGCTGCTAGAAAATTCGAATACTCTGAAGGAAGAACTTCAAGCAAAACTTCTAGAAAATTCGAATAGTCTGAAAGAAGAATTTCAAGGAAGTTCGAGGAATTTGGAAGAAAAACTTCAAGAAAAACTCCTAGAAAATTCGAAAAATCTGGAAGAAAAGCTGCTAGAAAATTCCAATAGTCTGAGAGAAGAGATTTTAGAAAATTCGAAGGGTTTGAGGGAAGAGCTTCTAGAAAACTCGAAGAACATGAAAGAAGAACTTTGTGGCGTAGCAAACCGATTAGAAGAAAGAATGGGGACTGTCGAGACAGAGATGGAGAAAATCAAGGATGAAATCGAGGAAGAGATGGGAAAATTGAAGGAAACAATCAGCGATGAAATCAGAGGCGGACTCGAGGCGGAAATCATCAAAATAAAGGAGAAACTCAGTAAGTTGGAAAACCAGAATGACACTACCAACACCACAGAATCTGTCAATGAAAATTCAATGCTGGAACTGAGTTTGAACTTAGATGATGTTCAAAGGGGTTTGAAAGATGTAAAAATCAGTCCAGAAACAGGAAAACTCTCTATGAAACCACCTCATTTTGATGGAAAACACCATGGGCAAACTACCGTCGACAATTTGAAGCTGCAGCAAAGGCGAATTGATGGAATGCAGAAGATAGAGCTGTGGCACTAACACTGGCGTTGCGTGGAGAAGCAACTAATATTCTACAAACCCTCACGGCACAAGAGCAAGAGGACTACGAGCAGCTGATCAAACATCTAGAATTACGGTATGGACAGACTCATCTAGAACATGTATACCACTCACAGCTCAAAAACCGCTGCCAGAAGTCAAGCGAATCCCTACAGGAATTTGAAGCCGACATTGCACGCTTGGTTCGCCTTGCATACCCAGCTACACCAGAAAAGGTAATGGAACGACTAGCAGTTCAGGCATTCTTAGATGGACTTGGTGACCAGGAAACGAGACAAGCATTAACACTAGCTCGTCCAACACATCTCGTGGATGCACTGGCACGCGCTTTGGAATTTGAGGCAGCGAAGCAATCCTGCAGAAGCCAAAGTAAAGTCCGAGTTATTGAAGGAGACCCACAGGAGCCTGCTAACCTGGAAGCTGCCATAAGGAAGGTGGTGAAGGAATTGTTGCCTGAGAGAAGACTAGTGAGATGCCGGAACTGTAGGAAACTTGGACACGTGCGTAGTCAATGTCCAACCCTCAAGAGATCGAAACCAACGAAGGTTGTTGAGAAGGGGCAATCGTCGGCCATTACTCAGAGAGCCCCGGTGAACAACGCATATGTCGCTGTCCTCCAACGACAGAACAAAGGAGCCTTTGTAGACGGTTTCATCAACAACAAGCCTTGCGCAATGCTGCTGGATACAGGTGCGACTAGGACAATCCTTGGACCTGCTTTTATTGAAACACCAGAGAGAATGGAACCAACATCCTGGAAGCTACGCACAGCAACAGGAGAGCCGGCCACTGTACATGGTGAGCTACCGATTGAACTGATTCTAGGCAACACAAAAGTGAAACATCGGGCATTAGTAGCGGACATTGAGGACGACGCAATTATTGGAATGGACATCATGAATTCCAGAGGGTTTGAATTGAACTTCAAAGATGGCGTCCTACGTGTGAACGGAGAAGAGCTGGTGCTGCATGGAAGAAGTGAAGAGATGATTCGTGTTCTGCTGGTTGAAGATGTAAGTGTACCCGAGAGGGCTGAGACCATACTGGAGGCTCGCTTGGACGGAGGTGCGAGCAATGGAAGCGTGGTGATGTTCGAGCCCAAGCTTCATGATGAGAAAATTGGACGAGGTATTGCACTAGGCAAGACTTTGTTGCGTGCTGATAAATTTGTGCCAGTAAGGGTAATGAATGTCAATTATTACCCAGTGACCTTGAAGAAAGGAACTGTTTTGGGGCACTGTTCGTCAATTTCCTCTGTGATCAGGAGTGTACACGGTACTGTTAGTCAAGACAACAACCTGACAGCGGAACTGGAAAAATTGGTTACCATCTCTTCCAAGGGCATTAAACCAGCCCAACAGCCCAGATTGAGAGAATTAGTCAAGAAGTACCAAGACATCTTCGATACCGGACATGGAAAAGGGGGTCGAACGAATGTAGTCCAACATAAAATTGATACTGGGGATGCCCGACCAATCCGACAATCAGCTAGAAGACTTCCTCTTGCCAAGAAAGAAGAGGCTGACAAAATAGTCAGTGATATGGGGAAAGATGGAGTTATTGAACCATCCGACAGTCCATGGTCCTCTCCAGTCGTGCTGGTGAAGAAGAAAGACGGATCAACACGCTTTTGCGTAGATTATCGTCAACTGAACAACGTGACGAAGAAAGACAGTTACCCTCTTCCGAGAATAGACGACACCCTAGACACGTTGGCCGGCTCCACGATTTTCTCGACCCTTGATCTGAAGAGTGGATACTGGCAGGTAGAACTGGCTCGAGAAGATAGAGAAAAGACAGCCTTCACCATCGGCTCGGGACTGTGGCATTTCACCGTTATGCCATTCGGACTTTGTAATGCTCCAGCAACATTCGAGAGATTGATGGAGACGGTTCTGAAAGGACTCTCATGGAGGACGTGTCTGGTATATCTCGATGACATTATTGTAGTTGGCAAATCGTTCGAAGACCACGTTAAAAACCTGGAGGAGGTATTCATGCGACTGAGAAACTCTGGATTGAAGCTGAGCCCCAAGAAATGCCACCTGTTCCAAAAAGAAGTACGTTACCTTGGCCATGTTGTCTCTGGGCGCGGAGTAGCAGTGGATGACGAGAAGATTGAAGCAGTGAAGGAGTGGCCTATCCCGAAAGACATACACCAACTACGTAGTTTCCTTGGTTTATGCACATACTATCGCCGATATGTGCTGGGGTTTGCCAACATCGCTAAACCACTGACCAGGCTCACGGAAGGTCAAACAAAATTCCAATGGTCCGAAGAATGCCAAGACTCGTTCAGGAAGCTGAAAGGGGCATTGATCAACGCACCGATTCTGAGTTATCCCCTTCCGAGTGGAAAATTCATTTTGGACACGGACGCCAGCAACGTGGGACTTGGAGCTGTCTTGTCCCAGATCCAGGATGGGCAAGAGAAGGTGATCGGATACTTCAGTAAAACTCTCAGTAAACCGGAGCGTAACTACTGCGTCACCAGACGAGAACTGTTGGCTGTTGTCAAGGGAGTAGAACACTTTTACAAATACGTGTACGGGAGAAGATTTCTGTTGAGGACCGACCACGCAGCCCTTAAATGGCTTCTACAGTTCAAAAATCCCGAGGGCCAAGTAGCACGTTGGATCGAAAGACTCCAAGAATTTGACTTCGAGATCGAACATCGAGCAGGGAGTGGCCACAAGAACGCAGATGCCCTGTCAAGGAGACCATGCCCAGACGACTGCTCACACTGCCGACGAGCAGAAGAGAAGGAAGCAGCGATTTGTAGAACCACGGCAGTTGACAATAACTGGAATGACAACGAGGTCCAGAAAGACCAAGAAAGAGATCCGGATCTTGGTTTAGTCATCGGTTGGAAAAATAGTAATCAAAGACCGACATGGCAGGAAATCGCAAGATATTCCCCAGCAGTTAAATCCTACTGGGCCCAATGGAATTCCCTTACCCTGGACAATGGGGTCCTGAAACGTGTATTGGAGTCCGAAGATGGTGGGGAGGACAGACGTCAGATAGTGGTGCCCAAGAACAGAAGACAGGAAGTACTCCGAGAGATCCATGATGGAGTTGCTGGAGGACATCTGGGTGTGACGAAGACCCTGCAGAAAGTAAGACAACGGTTTTACTGGGTCAATTGTCAAGTTGATGTCAATGACTGGTGCAGAAAGTGTGCTGTTTGTGCTGCCAGTAATGGACCTCGGACACGACCCAAGGCCCCGATGCGTCAGTATAATGTAGGTAGTCCATTCGAAAGAATCGCCATTGACATCGCCGGCCCGTTCCCCGTATCAGATCATGGAAATAAATACATCCTTGTGGCAATGGACTATTTCAGCAAGTGGGCCGAAGCCTATGCCCTGCCCAACCAGGAAGCCATCACCGTCGCGGACGTCTTGGTGAAAGAGTGGATATGTCGATTCGGTGTCCCCTTGGAGCTGCACTCGGACCAAGGCAGAAATTTCGAATCCAACCTGTTCCAAGAAATCTGCCACCTGCTGAACATCCGCAAGACGAGAACCACAGCTCTACATCCACAGTCCGATGGAATGGTTGAGCGGATGAACAGGACTATCAATCGCCACTTGTCCAAGGTAGTCTCTGACCATCAAAGAGACTGGGATCAGTATCTCCATTTGTTTCTGATGACCTTTTCAAAGTGCCAGTCGATTACGCCCTAGCCCACTGCGTCGCAGAAGATCTTCGAATGTCCAGGGGCATCGCTGTAGTGTTCTCCAAGAAATTTGGCCAACTCCAGACACTACGGAAACAGAATCCAGAAATTGGAGGTGTGCTACAGCTGAAGAAGGGCCAGAGGAACATCTACTACTTGGTGACCAAGAAGCATTCCCAAGACAAACCGTCCTATGAAGATGTCTGGAGGAGCCTCACCCAACTAAGAGATACGATGGTGAACCAGAATCTGGTGGACTTGGCAATCCCAAAATTATCCTGTGGTATTGATGGGCTGGATTGGAGAGTTATAAGAAGTATGTTGGAGACGATATTCCGATCCAGCGGCATCCAGATTTTGGTTTGTTGTAATCCTATTACACGACCTAACATGAAGACTGTGAAGTGTTATTTTCATCGAACTTCACGATGCAGATATGGGGAATCCTGCAAATATCGACACACTCCAAGGATGACATTTCGGGACGAAATATCTCTAAGAAGGGGGCAATGTGGCGAAGCTGCGGGCGATGCCGGACCTGAACTCTCACGTATAGCTAGCGACCAACCGCGGGAGACTGTCGATGCGCTTGCACCGAGAAGAATCTGGGCGCCGCGGTGAGTCTGGGCGATTCGATGGAAAATTCTGGAGCATTCAGAGAAGTCAACGTCGGATATAAAAAGAACTACGCAGCGGACAGACAGGCAGTCAGTGAAGTGAAAGTCGAATATAAATAGTAGAGTGAATGTTATGTAAATTAGAGTATTGGGAATCATTGTATTTCGTTAAATAAATTATTTTTGAGTGAAGTAGACTTTGAATATACAACACTATAATCACCTTCTCATTTCTAATCAGGATATCAGTTTTTAAATATTTTTAATTATTCTTCTAAGTGTCTTTTATTCTCATTTATACACCTTGAGACTTTACCCTCTCATTATGTTCATATTGTACTTTGTAACGCTTTGTCAATAAGAATCATTTTCTTCAGACAATAAAGTATACTTTGATTGATCGATTGATAGTGATGTTGAAAATACTATATTTGACGCGATGGAATTAAAATATAGACCAGAACTAGTAAAGCAGTGTTGTTTTGTTCAATCCATCAATAAATGACTGAGATATAGATTATTTAAATTTACGTATTTTTGCGCGGAATGTCTTTGGTCTCCGACTAGTCTGTGACGTCACGCCACATGTCTGAGATCGCCACACCACAAATGATTACGTATTAGGCACACATATGTACCTAGTACTTTTAGGTCCAATTAAGTCACGCCTCATTAGTTTGCACCATTTCTTCCTTTTATTCATGTCATTTGGTACATGAAAAAACAATTTATTGTGGTTTTTAATTGTCGTGCTTTTTCACAATGGCACAATACAATATTTGTAGGATATTTTTTCAATACACGACACGAACGGCGCAAGTGATTGTACACCGATGAATTCGTAAGCACTCTGCGTATACCAGTCGCCTTGTTCATATGGCGTGACGTCACAGACTAGAGCGCCGCGTACTATGAAATTATTCTTTCAAGCGCAACTTCAAAGTCCCATAACTTTTCCATTTCTAGAGATATTTCAATGATTCTTTCACATTTTTGTTTCATTTTACTTAAATTTTTAGAATTAACCCATAATGAAAAAATAAAAACTAGTCCTAAATTTTCCACTTCCACTTCCACCACTTCCACTTTCACCTAATTACCTTATCACTAACATATATCTATTAACTACGAATATGGATAATAAGGATAGCCTATGTGATGCCAAAAAAAATGAGCATCGACTTCGAATTGGACGCTGTTGAATTAATGCGCTTGTGCCAGAAATTCCTATTCAAAGACACGATTTTGATTTTTCGTCTCTTTCTAGCGTGCATGATTCGACCGCAACAATTATCGAAAATATGAGAAGCAAATCTTTCCAACATAACCTCATAATATGGATAAGTTTATAGAGAGATTGTGCTAATTATAAGAGGGCGGCACTATGTGGGTTTTATTCCTGAGAATATAACACATTTTATAAATTTCTACATTTCTAGTTTCATGCCTGAAGGATTTTAAGATCACCGCGTTTTACTTGGAGTTCGTGTTCAGGAGGCAAAAAATTCATCACTACCATCAATTTTTCTCGGCGGTTATGAGGCCGATGTGGAACGAGATTAACCTTTTCAAACAACTGTCTGTCACATACCCAATCAGTATTTCTTCAAGTTTAGTGAGTTCTTATCCGCTTTTGGCAGAAAATTGATTGATGAAACACTATTAGCAGGTAACAGACATTGTGTTACAAATAGATCAGTGAATCGTTTTTTTAATGACACGAAGTTTAATTGGCCGTCTTGCATAATTCTCATTCTTCATTTATCCACATTATGAATATGTTAGTCCATTTTCAATATGGTACGGTTGAAAATGTTAAAAGAAGCATAACCTTAAAAATGTATGACATTTCTCGTGATTCAGAATTCGGCATGCGAGGCATGCGCTATAGTTTCCAAGCCCCCGTTTGAGAAAAGGTAAGATAGATATTTTTGGCTTCAATTTGATTACATTGCGTCTTATGGCGTGTTATCAATATTTGTAGTTAATAGATATATGATCACTAAGCCCTGAAACAGCAAAATAGTGACATTTTTGTTTCTGAAATTCTGTGCAAAAAATCAACTTCAAACTTCAAATTTGAGGGTTTTCAAGATTTTCACCATGAGCCAATAATCTCTAAAAACTTGTGATTTATGGCGAGTAGTCACAAAAGCAATATTGGTTTTCAGTTGCTGAATTATTCAATTTACTACATTAAGAGCCAAACCTACAGCTTTCAGATGCTTAATTTAAAACAAAGCATTTCAGATGATTTCCAACTTCCAACAATAATAATAATAATAAATATACTTTATTGTCAAAAAATTGTCAATTTTGTAGACAAAGCATAGTAGGTATACATTAAATATTGTGATAAGACGATATACACGTTAGTCAAAACTAGACAAAAATACACAAATATAGTCAATAGAAATAAAAATATACAAATATAAGATATGTAGGTAATTGCAAACGTATCAATTTCTGATTGCATTGTTTCAAAAATGTCGTTTTCCGATTCAGCTTTGTTGCTTTTCAAGGTTTTCACCATGGGCCAAAAATAGTAGTCACAAATCAAAATTAGTTTTCAGTTGCTGAATTATTAAATTCACCACAATAATAGCCAAAACTGCAGATTTCAATAGGAAAACCAGATGTTTTTGTTGTTTTTCGAAGTGTTTACTGTTGCCAACACTGAAAAAAACATATTCAATCATACGAGGATTTATTGAAAAATTCTTAGCATACAATAGAACCAAACAAAATTTCAATGTCAAAATATTTTATTACTCAACATATTCTCCTCTTAATTGGATACATTTATTACAGCGAACCTGCAACGTCTCTAGACCTTTCAAAAAAAAATGTTTCTTCTTGCTCTGCAAACCAGACCTCCACAGCTTTTATTACCTCCTCGTTGGAAGAAGATTTAGGACCTTTTAAACTTTTTTTCAGTTGAGGAAAGAGATGATAGTCGGACGGAGCCAAATCTGGTGAATAAAGGGGGTGTAGTAGTAATTCAAACCATAAATCACGAATTTTTTGCATTGCAACATGAGATTTGTGTGCAGGGGCGTTGTCCTGCAAAAACAAAACACCTTTGGATAGCTTTTCGCGTCTTTTCTCTTTATTTTTTTTCCCGTAGAGTTGTCAGTAATGTCGAATAGTAATCTCCAGTTATTGTTCTACCCTTATCCAAAAAATCAATCATGATTACTCCATGGCAATCCCAAAAAACTGAAGCAAGAACTTTTCCAGCAGATTTTAGGACACGAAACTTCTTAGGACTTGGAGAACCGGAGTGTCGCCATTCCATCGATTATTGCTTAGTTTCTGGATCGTAGAAATGTACTCAAGTCTGATCCATAGTAACAATTCGGTTTAAGAAGTCTACATCGTTTTCAAATCGAGCACAGATCGAACGAGATGCTACTACCCTGCACGCTTTTGGTCAACATTCAAACATTTGGGGATCCATTTTGCAGCAATTTTTCTCATGTCCAAATTGACGTGAACTATATGATGAACATTCGTGTGAAATATTCAGTGCTTCAGATATCCGTTTTAGCCCAATTCGACGGTCTGTTAAAATTATGTCATGAACTGGGGGAATTGACACAGAAACTGGCCTTCCCGATCGGTCATCATCTTCAATGGAAAATTTACCTCTTTTGAAGCTTGCAGTCCAATTTTTCACGGTCGCATACGAAGGACATTGATCACCAAGGGTATTAGGCATATCTTCGTAAATCTGCTTACCTCTCAACCCTTTTAAATATAGGTACTTGATGATGGCTCGATACAATTTTTCGATATTCACAATTTCGGTGGACATATTTTTTCTTTTAATTTATTGCGTAACTCTGGTTTACTTTTTTGACGTCAAACTTTACACTGACACTTCTAATAAGTTATTGTTCGTTGCTATGGTAACGCAATATTTTGTTTATGCAGGGAACTGGTCTAGGCTAACTAGATATCAATACATCCTCGTAACTAGAAAGGTGAACAAACTTTCAGTCCAGCTTCACCAAAAATAATCTTTATTGAAGATACTATGTAGTCAGAAAAATAATATCATGTAGATACCAACTAGTCTGAAGACTTAGATCAAGGACATGTTTCGAATGATTCATCCCTCATCTTCAGTAAAATAGGGGTTGGTTACAAGTTGATCTTAAGAAAACCAGAAAGGGTTACAAAATAGTTTAGAATTACAATAAATTATGTGACCTGGTTTACTTTTTAACTTCACACTGACACTTCTTATAAGTTATTGTTCGTTGCTATGGTAACGCAATATTTTGTTTGGGCAGGGAACTGGTCTAGGCTAACTAGATATCAATACATCCTCGTATGTGCATTAAGTCATTAAGTCATTAAGCCCATTTCACGAACGCTGCATAAAAACATTGATGAGTCATAACAAGTGCATTGTGTTGGAAAGAAGAATCGTTGAGCGAAATTTTTACGGATATAATAATCATTGTGAGCAATATCATAACATGACTTTGTGGAAGTTTTTTCCAAAGATAGTCGTTTTCATCCGACCTCGGATACAGGTAGCACCAGAGTTTCAATTTTATTCACTCCAGTCATGTCAAGGTGAAGAGAGTTCATTAATTGGGCGTAGGCGAGTGTGTAGGTGAATCCTTTCATCAAAACCCATCGTGTGTGATTTGAATAAAGATAAATGTCAACTCGGCTAGAACAGATTTCGAGTATGCTCACACATTGGAATATTGAATATTTTTCGTAAACACGATTGCTACTGGATGACATTTATTCCTAGGGCTCGTCAGATTTTTCCATTTTTCGTTATATCATAATAGAGCAACTTTCTTCATTAGACTTTTTTTCTGGACCTACAGGGTGCGCTACAGAAATGGGTTGAATGTTTAACTTCAAATAAAATCCCATTGTGTGACTGAATTTTTCCCGACTTTTGGGCTCCGAAAAAGATCGATTGACTTTGAATATATCAATTATGGTTTTTTCTGAAACCAATTCATTGACTTTCCGCCGAAGTGAGGACTTTTTGAAGCATAATCTATAGATAAAACCAACGAACTTTTCTGAATACACCTTACAACAGATCTATACACAGTGAGAAAAAAATATTGTTGAATAATGGGAGATGATACGAGTGGATTCATTGTTGATATCCATGATTCATATTTCACAGAGAATGGGGATCAAGTTCCGTCTACTCTTTTGCGTGACTATACAGGGTGAGCTAAAAAAGATGAATTCTCGAAAACCTAAATTTAAACGAAATCATGGGTGAACATTTACTTAATTTCTGTTGATCTGAACGCTACATTGAACTTTTCAGATTATATTTCCTAATGTGTTTATATAACAAAAACATTGATTCGTGGAGGATACTCTTATTAGTGGAACTTCTGTTGATTTTTGATTCTGATATTCTGAAGTGGTTAATGGTCAACTTTCGTGAAATTGTAGGGAAACTGAGTGATCTGAAGGGAATCTAATCTTAAAATAAATACATTTCAGATACGTCTACAAAATATCCAAAACGATCCGTTTTTTGTTTCATTATACAGTGAGCACGTAAAGGTTGGAACAAATTCGTTAAAAGCTTGATATGGCTATTGGGGAGAAAAAGCTCAAACACGTCGATTTTCTTTTTCAGTTGTACATTTTTAGGTCTACTCAAATTTTTGATGACGTCATCGCAGTGCGAGTTATGAGGTTATCATAATTTTTTTTAAATGGCATCACCCTATTTTGATAATACTTTCAAAAAGAACGCATTTTTCTGTGTGTGGATGTCATAATTTTTCTTATGTTACATAACCGTATTTTCGAGAAATAAAAGATATTTCATGCATAATTGGGTCTGGTAACGTAAACTTTTGACTTGAGGTATCATCACAAAAAATCTGAAGGGATTAGATCAGGAGATCTACCTGGGCACTCTAAAAAAATCGGTCGTAAATCTGGAGTATATCGAAATTTTTCTCAAGTAGTTCGGTATTGATAAGTGACCTCACACCTACTTGTGAAGCGATTGCTAAGTGAGTTGCATGGATGCCAATCTCGACGTCTGGTGTTTGCTCAAAGTGTGCAACCGACCACCCATGGTGGGGCTGTAGGTTTTTTCGGGTTTTTCTGCAGCTGAAAATTGAATACGCCACCAAAAATCAGAGAGTCACTCCAGAGCACCACGGCGAATGATGATAATAGCCGTCCTCTACCCGCAGACGAGGATTTTCAGAGAGGCCAGCTAGATCTCCTGATCTAACCCTACTAGATTTTACTTTGCGGAGATACCTTAAGTCGAAAGTTTACGTAAACGGACTCAATATTACATTATTATGAATGGAATATCTTTTGTTTCTCGAACATACGGTCACCTAACATAAGAAAAAATATGACATCCATCATGCACAGAAAAATGCGTTCTTTTTGAAAGTATTATCAAAACAGGGTAAACCCATTTGAAAAAAATTATAATGACGTCATAACTCGAACAGCGATGACGTCATCGAAAATCTGAGTTGTACAAAAAATGCGCAACTGAAAAATTAAATCGACCTGTCTGAGCTTATTTTTCCTAATGGCCATATCAAGCGTTCAACGAATTTGTTCCAACCTTTACGTGCTCACTGTATAACCCTCAAAGAGTTGAAGTAGCCACTTGCGTTTATGCACATCATCAGAAAGCGTTTTCTCTGCCTGTGAGTATGTACAACATAACTGATATATTCAAAGTCAATCCATATTTTTAGAGCATATTATATCCAAAAATCAAGAAAAATCTACTCGCAGACCAAGGGCGTCGCAATTTTTTTTCTTGGAGGTGTAAAGGCTTCATTTTTTTGTCTTGGGGGGTTAGGCTCTTTGATTTAGGTAATGTACTACTACTAAAAATACCATTTTATAATTATTCTTGGGGGGTGATAACCCCCTTTCCACCACCCCATATCGACGCCCTTGTCGCAGACAATATTTTCCATAAATGGCGTTAGACATTCAACTCATTTTTGAAGATCACTCTGTAGGCCCAGGAAAAATATGGATGTATAAAGTTGCTTGTTTTGACCTCTAAAATTACGGAATATAGAGGGTGTTTCCACGAGAAGTGAAACACACTGTATATGATGAAAAAAGTTAACAAGAAGATTGGGGAGTACCCACGGTATAACGAATCATAAAAAATGGTACGAAAACAACATTCAAATAAAAATTATTTTCATTGTTTTCGAAAAGGCATTTGATGGTTTGGATGGATAATATTTGTTAAAGATCCAGAGGTACTAGGAATTTTGAACAAACTGGTAAGATTAATAAGAACGGCAATAGGTTCATGCAAGACAAGCAATACTATCAAAAAAAGAATATTGGGAATATCCAGAGGACTAAAGAAAAGGGTCGCACTATCCTCCATATACAAGGAATCACAACAAAGAGAAAATTGAATAATTATTTAAATTTTTTTCAACATCCTACGTTTTAAAAAACGACTGAAAATAATTTTCAATTGGCATGAAAATATTTTTAAGATTTAGAACGAAAACCGTAGGGCACATGCAAAAAATAATAGTAACAAGTGTAGGGAGTAACTCTCGTTGAGAAAATGTACACAAACAGTTCATAACATTTGCAGTGCAATCAAATTGTTGGTAACTCAGGTGAACTATTGATGTATCAATTATCTATTGCAGGCACGTACAATTTCATTACGAATGAATAACATCATTGCAATCATAACTGGAGAACAAAATCACCTCTTTTTTTGTGAACCTTTGAAATTTCATCCAATGAGAAACAATTGTCTTTTTCTGAAGGAATAATTTTTTTAATAATGAATTATTGAATCTTAGGTATCACATGAATAAACAAGAATTTTGATAGAGATCTGGAAATCTGGAAAATACTAATGTTAATGAATGTTTTTATGGAAAGGTAACAAGCAGAAATCCTGAAACAGGTCAAGATTCAATTCCTGTATATGATGACTCATCAGCTGATTATTCCATCTGATCTATCCAATCATTCAGAATCCTCGAACATTGTAAACATACATTGCCATCAATAAAAAACAAATATTTCGTCTTTTGTGTGAATCCATTACATAACTATCGGTTCTATAACCCTCCCTTGACATATTACTATCACTTTATATGACTGACACTAATCACATTCCCATATTCAATTAGAGAAGTCAGAAAAAACCAGAGAGAAATTTACAAAATATATTAGCAGGGAATTGTGTCTCAAAGTTAAATTTTTTATAATATTTTTGAAGGGTGATGTCCAGATCACTTCTTCATTTATTTCAGGAAGACAATCTAGAAAATAAATTAAATGTCTTCTTGCTTTGAGTCATCTGCTAGACTTTTTCTTCCATAGTTTCATCGTTTGTTGAAATATACGTTCATTAGACATACATTCATCTTTGTAAACTGATCATATTGATTAACTTGACGTTAAGCCTCAACATAACCACACACAAATTTTTTCTTGTAGAAGCTTTTCCGGAAATGTGATGGGTGTGTATGGATGGTGTTAGGGGCTAAGCGACTATCTGTTGGATTTTTGAAATCCCATTCTCCTTATTTTTTCAATTGCCTTCTATACATTCTGCCAGATGATGCCTGAATGGTGCGCACGGTCTTTACACTTTTTCTCATCCTCATGTTTCAATGCTGCAGAGCTTTATTATGGGGGGGCCATACAACTTTTACAGCCAAATGGACAATAAAACTTTTATATATAATCAACTTATTTCATAGCACAAAGTCTATCTATACGAAATTCCACAATTATATATGAACAAGAAAAAATCAATTCGTATTTTCAATAGGATTCAGTGGTGAAACCTCATTTCTCTAGCTCTCACCGTTCTCGAGATAGGAATTTTTTGATCCTTCTGGCCGGAATTTGGTCCTACGAGTCGGATTTTCTTATATTGGTGTCTAATTACATAGTTTTGAACGCTTTAAAGTAGTTGCAGTCATATTACTGGTGTCCAATTATAATAGATGGATAGCTTTATTTCCCAGGTAGGAAAATAGTTTATTTTGTAAAAAATTATAATCTTACATCAATATCATCAATACCTATGCCAATGGCTTAGAGAAAGCATTGACCAATAACGATTTTTAAAACTAAATGCCCTGTATTAGAGATTAAATACATTAAGTAAAAAATAGAACAAAAAAAAATAAGAATTAGGAACATTATATGAAACGCATTGACGCATTAAAGTCGTATTCATATTATTGGTGTCCAGTTATTGTTCTAAATGCATTCATAATAATAATAATATATTTATTTGCCATTTTAGATACTCAAGGTACATAAGGTAGGTCTCTAAAGATAAGTTATCCCTCTGTGTAAGAGTAAGAAAAAATATAAATAAACAATGTAGAAAAATATACCAATCGAAAACATGATCATAGGATATAGAATATAAAAAACAAGACAACACACATGATAAAAAACATTATACGACTTCTATGGGTTGAAACGTATTTGTACCGAGCACAACGGATTTAAGATATGTTTGCCAAGTTGTCATTCAGGTTTTCTTGGAGAGTGTAATAACATTTCTCTAGTAAAAACGTTAAAATTTGACTCTGAATAGTCTTGTAGCAAGTTATTGCACAATAGTGAGGAGAGCTTTTGTGGTGTGACAATCGGTGTTCTGGGATTAGCAAAAGTTTTCCGTTTCGTGTATTGTGTTCGTGCTTTGATGCATTTTTCGAATAAATTCCGAAGTTTTTTCTAACAAACATAACACATTTGAGGATATAAATAAAAGGTGTTGCTGTCAATATTTTTCCCCTATGAAAGTAGGTCGACACCTTCCACGAAAGTCCATATTGAATATGACTCTTAAAAAAAATCCTTTTCTGAGCTATAAAGACCCTTGTAAAATCTCATGCTCTTACCCAAGCCATAATGTTCGAGCTGATGTGGGAGTAGACCATTGCACAATAAATGCTTAGTGTTCCAGATTTGTCGAGATTTGGTTTCATTTGCTTTATAGCATAATATGCTTTGTTTAAGTGTGCACAAATTTGGTCCACTTGTTTTTCCCAGTTTAAGTTGGAATCTAGGTAGGTACCCAAGAATTTAACTTCTTGTGAAAGTTGAATTTCGTTTATTTTGAATGAATTGACTGGAATAATTTTCCTGAAGTGGAATCGCACAGAAATTGATTTTGAAGTGTTCAGAATCAATTTATTGTTTTAACACCATATACTGAACTGCTCAACTATACTTTCAGATTTACTGACGAGTTGCTCTGCATTTTGCACAGATATGGTAATGGTAGTATCGTCTGCAAACATTGTGACATGCCCCCCACAATATGTTGTGGTGGATCATTCACATATAGTAAAAATAGTAGCGGTCCCAGGACTGAACCTTGCGGCACGCCTAGTTTAACATTGTTTTGCTCTGAGGGTGACCCTTTACATATTACGATCATATTTCTATTCCTCATATAAGAATCTATCCATTTTACTATGTTACTAGGAAAACCAAAACTTGCTAGTTTTTGGATTAAAAATTCAAACTACACCGTATCGAATGCTTTCGATAGGTCGAAGAGCAATGATTTGACACATTTGTTGTTATCAATCTCACCGTATTGTATATGGCTCAGTAGTAAGAAGCTGTTTCAATAGATTTATTTTTTATGAACCCGTGCTGAGATATACAGAGTATGAGAAGGTAGTAAGTAGTCCATACTCGAAGTGGAAGACCAAGTTTTTTTGGAAAAGAACACAAAGTCGTTTCCACAAAGTTTAATAGTAACACAGGATAGAAATCCTATATCATAAAAGACATGTTTCGAACATATACATGCAGGGTGTTTTTTAAGTACGTGTAGAAAATTTAGGAGCGTGTTGCTGACATCAAAATAAGAAGGAAAGTTTCTATAAACATATGTCCACAAGTTATTTGTTTCTGAGATACAGAGTGTCAAAGTTGAATTCATGTTTTTATTTTTTGTGAATAATTTCAAAATAATTTTGATATTTGGGTAAAGTTTGGTATCTGGGAATATTTATTATTCAGTTTGAGTGAAAAAATATATTCCTGGAAGAGGTCACTGCGAGCAACTGTTTTCGAGTTATTGAGATTTGAAATAATCGATTCAAGTGATTTTGAATGACAAGATTTTAAAAATTAAAACAAATTCAATTAGATATTAGTTTTTTCACAATTAACATAAAATTTGATTTTCTCATTGAAAAATCATCTCAGATACCAAACTTTACTCGAATATAACAAATATTTTGGAATTTATTCACAAAAAACAAATATAAGAATTTAACTTTGTCACTCTGTATCTTAGAAACGAATAACTTACGGACATGTGTTTATGGGAACTTTTTTCTTATTTCGACGTCAGCAACATGTAGTTTCTACACGTACTTAAGAAACACCCTGTATATGTTTATCATCAGTTGAGTACAATCAGAAGGAAGCTGAAATAAATATTATAAGGTTAACAACGTGTTGAAAAATTCTACCCCTATTTTCATATAAATCATGTAATTTATAAAAATGATATTCATGTTCACTTAAATTTACTGTTTTAACTATTTTTTTCTCCACACATTGTAAGCAAACCATATGAATTTTTTAACACATTGTTAACCTTATAATATTTATTTTAGCTTCCTTCTCATTGTACTTAACTGATGATGAGCATATATATGTTCGAAACATGTCTTTTATGATATAGGATTTCTATCCTATGTTACTATTTAACTTTGTGGAGACGACTTTGTGTTCTTTTCAAAAAATAAAAAATATATACAGAGTATGTTATTGTTTTCCAAATGTTCGATTACTCTTACTGCTACGACTTTTTCATAATAGTTTAGATATATTAGAGCAGCGTTATTTGCCTGTAGTTGTCAACTTCAGTGATATTGCCTTTTTTAAATACAGGTATAACAAGACCTTTTTTCATAATGACTGGGAAACACCCTTGAGATTGATTCATGAGATATGTTAACAGTTTGATCATAGCAGGGATATTAATTATCTTAATTGTAACTATACAGAGTTCATTATAGCCAGAAGATTTTGTTTTTCATTTCTGAAAGGGGATTCGATATCTCGTATTCTGAGATCGGCTGACATCTGAAAGTTTTCATGTGCATTTTCAGTTACAGTACATGGAAGAGACACATTTTGTCCAAAGTGGTTTAATATAGCAATTTCTCCTGAGCTTGAGAAGTGTTACAGCTTCAAACGCATTGAAGTCATTGGTGTCCAATTATAGTTTCACGCATTATAGTGCTTATATTCATATTAATGGTGTCCAATCATAGTTTCAAACATATTGAAATCGATGTAAGGTGAAGTGGGGCAAATGTGATCTACTTTTTGAATAGTTCAACTTTCATTCAATATAAAGCTGCAAAGAAACGTTTAAAACATTTGAGAAAAAAACCATATACTTTTGGAACGGTTTTGTATTGATTGTTTACGAGAAAGTTAAATAATGTTTGATGTTGTTAATGTTGCGCGATGTTTTTTAAAATCATATCAATATATCACATTTACCCCAGTGACTGGGGCAAATGTGAAGAAAGTTTATATTTTTGTAGTAAATAGCATAGTCCGTAGTCTGGGGCAATTGTATAAAAATTCAATTTAAGTTCTCCATTTGTGTAATTTTTATACATTATTTTGTTAAGAAATACCAAAAATGTGAACTAGGAAACAATGCCAGAACAAAGGAAACAAAAAACTAATAAAATTAAACACAAAACACTCTTAGATATCTTAGAGTTAATGTTGAATGTAAAAAGTTTTTAGAGAAAGTTGAAAATTAGTACATTCCTCGTCTATCAACGATAGGATCAGGTAGCACTTTTATATCCTGTTCAAGTACATTACCAATGTCGGTATTTATTGGCCATTTATTGGCCATACATTAATTTAACTATCCACCCATCATCCGTGTATTCTGATTCAAGTCCCACATAATGTCTGATTATCTTTTACCAATACCCAACTGCCTTATAAATTGATGTTCGGCCTGCTAAAACATCAGACATTGCAGTGTTGAGATCAGCTGCTGAATATTTTCCATAAGTTTCTTTTTTTTTGTAGCAGCGAACCATGATATCTATAACAAATAAAGCTTGTAAAACTTGTTCTACAACTGTTTAAATTAATTGTTTGAGTAATCCAGGTTTGAATCCAAGAAGTTATACAAACGGGGTAAATGTGATATACTATGACACATTTGGCTCAACCTGTAATAATACATTTGCCCCAACAAGAAAATTCCAAGGAGCTAATGTGTTATAGCAACGTTTGAGGTCAATAATTCGTTTTTTATTTTAATAACATATACCATACGTTTTTTCAAACTACTATGAACTACTAAGTATATAAAAATTAGATTAATATTCCTACATACCGAAAAAATAAAATATTATTCCACCAACGGGGTAAATGTATAAAAAAATGTGTGTTAAAGTGAAACGCACTCTTCGCTTATCTGTACTCAAATGAAATCCATGTTTGGATTTCAACGGCTTCTAGTAGTGGCTCACTAGACTAGCATATTTCAGGCTCCGGCTAATAAGTGGCACAAGCATATTCATACAAATAACTAGTTTCATAGGTACTATCGCAATTGCCCCATTATCACATACACCCCACTTCACCTTATTCATTTTATTGGTGTCCAATTATTATAGATTTAAACGCATCAAAGTCGTAGTATGCATAATATTGGTGTCCAACATAGTTTTAAACGCGTTGAAGTCGTTTTATTCTTATTATTTGTACTCAATCATAGCTTTAAACGCATTAAAGTCGTTGTATTCATATTAATGTTATCCAATTATAGTTTTGAACTTATTTCAAAAAATCCCTACAACGTCAAGCGATTTAAAATTCAACCGCACACCGTTATTTCCACGACAACGGCAAATCATCCGATAAATCAACAACAGGGAAAAATCCACGTAACCCAATCCGCGACCGACGTGCAAAATAAGCTCACGAACGCCAAATCAATGCGATGACCCGCGCACACCCTATACCAATCTTCATTTCGAAACACCTCGTACAATCAACGTCGATTGCGTACACCTCTGACCCGGAACCGCCTCACGTAACGAAAAAAATAACAATAAAAATCGAAAATCCAGCATGATTCACTCGTTTCAGTACCGTAGCCGTACCGCTACATCGTCGGCACGACATCTGCTAGGATTATCTGCCGCCAGCCAGACAAAGGGTCCCGTTTCGGCAGGGCGCCGCCTTCATCCCTCGCCGGGAGCCCCAAACAGCAACCCTGAGGAGGTCCCGGGACGCCCGAGTCGGGATTAGCCACGCAGAGGGGCGCGGAAGGAACAGGTGCGACCCCGCGCCCCCCCGGCTGCTCCGCCAGCGCATTTCGTCGAAGACAAGTCGGTCAGCGCCAGAGTTGATGTCGAGGAGCGAGTCGAAAATCTCTAGCAGAGCCGCCTCGATGCAAAGGTATCGTATGTCATTTTGATGTATGTGATGATTATGTTTCTGTTGTGGATTGTTTGAGGTTAGTCGGCTGCTGGGTTTCTTCTTTACCGGGTGATGTTGGAGATAGGTACACTCGGGAAATGCGAAATAAGCCGAGTTGAGGTCTCGGAATGTTTTTTTTATTGTTTGTTTTGTATGGTTTTGTTTATTTAAGAACGGGCAAATTCTTACTTCATTATAACATCCATGATAACCTAAGTGTACTTCAAAGACTTGGCGTCATTTGGGAAACACTTTTATTGATAATTCATTTTGAAATTCGTCAGAGGTGTTAAGTGTACCTACATTGAAAAATTTAAAAAAATTACCTACTCGGCTGTGATCACGTGACCTGTGAAAAGTTATATTTTTCCTAAACAATCTCTGAAAATTATCTCATTTATTCGAATTTCAAAAAATGTTAAAGAAAAGGATTATTATTTCCGATTCAACACCAATTTTTCGAATTTGACCGTTCTATTGCAACTTTCACTTTTTGCCATTTTTTGATAATTACGGAATTTCTGAAATATTAAAAAATTCGTAACTTCGACAGGAAGGTCAACAGTTACAAATTTAGTATGTATCACAGAGCAAATATCTGACACTGTTGAGGAAAGCTCTCAATGTGATATAATTTATACTGATTTTTCGAAGGCCTTCGATAGGCTGGACTATGGAATTCTTCTTCAAAAACTATCAAATTTTGGACTAACACTAAATCTCACAACTTTATTTCAATCTTACCTTGATGAGAGAAGGCAGTATGTCAGCTTCCATGGCCACAGATCAATTGAAATCCTTCCTACATCTGGTGTACCCCAGGGGTCCAACCTTGGCCCACTATTTTTCATAATGTTCATCAATGATATTGTTGATACTCTCACCGTTCGTCATTTACTGTACGCCGATGATCTTAAGATATACCATAAAATTATCACCAGAGAGGACTGTACTCTTCTTCAAGAAAATCTTGATCGCGTCAATGTATGGTGCCTCAAGAATAACTTATTCCTTAATGTCTCCAAATGTCATGTTATGTCCTTTACCGCCAAGCTGAATCCAATTCTTTACAATTATGAAATGAACAATATTGTACTGAACCGTCCTGAAACCTTCCAAGATCTAGGAGTAACATTTGACAAAAGCTTTCCTTTAGAAATCATATAGAGCACGTCATCAAAAAAACTTATAGATCATTAGGATTCATCATCAGAGTGACAAAAGAATTTCGAAGAAATAAGAAAACGTTTCTACAACTATATTTTACATTTGTTAGATCGAACTCAGAATATGCCTCAATAGTGTGGGCACCGCATTATCAGATACATATATCAAATCTTGAAAATATTCAAAGAAAATTTTTAAAGTATGTATGTTTCAAGCTTGATGGTAACTACCCGACTGTAGGCTTTCCGCATGAGCAACTTCTTACTAGATTTTCAGTGGATTCACTAGAATCTCGACGAAACAGGTCACATGTTATTTTCCTTTTCAATCTTATTCACAACAATTTAGACTGTACCTATATTCTGAACATGTTAAACTTTCGTATTCCTAGTCTCACATCTCGAAGAAATGATAATTTTTACCTCCCTCTTTGTCACACAAACGTTAAGTTATATGCACCTGTATATAATATGTGCTCTACATATAACAAGATGAATGAAACCATTGATATTTTCTGCTGCAGTGTGTCCTCTATAAAAAAACTGGACTCTTCTGTTTTTACCACAAATTGATATTGTTAAGTATGGTATTATTAGATTAATAGTTTATCCTGTATAGTCCTATTCTATAATTGGATCTTGTATCTGGTGAATAGTGTAATAAAAAAATAAAAAAATAACCGGTTCATTGCACATCTTTGGTGAAGGTTCAAAATGAATTTCTGAAATTCATGGCCTTCAAGTTAAATCAATCCTGTGGCAGACTACGAATATTCTGATAAAATGCTTACCCTTGATATCAATTCCTTATCTAAAAGAAGAATGGACCACGCTCTGATTTTCATATACAGTATGTCCCACTTTGAGCAGCCATACCCTCATATTTCATTGAGAATAAAATAATTTGGAAAAACATTTTTTTCAAATTATAGTACTCAAAAATACCTACCTTTATGTTGATGAAACATCAGTATATCCATTTTGCACGGCTAACTATGACCAACTGAAAAGTGGGGGAAAATATTAGGGATTTTTTCAATACAAAATTAACATCAAATTTAGTTTCAGAGTACACTTAAACTCCCAGACTTCAATGCTGGAATATCAATTGTTTAAACAGGGTGTCATTTGTTGCTGGCAATATTGTTAGCTCTTTTTCTTCAGTAATGTTTGCCTAATTTTCAAAATTTATTAAATTTTCACAAAATTCACAAAAATATTCAAATAATACTGCTAAAAATATCCGAATACTACTTTTCCATGGCCAACTGTGACCACTTGAAAAGTGAAAAACTGGGATTAAATATATTTAGGATCTTATATTGAAAAATTTACCCCCACTCCTGGTTTTGGAATGTTCCAGGACCCCAGAACTAAATGCTGAATCATTGAAATACAGAGGGTGTCATATGTAGCTGGCAATATCATCAACTCTTATTCATCCAGAATGCTCGGGATGATTTCGAAAATGCCTTCTGTTGTGACAAAGAGGCCCAGAAATATTCCAATAATACTACAGAATGTAAACACATTTCTAACTATGATCAGCTACAAAGTGAAGAATTGGGGATAATATTTCACAGAACTAACATCAGAAATGGGTTCAGAATAATCTAAAACTCTTAGATCTTGATCCCCGAGTCATTTTAATAATAATATAAATTGCTGTGAATTTATAGCTGAGGAAAAGAAATAATTTGAAAAGTGCAATAATTTTCAAAATAAGTCAATTTAGGAGTTGAACTTTTGCCATATACAGATGACACCCTATATATTCATCATGAGTTGAGATCTGAGGGTTTCAGAGTATCCTGATCCAAAATCTGATGTTTCGAACATACGAGGATGTATTGATATCTAGTTAGCCTAGACCAGTTCCCTGCATAAACAAAATATTGCGTTACCATAGCAACGAACAATAACTTATTAGAAGTGTCATTGTAAAGTTTGACGTCAAAAAAGTAAACCAGAGTTACGCAATGAATTAAAAGAAAAAATGTGTCCACCGAAATTGTGAAAATCTAAAAATTGGAGTATCGAGCCATCATCAAATACCTGTATTTAAAAGGGTTAAGAGGTAAGCAGATTCACGAAGATATGCTTAATACCCTTGGTGATCAATTTCCTTCGTATGTGACCGTGAAAAATTGGAATGCAAGCTTCAAAAGAGGTAAATTTTCCATTGAAGATTATGACCGATCGGAAAGGCCAGTTTCTGTGTCAGTCCCCGAAAATATCGATGCAGTTCATGACATGATTTCAACAGACCGTCGAATTGGGCTAAAACGGATATCTGAAGCACTGAATATTTCATACGAACGCGTTCATCATATAGTCAATTTGGACAAAAGAAAAATTGCTGCAAAATGGATCCCCAAATGTTTGAATGTTGACCAAAAGCGTGCAAGGGTGCAAGGGATGTTTGCTCGATTTGAAAACGATGTAGACTTCTTAAACCGAATTGTTCCTATGGATGAGACTTGGGTACATTTCTACGAACCAGAAACAAAGCAACAATCGATGGAATGGCGACACTCCGGTTTACCAAGACCTAAGAAGTTTCGTGTCCAAAAATCTGCTGGAAAAGTTCTTGCTTCATTTTTTTGGGATTGCCATGGAGTAATCATGATTGATTTTTTTGATAAGGGTAGAACAATAACTGGAGATTACTGTTCGACATTACTGACCACTCTACGGGAAAAAAATAACGAGAAAAGACGTGGAAAGCTATCCAAAGGTGTTTTGTATTTGAAGGACAACGCCCCTGCACACAAACCTTTGTTGCCATGCAAAACATTCGTAATTTAGGGTTTGAATTACTAGAACACCAGATGTGGCTCCGTCCGACTATCATCTCTTTCCTCAACTGAAAAAAGTTTAAAATGTCGTAAATTTTCTTCCAACGTGGAGGTAATGAAAGCTGTGGAGGTCTGGTTTGCAGAGCAAGAAGAAACATTTTTTTTGAAAGGTCTAGAGACGTTGCAGGTTCGCTGTAATAAATGTATCCAATTAAGAGGAGAAAATGTTGAGTAATAAAATATTATGACATTGAAATTTTGTTTGGTTCTATAGTAGGCTAAGAAGTTTTCAATATGAGGAGTAACTTATCAAAACGCATTATGTCACACAAAACCGTTTTTTCAGTAGAGACAAAAAACTATGACGTAGGGAACAGTTTTTGGGTTGGACTAGAAGGTGTACACAACTAGACCTGAATATTTACCTTATTTAAATCAAAAGTAGTATGGGTTTCCAGAAATATGGTAAAAATTCTTGGACACAATGCATTTTGTTGCATCATGTTGGACAAAATTAATATTTTTGTGTTCGGTGCTGGACATTGGGTAAAATCGTTTAAAAAAAACTACTCGTGGGATAAAGTAATGTAATATTCAGTAAAATATAAGGTTGATGAACTTAGTATATTGATTAACTCGTACTCCTGTTCTCTTTTCTGTTTCCGATTAGGTCTTTTTCTTGACCCTAGACTAGTTCCATCAACAGTCACGCTAGTTTCGAGATCCATAACGAAGGCGTGTACTGAAATGGAGTTTGAAAACACACAATATATATTTGCAGGTTAGAAATCGACTGAAATCACCTGTTGAGTTTCCGCGCATCTCGATGCGCTGATTGTCCAAGTGACATAATGCATTTTGAACCAAGCGTTTCGTTGGACATAACGCGTTTTGATGTGGTGGTTCGATTTCGCAGTTGAATTATGATGGGACATAATGCAATCTGATAGGTTTCGGATATGTACATTCAAGCAATGATCATAGAGACTCCGAAACCACATCAAACTCGATTTTGTACCGAAGTGGACAAAATGCATTTTGATAAGTTGCTTCTCAATATCCTCGTAGTTCGGTGATAAAAGAATCCATGATGTGTTTTTCACAAATTTTCAATTTTCAGTTGGTCATAGATCGCCATGGCGAAGTGATTCTTGGTTACTTTCTACAGTAATAATAGAACATTCTTGGGCACTTTGTGACAAAAAAGGCATTTTAAAATCAACTGCGCATTATGGAAGAATAAGAGTTGGTGATGTTGCCAGCTACATATGACATCCTGTATATTTCAATGATTCAGCATTGAGTTCTGAGGTACTGGGACATTTCAAAACCAGGAGGTGGGGTTAATTTTTCAATACAATATCATTAATATATTTTTTCCCTTTTTTTCACTATTCAAGTCATTAAAACATTTTGTGAAAAGCGAATATAATATAAAAAGAGAATCACATTGCCAGCAACAAATGACACCCTGTTTAATAAATTGTTTCAAGCATTGGGATCTAGGGGTTTAGGAGTATTCTGAAACATAATTTGATGTTAATTTTGTGGTAAAATAATCCCTAATATTCTAAAGAAAAACATTCTCAATTGAAAATTGAACCAATACATGACTCCTCTGGAAATGGAAAATCCTACGATAAATAGAAGTAACTTTTTTGTAATATCCAACAGGAAACAACTACTTCCCCGGCTAAACCCACGCTGGACATTGAACTACATCTGATAGATATTGCGAAAGACCCTATATAACTTGTGAGAAAAATTGTGAAAGTGAAAATTTGCATTTCATTCAGATAGTTGATTATTTATTAAATGTACAGTTTCCATTGGAGATTCTTATCTACAAATAAGATAAGGGATAATATTATTCAAAAGTATCACTCACAGAACATCGCTTATTTCATTGATGCGTGAATTGCATCTCTTTCGCTATGCCTCCAATACATTTTGGTCGAAAAAAATCTATTTCACTCTTCTGAGTAATACTTCTGAATAACATTCTTCCTCTCTCAATCTCTAATGAAAACTGAATAATCAATAAATAATCAGTGTGTAAAATTAATGGTATGATGTTTTTTATTTGAATGTTTTAGACGATGTAGTAACTTGATTACTTATATTTCGGACGTCCATCATCTTAATGGTTGAAAGATTTCTATCTCTTTCAAAATTTTCACAACGTTTCAATTGCTTGAATCCGCAATCGTCTCCTGGTGAATAATGTCAAAATCAGATGCTACGCGACCTTTTATAGGTCTATAATTAAAGTGTAATTACCGTGTAATTACGCGCAGTCTTGTGACGCGCGTGGTTTCGCGCTTTTTCTCTCTCCACGTGGAGATTCCTATATCGGAGAGACCAAGAGGCCACAAAAAGTGGACTCCACGAGGGGAAACATCAAAATCGGGAATTGCTGACCACGCCTGGACAAAACACCAACGAATACTTTGGGACGAAGCTAGTGTTCTTCATAGAGAGGAACATTGGTTCAAACAGAAATTTATGGAAACCACCTACATAGAAGCCAATGGTGCCTTCAGTCAACCAAGCGTGGAAATTAAAAACGTATGGAAACCGCTCATGGGCCGTTTTGGAGGGAGAAAAAGCGCGAAACCACGCGCGCCACAAGACCGCGCGTAATTACACCGTAATTACACTTTAATTATAGACGTATAAAAGGTCGCGTAGCATCTGATTTTGTCATTATTCACCAGAAGACGATTGCGGATTCAAGCAATTGAAACGTTGAGAAAAATTTGAAAGAGATAGAAATCTTTCAACCATTAAGATGATGGACGTCCGAAATATAAGTAATCATGATGGTTTTTAGTTCTGGTCTATTTTTTATTCACTATTTTCCAGAGGGTTTTTGGTTTATTTGTTGAATTGAAGAATTTTTGGAAATGATGTTTTTTTCGTTACATATGTTTTAACTGCTTTCTTTGTTTGTTTCCCTATAGCTTGTGTCACTTATCTTGGAGTTTATAGTTTTTCGTCACCAGCTGAGATCTGTCAATTCGAGACCAAGACTGATCAGTCTTGGTCTTGGTCTCGAAAAATAAATGTAGTCTTGGTCTTGATAATTTTGGTCTTGGATCAAAATGCGTATAGAAATTTGAATTGATATCTTCGCATGTGTTGTGGATAAAATGCAAAAACACGTCGATTTTTAATCCGAGGAGGACATCTTTCTATCATAACCTCAACTGTCATACCACTTCCCCCACCCCTTGGCCACTATCACCCAAACAATTTGAATAGGGAAAGTAGTAAGTGTGACACATCATTAAAGAGGTAATTTCATAAGGAACTCAGCCATGTCAATTTTTGCTACCTTACTTCTCATTTTGGCGCCCTCTTGCGGGAAACACAACTGTTCCGTATTCCAAATTATGATACTTCATTTGCAAGCTAATTTCACATTAATTTCGTGACAATGCATAATGGAATTATTTTATAGAAAAAAAACAAAATGGCGGCTCCAAAATGGCGAAAAATATTTGCAATTATGGTCCGATTCGATTCAAGATTGATATGTGGTGGTTTTCAGGGTCTAAAATTATGATTTGGTTTTCAATGCAAAAAAACAAGATGGTGGATCCAAGATGGCGGACGAAATTTGCAATTATGATCCGATTCGAATCAAAATTATAGTATGTGGAGATTTTCAGGGTCAAAAACTATGATTTTTTTGTTAATGCTAAAAACTATTCAAAATTGGCATATGGAGGTTTTACAAGTTTCCAGTATGACTACAGTGAATTAATTGAATTGATGAAAAAAAGATTTATACAAATAAGGAAATAATATTTCATTTAGATGTGTGACGTAGGTTATTCTTTGCGTAACAGAATCAGAATTTTACCGCGCAAAAATACCTATTTTGTACTCGCGGCAAGCTTTTGAACCTGTTACGCACAAAATAACCTTTACGTCCCACATCTAATTTTTTTTTTCATCGCATTTGTATGATAGCTTTCTTATAAATTTTATTCAATTCTTTTTCAGTCATGTTGAAAATCTGTACTTAAAACCCCCACAATCCAATTTTAAATCGAACCAGACCATAATGACAAATCTACTCTTCCATCCTGGAGCTGTCATTTTGTAGTTTTTTTTTTCAACAAATATTCCATAATGCATTGTCATCGCAATTATGAACACCTACCAAAGTTCAAGTTGATCGGGCAACTAGAAGTGGGTAAAAAGTCAGCTGCAAGATTTTTCCCACACTTACACACATACTAACTACTAACAGGGCAAGGTGAATAAAAACATTCTAAAAATAAAAAAATCGGAAATTGCATAAAGTTAAAAATTGAAAAACCTTGCATAAATTGAAATCCAATCATTCCAAACTACATTAATTCACAGTAGATGCTCAAAGTGTTCGCCATGAACTGCTATACATCATTATAAATGCTGTCTGACGTTTTTTAGCAATTTATGCAAAATTTTCCAATTTGTTAGTTCATTCAATGTTAATTTTTTCAATTTTTGTTATTTTTTCGTGAATTGTTCACATTGGCATTCAAACCAAATATCAATAAGGTGGAATACGAAACAGTTGTTTTTCCCGCAAGAGGGCGCTAAAATGAATAGTTAGGTAGCGAACTCTCACATGTCTGAATTCTTTATGGAATTATATTTTCAATGCTGTGTCACACTTAGTACTTTCTCTATTCAAATTGTATGAGTGATCAAGGGGTGGGGAGAGTGGTATGACAGTTGAGGTTATGATAGGAAGATGTCCTCCTTGGATTTGAAATCGACGTGTTTCTGCATTTTTTAAAAAATACATGGGTTTCGAAGAATTCGTTTTTGGTGCCGAGTCGAATCGAACCATAATTACAAATTTCGCCCACCATCTCGTTTTTTGCATCGACAAAAAATCATAATTTCCAACCCTGAAAATCCCCACATACTAATTTTGATTGGAATCGGACCATAATTACAAATTTCATCCGCTATCTTGGAGCCACCATCTTGTTTTTTTGCATCGACAAAAAATCATAATTTCCGACCCTGAAAATCCCCACATACTAATTTTGATTCGAATCGGACCATAATTACAAATTTCATCCGCCATCTTGAAGCCACCATCTTGTTTTTTTGCATTGACAAACAAATCATATTTTCCGACCCTGAAAACCGCCACATATCAAGTTTGAATCGAATCTGACCATAACTGCAAATCATGTCCGCAAATTGAAGCCGCCATTTTGTTTTATCCCTTAGAAAAATTCCATAATGCATTGTCACTGAATCCATGTCAAATTAGCTTGCAAATGAAGTATCATAATTTGGAAAAAGGAACCCGCAAGAGGGCGCCAAAATGAAAAGTTAGATGTGTCACACTTACTACTTTCCCTATTCAAATTGTTTGGGTCATAGTGACCAAGGGGTGGGGGAAGAGGTATAACAGTTGAGGTTATGATAGGAAGATGTCCCCCTTGGATTTGAAATCGACGTGTTTCTGCATTTTTTTAAAAATACATGGGTTTCGAAGAATTCGTTTTTGGTGCCGGGTTGAATCGAACCATAATTACAAATTTCGCCCACCATCTCGTTTTTTGCATCGACAAAAAATCATAATTTCCAACCCTGAAAAACCCCACACACAAAAATTGATTCGAATCGGACCATAATTACAAATTTCATCCGCTATCTTGGAGCCACCATCTTGTTTTTTTTGCATCTACAAAAAATCATAATTTCCGACCCTGAAAATCCCCACATACTAATTTTGATTCGAATCGGACCATACTTACAAATTTCATCCGCCATCTTGAAGCCCCATCTTGTTTTTTTGCATTGACAAACAAATCATATTTTCCGACCCTGAAAACCGCCACATATCAAGTTTGAATCGAATCGGACCATAACTGCAAATCATGTCCGCAAATTGAAGCCGCCATTTTGTTTTATCCCTTAGAAAAATTCCATAATGCATTGTCACTGAATCCATGTCAAATTAGCTTGCAAATGAAGTATCATAATTTGGAAAACGGAACCCGCAAGAGGGCGCCAAAATGAAAAGTTAGATGTGTCACACTTACTACTTTCCCTATTCAAATTGTTTGGGTCATAGTGACCAAGGGGTGGGGGAAGAGGTATAACAGTTGAGGTTATGATAGGAAGATGTCCCCCTTGGATTAAAAATCGACGTGTCTCTTCATTTTTTTCACAACACATGCGTTTTGAAGATATTCGATCTGTTTCGTTTTCGGTGCCCCACCCTGTATATACATATTTGTTTATTGAAAAACATTGAATAATTCAAATTTCTAGACGCATTTTGATCCAAGACCAAAATTATCACGACCAAGACTACATTTATTTTTTGAGACCAAGACCAAGACTTATCAGTCTTGGTCTCGAATTGACAGATCTCAGCTGGTGACGAAAAACGATAAACTCCAAGATAAGTGACAAAAGCTATAGGGAAACAAACAAAGAAATCAGTAAAAACATATGTAACGAAAAAAATATAATTTCCAAAAATTCTTCAATTCAACAAATAAACCAAAAACCCTTTAGAAAATAGTGAATAAAAAATAGACCAGAACTAAAAAACATCATACCATTAATTTTATCAAAAACAATGCAATCATTGCTAATCTAATAGAAATTTTCAACACTTCTGCTTCTTTGCAAATTTGTTTTCCAAAAAAATAAACTTCCTCCATTTATCACGAAGCTTAAAGTTGAAGAGAAACATTCACATTCAATGTTCTTCAATCCTGTGACTATATGTGGTATTTCAAAATTTAGGCTGTCGAAAATTGCAAAATCCTACTTTTCACCTGGCATTATTTCAAAAAACAGTTGAATAGGTATAGAATATTAATAAAATATTAAACCTCAAATCCAAATGTGTGCATCAATATTACTGCCATCCTCAGCAAAAAAGCCGTATCTGCAAAAACTCTGAAGCAGATTATCTGTAGATTCGACCATCTTAAGTACGAAAAGTCTTAAACTTGTGTACTGAAGGCAAAATGATTGATTAACTTTGGCTATTTAAATCTAGTTTACGCAATTTTTTCTATGGAGAAATTTAAATTTATAGTGTTTCATAAACCAATATCTCCAAATTCACATTTTTTGTAGATACGGCTTTTTGCTTAGGACGGCAGTCTACAGGATGATTTATTTAAAATAAAAAATCTCTGCCAAGTTTAGCTGGAAGGGACAAAAACGCAGTATCAAAAATATTTTAAAAAATTTCAGATTCAAAGCAAATAACTTTTTTAATAATATTATTAATAATAATAATAATAATAATAATAATAATAATAATAATAATAATAATAATAATAATGATAATAATAATAATAATAATAATAATAATAATAATAATAATAATAATAATAATAATAAAGGTCTTTATTTCTTATTAAAAAAGAAAAAGCCGAAGATCAGATGGTAGCACTACTAGGTGTAGACCAGTAGCACTCCCTCTGTTTTTCATCGTAAGCACAACTACATCAACATACTTATAAAAAACAAAACAAAATATATTCTAAACAAAATATATGTATATCAGAGAGAGATAACCGAAAAAAAAACATTCAATTGATTGAAGGCAGTAAATTTTGTATATTTCGAAGTTGGTTCTTAAGAGCCTTCTTAAACGATATTTGAGACTTGGTTTTCAATCCAGCGGGCAGTTCATTGTATACTTTGCATATTTGGTATGAAATTGAGCTTTTAGATTGTTCCGTTCGGTGACGTGGGGGAGTGAGAAAATGTTTGAATCTCAAATTCAAGTTGTGTACGTCAGTGCTATACTTTATTTTATGTGTGAGATACCGAGGTTCCTTGGTTTTAATTATTTTATGATAAAGACATGCTGCGTGTAAAAGTCGTCTGTTCGCCATGTTCAAATTTTTCAATTGTAGGAGGTATGAACCACTGCGACCTTACAACATACACCTATTTGTTATAAACTGTAAAACTGCAATACTGAATTTTCCATCAGATTTTCCTAAAATTGAGTAGATTTATGTTCATTCTTTTTTTTTCGAGACTTGTATCAAGACCAAGACAAGACTTGCTCTCACGAAGCTCTAGTCAATTCAGTAATATCTTGATTGAGTTCATTTGAAAAACCTATTTTACCACCATCGTTATTCTTTGATCTGGTTGATGTTCTGCGCTCAGAAAAAGACAGTCCGAAACACCAACTGAAATGGTCCACGAAATTTCTAAACACTATATTAATAACGGCTCCTTCATCGATTGAGTGCCAATGATTGCCTTTTAAAAACAGCAGTTTGGAATTGGCGATCGATTGTGCATATTTCCTAGTTATAATGTTGGTGTTAGTATCCTTCAAATCTGGAAAAACGGCAGTTTTCCAAGTCTGCATTTGCCGAAATGGTCTGATACACCCAAATTAATGATGTCACATGAAGTATTTTTGATGTTAGATATCACATAATCGAAACCAGATGAATTTATTTTGCCCCCATACTTTGCTATTTTAGTTGGTTGATTCAACTGCAGTTCAAGTTGGAATCCAAACATATTGAATATATCGAGAGTTATTCTTAATTTTGGTTATCAACAAAATAATTTAAATTGAAATCTCCAAACACAATAACTGACGCACATTTCTCCGTTAGAGCTATGACAACACTTCGTTTATATTATTAAACGGGTTCAAAAGCAAAGGTTGACGGCTCAACAACCACCACCAGCTAGAATCGTGCAGATTCACTTTTATACAAAGTATCCCATATCACAATATGAGCTTAGTAAAATATTGATAGTTTTGGAGAAATTGGCACTTTCATGAATTTCGTGAAAATCGAAACCCTTGAACAGTATTTCGAATGTCTCAAGTATACAAAACATCATAGTTGAAGATTCCAATTTTTGTTATACAACCTTTAATGATACTTCTATTGATTAAAATCCAAAATAAAAATATTGGTGCAATACCTATGGAGAAAAAAAAAAGATTTGCCCAATTCACAAGTTGATTTATTTTATTAGCTTACTCAGACTCTTCATACTGTAAACAAAATCATTACGCGAACCTGGCAAGTTATCTCAAAATATTGCTCATTCGGTTTAGTTTTTTATATGATACAACATTCACTATCTTCCACTTGACATCTTAGTTTACTGCAATATGAGCTCATTGTGAAATTGTTTCAATAATTAGCAATTCGAACGAAAACACTTGGTAAATTGAAGTGACAGGTTTTTATTGACAACTAAACAAAAGGCAAAGAAAAATAAGAGAATGTGTACAAACTGCCTGCCACCAAGTCGAAAGCAAGCGTGTCATATTTTAAAAAAATATTTTTTTATTTATTATGCACCGGCACCTGGAACGATACAATAAATAATTGGCCCTTTTAAATTACCTGATATTCTAAACGGAGAAATATCGCGATTTTTCAGAAAACGAACTTCCTACTCTTTTAGAAGATGTATCTTTGGCCATACGCAGGGCAATGTAGTTCTAAAATGACGGCTGTCCAGCTCATTACGCACAACCAGTGAGAAATTATTTGGATCAAACCTATCCACGGAGATGGATCGGCCGTGTTAGTCCCATTTTGTGGCCCTCCCAGTCTCCAGATTTAAACCCGCTAGATGCATACCTAGTCAATTATGAACATGAATTGAGACGTCGGCGTCGTATTGATGAAGCAGCTTTCCAAATAAATGCCGAAGGAAGTACACAACGAATGAAATGATCGTTTTAAAAAAGATGACACGCTTGTCAAATCAAATCAAAATATCCTTTATTGTCTGAAGATTTACACCTTATTGACAAAGTTTTGTAAAAATATATATAAAATGAAATTAAGAATATATAAAACACATTTCAACAACAACATACGAGGATGTATTGATATCTAGTTAGCCAAGACCTGTTCCCTGCATAAACAAAATATTGCGTTACCATAACAACGAACAATAACTTATTAGAAGTGTCAGTGTAAAGTTTGACGTCAAAAAAGTAAACCAGAGTTACGCCATAAATTAAAAGAAAAAATATGTCCACCGAAATTGTGAAATTAGAAAAAGGAGTATCGAGCCATCATCAAGTACCTGTATTTAAAAGGTAAGCAAATTTACGAAGATATGCTTAATACCCTTGGTGATCAATGTCCTTCGTATGCGACCGTGAAAAATTGGACTGCAAGTTTCAAAAGAGGTACATTTTCCATTGAAGATGATGACCGATTGGAAAGGCCAGTTTATGTGTCAGTCCCCGAAAATATCGATGCAGTTCATGACATGATTTTAACAGACCGTCGAATTGTGCTAAGTCGGATATCTGAAGCACTGAATATTTCATACGAACGTGTTCATCATAAAGTTCACGTCAATTTGGACATGTGAAAAATTGCTGCAAAATGGATCCCCAAATGTTTTGAATGTTGACCTAAAGCGTGCAAGGGTAGTAGCATCGCGTTCGATCAGTGCTCGATTTGAAAACGATGTAGACTTCTTAAATCGAATTGTTACTATGGATGAGACTTGGGTACATTTCTACGATCCAGAATCAAAGCAACAATCGATGGAATGGCGACACTCCGGTTCTCCAAGACCTAAGAAGATTCGTGTCCAAAAATCTGCTGGAAAAGTTCTTGCTTCAGTTTTTTGGGATTGCCATGATTGATTTTTTGGATAAGGGTAGAACAATAACTGGAGATTACTATTCGACATTACTGACCACTCTACGGGAAAAAATTAAAGAGAAAAGACGCAGAGAGCTATCCAAATATGTTTTGTTTTTGAAGGACAACGCCCTGCACACAAATCTCATGTTACCATGCAAAAAATTCGTGATTCAGGGTTTGAATTACTAGAACACCCCCCTTATTCACCAGATTTGGCTCCGTCCGACTATCATCTCTTTCCTCAACTGAAAAAAAAGTTTAAAAGTTCGTAAATTTTTTCCCAACGAGGAGGTAATAAAAGCTGTGGAGGTCTGGTATGCAGAGCAAGAAGAAACGTTTTTTTTTAAAGGTCTAGAGACGTTGCAGGTTCGCTGTAATAAATGTATCCAATTAAGAGGATAATATGTTGAGTAATAAAATATTTCGACATTGAAATTTTGTTTGGTTCTATACTAGGCTAAGAATTTTTCAATATATCCTCGTATATTAAAAGTAGATTAAAAATTTAAATTGACGGATCACTTATATTTTTATTAGGCTCCCACACACGAAGGGATATTTTGCGCGACATGGTATGTGACAGATAGTGTCTGTCTAATTTTGCATATGGGGTACGTACGTTCGTGCTGAACGCCGGACCCCGTCGGTCAAATACGTGGTCGGTGAAGAAACAGGTCTCTACAAGTCAAATTTTGTTGCAACTAACGAAAGGAAACAGTCGTTTAGCTCGTCGGTTTAATCTTGGTTTGAATTTTGTGGTGTAATGGAGTGGACAAAAAAAATATTAAGTGAAATTTGTCCAGCTGTGTGCACGTTCCAATGTAATTGAATGAAGAAAAGTTGTATTTCGTGCAGAAATTTATTTATAAAATCATAGCAGAGCGCTTTCGACTATAGTCGAAAGCGCTCTGTTATGCTATTATAAATACAACTTTTCTTCATTCAATTCAAAAAAAATATTAACAGAGTCTATAGAATTATATGGGGAACGACCATGTTTGTGGAAAATTAAAGACCCGAATTATATAAATAAGAATTTAAAAAGAGAAGCATATGAACATTTGATACAATTTTTAAAAAGCAAAAATTGTAATGATGGTACTTTTAAGTATGTTGGAACAAAAATACAGAATATCCGAAATGCTTTTTAATTTAAGTAATTTTTCAAATCGTCTTGTTCGGTTTGTCTCAAAGTCATATTTTCCTCGTTCTGAAAGCCATTTCTTGACCCACGTTGTTCTTGTCTTTTTTGTATTATCCTTTCGACTGATGTTTAAAATACATAAACCAATGAGAGCAATGTTTTGTCCATTTTGTGTTAACACCGATTAAAGAGGTATTTTGGACCAGCTTAAAATACGAAGTCGCACTACCCAGTATGTCGAACTTTCAAATACATTCCAACTAATTTGAGGGCAACGTATGTAAAGGAACCGATCCTTTGATAACTGGCGGACTAAGTATGGTCGTGTGTAGACACGACACATCAGATCGCTCTCAGACCAAGTCGGGGTAGTGGTGTGACAGATCTGGTCGGTAGACACCGTCGGCCGACTACATCGCTGCGTCTATGGGCAGCTATTGAGGTAATCTTGGACATCATAAAATACTTCTTCTATCAGAATATGTTTCACCGATTTTCTGAATAAAGTGAAAGAATCAATTATTTTGACACTTGCTAGAAGATGGTTATACAATTTAGCAGCATTGTGAATAATTGAGCTTTTTATCAAGAAGATGGAATGGGTAATTTTAAGTTGTTATCTTGGCGGGTGGGTCCAAGAATTGTGTCATACGTTGATTTGTTTTTATGTACTAGACATACGGTTTCAAGAATAAAGAGAGATGGAACTGTGATGAGTTTCTGCTTTCTGAATAACTCTTTACAGGATACTCGAGATTTAACTCCGCAAATATAGCGAACAGCACGTTTCTGAAGAGTAAAAATCATGTTGAAACGCTGTTTGTTGCAGGTTCCCCAGAAAGGGATACCATACCTGACATGTGACTCAAATAGTGGTGATAAACTACTTTCGCAGTTATCTCACCCAATTCGTTTGAAATAACACGCAGAGCATAGCACCCTGAGGACAGCTTTTTAATCAGAAGGAAAATATGATGTTCAAAATTGAGGTTACTGTCTAAGTGAATCCCTAGGAAGGTTTTGATATTGTTAGCTGAAATAATATCATTCCCCATGGGAATGTCCGGTATACTGCATTGAAATGACAAAAGATTAGTTTTGTTAGTGTTGAACGAAAGCAGATTCGCATTACACCACTTTCTCACAGCAGTTAGGTCCCGAGACATTTTGCTAAAAAGATTGTTTGAATTTTGATCACGCCATAGGATCGTTGTGTCGTCTGCAAAAAAAGTGAATGAACCCTCAGTCTTGATATTTGCAAGGTCATCAAAAGGTAACAAAAACGGGATAGGTCCACCATGTTCAATTAAACCAAAATCGGAATAGCTATTAGCTTTTACAATTTGAGGTCGTTGACTCAAATAAGACGAAGATGGTGTTTACATTCGAATTCCTAATTATCAAAATAATTTCACAATGAGCTCCTATTGCACTAAACTAGGAATATCTTTTTTCCTCAAGTGGAAGATAGTGAATGTTGTATCATGTAAAAAACTACACCGAATGAGCAATTTTTTGAAATATTTTGCCAGGTTCGCGTGATGATTTTCTTAATAGTAGGTATGAAGAGTCTGAGTAAGCTAATAAAATTAATTAACTCGTGAATCGGGCAAATATGTTATTTTTTCTCCAAAGGCATTGCACTAATATTTTTATTTTGGATCTTAATCAATATAAGGGTGATTAAAGGTTGCATAACAAAAAATAGAATCTTAAACTATGAAGTTTTTTACCTGTGGCACTCAAAATACTGATCAAAGGTTTCGATTTTCACGAAATTCATAAAATTGCCAATATCTCCAAAACTGAGGTCATATTGTGATACTCTGGTCAGTCATGAGCTGAACTATCAGCCCTCCAAAGGATGACGTTGAGTTTTGGAACACCCTGTATTTCCATCTGCCGCAGTTTATGGGGTTTAGCGGAAAACGGTGCACTCTGGACGTACCCTAGCGCTAGCCGCGAAACTTGCTCTGCTGTGTGCAGCTGAGAAAAAAACTTTATCACTGTAAGATTTTTTTAGTCCTCTTGATAAACATCGCGTTCCAAGCTCACGAACATAGAACACACACACATAGAAAGGACTCTCTACAGAGCTGCCCCGTTATAAATCCCATGCAACCAGATATTGTGCTCACCGAGCAGATGGCGCAAGTGAATAGTTTTCCTGACGTTCAAGCAACCCTAATTACACTGTGGCACAGCCGACCATAGAACAATGTGTGTGTTCTATTCTGTGCAGTTGACAGCCATTTTATTGAGAAGATTTAAATCAGCGTACATGAAAATATGTATATTATTTGCAAATGTTTTATAAAGCTTTTGCTGTCATCAGTGTGTGTACCTGTGCCAATGTGAGTGATTTTCGCTTGTGTTTGCCTGTAATTTTCAGTATTTTTTTACGTTGTTATTATAGAAACCAATTGCCTTTTGAGTAATGTTGCGTTCCCAATTGTGAGGATAATTACAGCAAACGCCACAGATTCCCAAAATCGGATGAGAATCTTTTTAAAATTTGCATTGAGTAAGTGAAAAATCCAGCGTCTGTGGAGAAATCATTGGAACAGATCCATAAAACCTATGTTGTGTGTGATACTCACTTCGCGATCAAAGTGGTTCAAACTGTGCTGCAGTTAATGGTTTCATCAAGGACACTGAAGAAGATTGTATGAGACAGGGAAGATTAAAATATCTGACAGTGTATTTGTTTCTATTTCACATTGCAGATTTATAAAACAAGAAAGCACTTGTAAACTTTAATTTCTCTCATGTATTCCTGAGGCTCGTCAGATTTTTGGGATTTTTGGTTATAGCAATTTAGAGGTCAAAAAAATCAGTTTTCTTCACAATCCTTTTTTTTCTGATTCCACAGGATGACCAACAAAAATGGGTTGTATTTCTAACGCCAATTATGGAAAATACTGTCAGTGAGTGGTTTTTTCTTGATATAATTATGGTGGAACATAATTAGATATTATAGAATATTATAGTAGACAGTTTTTTCCATTATTGACGTTAAACAGTTAACCTGTTTTTGTAGCCTGTAGGGCCAGAAAAAAAGTCTAATGAAGAAATTTGCTCTTTAGGCCTGTAGAATGATATATCCAAAAATCAGAAAAATGTGACGATCCCTAGGAATACATGTATCCAGTGCCATGTCCTTTAAAATGCTTAAAATTATCACCGCAAGATGTCACCCTGGAAGCATATCCAAAATGGACTATAGTGACATCTGTTGACTAACAGATAAACTATGAAAACGTACAGAATGCTTGAACGTCTAGCCCACTTACACCATCTACCCGGTGAGCACAGCATCTCGAATTTATGTCGGGGACAGTCAAAGCGACTAAACTAACAGGAGGGTTTAATAACGCGTTATAGTGACGTACTTGGACATGAGTACAGAGTCGAACTCGAACCAAGCAACAAAACTGTCAGCAGTTACTCTCATATACCAAGAGCTAGTCCGTCACTGTTTATAGAGAACGGCGGCCATGACACGTCCAACTACGTCACATTTCGTCACAAATGTTCTCTCTTTCTATTGTATTATGGGGATTAGACTCTCCTGTTAAATAATGTTAAGTCTCCTTGGGGGCCAGTTCCATAGAGAGTCCTTTCTATCTGTGTGTTTTCTGTGCACACGAATGCAACTAATTCGCCGATTTCATTTTACACGGGATCGCAAGCCGCTCAAATTTCAGTAGGAAGACGAACATTTCTTATAAACCTGACTCACGAGTAACTGCCCATTTATACATATATATTATTCGAAATGTAAAAATAAATACAACCTGGGAAGCCATAAACATGTTACCGCTGACAGATAGCCTGCAATGTTGTAAAATTTATTAAATCAATGTGAAATTTTTAATGTATGTGCTGTCGACTTTTCGAGTTTTTGCCGCTTAAAATATCGTTTTTACTAGAACTTTCACAATTGACTTACACTAATGTGTTTTTTATTGGAGAAGAAATCTTCGGTCAATGCAAAATGGACACCCAAAAGAGCATCATTTAACGCCGATGTTATTTATGATTTGTTGTGATACAAACTGGTATATTATGCATGTATAATTCCTTTGCAATAACAGGAAACAGCAATTGATTGTACCAGATGAGTGAGAGAGATAAATACGATGGTCTTTCAGGGACGATTCCCATTTCGAGTTAGGGACAATTAATGCAACACTGTGGTTATCGTAGTCCTAAGCACAGTCACTGTCTCGATCATAAAATCGGATGAAAACTTTACATTTCAATAGAAGCATTTATGCAATTTCTTTAGTTTTAGTCTCAATCATAAGAATTTGACCTTCAAAGTTGGCAATTCTCAATTTTTATGCTTGTGATTATGACATGTACAACGCACATGTGCGTCGATACCTACTTGACAAATGACAAATGATTAATTGTTTTGACTTGTGAATCTTGTTATTTGTTATCGTTTATTATGTTTCGGACATGAAAAATAACTCTTACTGAAATTATTGATAAACGTACCCCTTTGGGATAAAAAGACAATAGTGGCAGTATTGTCATCTGTCAATTTTAAATTTTCAAGCTAATGACTGTGATGCATAAATATAAAAATTTATTAAGATAACGACTACGACTAAGACTATGATAGTGATTGTGACTATAATAATAATAATATGTTGCATAAATTGACCCTTATACTTTGGAATTTTACGTATCTTGAAAGGACCCCGCACTTTTTATAGGTAAAATGGTTCTCGGTGAAATTGTCTGAATTTGTAGTATATTGTAGTATTTGATGTACTGATTGAACGAGCAGAATCGCAAAGTTCGTTGATGGATACATTTTTAAATACAGGGCGTTAAGTTAAAAATCAGTAATTTTTATTTAATTATTTTCTCGGGATTTGACAGTGCCAACTACATTTTTTTTTTCTTATCATCAACGTACCTTCATATTACTAAATATCATTCAGAAGGTGCAGATTATGTCATTATGTACAGTGAAAAATAAAACTATTTCAGTAATGTCTAAAAATTCGATGTAATAATGAAATATTGATGAAATCATTTTGGCATGCAATATACTATTCTTATACCATTATTAATCACAATTCATACATTTCGTACAGGGTGATTTGAAAATTTGGTGAAATATATGGCCGGTTCTTTCGTACACATCCTGTATATTCAAGTGAATTATCATCCTCACAAGATAGCTGATACTATGTACACATGATTTCGTTGGGATATATAGGGTGATCCCGAAAAATTTTGATGATCAAAATGACAAAATATGAACGTTTCAGAAATCACCCTGTAATTAACTATTAACTAGATGAAATTCCTTTATTATTATTTGATATATTCATCATTCTCTCCTCAACACTGTCCCAAAAATGTAGTTTCATAGTTACTATTTAAGAAACTTATCACCATTTGCATGACGAGTTGAAGAAATTTGTTCCTGCATACATTCTACTATAGGCCAAGATTTTTCACAAATAGTGAAACGTGAGAATGTGAAGATCAAAATAAATGTAAAAGATGGTGAAAATTAGAGATAAGAATCACATCAGATATATAAATTTAATAATGTAAGGTACAGAGAGTTAAGTGAATTTTGTTGGTTCAAGCTTTGTCTTAATGAAAAACAAACTATCTGGGAAAAGTGAAAAAGATTGATACACCGCTTTTATTTCTAATAGTAGAATTTGAATCTGGGCAGCGACGGTTTTTCCAATGCGTGTCGGATAGAGGTTTCCACGATTTTTATATTTGCTGGCTATCAATAGGAACATATAGACATCTATTATATTTTATCAATATGGGTAATTCAATACGTAAAGGTAATAATAATTATCACTGATGGAACTAATTGATTTTTCTTTTTCATTTACTTTCCGTCAACGACAGAATCAAAATGAACCCGATAGTCGATAGGGTTTTCTTGTTATATGAGGACAGTAGCGCTGCTTCGGGGGAGGTGGGTTAGGTTAAGACTATTCCTTGTCACCTTCAGTGATAAGTGATTTCCCGTACCGGGGCCTCATACACGATTGGGCGAGTCACACCATCCAAGCATTAGGAATTTTATCTGGCTCAAGCCTGAGTTGTAAATTGTAACTGATGTGTCGTATATTCAGTCAGTTCCGAAATGGCAGATGGAATTGGATGGACCGTCATTGGTCATCACCCTGCATATAATGTTAGATTTATTTTGATCTCCACATTCTCACGTTTCACTATTTGTGAAAAATCTTGGCCACTAGCAGAATGTACGCGTGAACAAATTCCTTCAACTCGTCATGCAAATGGTAATAAGTTTCTCAATTAATAACTATGGAACTAGTCATAGTAGGAAACTGAATTTTTGGGACAGTGTTGAGGAGAGAATGATTGACATATTAAATAATTATAAAGGAATTTTACCAAGTTAATCGTTGAATTACAGGGTGATTTCTGAAACGTTGATATTTTGTCATTTTTATCATCGAAAATTTTCATGATCACCCTATATATCCCAACAGAATCATGTTTATACGGTATTAGCTTTCTTCGGAGGATGATAATTCACTTGAATATACGGGATATGTTCGAAAGAACCGGCCATATGTTTCACCAATTTTTCAAATCACCCTGTACGAAATGTATGAATTGTGATTAATGATGGAATAAGAATAGTATATTGCATGTAAAAATAATTTCATCAATATTTCATTATTACTTCGAATTTTCAGACATTACTAAAATGTTTTTATTTTTCACTGTGTACATAATGATATAATCTGCACCATCTGAATAATATTGTAGTAGATTTAAACTCTAGTATTTATGACTAAAATAATTTATTTAACGAAATACAATGATACAATAACACAATACTCTAATTTTCATAACATCACGGAACTAGGTATTTATATTCGACTTTCACTTCACTGACTGCCCGTCTGTCCGCTGCGTAGTTCTTTTTATATCCGACGTTGACTTCTATGAATGCTCCAGAATTTTCCATCGAATCGCCCAGACTCACCGAATCGTCCAGATTCTTCTCAGTGCAAGCGCATTGACAATCTCCCGCGGTTGGTCGCTAGCTATACGTGAGAGTTCAGGACCGGCATCGCCCGCAGCTTCGCCACATTGCCCCCTTCTTAGAGAAATTTCGTCCCGAAATGTCATCCTTGGAGTGTGTCGATATTTGCAGGATTCCCCATATCTGCATCGTGAAGTTCGATGGAAATAACACTCCACAGTCTTCATATTAGGTCGTGGAATAGGATTACAACAAACCAAAATCTGGATGCCGCTGGATCGGAATATCGTCTCCAACATACTTCTTATAACTCTCCAATCCAGCCCATCCATACCACAGGATAATTTTGGGATTGCCAAGTCCACCAGATTCTGGTTCACCATCGTATCTCTTAGTTGGGTGAGGCTCCTCCAGACATCTTCATAGGACGGTTTGTCTTGGGAATGCTTCTTGGTCACCAAGTAGTAGATGTTCCTCTGGCCCTTCTTCAGCTGTAGCACACCTCCAATTTCTGGATTCTGTTTCCGTAGTGTTTGGAGTTGGCCAAATTTCTTGGAGAACACTACAGCGATGCCCCTGGACATTCGAAGATCTTCTGCGACGCAGTGTGCTAGGGCGTAATCGACTGGCACTTTGAAAAGGTCCCGTGGCTCCTCCCGAGTTACCCCGTGTGACACTTTCTGTCCATTTGAGTATAAGGACATGAATTTCTGGAACGTCATCGCATCCTCTGGTGGTCTGAGAGTGCGGACTTGGTCATGATTTCCAGCGTAAGGGGCCAACCTGTTGAAATGAACGACCCTGGGTTTACCTCTGGGTGGCTTGTGGATTCGGTAAAGCAGGTCGTTTATCCTCTTGATGATCTTGTACGGACCTTCCCATGAATTCCGTAATTTCGGTGACAGGCCCCGGCGACGCATCGGGTTGTACAGCCAACCTAGGTCACCAACCTGAAATGCTCCAGCATCGGCATTGATGTCATAAGTCGCTTTCATTCGGTCGCTGGCACTCTGGATGTTCAAACGGACTCGTTCGTGGATGTCCTCCATTCGCTGCCGGAGTTTACTGACGTAGTCCTCTCCCGCGGTATCCTGTCCTGGTGGCATCCCAAACTTTAGGTCACAGGGAAGTCGCAGCTCTCGGCCCATTATGATACTAGCAGGGGTTTGGCCGGTCGACTCGTGTACTGCGGAACGGTAGGCCATCAGGAACAAATGGAGATACTGGTCCCAGTCTCTTTGATGGTCAGAGACTACCTTGGACAAGTGGCGATTGATAGTCCTGTTCATCCGCTCAACCATTCCATCGGACTGTGGATGTAGAGCTGTGGTTCTCGTCTTGCGGATGTTTAGCAGTTGGCACATTTCTTGAAACAGGTTGGATTCGAAATTTCTGCCTTGGTCCGAGTGCAGCTCCAAGGGGACACCGAATCGACATATCCACTCTTTCACCAAGACGTCCGCGACGGTGATGGCTTCCTGGTTGGGCAGGGCATAGGCTTCGGCCCACTTGCTGAAATAGTCCATTGCCACAAGGATGTATTTATTTCCGTGATCTGATACGGGGAACGGGCCGGCGATGTCAATGGCGATTCTTTCAAATGGACTACCTACGTTATACTGACGCATCGGGGCCTTGGGTCGTGTCCGAGGTCCATTGCTGGCAGCGCAAACAGCACACTTTCTGCACCAGTCATTGACATCAACTTGACAATTGACCCAGTAAAACCGTTGCCTTACTTTCTGCAGGGTCTTCGTCACACCCAGATGTCCTCCAGCAACTCCATCATGGATCTCTCGGAGTACTTCCTGCCTTCTGTTCTTGGGCACCACTATCTGACGTCTGTCTTCCCCACCATCTTCGGACTCCAATACACGTTTCAGGACCCCATTGTCCAGGGTAAGGGAATTCCATTGGGCCCAGTAGGATTTGACTGCTGGGGAATATCTTGCGATTTCCTGCCATGTCGGTCTTTGATTACTCTTTTTCCAACCGATGACTATCCCAAGATCTGGATCCTTTTCTTGGTCTTTCTGGACCTCGTTATCATTCCAGTTGTTGTCAACTGCGGTGGTTCTACAAACCGCTGCTTCCTTCTCTTCTGCTCGTCGGCAGTGTGAGCAGTCGTCTGGGCACGGTCTCCTTGACAGGGCATCTGCATTCTTGTGGCCACTCCCAGCTCGATGTTCGATCTCGAAGTCGAATTCTTGGAGTCTTTCGATCCAACGTGCTACTTGGCCCTCGGGGTTTTTGAACTGTAGGAGCCATTTAAGGGCTGCGTGGTCGGTCCTTAACAGGAATCTTCTTCCGTACACGTATTTGTGAAAGTGTTCTACTCCCTTGACAACAGCCAACAGTTCTCGTCTGGTGACACAGTAGTTACGCTCCGGTTTACTGAGAGTTTTACTGAAGTAACCAATGACCTTCTCTTGTCCATCCTGAATCTGGGACAAGACAGCTCCAAGTCCCACGTTGCTGGCATCCATGTCCAAAATGAATTTTCCACTCGGAAGGGGATAACTTAGAATCGGTGCATTGATCAATGCCCCCTTCAGCGTCCTGAACGAGTCTTGGCATTCTTCGGACCATTGGAATTTTGTTTGACCTTCCGTGAGCCTGGTCAGTGGTTTAGCGATGTTGGCAAACCCCAGCACATATCGGCGATAGTATGTGCACAAACCAAGGAAACTACGTAGTTGGTGTATGTCTTTCGGGATAGGCCACTCCTTCACTGCTTTAATCTTCTCGTCATCCACTGCTACTCCGCGCCCAGAGACAACATGGCCAAGGTAACGTACTTCTTTTTGGAACAGGTGGCATTTCTTGGGGCTCAGCTTCAATCCAGAGTTTCTCAGTCGCAGGAATACCTCCTCCAGGTTTTTAAGGTGGTCTTCGAACGATTTGCCAACTACAATGATGTCATCGAGATATACCAGACACGTCCTCCATGAGAGTCCTTTCAGAACCGTCTCCATTAATCTCTCGAATGTTGCTGGAGCATTACAAAGTCCGAATGGCATGACGGTGAAATGCCACAGTCCTGAGCCGATGGTGAAGGCTGTCTTTTCTCTATCTTCTGGAGCCAGTTCTACCTGCCAGTATCCACTCTTCAGATCGAGGGTCGAGAAAATCGTGGAGCCGGCCAACGTGTCTAGGGTGTCATCTATTCTCGGAAGAGGGTAACTGTCTTTCTTCGTCACGTTGTTCAGTTGACGATAGTCTACGCAAAAACGTGTTGATCCATATTTCTTCTTCACCAGAACGACTGGAGAGGACCATGGACTGTCGGACGGTTCAATAACTCCATCTTTCCCCATATCACTGACTATTTTGTCAGCCTCTTCCTTCTTGGCAAGAGGAAGTCTTCTAGCTGATTGTCGGATTGGTCGAGCGTCCCCAGTATCAATTTTATGTTGGACTACATTCGTTCGACCCCCTTTTCCTTGTCCGGTATCGAAGATGTCTTGGTACTTCTTGACTAATTCTCTCAATCTGGGCTGTTGGGCTGGTTTAATGCCCTTAGAAGAGAGGGTAACCAATTTTTCCAGTTCCGCTGTCAGGTTGTTCTCTTGACTAACAGTACCGTGTACACTCCTGATCACAGAGGAAATTGACGAGCAGTGCCCCAAAACAGTTCCTTTCTTCAGAGTCACTGGGTAATAATTGACATTCATTACCCTTACTGGCACAATTTTATCAGCATGCAACAAAGTCTTGCCTAGTGCAATCCCTCGTCCAATTTTCTCATCATGAAGCTTGGGCTCGAACATAACCACGCTTCCATTGCTCGCACCTCCATCCAAGCGAGCCTCCAGTATGGTCTCAGCCCTCTCGGGTACACTCACATCTTCAGCCAGCAGAACACGAATAATCTCTTCACTTCTTCCATGTAGCACCAGCTCTTCTCCGTTCACACGTAGGACGCCCTCTTTGAAGTTCAATTCAAACCCTCTGGAATTCATGATGTCCATTCCAATAATTGCGTCATCCTCAATGTCCGCTACTAATGCCCGATGTTTCACTTTTGTGCTGCCTAGAATCAGTTCAATCGGTAGCTCACCATGTACAGTGGCCGGCTCTCCTGTTGCTGTGCGTAGCTTCCAGGATGATGGTTCCATTCTCTCTGGTGTTTTAATAAAAGCAGGTCCAAGGATTGTCCTAGTCGCACCAGTATCCAGCAGCATTGCGCAAGGCTTGTTGTTGATGAACCCGTCTACGAAGGCTCCTTTGTTCTGTCGTTGGAGGACAGCGACATATGCGTTGTTCACCGGGGCTTTCTGAGTATAGTCCGACGATTGCCCCTTCTCAACAACCTTCGTTGGTCTCGACCTCTTGAGGGTTGGACATTGACTACGCACGTGTCCAAGTTTCCTACAGTTCCGGCATCTCACTAGTCTTCTCTCAGGCAACATTTCCTTCACGATCTTCCTTATGGCAGCTTCCAGGTTAGTAGGCTCCTGTGGGTCTTCTTCAATAACTCGGACTTTACTCTGGCTTCTGCAGGATTGCTTCGCCACCTCAAATTCCAAAGCGCGTGCCAGTGCATCCACGAGATGTGTTGGACGAGCTAGTGTCAATGCTTGTCTGGTTTCCTTGTCACGAAGTCCATCTAAGAAGGCCTGAACTGCTAGTCGCTCCATTACCTTTTCCGGTGTAGCTGGGTATGCAAGGCGAACCAAGCGTGCAATGTCGGTTTCAAATTCCTGTAGGGATTCGCTTGACTTCTGGCAGCGGTTTTTGAGCTGTGAGTGGTATACATGTTCTAGATGAGTCTGTCCATACCGTAATTCTAGATGTTTGATCAGCTGCTCATAGTCCTCTTGCTCTTGTGCCGTGAGGGTTTGTAGAATATTCGTTGCTTCTCCAAGCAACGCCAGTGTTAGTGCCACAGCTCTATCTCCTGCATTCCATCCATTCGCTTTTGCTGCAGCTTCAAATTGTCGGCGGTAGTTTGCCCATGGTGTTTTTCCATCAAACTGAGGTGGTTTCATAGAGAGTTTTCCTGTTTCTGGACTGATTTTTACATCTTTCAAACCCCTTTGAACATCATCTAAGTTCAAACTCAGTTCCAGCATTGAATTTTCATTGACAGATTCTGTGGTGTGGGTAGTGTCATTCTGGTTTTCCAACTTACTGAGTTTCTCCTTTATTTTGATGATTTCCGCCTCGAGTCCGCCTCTGATTTCATCGCTGATTGTTTCCTTCAATTTTCCCATCTCTTCCTCGATTTCATCCTTGATTTTCTCCATCTCTGTCTCGACAGTCCCCATTCTTTCTTCTAATCGGTTTGCTACGCCACAAAGTTCTTCTTTCATGTTTTCCGAGTTTTCTAGAAGCTCTTCTCTCAGACTATTGGAATTTTCTAGCAGCTTTTCTTCCAGATTTTTCGAATTTTCTAGGAGTTTTTCTTGAAGTTTTTCTTCCAAATTCCTCGAACTTCCTTGAAATTCTTCTTTCAGACCATTCGAATTTTCTAGAAGTTTTGCTTGAAGTTCTTCCTTCAGAGTATTCGAATTTTCAAGCAGCTTTTCTTCCAGATTTTTCGAGTTTTCTTGCAGCTTTTCTTCCAGATTTTTGGAATTTTCTACAAGTTTATCTTGAAGTTTTTCTTCCAAGTTTCTTGAATTTTGTTGCAGTTCTTCTTTCATTGATTTGGAATTTTCATCGAGTTTATTCATTATGGAACCCAAATCAATTCCAGAAACTTCGAATAAAAATGTTTCTGGGTCCTCGCCCTCCTGAACTAATCCCTCGGCAAGTCTTGTTTGAAGCACGGCCTTCTTACCACTTGTGTCAAGTTCCCTCTCCTCCAGTTCTTGCTTCAATTCCGCAACCTTCAATTCAACCAGGCGAACTTTCCTCGAACACATTTTGTCTTAGTCTATGTCTATTTCACGAGTCACCAGTCTATTATTATTATTATTGTCTATTTCACACAGTCTATTTCCCGGACACCAGTCTATTATTATTATTATTGTCTATTTCACACGCGAGAAGTGTCACTTCACGAAAAATGTTTATCAGTCACTGTCTATTTTTCGCGAAAACAATTGTCCGAAATACACAAACTGTCTACTTACACGAACACTCTTTATTTAAACATAGCACTTCTAACACCACTGTAGTAGATTTAAACTCTAGTATTTATGACTAAAATAATTTATTTAACGAAATACAATGATACAATAACACAATACTCTAATTTTCATAACATCACGGAACTAGGTATTTATATTCGACTTTCACTTCACTGACTGCCCGTCTGTCCGCTGCGTAGTTCTTTTTATATCCGACGTTGACTTCTATGAATGCTCCAGAATTTTCCATCGAATCGCCCAGACTCACCGAATCGTCCAGATTCTTCTCAGTGCAAGCGCATTGACAATCTCCCGCGGTTGGTCGCTAGCTATACGTGAGAGTTCAGGACCGGCATCGCCCGCAGCTTCGCCACAATATTTAGTAATATGAAGGTACGATGATGATAAGTACGAAAAAAATACAGTTGGCAGTTTCAAATCCCGAGAAAATTATTAAATAAAAATTACTGATTTTTAACTTGAAAAATCTATCCATCAATGAACTTTGTGATTTTGCACGTTCCATCGGTACATCGAATACTACAATATACTGAAAATTCAGACAATTTCACCGAGAACCATTTTACCTACAAAAAGTGCGGGGTCCTTTATGGTCTGGTGTTTCACTGAGAATTATAAAGCAAAACTGCGACCACTACTTGGAACTTTTTTGCTGTCATGAAGTTTTTTATAATTTTATGAAAGGTTAGTTTCGGCAGGCAACCTCTTGGAAAAAATTGTCACTGGTCAATTTTTCTGAATTTTTGGTATGTTATATGTATGACTTTCTGAACAAAAGTGTTCCCAACTCAACCCTATTTCTAGTTTTCGAGATACAGGGTGTCGAAGTTGGAAAGTTGCGATTTCTTTAAAGGAATATTGCTCTTAAAATTATATTTATTTTTCAAAAATATATTGCCTACCCATAAGGGAATAATTTTAAAGTGGTTTTTGATAAAAATATTGTTGGATACAGGCTATATAAGCATTGTTCAAAATAAAATTCCCAATCGACCTTATAAAATAAAGGTTTGTCCAAACCAAGTAACACAGTGAAATGCTCATCGTTTGAATAAGTATATTAAAATTAACAAATTGAAATGTTTTTACTGGACGAGTCAAAAAGTCGCAGTTTTTGGTATATTATAGGTTTATTTTTATTTCATATTTTAAGCTTTAGGTATACTCGGCCACAAACCAATCAATGCACTTTTGACTGAAATTGATAAACAGTGTGAGAAATTAAAAATTTCTTCTGTTATATTCTCCAATTTTTCGTCATTACCCTTAGTTTGGGTACACTATTATAATGCTAAACACGAATGGCTTTACTATGACCAGTTTTTGGGATATAGAGGGTAATACATAAATAGGGCGACCGGCTATATACAGTGTTCGCAGAATATGGAAAACTTCTCCTTCACCTCTGCTGTTTGAAACCTAATAGTGTGAAGTATCAAACTAATCGTATTAAATTGCTCTTTTTTCCTAAAACGACGGGCCATCATATATTCTTAAAATTTCACTACTGAAATTAGTGAGTTGACGATATCCAAAGCCCTCTAGAATAAAAAAACTTATTTTATAATAAAAAATAAACTCGGTTACAAAAAGTTACAAATGAAACATGGTTGTATTCAATATGTCATATAGAGACAAACTAAGCGAAAATATACCGGGTGTCTCATTTGAAAATCGAGTTTATGTCACTGCTGGAGAAATCAGAAGCTGCATGAAGCTGAGTAAATTTTCAAAGAATGCAGTTTTATGTCATACCTCAATCTCATTCCATTATCTTCAAATACAGTTAAAGGGGCGAGCTACTTTCCGCGGACACCGGGTTTATGTAAATTATTTTGATAATATCACAAAATTGCAAAATTTGTATGATTGAATGCTCAAAAATGGGGAAGATACTATTTGATGATTCTCATATAATCATTCAAATTTTTTGTACGGGGTCATCCAGGGTGATTTTGAAATCACCAAAAATATTGAATTGTCTTCTTTCTTGAAACCCCCTTTGGTAAATGACAAGGGGATTTTCTAATGCCCAATAATGACTGTTGTGTCCATTGAAAATTCCATTTTTTGTAAAATCAGCCTCATCTGTCATTTCAAGAAAATGTTCATCTTTTTCACTTTTAGACTAAACAAGTAACTATTCGAAAAAATCTACGTTACGAGACAAATCAGTCTCTTTCAGATGTTGGACACAGCGGAATTTATAGAGATGCCATTTGTGCTTTTTAAGACTGCGATAAATTGTCATGTAGGTTTTACCTATCTCTCTTATAGACTCGTGTAGCGAAGCATTTGGAAATGATTTAAAAAATCCGAGTGCTTTTACGCCAAATTGTGATCATCATTCACTTCAGGCTTTTTACGAATGATTTTTGGATGAAAGGATCCATTCAACCCACAGTTTTATAGTTAGTGGTCAAACCATTCTTATTCGACTTCGGAAGTTGTGGATAGCCTTCATGAAAAAATGTTTTACCTGCAATTCTATTCCACTCACTATAAATTATTAATAAATTCAAGAAATCTTCATTTTTGTAACCTATTCAGGCAAAACTCCACGTACGAAAGTTTTACGTTTCAAAATTGTATCATTTATTTTTCCAAAGAACACCGTTGCAAAATACCAAGAGAGAGAGAGACATAAATCCTTTATTAGTTCTTTTAAAGAAAATATTTTTTCATGTGTAGGAATATAATATTATATAAATGAAATTAGATGTGAAAGATAAGACGCAATGTCATAAATATTATAAAAAAACAAAAATATTGTACAATGTTGTACGGTAGAGACATTCAATAGTCAATACCTCATAGAGGACCTCATAGGGGACATATATAAGAGTATGAAAACTGATGTTGGCAAGAAAAATACTCTTGCGCAACATAAATAACAGGCCGCCATCTTGGGAAATAAAAATAAAATGTGACGTCATAGTAATATACGTAAGGGCTAAATAGAACATTCCACAATTACAATTTTGATAGTAATTACGGCCATTTTGTTTTCTGTGGCCATTTTGTGTAAAATATAACAAACATGAAGTTGACGGTCACCTAAAAAAATACAAATCCAAGTAAATTTTACAAATACACTTTAATTTGATAAAAAATACTCCAACCTGATTAGATTGTGGCTACTTCACACACATATTAAATCAAAATAGCAAAAATATGGATCATACGGGGGTAATTCAATATTTTCCAAACGAAAAAAAAATTCGAATAGCAGGCCATGACTTCGTATCTGAACATAACTTTTAATTCTAAGCAACTTTTCTCTTCAACATATTTCTATATATTTTTTAAATAAGGGTACTTTACTCTTGAACGTACTTTATATTTTTTGGCCTATCCTGTATGGTGTTTGTCATAAAGCCATTTCAGATACACTTGGTATAGTTTTGGAACAAGCACCAACTTTTGTCAGGAATAAAATTATCTGAGATATCGATAATAAACAAGTTTCTTTCCCATTTGTTGCACACTTAGTGGACCACACTGTATAAATTGAGACAAAAAATCTGAAAGTGAAAATTTGCATTTTCATTCAGATAGTTGAAATTAAAAGAAGCTATTTTTTGTAATATCTAACAGAAAACAACTACTTATCCGGCAAAAGCCACGCTGGACATTGAACTACATCTGATAGATATTGTAAAAAGAACCCAACTTGAAAGAAAAACCTAAAAGTGAAAAGGTGATTATTGCTTATGTCCAGTTTCCATTGGAGATTCATATCTATAAATGAGATAGGGGAGAATATTATTTTTCATTTTTAGGTTTTTTCTGGTAACAAAATTCATTTCGTTTTTGTATTGAGTGTCATTAACGGGAAAACTCTCGGAGAGCTTGCAACAAGAATCTAAATTCTGTCTACGAGTAGGTTCGCATTCGCACTTAATGAATACCTGGTTGCAAGTCGGTAATTCTGCAAGAATAAAAGTCACCGACCGTTCAATTGACCTCCGAACTCGTGATTTCCGTGCAGCTCATTTCTCGAGAAATTAATTCTCGTGATCGGAATTACGATATTAATTGGACAAACTGAAAAATAATGGAAATATTCGATTTAAGACTTCGGCGTAATGCGATGTGTTCATCAATTTTCCATCGCGTGAATCAGTAGAACTTAAGACTAGGCTAGAGCCAAAACGAATTTTAAACATTTAAAATAAGAAAAAAGTAACAGGCAAGGACCAGGTGGAGGATGTTGTTGAGGTTCCAACTTAAAGGAAGGAAAAATTAAACACGAAAACACTCAAATTGTGAAATGGGGATGCAGTTTAGAGGTCGAAATCGGTTTTGTGATATTTGCGGTGAAGCATGACCTCTCAGCGGGAAATATTCAAAAGAAAAGTTGTAGATAATGAAGTAATAAAAAACTTTTGCATACAACACCTTTCGACATTATCCGTCAAAATGACGAAAAACCGATTTATCAGTATTTAATTTTTTTCTCGCGAATAAATAAATTAACTTACATGAAAATTTGTAGGAATATGAATTTTTTGTTGTCAAACGACCATAATTTTTCCGCAATACAGAAAACGACTAGTTTTTGAAATATGTAAATTTTTCTGAAAAAATACTCTTATCGACCACGAACAATTGTTCTGGTGGTTTTTTGTGTTTTGAATGTCTATAAGCGATTATTTTGATTGTTGAAATTCCTACTTCCAAATGGCCAATGTAACTTGTTGGTTTATTAATAGTCAAACCGCTTGAAACTGGAAAAAACCGACAACAAATCTCTTTCAATCATAATTTCTCAATATTTTCTATAATATTCAATAGTTGTAAAAAAGAAAAAAAGATAATATCAATAAATCAATTTTGTAGTGTAATTATAAGGCGCCGTTTGGGTAAAAAGTGTTTTTGCAAATATACAGGGCAATTCAAATTCGACACCCACCATTGGGATCTCCTAAACTACAGTAGATACGTCGAAACTTAAATTGGGGCAAAGTTGCGTATTCTGGTGCTTAACAAAATACTGTTTTGAAACTTGGAAAATTGGAAAACTGAAAATCGGAATTGTCGTTTTTATTTTTTTCTATCGTTATTTGACAACATAGCTCAAAACCAACAGTACATTTTCATTGATACTTTTTTTCAGCTACACGTTTTCATGTTCAGAGTTACTATCCGCCGTTTCGTCTTCTGGCATTCATCATAAACTTTTTTTTCTGTTATGGGCGCCATACAGAAAAATAGTGATTCTCATTCTGATTTCATTGATGTATAATTTGTTATGATTTGCACTTCTGAAACAACAGATATTAAAAAAAAAACAACTTCATCTGAGATGGTCATGACTGCATCGAAAAATTTTGTTTAATAGACAATAGTTGTCAGAACTCATTAAACATCATAAGTTTGCACAAATACTTCAGTCGAAATGTCCTCATTCTCAAATGAAGAAAAACGAGATATGTTGAAACTTTATTATAAATTTGATAGGAATAATACGAAAAAAACACAAATTTATTTTGAATTATATCCGGAAAGACATTGTTATGCGGTTACTGTCATTTTGACAATTGTTTCAATTTAATTATTCTACATTTATATAGAAGCACTTTTTCCACCACATATGGTATGTTCGAAATTTTAATACTGTTATTCTCAATATTGTAACATTTCTCTTTTCTGTAGATCATTAGTTTGTAACCTTTTTTCGCTGAAGATGAAGGATTAATCCTTCGAAATATGTCCTGCTGCTGATGTAAGTCTTCCGACTACATCTCGTAATGTGCTGATGTGTGTCCTCTGACTACACTCACACTATCAATAAAGATTTTATTGGTGGAGTTCGACTGTAAGTTTTTTACCTACCCAGTAATAATTTCTCAGATCAACTTTTTTCCTAATTTCGTCTAATTCTGCCAAATTTCAGATTATTTATCTCTACTTTGTTTGTGAAATAGTCTAATAAATTTCCACTTGTGGATGAATTTATTTCATAATTTTGTTTTTTATTTCTGATCTCAACTGAATTGTATCGAGAAAACATTTTGGTTCAGAAACACTGTGAGAATTTTTCCGCTCCCACTAGCGGCAATTTAATTACCGCTCGTTTTAACGAGAATTTACCTTCGAGTGGAATTTTGCATACCACGTGTTATATCACCTTGGATATTTACTCTGATCAACTCTGTGCACTTCTTCGATGTAACTTTACGTTGTGACATAATTTTACGATGGAACTTTAGATTGTTATATTACTTCACAACAAAAATTTGCATTAGAGTTTTACATTGTAATATTACGGTTTGATTCTCTAACGTAAATAATTTGCAGTGGAATTTTATATTGTAATATTACGGTTTGATTTCCTCACTTGAAAAATACACTCCGATGTGAAGTTGCTTTGGAATTTCATAATGTGTGATTAAATTATCATGAATTTATACAGTGAAGTCCTATAGTAACGGATAAATTCATTTTCTACCTTATTAGCCATATTCAAGAAGAACCCTGAAATACATCGATTTATGTTTTCGAAAAGACACTCTGTGACATAAAAAAATGCCCCTCTTCCACCCTCCTCAAAGTGACAGCCACCCCACCAATTTTTTATAATGAAATAGGGGGTCAAGTGACACCTCATTTAGAAGGGTATTCAATTGTCTATACAGCCATGTCTATTTTTTGGATTTTGAATTTTTGCGTCAAAACAAAATTAATTTTCAAAATGTTCAAAATTACCACGAATACTATTAAATTCGCTGGATATTCAATGCACCCTATTTTTTATTTTTTGGTTCATTTACCAACTGTTGTTTGTACGTGACACACAGCTGTATAGACAATTGAATACCCTTCAAAATGAGGTATCACTTCACCGCCTATTTCATTTAAAAAAATTGGGGGGTGGTGGCTGCCACTTTGATGGGAGTGAAGGAGCGGCAATTTTTTTTAGGTCACAGAGTATCTTTTTGAAAACATGAATTGACGTATTTCAGGGGTTTTCTTGAAAATGGATAACAACGTAGAAAATGAATTTATTCGTTACTTTAAGACCTCACTGTATATTTTTTTATTTTATAGGTAGGTACATTTTATTCAACACACCATAGATGTATCCATCAATTTGAGAAATTCGTCTCCAGGTCACCAAAGCACTTTATTATATTATACTCGATTTACGTTTCGCTAATAAAACTAGCATCATCAAGACTGATAATAGTCTCCAGATGGGTATTTATAGCAATAAAGTGTTTTGGTGAAGTGGAGATATATTCATTAATGAATCGACAGACTTATCGCGAAAATTCAATCACTTGTGGTATTACTGTTGAAAATCTGATGACAGCTGTTGAATTTCTTTATCGAAAATTATACACAAATCACATCTCGTTGCAGTATCATAAAAATAGCTTTCAATTAAATTTCCTAATGGACATTTCTATGAATCAGAAAAATTAATAATTTTATACTCCTAGTTTGTTTTAGCACAAGGAAATAAAAGAAAGAAAACATTTAATTAATTTTCGTGATAAAACGTACTACGCCTTATAGAATCGGTCGTTACAAAATCAATTAACGAAGGCTCATTTGAGATGATTATAGTTTTGTTATGGGCAATATTGCCAGAATGGTTTTCGATTCTTGTTATTGGGAAAGAAATCCCAATTAAACATTTTTTGTAATTTCAATCATTACGCTAGATTGAAAAAAAATTATTGTTCGCCAATTATTTCCATTGCAAACAAAATTGTAAAAATAGACCTAGTTTTGTAGTGTAGATAAAATTCACTGATCCATTCAGTTCTGATTTCTTGCGATGATACACAGATAAAAATGATATCTTCTGTCAAATATTCACATACTCTCGAATGCAATAATCATGTTATATCACAAGACCTATAAGTTTAATTGACTAAACTATCAAAATATTTTGAATATGATTTGGCTTGGAAAATAGTTGAAGTACAATAATTTAATAATATCGCGAGATCGCGAGGCGGTCGAGGGGTTTTATTTTGAAATTATTGTGCATGAAATTATTTATCAAAAAGCACAATCATGCAAAAAATATTTTGATAATTTAATCCATTAAAATTCATAGGTCGTGTGATATACGACAAGATTATTTCTTGAATGAGGTAGATTGAAACCAACGACACAGAGTTTTATTGATAATGCACACCGACATTTTCTAACAATTTCGTTATTAACTACTATTAAGTACATTGAGAAAATTAATATTTTTATTTTGTATCCGTACAGTTGTAATAAAAATTGCAATTTGTATGGCTCACAAATGTTTGTTTTTCATTGCTATTTATATTAGATGAGACATAGGTAAAATTAATGAAGACGATTGGGCAGATGAAGCTGGTACAAAGGCTGACAGATTGTTGGCAGTTGTTGATAGACCGGTTGTTTTATTATCATATATGTTACTCATTTTGTTAATTATATCCAGATGATGAGTGGGATCCATTTGAAGATATGGTTTAATATAAGATGCGCTGTTATGTCCTGTGATTTTGATTAGTTGCTGTTCTTGAACTCCACTTTTAGCTAGCTCACTAACTGCTGTTGATCGGTTAGAATGGTTAGTTATTTTTGCTTTCTTGATTCCGATTGTATGTGCTGCTTCTCGGGTCCATTTCGATATTTGATTTATTTCTATCGGGCAATTTTTGTACCAGGTAGTAGATTCGGGTTCTTTCCAAAAAGGATTCAGGGTTAAGAATAACCTATCCGATTTAATATTATTGCCTCTTTTGCTGAGAAGCTTTTTAAATAATCTGACATGGCACATTTTTTTTCTGTAGTATTCTGAACCAACCATTTGCTGTCCGTAGCTTTTTATCGCCTCCTTGTACAGTTTTAGTGAATTTGGGGTTGTATTCTATTCTATATGTACAACAAGAAAAAAAATATACTTCTAGACAGAAATGGTTTTCAACATTTTACCTGTAGAATTTCCTTTATGGTCGACTTCTTCTTCGAAGTAACTTATTAGACAGAAAATCGCTTCGCCACCTCTCCACGCTAATTCAACGGCTATTATATGGTAGACTGTTTTTGCAATCCCTCGGGAGTATTCTCATCCCATGACTCAGCTATTTTCAGATGTTCTTCATCACTTAAAGCAGAAGAACTTTCCTTTCTTCTGATTGGGTTTTGTTGAAGAATTCGGTAAAATTCCGTTAACCGGGCGCTACAAGCTACAAAAAATTTTTTCTGGGACTAACGTAGTTTGACCTCCTGAACAAAAAATCCAAATGAAATTTTTGGCGGTCTCAAGTAATTTCGGAGATACGGCCATTTTTTTGAATATAAATTGGCATTTTCTGGTACACGTTTCTTCTTAGAAAAACACACTCAAATGACTCCTTATTTTCACCAGCACAACATACACACCCCAATTCACCAGTTTTACACTTTTTTTTTTTCATTGAAAACAGTTTTTTATCAACAAATTGTAGCTTTTTCTAGCAAATACAAAATCAACAAATTCATGCTGTTTTGTTTACTGAAAATCTGTTATTTCTGTTGTCAGGTTGGTTACAATGGAATTGACGGAAAGGCGATTCTAATTTTGCGACATCGCCAATGTGATTCCAGAAATATTCAATTCACGTATCACATAGAATATTTTAGTGAATGAGTATGAAAAATGAGTTGATATAACCACAACATTTTCCCATCAACACTCTGACTGCACATTGGAAACAATGGTACTCATACTGTTTCTAAATGACTAGCAGAATTCAAAAGAACGAGACAGATCACGGAAATGTGCGCAAACAAATATGAATATACATGCGCACAAAAAAATTAAGAACACTTTTCACATAAAATAACCTACTTTAATGACTATAAATCAACCCGACAGACCCGATCTTATGCAAACCTAACCGACCTTACCCGACTATACGATACGGATAGGTTGCGTCTTTTCTATCTGTTTGCACATGCGCATATACCAAAAATGAATGTGATCCGACACGTTTATGTAGGTAATTATTTGTTCGCAAAAAATGCCTGCTACATGCTCTGTCTATTTAAAAATATCTTTTGTGCATTCAAAATATTAATACCAAGATTTTTTTTCCAATCCGGTTATCTGACAACGAAATGGCTTCTTTCATAACAAAGTAGCCAGTATCAATGTCTTTTACTGACTCAACAACAACAATGAGTCTTAATAACTTTATAAGAGTACAATGCGACGTTGTCAGATTCCCTAAAACTCCTGCATACTGAATTATCATGAATATGAAATGTTTGTAGTGAATAGTTTTCGGAAGTATTGGCGCACTAGAGACTGGCAATTTTTTCATCAATAATAATTATTCTTCCTAATAAACACTCGAAGAGTGAACCATTCTTAGTGAAGATATTCAGCAAGAAATATGCAAGCAAAGCGATCACGCGCATTCCTATTACTACTTTTGTAACGTATGTAACTTATCTCTTACTTCTTGGTGAAGATATCTGCGAGAAAGACGCGAGCGAAGCGAACGCGCGCATTACTACTTTATCAATTTCTGACGACTCTGAGTATAAATTTTCATCCCTTATTCATTAGTGAACAAGACCAGAAATACGCGAGCGCGCGCATTCCCATCACTACTTTGTCGATTTCAGTCAACTTTAAGTAGAAATTTTCATACCTTATTCGTTAGTGAACAAGACCAGAAATACGCGAGCGCGTGCATTCCCATCACTACTTTGTCGATTTCAGTCAACTTTGAGTAGAAATTTTCATACCTTATTCGTTAGTGAACAAGACCAGAAATACGCGAGCGAAGCAAGCGCGCTCGCACGACATTTCGCAAATCCGCGCGCGCGGATTTGCGAAATGTCGGGCGAGCGCGCGCATTTCCATCACTACTTTGTCGATTTCAGTCAACTTTGAGTAGAAATTTTCATACCTTATTCGTTAGTGAACAAGACCAGAAATACGCGAGCGAAGCAAGCGCGCTCGCACGACATTTCGCAAATCCGCGCGCGCGGATTTGCGAAATGTCGGGCGAGCGCGCGCATTTCCATCACTACTTTGTCGATTTCAGTCAACTTTGAGTAGAAATTTTCATACCTTATTCGTTAGTGAACAAGACCAGAAATACGCGAGCGAATCGAGCGCGCTCGCTTCGCTAAAAAGTCCAGCAGAGGGATTCGAACTCACTCTTTAAATGTCATTTTAACTACAAATGTCAAAAAATTTCTAGTGTAGTATCATGCTCCTTACCTCAATGATAAAAAATACAGGCATTTAATTGGTCGAAAATGTTAGGTGTATAATTATCGGGGGTAATACCACGAGTGCTCGCAATACTATCGATAGTAATTCTGTCAGAAATCAACGAGATCAAGTTGCTTGGTAACACCACGAGTCCTTTAGGACGAGTAATGTTACCTCAAAGCAATTTGATCGAGTTTAAGATTTCTGACGGAATTATCGATAGTATTTTGCGAGCACGAGTAGTATTTATTGAGAAAGTGTCACCGCACAAGAAATAGTCTAACAATTCCATCATTACAGTGGAAAATTGCATCTGAAGTATGATTTCCAATTATACCGACCTCTCTGATGATCTTAGAAGAGTGAAATAGATTTTTGTCGAATGAAATGTATTGGAGGCCCAGCGAAAGAGATGCAATTCACGCATGAATGATATGAGCGATTTTCTGTGAGTGATACTTCTGAATAACATTCTCCCTTATTTCATTTCTTCTGAATAACATTCTCCCTTATTTCGTTTATAGATATGTATCTCCAATGGAAACTGGACATTTAAGAAATAATCAACTATCTGAATGAAAATGCAAATTTTCACTTTCAGATTTTTTCTTTCAAGTTATGTTCTTTTCACAATATCTATCAGATGTAGTTGAATGTCCAGCGTGGTTTTTGCCATGGAATTAGTTGTTTTCTGTCAGATATTACAAAAAATTGCTTCTTTTCATTTCAACTATCTGAATGAAAATGCAAATCTACACTTTCTGATTTTTTTTTCTCTCAAGTTATATAAGGTAATTTCACAATATCTATCAGATGTAGTTCATTGTCCAGCGTGGGTTTAGCCGAGGAAGTCGTTGTTTTCTGATAGATATTACAAAAATGTTACTTCAGTTTATCGTAGGTTTTTTCCATTTCCAGAGGAGACATGTTTTGTTTCAATTTTCAACTGAGAAAGTTTCCTCTTACATCCTAACAATATTTCCATTATCGCAATATGTTCACATTTTATTTCTCGACAATATAACGTTTGAATATTTGCAAATATTTTCATAACATAGATTTTATTGGAAATATGAACATGATGTTCATAAAATCAGTTTTGGAATCATCTGCGACTGAAAGTTAAACTTTAGTCGCATTTTCCATCGTACAAGATAACCTCTCTTGGAAGGGATGCATGTTGAAAAGAGAAACATTCTCTCAATTGAAAATTGAACCAAAACATGACTCCTCTGGAAATGGAAAAACCTACGAAAAATTGAAGTTACTTTTTTGTAATATCAACTACCTGAATGAAAATGCAAATTTTCACTTTCAGATTTTTTCTCTCAAGTTATATAGGGTCTTTCCCAATATCCATCATATGTAGTTCAATGTCCAGCGTGGCTTTAACCGGAGAAGTAGTTTGTTTTCTGTTAGATATTACAAAAAAGAAACTTCAATTTATCATAGGTTTTTCCATTTCTAGAGGAGTCATGTATTGGTTCAATTTTCAAAGGAGAAGTTTCAAGGTGAAAAAAGACGTTTTTAATCGATTAAAAAATATTTAGAAAAAATTGAAATTTTCTTAGATGTATATTAAAAATTCCGCATAAGGTCCTAAAATTGAATTTTAAACAACTTTTTCAAATAACTGTTTTTGCTATCTTCACATATAACCCCACTTTATTCCATTCGTGATGAATTTTTCCAAATTGCTGTCATTTTGGTGGTCACGTGAGGTATGTCAAAATCGATTATTAGATTTTTCAATATGCAGATTTTTCCGTGATTTTTAGGGGTAAAAATTGTTCTAGATAGGGTTTTGATTGAAAGGCAAAGTTTTGACTGGGCAGCATGCATGATTTCTACGGGTAAAAATTGTTCTAGATTAGAGTTTTGATTAAAAGGTAAAGTTTTGACTGGGCAGCATGCGTTATTTTTAGGGGTAAAAATTATTCTAGATTAGAGTTTTGATTGAAAGGTAAAGTTTTGACTGTGCAGTATGCGTGATTTTTAGGGGTGAAAATTGTTCTAGAATAGAGTTTTGATTAAGAGGTAAAGTTTTGACTGGGCAGCATGCGATATTTTCAGTGGTAAAAATTGTTCTAGATTAGAGTTTTGATTGAAAGGCAAAGTTTTGACTGGGCAGCACGCATGATTTTCAGGGGTAAAAATTGTTCTAGATTAGAGTTTTGATTGAAAGGTAAAGTTTTGACAGGGCAGCATGCGTGATTTTTATGGTTAAAAATTGTTCTAGATTAGAGTTTTGATTAAAAGGTAAAGTTTTGACTGGGCAGCATGCGTTATTTTTAGGGGTAAAAATTATTCTAGATTAGAGTTTTGATTGAAAGGTAAAGTTTTGACTGTGCAGTATGCGTGATTTTTAGGGTTGAAAATTGTTCTAGAATAAAGTTTTGATTAAGAGGTAAAGTTTTGACTGGGCAGCATGCGATATTTTCAGTGGTACAAATTGTTCAGGATTAGAGTTTTGATTGAAAGGCAAAGTTTTGACTGGACAGCACGCATGATTTTCAGGGGTAAAAATTGTTCTAGATTAGAGTTTTGATTGAAAGGTAAAGTTTTGACAGGGCAGCATGCGTTATTTTTATGGTTAAAAATTGTTCTAGATTAGAGTTTTGATTGAAAGGCGACGTTTTGACTGGGCAGTATGCGTGATTTTTAGGGGTAAAAATTGTTCTAGATTAAAGTTTTAATTAAAAGGTAAAGTTTTGACTGGGCAGCATGCATGATTTTTAGAGGTAAAAATATTTCTAGATCATAGTTTTGATTAAAATGTAAAGTTTTGACTGGGCAGCATGCATTATTTTTAGGGGTAAAAATTGTTCTAGATTAGAGTCTTGATTGAAAGGTTTAAGGTTTTGACTTGCAAATATTTTCATAACATAGATTTTATTGGAAATATGAACATGATGTTCATAAAATCAGTTTTGGAATCATCTGCGACTGAAAGTTAAACTTTAGTCGCATTTTCCATCGTACAAGATAACCTCTCTTGGAAGGGATGCATGTTGAAAAGAGAAACATTCTCTCAATTGAAAATTGAACCAAAACATGACTCCTCTGGAAATGGAAAAACCTACGAAAAATTGAAGTTACTTTTTTGTAATATCAACTACCTGAATGAAAATGCAAATTTTCACTTTCAGATTTTTTCTCTCAAGTTATATAGGGTCTTTCCCAATATCCATCATATGTAGTTCAATGTCCAGCGTGGCTTTAACCGGAGAAGTAGTTTGTTTTCTGTTAGATATTACAAAAAAGAAACTTCAATTTATCATAGGTTTTTCCATTTCTAGAGGAGTCATGTATTGGTTCAATTTTCAAATGAGAAGTTTCAAGGTGAAAAAAGACGTTTTTAATCGATTAAAAAATATTTAGAAAAAATTGAAATTTTCTTAGATGGATATTAAAAATTCCGCATAAGGTCCTAAAATTGAATTTTAAACAACTTTTTCAAATAACTGTTTTTGCTATCTTCACATATAACCCCACTTTATTCCATTCGTGATGAATTTTTCCAAATTGCTGTCATTTTGGTGGTCACGTGAGGTATGTCAAAATCGATTATTAGATTTTTCAATATGCAGATTTTTCCGTGATTTTTAGGGGTAAAAATTGTTCTAGATAGGGTTTTGATTGAAAGGCAAAGTTTTGACTGGGCAGCATGCATGATTTCTACGGGTAAAAATTGTTCTAGATTAGAGTTTTGATTAAAAGGTAAAGTTTTGACTGGGCAGCATGCGTTATTTTTAGGGGTAAAAATTATTCTAGATTAGAGTTTTGATTGAAAGGTAAAGTTTTGACTGTGCAGTATGCGTGATTTTTAGGGGTGAAAATTGTTCTAGAATAGAGTTTTGATTAAGAGGTAAAGTTTTGACTGGGCAGCATGCGATATTTTCAGTGGTAAAAAATGTTCTAGATTAGAGTTTTGATTGAAAGGCAGCACGCATGATTTTCAGGGGTAACAATTGTTCTAGATTAGAGTTTTGATTGAAAGGTAAAGTTTTGACAGGGCAGCATGCGTGATTTTCATGGTTAAAAATTGTTCTAGATTAGAGTTTTGATTAAAAGGTAAAGTTTTGACTGGGCAGCATGCGTTATTTTTAGGGGTAAAAATTATTCTAGATTAGAGTTTTGATTGAAAGGTAAAGTTTTGACTGTGCAGTATGCGTGATTTTTAGGGTTGAAAATTGTTCTAGAATAAAGTTTTGATTAAGAGGTAAAGTTTTGACTGGGCAGCATGCGATATTTTCAGTGGTACAAATTGTTCAGGATTAGAGTTTTGATTGAAAGGCAAAGTTTTGACTGGACAGCACGCATGATTTTCAGGGGTAAAAATTGTTCTAGATTAGAGTTTTGATTGAAAGGTAAAGTTTTGACAGGGCAGCATGCGTTATTTTTATGGTTAAAAATTGTTCTAGATTAGAGTTTTGATTGAAAGGCGACGTTTTGACTGGGCAGTATGCGTGATTTTTAGGGGTAAAAATTGTTCTAGATTAAAGTTTTAATTAAAAGGTAAAGTTTTGACTGGGCAGCATGCATGATTTTTAGAGGTAAAAATATTTCTAGATCATAGTTTTGATTAAAATGTAAAGTTTTGACTGGGCAGCATGCATTATTTTTAGGGGTAAAAATTGTTCTAGATTAGAGTCTTGATTGAAAGGTTTAAGGTTTTGACTTAGCAGCATGCGTGATTTTTAGGGTTAAAAATTGTTCTAGATTAGAGTTTTGATTGAAAGGTAAAGTTTTGACTGGGCAGTATGCATGATTTTTAGGGATAAAAATTGTTCTAGATTAGAGTTTTTATTAAAAGGTAAAGTTTTGACTGGGCAGCATGCGCTATTTTTAGGGGTAAAAATTATTCCAGATTGGAGTTTTGATTGAAAGATAAAGTTTTTACTGGGCAGCATGCGTTATTTTTAGAGGAAAAATGGTTCTAGATCAGAGTTTTGATTAAAAGGTAAGGTTTTGACTGGGCAGCATGCGTTATTTTTAGGGGTAAAAATTGTTCTAGATTAGGGTTTTGATGGAAAGGCAAAGTTTTGACTGGGCAGCATGCGTGATTTTTAGGGGTAATAATTGTTCTAGATTAGAGTTTTGATTAAAAGGTAAAGTTTTGACTGGGCAGCATGCGTTATTTTCAGGGGTAAAAATTATTCTAGATTAGAGTTTTGATTGAATGGTAAAGTTTTGACTGGGCAGCATGCGTGATTTTTAGGGGTAAAAAATGTTCTAGATTAGAGTTTTGATTAAAAGGATTAAGTATTTTTTGTAACTCTAATATACATTTTTTCCAATTTGCTATAAACATTATGGCCCTCAGTGATGTATAAGTAAGAGATTTTGAGTAACTAGTACAGACCGTATGTTAGTCCTGTGGCATATTTTTTTGAGATAATTCCACGAGAGCTCAAAGAAAATCACTGTACATTCACGCTGCCCTCATTCATTATATATTCAATCATCGCAGAGTTAATAAACTGAGTCAATTACGGAGTGGTAAAAAGATATGGTATAAAAGCGAGCACACGATATTCCACGGTTAATAATTCACCTTTATGACGGGCGCTGAAATTAATGGAATCAAATCTTGAACGATTTTCACGCAGCGGTAGCAAATTCTCGCGCCGGACCGTGTATAAAATTGATTGCGGAGTTATGTTTAGTCTTCGTGGAACTTTTGCATAAAACTCGTGACTCGAATTGAAGAATGAGCCTTTCGAGTTACTTTAAGAAAAAAAATCAAAGCAATTGGTGTAGCTTTTTTTAATATTATGTTACCCAGTGAGCTTTCTGTTTGCGGTCACATGACATCAGATTCAAAATTATTAATAGGACAACCTGTATATTTTAGCATTTCTATGTTCCTCTCGATGAAACGACTCCAACGAACTTGTGGTCTAGAACGATAAATTTAAAAACTACAGGTACTTCAATATCCTTTGTCCCACGACGTCTGAAACGAGAAATTGCCAAACTGTTTAGGTTTAGAGTCACCATGTTTATTTGGGCAGTCCTATAATTTTTGTGATTATTAAAACAAGGCAAAATTATAATAATCGTCATAATTTTATTAAAAAACATCGTGGGACAAAGCATATTGAAGTACCTGTAGTTCTTAAGCTAATCCTTTTATCCCACAAATGTGAAGTTTGATTTGGAATCGTTTTATCGTGAGGAACATAGAAATGCCACAATATACAGGTTGTCTCACTAATAATTTTGAATGTGATTTAACGTGGCCGAACACAAAAAGCTCATTGGGTAACATATTATCAAAAAAAGCTACACCAATTGTGTTGAATCTTATATTATTTTTTCTTGCTATATGCTATTTATTTTTGTATACTTGGTATTTGGATTGACATGAAGAGACGTCATGTCAGATGGATGACAAGTAAAAGTATTTTGAGAAAAAGTTCGATATTTTATTGATTTGACGACTAAACATTGGTCCTTGAGCCGTATTAACTAGTTCTGTGGAAACTACGACAAAAATATGACAACAAAAGTTCGACGACGAGGTGCAGGTTTGAACAGAAATCTAGATGCGGACTTCGTATGGCCGAATGGATTTGGTTCACATAGATTATCCGTGAATGCCGTCCCGTCCATCATCACTCCAGTAAGAGAAGGTGTCCGAGACGAAGATACTAAAGACGGAGCTGAATCGATGAAGAACGGAGGTATGCCGAAACGAATAATAGTAGAGGAGAGTATAAGAATACCACAAGCCGTGTGTAGAGAGAGACCTTAATTTTCCATCTGCTAGTTATCGATGTTCTGAAAATCTGCCCATTCATTCAGCAATTGAGTCTAGGGGTAGTGTCAATGTTCAAAAACGAGCCATTGAAATTGAAAAAGTCAGACAAAAAATTGAATTAAAGAAACTAGAATTAGAATTATTAGAACTAGAAAGTAAAGTTTGTCAGTCCGAAGTTTCTAAAAGTCAACAACCGTCAGTAAAATCTCGTAGCCATCATCCACATTCAATTGTTCAGTCAGTTCATTCGGGTCATGAAACAGCTGATGACTTATATACTGAGCGTCTACTAGATTCAGACATAAGAAACGCTCAGTGGGTTGATAATATTTCTCATCAAGCTGAAATGGTTGCTACTAACAATGAAACATCACAACTCAGTCAACTTTGTAACACTGTTGCTGATGCTATCAAATCTGTAGCTAATAATTCATTCCAAAATAAAGTGATTGCAAGACAGACCGTTGAAAGAGATTTTGCCTACTTTGACGGTGCTTCCGAAGATTGGCCAATGTTCATTAGCCAATTTCGGCGGATTTCTTCGTTGTGTCAGTATACACATGAGGAGCAAATGATCAAACTGCAAAAATGTCTACGAGGTGAGGCAAAATTTGCGGTGTCAGGAGTGATGGTGTCCCCTGATAATATTGACTTGGTGATGAGGACATTGGAAATGCGTTTCGGACGACCAGACCAGATTATCAAAACACTCATCATCAAAGTCCAGTCGATTCCTGCCATGAAAGACTAGCATTTCGAAAATTTGATCCACTTTTCGAATAATGTCCGTTGACTAGTAAATACCATTAAATCTCTAGAATGTGTAGATCATTTGAAGAATCCTCAAGTCCTTAAAACTTCAGTACAAAAACTTCCCGACACGCTCAAGCTGAGATGGGGTGAAGAAGTTGCTAAGTATAAAGGTGAAGTGGATTTAGAACAATTTTCAAATTGGTTAGATGATATGGCTACAGCGGCATGCTACGTAACTCCAGCAACAAAAAGCCAAAAGGTCGAGACTAAGACGAGGCAGTATGGTAACTACCAGTCAAAAAGACCGGAATCCTCTTTCATGACGGCAGAAAATAACAACCTCGATTATTTCTGCACTAACTGTCAGACGACAGGTCATAAAGTCGATTTTTGTGAAAAAATCAAAGTAAATGATGTGGAAACGAAGTGGAATACCGTGATTAAGCAAAAACTATGCTTCTCTGGTCTCAAAAGTAAACATCAAACCAGCAAATGTCGATCAAAACATCCATGTGGAACCGACGGATGCAGGAGAACACACCACTGACTTCTTCATAAGGACATCCCAGGATAAAAGCCAAATTCAGAGCCAGTTCAAGAAATTCAACACAACGAGAATGTTCTTGCAGTTGGTAATGGAGATAAAAATGTTTTATTGGGGATGGTTAATGTTCGTTTACATGGACCAGACTCTGTTGTAGAAACTACAGCTCTTTGTGATGAAGCATCCACCGTTTCTCTCATAGATAAATCGATTGTTGAAAAACTTGGACTGAAAGGTAAAAAACAACCACTTTGTATACAGTAGACCAACAACATGAAAACTTGCCATGAGGATTCGAGCAGCCTGGATATTGGTATCTCAGGAATATTCAAAGGTGCCAGATTGTCCTTGCCCATCCAAGTCATAAAAAAAGGATGATTGGACAAAATATTCTCACTTAATGAATTTGCCATTCACTGAAATCACTAAGAGACCCATGATTTTGTTAGGCCAAGATAACATTCGGAAACAGTAGCAAGACATATTGCTTCGAAAACCAATCTTGGATGGATTCTACATGGGAACTCACTTGAGCACAGATCGGGAATATGTTCAAAGTACACATTTCACATCTGCAATCACGAATTCTCCGACGAAGCACTCCATCAAATGGTCAAACATTCTTTCACATCCGATGCCTTTGGAGTTATGAATTTGCCATCGAAAATCATTAAAGCTGAGATACGAGTGCAACAAATAATGGAAAATACGTCCCAACGCATTGGCAACCGATTCGAAATCGGTCTTCTGTGGAAAGAAGATGACATCCACTTACCTGAGAGCAAGACCGTTGCTATACAACGATTCCACTGTGTAGAACGACAAATGCGACTGAACGATGGTTTCCGGCGATCATATTGCGACAAAATTCAGGACTACATTAGAAAAGAATATACCAGAAAACTATCACAGGAAGAATCACGCAAGGAAGGTCCCAGATGTTGGTATTTACCGCACTTCGGAGTTGTCAATCCCAAAAAACCAAATAAATTTCGCCTGGTCTTTGATGCAGCTTCCCGTTCTAATGGAGTTAGTCTGAATGATCATCTTCTTTCGGGTCCAGATCTTCTGCAATCCTTGGTAGAAGTCCTGATGAAATTCAGACAAAGGAAAATCGCCTTCTGCAGTGACGTCAAGGAGATGTTTCATCAAGTTCGTATCATTTCAGATCAGAGCTCTCAAACATTCCTCTGGAGAGATGAAGAGACCAATAGACCTTACGACACTTACGAAATGCAAGTAATGACATTCGGTGCGATCTGTTCTCCTAGCTGTGCCCAATATATAAAGAATTTGAACGAAACTCAACAGACGACCCGACCAAAAGTTTTGGATGCCATGATCAGGAACTATTATGTCGACGATTATTTGGACAGCACTGACACAGTCGAAGGGGCATTAGAATTAATTTCGTAAGTCAGACGAGTACAAAATCTGGGAGGATTCGATCTTGTAAACTGGACTTCGAATTCAGAAGAAGTACTCGAAATGCTCTCACTGGTCGGAAATTCAAAGATTTGAATCTAGATGTTTCGAAAATTCAACGCGTACCTATTAGGTCTGTCCTGGAATTCAAAAACCGATGAAACTTGTTTTCAGCTGAAACTGAATAACGTGACATTTGAAGATTCAATAAGGCCTACGAGAAGACAGATATTGAAAATAGTGATGTCAATCTTTGATCCCTTAGGATTAATTGTCAATCTGACAATAAGAGCTCGAATATTGATACAGGAAATCTGGAAATCGGGAATCGGATGGGACGACGAAATTGATGATGAACTCTAACAAACTTGGGAATTGTGGTTGACAGATCTGCAAAAAGTTACAAGCATTGCTGTTCCAAGAGTTTACTCTCTGAATATTCCCAATGCTCAAAAAATTTAAATTCATTTGTTTTGCGATGCCAGTAAGAAGGCATTCGCATCTGTAGCTTACCTCAGAGTTGTAACCGAAGAAACAATTGACGTATCGTTTATAATCGCTAAAGCACGTGTAGCACCAACCAAGCCGATTTCGATACCCCGCCTTGAACTCCAAGCTGCTCTGATGGGGAACAGATTGGCGAAAACAGTAGCGAGTACAATTGGAATACGAGTTGACAGGGTGTATTTCTGGTCTGATTCTATTACTATTTTATTTTGGATTAAATCTGACAATAAGAGCTAAGAGCTCGAATATTGATACAGGAAATCTGGAAATCGGGAATCGGATGGGACGACGAAATTGATGATGAACTCTACCAAACTTGGGAAATGTGGTTGACAGATCTGCAAAAAGTTACAAGCATTGCTGTTCCAAGAGTTTACTCTCTGAATATTCCCAATGCTCAAAAAAATTAAATTCATTTGTTTTGCGATGCCAGTAAGAAGGCATTCGCATCTGTAGCTTACCTCAGAGTTGTAACTGAAGAAACAATTGACGTATCGTTTATAATCGCTAAAGCACGTGTAGCACCAACCAAGCCGATTTCGATACCCCGCCTTGAACTCCAAGCTGCTCTGATGGGAAGCAGATTGGCGAAAACAGTAGCGAGTACAATTGGAATACGAGTTGACAAGATGTATTTCTGGTCTGATTCTACTACTGTTTTATTTTGGATTGAAGGAGATGCGACTAAATTAGGACAGTTTGAAGCTCATCGGATTGGGGAAATAAAAGAAAATACAAACAGTCATGACTGGCACTGGGTTCCATCGAATCAGAATGCTGCTGACAATGCAACGAGGACCTACTCAAGTGGAGCAAATATCATAGACTTCGACAAATGGTACACCGGACCAAATTTTCTATATATGAGAAATGAGACGTTATGGCCAACTCAGAAGATATCACTGAACAAACTGGAAGAGACAGATACAGAACCAGAAATAATCGTTCTTGTTGATAAATCAGATACTACCTGTCTCCCAGATGTCAGACGGTTTTCAAAGTGGACGAGACTCATGCGAAGTACTGCCTATGTGAAAATGATTGCAAAAAATTGGATTTCAAAAATTCGAGACAAGCATTGCCAACTATCGTAGATTTTATCTGTTGATTACATCCGGGGCGCTGAAGGAATATGGATACGGCGATGTCAACAGAAAAGTTTTTCTGAAAATATTCAAGCTTTGAAGAAAAACAGAACTTTAAAAGGCCGATTACGATTACTCTGCCCAAGTTTTGAAAAAGACGGAATCCTTGTTTTGCATGGACGAACTGATTTGGCAAAGGATTTGGATCAAAATACCAAAAGACCCATCATCCTTCCATCCAAACATCAGCTGACAAAAATTCTATTGATGTATTACCACGCATCATCAAGGTATAGAAACCATTCTCAATGAAGTAAATACTGGGTAATTGATAGTCGGGTAGCTGCGAAATCTGTTTTTGCAAGATGCCATAAATGTCAACTTCTTAGAGCGAACCCACGGATTCCAAGAATGGGGCAGTTACCTACTTTTCGCCTGACACCAACCTCCAGAGCCTTCACGTACACAGGTATAGACTATTTTGGGCCACTGTATGTCAAAATAGGACGCCGACGTGAGAAACGATGGGGAGTGATATTCACCTAACGGTACGTGCTATCCACTTTGAGGATTCTACAATAATGGCTGTACGAAGAACGATTTCCAGACGGGGCAACCGGAAGAAATTCATTCGGATAATGCTACTAATTTTCACGGAGCATCAGAAGAGTTGAAAATTGCCGTTGCGAATCTGGATAGAATGAAACTGACTGACGAAATGACTACGAAAGGCATAAAATGTAAATTTATTCCACCAGCTTCTCCACACATGGGAGGAGTATGGAAAAGACTCGTACGTTCTGTGAAAAACACCTTTCACTGTATACTGAATGAACAGGTACGGACTGATGAACTCCTCTTAACTTTATTTGCTGAGTGTGAGAACATAATCAACTCTCGACCGATAACTAAGGCCTCTGTGGATCCCAACGATATGGATGCACTTACTCCTAACCACTTTCACTTTCTGCTGGGATCTACCAATGAATGCGCCGCCAATGGATGAAATCCCAAGTTTCAAATGACCACTTATGGAAGAGATGGACGAGGGAATATCTACCAACAATGACGAAGCGAACCAAGTGGAGTGATGATGGCAAGCCAATCCACCAACACGATATGGTGATCGTCGTAGAAGACAATGCACCAAGGAAGAGTTGGAAGTTAGGAAGAGTGGAAAAGATTTTTCCTGGGACATCAGATGGAAGAGTTCGTGTGGTAGAAGTTCGGACTAAGAACTGAGTCTACAAACGTCCAGTCTCGAAACTCTGTCGTTTAGAAATCAACGGCGAGTGAGCGAAGCTGAAACCTTCGTCACGGGGGGAAGAAATGTTGAATCTTCTGTTATTTTTTTATGCTACTTATATGTTATTTATTTTTGTACACTTGTTATTTGGATTGATATGAAGAGACGTCATGTCAGATAGATGACAAGTAAAAGTATTTTGAGAAAAAGTTCGATATTTTATTGATTTGACGCCAAACGAAACGACCAAATTCAAACGTTCAGAACGTCAGTGCGCGAGTCATTCTGATTGGTCAATCGTAGCCATGTCTGCGCGATCCCAAATTTCAACCAATCATATTACAAGAGCACACTGATGTCACAGCTGACGAGTGTTTGGAACTATACCAAGTATTTCCGCAACCATGGAAATCGTTTTTCTGTATTCTCGTTACCATAGCAACGGTTGCCATGGCAACAGTTTTTCCGTAACTGATTTCAGCTAAACGAACGTTGACCCGTTTTAAATATTTGGCGATATCTACAGGGTGACCCAGGGTTAAACCGCCTTACGTTGAGAATCGGGTTTTGAGGTGGAGAGGAAAATTTTTTTTTCCTATAAAAATATGTCCCACTTGGTTCAACGTTTTAATAGAAAATTAGTTTTTTATCAATTATTCAAAAACCTTTGTACCGAATCTGGCATGCTTCTCGGCATTAAGGGTCTTCCTTGTACTTATAATGAAAACATTAATCACAGTGGCGTCCCAAAGGGTAATATTATTGATATTAGGACAAATTCTTGTGCTCCATTTTTTTTGTATGTTCAACTCTTTCAGGATTAAGTAATGAGAGAAAATTGTTTTTCTCTGTTCAATTATTTTCGTATCTCGCTTTATTTTTGAAAAACATTTTAAAATTCATTTCCTAGCATGTAACAGGAAAAAGTTATCTGAGTGATTGATATTAGGACAAACTGAATTTATTTAAATTTATTACAAAACGGGGAAAATATTCCCAAAAATATAGGATTCAATTCAGGAGATCGTGCAGGCCAAGAAACTTTGACGCCCTGTATCTCGAAAATGAAGCAAGTTAGGACACATGATTATGAAAAACAAAAATCTTATATTTGCCTGAAAATACGATCCTGAACGTTTGGCGGCTTAACCCTGGGTCACCCTGTATGTCATTTATTGTAAATACTGAGAGTCGTTCACGACATTGAGAAGTGTGACCACAAAGAAGTATTTTAATTTTTTTTTGTTAAGTCGTCAAAATGAGCCAATAAGACATTCTCGGACAACGATATAGTATTTTGATCTACACGGTTCGTAAAAAAAAATTGCAAGCGCTTTGATGTTTCCGGTAATAAGTTCAGTGATGTTACCTTAGCTGCTTCTATTGTGTTCGGAGGTGTCAAATCTGAGTCAATATTATCAGTTTTCATTTTTGTTAATAAGGCTTCTATAGGAAACAACTACGAAATTACTGGTTATCTACTTTGACAGAAACGATTCGCTGACATTTCATCACTTTGTCGCTGGACGTCATAATCTCACAAGCTGCCATGATTTTAAAGTGGACACGAAATATTCAATATCAAGAAATAATCAGCTATCTGAAAGAAATTGCTAACTTTCAATTTCAGATTTTTTTCTTTCAAGTTAGGTTCATTTCACAATATCTATCAGATGTAGTTCAGCGTTGCTTTAGCCAGGGAAGTAGTTGTTTTTTGTTAGATATTACTAAAAAGATTTATTTTTAATTTCAACTATCTGAATGAAAATGCAAACTTTTACTTTCGGATTTTGTCTTTCAAGTTATATAGGGTCCTTTCACAATATTTATCAGAATAGTTGTAGATCAATGTTCAGCGTGGTTTTAGCCGGAAAAGTAGCTGTTTTCTGTTAGATATTACAGAAAAGTGACTTCATTTTTATAGTAGGTTTTTTCCATTTCCGTTTGGTTTAATTTTCAATTGAAAATGTTCCTCTTTTCAGCATGAATCCCTTTCAAGAGAGGTTATCTTGAACGATGGAAAATAGCGACTAAAGTTTGTCTTTCAGTCGCAGATGATTCCACATCTGATTTTACGAACATCCTGTTCATATTTTCAATAAAATCAACGAAATATTCAATTTTGCATTTGTTGCTAAGTAATTTGCCTAGCAACCGATGCAAAAATGAAATTCTTTAAAAAATGTTCTTGTTTGTGACTGAAGTTTATAAAATGAAAATTTTTCGAGGTTGTCATGGAAAGAAAACCTTTTGATTTTTTGACAACTAATCAATCAAATAGTCTTCTGCAGTTTTCGACATTTCCGTTCATTTCTTTATGGCAATGCTGAAAATTCTTGAATCGTCTCAGATATTTCTGGTTGTGCTATTCCAATTATCAAAATACGGAACGCTCCTCATTAGCGGATTGGCGTGCACTAGACACATTAGACATAAAGCAATATTTGCATGAAAAGAACTCAATCCTTCACCGATTGCCATCAGTCAGCAAAAAAATTCCAAAGACTGTAAATGTTTAACATAACACACACTCCGATGACAACTCCGTCAACTTGCTAAAACCATGTATACAGTTATCTTCTCGACAAGGCTCAAATTAAAACATTCTGCGTATCGTTAATTTTGTTCAGCAGAACGTGCCTGGAAAATAATCTCGAGAAGTTTGTTTTCATTAAGCACGATCATTTATCGAAATTACGTTGGATAACAGTTTTTTCGCAAATAACAAAATGTTACAGCAGCCATCAAATGTCATGTTACTGGCAATGTTTATGAATCCAGGTCAGATACATTATACATAATTTCATATCTCCAATAAAATATTATGAGAATTGCTTCAGATTTGAAAACGTAATCGAAAGTAGGTAATTAAATGCAGAGAAAAAAGCCGAGTTGATTGAATATAAGTTAATTAGGCAATTCTGATGAGAATCCGCAATATCAGCTTCATTTCATGTGAATAGTGCTATATTGAAATAAAATAGAATAGAATTTATTTGACCAAGTTACTACTATGTTATTGGCAAGTCAATCGCGGGTACAAAATGTTGATTGAAATTCATCAAAATATACACCTAAAATATCACAAACATACGAAATTTTTACAATCGATACAAAAACATGAATTGTCGAATTAGAGCCAATACACATTATTGAAAAGTGGGGGCGCTCTCAGATATTCGTCGATAGAGTAGAAACAGTGGAACAGTGTCGTTTTAATTTTATTGAAAATATTAACAGGATGTTCATACAATCAGATGTGGACTGAAATTTTTAATTGAGAATGTTTCCTTTTTCAAGTGTCGGTTTGGTGATGGGTGGGGGTACCAGTGGGCACTTTTCGTAAACCCCAGCATCTTCACTCATCCCATAGCGGATACCTGCTCGAACCTCTTCGACCTTCTTATGAAAGTCTAAATATCCTTCCATTGCAATGAGTGCAATTCCTCCTCCTTTATAGTGGCAGCTCCGAAGACGTTTTGTCTGAGCCCGCCATAAATACTACATTGGCACAGGAAGTGGAAGGAGTCCTCCTCCTCACCACATTCCGCGCATAGTGGGTCTGCCTCAACTCTGATGGGAGTCAGATGCCTACTGAGGCTGCAGTGGCCGGATAGAAGAGTCGGAGTTCTATGCGGCTTAGCTTCAGAATATTGGCCGTTCTTGCACTCTTGGGCCCCGATATCATCTACTTTGACTGCCAGCAGCCGTCCATCCCTCTCCACTCTTTTCCTAATGTTTCAACGGCCCACTCATTCAGTGCCGTTGTTACTTGTCTCCTTGTTATGCCGAGTACGGGTTCGGGCCCGTAGTAGTGTTTCCCGGCTCCTTGCTTGGCTAGCTGGTCCGCCTGCTCCTTGCTTGGCTAGCTGGGCCGCCTGCTCGTTGCCTTCAATCCCTGCATGGCCCGGGACACACATCAGCGTTATTTCCTTCTCAGTCGCAAGAATCTCCAGGGCATATCTGCACTCCTGAACCAGTTTTGATCTGGTTCTGGTTGCATTCAGAGCTCTGATGGCGGCCTGACTGTCCGAGCTGACATATACATGTCTCTCTGAGCCGGACCTCACCTCTTCCATCCTGGTTGCCACCATAAACCTCTGCTTGGAAAACTGATGTCTGAGAAACTAGCGCATAGGCTCTTTTCTCTCCGTTTTCTAAGTAAACTCTTGCTCCGGCTCGTCCTTCCTCCAGTTTGGACCCGTCTGTAAAACAGAGCGGGCATTCTGGGGAAAAGGTCACCCTTTCCTCTTCCCACCCTTTCCTCTTCCCACTCTCTCCTGTCTGGGATCTCTAGCGCCATCGTCCTTTTCTACCGAATTTTATCCTCTGCCTGTATCACTTTGATAGCGGATGGTGGGATTTCTTTCTCCGCTAACACAGCGATCTCGATGTGCCCTGTGTACCCCTCTCCTCGCCAGCTCTCTGAGTACCAAATTTTCAGATAGGACGCCATCGCTCTCTTCTTTATAGAAGTTGGAAGCGACGGCAGACCCTGCAGGACGCCTAGGGCTGCCAAGGAGGTCGTCCTCATTGCGCCGGTTATTCCCCTACAAGCTAGTCTTCGAATATTAGTCCAAGAAACGAGAACGGCCCAATGTTAAATGTGCAATAATTAATATCTGAAAAATAAAAATATGAGCGTATAGGAAATTAAAATTCAGGATGATTTTCTATTTCATGCGACCCGTTCCTGATTACCGAACGTAACCTAAAAAGTTGGCAAAGTTGCGAAAAGCGGTTTTTTGTTGATAATTGAAAAACTACAGCCCCGATCAAAAAAAGTTGAATTAGGAAATTGTAGGTAATAAAAAGATCTATCAATTGAATGACCTATAATTTTTTGATATCATTGATACTTATCGAGTTATATCGAAAAAACCGTAAAAAATCGGGTTTACTATAACTCATTTATTGTAAGGTATTGAAAATTGTTACTTACAGTTTTGTTTAGCCTATGGCAAGCCAAAAAATTATTTTCCAAAAAAACTGATGAATATTGATTATTTTTCAAAATATATGAAGTTTTCTCAAAAAAGATGCTCTCTCATTATGGCTACTCTTGCTCGGAGAATGATGCTACAGTAACGATTCAGGGCTTACATTTTTCTGTAAGAGTTGTACTTTCATATTATCGAATAAGTATATTGACTTTATTTATTTGAAGTGTCAAAAATTTACTTAAAAAAATTGCACAATTTTTTTACATGTTTTTTCTAAATAAATTTCTTGATTTTGTTTTTTAGAAATGACTTTTAAGAAAATAGATTTCTAGCATGACTTCACGCATTAAAAAAAAATTGAATTCGTACGATCAATAGGAGCCGATAATTTTTTTATTTAAAAAAAATCTGGAAGGCGCAATAATCATCGTACATCAGTCACCTTCATGGATATTGAGGTTGAATACCTAAATTTTCGATAAAAAAATACTAGGTTATTTTTAGTTCATTTGCAGTATTATTAATTGATGAACAAAGTGAGGCGTGCAGGCGCGGAGCGATGCAATTTTAGCGGGTGGCGCAGTGGGGATACTGCCCAGGTAGCACATCATATCGGCTGAATCTTGGTTCCATATTGGGCCCATATAGATATATTGTAAATGAAAAATCAATATTGGTTCAATATGGGTGAATATTAGAAAACAATATTATATTAATAATATTGGTGGAATATTGGTTGAACTAGTTTTGAATGTAGATTATCACATGAAATATTTGACCCAATATTGGTTGAATAATTTCTACCAATATCGATAACACAATATTGGTTATATATTGTCTTCCACATCTAGAATAAATATTGCAATCCAGATATTCCAGTCATATCGATTATAGGAAAAAAAACTATATTGTATTTCCAAGTTTGATAGCATATTGGTTGAATATCATTTCCACTTTATTCGACAAATTGTAATAACTCATATTGAGTCAATATTGGTTGAATGATATTTACCAATATCGATAAAACAATATTGTCTTCACATCGTTTTCAACATCTAGAATAAATATTGCAATCCCAATATTCCCCTCATATCGATTCAAGGAATAAAAACTATATTGTATCTCTAAGTGTAATTACACATTGGTTGAATATCATTTCGCCAATATTCAACAAATCTTATTAATTAATATTGGGTCAATATTGGTTCACTAATAGTTATCGATATCGTTAAAACAATATTGTCTTCATATTGTTTCCTACATCTAGATTGAGATGAAATTTTAATATTGGCCGAATATTCAATGAAACATATTTAAATTATTTCATGATCAAACCTGGATAAAAATCCGCTAGGTGGATCTACATATAGAACGTCTTCTAAAACCTACGAAAGTTTATTAAATTCTTCTCTTAACTTGTTTTCAAGACAGCTCACTCAGTGGTTAAAGCGATCAAAAGGCAGACTCTGGTGTCACCTTCATCAACTAAAAGACATTTAATAATTTACCAAGGTATATTGACGTCCTCCAATATAACCAAATGATATTGTACCAATATCGATAAATATTTTAAGGCCATTATTGCTTCAAGAATATTTCACCAAAACTATTTTTGGAATATTTAAACAATATTCGACCAATATCGCAAAATGTTCACATTTTACTTCTCGACAATATAACTTTTGGATATTGTGCCAATATTGTCAGAATATTGTATCAGCGATATTGTACCAATATCGCCAAATATTTTGAGGCCAATATTATTTGGGGAATATTTCGCTAATATTATTCAAGTAATATTGGACCAATATCGCCGAATATTCACATTTTTTTTTCTCGCCAATATTGCATTTCAAATATTTCGCCAATATGTTCACAATATTGTACCAATATTTTACCAATATAAGTGTGCTACTTGGGTGGGGGATACAGTGGGATACAATGGGGATACAGTGGGGATACTGTTGACATTAAAGACACTTTCTTCCTGATAGTGTTATTGAAAAAGAAAAGAAAAGGTATTGGTTGAATTTCTAGTACTAGTGTACATTGCAAAAGAAAACGTACGTGAACAACAAGCCGAGATACTCAATATTCTTCAAGCACAAGCCACTTTGAACGCACGAAATAAGTTTTCAGTGCTATCCCCACTTCGCCACCCGCTATACTGCAAATACGGCAAATACTGCAATACTGCAAATGAACTAGACATATCCTAGTATTTTTTTATTGAAAATATAGGTATTCAACCTTAATATCCATAAAGGTGACTGCTGTACGATGAATATTGCGTCTTCCAGATTCTTTTGAAATAAAAAAATTATCTCGGCTCCTAGTGATCAAAAGAATCATGCTAGTAATCCATTTTCATGAAAGTCATTTATATAAAAACAAAATTGATCAATGTATTTAAAAAAAAAATCGTTACTGTAGGAACTTAATCTGTGACTGTAGTACTCATTTCCCGAGCAAGAGTAGCCATATTGAGAGAGCATCTTTTTTGAGAAAACTTCATATATTTTGAAAAATAATCAATTTTTATCAATTTTTCAAACGAAGACTTTTTTGGCTTGTCATAGGCTACACATAACAGTAAGTAACAAGTCTTAATACCTTACAGTTAACGAGTTATAGAAAACCCGATTTTTCACGGTTTTTGCGATATAAATCGAAAAGTATCAATGATATCGGAAAATTATAAGATATTGAATTGATAGATCTTCTTGATACCTACAATTTCCTAATTTGACTTTTTTCGATCGGGGCTGTAGTTTTTTAGTTATCAACAAAAAACCGCTTTTCGCAACTTTGCCAATTTTTTAGGTTAGGTTCGGTAATCACGATCGAGTCGCATGAAATAGAAACTCATGCTGAATTTCAATTTACTATACGCTGATATTTTTTGTTTTCGGATATTAATTTTTGCACGCAGTTTTCCCTATTGCTTGGACTATATTTCACAGCTTGTTGGTTGTGATTATCTGGTCCACTCTCGGCCACCAGACCACTGCTTCATGTTGAATTCTGGGTCTGATTACCGCCGTATAGATCCTGTGGAGAATGTGAGGTTTGAGGCCCCACATCCCTCCCACCGCCCAGCGGTTTAGTTTTAATTTCAAACGATTGAAATTGAGCATCTGGTATTATTGAAGCAAGAAATTGTATAGTCGAACATTCAGAGAATTCATCCGAGATTTGTTGAGGCTATATCGAGAAGGCCTTAAGTCGTTGGCTCTACGAGTTTGATAATCGTGAGAATTGAAGTATGCACAAAAAATACTTTTGTTTCTGCGAATCCCTATAAGAGCATATAAATGAATAGGGAAGGAACGGGCATAATAGAGAAATCTTTGAAGATTTTTGTTGACAATGACCCCTGTAACCAGCACCAGCGATGATTCTTATCGGTTTTTTCTGCATTTTAAAGACTTTACAAGCATGAACAAAGTTTCCTCATAACAGATTGCCGTAATTTATATAGTGTGTCCTAGCTAAAACTTGTCAACCCCCACCGAACTCGTGAAAAAAATTGAACATCGCTCAGACCCTTCGATTTCATATCTTACATTTCGTTACCTGTTCTATCGATCTAAAATATTTTCAGCATTGCGGCGTTGCCACTTCTATGAAAAGGACCTCGCAACGTTATTTTTTAAATAGAACAAAACCCCTAATTGAACATCAGTACTCTCAATTCATGAAAAGTTGATACTTTGATGATGGTTTGTATAACCAATGTCGAAATATTCAATTTACACCAAGAAATCGACTCCATATCATGCAGGGCGTGCTAAAATTGCTGTTATTTCCGTCATGTATAAAAGTACTAGAAAGATAATTTTTTCAAATGAAACCCCTCTGTATATTACTCGATAAATTGAAAGATGATGAAAAACGCTTAAGGATGATGAGAAATGCTTCAAGATGATTTATCATGTTCTTATAAAGTCGCTTTTTAAGAATACGGTTTCAGGTAACAGCGGAACTATCAAGCTTATAATAGTTTGGTAACTGTTATAAGTAATTTACGAATAGTTATCGATGGTGTTTCAAAATATCTTCGAAAATGAATGCAAATATCGATTATTCGAACGAAGTTCTTATGCATTCATTACACATAAACAATGTGATCAAATCAATGTCAGAACTCACAGAAAATTCAACCAAATGTATCCTAAATTAACACCAATGAACGAGAGGAACTTTGTAAGATTACAAAATAATATCCTTAACTATGGCTCAAAGTTTCCAGGAAACAACTGTACCAAAAATCAGGCATTTCTAGGTAAAAAGTAAGATTTGCTGGGCTATAACATGTGAAAGTACAGAAAATACAGAATTAGGACTAAATATAACAAAATTGTAAACAAAATATCACATTTTTACAGTAAATGCTGGAAATGTTGTCCATTACATTCTAAACATTTTAAAATGTTCTTTTGTACGCGACTTGTGGTTGCTTTCTCAATTTCATGGGGATCCAGAACTTCAATACACCGCACTATTCTTCTTTGGTAGGCACTGGAGTACTGTACACATTTTCTTTCAAAACACCTCATAAAAAAAACAAGTGGCGTGAGATCGGGTGATCTCGGTGGCCAATCCCACGGCCCTAAACGCCTAAACCAACGATCGTCAAACATGTCGTAAAGTTTCCTGAAAACTTCCTGGGTAGAATGAGCTGGCTCTCCGTCAAGTTGAAACCACGAATTCCTATATTACTTTAAAGGTAAATTTTCGAAGGAATTGGTAACAACAGTCGACCTTGATATTTGGAGATGAAATTATTATTATTATTATTATTATATTTCATAAATAAAAATGACAATTTTATTGTTCTTCAAAATACAGAAAACATTCAGGTATAATTTTTCACATTTCTTTTGTCACATGAGGATTATGATCAGCCCAAAAATGAATATTTCTTCTATTAAAAATGCCATCCCTCGTAAATTTTTATTCGTCGCTCCAAACTCCTGTATATGTATTAAACGGGATTCGCAAAAATGCCTACGTACAAAGTCTTCTGCTTTGAGAGCTTGAACTTTGGTAAATTTATACGGATGCACTTTGTGACTTTCCAAAATTCGCTGTAATGAAGCATGTGAATCTTTTTCTGCACTGCGAATGGAAGCTTCTGGATATGCATAAAAATATGCCAAAACGTTAATAGTATTTTCCTCATCTAAAGTAACAGGTTTTGGTAATGTTGAATGCGCTTTCAACTTCGAGCCAAATTTTGTTAATCTTACAAACTTCCTCTAGTTCATTGGTGTTAATTCAGGATACATTTGGTTGAACTTTCTGCAAGTTCTGGCAAAGATTTGATCACACTATTCATGTATATATATATATATATATATATATATATATATATATATATATATATATATATATAATTTTATAAGAACTTTGTTTGAATAATCAATATCTGCATTCATTTTTGGCGATTTTTTTAAGCACCGTCAATTACCATTTATTAATTACTTACTCGTATAAAAGTTACCAAACTGTCATAAGCTTGATATTTCCACGGCTACCTAAAATCGAATTCTTTTTGTACAACTGTCATTAAAAATTTCTCTAATAGAAACACTTCAATCAGAACACCTACTTAGAAAGAATTATTTAGAAAAGTTCAATTTTTGCAATTGGTAAGAAGTAGTATTCAGTCTAACTGTAGAAAGTTGTTCATGACTAACCAATAATAACACTTCACTAATACGTGCGTTGGTGTATGTAGTTGGAGCATCTGTCTTGTAATCCAAAGATCGTGTGTTCGAATCCCATAGATCTCATAATGCTTTTTGTTTTTTTTTTTATCATTAGCAGTAACTATTGTACAAAAAAATGTATATGATACATTTGTGAAGAGTAATTTTATTTTGCCCGTGGGTTTGCTCCACTCGCTGACGCTCGTTTCGCAATATTACCCACTCACAAAATAAAATGCAACTTTCAACACTTGTAGGTATCATAAATAACAATTTTTCCACAAAACCGACTTTATTAAGAAAACTTGATGACTTAGGTATAGGTATATGATATGCCATATTAAAGCATATTTCATCATCTTTCGATTTATCGAGTAATATACAGGATATTTCATTTGAAAAAAATGAACTTTTGACCACTTTTATGCATTATGGAAATAACAGTAATTTTAGCACACCCTGTATGATTTGGAGTAAATTGTTTTATGCCAGTTGAATACCTTGAGTTTGTCCAAACTAGGATCGAAATATTAACTTTTCATGAATTGAGAGTACTGATGTACTAAAGTTCAATTAGAGCTATGTTTTGGACTATATTTAACACAAATTATTTTTTATCTCGAGAACCGATAGAGATAGGTATACGACATTGTTATCAAAAAAGTATTATAATAAAATAGCAGTTCCAAAAATTTGTTAATATACGGGGTGTTCATTTAAAAAAATAAAGTTGATAGACTTTTTGATAGAAGTGGCAACGTTGCCACGCTGAAAATATTTTAGATCGATAGAACAGTTAACGACATGTATGATGTGGAATTTTCAGAAAAATCCTGCATTGCGTTTACCATAAACGTCTAATCTACCACCGACCGTGAGTCACGCTGTATTCGGTAGTTAATTTATCTTGCCAATGAAAAACTCTTGAGTTTTTCCATCAGTAATTTCGCTCGAAAATATAAGTTTATCGTAAAATTACTGATTTGCAAAATTATTGTGTTACAAAAATAAACTTGAGTAAGGTTATTCTGGACTTTCATTGTCTAAAAAAGAACAAAGAAATATTCAATTCTCTGCAATTTTTATTCACGACGTTTCAACTGTTAAAATCTACAGTCGTTATAAAGTGTATAAATGCGACAATCTCAAGGATACTTCCTATATATGCTATGGCTAATTTTGTGTCATTATCCTAGGGGTAATTTGCCGGTGTTCAGGTAAGCTTATTGATTACAGTGCCGGGCCTCTCCGGTACAGCATTGTTGATTCTTATAGCAATTTCAATTGATCCATGCCACTAATTAAGGGTTTCCACACATTACGGATTTCTATGCTAGCTTGACTGAAGACTTTGTTGTTCATGATATATGCACTCTCTTTAAACTTCCTTCTATACCAGCACTCTTCTTTATGGATGACTTCGGCTTCAATCCATTTTATATTGTGTTGGGTCGTCCAGACATGATCCGCTATTCCTAACTTTGATGTTTCTCCTCGTTGAGTGTTTCTCTTGTGTTCAGCGAGTCTAACGCTAAGTGGTATAATAGTTTCTCCAAGATAAGCTTCACCGCATTCACAAGGGATGCGGTAGATGCAGTTTTTGGAGTCAAAGTCAATGTCTCGTCTTTGTGAGATGGCTGCGAATAGTGTTACCTGACTTGAAACATGTCCGTATTCTGTATTTCGACCTCATTCAAAATACGGACATGAAAATACAAAGTACGGACATGTTTCAAGTCAGATAACACTATTCGCAGCCATTTCACAAAGACGAGACCACGTAACGCCGACATTGACTTCAAAAACTGCATCTACCGCATCCCTTGTGAATGCGGTGAAGCTTATCTTGGAGAAACTAAGAGACCACTTAGCGTTAGACTCGCTGAACACAAGAGAAACACTCAACGAGGAGTCAAAGTCAGGGATAGCGGATCATGTCTGGACGACCCAACACAATCTAAAATGGACTGAAGCCGAAGTCATCCATAAAGAAGAGGGCTGGTATAGAAGGAAGTTTAAAGAGAGTGCATATAATATGAACAACAAAGTCTTCAGTCAAGCTAGCATTGAAATCCGTAATGTGTGGACACCCTTAATTATTGGCATGGATCAATTGAAATTGCTATAAGAATTAACAATGCTGTACCGGATGGGCCCGGCACTGTAATTAACAAGCTTACCTGAACACCGGCAAATTACCCCTAGGCTAATGACAGAAAATTAGCCATAGCATATATAAGAAGTTTCCTTATTGAGATTGTCGCATTTATACACAGATAACGACTGTAGATTTTAACAGTTGAAACGTCGTGAATAAAAATTGCAGAGAAGTGACTTTTCTTTGTTCTGTTTTAGACAATGAAAGTCCAGAATAACCTTACTCAAAGTGAAACATTGTCAACCAGTTTCAAACAAACGAAAAATAAACTTATCCGATAAAAAAGAAATCTTTCGTTATTACTCTTGATTCTCTTGGTTTGAGCACTCGTTTAGGATTCTCCAGAAAATTTTCCAATACTTTTACATTCAGCGCAGTCCACATCAACAAGTGGAGTGAGCAACTTCATTTGTTCTTGTCTCTTATCATTTTTTTGTTTACCATCACGACCTTTGGGCTTACATTTTCATCAGGAAAAGTTTCACTCATATGTTAAATTCTCTGGCACACACGTTGTGATAATAATAATGAATATCACCTTTCAATAGGTCACACTTCAATATCTTACATATCTGGTCAACATTCTTGGTTATAAAACTCAATTTTATCATGGTATCATTTCTCAAGTCAACGTCCACTCCAGTAACATAACACCCAATTCTGAAACTACCTGTTTAAAATTCTGCAAACACACCATTTCGCGCGAATGTATGTCAATGTATTCAAGTTCACCCTGTAGGAACGGTCAGTGCTCACCTTATCAGCATCGCAGGAGAACAGTTATTGCAATAAATGTAGATTTTTTTTATTCTCCTCACAAACATACCGCTTTGAATTTTATAACACTAGATGTCATCTCCGAGGTTCATCTTGTTCGAGAACTGGTTATTTCGAGAAATACGTGTATAAATTTCATCAAAGTATTTGCAGGAGAAATTGTTCAACAATGAATTTTCTGATTCGTAGGAAAGAAAGCTGGGTTCGGCGCATTTGATTTGCTTCCTCTATACAGGGTGGCCACTGATCAATTTACGGTACTCACCTTGGTTTACTCATAATACAAATCTAATGACTAAACTACGCGATAAAGCCCTTCGGAAGCTTCGTAGAACGAAGCTAGGAAGAGATTGGGATTCATACAGAGAATTACGAATTTATATGACAGGACTCGTCGGTGTTCTGTAAAAAGGGCGAATTCAACAATTCACCACTTTTCAGGAGAGCATATTTTGTATTTTTCCTGGTCTGGAAAATTATTTTTTGACAAAAAATCAATAATATGTTTATATTTCAGAGAAGCTGGTACATATCCTGATTGTATTTCACATAATAAAATGGATTAGTATCAATGTGTATTTTAGTAAAAAAATATTTCGTTTGGTATGAAGCATATTCGCCCTTTCAACACACAAAAAGAAAAGTTTTTTATAGTTGCCCTTAAAGTGTATGGTTTTAAGGCTAAGAATAATGAAGATAAACAAGGAATTAAGTTTTTTATTACCACTTAGAACAGCTAGAAATCATTAAAAATAGCATTCTAAATGAAACAGAACTGGTTCAAACAAAAATAGGATCCTTAAGAAAAATATTCAAAAAGTAAATTCAACCAATACAATGTTTTTATAAAATTTTATTACTCCAAAGTTTTCTTAGTGATTCCAATCTTCCTTTTCGTTTGTTTCTTTATGTTGTCTAGTATCATCTGTAGAGCTGCCTTTTTTACCTTACTCTTAGCTGGTATCACTTTATTGCGTGACTTTTCTCCCTTAGGCTTAGACTTTTTTGTTAAATTTTTTTGTTTTTTCTGTCTAGCCACATTGTTGGGTAAAATGGCTGTTTTACCTGTAGGTTTTTGTTGATGAGGTAATTCCTCATAGAACTTATGGTGTGAAGTAGGTATTACCCTTGTAGCACACAAATCCATTAAATCTTTGTACTTTGGCCAAGTTATGGGCAACTTGCTTGAATAAGCCTTTGGTAAATCTTCTGTCTTCAGACGCGGTCTGCCTACATTCTTCATAACCTTGATTTCTGTGAAGGTTTGGTCATCATATCGATATTTAAAAAATATAGAGTGGTTTGTCTTTTTGGTATTTGATTTTGAAGACCAGTCAATAAAACTATCGTGTGTCATAAGCACAACATTGTATGGCTTTGGCGTTTTCCTTGCCATCTTGCAAATTAATTGCCATTCCGATGGAACATTCACTTGAATATTCTTTGCCGGTTTTTCAATAGCCGAGTGCATGACTACTCTTTTCTTCCATCTTCTCAACTTCTTTCAGTTCCCCGTAACGTGTGCAAGTGTTGCACCAATCCTTTTTTGGTTTATGAAAACTTAGGTTTCCATACGAGTAAAATAATCCCTTGTAAACTGATTTTGAGATGGAAGTAACGAGTAGTTTTCTGTCATCAATTGGTAGCTTGTCATTGTCCTCTGTGATTTTTATGTTATCTTCATTGCACTTCTCCAAATACAAAGAATACAATTTTTCTAAATTGAGTTGTGAAGAGAGATAAAGTTTTTCACTGGACTTTCTGCAGTAATGGGATACTACCTTTGGTATAGATTGTATATGATCTCAGGCATGCTTTTCTATCCACTCTGGAATTTTCCTTAGGCATTGAGCCCGCCTTCGTTTATCAGGTGATACAATTCCTGTGTCATTTTTTTCCAAACAGACTCTCAAGAATTTCTCCGTGATGTCAAAGACAGATACAAAAAATAGCCGACAAACACGAACCCGCGCATTTCCTTTTTCTAAATAGTACTCAATCAAGAGTGCGTTTTTTCCGGGATTGATGTCCAATAATATAACGTCTTTTTGGTTCTACCTCTTGTAAGTGATTGACCAAATATTGTCTTTGTCTCTCGTGACTGTTATTTTCGGCTCCGATCTTCTAAAAAAAACTTAAGAAGTAGTTGTCTTTTTCGGTATCCGAAAAATTATTACTACATTTAAACTGACAAGAGCAAGTATGTTCTTTCCTTTTTCTTTCTCCGACAGTGTTACCTTTTATACTTCTGTAAGCTTTGTCAGATATTCTCAGTTTTTTTATCTCCCTTCTTTTCTCAACTGTTGTCGCTCTATCCTCATTTTTTTCTTTTTTTTTTTGGTGGACTTGATTGTGCATCAGCATTTTCCTGTACTTTGTCATCAGAGCATATTTCAACCTCCATGTGGGTTTTGTGTAGATTTCTGATGGCCTTTTTATTTGAAAACACCAATCTACAATAGAAACACACAAAGTCATTTTGAAAATTATTAACATCTTGATTAGACTGGCACCCGTCCAAACGTTCATATGGAATTGTGGTAGGGTCTAGGTAGATGTTATCGACAGTTAACATACTTTCTTCTTGGGCTAAACACTCATCTATGAATTTGAAGTAGCTGTACACACAGTTTCTGACATGGTGAATGTCACATCATCAACAACATCATAATTCGACTGATTAGAGCTGCTTGTTGAAGGAACAGGATCAAGAGGCGCGAGGATAGTGTAGTCCTTTTCTTCTTGCTTTTTATCTGAAAGGACCAGGCACGTTTCTTATGGAAAATGGCTTTCCGTGAATTTGTCCGAATTTTTGATATGGTGTAGATCTGGATGCACTGATCAAAAGTGTCCGTTGCCAAAAACTCCAAAAATGGACAGTTTTCGAGATATGGCTCTATCAATGTAATTTTTTTTGCATTTTTTGGATTTTGACACATAATCAGTTCACTCTCATACTTAGGAAAAACCGAGTTTCAATGATTTCACTGCAGGAATCGATTGAAAAATTATTCTTTCTTCGTTTCAGATACTGCCATTTGAAGAAATGATTATACACTGCTCGTCACTGACGATGTAACTGGACTATTATATTCAATTTCTATAGTCCAGTTTTTGTAGAAACAAAAACTTCTGAATTGCTCAAAGTATCACAAAGTCACATATATTCAACACCTTTCGATATGGGCACTAGGAAAATGATATTCGATACATACCCACTAATCATTTCTAATCGCTAATTGAACCGGTAAGGCAAACGAATCCGTGAAAATGTCTGAATATTTGATATGATGTGGATTTCGATGCACTGATCAAGTGTCTGTTGCTACAGACTACAAAAATGGACAGTTTTCAAGATATGGCCGTATCAATATCTGATTTTTTCGTTTTCTAGATTGTGGCCCATAATCGCTTAGCTCTTATACCCAACAAAAACGGAATTCTATCGATTTTTTCGCAGGAATTAACTGAAAAAAAGTTGTATTTCATTTCATATACGTTCATTTGTAGAAATTAGCATACACTGCTCGTCACTGGCGATGTAGCTGGGGTATTATTTTCAACTTTTGTATATCCGTGTTCGTAGAATCAAAAACTCTAGAATTGTAAAGATGATCACTGTCAGATTTTTGTGCCTTGACTCTATCTGTACTCTGTGTCTGTTTCAGCTACTGCGAAGACAGACATAGAACTGAGATTGAATAACGTTATCTTATTTGCCCCATGTATAATTTTGCAACAGTTCGAGTGAATCCAATAATATTTGGTTGGTTGAACAATTGACCCTCGTTAAATGTTACGTATAGATGATTTGATGAACGTTTGGACCAACTTTCTTTTACGTACTATTATTCTTACTACTATCATCATCACTTTGGTGGAGAAATGATATTTTTCATGAAATGAATATTGTTAATGTTATATATTCTTCCCATGAAAATTCATTTATTTCAAAATTCAATGCTGTCTAGAGTTGATGGCCGTGAACGTTAAACATCTGAGACCACAGCACTCCTCACCGGTGGTCTCAGTTTTTCAACTCCATATAGGCTTTCGGCTGAGAAAAATCTGGCCGCTAGGCCCAGACAACATTGAATATATTGACTCCGGCCGTGAAAGCCTACATTCTCTCATCAGTTATAGGTTCAATTAACAATTTTTCAGTATGTATATTTAACACTCGGTATAAAAATCTGCATTCGATACGAGTATTCAACTCGTCAGCGTACATTATAAATACGATTTTTTAGTTTCTCATTTTGCATTTTCCACTATTTTCCTGATGGCAAAATAAAATTCAAATCATATTTAAAGTGTGTATCGTATATTATTTTTTCAAATGCCACAATTGAATTGTGTTGGATATAAGTATGTTTGTAAGAACTAGAATAATTCAAGAGTTTTTGTTTCTACGAACACGGAAATACAAAATAATAGCCCAGCTACATCGCCAGTGACGAGCAGTGTATGCAAATTTCTCCAAATGAATGTATCTGAAATGAAATACAACTGTTTTTCAGAAATCGATAGAATTCCGTTTTTGTTGGGTATAAGAGCTAAGCGATTATGGGCCACAATCTAGAAAACGAAAAAAAAAAATAGATATTGATACGGCCATATCTTGAAAACTGTCCATTTTTGTAGTCTGTAGCAACAGACACTTGATCAGTGCATCGAAATCCACATCATATCAAATATTCAGACATTTTCACGGATTCGTTTGCCTTACCGGTTCGATTAGCGATTAGAAATGATTAGTGGGTATGTATTCCCTTGTTTCTATTGATATTTAACACTCGGTATAAACAAACTGCATTCGATACGAGTATTTATGTCGTCAGCCTATATTATAAACGATTTTCTATATGCTCATTTTGCATTTACCACTATTTATTTAACGACTAGGAAACTAATTAAAAAAAAAGTATGTCAGATTCAGTTCCTATAGTGTGTATCGAATATTATTTTTCTAGTGCCCCTATCGAAAGGTGTTGAGTATATGTGACTCTGTGATACCTTGAGCAATTCAGAAGTTTTTGTTTCTACAAAAACTGGACTATAGAAATTGAAAATAATAGTCCAGTTACATCGTCAGTGACGAGCAGTGTATAATAATTTCTTCAAATGGCAGTATCTGAAACGAAGAAAGAATTATTTTTCATTCGATCCCTGCAGTTAAATCATTGAAACTCGGTTTTTCCTAAGTATGAGAGTGAACTGATTATGTGTCAAAATCCAAAAAATGCAAAAAAAATTACATTGATAGAGCCATATCTCGAAAACTGTCCATTTTTGGAGTTTTTGGCAATGGACACTTTTGATCAGTGTATCCAGATCTACACCATACCAAAAATTCGGACAAATTCACGGAAAGCCATTTTCCATAAGAAACGTGCGTGCTCCTTTCTAGTTTTGCTATCGCTAATTTGGCAATTTTGTCCTCTCTTGACTGGTACATTATGACTGAAAGAAAAAAAGTCATTTGCTCATTGTAAAATTTTTGGGCCAATATAATGCAACAATCGCATGCACACGACCAAACTACAACGCGGTAGACCTAGTCTACCCAACCTCAATAGACATACCAACATTTCTTATATTCTATTCAGAATAAAATTTCAGATCAAAATTATCACTTACAGCAGCTGAAACTTTTGCTCTAAGGGTGAAAATATACAATTTAACTTATTAGAAAACAGAACGTTCACCATTAAATAATGAGAGTTATCATGAGCAAACTAAAACAAACAATTAACTAACTGTCTGCCTCAGCTATAAGTGTCGACAGTGTTGCCAGAACAGGCAGAAGTTTTTGAAGGAATCTACTATAAATAGTTAAATGTTCACTAAATGAAAGTGTGATTAGTTTATCTGTATCTTCCTTATCATGTAACTCATTCAATATAATAATTAACAAATGTATTGCCATTATTATAACATTGTTCTCTGATTACATTGATGATTTAAAACGGCGATAAACTGTTTCGCCCTTTTTACACACCAGGTTCGCCCTTTTACCAAACCAACAGATAGTGGTAGACACAAAAATGGTTTGTAAGAAAGGCGAATGATACACTCGCCCTTTTTACATGAGATTAAAAAAGTTACGTTGTTTTCGCCATTTTTATATCGGGGAGTATCAGTATTAATATGAACATTACAGATTCGCCGTTTTTACATATTACTAGCTATGGATGTCATGAATTTAAAGAGGCGAAAATTCAAATATAGATACTCAATTTGTTGGATTCGCCATTTTTACAGAACACCGACGAGGTGATTTAAAACGCGAAAATCGCGCATATAGGTACATGGAGCATGATTTGAGGAACAAATAAATAGAATAAAATAAAATTTTGGAAAAGAGTTTTTATTTAAATGCGCTAAAAAGAATTAAATAAACTTTAAAGTGAATCATTTTGTTACATCAAAAAATGTTAAATGATATAAAAGCTTGTCGCGAGAAGTATCTATGTATCTTCTTCTCCTGATGCATGCCTAAATACTGGCTGGTCGTTTTTATTGGATAATAATGATGGTTTCAATGCATTCTATAATGAAATTGTATAAATTTTTAATAAGTCATTTCCACTAAAGAATATAAAAATTAAGCAGAATAAGGAATGGTTAACTCGAGGCATCAAAATATCTGCCAAAAACTTACGGTCCTTGCATTACATCAAAAAATTTACTAATAATCAATTCTTTCACTCTTACTTCTGCCACTACCGTAGGATTTACATGAAACTGTTGAGGCACAAGGCCAAAGAAATGTACTATAGAGACAGAATTGATCAAGCTGCAAACAAACCAAAGGAAAGCTGGGGCATTATTAACGAGTTCAGAGGAAAAACTTCATGCACACATCAAATTTCTCTAAATACTAACACTCTAAACGAGTATTATTGTTCAGTAGCTGAGAAATTAACAGATGAACTTTCGTCCGAAAAAGTTCCTCTTGATCACCTCTTAAATGTAAGAATTGCAGATAGTATTCTACTTTATGATACAGATCTTCATGAACTAAAAACAGTATGTCAATACAAAATAAGAAATCCTCTGGAATCGATGAAATTTCGGCAAAAATCTTCGAAAATCTCCCAGACAAGCTTCTCAGTATTTTTGCGAGTCTGATTAATGATTCGTTTCGTGCTGGCTATTTCCTTGACTTTTTAAAAACATCACTAGTAATTCCTCTACACAAAGGGGGAGACACTGAGAATCCTGCAAATTTTCGACCAATTTCTATCATTCCCACAATTGCCAAGATAATAGAGAAATTAGTGAAAAGACGAGTAGTAGAATTCTTGATGAAGAATGGTATTATCAGCAAACAACAATTTGGCTGTCAATCCGGTAAAAATACAAATGATGCTATCTTTTCTTTCTTTTATGAAGTTTATACTGAACTCAACAATGGTGATGTTGCGGCAGCAGTATTTTGTGATTTGTCTAAAGCTTTCGACTGCGTAAATCATGAAATACTGCTGCAAAAGCTATGGTGTTATGGCTTCAGAGGAGTAACAATGAATTGGGTAAAATCATACTTATCAAATCGCAGCCAGATAGTAGAAACCTTGTCAAGGTCATCCAGATGTACTATGAAATGTGGAGTGCCTCAGGGATCAGTGCTGGGCCCAGTTCTGTTTTTGTTGTATATTAATGATTTGTCGAATATCAACGTATCTGGAAAGTTTACACTATTCGCTGATGACACCACAATATTTTGGCATGCCAAGAACAGCAGTGAACTCAAAGAGATGATATATAATGATGTCAGCAGTATCAAACTTTGGTGTGACTCCAATCGACTTGTCTTCAATATATCAAAAACCAACTTAGTAACCTTCCGATGTTCATTTGAGGACCCCTTGGGTCAAATATTATTGAAAATAAATTCAACACAAAATTCCTAGGGTTGTATATTGATACCAGGTTGAGATTCGAGGAGCACATTCTGGCTTTGAGGAAAAAAATATCTTCTGGGTGTTTCGCTGTCAAAATTGTCGCAAATGAGTTGGGATCAAGTGCGGCTAGAGTCGTTTACTATTCCCTAATTGAGTCTCATCTCAGATACGGCATCCCATTCTGGGGTGCATGTAATGATAACTGCCTGAACAGTATTCTTGTTCTTCAAAAAAGAGGGCTGAGATATATGTGCAAAGCTAAATTTCGTGATTCCTGTAAACCATTATTCGTTAAATATAAAATACTCACGATAATAACAATCTTTATATTGGAAACCGTTTATTTGATTAGGAAGCATTTGAACACGTTTAACAAACTTCCATCGCATTATGTCACTTGACAAGCTATAAACGTAAGTCTGCCACTTCCTAAATCATCACTAATTAAAGATTCTGTTATTTACAACGGCTGCAAGATGTACAATCACCTACCTAATTGTATCAAGAACACCCCCAATTTGAACATTTTTAGAAAATCTGTCAAAAACTTGCTGATACATAAAACTTATTATAATTTACAGGAATTTTATTCCTACGCATTTTAAAACTTTTATTATATCCTATTTATTTGTTACCTGTTTATATCTACAAAATCTGTTGCGTGTTGGGTTGTGCAAGCATATTGTATTGTTTAATCTCTGGAAGAAGTCCATTTCGGCTCAAAGAACTGTTTTAACTGGAGTACCACAAGGTAGTGTATTGGGTGCTATGCTTTTCATATGTTTTATTAATGACATATTAGATCTGGATTTGGGCGAATGCAAAGCACATTTATTCGCAGACGATACTATAATTTACATTATGGGTGAGAATATTAATAACTTGATAGGAAAATTAAACCAAATTCTTTTAAAAATTTGCGACTGGTTCAATAATAATAAGATCGTTGTTAACGTAAATAAATCTAAATATATGATAATTAAAAATAAACGAAAAATGCAAGAAGTAATCGATTGCAAAATCCAATTTGACGGAAGAGATCTTGAACAAGTGAGCAGTATTGAATATTTAGGTATAATCATTGATGAAAACCTCACTTTTAGTGAGCACATTGATTATCTTTCCAAGAAAATATCTAAAAAAATAGGTTTTGCATATAGAATTAGCAAAACAGTAACTCAATACTCTAGACAATTAATATATAATAGTATAATAAAACCACATTTCGAATATTGTTCATCTTTACTTTTTATGTGTAATAATTCAGATATTCATAAACTACAGATTCTGCAAAATAGGAGTATGAGATTCTTACTAAATACCAACAGATATGAAAGTATTAATAGAATGCAAATAAAGTTAAATTGGATGTCAGTAAAAAATTTAATTACATTTCGTACAATGATCTTTATTCACAAACTTATAAATAATATATTGCCAGAATATTTGTCCAAAAATGTCCAAAAATACACTCTTATAATACCCGCCAAAAAAACCACATAAACGTACGTCAAACTAATCTGATGTGTACGAAAAAAAGTATTTTTGACGCTGGAATGGTAATTTATAATAACTTACCTGACTTCATTAAATTGTATCCTAACATCAATATCTTCAAAAGTAATATCCGTCAATATATTTTACAAGATCAATTCCAGTAATGCAATTTATTCTATTTGTTATGTTCACATTTATGCAGGTATAGTGATCTTTTTCAAAGCAGTGTTATGCTCCGCCACTGCTTTATTTTAATTAACAACTAGGATTTTATAAGACTTTATATATCTATAGATTTACTAATGTTTATATGTTAATGTTCCTTTTTTGTCTTCTTCTATGTTAATGTTCCTTTTTTTCCTTTTTACACGTTAACATACTTCATCTTTCATTTATGTGATAAAACGATTTTGTATTAGCAACGCTAAATAAATAAATAAATAAATAAATAGATGAAGCGGGAAGAAATATCACAAAATCATCTCCACAACTATAATTTGACAACATCAAACTAATGGGGGGGGGGGGGTACATGTTTCGGATTCAGCAAGAATCCATCTTCAGCCTTATACAAGTTAAAGAGAGGAAAAAACTCCTTTTAATATAATTATAACAAACAAAAGTTAAATGGGGGTACTATGTCCAATGCCCAATCGCAGTTTTGTTTCCCAAAAATTCCTAACACATTGTATTTTCATAAAAATGAATCCTTTTATAATTTGGTGTTGGAAGGGCAAATTGCCCTAACGCTCATTCCAGACATGAGTCGGCAGACCATGTCGAAAATATTTTCAAATATTTTTATTTTTGTCAAATTTATTATCATGCCGTTTGGGCATTGGACGTACCCCCATTTAACTTTTGTTTGTTATAATTATATTAAAAGGAATTTTTTATTCTCCATAACTTGTATAAGGCTGAAGATGGATTCCTGTTGAATCCGAAACATGTACCCCACCCCATTAGTTTGATGTTGTCAAATTAAAGTTGTGGAGATGATTTTGTGAAATTTCTTCTCGCTTCATATTGTATTGTTATTATTTTATTTATACATTTACTTTATATATTGACTTTGATGAAATTGACATATTATAATATCTTAGTACTTTTTATTTTAATTATTGACTAGTGGGTATTAGACATACTTTGAAACTTGTACTTAAACATAAGCTAACTTTGTCTACAAGAATTTAATTTCTTATGATGATAAAGTATATTCTCTCTCTCTCTCTCTGTATTTCTTATTGTAAATTAAACTCAAAATTACCCCAAGATTTATTCTCGCGACAAGCTTTTATATCATTGAAATTTTTATTATGTGACAAAATGATGGGTTTGATTTACTTTAAAATTTGTTTTCTTCTTATTGGTGCATTTAAATAAAAGCTTTTCTCTGAAAAGTTTTTTTTTTTAAAGTTTATTCATTTATTTCTTTTTTAGTTTTCTTTGGATATGTTTCTTAGGGCCGGTATTATAAACATATCTCGAAGTTAACTTTAATTTTAACAGTCAAGTTAACTTCAGTTCTAAAATGGCAGTTTTATAAAAGTCTCATTTCTGAAATAAAAAGAAGAAGAAGGCAAATATATAACCCAGAATTTTTCGCAATTTCTCTTGTGGCATTTCTAATTTTCTAATGAATAATAGAACTGCCAACAATAGATTTGAGAATCCTCCAAAATCTCAACCAAGAATGAATACGTTGGATGAAATCTGAGTGTTATTAACACTTGAATTTTGAATTACTGGCGATAGAAGATGATTTCTAAAATTGAAAATACCTATAATTCCACAGTAATTAGAACTAGAAATATTGACTCATTAGTTGATCTTTGCAAATTTGCCCCACTATGTCACAGATTAGAAAACATATTCTTATCTGTGACTATGTGCCCCATTAACAAGCATATACAGACTTTCTGGATGACCTAAATCCGTTATCATTTGTTTTCAAATTCTATTTACAAGATAAAATGGTTTAACCGATTTCTAAAATATATCCTTCGACGCCGAGGGCCTTCAATAATAATCTCCTTCATCGTCCTCGAAAATAATCAGGATATTGTTTGGTAACATTATTGCGGGAAAAAAACATTAAAATTGAGGTTTTATGCTAAATTGTTGATAGAAGACCTGTTGAAAACCACCATTTTCTAGAAAGTTAACTTTAACTGATACCTCTTCCTACCAATGAAGTTAACTCCTACATTTTGAAGTTAACTGTAGGATGTGACGTCATGATAATGCTCGTGCACATGCTGCAAAAACAGTCACCCACTATCTTGAAGTTGTTGGAATTGATTGAGGCAGTGGAGTGGCCACCAAACAGTCCTGACGCAAATCCCATAGAACATATTTGGGACATCCTAAAAAGACATAGACAAGCACTAAATCCATCTCCTAACGCAATTACAGAATAAAGAATTGCTGCACAGGAAGAATGGAATCAAATTCCACAAGATGCCATCAAGGACAATTTGCAGAGCATGCCCAGGAGGATGCAGGCTATCGTTAGAGCTAGGGAAAGAAACACCAAGTACTGAACTGTTATTATGTTGCCTCAAAGAAATTTCGTTTTGTCGTCATTGTTGCTTGTTTTGCTCGTTTTGATCATTACCATAATTAGGCTATTCCATTACTCTTCTACAAGTAGACCAAGCTGTAGAGGATTTTTCCCCACAAAATAAAAGATGCAAATGGCTTGTACTAATTTTTATAAGATAGTTCGTTGATGAAAACCCCAGTGTTCGCTCCAGCAAAATCGCTTTGTGGAATTTTTTAAACAAGCAAAAGTGAAAAAAATTACAACTTTTTTGGAAATATCTCGAAGATTATTCAAGGAATCGTTTCACAGTCAATGGAACTTTTGTAGAGATTTATAAAACCTACAAAATGGATTTCTATATAACCAGATCGGTGCATTTTCCACTGAGAAAATCTGGCAAAACCTCGATAAAGAGACCATTTTTCAAAAATTCCTTATTTTTATAAATCTGAAGCCGGACATACTATATTGCGGAAATCGATAAACGATATTATGTGGGTCAACTGTACGCAAGATGTTTTTTGTCCGATGTGTAGTTTTTACACAATCGCGTTATAAACAATTTAAGGGCACATCTTGCAATATGCGCCGGTTCAAGGGAAATCGTCGTATTCAAATTCTGTAAACGGCATCTGGAGGTAGAGATCAATATCTACAATTTGTATATTCTGGATTTTCACCTGAGAGGCGGGAAATGAGTTAAAAATGTCACTGAAAGTTGATCAAAACGCTTCAAAGTCACCCGAAATCGAACTGAAGTTAATACGAGTTGAGTTCGGGCGACTTTGGGTGCACTTTGAGGCATTTAGAGTAACTTCCTGGGACATTTTCACTTGTATCACAAGAGCTTAAATTATTTCTGGAATTTTTTTTGAGGGCACGAATATTCGTGCCCGAAAGAAAATTTCCAGGACTCTGACTGTAAAAATTCCTTGAGTAATCTTTGAGATATTTCCAAATAACCAAAAAAGTTGTAATTTTTTTCACTATTTATTGTTTAAAAAATTCCACAAAGCGATTTTGCTGGGGCGAAAACCGGGGTTTTCGTCCACAATCTTTACTCTTTTTAAGATTGGCCGTTTGCGTCTTTTATTTTGTGTAAAAAGAGCCTCTCATTTTTATCTACAGCTTGGCCTAAAGTGTGTTATAAAGTTTTAATATCTGGATTTTCTGGCAATCAATACACGTTAAATACTTCAACATAACCCATTTAGTAATGAAAACTGCATAACGATTCAGAAAAATAGAAATAAACATGAAATCAATGCTTGAAACAGAATATGCAATATTTTTGATTTTACTTGTTCTACACTTCTATGAGGTATGTAATTTAACAAAACCAATAAAGAAAACCTAATTTATTCTTGAACAGATCCGATGCGCCACCTCAAATCATTAGGTTAGAACGTGAGTGGGCCCACATCAGCTTTTCCACCGCGGCCCATAGCCTACTGCGGCTCTCAAACCATTAGCTGTCGGTCGCTTCTTTACACAAGTCGAATTTCGTTTCCGAACTTTTCTGGGAACGACCCGAGCGAGCCCATAGAATATTCATGAAACCTTTGAAATAGCCAACTTTTTTCTGAGTGTAGACAACTGGTCAGTCATACGGCATTCCGGAGTCGGCGAGCTGCCTTGTCAGCGATCGGATGCTTCTGTTTTTAATTCGCTCTCGTACCCATTGTATTCAATGCGGATGGATGTTTTCGAAGGAATTGGTCTAGAAAAAATACGCAAGAGGACGTTGACTTGACCCAAATGAAGAGTCGGGAGTATCGCGGAAAAACTGTGGCGAAGTATCGATGACGATTGGTATTTGCAAGAGGTGGGCTTTTTTCGGGCACGCGCTTCATTTTGGAACGGAATAGTGTTTTTCAGTCACATAACTGAAATGGTATTTAGCCTACGGATACTTCTGTTTCGAGCTAAAATCATTACCATAGACTGGTGCCTATAATTTTTGTGAAAAAAAGTAACAGGCAAGGACCAGGTGGGAAATGTTGATACCAGTAAACACATCATGTGTATGAAACAGTTCAACGGAATCCTAAATGGAAGCATTTGAAACAATCTAAACGTTTGTTCCAGAAATAAATCTGAAACTTGTCACATATTACATGTCAAGTGAAATGTATCCGAAATGTTTCCAATGCACTAATGAAACGTCAGTAGAGATAAAACGTGTATGAAACATTTCAAATGCACTTATAAAACGCCAGTAAAGATAAAATATTTATGAAACATTTCAAATGAACCCAAATCACGCAGACGTGTTGCCATCTATCGATGACTTTGCAAAGTGTTACCACGGTCATGCGCCATCGCCAAAACGCCATCGTCATCATCCGACGGGGATCATAGTCACGTAATAAATCATTGTGCTTTTGCGAGGTTAAAATTCAACAATTTTGAATTTTCACCTTCCAAAGGTTTCAACCACAGTATACCTGAGGTATTAAAGTGTGCTTCAATGTGACGCTTGTGATTTCATTAGAATATGAACTGAGCACTCTATCTCTCTATCCTGTGTTCTAATAAAGTGTAAAGTTGATAGAAATTAATAAGCTTTGCTTGGTTGAGCTGAGGATTTTGAGTTGAAATCTTGATTCTTGCCTCTGAATGTGTAATCATGAATCCCCTATATCAGCAGGTATATAATGTTTTTAGATCACAATTGATTATATATAATTTGGGTAAATATTCATAATTGTTTTATTCATTTATTCAGGAATAATAAAATAATGGTTTCCGTAAATGATTACATATTCTGTTGCTACTGTTTATGGAAATTATTTGCAGAAATCCTGTATTTTGGTATGTACCTATCTACTCATCAGGAACCATGTGAAATATTTACTATGTGTTTTTTTGAAATATTTCAGAAATGTATTCCATATGCAGTTATATTGTGTTTCATAAACGTTGCTTTCGGAACATTTGCTGTGAAACATATCTGAATGTATTCAAATACAATTATGTTAAACGTCTCTTCCAAGACATTACGTGTGAAATATATCTGACAATATTCATACTCAGTTATGTTGTGTCTCAGATGCATTTCTTTCGAAATATTTCTTATGAAACGTTTACCTAGGTCATTTCTGGTGTCTGGTATGTTTCACAAACATTTCTGAGTCAAAAGATGAGAGGTGAGAGATAATTGGTGTCCGAAATGTTTCAGACACATAATTTCGTTTACTGGGATGAGGTTCCAACTTTGAGGAAAAAAAATATTTAAAGACGAAACCACAAAATGGTGAAATGGGGATGCAGTTTAGGGGTTGAAAACGGTTTTTTTCGATTTGCGCCGAATCGTGACCTCTCATCGGAAAAAGTTTAATGACAAAGTTTTAGTTAATGAAAATATCGACAACTTCTTTATTCAATACTTTTTGATATAACCTTAATTTAACCGTCAAAATGTAGAGAACCCGATTTTTCAGTATTTAATTTTTTCTCGCGTTTAAATGATTTAATTTACATGAAAATTTGTAAGCATAGATCTTTTATGGTGTCAAATAGGCATTTTTTGCCATTCAGAAGACGACTCGTTTTTGAGTTATATACATTTTTCGAAAAAAAAAACCCTTATCTTCCACGAACAATTTTTCTTTTGTTTTTATGTATTTCGGAGGTCTTTAAGTAATCATTTCAATTGTTGAAATGTCTACTTTCAAATGGTTTATGCAAATTGGTGGTTTATTGATCGTTAAACCGCTTAAAATTGATAAAAATGTCTCTCTGAATCATGATTTTTGACTTTCATTATTATTTTTATAAGAAACCTTTCTGTCCTGGAGTGCACTTATAGACTGTCAGATAACGACAGATTTTGCTGACTCATTTTCTCTCTTCTGGGATTTTAACTACTGGAAATTATGCCAGTGTTGAGCCCAAAAATTGAAAATTTAGCGATCGGACGTGTGCTAGGCATATAGAAAATTCATTTTCCTTTTGCAGAAAAAATTTGTTTCTTTTTTTCATTTTCTCGTTTATGGCATTTTAACACGTGCTTAAAGGGTTGAAGAAAAAAGATAAAATTGCTCATTTCTTCCTCCATGGGATTTGGCATATGCATTGCAATCTTCATTCTAAGACCATAAAAAAAGTCGGAAGTATGATAGTAAGTAATATTGGAACCAAATAATTTACTTTTTTTTAATAACTTTTTATAAAGTGAAAGAAATAGTTATGTGCATTATTGTGACAAACTGATAAGGATTGTAAAGATAATTCAAACAATTTTGCGTCAACCCCTATAAGTTAAATATCTTAACCGCGTAATTCCCCCACGCCTACTGGCTTGCTGTGTCATAATCGGATGATCATTCGAATTTGAACACAGAGCATCAGATTTTTGAAATAATGTGATTATGCCCTTTACCTGTTTATTGTAACTATGTGACACGATGTGGTAAATCAAAGTTCACAAAAAAGTAAACACAGCAAGCCAGTGTGCGCAGAAATATAATAAACACTAGTTCGTTTCCCCGCCACCTTACAGGCAGAGCTTCCGGCGCGTTTTTTTTCATAGTGGCCTGTCCTTCAGGCCTAGATCACCTTTTAGAAGTGAAAGTTCCGGAAAAATAAATTGCTTCTATGTCTAAATGAAAAATCGAACTCATTTCTAGATTAGAAGCAGTTCTGGACCATAGGTTGAAATCGATTTGCAGTGTCTTCGGTACAATTCAAATGGTGAACAGAAGGAAATGTAATATTTTGTTGGTTCCTGCGTATCCCTGGAACCATATCACACTGAATATGTGTGCACAAGTCTCTCAAGTCCTAGCACTGGACTTACAAGTACCGTTGTGACCTAAGATGGGCTGATCTTCTAGATTATCATTCTCGGTTTCTCTAAAAACTACCCATAATATAGGTTCCTTGGAATTTCTGAAAATATTTGAAACCCCAAAAAATTCTGTCCTTCAATGGATTGGTGAATCTCAAGCGATTTCAACTGACCCCTGCTCCATTAAAAAAATTGGGTGAATGACTGTCACCTTGAGGGGGCTGCAGGAGGGGTGATTTTTTTATGTCACAGATTGTCTTTTCGAAAACATAACTTAAAAAATAATAACTTAGAAAATTAATGTATCCGTTACTTCAGGACCTCACTGTATAAAACATCGTAATCATGTTTCCGACTTGTGGCTTTTTTTTCTAGTCTTGAAATCAGTATTTCTTCCTACATGCCAATTCCCATAAACGAGAAAATGAACAAAATTTCCTGTGTTTTTCTGCAAGTTTTCCAGTTTCATATAGTATGATAAGCACGAACTAGACTTATGGCTTTTTATATCACAGACTTTTACATTAATAAATTTTTATTGCACATTATTTCGTTCACGAGAAAGTTTGCCGGAAAACGAAAAAAATTTTCACAAAATTTTCCGTCCGGAAAATATACTTCAACAGCTGACCGGTTTATGGGAATTTTTTTTCGGGTTCCTAACGATATTAAATTTCATTCTGTTGATTGTCATAAGCGAGAAAATGCATCAGCAACCAACTATTTTTTCACAAGTTCGCGCCCCTATTTCAACCCTTTAAGCACGTGCAAATCTTATGGCTTTGGTTCTTCACTATTAAATTGCTATACCTATTCATGTGTTGAAATGCCATAAACGAGAAAATAAAAAAAATTAATTTTTTTCTGCAAATGGAAAATGAATTTGCTATATGCCTAGCACACGTCCGATCGCTAAATTTTCAATTTTTGGGCTCAACACTGACATTATTTCCAGTGGTTAAAATCCCAGAAGAGAGAAAATGAGTCAACAAAATCTGTCGTTATCTGACGGTCTATTAACTGAAGAGCATTTAATCAAATATGAAAACGGGTTAAAATTCAATTTTGACCGCTACATTTTACTATAGGTACATGTTTACATGTAGGCTTTATTACAAAATTTCGCAAATGTTCTGCCACCTCTCCATGAAAACATGAACAGACAACGCAGTTCTTGTTCTGAGAGGGACATTTACTAAATGTCGTGCACCTGTTCGTTTATCGTTGTTTTTTCTAATTTTACCGAACAGAGCGGTGTTAAAAAAATTGTTAGTTGTTTAAAAATAGTTAGTTATTGATATAATTACTCAAGTTTATTACAATTTTGAAAATACCTTTGTATTTTGGGATCGGGGTAAGATGACGTTACTAAGAGAAAATCAATATTACAAAGAAAAGGAATTTATTTGAAAGTCAAATACATAACAGTACAAACATTTTTATGACTTTGTGTAATGTTAATCTTATCAAAAGTATGAAAATATAAATGAATTTTCTGCAAATAACAAAATAAATAAAAATGTTATTTTCGTCAACTTACCCCATACCCAGGGTAAGTTGACTAACCTATTGGGGTAAGATGACTATAAGTATTCACAAAAATCACAACAGAAATTACCAAAACCCTGGTAGTTGCTGCATGCTTCGTGCCACCATGACAAACATCGACAACATTGCAACCAATTTTTATATGGTGGGTTATATTCTTCCTTACATGCAGGGCATAAATATTGAATCTCACTACTGGAACCGTCAATATCAGCAGCACTGGGGCCAGCAGAACTGGGACCAGCAGAACTGGGACCAACAGAACTGGGCAATATTTTCTGACGTTTTCGTGCTCTATTTTCTTCAACTGTAGATTTCTTTTTTATTTCCAATTGTTTCCTTTCTTGTTTCATTTCTTTTTTGTTTTTCTTTTTCTTCAATCTCTCTTTGATTTTCTTCTAGTTGCAACTTCATTGGAGTTCCACTTATAACAGAAGATGACATTTTTCTTCCAGGGTGTGAGGAATGTCCCAAATAGTAGGATGGGGCTCATTTGAAGGGTCTTTTTCTAAAAATAGTTGACGTTTATGTGTCTCCATTTGACCTCTGGATGAAGTATGAAGTGTTTTTAACAGACCGTCGAATTGGGCTAAACGGATATCTGAAGCACTGAATATTTCATACGAACGCGTTCATCATATAGTTCACGTCAATTTGGACATAAGAAAAATTGCTGCAAAATGGATCCCCAAATGTTTGAATGTTGACCAAAAGCGTGCAAGGGTAGTAGCATCGCGTTCGATCTGTGCTCGATTTGAAAACGATGTAGACTTCTTAAACCGAATTGTTACTATGGATGAGACTTGGGTACATTTCTACGATCCAGAAACAAAGCAACAATCGATGGAATGGCGACAATCCGGTTCTCCAAGACCTAAGAAGTTTCGTGTCCAAAAATCTGCTGGAAAAGTTCTTGCTTCAGTTTTTTGGGATTGCCATGGAGTAATCATGATTGATTTTTTGGATAAAGGTAGAACAATTACTGGAGATTACTATTTGAGATTATACTGACCACTCTACGGGAAAAAATTAAAGAGAAAAGATGCGGAAAGCTATCCAAAGGTGTTTTGTTTCTGCAGGACAAATACCCTGCACACAAATCTCATGTTGCCATGCAAAAAATTCGTGATTTAGGGTTTGAATTACTAGAACACCCCCTTATTCACCAGATTTGGCTCCGTCCGACTATCATCTCTTTCCTCAACTGAAAAAAGTTTGAATGGTCGTAAATTTTCTTCCAACGAGGAGGTAGTAAAAGCTGTGGAGGTGGAGGTGTAATAAATGTATCCAATTAAGAGGAGAATATGTTGAGTAATAAAATATTTTGACATTGAAATTTTGTTTGGTTCTATAGTACATAGGCTAAGAATTTTTCAATATATCCTCGTATATCTTAGAATTTCAGGTGATTTTGGATAAACGTGTTTTTTACTCATGTGTTGAATGGCATAGAACGATGAGATTCGGCCAAATTTGTTAATTCAAGTCAACGGCTTGGTCACAGGGAACCTGTAGAGAATGAAATCTAAAATATGAAAGAATTTGAGATACGTCGTTTAGGGTTAGGACGGCAGTATTGTCAAGTCCAAAAATTTATTTGAGTTTCAGTTTGAATTTTCCACTTCGATTGTGAATTAAGGTGAAGTGGGGTATATGTGATAATGGGGCAATTGCGATAGTACGTTTGAAACTCGCTATTTGTATGAATATGCTTGTGCCACTTATTAGCCGGAGCCCGAAATATGCTAGTCTAATGAGCCACTACTAGAAGCCGTCGAAATCCAAACTTGGATTTCATTTGAGTACAGATAAGCGAAGAGTGCGTTTCACTTCAACACACATTTTTTTATACATTTACCCCGTTGGTGGAATAATATTTAATTTTTTCGGTATGCAGGAATATTAATCTAATTTTTATATACTTAGTAGTTCATAGTAGTTTGAAAAAACGTATGGTATATGTTATTAAAATAAAAAACGCATTATTGACCTCAAAAGTTGCTATAACACATTTGCCCCTTGGAATTTTGTTGTTGGGGCAAATGTATTATTACAGGCTAGGCCAAATGTGTCATAGTATATCACATTTACCCCGTTTGTATAACTTCTTGGATTCAAACCTGCATTACTCAAACAATTAATTTAAACAGTTGTAGAACAAGTTTTATAAGCTTTATTTGTTATCGATATCATGGTTTGCTGCTACAAAAGAAAAGAAACTTATGGAAAATATTCGGCAGCTGATCTCAACACTGCAATGTCTGATGTTTTAGCAGGCCGAACATCAATTTATAAGGCAGTTGGGTATTGGTAAAAGATAATCAGACATTATGTGGGACTTGTATCGGAATACACGGATGATGGGTGGATAGTTAAATTAAAAAAATTGTATGGCCAATAAATACCGACATTGGTAATGTACTTGAACAGGATATAAAAGTGCAACCTGATCCTATCGTTGAAAGACGAGGAATGTACTAATTTTCAATTTTCTCTAAAAACTTTAAACATTCAACATTAACTCTAAGACATCTAAGAGTGTTTTGTGTTTAATTTTATTAGCTTTTTTTCCTTTGTTCTGGCATTGTTTCCTAGTTCACATTTTTGGTATTTTTTAACAAAATAAATTATAAAAATTACACAAATAGAGAACTTAAATTGAATTTTAATACAATTGCCCCAAACTACGGAATATGCTATTTACTACAAAAATATAAACTTTCTTCACATTTGCCCCAGTCACTGGGGTAAATGTGATATATTGATATGATTTTAAAAAACATCGCGCAACATTAACAACATTAAACATTATTTAACTTTCTCGTAAACAATCAATACAAAACCGTTCCAAAAGTATATAGTTTTTTTCTCAAATTTTTTAAACGTTTCTCTGCAGCTTTATATTGAATGAAAGTTGAACTATCCAAAAAGTAGATCACATTTGCCCCACTTCACCTTACATGTTTTTGTGAATATATCGATGAAAAATATCTAATTATCTGTTGGTTCCTGTATAACATATCAAAACTTCATCCACGTATCTATACCAATACAAGAAATTCCTTATTAGAGGATGTTTATACATCAAATTCACTACGTTGTCCATGAAAGGTTTGAAGAATAATAGACTTTATTATCAAAATGCAAATAATTGTGTTTGTTTCCCCGATTCCATCAGAATTCATGGTGAGCAGAAGAGCATATATACTCTTCTATGAGTAGGAGGGCACTTAATCACATCTTTGATATTATATTTTATTTTATTTCATAATATTATTATTGTTATTATTTATTTTTACAAATAAAAATGAGGAGATAAAAAAATTAAAAAAGGTATATAATCTCTTTTTGGATAACCCCATTAACTCGATTTTTGTCAAATAATTCTCTGACTAACGATATACCACCATAAGGAGGTATACTAGGAAATAGATTGTGTATCGAAATATGTCAATTTTGCGTTACCTGGAAGAGTTACACATTATATTCTATTTACCAAATCATGAGTTCACTAAACTGAATTTGGGTTGAAAAATGCAATGGTTCCTGATGATAGTGATCAATTCCTATGACAGTTTTACTGTTGGTGCAGCGACAAAAAAAAACTACTGTTCTAGTACGATAATCCTGTTTGTGCAATTTTATAAGTGAATATAAATTGGGAGTTTGAGTGTTCTTTAAAGTTAATCTTAATTTTCTTCTTTCCCCGAAAAGTAATTTTGAATTCTTATATTTGGTAAGAATTGGTGGAATCACGTTTTAGTATTTCAAAGTTTCCTGAAATCAAGAAATCCAGAGTTTTCTGAACATAGTGATTCCTATTAATAACAATTATAAAAGCAGAGCAAAAAAAATTTAGCTCTTCCTTACCTCTACCTGATTCTATAGTTAATTTTCAAAGTATCAATGATTAATTGATGAGTAACAATTATTTACAACGTATTTTATGGTACGCTATTATATCTCTTTGGTAATTATGAATTTCAGTAATTTTCTTGGTCAAATGAAAAACTTAAAAAAATAAATAAAACCATTACCGAACCATTATTCTTCGAGACACGGTTTATCGCGAAACGAATATTGTATAATCGAAATCAATTAAGTTGTTTTGGTTCACCAGTCCTGCCAATTATTATTCAAAAATGTGGGCGACAACCTTCCTTGGTATGACACCATATTTGGAGAGAACAACAGATCCACGGGTACATGAGAATTATATCAGTGACTATTTTTGGAAATCTTTCTAGCTGAATTCTAATGGTCTAGGTCAAGAACTCGTCTGATTTCATTATCTCTCCGATTGTTGTATTTGGATTTTGTTAGAAGATATGACTCAGCAGATGGGAATTTTGATATTTCTTGATATGTTAGGTAGCGAAGTCTTAATAGACATAGCTATAGAGGGTTTTTCTCCCACAAAATAAAAGACGCAAATGGCTTATACTAATTTTTATAAAAACAAACTGTTGTGTTAGATTCCATCAAATCCAATACAAGAGAAAGTTTTCATAAAGGGGTACCTCAAGGCTCCATCTTGGGTCCTCTTTTCTTTATAATATTCACAAGTGACATAAAAGGAACGTGTGCTGCAGCAGATCAAATCATTCTCTATGCAGATGATACAAATATTTTGATGTCTAGTACAAATAATGAGCAACTAGTAATTAATGGAAATAAAGCTTCAAAAGAATTAGGGGAATATTGTAGTAATAATGGCTTTGCACTAAATACCGCTAAGACATGTCATATTCGATTCTTACCAAAAAATCTGAATCATGATAATGATCTCTACTTAACAGTTAATGGAAAATCAGTAGAAAGCAAACACAGTATGAAGTTCTTGGGTGTTGTGCTTGATAGAAAATTAACATGGGAAGATCATATCACTACTTTGCGTTCAAAACTTAGCACAATTACATATATTATTAGGAATTTGCGGGATACAGTATCAGCTGATATACTAAGGATTCTTTATTTTGGATTGGCTCAGTCAGCAATGCAATATGGCATAATCTTTTGGGGATCCTCGAGTTACTTAATAGGGGCATTTCGTTCCAAAAAAAAATCATTAGAACCATGAACAAAACACACCCCTCAGAAACTTGTAAGCCATTTTTCATAAAATCTAAAATATTAACACTTCCTTGCCTCTACATTTTAAACCTGATTATTTTTATAAAGGACAACGAAAATAATTTTTTGAAAAATGACGAAATGCACACACAATACAAGAAATAAGAAAAATATTCATCAGCCTTTTTCCAGGCTGCTTATTGGTCAAAATTCCCCAAGATATGTTGGTGTCAAATGCTTTAATAAGATGGAAAACCTTATAGACATGAGCGGTAGCATATCAGTGGTTAGGAACAGGATATCAACATTTCTGTGTGATAAAGCTTTTTATAGCGTAGAAGAGTTTCTTACCTCTTAAATGTATTTTAGAATTATAGTTATACACGTGTTGTCCCATATATTTATACCATTTTATCGTTTTTACTCACATCACTTATATATATATATATATATATATATATATATATATATATATATATATATATATATATATATGTATTACACTTGATATTGTATTTTTGACTAGTCCGATAAGCTTACGCATTTTGTAGTTTTCTCCGCACAGTGTGTAATCTTTTGTGATGAATAAATGATTTCTGATTTCTGATATAGCAAAATCGATTTGTTCAATTTTTTAAACAAGCAATAGTAGAAAAAACCTACAATTTATTTGGTTTTTTGGAAATATCTCAAAGATTATTCGAAGTATCGAAGAACTATTGTAGAGATTTATGAAACCAACAAAATAGATATTCATACGATCGGGTCGTTTCAACGAGAAAATCCGGGAAAACCTCGAAAAAGAGACCATTTTTCAAAAATTTATAATTATTTTAAATCTGAAGCTGGACAAACAATATTGCGGAAACCGATAAATAATATGTGGTTCAACTGTGAGCAAGAAGAATTCTGTCCTATGTGTAGTTTTTGCATAATCGCGTCATAAACAATTTAAGGGCACATCTTGCAAGATGCGCCGATTTAAGGGAAATCATCGTTTTCAAATTCTGTAAACGGCACCTGGAAGTAGAGATCAATGTCTACAATTTGTATATTTTGGATTTCCACCTGAGAGGTGGGAAATGTGTTGAAAATGTCACTGAAAGTTGATCAAAATGCTTCAAAGTGCGTCCGAAGTCACCCGAACTCGCACTGAAGTTAACTCGAGTTTACAAATTGTAGATATTGCTCTCTACTTCCAAATGCCGATTACAGAATTTGAATGAGTTTCACCCTCAGATCAATAAGTAAACATAGATCGGCCCGATGCTACGTAAACATCATATTCACTGAACCGAAGACAACTTTGTTTATTTACGTACACCTCTCATCCCTAATGTTTTCAAACATTGACGCCCTGTTGTCAAATTGGTAAAAAAATATGATTTTGGTAGGAACCTACCAATAAATGCATAATCAATCATGTTTTATATTCAGATGTATTATTCCAAAAATTCTAGAGAAATGTTTATGTCTAGAAAGGTGTGAAAAAATTACCAAAAAGGAAGATATATGTCGTTTTGAACTGATGAAATTTTAGGCACTTCGAGCGGTTACTAGAATTATTTTACTCTTGGCAACACCGCTTGTGAAACCGGCCGTGGCGGCCATTGTACGTTGTCGTTTTGTGTTGATGAAGTGTTGTTAGAAATTTTCCTGTGTGTTTTCGTGGTTTTTGTCCTGCTTAAACAACTTAAAGTTACATTTGGAATATTTTTCAAAATAGTACAGTGGTCTAGTGAGTCACAATGTCGAAATACTGCTTTGTTTGCAAAACAAATTATAGTAAATAAACATTCCACAGGTGAGGTTCCAGTGGCGTCGAATGCACGATGCAAATCATGCAATCAAACGTATTCGTCAAATATAATATTGGAGGACAAAGAAACTCATTCAAAATTACAGATACGAAAAGCCTATGGCAAAGTGGTGAATTCCTCAATGTTTGTTATAAATATCTGTGAGCAGGGGGAAAAACATTGAGATGAAAGGAAAATTGAATTTACTTTCCAATAATATTGACATTGTTAAAATTCTAACAGTGAGGACAATTAATGATATACCAAAGGACTTACTTTAAATTTTTGGAAATCATTTCTTTGAGGAAGAGCCTTTATCAATTTTTTTTCAAAATCTGATTATACCTTGAATTGTCAATAAGCGGAACTGACAAAGTAGAAAGGGTCAGGTCTCTTTTGACAAAGACAGTTCTATTTAAAAATCAATAAATACCAAGTGTTGAAATCCTCATGTACTGAGCTTTCTTGAGAATCATTCTTTCACATACACTTTGACACTTTATATTTATACATTTGTAATATTGTATATGTTAGGCTTAAAATCAAATAAATAATAGTGATATTTGCCTATTTGTTATAATAACGTGTGGATAAGCATATATTTTATTCAATCTGTTAGAATTTTAACAATATCAATATTATTGGAAAATAAATTCAATTTTCCTGTCATAAGCTTCAATGTTTTTCCCCCTGCTTACAGATAATTATAACAAACATTGAGGCATTCACCATTTTGCCATAGGCTTTTCTTATCTGTAATTTTGAATGAGTTTCTTTGTCCTCCAATATTATATTTGACGAATACGTTTGATTGCATGATTTGTATCGTGCATTTGACGCCACTGGAACCTCGCCTGTGGAATGTTTGTTTACAATCATTTGTTTTGAAAACAAAGCAGTATTTCGACATTGTCTCTCACTGAACCACTGCACTAGTTTGAAAAATATTCCAAATGTAACTTTAAGCTGTTTAAGCAGGACAAAAACCACGAAAACACACAGGAAAATTCAACACTTTATCAACACAAAACACTGGCACTTGCGTTCTCTGATGCTTCGAGGAACGTTGCACAAGTATCTGTTAGATATAATTCAATCCCCGTCGTGGTCTTAGCCAGGAGAGTAGTTGTTTTCTGACAGGTACTTGCCATATGAATGAACTGGTCCAAAATTTAGGAAGGAACAATTTATTTATAGATGTTTGAGAAGGTTTCTTAACTCATAGGGCCAGTTGCATAAAGAATTTAACAGACAAATAAATATTTGATTTGATGATTACTATGGCAACGCATGTCCAAGCTCACCAGTTATGTTACCTACGTTAACAGATGGCTTTATGCAACTGGTCCATATTTATTCAAATATTCGTATTGATTCCTTGAAACTTAATCTACACAACATAAACCCCCAGGCACCAAACTTGAAATATAGTCAAGGAACTTGTTAAATCTCTCGAATTAATTACTTTAGACCATAAATAATGCTTTATTTTTGATAGCTGAAAACTCCTAGAATCCAACTAAGGAAAGAATATCACCATAAATCACAAAACTAATCCGCTATCTTGAATCCCCAAATTTTGATAAAAAGTTATTTGCTGCCAACCCCCGGCTTTTTATTGACCCTAGAAATTTTAAGACAAAACCGTGACATAACTTGTTGCAGCTCACAGGTACTGCATTTGCATAAGTAATTTTGACCCCCTTAAAAAAGCACGGCACTGTGCTAGAGGTGTTGTGTTTTGGTTCGAATGTCAAAAACCCGAAACAAAACAGTTTCCGCAAGAATTATCTTCGGTTCAGTGAATATGATGTTTACGTAGCATCGGGCCAATCTATGTTTACTTATTGATATGAGGTTTCGCCATTGAATTGTTTATAACGCGATTGTGTAAAAACTACACATCGGACAGAAACCACCTCGCGCGCAGTAGAACCACATGTTATTATCTACCAGTTTCCGCAATATTGTTTGTCCAGCTTCAGATTTTTAAAAATTATGAATTTTTGAAAAATAGTCTCTTTTTCGAGGGTTTCCCAGATTTTCTCAGTGATCTGGTCGTATAAAACACAATTTTGTAGGTTTCATAATTCTCTACAAAAGTACTATTGACTGTAAAACAATTCCTGCAATACTCCTTGAGATATTCGCGAAAAAAAAAACAAAAAATTTCACAAAGCGCTTTTGCTGGGGTGAAAACCGAGGTTTTCATATAGGAACTATCTTATAAAAAGTAGTATAGACTGTTTGGGTCTTTTATGTGCAGCATCGCCTACAATTAAATCGTATGAAAATTTAGTTTTTATCGGCTTTAATCATAGAGTCATAATAAAAAAATTTAGTTTTTGGTAAATTCATCCGAAATAATTGGATATAAACATGTTTCGCTATTTTTTATATCAACATCGTCTAAACACTGAAAAAGAGTACTGGCGTAAAGAGTGTAAAGAGGAAATATACCGGGTACCCGTGTTTTGAGCACCACCATGGGGATCTCAGTTACATAAGAGATTCGAAGTCGGTTAAATTAGGGCAAAGTTGCGCATTCATGCTGAACAATTATCTGAAAGAAAATTTTATGTGTCATTTTCAGTTTTTGCATAATTGGAAAAAACGGAAGTTTGTAATTTTTGTTTTTATTTTTTCAAGCAAAAACCAAAAAAACTAGAACTTTTTGGGCACCTTTTTACGAGGAATCTAAATCTGTCGTCGTATTTTTCAAGACGTTCTTGATGCCAGAATTACAACAATCAACTTTGGGTTTTCTTATGGGCCCCATTTTGGATTTTTGCATTTTTGAAAAGTATTATTATATACACGATATGATCGAATCTCAAATGCTGTTCAAAATGATTGGAAAATCGTTTTTGCGAAGAGTACTTTGGAAAGAACGACAACAATTTTGTTTAACAAACTAAATTTTGACTGTTCCATTAACTGTTTCATTTAGGTGTAAGGAAGACATTCTTTTTTCAAATTTAGCTAGTAAAAGTAATATAATAATATTGAAAGAAACAATTTTTTTATATGAATCGCATTTTCTAGTGATGTTGTAATCTCAGTGTGTTATACTCATAGAAAATGGGCTAAATATGGTGTCAATTTGACTTTTATGTTTGTCATGATGACAGATCGCTGTAGCAGAATGACAGATGAGTGCAATAAACACTTTATTGCACTTAGTGCTATAAAGGACTATTTTTTCAACTAAATACAGTTATATAGGTAAATTGAAGTTAGTTTTTTGTAATATCTGACATCATTATAGTGTGAAATTGCTTCTGATCAGTATGTTTTCCGATTTTTCCGACCTCCCTGATGATCTTAGAACAGTGAAACAGATTTTTGTCGACCAAAATGTATTGGAGGCCTAGCGAAAGAGATGCAACTCACGCATCAATGAAATGAGCGATTTTTTGTGAGTGATACTTCTGAATAACATTATCCCTTATCTCTTATTTATAGATAAGAATCTCCAATGGAAACTGGACATTTAATAAATAATCAAATATCTGAATGAAAATGCAAGTTTTCACTTTCAGATTTTTTCTCTAAAGTTATATTGATTCCGGTGTGAGGGATATTGATGTTTCTGATCACATGCTCATCTACTGATCCATGAATATTGAAGCTGATGTCCCAGAAGATCATTCGTTCAGTTATAGGCCTTTACGTAATATGAATATGAACAGATTTCAAATTGACCTTGAAGGAATTCCTTGGGGCATGTTATACTCAATGGAAGACATAGATGATAAAGTTACATTCATCACAAATAGTTTATTGCAATTATTTGATCGTCATGCACCTGTCCGGTATATGAATCATAAAAATAGACCTTACAGCCCGTGGATCACATTCAATATACGCCGAATGCAAAAACTCAGAAGGGAATCGCTGAATAGATATAGGAATACCAAAAGTCCTGAACATAGAGAGTATTATAAGAACTTGAGAAATCTCACAACCTCTGCTATAAGAGCAGAAAAAAAAGCGTACTTGAATGATAAATTCAAAAATCTGAATCAAGGGCAAAAATGGCAGGAGTTAAAAAAACTCAATATAAAAAACAAAGTAAAAGCTGCTCTACCAGAGGCTTTGCGGGATGTTGATGAACTCAATAAATATTTCACAGAGTCATGTAAAAATGATGATGATCCAACTGATGAATTAATTGATCAGTATGCTAGTGATAGGCTGAATAACTTTTTACCATTATTCAAATAGATGATGAATTTGTTTTAGAAACACTGAAGAACATTAAATTGAAGGCCTTTGGTTGTGACAAACTTAATATCACATTGATATTATTATGTTGTCCTCATATTGTACCTCATTTAACACATATTTTAAATTCATGTATTCTCATCTCATATTTTCCAAATTTGTGGCAAAAATCACCTCTCCTACAGAATTCAACCATCTCCGTTCAGTTTCGATTTTGCCTGTAATGTCCAAAGTACTTGAAAGAGCAATCGAGTCTCATATCGTACCTTTTCTCAACTCTATTGATTTTTTACCTGAAAAATAATCTGGTTTTCGACCGGGATACAGTTGTGATACTGCACTTGCTGATGTCACAGACGATGTCTTGAGAGGAACTGATGTGAATAAGGCAACAGTTTTGATACTTAGACTACACCAAAGCGTTTGATATGTTGAATCATAAAATTTTATTAACAATTTTAGATCACATTGGTTTTTCGAATCGGGCTTGCAGATTAATAGATTCATTCTTGAGCAACAGATTGCAGAGGGTAGTTTACCAAAATAATATATCAACATCATTAGTTGTCAACTCAGGGGTACCTCAAGGAAGCATTCTGGGTCCACTACTCTATTCGGTATTTACCTCTAAATTTATGACATCGATAACTAATTGCAATTATCACTTATACGCGGACGACACCCAACTATACTTTTCCTTCAACCCTCCAGATGTAGCACAAGCAAATGAAAATATCAACGATGACTTACAGAAGCTATTTGAGATATCCAGCCGACATTTACTCAAACTAAATCCAAAAAAATCTATGGCTTTACTTTTTTGTAATGAAAAAATAAGGGAAAAATTGGAAGCTAGTCTGTATATTCATCTAAATAATGAACGTATACCATTTAAAAACTACTGTAGAAACCTTGGTCTTGTTATCGATACGAAGTTAAAATTCACAGAACATGTTACATCAAAGTTGAGAATCGGTTACGCTAACTTGAAATTAATTTACCCACATCGAAAATTCCTGAATAAAAACACCAAAAAAATGTTATGTGACTCAATTGTCCTCTCGCATATGAATTTTTGCGGTACTATATATGGACCATTTCTGGACAGTCGTGATGCTAGGCGAGTGCAAAAACAACAGAACTCCTGTCTGCGGTTAATATTCGGTCTCAGACGAAGACAAAGAATAAGTCACAAACTGCCTGAAATCGAATGGCTGAACATGTATAATCGTAGAATACTTCATGCAACTATCCTCTACTATAAAATTATAAAAGTTAAACGTCCACCATATTTATATAGAAAAATAATTTTCAGAAGTCACGTGCACAACTTAAATATTCGGAGAAGAGAAATTATAACCATACCCTCTCACAGAAAAGAAATCTTTAAACGCTCGTTTACCTACTCCCCAGCGAACCGACTCAACAAATTTCGAATCACTGACTTCTCAAAATCGATTGTATCGTTCAAAAATGTAATGAAAGAAAGGCTTTTCCAATATTGATATTTCAAGATTTTTTTGTATTCTGTTGAATTATTTTGAATGTGTTTTGTTATTTAGTTTTAAGATTTTAGTTTTCACTAGGCTTCAACAGCACCTGATTTCGCATCAGAAAGCTGAATTTATAAGCCTTTTAATCTCAAATTCACGTTTCGGATATTACTGGATTTTTGTTTTGTTTTTTTTTGAGAATGTTTCTCTTTACATCAATCAATATATTTTATTAGTAAGGGACATGATTATTTCTTTTATGCTGGTCCAAGTAAGGGAAGACAAAACCTCTACATATTTATATATTATTTTTATACCATTTACAGGTATCTATTGTTTAATATTTTATTAACATTAGTGCAGTGGGTTGTCCCATTCCATTAGGGTGGTTTCGGATTTTTCACTGGCGATAAATCCGTGGCGATCCGGAAAATTAAACCCTATATTTCAATCTTATCGAAATCAATTTTTATTGTTGAATCCATGCCTACTGAGCTACTGGATATGTTAGTGGCGAGAAACATCATTGCACATTTACTGCTCTACTTTCCTATATTTCGACCCTAAACATTTAACAAATTGTTATTTAAAAACAGTCTATTTGAAATAATTAAAAACTCTTCCGGTCGAATCGAAACTGTCATATTTGGTCTGAGATCAAATCCATGAACTTGATTTGAAAAATCCTTCAAAAATAACAACAAAGCCATATTTTTATTAACTGACTATTATAAAATCATGATATCATAATGTGGCGAAGCTGTGGGCGATGCCGGGCCTGAACACTCACGCAGGCCGCATATGACCTTCGATACGCTATGCACCGAGAAGAATCTGGACGATTCGATGAATCTGGACGATTCGATGGAAAATTCTAGAGTATTCGGAGAAGTCAACAGTGAATATAAAAATAACGACGCAGCAGACAGACAGTCAGTCAGTAAAGTGAAAGTCGAATATAAATAGTAGAGTGATTGTTATATAAATTAGAGTATTGTGAATCATTGTATTTCGTTAAATAAATTATTTTAGAGTGAATTAGAGTTTAAATATGCAACAATAACCTTGCTGACCGACTTTTAGCATACCCTGTAGGACTAAAAATATTTCAGGTAGAACGGACATTTTCGATTTATGACAGACTACCAAATTTCAAGTTTCTCATCCAAATGCAAGTCGAAATACATGGCCTACGTTTATCACCCTGTACTGTTTTAAACCAGCGTTTATCACGTGAATCAAACGTTCCAACTCTAAAAAATCGTCTTCTTCTTCTATGACAACATTGGAATTGCCACTTGCATATCGATCCCACAGCCAAGTCGATTAATCTCAAAATAAAAAGGTCGCCTGCCTCCCAACGAGTCGACCGATTTGTTTCCACGTCCATCAGAATAAACTATGCACAAAAGAAGGTGATTTATCGCCGATAGCAATTAAAAAACTTTTTTCACGCGCCATTTGCATCCGATAGGTGTGCGTGTAAACACACACTAACGCGCCGGACCGAGTTTGCATTTTAATCAATGTAAAACAAAATGACGAAATAACATTAAATCACGACCATAACAAATGATTTACTCAACAATCGAACGATCATTTGTTGCAGCGCCTCGGTCGATAGATACGACGTTAGTAAAATTTTAATTGTATCCGCTTTTTGTAACGTCGTATTTTGAACGAAACGCAAAATGGGCGTCTTTTCCAATTAAAATGGAAATTGAGAGTGACATGATCGGGTGGCGTCACGAAACGGCATTTGATGCCGTGGGTGTCCGTTATTAGTACCTAGACTAGGGACGCGGAAACTGCAAACGAAGGAGTATTATTACTATTAATGTCCAGTATTTTGCAGCTTCCCCAATGGACCTTTCCAACAGATATGAGGTAACACTGAAATTAGAAAGTAAATACGCTAATATCACTCGGGATTTTTTATTTTTTTTTCTGACCGCTAGTTTATCTATAATCAGAAGAAAAGTGGTTTCGTGACGTCACGTTCATCAAAATTAAACTTGGCAACGTTGTTAAAGTTGTGCACCAAATTCTCATTCATATATAATGTGTCCTATGACAGTTGTCATTTGATACCAGATGGGTTCTTTCGTCTGTTTCACGGTGCGATCAATAAGAATAGTTTGTCTCTGTCTAACTCATTTGCCTACCCATTTGATACAAGTGAAGCAGTTCTATCAGATCTAAACTTCAACGAACACTACCTTGATTTATTTTTTGAGGTTAATGCGGTTTTCTAGTTTTGAGAGCTTTTGTTGTTTGTGTTCTGAAATTTGTTAATAATTCCTGTATCTCCAGTACCTGTATCCCTGCAATAACTGAACATGTCGAAAAGGTGCTTTGTACCTCGGTAAATTATCCGAACTTCCCTTCACGAAGCCTTGTTCCATATTTTTAATACACAATTACACAAATAAATTCACACCAAATCGTTTATAATAACACGTCACTACGCTATTATCGAATTTATCAGTTGAATGTTGATTGTTGAATGTAAATAAAATAAACATTAACCTCACATCTCCATATATAACTTTCGACAGTTGAGAACTGTCATTACGATTTGCTGTGTTGTCAATGCTCGTTCTTCATCAAAAGGATGGTCTGTTCAGAAAATTTGGAAGTTATAAATACAATAAAAAATAGCTGATATGTGGATTTTTATCTATGAGTTGATCAAGTGACAATGTATTGATTATTTCTCAACGGCTTATATCATGCTAGAAGTTATACTTTTAAGGAGAACGGTATTGCCTGTTTCGGAACGTGGATTATGGTGGGAGATATTTCCGACGAACGTGACGTCAGCGGCACACTTTCAAATGTGATATATTTTTAAAATGAAAGAAAAATAATGGAACTTTTTGTTAAATGGACTTTTCAGACTAACAACTATCGATTTAAACGAGTTTAGTAATTTATTTTCCGTAAATGTAAAGGTCCATTGACAATATTCCACAGGATTTTGGTGAACGTTTTTTCGCTGTCAGGTTGGTAATATATTTTGTTTTTAAATGTTGGAAACACTGATTCAAGTAAATTACAATTGTCATTTGTCAAATTCAGGGCGCTTGATTGCCTAGAGCAAGACCAGAGCACCCACAGGGCGAAGCCACTACTTTCATCATATGTAACAGAGGGAGTGCTGGATAAGTGTACCATTAGGAAGCAAGGTCCAAGAAAAACAGATTTAGAGAGATTTGTCAAATTCAACAAATTGTTTACTATTTTGATTGTCTGAAACACTGAAACTGCAAGTTAAAATATAATGAAAAATTTATCGTATCAAATATCCGCGTTTTTTACAGAAACTTCGATACATTTATGCATTGCCCTTAGTTCGCTTCGCGTCGCTTCGCGTCGCGCGATAAACCTCTTTGTCGAGCGGCAATCAATCACTTTGCGCTCTAAATACACAAATATCTATTCTGTAGCGGAGCATTTGCGCCAGTTATTGGGCAGTCTGGATTAGAATCAAATGTGGTAACAGTATTTTTACCGAAGTGTGCATTCACAAATGGCTTGTAAGCGCCTACTACATCGCCATAATATGTAGCAGGTTTAGGCCAAACTACACAGTGTAACAGGTATCCTCCATCGACGATATAGATGCAATCCTGTTTGGGAATAATTTATTGTTCCTCTTCCTTGAAAGCAGAAACTAGAGAAGATTTTGTACACTTTCTCATAAACTATTCGTTGAAGAGCGCAGTAGAGGTGCGTTTCAATATTACGTCCGACGTTCGTCCGACGTTTAACTTTTCTTATGAAGCGTTTCGATATTAGAACGTCTTGTCCGAAAACTTCATTCCATCGTTTCAAAATTCTTGAGTGGAACGTCCGACCGTCAACTATTTACCCCACGATTTAGGAGAGCGTTTCAAAATTCAATCTGACAGATATCGCCCGACGAAACAACTATGACGTCATAGCTCGTCCGTTACCGGACGACAGACGTTAAATTGAAACGCACCTTAGGTATTGGTGCCAATTCATATTTGAAACACTCTTTCAGTTCTTCTTCAGTGCTATGTAAGCAAATGTTTCTATTAAATAACTGTGGTACATTGGTAGCAACTAGTTTTTTTCTAACTTTAACTAATGAAGTGATAGATGATAATGATACTAGATTACTTATATTTCGGACGTCCATCATCTTAATGGTTGAAAGATTTCTATCTCTTTCAAATTTTTTTTCACGTTTCAATTGCTTGAATCCGCAATCGTCTTCTGGTGAATAGTGACAAAATCAGATGCTACGCGACCTTTTATAGGTCTATAATTAAAGTGTAATTACGCGCGGTCTTGTGGCGCGCGTGGTTTCGCGCTTTTTCTCCCTCCAAAACGGTCCATGAGCGGTTTCCATACGTTTTTAATTTCCACGCTTGGTTGACTGAAGGCACCATTGGCTTCTATGTAGGTGGTTTCCATAAATATCCGTTAGAACCAATGTTCCTCTCTATGAAGAACACTAGCTTCGTCCCAGAGAATTCGGTGATGTTTTGTCCAGGCGTGGTCAACAATTCCCGATTTTGATGTTTCCCCTCTATTCTTACTGATAATGGCCTCTTGGTCTCTCCAATATAGGAATCTCCACATTCACATGGGACTTTGTAAATACAGTTATTACTGGATTCTGTTGTGTTCTCTGGTTTCGTCTTGGTGAGGAAGCTTCGTAAGGTACTGCCGAAATGAAAGCAACTCTTGATGTTGTATTTATTTCCGATCCTTCTGATCTTCTCGGAGATACCCCTGATATAGGGAAGAATGAGAACGGGGTTTTGTGGTCTTTCTTCGGTTGTCTTGGTCTTTTTGAGTTGTTTCCGAACTTCTCCTATGAGCTTCTCGGAGTATCCGTTTCGGCGTAGGTCCTTTTTGATGTGGTTAATTTCCGCCTCCAATGACTCCTGGTTGTTGCAAATAGACATTGCTCTCTCCACCAACGTTCTTACGATTCCCCTCTTTGTGGAGTTTGGGTGATTAGAGCCGTAGTTGAGGTACTGTCCTGTGTGTGTCTTCTTCCTGTAAACAGAGGTGAGGATTCCAGTGTCTGTTCTTTCAGCTTTCACATCGAGAAACGATAGGGTACTGTTAGTTTCCTTTTCCATTGTGAATATGATTGAATCCCTCATGTTATTCATTCTGGCGAAGAATTTCCCAATGAGGGATTCAATCAAATTCACAATGGAAAAGGAAACTAACAGTAACCTATCGTTTCTCGATGTGAAAGCTGAAAGAACAGACACTGGAATCCTCACCTCTGTATTCAGGAAGAAGACACACACAGGACAGTACCTCAACTACGGCTCTAATCACCCAAACTCCATAAAGAGGGGAATCGTAAGAATGTTGGTGGAGAGAGCAATGTCTATTTGCAACAACCAGGAGTCATTGGAGGCGGAAATTAACCATATCAAAAAGGACCTACGCCGAAACGGATACTCCGAGAAGCTCATAGGAGAAGTTCGGAAACAACTCAAAAAGACCAAGACAACCGAAGAAAGACCACAAAACCCCGTTCTCATTCTTCCCTATATCAGGGGTATCTCCGAGAAGATCAGAAGGATCGGAAATAAATACAACATCAAGAGTTGCTTTCATTTCGGCAGTACCTTACGAAGCTTCCTCACCAAGACGAAACCAGAGAACACAACATAATCCAGTAATAAATGTATTTACAAAGTCCCATGTGAATGTGGAGATTCCTATATTGGAGAGACCAAGAGGCCATTATCAGTAAGAATAGAGGGGAAACATCAAAATCGGGAATTGCTGACCACGCCTGGACAAAACATCACCGAATTCTCTGGGACGAAGCTAGTGAACGGATATTTATGGAAACCACCTACATAGAAGCCAATGGTGCCTTCAGTCAACCAAACGTGGAAATTAAAAACGTATAGAAACCGCTCATGGACCGTTTTGGAGGGAGAAAAAGCGCGAAACCACGCGCGCCACAATATCGCGCGTAATTACACTTTAATTATAGACCTATAAAAGGTCGCGTAGCATCTGATTTTGTCACTATTCACCAGAAGACGATTGCGGATTCAAGCAATTGAAACGTTGTGAAAAAATTTGAAAGAGATAGAAATCTTTCAACCATTAAGATGATGGACGTCCGAAATATAAGTAATCGAGTTACTACATCGTCTAAAACATTCAAACATAATGATACTACTCCTGTAGATATTGATCTCTACTTGCTGATGCCGTTTACAGATTTTGAATACAACGATTTCTCTTAAATCGGCGCAACTTGCAAGATGTGCCCTTGAATTGTTTATAACGCGATTGTGCAAAAACAACACATCGGACAGAAAACATCTTGCGCACAGTTGAACCACATGTTATTATCTGTCAGTTTGCCCAGATTTATAAAAATTCCCCAGGATCAAAATCCATTTTGTAGGTTTTATAAATCTCTACAAAAGTTCCGTTGACTGTAAAACGAATCCTTGAATAATCTTTGGAATATTTACAAAAAATTTAAAAAATTGTAATTTTTTTCACTATTGCTTGTTTAAAAAATTCCAGAAAGCGATTTTGCTGGGGCGAAAACTGGCGTTTTCATTAACAAACTATCTTATAAAAATCAGTATATGCTATTTGCGTCTTTTATTTTGTGGTGGAAAAAACCTCTACATTGTTAGTTTCTGTATTCAGAATCTGAAGCTTTTCATATATTGATAACTCAACTACAAAATAACTTTGAATAGTGACTTTTTAACCAATCCTTAAAATTTCACATTCCTCTAGAAGCCATGAGTGCGATCATATTTGGGACGATTTTTTTGGTGAAAGAGTCGATAGTCAAAAACAAGGACAGGCTTCTAGAGGACGTTCGATTTTATGTACCTACGTCTGCGGCAGCACCTCACAATGCTTCTCACAGATAATCGAATAGTATTTCTGTTTCATTAAAATTTTAAGTAATCTTTATCACATCGAATTGAATTTGGTATCAAATGAGAGGTGAAACGCTGATCTATGTACGTGCTGTAATATTTTTTGAAATTATTTGTTGATCTACCCATAACATTGCTTCAAAGTAACTGAATTTTTGGGATTTTTTTGAGATTTTTTTTGTGAAAAAGTGGATTGAAATTTCAATTTCCATTACAGCACGTACCTAGGAACGTCCTCTAGAATCCTATCCTTGTGTGAAATCGATACGAAAAACCGTTTTTAAGTTATCAATGGACCTTTACATTTACGAAAAATAAATTATTTTATTTGAAATCGATAGATTCTAGTCTGAAACGTCAATTTAAGAAAGAGTTCCAATATAATAAAAGTGTGCCGCTGACGTCACGTTGATCGGAAACATCCCCCACCATAATCCACGTTCCGAAACAAGCAATACCGTTTTCCTTAAAAATATAGCCTCTAGCTTTATATAAGGCATTGAGAAATAATAAAAACTTTGCTCAACTCAGAGAAAAAAATCCACATATCACCTATTTTTATTGCATTTGCAGCTTTCAAATTTTCTGAACAGACCTTCCTTTTGATGAAAAACGAGCATTGGCAATACCGCAAATCGTAATAACGTGCTCATTATTCATCGGGTGAAATCAAATCAGATAAAGCAATGTCTAGAATTTCATTATCTTTCATCTCTTTGAATTTGGTTTTTCAAGTATATTTTTTCTGAATCTTTACTAGTACCTAAAATTTTTTGATACCTAGTTCAAGGTCGTTTCTGCAATGACTAAAATTTAAAATCTTTCTTTGAACTCTGCTTGAATACAATAATAACATAAGTAACATAAAGTAGGTACTCATTTGGAAATTTTCTTCACAATAACTTATTATATTTCTGGGTTTAACACAGGTGTTGGGATTCTTATTGATCTTTTTGTAATTTGGTTTCATCCTGTATTTTATTTATAATGTGACTTATGAAAATTGTTTTAAAAAAGATGAATAAATAGAGTTGACAAATAGTTGAAAGATAAAAAAAGTCTAATAATGTTCTCTTCATTGAACTACCTTATTAAGTTATTGATAATTCTTTATTATACGAACGTATAGAAGCATCTGGTACGTGTTCGTATGTAATATTATTGGCGACCGTGACAGGACCATCTGAGACATGGAGAATTGCAGACGTTTGTTAGAGATTCATCGGCTGTCTTTTTCACGTATTTACGAAGCTACAATGGAGAAATTACAGCTAACTGATCCCGATATTAATGAGGTACGAGGTAATTTGGTTCTCCTCGAACAGAAAAAGGAAACTATAACTGACATCGATAAACAGATGCTGAATTTTCTGTTAGAATCAGATTGCACTGAAGAAGATGTTGACTCTCAAGTTGCTGTAGCAGATGATCTGATGGCCAAATTTAATAAACTTAAGTTTACTGTAGAACAACTTGTTGAGAAAAACCGCGCCTCTAGCTTGGACAAATGTGATATTGGTTCCATTCATTCACAAGGTAAAATGAAACTTCCCAAGATTGAATTTCAAAAGTTTGGTGGAGAAATAAGAGACTGGCTTTCATTTTGGTCGCAGTTTAGCAGAATTGATACAGATGAATCTATTCGGAATGAAGATAAGTTTCAATACTTACTTCAATCAACTATACCACGTTCCAGAGCTCGACAGCTAGTCGAGAGTTATCCACCAACTTCCGAAAATTATCCGAAGGCAATAGAAAGCTTGAAGTCAAGATTTGGACGTGATGATATGTTGGTCGAGTTTTATGTACGCGAGTTGCTGAAATTGGTGTTGAACAATTTGAATAAACAAACTAAACTATCTACTCTTTTCGATAAACTCGAAGCACAATTAAGAGCACTGGAAACTCTTGGAGTAACCAAAGAGAAGTGTGCAGCGATGTTATTCCCACTTGTCGAGTCATGTCTACCAGAAGAAATTCTTCGCACATGGCAGAGAAATCCGTCTTGCACTACTGATTCCGATTCGAAATGTCGTTTGGAGAACATGAATTTTCTCAAGAAAGAAGTAGAGAACGAGGAGAGAATAAGTTTAGCTACATTTGGTTTTGACTGTTCGGGTGGTAGGAAAAGAGATTCCACTAAAGAAGATCGGATACCAACAGCCACTGGCTTAGTCAACCATGCATCGCGTATTCAAAGATGTGTTTTCTGCAGTGAAGAACATCACAATGATTCCTGTGAAGATGCTAAGAATATGCCTATCTCAGAGAAGAAATCCATATTGTCCACTAAGGGTTATTGCCATCGATGTATGAAATATGGACACATTTTTCGTCGTTGTGGAGTCAAGGTTGAATGTAGAAATTGCAAAGGACGACATGCTACTCTTATGTATTGGAACAACGACTCACCTCATAAACACGATCAAAAGCAGTCATCAAATATTTCTAATGATATAACTAATGTGGAAAATTTAGCGAACAATACTTATCAAGATGTCTTTTTACAAACTCTCGTTGTTCATCTGGAGGGAACACACAAGTCTCGAAAAGTTAGAATTTTAATTGATACAGGCTCACAAATATCTTACATCAGTAGTTACTCGGCTGAAGAAATGGGTTATGAAGCTATCCGGGAAGAGCAAATGATGCACTCCTTGTTTGGAGGTACACAAACTGAAAATATCCTTCATCGTTGCTATAAAATCAGACTGAGTGATGTATCCAGAAAATATTCCTGCAATTTTGACGCTTTCAGTCAAACTGTCATATGTAATAATGTCATCTCAATCAAAGAAGGTCCCTGGATGTCAGAATTGAGAGATCTTGGAACTACAATCAGTGACATACAGGGTGGGCCCATAGAAGTTCTGATAGGTGCGGATATTGCAGGAAAACTCATGACTGGAAGGAGACACGTACTCAATTGTGGTTTAGTAGCAATTGAAACATCTCTCGGTTGGACTCTCATAGGAAAAGTTTCACTTCCCAATCCGTATACTACCAAATCCGCTACAATGATGGTAACTTCACTGTTTGCAAAAGATAGCTCTATAGAAAATTTATGGAATTTGGATGTCTTGGGAATTACTGATCCGGTTAAAGAAAGTAATGCTGAATCCATAATGAAATACTTCATATAAACTCTAAGAAGAGATGATGAAGGAAGATATGAAGTAAGCTTACCGTGGATAGAAGGACATCCACCGTTACCAACCAATTATAATTTAGCAGAGTCTCGTTTGGAAAATCTTTGGAAAAAGTTGAGAAAGGATGGCTACTATCAAGAATATGATAAACTATTGAGAGAATGGTTAGAAGAAGGTGTTATTGAAGAAGTTCTCCCAATAGATGTTACAACTGGGGTTCATTACCTACCTCATCATCATGTCATCAAATTAAATATTTTGACTACAAAGTTGAGACCAGTTTTCGATGCATCTGCGAAAACAAATAAACAGCAACCTTCTCTCAACCAATGTCTTGAAAAAGGCCTCAACTTGATAGAACTCATTCCGTCTATTCTCGCTAGATTCAGAATGTATAGAATTGGTGTGGTTTCCGACATTCGACGAGCATTTTTACAAATCAGCTTGAATGAAAATGATAGAAATTACCTCACTTTCCTGTGGTATGATGCTGATAAGAATTTAAAAGTATATCGACACACACGAGTGGTTTTTGGAGTGTCATGCAGCCCATTTCTGCTAGGTGCTGTTATCGAACATCACTTGAAGAGTACCATTGACAAAATTTCTACAGGGTGGTCCAATTATTCGACAGATTACATGGACAAACTATTGCGTAGCTTTTATGTCGATAATTGTATTATAGAGTTGACAAATAGTTGAAAGATAAAAAAAGTCTAATAATTTTCTCTTCATTATTAAGTTATTGATAATTCTCTATTATACGAACGTATAGAAGCATCTGGTATCAAATGACAACTGTCATACGACACATTATATTTGAATGAGACTTTGAAATTCCATGCTGCACAACATTTACATCGTTGCCAAGTCTAGTTTTGATGAACATGACGTCACGAATCACTTTTCCAATCACTTTTTCTTCTGATTATAGAGAAACCAGCGGTCAGAAAAAAAAATAAAAAAATCCCAAGTGATAGGTATTGAAGTATATACTTTCTCATTACAGTGTTTTCTCATATCTCGTGGAAAGGTCCATTGATTCTTTTACTCTAAAAAGCGCACCAAATATGATCGCGCTCATGGGTCATGAAAATCGATTCAAAAACAAATGATTTTGAATAAACCCAGCAACCTCGCGGACCTCCCAAAAACCGAACCGTCTCCGTTAATACATAGAAGACATCATACGTGTTTCTCTTGTTACAGAAAGGACGAGTGGGCGACAAGAGAGAAATCCAACAGCATCTCATCCGTGAAGGACCAGAAAACCCGTCCCATGACCGACGACCGTCGACCACTGACATATTAATGTAATCTAGATCGCCGACAAACGCTCGATTGCGTTTGTTTCGATTTTATCCCGGCTCACTAGATAAATCAACCAGTTACATTAATTATAACAGTTTGTGTAACTTGTTTATTTCAGAACGAAAATTAATTTCGAATGCAATTTGTTAATATGTTTTTCCGCAGGAATGCGGTTTTGCAGGATTCAGAATAGACTTGCGAGATTTATTTGTACTATTTTGAAAGTAGGGTAAAGCTATTTTGTGTTAGGGCAGGTCAGATTAAAGGCCAGCTTTGAAATATTGCGATTCAGGATGAATGCTGCTGCCTATCGAGAGAGAGAGAGAGAGGGAATATTTTGCCGTGTGAGCAAGTACGCTTTGACTTAGTTTTAAAGGTATATCTGTTCTATATTTTATATAAATGACTGGAACATTTTTAGTTTGGAATTCGACTTTCATGTAAGTACAGTTATTTTTTAATTATATAGGCGTAGTATTTGGGCTTAGAGTGGGTAGAGGTTACAAAAAAAATATTAATGAATTTCTAAAAAACAGTATTTTTTAAAGAACCGGTTTTTCGGGAGAAAGTGATAGGATTAAAATCGACAAATTCGAAGTAACCGTCTTTAAATATTTCCACCAAGTCGAAAAAATGACTGAAAACAATTACTTCCCTGGCTGGTACCACGACGGATATTCAACTATCTGACAGATATTTGTGCAACGTTTTTCCAGGAAGACTCAAAATGTCTGCAGGTGGTCATCCCCACTCGATAATCTTTCGTTTATTTACAATTAATAAGCTCTTGTAATTGAGTCTTCTTGGAAGAACGATGCACAAATAACTGTCAAATGTAGTTCAATATCCTTCATAATATTAGCCAGGAAAGTAGTTTCATTTATCAACATTTATTTGTACTATCTGGCAAAACCTTCGAACTTAAGAGTGTTTATTGCTTTCCCTGGCAGATGACGCTGCGACTGACTCACTGTAAGTCGCTGTGTCATTTGTGAGGAATTATTCGATGAACAACTGATTATAATTCATTGGGCAGGAACAAGTATACTCTGTCTGACCTACCCTTGCACCGATGAGAGGCTAGAACCTCGAAACATGTCTGGAGGTGGTCATCCCCAGCCGAATGAAGGATAATCATTTGCTTATATACAATAAGCATTGGCAATTGGGTTTTCTTGGAAGAACGTTGCACAAATATCTGTCAGATGTAGTTCAATATCCGTCGTGGTATTGGCCAGGGAAGTAGTTGTTTTCTGTCAGATCATTTAATTGTGTGTTTGAAAGTGGTTGACAGTGTTTCACTTTTAGTAAGGTTATTCTGAACTTTCATTGTCTAAAAAAGAACGAAGAAAAATTCAATTCTCTGCAATTTTTAATCACGACGTTTCAACTGTTAAACTCTACAGTCGTTATCAAGTGTATAATGCGACAATCTCAAGGATACTCCTTATATATGCTATGGATAATTTTGTGTCATTAGCCTAGGGGTAATTTGCCGGTATTCAGGTAAGCTTGTTAATTACAGTGCCGGGCTCCTCCGGTACAACATTGTTAATTCTTATCGCAATTTCAATTGATCCATGCCACTAATTAAAAGTTTCCACGCATTACGGATTTCTATGCTAGCTTGACTGAAGACTTTGTTGTTCATAATATATGCACTCTCTTTAAACTTCCTTCTTTACCAGCCCTCTTCTTTATGGATGACTTCGGCTTCAGTCCATTTTATGTTGTGTTGGGTCGTCCAGACATGATCCGCTATCCCTGACTTTGATGTTTCTCCTCGTTGAGTGTTTCTCTTGTGTTCAGCTAAGCGGTCTCTTAGCTTCTCCAAGATAAGCTTCACCGCATTCACAAGGGATGCAGTAGATGCAGTTTTTGGAGTCAATGTCAGCGTTACGTGGTATCGTCTTTGTGAGATGGCTGTGTATAGTGTTACCTGTTAGCCTGAGAATTTTCCCATAACCATGAGAGTTTCACCCCACACGGAAATACAAAAAACCAAAGTCAACTGAAAATATCTGAATTTGTAACAATGTATTCAGTGGACTGTAATTCAGTGTAAATATGAAAAATTCCAACCATCTCCAATTGTATTTTCAAGGGGGGCACTTGTAAAAACTATTTGCTGTCATAGTTCAACCCAACATTGAAATCCTAAATGGGAAAATGGGAAGGGGGATCAAATGAGATTTCATGTGAAAACTCGCTTGGTGACTTTTTAGAATATAACCATTATTTTTTAAGTAGTAATTGCCCAGAAATGTTATTATATTCTATGACTTTTTCAATTAATAATCCGATTCCTTTTTTTCTCTGACGTACTTTTGTTGCAATACTGTAATCAAAAAAAAAACTTTTGAAGGGACCAATTTTTCTGGACAAACGACAAATTTTAACATTCGGCACTTACACTGTGTCCCACTCTCTTCACCCAAAGTTAATTACCAGTTAGGATTACTAAAGAATAATGAAAATTGAAAAACTTTTTTCCACGACACTGCATAAACTAAGGTTTTACGCACTCTTCACAATGATAATTTTTAGCAGGAGTGCGTAAAGTAATTTTTTACACACTGTTCATATATTTTTCAAAATGACAGTATTCGAGACAGATTATACTCGGAAGTCATCATTTGAAAATGCTACGAAAAGTGAAAATTTCATAGGATAAAACATTCAACATTTGCTACAATTTGTCAATTCAACTGTCGTAGAAAAAAAATTGTATAATACATTTTTGTAAACAGCTTTTTTACTCTCTCGTGATTTGTTGAACTCGGATTTGTCTCATTCAACAAATTTCACTCTAATATCAAAAAGTCCCACTTTACGAACTTGTATCATAAATAACTATTTAAGTTTTTGAACACAACTGTGCCATATTACTCTAGTAATATTATATTTTAGTTTAGGGAATATTTTATATTTAGGTTTTCACTGTGCCATTTTAGAATATGAAATGAGCTATTAACACATAATTTTTCGGCGGGAAAAACAATCATTTTTTTGGAACCACTTAGTAAGTTTCATTGAATGTGCATTTCATTTTTTTTCATCACCAGCAAAACGGACAGCGCGATGCATCGATAAAGTCGTGGCAACGTATTCATTTAATCACGATTATTTTCGTTTATGTTTGTAAATAAACTTGCTGGGAAGATGAAAGCACTATAATCAATAGCTAAGGATGAAACTGTGTATCTCTTCATTGAAATAATACAAATGAATCCTGATTTTGGTCTGAATTATAATTAGATCTGTTGAGACTTTCTTTCATTGTAAAATGATCCATGGATAACATTTCTAATGAAGTTTGATTTTGTAGCATTCAATTGACTTCCTTTCTTCCCTCTAGAAATAACGAAAGGAATGTTTCCGGCTTTCATTATCATCTTATTAGAATTTTGGTCACGTAAAATATTGAAAAATTTAGTGTTGAATATGTTGCTGTTTTTACGTTGAAGATAAAAGTCGATGTTGTAGCATTCATTTGACCTCCACCAGCCCCTCTAGAAAATACGAAAAAAATGTTTCTGACTTCAATCAACATCTTGCTGGGATTTTTTTTTCAGAAAGTAATGATATTGAATACGTTAGAGGTGAAAGTCGATTTCTTAGCATACATTTGACCCCCTTCCTACCATTATTCTTGTAGGATTTTTTTCTTCAGGAAAAGTATTAATTGATGGAGTGTTGAATGCGTTGAATGTTAAATTTGGTTTTGTAGTATTCAGTTGATCCCCTTCCAACTCTCTGGAAATAGTTTTAAAAAAAATTATTTCAATATCTTCTTGTTGGAATTTTTTTCACGAAGAATATAAAAAATTTAATTGTTGACTACGTTGAAAGTGTCAGTTGATTTTGTAGCCCCCATTTAACACCATGTCTACTACTACACATTTTTTTTATTATTTCAAGAGGATTGGATAGGGGTGAAAATCAACTTTCACATTCAACTTATTCAAACGTCATTTTCCAATATTTTTCGTGAAAAAATATCATGATATTGAAAGTCAGAAATTTGTTTTTTATATTTTCTTGAGAATGGATGCAAGAAAATCAACTTTCACATTTAACGTATTCAATAGATCATTTATCATTATTATCTTTGAGAAAAACACAGCAAGAAGTAAATTATAGTCAGAAAAATGAATTAACGTGTTTTCTAGGGGGACACAAGGGGATCAAATTAATGCTACGAAATCAAATTTCACATTCAACGTTTCAACACTTAGTTCTTCAATATTCTGTGATAATGAAGGCCGGAATTTTTTTTTTTTTCATTACTTCTAGAGGGAAGACAGGTGGTCAAATGAATGCTACAAATTGAAATTTCACTAGAAATGTTATCCATATGGAACAATTACAATGAAATAAAGTCTCAACATAGGTAATTATACTTCACAACAAAATTAGGATTCATTTACATTATTTCAGTGAAGAGATACACAGTTCCATCTGAAGCTATTCAGTATAGTTTTCTATCTTCTCAGCAACATCGTATAAAAATAGTTTACCTACATGAACGAAAATAATTGTGAATAAATGAATACCCTCAAACTACTGCGATACCGAGCACGACTTTATCGAAGTGTAACGCTGTCCGTCTTGCTGCCCTTGCTGGCGATGCCTGTTGCCAGTATCACACCGCTTATCCATGGCCACAATCGTTAATAGATACAATGATCACTTAGAAATACATTTTTCCCATTTTTACTCCGTTACTTACAATAGCTTTCCACAAATTCACAAAACGATCACAATCAAATTCACTGAAATTTGTACAGGACGTCTCACACAGGCGAATTTCCAAGAAATTGTAGGCAAAATATAATTTCTTCTGTTATGAACGAAATTTTCATATTTGTCTTAGCAGAAAGGTAGTACTTGTATATAAGTCTATACATATTCATTTCTAGCACTACATTCGCTTCAAAAATATGATAATATACAGTGTGTCTCATTTCTCATTGAAACACTTCTGTATTTTCCGTAACTTTTGATGCAGGATTTTGAATTTTATATACATCAATATTGTACAAAATAATCTCAATTTGGTCATTTTCAATAATATACATTGAACGCCAGCAGTGATGAAAAAAAATTGTCTTACTTCTAATGGAAAAACCCCAGTAAATTCCATAACTTTGAACATAGAAAAGTACATATTAGCTGTAACTATCGATTTTACAAATTTCACAGTTCTACGTCAAAACATGAAAGTAATTTTTTTCATGAAAAATGAGACAAATAAGAATTTTTCAGAAATGATTTTTTTTCAAGAATAAAGTGGTTTTTGTGATTACGAATCCCTACTACTATGATTTTTAGGGAATATGGCTGCTGGCGTGCAGTGTAAATCACTTGAAACGATCCCTTCAGCAATATTTGACCAAAAACCAACTTACAGGAGAGGTGGACTAAACACTCAAAAAGGTGTATCCACGCATGTAAAGATGATAACCCAAACCATAGTTTTTTTTGTGTCCAGGACTTCTTTGTTGATAACCAGATCAAAGTTGTTGAAATCCTTGGAAGTAAGTGAGTCCACACAGGTAGCATTTCCGTTCTGATATATTTTCAGAGACAGCATTTAAAATTTTTATAGTAAGGTATGCTTGACAAATTAATTAAGGATGATATTTGGATGATGTTTGATTTTCGATGTATTTCATTTCTTTCACTGATATATCTGTAGTCTCGTGAACCCATGTAAGTCGTATGGGTCTGCAAAATCTTGAAGAAGATGAGCAAGGGTTCTTCCACACGACAATTTTCTTCTTGAAATTTGGTTCACCTGACACTAGCTGCAGAGGAACGAGCTGAGTCAAAAATTTTATTTCATCAGAAACGCTGGAGTCACAAATTTTTTGTTTGTATTCGCTAATTCCGTCACAACCCCATTTCGTAATTAGATGAAGATTACATAATTCATTAGGAGTTAATTCCTCCACATCTTTTAGAGCCTGAAATAGACGGAAAACTGTATGATCCAGTAAATTTTGCAAAGGTGCTTCTGCAATGGATTCAGTAATAACCAAAATGTCAGGATAACACTTCTATTTCGCTGTTATAATACTTTCGGAGTCGAGCTAAATATTAGTGTTGTTTTCTTTGGTTGCATTTCTAATGATTTTATTGTTGTTTGTTGACTCTGTTTCAAATACTATCGATAAGGCTTTATCAGAAGAATGTGAGATAACGGTCTGGGTAATTTTGGCATAGGCTTCTCTGTATTTTGTCGCACGAGTTTTTCTTCTTATCGATCATTCATTACTTGCAGAAAAAAACAGCTGGTGCTCTTCAACTTCCCTAGCGAATTGCAAATGGTTCTGAATTCTGATTTCTATGCTGAAATGCCTGGTGGTTTCTAGATGACGCATTGTATTTGATTTTGTTCTGCTAAGAAAAATTTTCCTCATTTTCATTTACCGCCGATAGTTCGGTACTTCCACTTCTTCATGCAGATAATTACATTTTTCTGCAAAAGTCGTCGATGGACAATATCTTAGGAATTCAACTAGTTCCATTCTCGTGTAAAAAATGTAAAAAGACTGTGAACCTGCTACAAGAACAGGTGAACTTACTTTACATCATAGTTTACAGTTTAATAAAGAAAATCTGGCAACATCGCAAATTATCGCAACCGTTCTTTTCAGAAACCTATTCCATAGACCGTAAAATAATTCGCGTCTTCATCTAAAAGTATAACTTTTTGCTTAGGAGACAAGTGGAAAATTTCTTTGTTACGATTGAAAACGCACCTATTCACAGCAGCTTTGATGGCTACTATGAATTGAACAAAATCTGTATATATCTCACATGTCAATATTCTACGTAGTACCTCCAGCAACAGGCAATCACACACAACAATTAATAACAAATCTCACTACAGTCACTAACATCCACCTTCCACAAGCATCAAGTTTGAACTGATGAAATATCAAACGGGAAGCTAGCTGCTCTAAGATACGGATGGGTCATTGTAACCTGTTATTAAATAAACTAATTACACAAAATAATACCCAAAAATCCCGAATTTTATATTTTTAGATTTTGACCACAATTTCTTGAAAATTCGTCTGAGTGCGTCTGTTGGACCAGCTAGTTTAATATAGTTTCAAATCCTAAATTAACTCATGTGATCCAAAGTTTCTGAATGACTTCGAGTTTCTGCCAACAAAAATATGCAACAATGTTATTGTATGGACACTTTGGCTTCTGATTTTAGCACACTCCTTTGCGTTTTCGATCTGATAAGTTTCCTCGCGGATTCCTCCACCTATCAGCACCTCGTAATTTACATCCGTACAACCTGAAGTAGATCTCAGAGCCCTTGGCAGCTTATAGCTCCCGCAATCGCCACAATGTTACTTCATTTCCGACTGTTCTATGCAGAGGCGACATATAACGTTTTCAGGTCCATCCATCTTTGCAAGATGGTATCGCAAAATTTTATGCGTCTTTGTTGGAGTACCCGGTGGGGCTCGATAGCATCCTCGACGTTCCTCCGCTGAGATCATTTTCGAGACTAAGTAAAGACTATCGCAGTTGATGTCCTAGGACTACTGGTGATAGTAAATATTTTTAAGTTTAATTTATGGAGCGCTGAAATTGATAAAAGAAACAACCAACATTCTTCGTATGAATCATATTGTGTCAAAGCAATGTATGTAGTTGAACGAACATATAAAAAAAAATCTTTATTTGAACCCTCAGTAGATGACCGATGTGAAGCCAGCGGCTAAACTTGGCAGACCAAATCACTGAAGATACCCGATCGACCAGTGGAGTACCAATAAAATTTCCTCAAAATTAGGGGTTATTATGATAATTACTAATAATTTTCTATAAAACTGAGTACATTGACTTTTAAAATAACTTCACTGATATGTGGGTTGGAAGAGAAACCTATCTGAAATTCTATCTGCATGAGGTTTTCGAATGTTCATTTCAGAAAGAAGACTTAGTTCTAGCATAAACAGATTTTGTCAGCGTATTTTGTGTGGAATAGATCTTTTGATGCTAGACTTCTTTCAGAAATAATTTTCAAAACATAAGGGTTGGTAAATCCATCCCAGGATCACAAGGAAAGTCCATCATGTTTTCACGAAATGGTCATTCTACAACACAAAATTGACTCTGTCAAAATCTGTTTATGCTAAAACAAAGTCTTCTTTCAGAAATTAACATAGAAGTTTTAGGGTTGCAAAATCCACCCCAGAATCCCTAGGGAAGTCGATAATTTTTTACAGAATGAACCTTTCACAACACAAACTTGACTGCCAAAATCTGTTTATGCTAGAACCAAGACTTATTTCAGAAATTATTTTTGAAATGAGAGTGTTGGAAAATCTAGCCCAGGATCCCAAGGGAAGTCCATCATTTTTTCACGAAATGATCCTCTTACAACACAGAATCGTCTGACCAAATCTGTTTATGCTAGACCCAAGACTTACTTAAGAAATAATTTCCAAGATGTAAGGGTTGGTAAATCCACCCCAGGATCCCACGGGAAGTCTACAATTTTCTCAAGAAATAATCCCTTTGCAAAACAAAATTGACTGCCAGAATCTGTTTATGCTAGAACAAAATCTTCGTTCAGAAATTCACACTCAAAGTTTTAGGGTTGAAAAATCCACGCGAGGATCCCTAGGGAAGTCGATACTTTTTTTACAGAATGAACCCTTCACAAAACAGGCTTGACTGCCACAATCTGTTTATGCTAGAACCAAGACTTATTTCAGAAATAATTTTTGAAATGTAATGGTTTAAACATCCACCCCAGGATCCCAAGGGAAGTCCATAATTTTTTCACGAAATGATCCTCTTATAACACAGAATCGTCTGTCCAAATCTGTTTATGCTAGACCCAAGACTTACTTAAGAAATAATTTCCAAGATGTAAGGGTTGGTAAATCCACCCCAGGATCCCACGGGAAGTCTACAATTTTCTCAAGAAATAATCCCTTTGCAAAACAAAATTGACTGCCAGAATCTGTTTATGCTAGAACAAAATCTTCGTTCAGAAATTCACACTCAAAGTTTTAGGGTTGAAAAATCCACGCGAGGATCCCTAGGGAAGTCGATACTTTTTTTACAGAATGAACCTTTCACAAAACAGGCTTGACTGCCACAATATGTTTATGCTAGAACCAAGACTTATTTCAGAAATAATTTTTGAAATGTAATGGTTTAAACATCCACCCCAGGATCCCAAGGGAAGTCCATAATTTTTTCACGAAATGGTTCTCTTACAACACAGAATCGCCTGCGCAAATCTGTTGATGCTAGATCCAAGACTTCGTTCAAAAATAATTTTTAAAATGTAAGGGTTGGTAAACCCATTCCGGGATCCCAAGGGAAGTTCATAATTTTTTTCACGAAATGATCCCTCTACAACACAAAATCGACTGCCAAAATCTGTTTATGCTAGAACAAAGTATTCTTTCTGAAATGAACATTCGACAATCTAATTCAGAAAGAATTTCAGATAGGTTTCTCTAATATGAAGATTACATGTTCCCCCCTTCCAATCCACTCATCAGTGAAGTTATTTTAAAAGTCAATGTACTCAGTGTCACAGATAGTTATTAGTAATATCAGAATAGCCCTTAATTTGGAGAAAATTTTATCGGTATGCCACTGGTCGATCGGGTATCTTCGGTGATTTGGTCTGCCAAGTTTGGCCGCTGTTTTCACACCGGTCAGTAGATGACACATTCATACAGTGTCACTATAAAAGTCTGATTTATCATGTTGATTTTCCCATATTTTTTATTATTCAGTATTAAGTTATTATAAGTGATATTCAGATTCACAACTGTAATTCTAGCATTCACATCTTCGCGGTGCGTACCGTATACAGGGTATTTACCAACACAAAATTTGTTAGTGTACTCTCCCTACCAAAGGAAGTTGAAAGCCAAAAGAAATTACAAAAATGGAAAAAATTAACAGATTAATTCGCAGGGAGGCGTCGCCACTAGGTAAAAACTGCCCACGTGAATTGGTTGAAAACGATTTTCGCGTATAATACGCCATAGCATATTTTGCGTCAAACCAAGTCCCTGACTAATCACATGGGTGCTTGTTGATTGATCCTCGTCAAGGAGTTGCAGAACTGCTTCATCAACAACAACAGCACGATTCACTGCACGTTCGACGTGAGTTTGAAAATATGACCCGGTATTACGAAGTCTTTGCACTGCACCCAAAATTGTTTGAAAGTGGTTGACAATGTGAAGGTGTTAATAGAATTCTTCTGGACTTACATTGTCTAGAAACAAATAAAATAAATTCTAAGCATGTGTGTTGAGTCACGACGTTTCAACAGTTAACATCTACTGCCGTTATAAAGTGTGTGAATGCGACAAGATATCTCGGATACTTATTATATAGCATGCAACTAATGTACCTGTTATAATGGTAATTATGATCTTCGTGGGTTTCTTAGGTCATCAATGTTAATTAATGTAATAGCATGCGCGTTCCGAACTACTAAAAATTCATTTCGGAATTCAGGTACAACGATATTTTTTTGGCGAGTGTTATTATTGATGACCGGTCTTGATAAAAAGTTTTATTGAAATCTCAATCGGCCTAGTTTAGTGATAAGTGGCTTCCACACATTCCAAATTCCTATGCTCGGCTGACTAAACACGTCATTTTTCAGAATATATGTCGACTCTATAAACTTTCTCTTATGTTGTTCTTCGTGGATGAGTTCTGCTTCCGACCATGATAGTCTATGCTGATTAATCCATACGTGATGTGCTATTCCCGACTTCGATGTTTCTCCTCGCTGAGTATTCTTCTGGTGTTCACCGATTCTCACATTTAGTGGTCTTTTAGTTTCTCCAACATAATCTATCCCACATTCACACGTAACACGATAAATGCAGTTTTAGGAGTCACTATTCTCGTTGGGTGGTCTCATTTTTGTGAGGCAATTTGTAGGCAACTCCCAAAAACGCGAATAGTGTCCACAAAAACTGCATTTACCGTGTTCCGTATGAATTTGGGATTGATTGAAACTAAGAAGCAACTATATGTGAGAATCGGTGAACACAAGAAAAATACTCAGAGAGGAGAAACATCGAAGTCGGGAATAGCACATCACGTATGAACTATTCAGCATATCATCGTTGATTAACATTGATGACCTAAGAGACCCACGAAGATCATAATTACCATTATAGCAGGTACATTAGTTGCATGCTATATGATAAGTACCCGAGATATCTTGTCACATTCACACACTTGATAACGACAGTAGATGTTAAGGCTAGGCGCAAATTGGGACAGGTATAGCGCGTGTGAGGTGGCGTGACACGAGAGACACGACTCGTACATGCTACACGTGCTGCGTGGTGATCCGCATATTGAGACACGCGGTTTCAAATAGAAAACGGCGGATTTTGGATTTGATTGGTAGTTCGTAACTAGCCGGCATTGAAAAATATCTGACATTTTTGACAAACGAACGAAACAATTTTTGTTATTGAACTTATAGACCGTCAGATAACGACAGATTTTGCTGACTAATTTTCTCGTTTCTGGGATTTTAACCACTGGAAATTAAGTCATTGTTGAGCTCAAGAAATTAAAATTTGGCGATCGGACGTGTGCTAGGCAAATAGAAAATTAATTTTCCTCTTGCAGAAAAAAATTGTTCAAGTTTTTTATTTTCTCGTTTATGTCATTCTAACACATGGATAGGTATAACAATCTGATAGAGAAAAACCAAAGCCATAAGGTTTGTACGTACTCAAAGGGAATAAGGGAGCGATCTTGTAAAAATTTAATATCGTTAGGAACCCCAAAAAAAAATCCCCCTAAAGCCTCTATTTACTTTTCTTCTGTAATTTTTTCGTAAAAAAGACAAGGAAAACACTTGTTGTACACACACGCGTGGCACGGCAAACTGTGTCTGAACTACTGCGTGACACGTCTGTGAGATGACGCGTGTCGTGCCAGGTCCCGCTGCATCGTCAACTTGCGCCAATGTATTCATTCCTGTAGATTACAAAACAACGTGCTGAGCTGTGTCACCTCACACGTGCTATACGTGTCCCAATTTGCGCCTAGCCTAACTGTTGAAACGTTTTTCTTTGTTCGTAGACAATAGAAGAAGAAATCTACCAAGTACCCAAAATTGTTCGTAAGTTTGGATGTGTGACATTTTCATTCACTAAACGCTGGCATATTGAACAGTACCGGTTTACGAAAGACGTTTTTGTCCGGTAAGGCTCTTTCATCAATCAAAATTATCCCTCTGGATAGTGATAACTATGATATTGCATATAAAAATTTGACAATATCTCAAAATAAAAGAGTTTTAGCAACCTTTAATTGGGATGAAATCAACAATAAACTGAATATGGATTTATTTGTATAGCTCCAGTAGTGTGAATTCCGCCTGTTGAATATCCCATTATCGGTAAAGTTCGCTTCAGCGCTCCATATGATATTTCTGAAAAATTGGTCGTTTTCTTGATTTCTAATAATGAACTCTTCTCTCATAATCGAATAGCTTCAGACTATGGACTAAAGTATGTCATTTGTGTTTTGCTAATATTTTCTCCATGAACATTTTATTCAATCCCAAATATCGTGCCGCATTTTTCAAAGATGCTTCTGGAACAGCTATGAAGTACCCAAGTACTCCAATTGCATAATCTGCATTGTCCACCACCGTTTTCGATTTAATAAATTCCCTTTTGAATCATCCAAAGTTCGTAAGATTGGACATTAATCTTTTAATGGTATTTGAAGACCATTTCGGTTTTTCTGGATACCTTGTAGCATAAGTATCACATGTATTACATTACCCATAAAGCACCAATAAATTAACGAAATCGTTATTATTATACCCAATATTGCATCTTTCAATAGCACGATTCTAACAATGAACAACTTTATTTCATTTTTCACCAAGCATTGTGTTGGAGGATGGGCCTACTAGAAATATCAACATTTTGAAATATTGTGAGAATGCATTCTGGCGACTGCAATATTAGCCAAATTATGTAATAATGAATTCGCCCTGTTACCATATCCTGGACTCTGTAACTAATTCGAGTCGATTGCACCATCTTGTGACGACATAAAATAGATCGAACTTATAAATATATGGGAATTAGCGTATTCATATATTTGTAATATATTGTGTTTAATCAAAAGTAAATATATCGGAAAGCAAAATAAAAAATGAACCTATCTACAATTAATAAATATACTGACACAAAATCTTATACAGGGCTATATAAATTCGTTTCTGTACATGGGGATCTCGTAAACGATAAGAGATAGAGTGTCGGTTAAATTGTGGCACAGTTGCGAATTTTAGAGTCCTATTCAATGATGTAAAAAAATCGAATTTAGCTCTTTTGGTTCTGGAGATATACAGGAAAAACAAAAAAAAAATTTTCTTGCCTGTATCTTCTTTATACGCAGACATATTGAAAATCTGTCCACATTTTGCTGTTTGAACTTGATGTGGGCTATCAGAATATGTCCATGAATCTTTTATACAGGGTGTCATCTGACATGGGCCACCCCCATCTTTGAATTTTCAAATACGGACCTGTATGTTTTGTTGTAGTTTTTTTAATCGTCGACGTTCACATCATACTGAGAAATAAAATTTAATTTTATATTTCGGGACGTTACGGTAATATTTTATTATAATTGGGTGAATTTAAATTACGGCCCTGGAAATTGGTTGACCGAGTTAAATAAAAACACAGTAGCAACTTTCACGTCTCCCCATGTACCACATTGTTTTTCGAGAGTATTTTTTTAATTTTTAGGTACCAATTCATATTTCTTCACATTTTCAATGCTCTATGAGCGTTTTCTTCAATGAACTTCGAATAGCAAAACGTTTTATAATTATTTGAAACATATCTACAACAAAAATAGATTATATGTATTTTGATAAACTGAAAAAGAAATGATAGCAATAATTACATCTGAAACGAAAGCTATAATTGTACTGAAAATTGAAATGAAGTAATTTATATACACAAAAAAAATAATGGCGCAATAAATGTTCGAATTGGAGTCCTTCCATTTCGAGGCATTTTTGAACTCGTTTTTTCAAAATATCTATTGTCCTTAATACACTTCTTTGCTGCATTGTTGCGAAAGCATCCAAAATCCTCAATCTCAAGTCTTCCACATTTTCTATCTCTCCGCCAGCGTAAATCCTATTTTTCAATGTTCCCCATAGAAAATAGTCCAAAATAGTAAGATCTGGTGATCTTGCAGGCCATCTTATTGGCCCATTATTTGCTATCCGTCTGTTGTTGAATGTGGTATTCAGAAACTGATTAACCTTTCTTGCACAATGAGGACGAGCTCCATCATGTTGAAACCAGATTCCATTCAACCTACCTATTGGAATATCTTCGAGGTATTCAGTGAAGGTGGTCCTTAAGAATTGCAAATTACGTTCGCCATTCAATTTCTCCTGGAAAATATATGGCTCAAGAATTTTGTTACCAAAAATTCCAGCCCATACATTAAATCCAAATCGCACTTGAGGACGAACTTCTCTGAAATTATTTTCATTGGTCTGAGACCAGACAAAAACACTATTTACCCAAACGGCGCCTCATATATCGTGATGCATAATTTATGATAATTCTTGAGACACCCTGTATATTGCGACACCGGGAACACCTGTAGGTATCATCGGATCGTGCAAACGGATCGGTTTCGTTCCCAAGCGATTAGATGGGTTTAACTGCGTAGATAATTTACATGCTCGACACATAATAGACGTAATTAGTTGTACGAAACAAATCCGCGCCATTGGACGTGCTGAAAAGTAGGTTGAACGTATCTAATTTCTCGTCGTTACCAATAAAACTCCGCCGTCACTCCTCTTATAATGATATCGCGACGAAAAAATATCCTCGAACAAAGTGGATTGGTCGGGCGGAAAGTAGGACGAACTGTCTGTTTTGTTATCACTGATGCTTTCTCCAATACCACTTGCTTACTCTAACAACAATATGCCTAGGAATATAGTCCAATGATAGAAGGTTTCAAAAGGCCGTTTTCAGGAAAAACTGGGGAACTTTTTTTCTCAACGTGTCTTTGTGTTTTTTGGGGTGCTGAATCCGAATCTGAAGTTTGCTACCACGGCAGCCATCGGCTTCATACTCAAAGTCGCGAAAAACCGTTTAAAATATCGGTTATTGTCGGTTTTTCGCCTATAATACGACAACGAAGCGTTTTTAAAAGGAAGTAATTATAGAATAAATTGTAGCAGGAATCAATACCCACCTACAAAGTGAAAAAAACAAATCAAAATATCATAACTCCGCAAAAATGATTCGATTTCGGATTTGTTATTTTCGTTGTGGGTATTGGCTTGAGCTACAATTTACTATACAGGGTGGGTCACGGTCGATGGTACCTTAGACGTTTACGGAGAACGGGATCATTCTGAAAATTTGATTTCTCAAGTAGTTGCTGTTGGTCTATCGATCTAAAATATTTTCAGCAATGCACCGTTGCCACTTATACCAGAAAGTAGCAGCATCTTTGTTATTTCAAATAAGTCACCCTGTATATTACCGCATTTTTGAACTTGTCATTCCTTTCTGATTATTTCTGCCTCATCCTCCCCTATACCTATCTCTAACGGTTTTTGAGATATTGGTTATTTTCCATATTTTTTATCCAAAACATAGCTCGAATTCAATGTTTATTTCTGCGGTATTTGAATTCTTAGGAAGTTGAAATTTTGTGTTTAGTTCATCAAGATCATTTACATTGATTCTGTATAGAGAAGTTTGTTCTGCGTTATACAGGGTCGTTCAAAATTCATGATCTTACTGCTGGATACGAAAAGGGTTGAAAGTGCGTTTTTTTGAAAATTCATGTACGAGATAAATAAAATAATTAATTCAAGCACGAGGAGGATTCGGTAAGAAAATTTCACACCGAGAAATGAAAATCATCCAACAATGCATAAGAAATAACTAACGATGGTTTCTCCTGAACTATTTATAACCACTGAAATATTGATATGTAAAATACCTAACAAAATTTTCATCAATAAATGTGTTTAAATTTGGAACAAAAAAAAGTAAAAAGTTATGTTCTTCTCGTGGATTGAACCATCGACCTAGCGACTCATAGGCCGCAACACTACCGCTGAGCTACGGGACTTGTGATAAAAACTTGTGACAAATGATGTATTGAACTTCTTCTGAAATATGATTTCAGAATTGACAATTTCTGCAATAATTGTGGAGAAAATATTTTCAGACACATTCCAAATATCTAGTAAATACATAATTATCTCCTTTCATATGAAAACTAGAGCTCCATTTGTACATTAAACCAAAATATCAACTTGTCACATGTCAAATGTTTGGCAGAAAAATTTCCACTTATTAATTTCGCCCAGGGTATCCAGGAGGATAAAAATTTCCGGAAATTTTTAGGGTTGCCATGGTATCTAAACAAGAACGAATTTTTTGATTGGCTACAAAAGTGAGGTGTGAAATTTTCAAAAAAAAATCGATTTATTTTTCTCATATTCATCTAATGTGGCTATTAAATGTCATGATGAGATATCAAAGAAGTGGATATAGACAATTTTATTGTACTCAAAAAGATCTACGAAAAATTTCCCTACAATTTTTCCATATCTCGAGAAAAAATATTTGACATGGGGACTTAGAAAAAATTTTGAACAAAAATAAAAAACTGAAAGATATAAAAAAATGGATTCGAACAATTTTATTGCCCTCGGACTGACAAACAAAAAGTTCCAATAAAATTTTTTGATAATTTAAAAAAAAAAATTGACATGTGGACTTAGAATAATTTTCCTTTCAATCTGGTTTTTTAATCACCAAAAATTCGGAAACGAAATGAGATATCAAAAAATGTATGAAGACAATTTTATGGTACTCTAAAAGATCCACAAAAGTTCCATCACAATTTTTCTATATCTCGAGAAAAAATATTTGTGATGTGGACAAAATTTCCGGCAATAATTTAAGCACTTGGGAGATTACAAGTGAAAATTGCTATTATCTCGGAATTCTGGCTATTTAGGTATAGGAACATGATATCCGTAGTGGTAAAGTTGAAAAACAGCTTTAAGCTGACACTTCACCATTTCATATCATATGAACAAAGGCGATTTATTATTATTATTATTATATATCAATACGAAGGGAATTTAGTCAACTTTCAGGATATTTCATAATATACAGAATGTTCCATTTAAAAAAACGCACTTTCAACCCTTTTCGTATCTAGCAGTAAGATCATGAATTTTGAACGACCCTGTATAACGCAGAACAAACTTCTCTATACAGAATCAATGTACATGATATTGATGAACTAAACACAAAATTGCAACTTCCTAAGAATCCAAATACCGCAGAAATAAACATTCAATTCGAGCTATGTTTTGGATAAAAAATATGGAAAATAACCAATATCTCAAAAACCGTTAGAGATAGGTATAGGGGAGTATGAGGCAGAAATAATCAGAAAGGAATGACAAGTTCAAAAATGCGGTAATATACAGGGTGACCCATTTGAAATAACAAAGATGCAGCAACTTTCTGGTATAAGCGGCAAAGCTGCATTGCTGAACATATTTTAGATCGATAGACCAAGAGCAACTACTTTAGAAACCAAATTTTCAGAATGATCCTATGTCCCGTTCTCCGTAAACGTCTAAGGTACCATCGACCGTGACCCACCCTGTATAATGACTTTCTTCAAAAGACGCTTGTTGTGTTATAGATAAAAAGCCGACAATAACCTCTATTTTAGACATTTTTTGCGATTTTGGGTATGAAGCCGATGGCTGCCGTGGTAGCAAACTTCATATTCGGATTCAGCACACCCAAAAACATGAAGATTCGATGAGAAAAAGAAAAATGGATTCAAATTATTCTTTGACCTGTTAAAGTATTACATTCTGTGCCATTCCAATACTCGAAAACCCGAGCAAATGTATTTACGTAATTTTCCAGAAATGTTACAGCCAAATAAAAAGATATTTGGAAGAATGGTTGTGAATTTACTGGAGTACAGCTCATTCAAAAACCAGTTGGTAATAGAAACAAACCATGCAATGAGGAAACTCAAAATAATGTACTCCTGGCTGTAACGGAAGGCCCTACAACATCGGTTAGAAAAATTGAAAAAGTTACTGGAACACCAAATTTTATTTTGCGTAAAAACAAATATCATCCGCATACATTTCAGATCTGCCAAAGACTAACGCCATAGGTGACGACGTAAGGCGAAGGACATTTTGTGAGTGGTACACCAGAAAATGTCAAGCGAATGAAAATTTTGTTAATGAAATATTATATGAAGAAAACAGAATTCTTTGGGAGATCGTTTAGCAACGAACAGTTGTTGCCGAATGATGATGAACCCTCCCACCACTCCCATATACACCTACTAAGTGGGCTTATTATGGCAAGTACCAGTCAGAAAACATCTACTCCCCTGGCTAAGACCCCGACGGGTATTGAATTGAATCTAGAGGACGCAATTGCAAGTGCCCTCTGTGGCCAACCAGCAGAATTATGTTTCGATTTGGACAGGGTGGCCACCTGCAGACTAGTTTCGAAGTTGTTGCCTCTCATCAGTGCAAGGGTAGGCCAACACAGACAGCACTGCAGCGATCTGTTACCCGTCCAAAGCATTACACACTCCGCTCATTGCTTGGTCAACTCTGGTTCACGCGATGAAGCGGTTTCTAGGCCGCTCCACCTAGCGAGCAGAGGGGGAACACTCCAAATCTCCGGGTTAAGTGATTTAGAAACAGAATTCTTTTGGAGATCGTTTAGTAACGAACAGTCGTTGCCGACCGATGATGAACCCTCCACTCCCATATACACCTACTAAGTAGGCTTATTATGGAAAGTACCTGTCAGAAAACAACTACTCCCCTAGCTAAGACCACGACGAGTATTGAATGAAATCTAAACCTATATCGAAATATTATATGGTCTGATGAAAGTATGATAACCAACAACGGAATCTGCAACAAACGAATTACATAATTTTGGGGTATAGAGAATCCGCGCTTGTACAAAATGTCTACACCAACACCGTTTTGATTTCAACATGAGTGGGTGGGAATTTTGGGATTAATAATAATTGAGCCATGGAGCAATTACTTCCGAGCGGTATAGAAATTTACTTTAGGGCGATTTGAAAGATTGGTTTTATAGTATCTTATCTACCGCTAGCAGAAGTCGGTAACATTTGGTTCCATTTGTATCTTTGGTGGTACATCGGTATCGACGTGATTTTCAAACTGGTTTTAGAAGCAATTAAAAAAAAAAGTTGATGACGGTGAGTTAATAAAGCTGCGGTAATAGGCTGTAGAAAATTGCAAAAACTCACTTTTCATCTGTAATTATTTCAAAAACAGTTGAAGATAGGTATAGAATATTATATAACAAAATATTATATAAAATATTCAACCTAAAATTCAAATAGGTATGCAACAATATACAGGATGATTAATTAAAAAAATTGAAATCAAATAGGAGGTATGGACCACTGCGACCTTACAAATTACAGATATTTGCCGTAAACTGTAAAACTGCAATACTGAATTGGAAAAAACGTATTTTCGATTCTGAGTGAACAAAAATTAAAAACCTACCATATGAAAAATAAATAATTGAAATACAATGCCATTACATTTTCCATCTTGTGTCAAGACCAAGACAAGCCCTATATACAGATAGGTATTCGGATTTACCAGATACATTTGAAATAACAAAGTAACTATTACTATAAAAGTGGCAACGATATATTGATCAAAATATTTTAGTCGAATAGAGCATGTTTGATTATCCACGACCACAAATTTTCGAAATGATCTGTCGTTCTTTTCACGAGATATTTCTAATGTCTGATCCACTGTGAAACACTCGGTATATGATAAGAATGAAATCGACAAAGTCGAAGTACCCTTCTCTCCATTTATTTCCATAAAGTGGAAAATATGAGGCAAAAATCTGACAGAAAATAACTACTTCCCTGGCTAATGCCACGACGGATATTGAAATACATCTGACAGATATTTATGCAACGTTCTTCCAAGAAGACTCAATTGCAAGTGTTCATTGTAGACAAACATAAGATAATCCCTAATTTGGCTGGGGATGACCACCTGCAGATATGTTTCGAGGTTGTTGCCTCTCATCAGTGCAAGAGTAGGTCCGACAACTTTGAGTTGTCTTGTCCCTGCCAAATGAATTATAATTCATTGTTTATCTAATAATTCCCTACGGATGAAGCAGCGACTTACAGTAAAGTCAGTCGCAGCGCCACCCGCCAGGAAAATCAATGAGCACTCCTCGAGACAGGAAAAGACTTCAGGTAGAGTAAATGCGAAAAGTTCGAATGTTTTGCCGGAGAGTACAAATGAAGTTGAAAATATAAGGCGAAAGTATGACAGAAAACAACTATTTCCGTGGCTAATGCCACGACGGATATTGAACTACATCTGACAGATATCTGTGCAACGTTCTTCCAAGAAGACTCAATTACAAGTGCTTGTTGTAACAAACAAAATATTATCCTTAATTTATAATAAACAGTAAAGTATAATTCATTCGGAAAGAACAAGACAACTCAAAGTTGTCGGACCTACCCTTGCACAGATGAGAGGCAACAACCTCGAAACATGTCTGCAGGAAGTCATCCCCAGCCAAATTAAGGATAATTTTTTGTTTGTCTACAATAAGCACTTGCAATTGAGTCTTCTTGGAAGAACGTTGCACAAATATCTGTCAGATGTAGTTCAATATCCGTCGTGGCATTAGTCAGGGAGGAAGTTGTTTTCTTTCAGATTTTTGCCTCATATTTGCCACTTCGTGGAAATATTTGGAGAGAAGTGTACTTCGACTTTGTCGATTTTATCATTCATTTGTACTCTTCGGCAAAACATTCGAACTTGTTCAAATTTTCACTCGGTATATGTATAGTTATCATAAGTCAAATTTGGTGATTTTTCGTAATTTAAGAAAATTCCACACAATCGTATTCTCATAGTTCTTTGGACGTAAAAAGAAATATTCCAACATATTTTCAAGTTTCAAGTCTTCACCTTGTAGCAGCATTTCTTCCAATCTAACCATTATGATCTTGATGTCGGCATGTTTCAAATCGATTATTAAAATATCTAATCATGAAATCTCCTCTCCAATAAGATGATATGTTAGATACGTAATAAATAATACCACCGATGTTAAAGAACCGATAATATATTTATGAATTCAAATTTCTTATTGGGAATAAATAACCTGCGTATATTTTGGATTATAATTTATTTATTCAAAATGTCAAAAAGATAAAAGGATAAGACTCATTGATGTGTGATTGACAAGTCAGATATTGCCTGGCTACTAGTTCTTAAACCAATTACAAAGTATAAGTGCTTCTCATAATTCTCCTCCGCATGTTAGGCTATAAATTTTTCTACAATTAGGCTGAAGCAAAGCTTTAAATTTAGCTCGTAAGATTTGATCTGTATTTTTTGTGTAATAAATTCTGTTTTTGATATGGGTACGCTATTTATTTTCCCTTCATTATCATCGATGATGACTCGCGAACTTCAAGAGATATGTATCTCCGGGGAATGTGGTACTGAAAACATAAATTGCTCAATTTCAAAAGTAAGTATACTTCATTTATAACGGTCAGGTTTCTGTCGTAATTTACGTGTCCGAGAAATAAACGTCTTCGGTATTTTTTGTCGGCACTTTGGTTTTTAGTTTTATTGGGCCTGATTGAGAACATATTTCAACGATTTGTTGAAGAAATATCGTAAGTAACGCGACTTGTCAAATTACGTTTGTTTTGATACTCAACTTCCTGTCGGTAGACTGCAAAAAATCACGGTAAAATTTCGTGAATTGTACTTGTTGGACCAGAGCAGATGCATTTTTGAGATAAAAAATTATTAACAGCATGAGACCTACTGGAAGAAAAGCAAAATATTGTTCGAATGACGGGGAAAATAAAATGGAGAAGGGTGAAACCGGAACGGGGTGAACTTCTAGGGGTTGAAAGCGATTTCACGGTTTTTCGAGAATTCCAACAAAAGTTGAACTCCTATCGATAAAATTTCAATGGCGAAGTTGTTGATAATAAAAAGATCTAGAACTTTTGTATTCAACATTTTTTCACATAACCTTAAAATTTCTCAGGAAAATTGGAAAAACCGATTTTTCAGTAATTATATTTTTTTACGCTTAAAAATCAAAATTTTTGCACCAAATTTGGTGGAAGGAAAGCTGTGAATTTTTTGTATCGTAATACAGATTTTTCTTTTTTTGTCGACAAATTCCGAAAAAACGACCTTATTTTCAACTGAAAAGTTTCACCGATAAAGTTGGTCTTTTCAAGCTCGCCAGCCACCAATTTTTTCGTTGAAGCGTCTACTTTCAGATTATGTGATGAAAGAGTAGCACTACTGTGATTTTTTTTTCCAGAAAACGCGAAAAAACAGGTTTTCAAAAATAATTTGTTTTATTTTTGTTCCAAACTCATATTTATTCATAATAATTATTGAAATTAACAGTTGAAACCTTTTGAGAATCTTAATTTCATGTTACCTTAATAGATACAAAGAATGAACAAGGACATTAATACGGATTTCATTATGATAGAAGGGTGAAAGAAGGTGAACTTTTGGAGGTAAAAACGGTTACTCACGATTTGCAGCGAAAATTAACTTCCTACTAAAAAAAGTAACAGGAAAAAGTTGTTGGCAACAAAAAGATCTAAAACTTGTGTATTCAAAATTTTTCGACAGAACCTCAAATTAACCGTCAAAGTGGCGGAAAAACAATTTTTCACTATTTAATTTTTTTCTCGAGGACATATGCTTCAATTCACATGATCATTTGTACGAATATGTCTTTTTTGGAGTCAAATGAGCATAATTTTATCGAAATTCAGAAGACTACTAGTTTTCGATTTATGTACACTTTTTGAAAAAATATCCTTATTTTTTCTTGACATACCTTTTTGGGAATTTTAACCTTCCACAGTCTGAAAATGAAAAAATGTCAAAACAAATCCTTCATATCCAAGCTGATCAAAATATAATTTTAGCAAGTCTTCATCCTTCGAGTTTTGATAACGGACACAGATTAAGTCTCCGAAACGTCAACGTTTTCGAAAAAGAGAAGTATTTTTGTCAATTTAAAAATTTTTCTCGTCATGTAAGCAAATTTAGTATTCGATACGTTACTGACGAAATAATAAACTGTTTTCAAGACAACAGTCTTCTAAACGCAGTAACTGATCGGGGCAAATAGATTATTGCCCCTCTACACTTGTACAGATTTATTTGAATTAACATTTTTTCATTTTCAGACTGTGGAAGGATAAAATTCCCAAAAAGGTATGTGTAGAGTCTAGTATCCTCCACAAAAACAAACTTTCATTCAATCCTTATCTTCCTCGAACAATTGTCTTGGTGTTTTTTGTATTTTAAAGATCTATACGAGGATGTATTGATATCTAGTTAGCCTAGACCAGTTCCCTGCATAAACAAAATATTGCGTTACCATAGCAACGAACAATGACTTATTAGAAGTGTCAGTGTAAAGTTTGACGTCAAAAAAGTAAACCAGAGTTAAGCAATAAATTAAAAGAAAATATATGTCCACCGAAATTGTGAAAATCGAAAAATTGGAGTATCGAGCCATCATCAAGTACCTGTATTTAAAAGGGTTAAGAGGTAAGCAGATTTACGAAAATATGCTTAATACCCTTGGTAATCTCCTTCGTATGCGACCGTGAAAAATTGGACTGCAAGCTTCAAAAGAGGTAAATTTTTCATTGAAGATGATGACCGATCGGGAAGGCCAGTTTGTGTCAGTCCCCGAAAATATAGATGCAGTTCATGACATGATTTTAACAGACCGTCGAATTGGGCTAAAACGGATATCTGAAGCACTGAATATTTCATACGAACGCGTTCATCATATAGTTCACGTCAATTTGGACATGAGAAAAATTGCTGCAAAATGGATCCCCAAATGTTTGAATGTTGACCAAAAGCGTGCAAGGGTAGTAGCATCGCGTTCGATCTGTGCTCGATTTGAAAACCATGTAGATTTCTTAAACCGAATTGTTACTATGGATGAGACTTGGGTACATTTCTACGATCCAGAAACAAAGCAACAATCGATGGAATGGCAACACTCCGGTTCTCCAAGACCTAAGAAGTTTCGTGTCCAAAAATCTGCTGGAAAAGTTCTTGGTTCAGTTTTTTGGGATTGCCATGGAGCAATCATGATTGATTTTTTGGATAAGGGTAGAACAATTACTGGAGATTACTATTCGACATTACTGACCACTCTACGGGAAAAAATTGAAGAGAAAAGACGTGGAAAGCTATCTAAAGGTGTTTTGTTTTTGCAGGACAACGCCCCTGCACACAAATCTCATGTTGCCATGCAAAAAATTCGTGATTTAGGGTTCGAATTACTAGAACACCCCCCTTATTCACCAGATTTGGCTCCGTCCGACTATCATCTCTTTCCTCAACTGAAAAAAAGTTTAAAAGGTCGTAAATTTTCTTCCAACGAGGAGGTTATAAAAGCTGTGGAGGTCTGGTTTGCAAAGCAAGAAGAAACATTTTTTTTGAAAGGTCTAGAGACGTTGCAGGTTCGCTGTAATAAATGTATCCCAATTAAGAGGAGAATATGTTGAGTAATAAAATATTTCGACATTGAAATTTTGTTTGGTTCTATAGTAGGCTAAGAAATTTTCAATATATCCTCGTAAGTGATCATTTCAATTGTTGAAATGTCTACTTTCAAATCGTCTATGTAACTTGGTGGTTTATTGATCGTTAAATAATGGAAATATAATTGGAAATATTGAGAAAATCAGGATTTAAAAAGACATTTTTCTCAATTATAAGCGGTCTATCATCAATGAACAACCAAGTTAAATAGACCAATTAAAAGTAGATACCTCAACAATTAAAATGATCACTTATAGATGATATTTTATTGAAAAATATACGTAACTCGAAAACTAGTCATCTTCTAGTCATATTCCTACAAATGTAAGTTTTTGACAGTCAATTTGAGATTATGTCGAAAAGTGTTGGATACGAACGATTTCGATTTTTTTATTATCCACAACTTTTCCATTGAACATTTTCCGCTAAGAAGTCACGTTTCGCCGCAAATCGCAAAACAACGTTCTTAACCCCTAAAATGCATCCCAATATCAACATTTTGAGTGTTTTCGTGTTTTTTTCCCTCAAAATTGGAACCTCTACAACATTCTCCACCTGGTCCTTACATGTCACTTTCTTTCTTATTTTAGGCGTTTAAAATTCGTTTTGGCACCAGCCTAACTAGGAGCCGCCCCCTTTCCAAGTACTTCAAAGAGGTTCGAGATAAATAAATATTTTGCTGTAAAACAAAAATGTTCAATTCAGAACAAAAGATATATTTGCACTAGATTTTGCAACAAACATACAATTTTCTTGCAAAAAAAATTAAACCGGGTTTTCCAATTTTTCCGGAAAATTTGAGGGTATGTGGAAAAATCTTGGATACAAAAGTTGTAGATCATTTTATTGCCAACAACTTTTTTCTGCGACTTTTTTTTGTTTGAGGTTGATTTTCGCTGCAAATCGGGAGAAAGCATTTTTACCTCCAAAAGTTCACCTCCTTTTGACCTTCTATCATAATCAAATCCTTATTATTTATGTCCTTGTTTTTTCTTTGTACCTATTGAGGTAACATGAAATTAATATTCTCGATTGGTTTCAACTGTTTCAATGATTAAATATAAGTTTAGAACAAAAATTTAAAATATTGATTTTTGAAAATCTGTTTATTAATTTTTTCGCGTTTTCTGGAAAAAATTTCCATAGTAGTGCTACTCTTTTATTACATATTCTAAAAGTAGACGCTTCAACGAAAAAACTGGCGGCTGGCGAGCCTTGATACCTTGATACATAATAAGTTATATTTCCACTAAATTTCGCCAAAAAAAATTAAATTTTTGCGCGAGAAGAAAATTTAAAACTGAAAAATTGGTTTTTCCAATTCCCCCGGAAAATTTGAGGTAATGTTGGAAAATATTTGATACAGTAGTTAGATAGTTAGATAGATAGTTAGATAGGTAGAACTTTCGTTTTCAATCGCGAAAAACCGTGAAATATCACTTTCAACCCCTAAAAGTTCACCCCGTTCCACCCTTCTCCATTTTTTCGACTACAATTAATTTTTCCCGTCATTAGAGCAATATTCTGCTCCTCTTCTAGTAGGTCTCATGCTGTTAATTTTTTTTCCCGCTTTTATATTTTTTGTCTATCGTTTATGTATATTTACAATACATATTAGGCCAGTAGATATAGACAATCAATTCACCTTAATTTTATTTAACGATATATTTCCTTATCTTCATTACCAATCTAAGTTTTTTTTGAACAATTATATTAGGTTTTTTTAGTACCACTTTGTCTTAGAATAGACGAACGTGTTGAGGCAAAAAACTGTTGAGGTTAAACTTAATGGATGGTATGATTAAAAAGAGTACTTGCTTGTACTTCTAGTTAATGCTCCATGTTGTAGTTTTCACTTCAGAAAATCAAAGCATTTACTCCACATGATTCTTGTAAGAACTAGTAGCAATTACTCTATACTTTGCTTTATTTACTTTGATATATAGAAGTTAATACTGCAGTAATTACTAATGTTGTCAAATATTTCCTCCATTTGGGAGTGTTTGGTGTAGTTTTTAAGAAGCTACTCATAGACTAACTTCATATCTTCAATTAAAAAAGAATTATGGCTTTTTTATGGTTGGAGAAGGAGGGAAATGTGTGACCGTAGAACGTATGGGGAGGTACAATATGGAAAATTATTTCGGTAAGTCAATTATTTTAGCTAGATTGCTACTATTAAGCTCTGTACTTTCAGCTTCAATAAAAACAATGTTGAATGGATAGCTAGAGAGTTTTTAGGAAATCATATTGAGATGAGGAGAGCAGCTTTATCAAATTTAACGAAAATGGAGGTATTTTTCTCTAAGTGATCCGGGGTTCAACAAGGAGTGGGTGCAGATGTCGGGGTACATCAAACAACTGTGTCAAAAGTATTCACAGAAATTTCACATAAAATTTTATAGTCCTATATCTTCAGCAACCTTGGCACTTGGTTCAACACTATCATTACTCTCACTCATAATTATTAGTATCGTTCGTTAAGACATACTCTGACTTCTCTACTTGCTTGAAATTGATATTTTCAAAAGAGAAAGATAAATGAAGTACAAGTGTTAGAGGGAGATGAGCATATTTGAAAGTGATCTCGATCAACTAGAGCAGTCTTCAATGAACAAGCGTATTGAGTACCACAGAACAAACAACAACAATCGAACCAATTTGAAGTAAATCACGTACTAGTGTTTACTAGTAGTTTATACTTCTAACCTAAGTCAAAAGTTCACCTCCTTTTGACCTTCTATCATAATCAAATCCTTATTATTTATGTCCTTGTTTTTTCTTTGTACCTATTGAGGTAACATGAAATTAATATTCTCGATTGGTTTCAACTGTTTCAATGATTAAATATAAGTTTAGAACAAAAATTTAAAATATTGATTTTTGAAAATCTGTTTATTAATTTTTTCGCGTTTTCTGGAAAAAATTTCCATAGTAGTGCTACTCTTTTATTACATATTCTAAAAGTAGACGCTTCAACGAAAAAACTGGCGGCTGGCGAGCCTTGATACCTTGATACATAATAAGTTATATTTCCACTAAATTTCGCCAAAAAAAATTAAATTTTTGCGCGAGAAGAAAATTTAAAACTGAAAAATTGGTTTTTCCAATTCCCCCGGAAAATTTGAGGTAATGTTGGAAAATATTTGATACAGTAGTTAGATAGTTAGATAGATAGTTAGATAGGTAGAACTTTCGTTTTCAATCGCGAAAAACCGTGAAATATCACTTTCAACCCCTAAAAGTTTACCCCGTTCCACCCTTCTCCATTTTTTCGACTACAATTAATTTTTCCCGTCATTAGAGCAATATTCTGCTCCTCTTCTAGTAGGTCTAATGCTGTTAATTTTTTTTCCCGCTTTTATATTTTTTGTCTATCGTTTATGTATATTTACAATACATATTAGGCCAGTAGATATAGACAATCAATTCACCTTAATTTTATTTAACGATATATTTCCTTATCTTCATTACCAATCTAAGTTTTTTTTGAACAATTATATCAGGTTTTTTTAGTACCACTTTGTCTTAGAATAGACGAACGTGTTGAGGCAAAAAACTGTTGAGGTTAAACTTAATGGATGGTATGATTAAAAAGAGTACTTGCTTGTACTTCTAGTTAATGCTCCATGTTGTAGTTTTCACTTCAGAAAATCAAAGCATTTACTCCACATGATTCTTGTAAGAACTAGTAGCAATTACTCTATACTTTGCTTTATTTACTTTGATATATAGAAGTTAATACTGCAGTAATTACTAATGTTGTCAAATATTTCCTCCATTTGGGAGTGTTTGGTGTAGTTTTTAAGAAGCTACTCATAGACTAACTTCATATCTTCAATTAAAAAAGAATTATGGCTTTTTTATGGTTGGAGAAGGAGGGAAATGTGTGACCGTAGAACGTATGGGGAGGTACAATATGGAAAATTATTTCGGTAAGTCAATTATTTTAGCTAGATTGCTACTATTAAGCTCTGTACTTTCAGCTTCAATAAAAACAATGTTGAATGGATAGCTAGAGAGTTCTTAGGAAATCATATTGAGATGAGGAGAGCAGCTTTATCAAATTTAACGAAAATGGAGGTATTTTTCTCTAAGTGATCCGGGGTTCAACAAGGAGTGGGTGCAGATGTCGGGGTACATCAAACAACTGTGTCAAAAGTATTCACAGAAATTTCACATAAAATTTTATAGTCCTATATCTTCAGCAACCTTGGCACTTGGTTCAACACTATCATTACTCTCACTCATAATTATTAGTATCGTTCGTTAAGACATACTCTGACTTCTCTACTTGCTTGAAATTGATATTTTCAAAAGAGAAAGATAAATGAAGTACAAGTGTTAGAGGGAGATGAGCATATTTGAAAGTGATCTCGATCAACTAGAGCAGTCTTCAATGAACAAGCGTATTGAGTACCACAGAACAAACAACAACAATCGAACCAATTTGAAGTAAATCACGTACTAGTGTTTACTAGTAGTTTATACTTCTAACCTAAGTCAAAAGTTCACCTCCTTTTGACCTTCTATCATAATCAAATCCTTATTATTTATGTCCTTGTTTTTTCTTTGTACCTATTGAGGTAACATGAAATTAATATTCTCGATTGGTTTCAACTGTTTCAATGATTAAATATAAGTTTAGAACAAAAATTTAAAATATTGATTTTTGAAAATCTGTTTATTAATTTTTTCGCGTTTTCTGGAAAAAATTTCCATAGTAGTGCTACTCTTTTATTACATATTCTAAAAGTAGACGCTTCAACGAAAAAACTGGCGGCTGGCGAGCCTTGATACCTTGATACATAATAAGTTATATTTCCACTAAATTTCGCCAAAAAAAATTAAATTTTTGCGCGAGAAGAAAATTTAAAACTGAAAAATTGGTTTTTCCAATTCCCCCGGAAAATTTGAGGTAATGTTGGAAAATATTTGATACAGTAGTTAGATAGTTAGATAGATAGTTAGATAGGTAGAACTTTCGTTTTCAATCGCGAAAAACCGTGAAATATCACTTTCAACCCCTAAAAGTTTACCCCGTTCCACCCTTCTCCATTTTTTCGACTACAATTAATTTTTCCCGTCATTAGAGCAATATTCTGCTCCTCTTCTAGTAGGTCTAATGCTGTTAATTTTTTTTCCCGCTTTTATATTTTTTGTCTATCGTTTATGTATATTAACAATACATATTAGGCCAGTAGATATAGACAATCAATTCACCTTAATTTTATTTAACGATATATTTCCTTATCTTCATTACCAATCTAAGTTTTTTTTGAACAATTATATTAGGTTTTTTTAGTACCACTTTGTCTTAGAATAGACGAACGTGTTGAGGCAAAAAACTGTTGAGGTTAAACTTAATGGATGGTATGATTAAAAAGAGTACTTGCTTGTACTTCTAGTTAATGCTCCATGTTGTAGTTTTCACTTCAGAAAATCAAAGCATTTACTCCACATGATTCTTGTAAGAACTAGTAGCAATTACTCTATACTTTGCTTTATTTACTTTGATATATAGAAGTTAATACTGCAGTAATTACTAATGTTGTCAAATATTTCCTCCATTTGGGAGTGTTTGGTGTAGTTTTTAAGAAGCTACTCATAGACTAACTTCATATCTTCAATTAAAAAAGAATTATGGCTTTTTTATGGTTGGAGAAGGAGGGAAATGTGTGACCGTAGAACGTATGGGGAGGTACAATATGGAAAATTATTTCGGTAAGTCAATTATTTTAGCTAGATTGCTACTATTAAGCTCTGTACTTTCAGCTTCAATAAAAACAATGTTGAATGGATAGCTAGAGAGTTCTTAGGAAATCATATTGAGATGAGGAGAGCAGCTTTATCAAATTTAACGAAAATGGAGGTATTTTTCTCTAAGTGATCCGGGGTTCAACAAGGAGTGGGTGCAGATGTCGGGGTACATCAAACAACTGTGTCAAAAGTATTCACAGAAATTTCACATAAAATTTTATAGTCCTATATCTTCAGCAACCTTGGCACTTGGTTCAACACTATCATTACTCTCACTCATAATTATTAGTATCGTTCGTTAAGACATACTCTGACTTCTCTACTTGCTTGAAATTGATATTTTCAAAAGAGAAAGATAAATGAAGTACAAGTGTTAGAGGGAGATGAGCATATTTGAAAGTGATCTCGATCAACTAGAGCAGTCTTCAATGAACAAGCGTATTGAGTACCACAGAACAAACAACAACAATCGAACCAATTTGAAGTAAATCACGTACTAGTGTTTACTAGTAGTTTATACTTCTAACCTAAGTCAAAAGTTCACCTCCTTTTGACCTTCTATCATAATCAAATCCTTATTATTTATGTCCTTGTTTTTTCTTTGTACCTATTGAGGTAACATGAAATTAATATTCTCGATTGGTTTCAACTGTTTCAATGATTAAATATAAGTTTAGAACAAAAATTTAAAATATTGATTTTTGAAAATCTGTTTATTAATTTTTTCGCGTTTTCTGGAAAAAATTTCCATAGTAGTGCTACTCTTTTATTACATATTCTAAAAGTAGACGCTTCAACGAAAAAACTGGCGGCTGGCGAGCCTTGATACCTTGATACATAATAAGTTATATTTCCACTAAATTTCGCCAAAAAAAATTAAATTTTTGCGCGAGAAGAAAATTTAAAACTGAAAAATTGGTTTTTCCAATTCCCCCGGAAAATTTGAGGTAATGTTGGAAAATATTTGATACAGTAGTTAGATAGTTAGATAGATAGTTAGATAGGTAGAACTTTCGTTTTCAATCGCGAAAAACCGTGAAATATCACTTTCAACCCCTAAAAGTTTACCCCGTTCCACCCTTCTCCATTTTTTCGACTACAATTAATTTTTCCCGTCATTAGAGCAATATTCTGCTCCTCTTCTAGTAGGTCTAATGCTGTTAATTTTTTTTCCCGCTTTTATATTTTTTGTCTATCGTTTATGTATATTTACAATACATATTAGGCCAGTAGATATAGACAATCAATTCACCTTAATTTTATTTAACGATATATTTCCTTATCTTCATTACCAATCTAAGTTTTTTTTGAACAATTATATTAGGTTTTTTTAGTACCACTTTGTCTTAGAATAGACGAACGTGTTGAGGCAAAAAACTGTTGAGGTTAAACTTAATGGATGGTATGATTAAAAAGAGTACTTGCTTGTACTTCTAGTTAATGCTCCATGTTGTAGTTTTCACTTCAGAAAATCAAAGCATTTACTCCACATGATTCTTGTAAGAACTAGTAGCAATTACTCTATACTTTGCTTTATTTACTTTGATATATAGAAGTTAATACTGCAGTAATTACTAATGTTGTCAAATATTTCCTCCATTTGGGAGTGTTTGGTGTAGTTTTTAAGAAGCTACTCATAGACTAACTTCATATCTTCAATTAAAAAAGAATTATGGCTTTTTTATGGTTGGAGAAGGAGGGAAATGTGTGACCGTAGAACGTATGGGGAGGTACAATATGGAAAATTATTTCGGTAAGTCAATTATTTTAGCTAGATTGCTACTATTAAGCTCTGTACTTTCAGCTTCAATAAAAACAATGTTGAATGGATAGCTAGAGAGTTCTTAGGAAATCATATTGAGATGAGGAGAGCAGCTTTATCAAATTTAACGAAAATGGAGGTATTTTTCTCTAAGTGATCCGGGGTTTCAACAAGGAGTGGGTGCAGATGTCGGGGTACATCAAACAACTGTGTCAAAAGTATTCACAGAAATTTCACATAAAATTTTATAGTCCTATATCTTCAGCAACCTTGGCACTTGGTTCAACACTATCATTACTCTCACTCATAATTATTAGTATCGTTCGTTAAGACATACTCTGACTTCTCTACTTGCTTGAAATTGATATTTTCAAAAGAGAAAGATAAATGAAGTACAAGTGTTAGAGGGAGATGAGCATATTTGAAAGTGATCTCGATCAACTAGAGCAGTCTTCAATGAACAAGCGTATTGAGTACCACAGAACAAACAACAACAATCGAACCAATTTGAAGTAAATCACGTACTAGTGTTTACTAGTAGTTTATACTTCTAACCTAAGTCAAAAGTTCACCTCCTTTTGACCTTCTATCATAATCAAATCCTTATTATTTATGTCCTTGTTTTTTCTTTGTACCTATTGAGGTAACATGAAATTAATATTCTCGATTGGTTTCAACTGTTTCAATGATTAAATATAAGTTTAGAACAAAAATTTAAAATATTGATTTTTGAAAATCTGTTTATTAATTTTTTCGCGTTTTCTGGAAAAAATTTCCATAGTAGTGCTACTCTTTTATTACATATTCTAAAAGTAGACGCTTCAACGAAAAAACTGGCGGCTGGCGAGCCTTGATACCTTGATACATAATAAGTTATATTTCCACTAAATTTCGCCAAAAAAAATTAAATTTTTGCGCGAGAAGAAAATTTAAAACTGAAAAATTGGTTTTTCCAATTCCCCCGGAAAATTTGAGGTAATGTTGGAAAATATTTGATACAGTAGTTAGATAGTTAGATAGGTAGAACTTTCGTTTTCAATCGCGAAAAACCGTGAAATATCACTTTCAACCCCTAAAAGTTTACCCCGTTCCACCCTTCTCCATTTTTTCGACTACAATTAATTTTTCCCGTCATTAGAGCAATATTCTGCTCCTCTTCTAGTAGGTCTAATGCTGTTAATTTTTTTCCCGCTTTTATATTTTTTGTCTATCGTTTATGTATATTTACAATACATATTAGGCCAGTAGATATAGACAATCAATTCACCTTAATTTTATTTAACGATATATTTCCTTATCTTCATTACCAATCTAAGTTTTTTTTGAACAATTATATTAGGTTTTTTTAGTACCACTTTGTCTTAGAATAGACGAACGTGTTGAGGCAAAAAACTGTTGAGGTTAAACTTAATGGATGGTATGATTAAAAAGAGTACTTGCTTGTACTTCTAGTTAATGCTCCATGTTGTAGTTTTCACTTCAGAAAATCAAAGCATTTACTCCACATGATTCTTGTAAGAACTAGTAGCAATTACTCTATACTTTGCTTTATTTACTTTGATATATAGAAGTTAATACTGCAGTAATTACTAATGTTGTCAAATATTTCCTCCATTTGGGAGTGTTTGGTGTAGTTTTTAAGAAGCTACTCATAGACTAACTTCATATCTTCAATTAAAAAAGAATTATGGCTTTTTTATGGTTGGAGAAGGAGGGAAATGTGTGACCGTAGAACGTATGGGGAGGTACAATATGGAAAATTATTTCGGTAAGTCAATTATTTTAGCTAGATTGCTACTATTAAGCTCTGTACTTTCAGCTTCAATAAAAACAATGTTGAATGGATAGCTAGAGAGTTCTTAGGAAATCATATTGAGATGAGGAGAGCAGCTTTATCAAATTTAACGAAAATGGAGGTATTTTTCTCTAAGTGATCCGGGGTTTCAACAAGGAGTGGGTGCAGATGTCGGGGTACATCAAACAACTGTGTCAAAAGTATTCACAGAAATTTCACATAAAATTTTATAGTCCTATATCTTCAGCAACCTTGGCACTTGGTTCAACACTATCATTACTCTCACTCATAATTATTAGTATCGTTCGTTAAGACATACTCTGACTTCTCTACTTGCTTGAAATTGATATTTTCAAAAGAGAAAGATAAATGAAGTACAAGTGTTAGAGGGAGATGAGCATATTTGAAAGTGATCTCGATCAACTAGAGCAGTCTTCAATGAACAAGCGTATTGAGTACCACAGAACAAACAACAACAATCGAACCAATTTGAAGTAAATCACGTACTAGTGTTTACTAGTAGTTTATACTTCTAACCTAAGTCAAAAGTTCACCTCCTTTTGACCTTCTATCATAATCAAATCCTTATTATTTATGTCCTTGTTTTTTCTTTGTACCTATTGAGGTAACATGAAATTAATATTCTCGATTGGTTTCAACTGTTTCAATGATTAAATATAAGTTTAGAACAAAAATTTAAAATATTGATTTTTGAAAATCTGTTTATTAATTTTTTCGCGTTTTCTGGAAAAAATTTCCATAGTAGTGCTACTCTTTTATTACATATTCTAAAAGTAGACGCTTCAACGAAAAAACTGGCGGCTGGCGAGCCTTGATACCTTGATACATAATAAGTTATATTTCCACTAAATTTCGCCAAAAAAAATTAAATTTTTGCGCGAGAAGAAAATTTAAAACTGAAAAATTGGTTTTTCCAATTCCCCCGGAAAATTTGAGGTAATGTTGGAAAATATTTGATACAGTAGTTAGATAGTTAGATAGGTAGAACTTTCGTTTTCAATCGCGAAAAACCGTGAAATATCACTTTCAACCCCTAAAAGTTTACCCCGTTCCACCCTTCTCCATTTTTTCGACTACAATTAATTTTTCCCGTCATTAGAGCAATATTCTGCTCCTCTTCTAGTAGGTCTAATGCTGTTAATTTTTTTCCCGCTTTTGTATTTTTTGTCTATCGTTTATGTATATTTACAATACATATTAGGCCAGTAGATATAGACAATCAATTCACCTTAATTTTATTTAACGATATATTTCCTTATCTTCATTACCAATCTAAGTTTTTTTTGAACAATTATATTAGGTTTTTTTAGTACCACTTTGTCTTAGAATAGACGAACGTGTTGAGGCAAAAAACTGTTGAGGTTAAACTTAATGGATGGTATGATTAAAAAGAGTACTTGCTTGTACTTCTAGTTAATGCTCCATGTTGTAGTTTTCACTTCAGAAAATCAAAGCATTTACTCCACATGATTCTTGTAAGAACTAGTAGCAATTACTCTATACTTTGCTTTATTTACTTTGATATATAGAAGTTAATACTGCAGTAATTACTAATGTTGTCAAATATTTCCTCCATTTGGGAGTGTTTGGTGTAGTTTTTAAGAAGCTACTCATAGACTAACTTCATATCTTCAATTAAAAAAGAATTATGGCTTTTTTATGGTTGGAGAAGGAGGGAAATGTGTGACCGTAGAACGTATGGGGAGGTACAATATGGAAAATTATTTCGGTAAGTCAATTATTTTAGCTAGATTGCTACTATTAAGCTCTGTACTTTCAGCTTCAATAAAAACAATGTTGAATGGATAGCTAGAGAGTTCTTAGGAAATCATATTGAGATGAGGAGAGCAGCTTTATCAAATTTAACGAAAATGGAGGTATTTTTCTCTAAGTGATCCGGGGTTTCAACAAGGAGTGGGTGCAGATGTCGGGGTACATCAAACAACTGTGTCAAAAGTATTCACAGAAATTTCACATAAAATTTTATAGTCCTATATCTTCAGCAACCTTGGCACTTGGTTCAACACTATCATTACTCTCACTCATAATTATTAGTATCGTTCGTTAAGACATACTCTGACTTCTCTACTTGCTTGAAATTGATATTTTCAAAAGAGAAAGATAAATGAAGTACAAGTGTTAGAGGGAGATGAGCATATTTGAAAGTGATCTCGATCAACTAGAGCAGTCTTCAATGAACAAGCGTATTGAGTACCACAGAACAAACAACAACAATCGAACCAATTTGAAGTAAATCACGTACTAGTGTTTACTAGTAGTTTATACTTCTAACCTAAGTCAAAAGTTCACCTCCTTTTGACCTTCTATCATAATCAAATCCTTATTATTTATGTCCTTGTTTTTTCTTTGTACCTATTGAGGTAACATGAAATTAATATTCTCGATTGGTTTCAACTGTTTCAATGATTAAATATAAGTTTAGAACAAAAATTTAAAATATTGATTTTTGAAAATCTGTTTATTAATTTTTTCGCGTTTTCTGGAAAAAATTTCCATAGTAGTGCTACTCTTTTATTACATATTCTAAAAGTAGACGCTTCAACGAAAAAACTGGCGGCTGGCGAGCCTTGATACCTTGATACATAATAAGTTATATTTCCACTAAATTTCGCCAAAAAAAATTAAATTTTTGCGCGAGAAGAAAATTTAAAACTGAAAAATTGGTTTTTCCAATTCCCCCGGAAAATTTGAGGTAATGTTGGAAAATATTTGATACAGTAGTTAGATAGTTAGATAGATAGTTAGATAGGTAGAACTTTCGTTTTCAATCGCGAAAAACCGTGAAATATCACTTTCAACCCCTAAAAGTTTACCCCGTTCCACCCTTCTCCATTTTTTCGACTACAATTAATTTTTCCCGTCATTAGAGCAATATTCTGCTCCTCTTCTAGTAGGTCTAATGCTGTTAATTTTTTTTCCCGCTTTTATATTTTTTGTCTATCGTTTATGTATATTTACAATACATATTAGGCCAGTAGATATAGACAATCAATTCACCTTAATTTTATTTAACGATATATTTCCTTATCTTCATTACCAATCTAAGTTTTTTTTGAACAATTATATTAGGTTTTTTTAGTACCACTTTGTCTTAGAATAGACGAACGTGTTGAGGCAAAAAACTGTTGAGGTTAAACTTAATGGATGGTATGATTAAAAAGAGTACTTGCTTGTACTTCTAGTTAATGCTCCATGTTGTAGTTTTCACTTCAGAAAATCAAAGCATTTACTCCACATGATTCTTGTAAGAACTAGTAGCAATTACTCTATACTTTGCTTTATTTACTTTGATATATAGAAGTTAATACTGCAGTAATTACTAATGTTGTCAAATATTTCCTCCATTTGGGAGTGTTTGGTGTAGTTTTTAAGAAGCTACTCATAGACTAACTTCATATCTTCAATTAAAAAAGAATTATGGCTTTTTTATGGTTGGAGAAGGAGGGAAATGTGTGACCGTAGAACGTATGGGGAGGTACAATATGGAAAATTATTTCGGTAAGTCAATTATTTTAGCTAGATTGCTACTATTAAGCTCTGTACTTTCAGCTTCAATAAAAACAATGTTGAATGGATAGCTAGAGAGTTCTTAGGAAATCATATTGAGATGAGGAGAGCAGCTTTATCAAATTTAACGAAAATGGAGGTATTTTTCTCTAAGTGATCCGGGGTTTCAACAAGGAGTGGGTGCAGATGTCGGGGTACATCAAACAACTGTGTCAAAAGTATTCACAGAAATTTCACATAAAATTTTATAGTCCTATATCTTCAGCAACCTTGGCACTTGGTCCAACACTATCATTACTCTCACTCATAATTATTAGTATCGTTCGTTAAGACATACTCTGACTTCTCTACTTGCTTGAAATTGATATTTTCAAAAGAGAAAGATAAATGAAGTACAAGTGTTAGAGGGAGATGAGCATATTTGAAAGTGATCTCGATCAACTAGAGCAGTCTTCAATGAACAAGCGTATTGAGTACCACAGAACAAACAACAACAATCGAACCAATTTGAAGTAAATCACGTACTAGTGTTTACTAGTAGTTTATACTTCTAACCTAAGTCAACACTTCCCATCGAAGAATTTACTTTATGTAAAAGATTATACTCCACAAAATACTAGGAAGTAAAAGCTCTCACTTGAAGTACAAGCAAATACTCTTTTTAATGATAGCCAATATTTTGGGGTACAAGTCAGCGTGAAAAAGTAATTGTCACTATATTTTCATCACTACAGAATCATCAAGACTTCACCTGCAGTTCGAATGATTTTGTCTGTTAGGTAGCCGAGTGCGGTTAAAGCGACATGGGTGGTATGATTAAAAAGAGTATTTGCTTGTACTTCAAGTTAAATGTTGTAGTTTTCACTTCAGAAAATCAAAGCATTTACTACACATAATTCTTGAAGTAACACTTAAGTACTAGTAGCAATTACTCTATACTTTGCTTTATTTACTTCGATATATAGAAGTTAATGCTGCAGTAATTACTTATGTTGTCAAGTATTTCTTCCATTTGGGAGTGGTGTAGTTTTTAAGAAGCTACTCATAGATTAACTTCATATCTTCAATTGAAAAGGAGTTATGGTTTTTTTATGAATTATGGTGGGAAAAGGAGGAAAATGTGTGAACGTAGAACGCATGGGCAGGTACAATATAGAAAATTATTTCGGTAAGTCAATTAGTTTAGCTAGATTGCTCATCAAGCTTTGTACTTTTGGGTTCGATAAAAACAATGTTGAATGGGTAGCTAGAGAGTTCTTAGGAAATCAAATGGAGATGAGGGAAGCAGCTTCATCAAATTTAACGAAAATGGAGGTACTTTTAAGAGCTTGGAGCGATATTCTCAGGGTTTTCGTGGGTGAGGACTTGGATCTCCGAATAAAATGGACTTTTCTGAGTTTCACTGTATATTTGGCTCGGAAAAGGTAAAAGTCGATTTTGTTCACACATTGAAAACAAGCTAAAAGGCAGGCACACTGCTAGAGGAATACTCAGCAGATCAGAAAACCCCAGCACTGGTAACTTAAAAACACAACGTGAAAAGTGACTTTAAACGGGTTCTGAATAGCAAATGGCTGAATCGAGTATCGGTTCAACTTCTCAATCTAGATATCCGTTTTTTCTACACAAAAAATATTCTCGTGGGCCCAGGTACAAATATAGATAATTTCCGATCAAAATCGTACACGTAGCGACACCTCCACACTAGGCCAAAAACTGTTAGCCGGTTGTAGAACGGAGCATATAGATAACTATTCGCCAAGAGTGGAACCTACTGATAAACCGACATGAACATACAGGATGATCCGTTACAAGCTCTAATTGATCCGGGGTTTCAACAAGGAGTGGGTGTAGATGTCGGGGTACATCAAACAGCTGTGCCAAAAGTAATCAAAGAAGTTTCACAAAAAAATTTTACTCCCACATCTTCAGCAACCTCGACACTTGATTCAACACTATCATCACTCTCACTCATGATTATTAAGTACCACAGTACAAACAACAACAATCGAACCAATTTGCGGTTAATCACGTACAAGTGTTTACTAGTAGTTTATACTTCTAACCTAGATCAACACTTCCCATAGAAGAATTTACTTTATGTAAAACATTATACTCCAAAAAATAGTAGGAAGTAAAAGCTCTTACTTGAAGTACAAAGCAAATACTCTTATTGATCATACCACCCATTTGTTTCAATCACTTTGGCTGCCAGTCGGCGATGGTTCAAACCATGGCGACTGCAGACATTTTTCTGATGGACCGAGAAAGTGCTAGGAATCGCACGTGAAAAGGTAAGACCTCGTTAATCCTTGGCTCGCACAAGTTTCGACTTCTGAGGGCTGCCGTTCGCAAGGGGACGACAGTTGGTTAACGGAAAAAAACAATTTCAACAACAATTTTTAACAACAGAACAATTTCTGGTGATAGACCAGATCATGCCTGTTCAGAGTATCGGAATTTTACCTTGGTAAAAATCTCACTGTTTTCGAGATAATGAGCATTTTTTTAATTTCTAGAAAATCACTACCTCACCTTGGATTTTTTAATGCCATGTATACAAATTGGGACGAATTTAAATATCTTTGCTGCTGAAGATTACTGATGAGCGATGCTTTCAGACGTACGAAACAGTTTTTTAGAAAACAATACAATTTTTCAAGAAATGAGGGTAAAATGACAGATTTGAGTTACACAAATTTTTTTAACAACAGTTTGACATTATTGTTTGAAAAAACATAACCAAGTGGAACTCGATAATCATTACAAAAGAATGCCCATTTTGTCTAGGCTTTACTATGGTATAAAACATACGATCATTATTTTTGGAAGGAGTAGAATTTCGATAATATTAGAGTGTGATGTTATTCTGAGCTAAAATCAACTCCATTAGACTTTGTCAGTAATGTCTTTTATTTTTATCCTATCAAGATGAAATGATTAAAAAATTATGAGTAATAACGAATCAACTGCTTAGAAGCATTCAATGAGATGTAATGAAGTAAATACTAATTCAACGGTTTTTTTTAATCAACATACACTATAAACCACAATAACGATTATTCAACATCGCACTGAATAATATTACAAACATGTTATTTTCCATCCACTCGTACGCAGAGACGACATATTTTCAAGAAGAACCTTTTCAAATGCGTTATAGGTTATAGCCCCCAAATCAGCGATTCTATGAGCGGCATTGTGCAATCGGATATAGTTCTGCATAAAGTTCTGCTGCAGCAGTAGCACTACCTCCAAATTTACCATAAATGTTATGCATATGCGCATATTCTCGGGGAGTATAACGTATGTACGGCATGACAAAGAAATAAATACCACTGAATGAAACAAGCGGAATAATTTCAAAAAACTACGATAGAAGTCACAAGTTGTTTAAACAGAAGTTTTTAATTTTCGACAAGGATACATCTCTTAAAAAAGTTTGCACTCCTTTGGTTACACCCTGTATATCTGCCGGTCTCTGAAACTTCGTTGGAATCTGGATGTTGGACAATTGCGACATTTATCACAAGAATTCGTATTAATCGGTGCCATGTTGGATAATCGACATTTCCTTTCGATAATTTTATTTACATTACATTACATTATTTAGATGAAAAGTTAATTTTATTGACATACTATTTAATGCTACCAAGCAGTATATTCTTTATTATTAATAATTATTACCATATTTTATCTTGATAAAATCTAAATAAAACAATTTTTGGGCGTAAGTATAAAAGTTGATCAAATAAATGAATATTTTGGAACCTTTGGTGTAAATACAATTCAAGAAAAAAATAAAATACCCAAACACCAAAACTACGTCACAGTCTTAAAATCTTAAAAGCTTACTTTTAGCTCCTGAAGATGCTAAGTTTGTTGGCGAAACGCGCTTCGAGTGTGATTGTGACGTAGTTTTGGTGTTGGGTAGTTTCCTTTTTTTCTTGAATAAAAGTTGATAGAAGCCTAGATTAAAACCACGCCTAATTCAATGAAAACCACTTCTTCCAAAAATAATTATAGTTTGTTTTATACCATGGTAGTCTGGACAAAATGAGCATTCTTTTAAAATGAATGTCCACTTCCAATTGGTTATGTTTCTTTCATATAATAATGTCAAACTTAAAAAAAAAAATTGATAAAACTCAAATCTGTCATTTTATCCTCATTTCTTGAAAAATGTTTTCACTTTCTGAAAAACTGTTCTGTACGTCTAGAAGCATCACTCATCAGTAATCTTCAGCAGCAAAGATATTTGGATTCGTCCCAATTTGTATACATACACTCAAAAATCCAAGGTTAGATAGCAATTTTCCAGAAATTCTTAAAATGCCCATTATCTCGAAAACGGTGATATTTTTACTTAGCGGAAATTCCGATATTCTGAACAGTCATGACCTGGTCTATCACCAGTTTCAATATTGTACAAGGTTTACCGGACACCCTGTAAATTGAGGTAATAAATTGCCAACAATAAATTGTGTAATAATTTTTAGAAGTGCACGTAAACAAAAATGGTAAGCTAGGCTAAATGACTGTCCTTTCCTCCCTAAAATCATGGAGATAAACCAATTTTCCACTGAGGTAACAGGAAAAAATTTATCAATACTTTTTCCATGCAACATTTTAATATTAAGAGAATCTTAAACGAAGAGCAAGAATGAATGAAAACAGATACGTTATGAGGCCTGAGCTTTTTCATTTTCCATATGATTTAACCAAACAATAGTGAAGAAGTAGATTCGTTTTGTTGGTATTTCCTTTGAAACTTCAACAAACTGTGCATTACATTTTAATAATAATAAACATGTTTTTTTAAGATTGTCTTGTTTCAATGTTATTGGAATTGTTAGAATTTTTATTGAAAGTGAGTTGTTATTTTAATTAAATATTAATATTGAATGTTTTTTGTTTTACTAGGAAGAGAGAATAACAACATATAAACAAATATATTTGGTGACATTTTCGATATATGTTTTTATCCTAACTGAATAAGTATTATGGTAATGTCATATACGTTTCAGATTATTATTTCTATTTTCTATTTACATTTTTCTAATGTTCTTATAAATTTTTACGTTTTTTCCATTTGTGTTTTTTTGACTGATATTTCCACCATCATATTTACTGAGTTCTGCCTTTTTATATTATGAGGTAAAATGCTTTGTAGACAAAATTAATACCTTTAATAAAATTATTTTATTATTTTCATTATTAGTATTATTATTTGGAGAATCTTAAACGAAGAGCAGGCTAGTGGATGAACACTGATACATTCAAAACGCCTGAGCTTTTTAATTAAACTGTCATTTCTCCAAACAGTAGCAAAGAAGTAGTAGGTTTTTATTTGTTCGACATCCTGCTAATCGCTGTAGTCTTCTTCCTGGGACCCAATTTTTGAATTGTCGGAATTAATTCTCTAGAGAAATATGAGACAATATGACGTCATTTTCTTTCAATTTCGAGCAATAGGTACCTATCTATCTAGAAAATGACGTCATATTTCTCTAGAGAATCAATTCCGACTATTCAAAGATTGGGTACCTGTGCGCAATCGAAAGAGAAATGTACAATAAAAATTCTTCGAAATTATTTTTTATTTTCATTTCACTTCGAATACAATGACCAATCACCAAAATGCGGTCAAAATAGAGATTCACATAGGAACTGCGCAGCACACAGATCTTATACATCCTGCGCACAGACTAACTTTAAAATGAAACAATCGATGAGTGTTTTTTGTGGTTTCTTACAAAAATGTAATTTTTACCTGAAAAGGCACCGTGGTGAAAAATCAGATGACGAAGTGTGAGCAGGACGTGGGTTTATGTAAAGGAGGTAAGTTCCTATCCAGTGAATGAAAATGTTAATTGAAGTGTATTTTTTGGTCTTAGAGCAAATTTTTTTATAAGTTATGAAGACCATCGAATTTGGTGTCATATTAGGCACGTCAAACTAAGTAGCATCAAAAGTTTCTTGAGCGTTCTGGTGAAGTACAAAATTGTGAAATTTGTTAAAGCTGTATACAGGTAACCGTTCAATTAAATGAAAAAGTTTTATTTCGTGTACATTTTTTACTTTTGCAAAGCGCTCTCAGCTATAAGGCCATCATCAGTGCGATACTCGTTAAGTTCTTATACATGAGATCAAATAAAAATCGACAGAACAATGGTTAAAACTTGTTTGAACAGACATACTTTAACACATTGGAATATTTATTTAAATACTGATTTGGGGTTTTTTAATTTGCAAATTTTAATTTCGTGACATTTGCATACTCCTTCTGGACTGGAATCAGACATGTGGACCACGAGGTACTTCGTGGTCGTAGTTATTGAGTAGATGTCCATCATTAGGAAAATAAATTCAACAAAAGCGAATTATTGAGATCAAGTTGGTCGTTGAGTAAACAATTTGAATTTTATAGTTTTTTAGGAATTCTAAGTTATTAAGCTTAATACCTCTATTTTCGACATGAAGCATTTTGAAGTTCTCAACAAAGTTATGATCTTCTTCTAAAATATGATTGGCATTTGTTGAATTTACTTTCTTTTTTACATAACTCATACGATGTTCATTTAACCGGCTTTTGAATGGTCTACCTGTCTGACCTACATATACTTTGGGGCAAGTCCACAATTCAATTTAAAAACTCGTGATTTTTGTGTTTCATCGTTATTTTTGGTAAAAAGGCTACTCTTGAATTTTGTTTATGTAAAAATGAAGATAATATTTGCGCAACTGGTGCTGGTATAGGTCAAAATTCAGCAAATACTTTCATCGTTCTTAATAGTGGGGTAAAAAACTTGAATAGCTTTCTTATAGAGTTTTTTAGTAAAAATAATTTCTATTAAATCAACGTGATTGTCGACTGCTAATTGATTTAGTTCTATGCTGATTTTTTTTTTTGGAAAAGAGGACATTTACAAATCTGTGTATGCTGTATAGTATGCTGACCTTTTATGTTGATATAGATGCAGCGAATTATTATGAATGGTAATGTCTGTATGAGTGATGATGTTGCTAAGTGATGTTTGTTACTTGATTAAGATATTGTCAAATCTAAGAAATTAATGGTTTTCTGCTTCTATTCCTGTTGCAGAATACAAAAATTGATCAGATTTGACAATTTCTAAACCCAGTAACAAACATCACGCCGCAATTTTTTCATAAACCTGCCCAAACAAACATTACCATTCTAATAATTCAGTACATCAATATCAACATAAAATGTCTATACAATACAATACATCATACAGAGATTAGTATATGTTTCTCTTTCAGAAAAAACAAAGAACTAAATATCATAAAGCAAATAGCAATCAACAATAGATATCACGTTGATTCATTAGAAAATATTCTTACCAAAAAACTCTATAAGAAGGCTATCCACGAAGTTCACCTCACTATTAAAAACGATGAGAGTAACTACAGCACTTGAACCTATTCAAGACCAGTTACGCAAAAATTAGCTTCATTTTTACATAAACAAAATATAAGAACAGCCTATAGAACAAACAACACATCGGGAAGGTTTATCAAAAAAAATTAAGATTAGATACAAAAATCTGCAAAATCAGTAGTTCATAAATTGAACTATGGATCTTGCCTCATATATGTGGGTCAGACAGGTAGATCAATCAAAAGGCGAATACATGAACATCGTATGAGTTATGTAAAGGAGAAAGTAAATTCAACATATGCCAGTCATATTTTTGAAGAAGATCATAACTCTAAATCCTTGACGTTGAAAAAAAAGGAATTTAATTACTCAGAATTCCTAGAAATAACTAAACTGAAAAATTCAAATTGTTTACCAACCTTCCAACGTGATCTCAATAATTCGCCTTTGTTGATTTAATTTTATTGATGAGCAGTTATTTAGGAGAGTGTTACATAATATACTGTTTTGTAAGTAAACCTTATATGATGGTACCGATTTAGGTGAAGAACTTTTCATCGTTTCTGGTACTGAGTATTGTTAACAAAAGTTAAATTACATCGTGAAGTTAAAAATTGTTCTATAATACTCTTTATGCACTAGCGGGCGGTAAAGTACACTTTACCGCCCGGTTCACCGGGCGTAAAGTGGTACTTTACGCCGGGATCACAGTTGGAAATTTGCATTTGCCGTTTGAAAATCATATTTGGTAAACGACTATCATCCATTTCAAGTATATGTATCAACCAGTTTAATGCCCATTTGAAAATATTATATGAAATTTTAACACGGCCACATTCGGCTCTGACTGCATAGTCTGGGGTATGGAACGGTAGTGATAAAATCTTTTTTATGAATTGTGTATGTACTTGCTCAACTATATCAACATAGCGCAGGCCCCAGACATGGATACAGTTAGACATAACACTGACAACAAGAGAGTCGAAGAGACGAAACCTAGTTGGCATGGAATCAACTTTAGTTTTGTTAAGAACTTGTAGTAGAGATGCAGTAGCTTGTTTAGCTTTAGCATTGGATGCGGTAGCCATTTCACGAAAGAGTGATGAGGATTTGAATAGTACGCCAAGATATATGTAGGAATTCGTAACTTCTATTGGATGACCTTCGAACAAAAAACTACTATGTGTTTTATAAGGCCCTCTAGAGAAACACACTATCTTGGTTTTGTTAGTATTTACTGTGAGGCGATTAAGGGAAGCGTAATTTTCCAGAAGTCTTAGTTTTCTACCAACGTCAACCTCGGATTGACTCAAAATAACAATGTCATCAGCATATAAAAGCATATGAAGTTCATTCGAATTATCTATGTTAACACCAGAAGCTCCATTGCTCTTGAAGTATTATTATAATACTTTAAAGTTGACAAAATTCTCAAATTGTCTATACTCACACATCATTTCATGCAATTCCTAACACGAATTAGAATCATTTCAGTTCAAAAGAGCAATACTCTTTCTAACATTTGTTCATAATCGTTGGCAATTTTTTCGGTGATAATCTATTTATTTGAAATAGATTCTCCAATATAGCACTCAGCTACTATAGTTTCACATTCCTCATAATATGTTACCCTTAATTATTGTATGCATAACGTATGAAACGTGTAGACCATTGCAATTCAAGTCAGTATTTGTGATTCGCGCTATAAAACCGCTAGTGCATAAAATTATGTATGTATCACGTGCGTAAAATGCGTTTAAGGCCTTCGGCGTGTGATGGCCCTCGGCTAACGCCATCGGGCCATCATCCACGCCGCAGGCCATAAACGCCTACTTTACGCCCTTGATACATAAATAACTATTTATCCAGTTGAACCGATTTTTGGAAACGATGAATAACAGAGTTCAGGTGGAGAAAAACAGAATCATACAAAAAAAAAACAGTAGTGTAAATGAACAAATTTGCTCTGTATATGGTAACCCTTTTACCATTCATGGGGTTCATATAATTCCTATGAACTTGGAGCATGGAATAGTGTACTCAAGTTATGAAACTCACTCCTATATACAGGGTGTTTACTATTCATCTTAACATTTCAGTTTCTATTTCTTTCTCGATCTGTTTAAAATATTGGTCAATTGCTATATTCGAAAGGGTTATTTTCATAATGTTTCAATACTTCCACTTCGAACCACTAGCCAACTGAGAACAAACATCAATACGAAGGATCAAAAAACATAGTATTCAGGCTTAGAAAAATCAAGGTAAGTGAAGAAGTTTCTTAGACTCACGAAACTAGTCTGACTAGTCTGACCGTATCACCATAACTCATGAATTATCTGAATATTGATAGTACCTCTAAGAGAAAAAGTAACTATACAATATTCAAATAATTCTTTTTCACACCTCTTACCCAGTGAAACAAAAGAGTTCAAAATATCAACCAATTCTGTCCAAAATGTGTTGATTGACATTTTTTGGAAATAACAAATAATTTGTTTGACCTAGACCAATTAAAATTTTTTTTGCATTCAATTTTATTCCCAGCCGGCTAGTGGTAGAGTATTCAAACATTGTGAAAATCACTCTTTCAAACAAAAATTTCAATGAGCCAGAAGTCAAGTCCGATCAAAAATAAAGCAGAAACATGAGAATGAAAATGGGAAGTAAATCGCTATAAACAATATGTCCACTTCAGTTGGCGAAATATTGAAAACATTTCAATTTTTCGATTTTAGAAAATAGACATTCCTCGTAAAAACTTCTGAATGTTCTATAACCATATTTGAAATAATAAAATCTTAAAATTCATCAGACATAAACGATAAAAAAACATGAATTTGGGGCAAGAGTAAAGTACTTTTATTTATGACAATATCGAAAATTGTTATTATGAAAAGATATTTAGAATCAATAATCATATTCAGATAGTAAACCAATCAATAGGGCATAAAATTACTAGTGGAAAACCGACTTTGCTATCACATGAAAGACAGTTCATAGTTCTATTCTGTTATATGTTGGACTGTATTAATTTGCTAACAACATTTAAATACAAAAAACGAGTTATTTTTTAGTGTTCTGCTTATAAAATGAAAACTAATACAACAATATGGTTGATATAATGTGAAAAATTGTAGAGAATTGAAATACGAACAAAATGAGATTTTTAACGACCCGATCGGATTATTAGTACCGAAGAAAAACTGGAAAAACCGGAAAATTTTGCGATTTTTTCAAAAACTCGTTTCTCCGCCAATTTTCAAGGTGTAGAGTTTGCCCTCCTCTCTATGTGTGCCCAAAACAGGCTGTGCTACAGTTTTGGCACAATTGTTATTTCAATTTTTTGCACCATCTTGCAGCGTGCCTTAATGCTCTAGTGATAGTCCGATTTCAATTTTGAAAGTACAAGCATAGTACCATAAAACCTTCATTTTCATTTTGCACTATCGTGCTGCGTAATGGGTGAAAAATGGCAAACATGACTGAAAACGGCCGAGCCTGCGTAAGCGGTAGAGTAGTAGGAGAGACCGGGAGACGAGGGGAATTCTTCTAAAGAACGGAATTCGTGATAATACGCTTTCCCTCATCTCCCGGTCCCAGTCATGTTTGTTAATAGTTTTCACCTATTTTGCATCATTGTAGCGCAAAATGAGAATATAAGTTTTGTGGTTCTATACTTCTACTTTCAAAATTTGTTCGAGAAATTGAAATCGGTCAATCACTATAGCATCCATGCAAGCTGCTAGATAATGCAAAAAAAATTCAAATTGCAATTATGCCAAAACTAATTTCCCGTCAGCACCAGTTTAGAGCACACATAATGTAAACATGATTCAATACTTTTATGAGGAGTGGCAAACCAACAACTTTAGAAATTGCGGAGTTATGAGTTTTTGAAAAAACCGCAAAATTTTCCGGTTTTACCAGTTTTTCTCCGTTACTAATATTCCTATCGGATCATAAACAATCTCATTTTGTTGGTATTTCATTGAAGCAACAAGATTGCTGTGTTTCCATTTCATAAGCAAAACACTAAGAATACACGTTTTTTGTATTTAAATTTTTATAACACATCAATTAATGACAGTTGCGAATCCAAAACAAAACAAAATATAACTACAGACTGTCTTTCATGCGATGGCAACGTCGGTTTTCAACTAGTATTTTTGTTACGAAAAAAATTCTTCATTGATTGGCCTTTAGGTATATGATTACGAATTTGAAAGTTATTTCAATTCTCTTCAACTTTTCATGACAGTTTTTGATAACACGAATAAAAAAGTACTTTACTCCTACTATAGTAATATCATAATTCTTTAAAAAACCTCGTATACGACTAATCAATTTCAAGATTTCATCAGTCTAAGTTAGGTTTTATAACATCCAGATTAGTTATGAAGAATGACTTATTGCTATAGCAAAAAATGAAAATGTTTTCCATATGTCGTCATCTTAAGAGGACACACTGTATAAATCATTTGGAGAAAATGTAATAATCAATTGTAATAAAGATAATATAAAATCACTCACCCTTTGAACATCTCCGCCATCTCCAAATATGTCTGCCTCCCACTAGACTCACAAAACTTCACAAACACAAAACTTTTTTTAAAGTTATTATGTATCAATCTGACTAGGAAAGTTTTTGTTAAATCAAGCAGCTTTCCATTTGTATTTTTCCAGAAAGTCTGGCATGAATGATCTGAGATTATTATTTTGACTTGTAAAATTTTTTTATCAAGAAAAAATGTCATTCGACATTCCTATATTTGGACCTGTCACTTTTCTTTGGCCACCGTGAGAAATAAATGAAATTTGTTTCACATACAAACAACGCTCTACTTAGTCGTTTTTGTTTGAAAAATTATAATATACGGCCGACATTAGTCAGGAATATCGCCAAATACTAATGTTAATGTAAGTATAACGTAAAAGGATAAAAAAGTTTAAATTAAAAACATGTTTATTATCACATTTACGGGATGTAAATCGCGAAACAATTCGCAACATTTAAAAAATGTTGAGACCAAGCTAAGCCCATTATAATATACAGTGTGCATTTTTCAGATTCCATTTGTGATAGTGAGTGTACAATTAATTATGTTATTTCCACAATGGGTGCAAGAAAAATGCATACCGATATCAAATTGGCAAACCAACCCAAAGAGAATTGTAACATTCACAACAATGAATAAACTAAAATAAATAACAACCATAAACATTGATCTAAAAAAACATGCTTTCAATAAGATAACTAATACAATTATTGGTTCTAAGGTACACAACTGAATTTTTTACATCACACTACAGGCTAGTCAAAAAACCACTGGATATTATTTTACATTAAATAAATCGCATTGAATGCGTTATTCCGTACAGAAAAAATTGCCTAGACAACTAATAATAAAAATCAGTTTTGACTAGCCTTGAAGACATTTCCATTCATAAAATCTAGGGTTAAATACTAAATAATACAGGGCCAACCATTTTGAACATTTTCTTAGACTACTTGGACTAGATGATAGGCGGTTAGTCACAAAAATAGTGCAACTGAACCATAAATAAATATTTTATTCAATTCGTACTATAGAGAATCATATTCAACAAAATCGTGTTCAAAATGTTGATAAAACATGAAACCATTTATGTTTTTGTGGATTATTAGTGTGTACCCTTAAAAACGCATTAACTACCTACCTAGAACTTCCCTTGGGGAAATAAATAACTCAAAAATTGTAAAAAATCGTTGAATCAAGTTTGTACAAATATTAATTGTTATAATGTTCTACGCTAAATTTCATTACATTTTATGTACAAAGTGAAAATTATTGGCACCACCGTGCAAATATGGCCACTCTGAAATAAAGCTTGGCTACATGGCTATTTGCTCGAATTATACCTAACTGGGTTTTAATCACAAGGATATGTAAATACTCAACTGGAATGTCAAAACAACTTGGGCAAGTACCTGCAACCTTCTGATATGTCAAACTGAGTTGGCAAAGTACCTAAAAAGGTCTTCCAATATCAGTGATCTAATCTTGGGAACAGGGAAAATCTTTCCCAAGGAGAAAGGGGTCAAAATTAATACTCAAATTTGGTCCCAAATTTTGTTTGTACCAAAAATTGTATAGGTAAATTTGGTCCCGTGCAAAATATTTGAAGAGGGGACCAGTGAAATGAAACAGTAATATTGGAAAATTATATAAAATAATGCAAACGTAACTACGTACAAACGTACCACTACTTGGTAATGAAATTACCTTTGCAGGATAAAAAGAAGAGTTACTCAATAAAACACATACATTTTATGAGGGGTAATTTTTTAGTTTGATCTAACCAGAACGTAGACATTTGAGGGCGTGCACAACTATTTTCGGAAATGTCAGGTATTTATAATATTTATTTACTGGGTGGGAATGTACCTACCAAAAAATTAGTATAAAAATTTGTAATTTCATCTCCCACCTGTTCTACCATCACCCAAACTGAGTTGGTAAAGTACCTGAAAAGGTCTCCTAATATCAGTGGTCTAATCTTTGTTTCTAAGTTCATAAATTCAAAAGAGGGAGTCATAATTCTAATCGGTCATTGATGGTTTCAAAATTGGGGTTATTCTTCAATTTCTTTATTTCTAACTCTTTCAACAAGTCAATAAGACTTCCTTTATTGACTCATGTGAAGTTGGCGCCGACTTTTTGCAAAAACACAATTTATTTTGAAATTCTGGGTAGATTTAAAAAACTTGAGGCGTTCCTTATACAAATTTGAATAGTTCCGACAATCCTGCAAATTGTGGTAATAAGAAAAACAAATTAGTGGCGCCAACTTCACGCGGCGCCGTCTTTTTTGAAAAAAATACTTCTGGTGCTATTTTTCGATAAATATGCAAGAGTTCTGCTGAAATAAAGAAGGTTATTGTAAATTGACTTTCGAAATAAAAAAAATAACAGATACTTATTTTAGTTCTGATGACGGTTCTGAGTAGAACTCGGCTAGTTTTAAAAAATGTGTCCATCGAGTTTTATCAAAAAGCCAAACTGTTCAATTTATTGGCTATCATAAGGTGTAAAATAAAAAAAAACAAATTTCGAATGAAGACAGAAATGAATCTCAGAACAGTTCTGTTGGAGATTTGTGTAGCACTTGTCGTGTTTAAAAAAAATATGGTCATTGAGGAATATCATCAGAACTGAGATGAGATTCCTTTATTTGTCTCAATTCGAAATGATATTGTTTCGAAGTTTGAAACTTATTATAGCTCATCAATAAAAAAGTTTTGATATTTCGGTTGAACATAATAAAATTATGTTTTCAAACACGCAGTGTGCTACTCAGAACTCTTATCAGAACTGTGCCCAGGTTTCTTGCTGTCTTCATTCAAAATGTCTGTTTTTCGATGTTCGCGCCTTTAAACTCGCTGATTGCTACTCAGAACTCTCATCTGAACTGAAATATCTATTATTTTTTTCTTTCAAAAGGATGAATTTCGACAGACAATTTTTTTTGTAATTATTTTTTTTACTTCGGCGGAACTATTTTCAAAAACGATCAAGAACTTCAGAACTCTTCCGCATTTATCGAAAAATACCACCGGAACTCATTTTTTCAAAAAAGGCGGCGCCGCGTAAAGTTAGCGCCACTAATTTGTTTTTCTTATTAAAATCTACAATTTGCTGGAACTATTCAAAATCTCTATCAGAAACTCCAGAACTCTTTCAAATCTACCCAGATCTCAGAAAAAAATACACTCTTTTAATGCACGTTTGAAGAATGTTCATGTTACTTTTGTTCATTGTATGATTCGTTTCCGGTAAATGTTACAGATACATAGATTTTTTTTCTGATATCACATGCTCACGGTACCTTTATTTCAAAATTTTCGCCAGTTTAGCCTGCAAAAGCTGCACCACATACCAGTTACCATAGGCATCTGAATTTTTCGACTTAATTTTTTAGGTTTTGCGCTGAATAGCATGTTCCCTTAATTACTCTTGATAGTTAATGAAGTTATTATGTCAAATTTTTAAAAATAGTTCCTATAGTGAGGTGGCTTATATCTGCATTTTAGGATTACCGTTACCTGGCGGATAAAAGCACCAAATTTGGTATGACGGTACCTTAGGGTATACTTACTAATTTCAGCCTAGGAGCCTCTTGAAATTTCGAGAAAATTTTGAAAAATTATGTGTTTTATGTTTTTTTTTTAATATTTCGCAACCCACGAAGACATTGCATTGGACTATGAGAGCCCCCAACCCAAATATGCGTCAACGTTGTCCAAGTACCGAAACATACATTTCTATATTTCACGGTACCTTTTAGACAACGCGGTAGTACTTCCAGATTTGTAATGTTTTATTGCATTGGTCTTGGAGGCACTCCGGTATTGTTCTCGCTTGCTATCCCAAGGTACACGGGTTTTCACCGCACCGTCACCGACCTCGTGCATGGCATCGCACGTTTAAAGGTAAGGGCAGCATCTTTTCTAGCACGCACAAGTCTCTCGAAGACTTCTGAGGGTTGCTCGTAAGGGGGCAGCCGGTTGAGGAAAATAACAATTTTAACAATAATTTAACAATTATGTTGATCATCTTGGATTAATTTAATTTCTTTTACCTTAATTAACCCTGGATTAAGCAGCTGGAAAATTCCCAAAGGTTAGATGTTGTTTGGGACACCTACATTACAGAAAGTTTAAAGGAGTCTACCCGGGAAAAAAGAGGTAAAGGGATTAGAAGGAAAGTGACTTTTCCGTGACTCAATAAAAAAGACGGAACTATTCAACTTTTTGACTTTCAAGATTGTAGGAGTTCAAATGGCCACCAGGCAAAGATATATATGTAACATCAGGGAAAGCAGTTGCACACATTGGTTCAAACATACCAATGGAAAACTGCAATCATGAAGAGGCAGATACAAAGATTGTGGTTCATGTACTCCATTCAATACAGCTTGGGGCAACGAGTATTATTGTGCGTACTGTAGACACAGATGTGATTGTCATCCTCATTGGCACATTCTATAAACTAATAGTGGCTCAACCTTTGGCCGATATATGGGTGGCCTTTGGCATGGGCAAGCATTACAGCTTTTTCCACATCAACGCAATCTGTATTAGCCTGGGAGAGTCAAAATCACGAGCACTACCTGTGTTTCACCCATTCTCTGGTTGTGACACAACCTCCGCCTTCAAAGATAAGAGTACGAAGTCTATTTGGGAAGCATGGCAAGCATTTCAAGACTGATACATTTGTGTATTTAGCTACTCATCCATTCCAACTGCTGAAAGCTGACTCCGAACACTTTAAGAAGCTGGAGCGACTGACTGCTGTTCTGTATGATAAAACCACTCCTTTCAGCAGTATCAACCAGATAAGAAAGGAACTCTTCTGTCAGAAGAATCGAGCAATGGACAAACTTCCACTAACTGAGGATGCTCTTCTACAACATATCCGTAGGCCAGTTTATCAAGCCGGTATTTGGACGAATAGCACACAAACATAGCAAGTGATTCCTCCGCCGCACGATTTTGCTTGGAATGAGGTTTTAGAGTAATGGGTACCAGTTTGGATGACAATTCCAGAGGTTTCCTGGTCATGCCGGGAATTGATTAAATGTTCCTGCAAAGGAGACTGCAGCAACTGCAAATGTGGGAAATCCAATCTGGACTGCTCACCACTATGCAAATGCAAATGTAATTTACCATGACTATTGCATACTGAATTCCATGGAATGAATAGCTATAACTTTTTTTTGGATCTCTTATTAGCGTTACATTTATACTTATAAATTACTGTAATTAATGATAGGGATATATTTTATTGTATCTTATTTAATATGTAGACTACCCTAAGTTGAGTTTGTATTATACTTAGCTGGCTTGACGCTGTAATACAAAATTTATATTAAACTAGCTTGTGTTAAACGTGATATTTTGACGTATTTATCGGCCATTTGGATTTTAGTGCCGTACATAAAATTGTTCAGATATTCCAGAGAGCTCCTAGGCTAACATTCATTAGAATACCCTAAGGTACCTTCATACCAAATTTGGTGCTTTTATCCGCCAGGTAACGGTAATTTCGTTAAGCCACCTCACTACTACCAATAGACCGTCAGATAGTGACAGATTGAGGTGCCCCATTTTTGCTTACAAGCCTTGAATAGGGTTGAAAAGTACATCGATGTAGAGTAAAATGGATGTAAATTTACGAGTGGCTCCTGGGGAAAACATATGGAAAAATCAAAAAGAATATTTCCATTAAATTTTCCGACGACAAAATCTACTTATCCATTCACAGTTTTGATGGACTTCACACAAGAATGAAACATTGTCAGGTAGAGTGGAGTACAACACGTTTTTTTCTAAAACAGCTTGAACGTGGAGATAAAAGGTGCAGTAATAGTAAGTGGTTGACTACAAACAAGGAAAATCCGAACGTGTGACCTGTAAAATTGTTGGAAAAGCTCCTAGAAAAACGAAACAAACATATTTCTTCAGATATATTGTTTCTAACACCAAATTCGTCTTGGAAAAAGGAAAATGCCCAGGGGTGGTACAAAAATGTGCCCATTGGTGTAAACGAAACTTCAAAGTAGACCAGAATTTCTGCAGAATATCATTTCTTAAAAAAATTGTATTGCTTAAAAACGCATTTGTTGATTAACTATTTTTTTTGCAACCAAATATTGATGTTAAGGAACCATTTTTTTGAAATCATAATTTCCATTTCTCCTGGATATTCCAAAAAAAATGTTTATTTATATTTTCTTTGTTTATTTAATAAACAATTAGTTATAAACAAATTAATTTTGACGATTCCATTTTTTTTAATACTGCAAAAAATAACAAAAACAACCATGTGTCATTAGTTGTGTAAACAAATTTTGTTCTATTTTCTACATAAATTTAAATAGTTTTCTATTTTTGCGTTTGGCGTTTCCTTGTAGATCTCAATCATTGTTATTAAAATAACTCATAAACAAATGGAGACAGGACAAAGACACTCAGGTCTTTTCAGGATAAAAGTACAGCTTGCAGTATTTAAAAAAAATTGTATCGTGAAAACTCATTTGTTTACAACAAATTGATTATCAAATAAACAAAGAAAATATAAATGAATATCGAAGAGCAATGGAAATTATGATTGAAAAAAAATGGTTCCTTAATATTAATATTTGGTAGCAAAAAAATTGTTAATCAACAAATGCGTTTTTAAGCGATGACATTTTTTTAAATAAATGATTTTGTTCCTAAAGATCATAATATTTACTGCTGATTGAAATTCCAAAAACAAAAATTCAAATATCTGATACACAATGCATTTGTTTATAAAAATTATTTAAATAATCAGAGTGAGAAATTAAAAAAAATCAGTTTTATGTAACTTTAAATGATTAAAATACGAACAAATTGGAATATAAAAAAAATTTCATAGCTTTATTTGCATTTTTCATTTTTTAGTCCATTAGATTGCTAATAACAAAGTGGAAAATCAAATTTTTTTATTTTTTCCGATAGGGATCTTTTTTAAAGCCTTTCAAGAATGGTGAAACAAATTTGAGGTATTTAATTTAACAATTATCAGGGTTTGTATGTAAATTTGAAACTTGTAAAAACTAGTTAATTAACAAAAGCATATGTAATAAAATAATTACGGAAAAAAAATTCCATGAATTTTCGTTCATTCAAGTGTCTAAAAGGTGAGTGAATTTTTTTATTTCTGAATATTGATATTTAATGGGTTAAAATTATTTTCATTGTTCAAGGGTCCGTATCAGTCAGCGCACGCGGGACTCGCATCAACCGCTTTTAGCCTCTAAATTAAAATTCTAAATATTGGTGGTAGAATTCCGAAGGTGGAACTTTTTAGGAAATTTCCTCCTCTTTCAGGATCTTTCCTCAGCTTTTGGATATCTTTAATAGTTTCCGAGATATTTGCAAAAAAAACAAACCACCCCTTTATTTTTATTAAATTGTTTAAAACTTTTGCAATTTTTGCAGGAGCACCTTCAAATTGTTCAAAAAGTCACTAGAGGTCATTCCGAACTGAATGAGCCCTGGATCATGATTTTTGGTGCCTTGAAGAGTAATTTACCAAAATAGTTCTTGTAGACTTAGACTTGAATAAAGTCATCACAGCCTACCTTTCTCGAGTTCGAATTTTCAAATCAGTAATGATATTTTGATTCTAGCGAACGAAGAATGAAACAAAATAACTTTGTGGAAGAAGTCGGATAGCCTGTATAATTAAATAATACTAGAACTCAAAAACTCTGACAATATCTTTCAAAAACTGTGTTAACTAACTGATTATGATAAGCTGTCTTTTCGACTCCATTACTTTATTCCAAATCAACTCGAGAACAATTCCTGTCATGAATTCGAATTTCTACCAGAAATCTCAAAGATCTTCTTTGTGTTGACCGTGTTGCCGATTCTCCAAATTTATTTGAAATATTTCATTAATGGTATATTATCAAAATTAATAATTGATTTGGGAAGCTGAATACACTTACGAAGAATAAATGAAGAGGGTTTTTTTCTATAAAGTGTATAATTTCTAAATATGCAAAGCGCTTTCGACTTTCGTCATCTTCAGTGCTTCCTGAAAGTAAATACTCTGGTTGTGAGGAATTCTTGAAATTGAATTTATTGATTTGTAGGTTATGAAATTTGGAAAAATGTTTTAAGGTTAGATGAGTACTTACAAGTCAGGTAAACGAACAATTACAATTTTTGAAGTCATCTTATATGTATTTTATAAAATTTCTGGCTTAATTCCAACGAAAATTATGTTAGAATTTGAAGGCCATGTGGGTATGCCAAGTATTTTGAAAGACAAAATTACTTCATCTGTCAAAGTCAAAGACTAAAATATAATACCAACTTGTACAGTAGTAAATTGAAATGTTTGGTTATAAAAGGGTTGACAACATAATTGAATTGAAGGTTTAATTTTGAAAAAAGGTTGATCTGAAAGGACATACTGATTCAATTTTGATGAATAATTCTTTGGTGAAGTGGAAGGAAATCTCTGTACAAGTTTACTTGAGTGTTCAAGCAGAAATCATTATTTGAAAGTTCTTTTGAAATATCCAGTTCTTCGAACAAATCCAGTCTCAAATAATTCTTATTGTCAATTTGGTGTAAATTTTTTTAATTTCTATTGGGACTAAAGTTGATTATTAATTTTTAAATGGTTACCAAATGCTGACTTATCAGGTTTCTTCAGGTGTTCGTTGATACGTGTTATGAGAGGTCTGCAAGTTCGACCTATGTAAGAAGCGGGGAAGACAGAACAGTTAAACATATAAACGCCACTTCTATTTAAATTGTTGATTTTATCATTAGAATTCACTAACAAGTTGCCTAACTTGTTACATGATTTAAGGGAGATTTTTGTACCAGGTATGGTTTCTAGAATGAATTTGGAAATATCATTACACAATTTGTGATCAAAAAAAGGCAAAGAAAAATATTTAAATGAAGGAGAAATATCAGAGGTAGCATTGAATGCAAGTCTTCTGTCTCTTCTATATTTCAATTTATGGAATAATTTGTCTATAATGGTGATAACCATTGTTGGCAGCAATCTGTTTGATAATATTTACTTCATCTTTGTATTTGACAGGAGTTGAAGGGATATTCAATAATCTATTAACATAACAGTTAAAGGCAGCCATTTTATGTTGCATGGGATGGTTAGAGTTGAAAGGGATGACATGGTCCGTCTGGGTGGGTTTTCTATAAATGGAGAATTCTAACTTGTGATTTTTGGTAATTGTTAAATCTAAAAAATTTAATTTATTATCAGTTTCAATTTCAAGGGTAAATTTTATATTTGGGTACAAATTGCTCAGCGAGTTCAACATATCTTGGGCACCATTAATGTTGCCTCAAATGAAAACCAGACAGTCATCTACATAGCGGTACCATTGTGAAATATTTTTGAATTTATTAATATTGAATGAATTCTCTAAATTTTCCATGAAAATATCAGCTAGCTTCCATGAAAATATCACCTAGCTGATATTTTCATGAAAAATTTAGAAAATTCATTTTTAATAAATTCAAAAATATTTCAAAATGGTACCGCTATGTAGATGACTGTCTGGTTTTCATTAAAGGCAACATTAATGATGCCCAGAAATTTTATAAAATACATATAAGATGACTTCAAAAATTGTAATTCTTCCTGTTACCTGACTTGTAAGTACTCATCTAACCTTAAAACATTTTTCCAAATTTCATAACCTACAAATCAATAAATTCAATTTCAAGAATCCCTCACAACCAGAGTATTCACTTTCAGGAAGCACTTAAGATGACGAAAGTCGAAAGCGCTTTGCATATTTAGAAATTATACACTTTATACAAAAAACCCCCTCTTCATTTAAAATTAATAATGTTATAACTTTGTTACCAATGACCATTTTCAGATGAAATCTTAGGATTCATCCGAATGAAAGATGCTGAATTTTCAGGAAAAAAATTTGCTGATGAAATTTGGCAATTAGAACATAAAAAAAATCATAGTATGCCCTGAAATTTGGAATTATATTTTGTAGATTTGTTCAAACGTAGACTCTTTGTTACTCTTCCTGCTAAAGAAGAAAAAATTGAATCGTTTGGAAATCGTTAAAATTTGAAAAATATGTTAATGGAAATTCAGGATTATGTCAATTTTATCTCATAATTTTTTTTATTTATCAACAGATTTCGATGAAATCACAGTCAGTGATATTTCGAGACAAAGATCTGATAAAAGTTTTAAAATTGAATTGGTGTGTTGATTAAACGGCATATTTTCAAATTCCATTTCCTCATAACTTTTTTATTGATTGGGGCGCATTTCAACGTAATTCACATATGGACAATTTGAAAACGTCGCCAATACAGTGGTGTATGTAGTTGGAATTATTAAAAAAAATCACTAGTATTTTTTTTAGATTTTTGAAATTTGGTGCCCTAGTAGACCTTTTATATGTCTACCCAATGAAAAAAAATCATTTCAATCGGTTAGAAAATGTAGATTTTATAAGGGTGCTCCGGTCTCAAGTGGATCACACTGTATATTACGTGTGGAGGTTATAACATTCAAATGATAGGCGATGCTTTCTCCAAACAATGGGCAATTACATAGAATTAGTATCAAAATAGCCATCACAGACGTTCAATTTAATGTAGAATAATTTGTTTTAATGATATCCTCAGCGTCTCCCATGAGTCACCAGTGTACTAAACGGTATTTTTGACGATTTGTCCGACTTCATCAGCGTTTACGTGCGTTAATGTTTTGAATTTTGAAGCCGTTCAGCCGAACCTAACCTGGTGAATTCAAGCATTCAATCTGCTGTGATACACCACGTTGAAAAAAATTATCTGACGATTCGATCTCTGATTCAACTTTATTCTTGTTGAACACGAGTCACTACCTATTAGGTTTGTTTGGATACAATGAATTTTGTGCATGAAGACTCATTAATCTTTCATACAAAGCTAATGAATGAACAAAATTAGATAGTACAAGACGATATGAAACTTTGAAAATATTATTGTTTGGATGTTTGCTAGATGGGCACTAAAGAAGAGTTTGAGTACAAGGAGAAAAATGTTTGGTGATATTAATAATAATTCCTCCACAACCATTAAAGAATGTAGTAATTCTTAAATACTTTTTAATAATACACTTATAAAAAGGAATTGCGTTGATTCAAACAGATTGTATTCTTGAATAGGTCCAACCAAATATTAGTTTGATTTTTTGACGGAACTCTCTTGGCCACTTACAAGAAAAATATTTTGAAACAAGTGAACACTTTCTTCATAAGTTGGTTGAGGCAAGAATATTTTAGCTTCAATAATGGGCACTTTATTTTTGTTGAATCATGGGAGTAGGTTGAGACAAGAACATTGTAATTTCAATAATGAATACTATTCTTCTATTAACTTGGAGGTTGAGTTCAAATCTGCACTTTGCACTTGGTTATAAAATATAGAATAGAATCCATTTTCATTTTGGCAACATTGAATAGATTAAACAAAGCATAGATTCACAACTACGAACAATTTAGGTATAAATAATGGTTTTATATGAGAAAAGTTTTAAGTTTAATAACTGTATTCTCAATAAAACCAGTTAGTAGTAACGCATATTGCAGTTTGATTGAATACATAAACAACGCCACTCGCTTTTAGACAAAAAACTGTAGAAGACCAAAATATATTTCACTCATTTTCACAACTGGCCCATAATGAGCATAATTCAATTTTCGATATTGCATTTTTATTGTATAGAAACAGTTTCCACTAGGCACAAAACTAACATTTATATCGGTACGCATAGCCTCATAACCTCTAACCCAAATGGTCAAACTGGATGAAATGGTCGAAATGGAAGTCGTATTCACAGGTCGCGGTGTCGCCAGCTGCTTTGATTGCTCATTGGTTGAATGTGTCACGTGGCACGGGTAGTGATATACGAATACCATTTTGACATCGAGTTTGACCATTTGGGCTGAAGTTTATGAGGCTATGCGTACCGATATGAATGTTAGTTTTGTGTCTAGTGGAACAATAAAAATGCAATATCGAAAATTGAATTATGCTCATTACGTGCCAGTTGTGAAAGTGAGTGAAATATATTTTGGTCTTCTACAGTTTTTTGTCTAAAAGCGAGTGGCGTTGTTTCAATCAAACTGCAATATGCGTCACTACTAACTGGTTTCATTGAGAATACAGTTATTATACTTAAAACTATTCTCATATAAAACCATTATTTATACCTAAATTGTTCTTAGTTGTGAATCTATGCTTTGTTTAATCTATTCAATGTTGCCAAAATGAAAATGGCTTCCATTCTATATTTTATAACCAAGTGCAAAGTGCAGATTTGAACTCAACCTCCAAGTTGATATAGAAGAATCGTATTCATTATTGAAATTGCCATATTCTTAACTCAACCTATTCCCATGATTCAACAAAAAAAGTAGCCATTATTGAAGCAAAAATATTCTTGCCTCAACCAACTTATGAAGAAAGTGTTCACTTGTTTCAAAATATTTTTCTTGTAAGTGGCCACGAGGATTCCGTCAAAAAATCAAACTAATATTTGGTTGGACCTATTCAAGAATACAATCTCTTTGAATCAACGCAAATATGCGTTGATGCAAAAAATCCTTTTTATCAGTGTACATAAAATATTTTCAGTCCAACAGGGTGAACTTAAAATCGGTACCAACTTTCTTGTTTGAAATGGAAACCTACATTTTTTTCATTTGGTTCGATTGGCCTTCTTATTTCGAGTTTAGACAATTGAAATTACGCTATTGCATTTTTTGATCAATTTTTCTTAAGAAAATTACCGTAGTAGTAGATTTAAAAAATGGGGAAATTTCGCAAATCGTTCAGAAGTAGGAAACAAATTACCCCGCAAAATCATTATGGAATTTGGTTCTCGGTAGATTTAAAATTTTTTTTGGTGTTGCAGTCCATGTTATTGTCAACTGAGGTTACCATTGCGCCAACTCCAAAAAATGAACAGTTTTGCTGCTAGGGGGCGTTGAAATTACCCCTTGCTCAGAATAGACTATTTATTTTTAATACCAGGAACATTGATTTCACTTGTTTTATGTAATTAGTGTTGCATAATATTGTACAAATTTATTTAAAAAAATCCTAACTATCTCTTGAGTAGGAACTTTCAAATGCATCGTTGGATGTTCCAAAAGAAAAATAGCACCTTTTCCCCCTTTCCCTCGAGGGACACATAACAAAAATTTTTGGTGAATTTTTCAAATTTTTTTAATTAATGCAGTTCAAGTAATTTTGAAAAGAAATTATTGGAGTGACAAACCCTAAAAATGGATAGTTTTTGATGTTGGGGGGCGTTAGAGTCGTACCTTGCTCAGAATAGACTATTTATTATTATTGGCAGGAACAATATTTCTATGAGTTTGATTTCAGATTATGTTGAAAGATATTGTAATTTTTTATCTGCAAGAAAACTCTAAAACCTCCCCCTTACCCCAATCCCTATTTTAGAACAAAAAAACATAATTTCTCGACTACTTGTAAATGATTCATCAAAATATGTTTCAATAAGCATGAGTGAGGGAAATCGTAATGAGGGAGAGTGTCCTAATTTAAGCCGAGTAAAACATTTATTATGATAATGCATTTACAAGTGGTCTATAATATATTTTTTTTATTGTTGCCCCATTTTGCATCTTTCAATTCGCCTCAGCGTGTTTGAATCGAACTTTCAAAAAGGGCGCGTTTTTTAAAGTTACCATGGAAACATCAACAATTCGAGAAACGTGAAGTCTGAATGACAATTTTTTTATTATGATCTGACAGGAGTACCTTGTAACGTCAAATAGAATATTACTAATAAATGCAAGACAGCTGAACTCGTTCATTTATATCTGGTTACCTTTTCCATCCATTTTTTGAACTAAGATAGTCTCTTTTATACGCATCATTAGATTTTTACCAGAACTTATGATTTCAGAGTGTACCAATGAAAAGAAAATGCGCACAGTATTCGTGGATAACTGGTCTTTCAAATACTTGCTTTATTTCGAGCTCGTGTTTGAAAAGACCTTTTCATCGACTTATACTTTAATATACTATTTTTTGTGTTTTTGAATAGGGGTTGGGGGTAAGAGGCAGATTTCAGATTTTTTTTATGTTTTATGTATTCAACATAATTTAACATGTAGAAATATTGTTCCCACCAATAATAATCAATAGTTTATTCTGAGCATGGTACGACTTTAACGCCCCCTAGCATCAAAACTATCCATTTTTGGGGTTTGTCATCCAATTAATTTCTATTCGAAATAACCTGAACTGCATCATATTAAAAATTCAGAATAATCCACCGAAAGTTTTTTGTTGTGTGCCCCTCACAGAAAAATAGTATCGTTCTTGCAAGTCTAAAAATAACAAATAATCAGAAAGGTCTGCACAGAAAAATTGCGATTTTGGTTATCACTGAGGTGAACCCACAATGTTAGTTAAAGTTGACTTTTCATGTTGACTTTTCAATTTTCTGACCTGCACCGACATTTTTTATTTTGATTTCACTATCAGCCAACTTTTTTACGATATATTATAAGGCACAGATCCAACCTGTCACGAAAAACTGTTCTCATATTGAGTGCAGCTGTTGGAAACATATATCTTGACAATAATTTTGAAAAATAACTAGAAATTTATTTGGTTGAAATAAGCTGGTACACTCCAGATTAAATTTTCAAATAGTGATGTCATTCCGCTTTCTTGAGAATTTTTTTTTTTTGTTTTTCACAATGCTTAATTTCCTGCACTGGTGTGCAGGAAACCCACAAGTGAATTGACAATTCTTGTCAAAATACAGGTTGTCTGGAAGAATAAAGTGATTTGTTTTGAGTTGAGACATATTATGTCCGTTCCAGACAAAAATGCATGAGAACTAAAAAGTTAAATTGGTTTCTGTAGAAAAAAAAAATCGAGAAAATTTTAACTTCTTTGTACTGTTTTTCTCCTCTCTGAACAACGTATAGATATAGTTGATGACGGAATAAATCGCTGAGGTTTTTCATCAAAAGTTCAAGCGAATCAGAATTGCAAAAAGTTTCGAAAATTTTAAATATTGTTATCACCGTATTTTGATTAACTTTTACTCGTGATTTTCTTTCAAGGTATGTGAAGAGTTCTTGAGTTATTTTATATCATTTCTAAGGAAATTTATATGTTTCTGAATTTGAATGAAACTGCTCAACATCAATGTTTAACTACTTCAAAGAAATTTGATGAAATTGAATCATAATTTCGTTTCTGATTAGCAGTGAGAAAGTATTTCTTTGGCATCCAATTGGATTTTTTTTCACTGATGAAAAACATGTTTGGATGCTCACATTTTGAACACGAGTATCTGTGAAAAATAATTACTGATTATAATTAGTTCAATCAGACCTAGCTTTGGCATATCAAAGGTCTGGTTCGAATCAGAACAACTTCTTGAAGAACATTTAATTATTACAGAAATATGAACTATTTTTTTTATAGAAGTGGGCAACTGTTCAAACAAACATAGAAAGAAAATGAAACACTACCAATTAATCGATAATTTTTTACTACAAAATCTGAGAAAACTCCTTTAAATTATCGCTGTAAATCTGCCAAGCTTCTTCATTGCCCTGAAAGCATATTTCCACCAATAGCGTTAGTTTCATCAAGTTACATGACCGAATTTGGAAAAAACACGGCACAATATTGGAAAAAAGATCTGTCTTACACTTCCTTTGTTTTAATTTTTTTAGCAAATCTGGCTAGTTCCACCAAACAAGTTACCAAATTTTACAAATGTAAACAAACATGGTTATTCTGCTATCCTGTATACTGTTTAATAGCCACTGAAATCGTAGTAAATTCCCATTTCCATGCTACCAGTCACATCTACTATCAATTCCAGCAACGAAATCGCTAAGTATACGCGAACCACATAAAATGCATGACCATAAATTGGCCGATCGAGCTGTTACAAAAGATGGTTCACTTTCTAAATTCCATTTCGATTTCCTCGATTCAAACGAATCCGCAACCATCATCATTCACGGCGTACAAAACCCGGCGCCTGTATTTGTTTGAATTCAATCATTTTTCAATGCTAGATCTCGTTAGCCGTGCAATTACAGCCCACTAGATTTGAAGGCCTTCACGAAATATCATTGGCCAGGTAAAAGTCGCATGTGGGAGGCAAGAAACACATCTGCGTTGGAGTTTTGCTCAATTTTAGGTCAATGCCCCTCTGCTGGAACTATCTAATTTGGTTGATTTTTTTCCACTTTTGATTTGTACGAGAGATTGATGGGATGATTGTGAATTGCGGTTGATGTGTAATGGTACAGGGTGAATGCCGTGGATTTCGATTTGATTGGATGAAACACTTTCATCGAGTTTAAGTAGGTATAATAATAACGGTCAAACTGCTAATCTACGTTTGTTAAATTTTGCATTCGATAAATCTGTCTAGGGCATAAAACTGCATTTTTTATAATAATTCTATCCGAAAACAGTCAAACAGTAGAAACAAAGAACTAAAAGAGTGTTGATACTAAATATTATATAAAATGGATTGTAATAGCATGTCATGAAATATTGCCCATTAGCTATACCCAATTTTGAAAATTATGGACCATAACTGATTTTGTTCAGCAGTAAAAATGTTTTCAAGTATATTGTGGTTCGCCTGTATTAATAATATGATTTTTACCTTACTTGGTTTGTCCAAATATATGATTGGCATGTCATATTACTTGCGAACCATCTATAAATACTCATTTCAAAGTTTAAACGGACAAGAACGAGACAAAAACCGAACGCCATTTGACATTTTGCTCATTTTGGAAAATGTTATCATTGCTTTCAGTAACTTTCAGCATGAGGACAATTTGTGCTACAGATCTTGTGAAAAAATTCAGTCAAACCAAATAAAACTTAAATTGTGAGGTGTTAAAAAAATCAGCAGTACCCCACTCTGTCTCATCAACCGTGTGTCATTGGCACATTGATAATTTTTGATAAGAACTGTATTTGTATCCTGAAATTATAGCGATTTGCAAAGAAATCCTCAGATTCCACTTTTTTGCATTTGCATGATTTTTGTGGCGAAGACCTTTCTTCTCCTTCTTTTAGGAGTGAGTTTCTGTTTTAGATTGACAGTTGAATTTTGGATACATTCTGTATACGACTGAAGAAAGAAATCGCATTTTGTAGGAGTGTTCTAGCAATAAAAAGGCCACCCACCTATGAATATTCTTTCAATTAAGGTGTGTTCTTTAAAAGGGGTGAAATAAGCAATCCCATTGAATTTTTTACCAGAACTTTTCAACTATGCGTGGATCTATTAAAAATAAAATACAATATCCTACATAAGCTGACCTGCATATGGAATCGAAAAAATCTAGTAGGTAGCTGTCAAGTCGCTTTGAATCTTATATGGTAGTTGACAGTTTAATACGCTTCGAATTTCGTGTAGTATTTGAATGTTCAATCGTGCCTTTGTGAAAGAGGAAATTTCAAAAACGAAAAACTGTGGTCATCCACGAGTAATAGGAACGGTGGCACTGGAAGAAGAGGTTTTTAATATTATTGAAGATTGTCCGGAATCATAGTCCAGTTCCGAACGATCAGTCACTATCTAAAATTTCCGAACTGGATTATAGGTACAAGGCAAAGTACTAACCAGACGCGTCGATAGGTTTTTTTGGATAGGCCGAGCAGGACCTCAGCTTTGGCCTCCCAGATCTCCAGACTTTAACCGTTTGGACTTTTGCATCTGACGTCACCTCAAGTCCTTGGTTTATACGACCCCAACTGAATGTGTAATTGATTTAAGGAATCGACCCATTGCAAGCTGCAAAACACACTCGGAATTGTAAAGAGAAACATTCTCATAAAAATTGAACCAAAACATGACTCCTTTGGAAATGGAGAAAAATACCTACGATAAATTGAAGTACTGTTTTGTAATATCTAACAGAAAACAACTACGCTGGACATTGAACTACATCTGATAGATATTGTGAAAAGGCCCTATATAATTTGAGACAAAAAAATGTGAAAGTGAAAATTTGCATTTTCATTCAGATATTTGTAATATCTAACAGAAAACAACTACTTTCCCGGCAAAAGCCGAGCTGGACATTGAACTACATATGATAGATATTGTGAAAGGAACCTAACTTGAAAGAAAAAATCTGAAAGTGAAAATTTACATTTTCATTCAGATAGTTGAATATTTCTTATGTCCAGTTTCCATTGGAGGTTCATATCTATATAAATGAGACGGGGAAGAATGTTATTCAGAAGAATCAACTCACAGAAAATCGCTCATTTCATTGATGCGTGAATTGCATCTCTTTCGCTAGGCCTCCATTTTGGTCAACAAAAATCTATTTTACTCTTCTAAAATCATCTGGGAGGTCGGAAGAATTGGAAATCATACTCTTCAGAAGCAATTTCACACGGTAATGATGGAATTGTTGGACTATTTCTTGTGCGGTGAAACTTTATGAGAATGTTTCTCTTTACTGAATCCTTTCCAAGAGAGGTTATTTTGTACAATGGAAAATAGCGACTGAAGTTTGTCTTTCAGTCGCAGATGATTCCACAACTGACTTTATGAACATCTTGTTCATATTTTCAATAAAATCAACACTCGGAATATTTCAACGTTTGCGCCAATGTATGAAACGAATTCTTGATTTCTTTCTAATGGTTGAAGGAGGTACCGTCATGTGGGGTAACTTCGGACAGTACAGGTAATTTCGGACAATCCGACGTAAAATCAAATTTACTTGCATTGCCATCTCGCAGGGGGTGGCTGAACATGTGTATTCTTGTAAATGTGTTCACTGTAATACAAACTTTGAATCAAGTTGAAAATCTGTTGAAGTGGTCCTGTTATTTTGTCGCACAGGTGAGTTTAATAAAATATATAAATAAAAAATTCAAACAAATCATGATTTATAACTAGTACAGACATTTAGCCCTGGTGAAATAGATTAAAATAACCATTTGCCGTCCTGGACTGAGGTATAATTTACGTTCTGGCCAAATTTGAGGTTAATATTTTATTCACCAACGATAATATATATTTTTTATAAATAATGGTTCTTTTGTAGGGTAATTTCGGACACCTACAAAATGGTCAGAAACTACAGAAGAATATTGGGAGGGAGGCCGTATAAGTATTTTAGTGCCGAAAAAATTGATTTAGCGGTGAGAGACGTTAAACGGAGCAAGTTGAGTATACGGGGGGCGGCCGAAAAGTATGGTGTGCCAAAATCAACAAGTTGAGAATGTTGATGTGCATATGTCCTAATAAGTTTTTTTTATATATTTTTTAATTTTAGAATCATTTGTTTTGTTATGTTTTTGTTTCATGTAGAAATTTGTATCTTCTGAACAATAAAAGTGTTTTGAAAATATCCAAACACATTTTTTTTATTTAAATTTTCCATTTAAAACCTCTGAAATATGATTATTTTACTAGTTTTACTTACTTACTAAACACGCGAGATAACTTCAATTTACGTGCAATTTAGATGCTGTCCGAAATCACCCCACCTGTGCGGGGAACTTCGGACAATATTTATTCAAATAAAAAATACTTAGCCTCATTTTGAAACTTCTTTACATGAAACATGTTTGAAGGAAGTTCCAACGAATCTGTTTTAATTTTTTCATAATTTTTTCACCTTTGACTTTTTTGTATTGGGAAGAAAACTTCATAATTCGTCCGAAGTTACCCCACTTGACGGTAATTTCGAGCAGTTTTTATAACTCTGTTCCGTTTGATCTTGTTGTCTTTTTCTTTGTTGTAATACACATTAAAAGTAAAAACAAGAGGAATAATTTTAATATACTGTATTTGAAGTCATAATTTGTGAAAACAAAACGTAACGCCACCTACTAGATTTTTTTGAATTCATTTACAGAAGATAAGTTCATGCACGATATTGTATTTTATAATTTCATTAAGAAACTATTGTTTTTACAAAACCAACACAAGAATTAAAGAAGTTTAGCACTAAATCGTTCTTTTCAACAGATATTTTTAAGCAAAGTAATTTTATTTTGTTAAAAAGTTCTGGTTTAAAATGGAATGGGGGTTCCATGTTTCACCCCTTCAAAACATCAGAACAAAATAAAAAATTGATCAGAGGTAGCCATTTAATTGGTAGAACACGCCCGCAAAATGCCGTTTCTTCAACTCTTCAACAATTTCACAATTTCGTGGAAGCGTGTAACGTTTCAAGGACAGGCCTAAGAGCTTTCATTTACATTTCAATTTTCGACAAGGAATCACATTCTAAAAACTTTTGCACTTATTTGAAAACACCATGTATTTCCAGGGTATTTATTTTAAACCCATTTTCTAACACAGAATATGTCGAAAATTTGCAATAAAAAATTAAATGATTCTTCAAAAATATACAATAAATCCAGGATTTTTTTAATTGTCATACGCATTGTACACGCTTTACCAATATTTGTAACGTAATCTAAGTGAATCTTCCGACCGTACCAAACGAAGTTCTTACGACTCGTTTTAAAAACCTCAAGTGCGCGCCGTTGTCAAGTCGAAAACCTGTTGTTGCCACCCTCGAATAAAATGCTAATATTTTGTTATTTTAATGCCTCCTACGTCTCGCGCGTGGGAAGATGTAGGTTACAGGCGAGAGCCGTATAAAAGTAATATTACTTCATATATGTAGGTAATTTGAGTAAACATGGATGAATTACCATATATGAGGATTTGTAGGAGATTATACGGGAGGTGGGTGGGTATTACAATTAAAAAATATTCAAGTATCACGTGCGCGAGGCTTACGCTGGCCAGGGAGACACTTTTACTTCCAACCGCTGTTCTATTGTTCGGGTTGTCTGTCGGTGTGTTCGATAGCCGGGAACAATTGAATAGATTGCAGGGTCCAGAAAAAAAACTGATTTTAATAGACCTGACAAAGGTCTTACGTAAACAATAATAGACAAAGTTCCGGGAAAATGACTGCCAATTCGAAATTATGATTGCGCCAGTTTGCCGGCCACTTCCAGTTGTCGGCCGTTTTCGTCATTTTTCTGGAATAATAAGAAAAATTATCACTCCTCATATTCGAAAATCTCGCCAAACTTTCGGCTACAGTTTTCCTGCCATCTTCCATTAGTTTTACCTGTGATACCAATACATTTATTCATACCATGTCAGTTTAGTTCACGGTGATCGAAGTGACCATTGCTGAGTTGAAAAAAATAGTGGGGCAGAACTTTCTAACGATAAATTCCTGTTTAATTTTGCTAGATCCACTGGATATTTTTGATGTGTAGGTATCTGTACATGCTGAACTTACATTTGAATGCAAGGAAACTGAAAATTAATGATATTTTCTTTTTATTGAGCAGTGGCCGGTGCTCTGGTGTTTCAAAACAACGAGTTTCCATTTGTCGGCCATGGTGGCCGAAAACTGGAATAATAAGCTTTCTATTCGTGATCCTTCAATTCCAATGTCGAATGCTGTGGACACTTATCGTTCTGTCCTTTTTGAAGATGTTATAGAAGTTAATACTATAGCCAGTTTCAGGCCATCAAAATGTTATAATATAGAGTAATTATGATAGATTGCATTTTATGGCCGAGAATAGGTTCAATGTGAGCCAGTTGTCGGCCAGCTCATATTTCTATAGAATCCATGCGGTCGACAACTATCTTCAAAAACGCCTGTAGTAGTAGTTCTTTGGGGAGGCCGCAACCGCGGCCAGGCAAGGTCCTCATATACCCTTTTTGCCATCTCCTTGTCTCCACTTATCTACATTCATCCTCTTAGTTTTCCTTTTCGAACCTTTGTGACCTCCTAATGAAGGTCAGTATGTCCGACCACTCCAAGTCGATTAGTTCCTCTTGTTGAAGTTTCTCAACTCCGAAGGTTCCAAATCTTAGCCTTCCGTATGCCTCACACTCGCCGAGGAAATGAGATGCAGTTTCTTCGTCTTCTTCGCATTTGCGGCAAGTGGGGTTGTCTTCTATACCTATGAGTGATAGGTGTCTCCCTAACTTGTTATGTCCTGTTAGTATTCCTATAAGGAGGCGTAGTGCTTGGCGGTTTCTGCCTAAGAGCCATGTCGTCCTTGACTTATTGGAGCCGGCCACGAAGTCTTTCGACTGCCTGCAGCCGGTGCTATCTCTCCAAAGTTTATTCAGCTCTTCTTCTGCCCACTCGTCGAGGGCTGAAGAGGTTTGGCTTCTTGCGATGCCTAGTACAGGCTCCGGCCCACAGAACGACGTTGCGGATCCGGATCTGGCAAAACGCCTGTTCTCGTCCAGTAATATTCATCTAGCTTGTTTGAATGTTTTAGACGATGTAGTAACTTGATTACTTATATTTCGGACGTTCATCATCTTAATGGTTGAAGGATTTCTATCTCTTTCAAATTTTTTCACAACGTTTCAATTGCTTGAATCCGCAATCGTCTTCTGGTGAATAGTGACAAAATGAGATGCTACGCGACCTTTTATAGGTCTATAATTAAGTGTAATTACGCGCGGTCTTGTGGCGCGCGTGGTTTCGCGCTTTTTCTCCCTCCAAAACGGTCTATGAGCGGTTTCCATACGTTTTTTAATTTCCACGCTTGGTTGACTGAAGGCACCATTGGCTTCTATGTAGGTGGTTTCCATAAATTTCCTTTTGAACCAATGTTCCTCTCTATAAAGAACACTAGCTTCGTCCCTGAGAATTCGGTGGTGTTTTGTCCAGGCGTGGTCAGCAATTCCCGATTTTGATTTTGTGGCCTTTCTTCGGTTGTCTTGGTCTTTTCGAGTTGTTTCCGAACTTCTCCTATACACTCAATTATAGACCTATAAAAGGTCGCGTAGCATCTGATTTTGTCACTATTCACCAGAAGACGATTGCGGATTCAAGCAATTGAAACGTTGTGAAAAATTTTGAAAGAGATAGAAATCCTTCAACCATTAAGATGATGGACGTCCGAAATATAAGTAATCATTCATCTAGCTGTTGAAGAGAAATTGCAATATATATTAAACGTTGCTAATCTTACTAATTTACCTTATATTGAAGCTGCCAAAAAAGCTAATATATGCGAAAATTGTGTATGATCACAAACACAAAAACTCTGGGGTCCAATATTTTTTGGTAACTAGCTCTTTATTTTCTGCCATACAGCTTTTAATGTTTCAAGGATAAACCAATTTTTTTTGATGTTTTTATATTTAATGTTTCTTTATAACTTGTTTTTTCTATTAAAATTTTAAATAAACTCATAAGTGCTTCGTTAGGATTGTTTAGTGGATAATTCACTAATATCGATCTTATTGATAGGGAACATAAGATTAATGGTCGAGACAAAGTGATCAATGGACTAAAACTAGAAAGGTGGCCGAGAACCGGCGCACTAGTAGGCCGAGAAGTCGGATCTCGTAGCCGAGAACTAGCAAAAGTGTATTTTTTGTTAATAATATTTTTTTCATAAAAATGTGGAACCCCTAAGAATCTCTAACATGGTAATTTATAATTCTAAAGACTTATTCTACTCTTCGTATTTTTTCAATTTTATTTATATGTGAATATCCACCTATGGAGCCGTGTCAAACCTATGATGTACTCTTAAGTGGCCGACTACTGGCGCAATCACCTATATCAGATATTGAAACAATCATCATTTTCTCAAGGTATCAAACTTCCAAAATGACAGAAAAGCTTTGAGTGTCGATAAACACTACCTTCAAATATATATGGTTCATGTTTACACAATTCTTTCATACAGATAGTATGGGAAGTCCATCTCGAATTTACTTAAAGAACAATACAATTTTTTTGAATATCTCAATTGTCCCTTCAAAAGGTAGTTTCTCAGCATAACTAGCGCACATAAAATAAAATTGCCCCTAGTATGAAACACCACCTGTGATCAACTCAAAAATCAGAAAAAAATGATTTTTCAACAGATTCCTTGTCAAGATCAATTACTAATCGTCAATTTGATTTACCTGTGTTCAGGTAAGCTTATAAATTACAGTGCCGGGCCCAGTACAGCATTGTTAATTCTTATCGCAATTTCAATTGATCCATGCCACTAACTAAGGGTTTCTACACATTACGGATTTCTATGCTAGCTTGACTGAAGACTTTGTTGTTCTTTAAACTTCCTTCTATACCATCCCTCTTCTTCTCTAAAGAACAACAATGTCTTCAGTCAAGCAAGCATAGAAATCCGTTATGTGTGGAAACCCTTAATTAGTGGTATGGATCAATTGAGATTGTAATAAGAATTAACAATGCTGTACTGTAATTAACAAGATTACCTGAACACAGACAAATTTCCCCTAGGCTAATGATACAAAATTAGCCATTTCATATATAAAAAGAAGTATCCTTGAGAGTGTCGCATTCATACACTAGATAATGACTGTAGATTTTAACAGTTGAAACGTCGTGAATAAAATTGCAGAGAATTGAATTTTCTTTATTATTTCTCAGACAATGAAAGTCCAGAAACACCTTACTCAAAGTGAAACATTGTCAACCACTTTCAAACAGAATTTTCTCTGCTCCAATACCTACTTGCAATTTTGAGAGCTGACTGCACCATTCAAACCTAAGATAACTTCGTCCGAAAAAATTATTATACGATAAAGCTGTGGATCATTGTGACATCAATTTATCATAGTTCTAGTTCCATTGCCACATTCTACGAGATTTCTTTTTATTGCAATTTCATTCGCATCAACCATTGAGGTTATGGGCGTGATACATAATATCGTTACATATCATATTTTGTCCAAAACAGTGATATTACAAGAATGTCAGTAAGCTAGTAATATATTATAATTATGGCACAAAATCGTTTGTAGATCACTGGGTAGTCCTGTCGCTCATAGTTTTTACTCCAAAGTCAAATATGAAAAAAGAAATGGTTCATCAAAAATTTCCTATGTGAGTAAAATGAAGAAAAAATTATTAAAGGACGACTAACACGTGTAAATTTCTGATTTCAGAATTTCATAATATATTCTAATCTGCAAAAAGGGGGTGGTATAGTTTGAAAAAAAAGCCAATGACGTCATAGTTTCTACGAAAATGGTGGCAAAAATGGAAATTGAACTGAATTGAACTGAAAAGCACAAGGATTAATGTTGAGAAAAGAAGTGAGATTTTTGTAATGATTGTAATCTATAATTTTGCTGGTTATTTTACAATTAACTACTTCCTTTGTCTCCACCAACTACATTTTATTCGAAAGTGGAACAATTCCGAGAAAACGTCGCATTCAAAGTACGAAACCTCCCCAATATGGCAACGAGCACATTAACAAAAAAACGGCACAATAAGCTACCTACACACAGTACAAAAACCATGCAACAAGCGAAATGATGCAAATACGTCAAAACTATTACAAAACAATATGGAGTAGCCGCATACACACGGTCGAGCCGTTTTGAAATTGTTTCACGATTTGACGTAACGTCAAACTAATTGATTGGTTGGTGAATTCATAATTGTGGGAAATACAAATCTGGACCTTCGCTTGTTTGACCTGTATACAAGCTTTTTTCGCCGTATATACCAATATTACCAATCTGGTTCCGCAATCAACTTGAATGAGAATTGAACAGGGTGAATCAGAGGCAACGAAGTTTTTAATGATCCGTAATTAAATCTGGCAGTGAAGGACAAAAAACAGTGTGGAACATATTTATGATATTTCACACAATTATTGTAGCTTTATCTCTTCTTAAATAAAATTTTAAAGTGATGCCACACCCGAGTTACTTATTTAGGAAGCTGGGCTGAGAAGGCTATGATGAGGAATTCTCACAATTATTAGTCATTTCTCAAGTCACTAAATGTTGATTGAGCTTTGGCTGTATCAAATTAACTGTCGATTCTTTATTACTGCTAATGTCACATAACTTCATGTTTATCACATTCATATATATGAATGTACACTGTGTCGAACTTGGAGCAGCACCACCTTCTCTTGATGCCCTATTTCAAAAAAATATTTTTTCTACTCCCGTATGTGAATTACTAACGTCACACATCGATAAAAATGTGTAAAGCTTCATTTCACGAATCGGTGTGTGAAGTGCCATGCTTTTCTTATGGGATTTATTTCACGCACCGGTGCCATAAGAGTCAATACAAATTCACACACCGGTCGCTGGTCTGGGTAGCGGTGGCGAGAGAAATTGACAAATATGACAGTTCCCGCAGAGTGAAGTTCAGAGTTACATCAGTTAATAGACAGTAAATAGTAATTAATTACCCTCTGAATTACTAAATAGTACGACGAAATTTTGATTTAAACCGATTAGCCGTGTATTTCACGCAAATTCCTGATGGACAGCATTGAAGTACTCCCATCAACTCCTCCAAATATAACGTTAGCAGCCAGTGAAGCAAGTTCATCGTTATTGCCACAAAAATCGTTGGGAAAAGTTTATGCAATGGCGCAATACAAACAACGTCCAATTATTCTCCGAAAGGGCCTACCTATCTGAATTATCAACAAAGGTTAAATCTTCTACCTTATGGAGTCACTACTCAATGTTGAAAAGCACCCTTAGTGTTAAGTACAACGTACAAATTGGTGATTATCCGAAAGTTCGCGCTTTCTTGAAACGGAAAAACGAGGGATACATTCTTAAAAAATCACGCGTTTTGGAAAAGTAACACGTATTAAAATTTCTAAAAGGGGCACCCGATGAAAATTTCCTTTAATTCAATCTCTAAGTAAAAGGTCATAGAAAAAGTATAGTGTGCACCACGTGCGTGAAGACTTTTTTACGCTCGTGCGGATTGTGAAACTCGCCTGCGGCTCGTTCCACAAACTTCCACACTCGCGTAAAAAGTATACTTCACGCACTAGATACACAATATACTATTTTCTACTATACCGTGCGTAAAGTACGTACTTTACGCACGCTTTGGAGTGAGTAAAGTTTTACTTTTTTTCACTAGTGCGTAAAGTAAAATATGTCAAAAATTGTGTATAGAAACCAAATAAAAGGTTTTAATTTAAACTGCCACTTATATTTTCTTCTACGATTTAAAATTACTTTTGCTTATGTTTAGTATGCAACCAATTATCATGTTTTTTATTTTGGCTGTGGATGTCGATTTTGCTTAAAAAGTAAGTAGGCTGTGTGGTTACGAGAATTGGAAGAACTGACAATCAATATCTGAAATTGTGTTAGTATCACAGAACACAGCAAAAGTATTTGTTAGAGATTGATTTATGAAGTTTATTTAGTACATTATCTAAAATCTAATCTAAGATAAGGTAACAAGTTTTTGTCAATAATGTTTGTATACCTGATAATTCTTCATTCAAATTTCATTGCAGTTTATCTGTTTGTACCTATCTGATATCGACTACATTTATCTCACAACTTTGGATCCGCTCAAAATGGGTTTGACTTGACTGGATCCGATACACCAAATCGATATACAGGGTGTTTCTTAAGTACGTGTAGAAAATTTAGGAGCGTGTTGCTGACACCAAAATAAGAAGAAAAGTTCCAATAAACATATGTCCGCAAATTACTCGTTTCTGAGATACAGAGTGACAAAGTTGAATACTGATTTTTATTTTTTGTGAATAATTTCAAAATAATTTTGATATTTGGGTAAAGTTTGGTATCTGGGAATATTTATCATTTAGTTTATTTAAAAAATATATTCTTGGTAGAGGTCACTGAGAGCAACTGCTTTCGAGTTATTGAGATTTGAAATAATCTATGCAAGTGATTTCGAATGACAAGATTTTTTAATTAAAAATTAATTCAATTAGAAATTAGTTTTTTCGCAATCGACATAAAATTAGATTTTGTCATTGAAAAATCATCCCAGATACGAAACTTTACTCGAATATCACAAATATTTTGGAATGTATTCACAAAAAACAATTATAAGAATTAAACTTTGACACTCTGTATCTTAGAAATGAATAACTTGCGAACATGTGTTTATGGGAACTTTTTTTCTTATTCTGACGTCAGCAACATGCTCCTGAAGTTTCTACACGTACTTAAGAAACACCCTGTATACAGTGTTCGGATTGGATTGAATCACTCAAGTAAAATATAGGATTGGACCCAACCGATCGCCTTAAAGAGAAGTGAAATTACGAGATAAACTAGTTTGAAATTGACAAATGACAGGTAAAAGTAGCCAAATTCAGATTAGTGTTTATATTGACAATTGTCTTTCTCAAAATGGAGAGCAAAATAATAATTAAGAAAAGAAACGTATGGTCCAAAGAAGAGAGCAGTTTTTTCATTAAGCCGATTAAGGAAAAACATATTTTGGGACTCATGGATGGGAAAAGGTTTAGGGTTCAAATGAAAACGACAGATCCACAGAACAACGATTCGTGATTTAATTCGTAGAACACAAGAAATTTAAGGTTACGAAATTCCACATTTTGCTGTGAAGTTAGCTTTTTTCAATCGGATTGAAGAATAGGATTCTTCGATCCACTTAAATATTGCGATATAAACTGAAGGGTGGTTTCACTCGACTCAATGCTATTGAATTTGAAGCGGATAGAGATCGTCCAGATAAACGTAGTCATGGATTCAAATTCATCAGGCGAATTTGACAATAATACTCCTCCAAATATACTCAACAGTTGTCAAATAAACCTATTTCGCTGAGGAATTAGTCTTGCAAACCTTCTACACTATGGTCGATATGATGATGAAAATCACCTTAAAATATAAAAACAACGTTGATATTTCGAACTTCAACAAGTTAATAGCGTTTATCAAAAAAAACAAAATAAAGGATATAAAGTAATTTAATAAAGCATTTATGGCATTTGGGAAAACGTTTTTTTTATTCTTCAAAAATTGTAATGGAAGTATTATGAGGTTTAACGCTTTCTCGTAAAAAAAGCTGTGATATTAATGGCTCATAAAAATTCAGTTACATGACGATCAAAATGTTCAGAATTTTATTAATATTTTACTCAGTCATAAAAGTCATCAACCAGCTGGTCATGTACGAGAAACAGTTTAGGCACGAGTATCCGCTTCCGTATAGAGGAAGTAATAATAATCGGGATCTGATCGCACATTTTGAATGTACTGTAGAGGAAGAACACGAAGTGTTCACTGTTATCATTATTAAAATTTCATTCACCTGTATATTTTAATCAGCCATTGAAACAATTAGCAGTAGGTATATTTTTCGCACAAAATTATTGTTGCTCAGATGGTTCAATAGCCGGAGATATTGAATTTCAAAGGTTTTTTGTAAACAGTAACAATTTTTTTAGTGTTGGTCGTCCAGGTGGAAAGTAAAAATGGCATATATTCGGCTGAAAATTATTATTATTTCAATTGGATTGAAGTTTTGAAGACCAATTCCACAATAGTTAATAATAAAGTACACTTTACCGTCCGGTTTTACAGGCGTAAAGTGACACTTTAGCGCCCGCGGTCACATTATGGCCCACGGGCCATAAAGTTGGTAATATTCTCAAATTGCCCATATTTACACAATTCATTCAAAAATAATTACCCATTTGACAAAAGTTATTCATAATATACATTTTTCAGAGCATAGGCCTGAAAATTAGAGTTTCATATTGACAATGCAGGATATTTGCTTTTTTTCTCGAATACAATTTTTTTAAACGGCTTTACAGCATCCTCATCGCTATGAGAACAAGTATGCATTTTAGAAGTAGATGGTTGATTCAAATAATTATCTGGTATCGTTCCGGCACCATCGCCGACGATTTTTTTAAGCTGAATTCAATTTTTTTAAATCGATTCTTCTATATATACAGTGTGTCCCACTTTGAGCAGCCACACCCTCATATTTCGTTGAGCATGAAATAATTCGAAATTTTCTTTGACTCAAGTTGTAGTACTCGGAAATACCTACCTTTATGTTTACGTAACCTTTGTATATCCATTTTCCACGGCCAACTACGACCAAATGAAAAGTGAAAAATTGGGAAAAACATACTAGGCATTTTTTTATCGCAAAAATAACACCAGATTCTGTTTCAGAACACCTTAAAACCCCCAAATCTCAATGCATGAATCATTTGAATATACAGGGTATCATCTGTAGCTGGTAGCATTATCAACTCTAATCCATAAATAATGCTTGGAAAATTTCCAAAAGTCTTCTCTTGTCACATAATTCCCAAAAATATTTAATTAATACTTTGAAAAAATAGCCAAATATCAATTTTCCAAGGCTAACTCTGATCAGAATGAGAAAATTTCGAATTATTTATGATCAACGAAATATGAGGGTGTGGCTGCTCAAAGTGGGACACACTGTATATATTTAAATTACACATTCCTCATTACTTTTGATTATTGAAGTTATACATAACGTGTGAAAAGTGTAGCCCTCTGAAATTCAAGTCAGTATTTGTGATTTGCGCTTAACCAATAATAGTGCATAAAATTTCATTGGTATCACTTGCTTTGAATGCGTTTATGGTTTTCAGCGTGTATTGGCCCTCGGCTGACGCCATCGGGCCATTATTCACGCCTCAGGCCATAAACGCCTACTTTACTATTTTTCACTATTAGTATTTGTGGTGGTGCAGTCAAATTATTAAGCTATCTTTCCTTTTTTCATGTGCCATGTGCCACTAAAAAATCTGTCAAATTTGCATTTTTTTCGAAAATCCTCAAAAAATCAGTTTTTTTTGGAAATTTCGAAAAATGCCAAAGAAAAAAGTTCACTTCGACTTTTTTCCATTTTTTTTTAATTTTTCGAATCTTTCGCTGTATCGATTCGAACGAAACATGATTAAAATTTCATAATTTTGATGAATATGAGACTTCAATATCATATCTTGCCCAGAAAATACCCACATTGGCCTGTTACCAGAAAATAAAAAAAAATGCACTTCCAGAAATTAAAATGTTAGTAATCAAATAAACGAATTTCGCTTCATTCTTATTACACTCGTATTTCTTTTTTTAATAGACTTTTATTCAGTTTGATTATTTTTCTGACCAATAATTCAGTTACAAACAAACCCGAAATAACATACCTTTCTGTAAACTAAACAATGACCTACAGTTTCATAACTATTCATATTCATCAAAGTAATGAAATTTGAATCAAGTTTCGTTCGAATCGATAGAGCGAAAGATTCGAAAAATTAAAAAAATTGGAAAAAAGTCGAAGTGACAGTAGAGAGTCCAAATCTGGAGCAAATGTGTAAAATTGGAAACTGAGCAACTTTTTTCTTTGGCATTTTTCGAAATTTAAAAAAAAAAACTGATTTTTTGAAGATTTTCGAAAAAAATGTCAAATTTGACAGGTTTATAGTGGCGCATGAAAAAAGGAAGGATGCTGTATTTTATTCATCTTTCAAGCACAAACTAACTGCGAAGTCAAATTTTCTGTATATCTATTAATAAAAAAAAACTTCCATATGTCGCGAACTTTATGTGTGACACTGTATAGTCACATTCTAAGAAAAAAATTTACTGCCGCTTGTTTCGCGGCAATTATCTGCTTATAAACATTGTATATAAGCAGATATTTCAGCAGAAACTTAGCTTTGCCGACTTTTGTGTTGACTGGCAACTATTCCGCGAAACAAGCGGCAATAAAATTGTGACCGCAAATCGAAATGTAAATAACTGAGTCTAGCCGTAATATGTCATTGCTAAAACTAAGCAAAAATACAATAAATGATTCAATGAAAAGGTGGACTACCTACTGACTTGAGAATGTAAAATAAAATTGGCAAAATACGAAAAAGGAAAATACATGAAATGAAATGAAGTTGATGATGTGCGTATAGCAGTAAGAGAATTTATTTTTGTTCTCAAATCAAGGCGGAAGGTTCTGAATGGAGATTGGTTTCATCCTATCTTCCTCAAAATTGAGCAGTAAACGTGTAAAACTGAGATTACTCACATCAGTTCTTTTATTTAGGTAGTAAATATTGCCGAAAATTTGACAGTTGTCTTTGCAATAGCCTGATAACTTCGCAGATATTACGAAATAATAATTATTAGCAACATATTATATTATCAGCAAGAAGAGAAAGTGAGAAAAATTCGCTAAATCAAATCGAGTGTCTACGTGGACAAATTGCTATTTATTGTTCGATTTGTTCTCTAATTAACTGAGACCAGTAATGTTTCTTAAAATATTTTTCGCCGCTGCCGACAACGTAAATAGATTAGCTACAAAACATATAAATGACCAATATCATTCGTTTACTAATTTACCTTGACAATGGAATGTGAATAGAATCAATTTCATCTCTCAGAAAATAATCGCAGTAAAGGAGAGTTTAAACAGTAAATAAAATAAAATAAGGAACAAAATAAAATAAAATAAGAAAGTTGAACATGTACATTTCTATGAAAGCGTTTATACAAGAAATAAGATAAAATAAGAAATAAGAATAACAACAAGAGATGGCCAACTTTTATCTTTTTGTCTTATTTTATTTTAGTTTGTTCCTTATTTTATTTTATTTTCTGTTTAAACTCTCCTCGATTGAATAACCTCCAACAAACCAAAGATCAAAACTTCAATATCGAATTTCCAAATGATGTGGATGTTATTTTTGGCATCTGTCAAAACGAAAAAGTAGAATTCACAGAACTTGCAAAAAACACAAAAGTCATTGTCAAAGAAGATACAATTTGATTGGTTTATTTTTATTTCTCAATTTATTTTATTCATCTGTATAAACCGATGTTTTTTGCCCTTATTCTTAATTTTGTTTTAATTAGTTTCTTATGCTATTTTATTTGCTGTTTAAACTTTCCTTAAATCAAAAATTTGGCACAGATTTATGTGAGACCTTTTGGATATTATTGCTTTACTCGTAGTCTGTTTATTTGGTAACCTAGTAACAAACAACTTGAAAAGGACAACAAATAATCATGACGGATGAGCAAACAAACGTCAATTTGGGTAAATTTTCGTAAAGTTCGTAAAGCTTCGACTAGCATCGGTAGATGGAAAAATAGGGAACTTGGCAGACAACAAACTTCGGCTTGAAAATGGATTGAAGTCGGGGTGGAATGTCACATAAAAATTTTCATCTGGAACTTGAGTTCCGGTCCAACAAAATGAGGACCTCTATTTCGTTGAAAAGTGAGCTGATTTCCAGAAGATATTTTCTGAGTAGCTGGTCGATTTTATGATTCATAGTTGTATCGAGAAGGTAAAGATACTTTTGCTGTGGCCATAAATATTATTGCTGATAAAGATACGATTTTCACAGTACTCTGAAATTATTGAAGAACACTTTGTGGGTACGTTACTGTATTGAAAAATAGTCTGCTTTCAGAAATAATACTATGGAAGGTAAGAAAGACGTTAAAAAAATAGAAATTGTCCACATGTGTTTTTTGAAAGAGATGGAGAGGAGAGAGAGAGAGGAGACAGAGGAGATAGAGATGAGAGAGAGGAGAGAGGGGATAGAGAGAGAGGTGAGAGAGAGTATGAGCTTATAGCGTGAGGTCTAGTAATGTGGAGTTGTTCTTGTTTCAGATTCTGTATCAATATTCTTTTAACTGCAAGATATGTTCTGTTTGAATATTTCTTTCCTGTTTTGGTAGAGTTATAAAAGAATTATTCTGTCGTCCTGAGTCCAAAGGGCGTAGGTCAAGAATGACGAGAGATATCATTCACTTACCCCTATATAGCTTAGAATTTTAGCTGTATTTGTATATACGTATTTTTTAACTAGTGTTTTAGGTCGCAAAGAACGATGAGATATGGCCAAAGTTATTTAAGTCAACGGTTGACCATAGGGAACCTGCAGTGAAATCTAAAATACGGAAAAAATTGAGACTGGACGACAGTATTGCGAATGTTCCTGTCATTATATAAATACAGTTGTTTATCAAATTTCAACAATATAAAGCAGAAACCAGTCTATATCATGTAGTTTATGGGATACATTGTTGCGATGTTTGATTCTAAAAATTAACCTCAAGCATGATTTTTTTGTATCCCCCTTTGATCAAACTCCCTGAGGCATTCTCCTCATACTATGTCGCAATAATTTAGTTGCGATATAACTAAAGTTTCACATAATGTATTTTTTTATACTTATACTCAGAGAATGTCGGTGAGGGTATATTAACTACAGCGCAGAGTAGCTTTGCTTCAGCATCATATTCTTATGCTGAGAATCTCAGTTTAGAATCAAGAGACTGTTCTAAGCTTTTGGCACATTCTGTAAAACAGATTCATTACCTATTCGTATATTAGTATTTTGCAAAATTGTTTTAGCAACCGTATCGTTTTGACTGAATAAAATCGCTTTCGATTTAGATGGGTTTATTTAAAGTATGTGTTCATTGCTAATAGAGAGTATAGATTGAAGATCAGTATTCAAAAGGTAGCTTGATAGAATATAGTCTTTAGGGTCACATGGTAGATATATTTGAGTGCCATCAGCATACATGTGATAGTTACAATATTGCAATCGCTCATGAAATGAAGCGGTAAATAATTTGTAGAACAAGGGGCCAAGAATACTGCCTTGAGGTACACCCGTTATAATATTCAATTAGTTAGAAATTTGGTCATGTACTACTTTATGTGTCCTATTTGTTAAGTATACGATTTCATGAATGAGCCTTCATCAGGACTGAAACCATGAATGGGTCGAGTGAAAATAATACTTCACAATTCACACAATACTAACATTTATTGCTTCATCCCTTAACATTTGCAATAATTGTTTGTTGTCTATTATCCAATGGGCATGTCCATACTTTGACGTTTTTCGGACGGTTCTCACGGGAGCATGCATGAAAAAATATGTCACAAGTCAGGCAAATGAATAGCCAAAAGATTTTGTTGTTCAATTATTTATCTCATTTTGGAGTTTATTTGATTATCTACTTTTTTTATTCCTCACATGTGTGTATATATTTATGTGCTCAGTCTCTTTATTTTCTTTGGGTTAAGTTGAGAAAGAAGTCTGAGGTGAACGTCGCCTATCCATCACAATTAATTATTATAATTTTTTCTTCTAAAATTATGTAATTATGATGAATAAAGACCATTTATTATTATTATTACGTAAAATTACTGACGATGCTTCCATTACATTGTAAATGGCCTGCAGTTGATGAATAGATGAATGGATAAATTAGTATTTAGATGATACCAAATCAAAAAGTCTAGAAGGGGTGGATCAGGTGACCTTGCAGGCCATCTAACTGATGATCTGTCCGATGTGGGAATACACACAAAAACATTCTTCAATTTCAGAGTAAATATTTCATGCAAGAAACCTATTTCTTAGAGCTACCTTTGTTAGCTTTATTATGCCATGGGTCCTATTCTCGAGTTTGTAGGTATGCGAATTCGATTTTCTGTTTCACAAGAAATGTGTATATTTGTCCCTTTCATTCGTTTACGAATTGGGAGTCGAATTATTCGAGTATACTACCCCAGGTATCGTATTGCGCTCCTTCTTACATATACACATACAGTGCGGCTTTTTTTAGCCCCCCCTGTTAACTTTTGAACGGTTCGACGTACGAATTTAAAAAAAAACCGTTTGGAGGGTTTTACCGATACTAATTTTTTATACAAAAAATATGGTGATTGCTCGACAGGGGGCGCGGAGGGGCACATCAACTAAAAATTTTTAAATGGCAATTTTGTTGATACTTTTTTTGAAATTAAAATTCGAAATATCAAATATAAAAGCGGATCTGAAAACTACTCATACCTTGATAAATTTGAACGGTTTGCTGTGGAATAATGAAACCAAAAACATTCTGAAGGGTATTACCGATACTACTTTTTGAGAGAAGAAACATTGCAATTACTCGACAGATGGCGCTGGAGGCACAAAAATCGAAATTGGGAAAAAATTTCTCAACAAAATTCAAAAATATTTAGATGGTTGTAAAGATAATTGAATTCTCTTTTCAACGATGTGACACTCGACCCCTCATGCCATTTAAATTTATTGAGTTGATGTGCCCCCCAGCGCCCCCTGTCGTGCAATCACCATATTTTTTGTTTCAAAAAGTAGTATCGGTGAAACCCTCCACAAGATTTTTTTTTCATGTTTGTACGTCGAACCGTTCAAAAGTTAACAGGGGGGGGGGACTAAAAAAAGCCGCACTGTATATATTTTTCCTCGTGCACTGATCGTTTTCAGAAATGTTATTATTTTTGTGTATTGTTTTGAACTTCTATGATTTTTTCTATCATGAAGAGTGACTGACGATATTTGTCCATTACATTCTAATTCGACTGTAGTTGATAGATGAACTCATGAAATAATAAATCAATATTTGAGATGATGCCAAAACAAAAAGTCCAGAAGGGGTAAATCAGGTGACCTTGCAGTCCATCTAACTGATGATGAACACTCCATCTTCAATTTTAGGGTGAATATTTCCCAAGAAACATATTCCTTTCAGCCACCATGGTTAGCTTCATTCTGTTAGATATCGAATTCCCCTCCTTCTTACATTTTGTTCCTCATGCACTGATCGTTTTTTGGCCTTTTTCGCGGCGTTCGCAAATATTTCAGGAATTCTGCGTGAAATTTCGTCGGAACATCAGTAAATCGCCCGACCGAAACTCAACATCTTTTTCCCTAGTAGGCATCGCGGTGGGAAACGAAATAAATCTCACACACGAAAATATGCGTGAGGTCCGACTCATGGAGATGAATTATTCAAGTCGCTATCTTGTTCGCTTTTTAAATTGAATTCTGGTCCTTCCGACACGGCCGGTGAGAAGACGATATTTTCCGCGTCGCACGACATATTTGTCGAGGCACCCGAGCGGATAATTTTGACGGAAATCAATGCGCAGAAAATTAATAAGGTGATCCATGGCTGACTGCTAATTCGACTGCAGCCACCTGTCTCGTTTGCGACTCAGGTTGCATGCTTGTCACTTTATTTTGATGCAGAGAAGCTTAATGTGACCGATGTCGATACATGTTTATGGTTGCCTTAAATTCTTGTGAGACAAATAAATAGTGAATCCGATGAAGATGCAGATTTCCAGTTGTATTCTTGAAACTCGATGGCAACTATAAAAATATGTATGGCTAGAAATTCCATGATATCATTCTCAGTCATATTGACAGACTTTCCTGTTTTTCCAATTTTAGTCTGAATGTCATCGTTTTCTGCTTCCTCAATGACTGGATTGAACGCTGGTGTTTTCATCTATACATTGTATCTATATTTATATTTTTTTTTTTATACAGGGTGTTAGTGAATAAGTGCGACAAACTTCAGAGAGTGATTCGGTACGTAAAAATAATGACATTTTGCTTTATAACTTTTGTCCGCTAATGCTTCGTTTTCCGAGATACGGGGTGTTGAAGTTTTACTTAAAAACTGACTATTTATTTATTGCTCTGAAACCGGTCGAGATATGCAAATGAAATTTGGTCGGTTTTAAGAGGTAGTTATTGCACATTTTCTGACATGCAATTAATAATTTTATGTTCATCATTGGCGCGCATACGGGTTATGATCTCAATTTTTTTTAAGAAAAAAATGGTACGCTACTGAGATAATTCAAACTTACAATCATTTTTGGATTCTTCGTTCAATTTGTGACATAAAGTCTCTCGTGTATTTTTTATTTGTGTGGGGCACCGTTTTTATGCAAAAAAAATCATCTAAACGCTAGTAGGCTACTGTCAGCAGTCTTAAATACGATTATTTCAACGAAATGTCAAATTAATGTTTCATTATTTTTAAGCTTTCAGTTTGGTATAAAATTAATATTAATAAGTAATTAAATTTTCCTTTATTGAAAAGAATGGAAAATTATACAAATGCGGATTTCTCAGACATGCATTTAGTCTATGGTCGAAGTAACGGAAATGGTCGGCAAGCTCGACGATTGTATGCTGAATGGTATCCAGGACTAGGGTACCCATCATACAATATTTGCTCGTCTTCACCGTTTGCGCAAAAATGTTACTTTTAAGAAACAAACGGCTGACTGCGGGCGCCCTCTAGAAGTACGAACTGTGCAACTAGAAGAAGCAGTTCTCGAGTTAATTGCGGAGTCACCTGAAACAAGTACTCGAAAACTTGCCAACATATTGAATGTAAGCAACTTCACTGTATTTAAAATTCTTAAAGAACAGCAATTATATGCGTTCCATATTTAACGTGTGCAAGCTCTACTACCTAGAGACTATATTCCGCGCTTAGTTTTTTGCCATTGGATTCTTCATCAAATCGCTCAAATTCGCAATTTTTTAAATATCGTTTATTTACTAACGAAGCTAATTTTGGACGACAGTGTATACGAAATTTCCATAACAATCATTTCTTGGCTGAGGAAAATCCACATGGAATCTTTGAAGCTCATTTTCAGCATCAGTTTTCAGTAAATGTATGGCTTGGGGTAATTGATGATCATTTGGTAGTTCCATATTTCCTCCCACAACGACTAACAGGTGACTCTTACCTTCATTTCCTAAAGGAAGAGTTACCTGATCTTCTCGAAGAAATCCCACTACAGCTGGGACAACACTTATGGTTCATGCATGATGGTGCACTAGTCCATTTTAGCATTAATGTACGTAATCACTTAGATACAGTTTATCCAAATTGTTGGATAGGTAGGGGAGGTACGGAACATTGGCCTGCTCGATCGCCGGATTCAAATCCTCTAGATTTTTGCATTTGGGGTTTTCCTAAGTCGTTAGTTCATTTCACTCCCATCGAAAATGTTGAAGACCTGAGGAATCGAATTATAGCCGGCTGTGAGACAAGAAGAAATACAACAGGAATATTTGCGCGAATACGACAATCAATGCGGCGAAAAGTTGAATCTTGTATCACGTCTGAGGGAGGTCATTTTGAAAATTTGTTGTTCTGGTATAATGTTATTGTATTAGATAGTTCTTGATGAAGTATTAAAGAAATGAAAAGTACGCGTTAAGATGTTTTATTTTTTTTGCATAAAAACGGCGACCCACACAAAAAAAGGGCAAGAGAGATTTTTTGTCACAAATTGAACGAAGAATCCAAAAATGATTGTTAGTTTGGAATATATCAGTGGCGTACCAATTTTTTTTTTTTAAATTGAGATCATTACCCGTATGCGCGCCAATGATGAATATAAAAAACTTAGTTGAATGTTTGAAAATGCGCAATAACTACCTCTTGAAACTCACCAAATTTAATTTGCATTTTAACACCGGTTTCAGAGCAATAAATAAATAGTCAGTTTTTAAGAAAAACTTTAACACCCCGTATTTCGGAATACGAAGCATTTGCGGACAAAAGCTATATAACAAACTGTCATAATTTTTTCATGCAGAATCACCACCTGAAGTTTGTCGCACTCATTTAGTAACACCCTGTATATTTGACCTACTAAGTGTACCCTATTGTACCAAAGTAGTTATTAATTATCATCATTATTAATAAGATACGAAGCTTGGCTTGAGAATAGCGTTCTTGTGTAGCTGAATATTCTCCAAAAAATATTTTTCGACATATCTTGCAACCAATAAAAACCATCAATTTAAAGCTATGATGTACTTTCAAACCAATCACAACATCATTATAGTGGGAATTTTCTACTTAGATTATTGCCTCGAGAATATTCGTGGTATTTTGTTTTTATTGTGTGACAACAACTGATACTTTTGATTTGACGTCTGTCATCAGTTTGCATGCAAATTGAAAAATGAATTTAGATAACCGTAATATATAAAAATGTTATATAGAGAATGTGGCTATGATTGGGGAATCAAAAAATAATCTATCGAATACCACACGAGAGTTCGATAAAGTAGAAAATAATTCTCCACATTTTTTCTCAAACTTGTTGCCATTTGGCAATAGACACGAAAGCCCGAAGGGCAACAAGTTTTCGAAAAATCTGTCTAATTATTTTCACTTTATTCTCACTCTCTTGTGGTATTACAACTGAACATCTCACAGAGTGCCACAGAGTACTGTCATGGGCCCTTCAATATTCATTTTGCATATCAACGATCTGTATTATCGTAACTTTTTATGGAATGGTATTTTTCACGTGTTTCTCGTCACATGGAGCTATGACCAACTCAGAGAAAAAGCCAAAACAGTTCGTATGATCATACACACAGAAAATTGTTTTAAATTTGCAATGTATTTTCAATGCTAAGAGTGGAACAATAAATCAGATTCATGGGAATTTTACTTCTATCGTTCAATTTTCAAACATCTATACGCACTTGATATGAGATTTCATTCAGCGCGTAAAATTTCCTTTGATACACTGAAAATAATTGTGTGAATATCCCTCGACTACGAGAGGATCCACCTGCAACTGGAATGTACATCCGTATTGGCGTAAATTTTCGCGTTGGTTATAAAATTACGCATCCAAAGTCAGCTCCTACACATTCCAGTTCATTCTTTTTTGTGGCCAACTGTAGTATTGAGGTATTGCAAGTAATATGTAATGAGTGTATTTTGTGCATTGCATCACCAATACAAGGTAAGTGAACTTTATTAAAATCAGTACATGATATTTACGAGATTGCATTTAGGTTTCTTCTTCATAATATCTAAATATCTAATGAAATTGAGAAATATAACCTCAAAATCACGATGTGTTTTGTGGGAAACACCGATATCATATGTTGAATTCAGTACCTACATATGAAAAATTACTTCAAAACTTATTATATGTTTTGAAACGTGTAACTTTCGATTAATGAATCCCAAATTATGGAGAAACCAATAAATTCTTTGGTCGTTTTTTCTTACCATAAACTTACTTTTTTTGGAGAATGTTGGCTGTTGCTGAGTTTATTTGTTACACTTGCTCCCAAAAATTCAAATTCTTAAAAAAAACAACGTACACCAAAAACTCCACAAGTACTTGTCCCATCATTGTAAATGACATTTTCCCGAATAGAAAGCATCTAGCTGTCGAATAATAGTTCATAAATTTAAATTGAATTTTATTGGACTTTGCCCTAACTGTTTCAAGAGTTAACAAGACGATGGAAAGCCTGTGGCTTGTTGTATAATACAACTATTTTTTGTTTTTAGGACAATCGCACTGAATAGGAAGACCAGCCCATAAATCTTTATAATATATTGATAATGATTAATGTTAGTTTATAATATGCAATGTATTATTCGAAAATGTTTTCAGATTTTGCTATATTTGAATTAAATATTCAGTTTATGTTTGAAATTTATTTTTATTTCCAATTATCAAAGAGAACTGTACATAATTAAACGAAATGTCGCAAGATAAGGACAGAATCTGTTTATACTAATAAAACATAGAATTTTTGTTTTACGACTGAACGCCACAGATTCAATTATTATTTTCTACTTCCTACATGAAGTGAGCTAGACGATTCTTACCCAGGTTATACGGGGTCAATCTGTCTGCCATTCAGCCAGAGTGGTTAATAAAGGTTTAGAAGTGGATGGAAAAATATTGAGGATTTTGGAAACGTTCAACGTTCAAAAATTTGAGCAATATATCTCCACTTCACCAAAACACTTTATCGCTATAAATACTCATCTGGAGACTATTATCAGTCTTGATGATGCTAGTTTTATTAGCGAAAGGTAAATCGAGTATAATATAATGAAGTGCTTTGGTGACCTGGAGACGAATTTCTCAAATTGATAGATACATCTATGGTGTCTTGAATAAAAGACAAAATGTACCTGCCTATACAATGAAAAAATATGCAGTGAGGTCTGAAAGTAACGGATAAATTCATTTTTAACGTTGTTATCTATTTTCAAGAAAACCCCTGAAACACGTCAATTCATGATTTCAAAAAGATACTCTGTGACCTAAAAAAAATCGCCGCTCCTTCAACCCCATCAAAGTTGTAAACGAACCAAAAAAATAGGGTGCATTGAATATACAGCGAATTTAATAGTATTCATGGTTGTTTTTAACATTTTGAAAAATAAATTTTGTTTAGACGCAAAAATTCAAAATTCAAAAAAATAGACATGGCTGTATAGACAATTGAATACCCTTCTAAATGAGGTGTCACTTGACCCCTTATCTCATTATAAAAATTGGTGGGGTGGCTGTCACTTTGAGGAGGGTGGAAGAGGGGCATTCTTCATGTCACAGAGTGTCTTTTCGAAAACATGAATCGATGTATTTCAGGGTTCTTCTTGAATATGGCTAATAAGGTAGAAAATGAATTTATCCGTTACTTTAGGACTTCACTGTATAAACTCATGATAATGTGATTCCACATTATGAAATTCCAAAGCAACTTCACATCGGAGTGTATTTTTCAAGTTAGAAAATCAGACCATAATATTACTAAGCAAAACTCTAATGCAAATTTTTGTTGTGAAGTAATATAACAATGTAAAGTTCCATTGTAAAATTATGTAACAACGTAAAATAACATCGAAGAAGTGCACAGAATTGATCAGAGCAAATATCCAAGGTGATATAACACGTGGTATGCAAAATTCCACTCGAAGGTAAATTCCCGTTAAAACGGGCGGTAATTAAATTGCCGCTAGTGGGAGCGGAAAAAATTCTCCCAGTGTAGATCATAAGCAGGAAAATGTATGAGCTAAGTTTGTATTCATATCGGCATACATGGAGCTTGAGCTCTCAACAGAATACATATGTTCTCTCAGTCTGCCATTGAGCTAACTGTGGTTTGTACTAATCCACTTTCGTGAACTGTATAGATCTTCCTTTAACATATAAGCTTTAAAAATATAATTTCAGAAACATGTGGGACTTGTCAAAACAATTATAATTGTTCACATCGAGAAACTAACAAATTATCCGATGCAATATTTTTGATCCACATATTATAAAAACATAGTTGGCATCGGTCCTCTTAAATCTGGTCTTTTTGTGCTATTATTCTGACAGGTAGTTCTTTCCTAGCTATTTTCAATAACTATAATAAAACTAGCAATATATCATACACGCTCAATAGAAATAATAATAAATTTATTTTCTACAACTGAAAGAATTCCTTTAAATTTTAACAAAAAAAAAAACACCGTTTCAGAATTACTGATATTCTTAAATAACTATTTCTGTAAGGTACGAAAAACACGTCAGATTTGAAGAGTCATTCACTTGACATTTTCAAACTATAATATCTGGTTTGTTTTTCAAAATTCTGTGTGCTGTTCAAGAAATTTCCTAATGTGATATTTACGTGACTCTTCAAAATGTTGCACATTTTCATAAGACTAATACCTGATATATTTACCATTTAGTGCAATTTTATAAAGTTCTAATTTCCTTGCGAAAAGAGCCGCATTGTATGGATAACAATCACAATACCTGACGGCATAAATCGAATAAACATGGGCGTTTTTCTAACCGCGTGGGAAATTTGTCATAGTTCTTAACACTTTCACGGTGTTAAATGATGGGTAAACAGAATTAAACGCTATGATAAAGAGGTCCGTTCAAGCATAGCCAAGTTGTTTTAGTTCAGGAGCCGAGTGATGATTCAACAGAAAATCGAAAAGCGTTCGAAACACTTCAGAATTGTTGTTTCAGTTCAAGATGTTTTAAGTAGATGCATTATGTTTTGAATCTCGGAAAACTTCAAGATTAAAATGAATCCCAGGTGTTAACACAATATTTTTTTTTAAATTTTGACAGATACAGTGACATTTTTCCAAACTGACTTGAATGGCATAACGTCCAACTTTTGATCACCAGTTAGGAAATGGTTTACTTTTCCCGACTGGTTAATTACATCATCAATCAGGAGGAAAAGTCAAGTATCAAAAATAAAGAGAAGTGAATTTTACTGAAAATTTTATTTCCGGAAATGATCCTACAGGGTACCCTGGACGAAATTAATAAGTGGAAATTTTTCTGTCAACTATTAGACATGTGATAGTTGATATTTTGCTTTTATGTACGAATGGAATTTTATTTTTCATATGGAAAGAGACAGTATTTCATAATAATTATGTGTATTCACTAGATATTTCGAATGTTTCTCTCATTGCATTTCAACAATGAATGGGTCCTTCGATAAGAAAATTATTTCAATCAAATGTATATATACTTGACTATATGAATTTAATATTTGAAACAATTTTATTCAACTTATCTTTTCGTGAAAACTTGGTTGAAATTTCCGAAAGCTTTCTTTGTACTACGCTGAATGATTTCTCATTTTTGTTTTATTCCACATTGCATTGTTTATTGGGATAGGTAAGTTTAGTATTTCAATTATTGGGTGACTTCTTTTATCTTCACAAAGTTCCTATATTATTTGTTGTTTTTACATTATTTCTTATCTAATTATAAAGTATTCTCCGCAATATTATTCTTCTGAAGCCTTGAAAGCAACTTAACAACAATACGAAACGAACTGATTTTTTAAAGAAAATTCATGTACTAGAAAAACTTTCGGCAATAATTCAAGCACTTGGGAGATTATAAGTGAAAAGACGATACAAGTTTATAAGAACATTTTGTATCTTAATTATAAACATTGACAATGCAGTTTGTTAGGTTAAGTGTATTAATAAACTATCCCCGTCTTTGGAATTTAATAAATAACGTATGTCAATTTTTACAAGTTCAGTAACAGAGGTAACTATATGGAAACACAGATATCCACAGGATTTTCTAGATTTCGAAATAGAAAATTCATATCCATATTTCATTCATGTTCAAAGTTTTTTCAGATATTCAAAATAAGGAAAAATCTTGTATGCAACATGTTACGAAATAACATTCTCTGTATTTTTTCGTCATTTTGCGGGAACTGGCTTCGCTCATGCCGTAAACATCCACTCGTTACACAAAATGAAGCTTTTCGTAACTAGTTACATAAATGACTATTATACAACCGTGCATTTTTCTCCACTATCCCGCAGTAACTTCAGGAAATGACAGTTCTCCACAATTGTGCAGGTAAACCAGTTTTTCTCACTAGTGCAAGAAAGTATGTCTGTGCTTACTGTCAGATTCAAATTTAATAATCGATATTATTTGGATTTAGAGTTGTTAGCAGCCAACCGACGCTTTTTTGTAATTTGAGTTAATTGTACACCAGTCAATGTCAATGCATAAAGAATTAGACTTGGTAGCTGGTATTTATCCATTCAACAAGAAAACATGAAATACTGACTTTCAAAAGGAACAAAACTCCATTCTAGGATTCAGTGGCCAAACACAGTGCTCATTTCTTGCTTGAAATACATCGAATGGCGCAGTCATTTCGGAGCGTCACAGCAAATAATAATAAAAGATATCCCTAAATTGGTATAGCAGGTCACCATTCAGAGATAAGGATTATTGGTGAAAAAAAAACAATGGAAAGGAAAGAATGGAAGGTCCACGGTAAATATCCATCTCGACCAACCAGTAATTATTTTAGTGTAATTACAGAAGTTCAAAGTTGTGACGAGAATTTTGATTTTTAGATAATTACAGAATGGGAAGTATTAAAGTGTATGGAAGTATCTGATCATGTTGACGAACGCCTGCGGAGTGATACCCCACAAGAAATGAGCCAAAAGAACTCAAGTGGCTACCATTCCTAATATGAATATAATGATGTTTGCCTCCAGCAAGAGAAGTATCGTCGGAAATTGTAACACTAAGAATGCGTGACCAATGAATTTTCCTGGGGGTAAGGAATTATATAAAACATATAAAGCAGATAGCAAAACACTACAATGAGAATACAGTTACTCCTCTGATTTTGAGCGACATTCAACAATACAAAAGCCAAGCTTCAGGGCCTGATCGTGAATGACTTCAATGTACATGCCGTACTTCCATAAAGTAGTGAATAAATTCGATAAATTCGATACAAATTCAAGGAATGAGTTTGATACGTACCGGTCACTGCTGAAAGGTTTTTGGAGGAGGGCTGAATAATTTAAAAACCCCATTTCTCTGAATAATGGCTGATGTCGCACAGAAAACATTTACTTCCCTGGCTAATGTCAAGACGAACATTGTAGACTAGTTTCGAGGTACCTGCCTCGTATAAGTCCAGGGTAGGTCGGACATTACTTGAGAGCCGACCACAAGAAAGGCAAATCAAAGTTAAAATTCAAGGAAAGACCTTTGGAAAAAATTCTCCTTACCATGGATTTTAATCATTAAATGGTCCTGATTACGACGTTATGATCCGAATCTAGTGCGGGGTCGAATGTGTTAGGGACCAAGATTCGTCCACTTTAAAAACATATAAAAAAAATGTTTTAAATCCAAAAGAGGACCATGCAACAAGTGTTTATTATACCTGACTACTATTTACAATTGGCTATGAATTTGACATCCGCCATATGGAACGTCCTGATTGAACAAGAAATACTTCCCCAAAGCATCGTCGATTTACAGCTCTGTAAAATAGTCGATTTTTTTGTGACTTCATTTTGTAAAAAGTTATGGAGAATTTGAAATAAAAATGATTAACAAAAGAATGTAAGTGTCTCATTGAAATATGCTTTATGTGGTCGGGAGATAGAATATCAGAATAGTAAAGAGTTAAAAAGTTTTGAACTGTCAAACTGGGTTTGTTCATTCATACATTGCAAATCTTAATTTTTGATGGCTTCATTTATTTCAAGAGTTTCTGGTAGATTGAGTTTTTGCCTTTACCGAAAACGTGAAAATTTTTTAAGTCAGAGTTGGAATCAAAATTGTTTCTCATTTATGATGTGACTGGAAAAACCGAAATTGAACTAATTTGTTCTTTTTCGGAGTTGGAGTATATATAATTCTAACGTGTTCAGCAAGTCGAGTTCTAAACTTGCGGCTCGTTTGGCCAATATACTAAACCTTACAATCAAGGTTAGAACAGTTCAATTTATAAACTTGGACTTATCCTAAGTTGGAATTTTGTATCAAGAAATGTTTGAGGTTATTAGAAGTTTGAAATGAAATGGAGAAATTTTGAAATAATATTGAGATTGGAGTTGTATTTTTTAAGTTTTAAGAACTTGATTGAGTTACCTATAGTTTGAGAATTTATTAACATATCAGTAATATAACCTATGGATTAGGTCAATTATTGTAAAATCATTATTATAGGCAAATTGTTCAATTACCTACATTGAGTTCTGTTGAAAAGTTTGAATCACTATGAGGTAACGTTTGATTGTATGATATTGTCAGTGAAGGTCGGTTTTCTATACAGTACGATGCAAATGTATGGAAAAAATTCTTAATTTCTGAATAAAAATAATAATAATAAATTTAGTACTTTGTTTAACATACACAGAGTATCAGGACATTACACAATGGGAATGTAACAAAGATAAAGTCATCATAAAGCATAGATAAAAAACAGAAATGCACAATACATTACTATCCAAAAAAGATAATCCTGAAACGTACACGTAGGAAAATTGAAAAATACAATAATATCCAATAAAAATAAAATACATTCAACATATAGAATATTATATAAAAAACTCATCAAGAGTGTAAAATATAAACATATTTTGGAAAATTCCTCGAACACGTCGATTTTCTTTTCCGATTGGCCAATTTTCGAACCCCACCGTAAATATATAGCGTTATCCGCATTCGAGTAAAAATGACTTTAGTGATATTTTTAAATAGGACACCAAGTGTATTTTTCCTTATTTGGTTAGGGATCGTCATTACCAATCCAGTGATACCAGGTTTGATAGGATTATGTCAAACGGCTGAGGAGATATGGGCAAAAAAATTCTTCTTATGTCCAATGAGAATGACTGAGACTCCACACGATTCGGATTTTTTTTAAATAATGTTTAATAATGTTACCAATCATGTCCCCTAACCCTAGTGGGCCCCGCTTTGAATGCGGCCAGTTCGTAATTAGGACCATTTAAATTTTTTTGTTTCATTACTTTAAGTACCTACTTGTTAAAAAAATTGCAAACTAATTCAACTTTTCCACCATGAAATGGTATGTAGTACATTTTTTATGTTACTTTCAATTCTATTGTAACTCTTTTTCCTCAGATCTCTATGTAACCTACCTCTCTCATTCACTGAAGAGGAAATATTAATCCTTCGAATCATATGTCTGTGTGTCTCTTGGACAACAATAAAGATTATTTTGGTGGAGGTAGACTGTAAGTTTTTCACCCACCCAGTTACATTTCACTTCCACTATATGTAATTGGATCGCCCTCGTTGGATATTATTATATTACTTTTAGCAGCTTGATTTGAACAAAGAATGTCTTTCTTACACTTTAGTACCACTTAAATCAAACAGTTTTTGGTTTTTGCACTAACGTAGAAGAATTATGTTATGCAACTCGTGCAAAAATTGTTTATTGTCCAACTGGGCCTCACGGCCTCGTCGGACAATTTCACGTAGAGTGCAATAAACACTTACTTTTTGCACTTGTTACGTAAATAACTATGAAAGGATTCAACGACATATAAGAGATGAGTATCCAACGAATTCCTCTTACAGCTATTTGCACCGGTTCAACTTAAGGTTAGCTTACGACTTAAGACCTTACATTACGATTTTGGTTTGCACCGCTATTTGAGGACAAGCCTCAGTCAAGATAAGCCTCAGTTCTCCAGGCTTAAGTTTCACTTAACTACTTAACCTCACCTTTCCTACACGAAATATTTTTCAATTTTCTTGATGTTCAAAGTATTTTGTGCACTTTTTCTGGATTTTGCTGATGTGATTGTATTTTTCCCTCTATTAAGGGTGACAAAACCTACAGCTCGCTATATACTAAACCTGATTGAGGCTGATAATGAATATCCCTATGATATGAAAGTAGGAAAATAATTTTCAGATTCAACACTGTACGTATTTCTTAATACAAAATGTCTATTGATATATTGTTGATTTATATTACTTACGAACTTAAAAATACTCTGTTGCTTTGTACTGGAGAAATAGAATGGCGAGTCTTTTCAATTTTTCTAATTCATCCAAAATTGATAACATTTTCGATGGATACTTTTCTGTTTATCTAGGGTAGGTGAGGTCAGGTAAGGGTGGCTAATAAATTACGCGTTTAACTAATGTGCACGCAGCTCTCTTGGAGATAGTGTGGCTAGTTTTCCCGGTAGAGATACATTTTCCAAATTACTTGCCATACTCCCGCCAGCCTTTCAAATTAGACAGAACTGACAGCGCTTGCGCAATGTGCACATTTTTCAAAACTTTGCGTTGTTTAACATTTGCACCGGTGGTCCTTAATAACAAACTCAGTTAAGTGGTACACCTCAAGGTAAAGATGGTTTGCACCGTTGACTCCTGGCCTGAACCTTACTTGAGTATTGGAAATGTTTGGCAACAGCGCAAAAATTATCACGTAACTAACAAAAAGACGTTAAACAACGCAAAGTTTTAAAACATATGCACATTGCGCTGTCAGTTCTGTCTAATTTGAAAGGTTGGCGGGAGTATGGCAAGTAATTTGGAAAATTTGTCTCTACCGGGAAAACTAGCCACACTATCTCCAAGAGAGCTGCGTGCACATTAGTTAAAATGCGTAGTTCATTAGCTGCCCTAACCTGACCTGACTTACCCTAACCTGACCTGACTCACCCTAACCTGACCTGACTTACCCTAACCTGACCTGACTTACCCTAGGTAAACAGAAAAGTATTCATCCAAAATGTTTACGACATAAAGATGTGGTTGACAATTTTGGATGAATATGAAAAATTTAAAAGACTCGCCATTCCATTCCTCTAGTACAAAGCAACAGAATATTTTTAAGTTCGTGAGTAATATAAATTAACAATATATCAATAGACATTTTGTATTAAGAAATAGGTACAGTGTTGAATCTGAAAATTATTTTCCTAATTTCACATCATAGAGATATATCAGCCTCAATCAGGTTTAGTATATCGAGAGCTGTAGGTTCGGTCACCCTAAATAGATGGCAAAATACAATCACATCAGCAAAATCCAGAAAAAGTGCTCGAAATACTTTGAACATAAAGAAAATATGAAAATATTTCGTGAACGAAAAGTGAGGTTAAGTAGTTAAGTGGAACCATTGTTTATATAGAAGTAAGATAGTTAGTCAATGCCTGTGTAATTGGTGTTGGACACAAACGCCAGTGTCATCTAGCGTGATTAGTTACAAACATGAATATTTGACATCATTTTAATGCAGGTTTCTTCAAAAAACCCTGATTTTCATGCTGTCGCATTGTTTCAATCAAGTTACGACATGACTTGGAGGCCAGATCACTGAAGTTACGACATGACTTGGATGCGAGCTCACTATCGCCATCTACATGTCGCATCCATTTTGATCCAATTATAATCCCATAAGGTTGACTATGTTCTATATAAACAATGGTGGAACCTAAGCCTGGAGAATCTGAGGCTTATCTTGACTGAGGTTTATGTTGTCCTCAAATAGCGGTGCAAACCAAAATCGTAATATAAGGTCCACTTAAGTCGTAAGGTAACCTTAAGTTGAGCCGGTACAAATAACTGTAAGTGTACTAATTTCAATCTTGTATGTTTTGAGTCAACAATAAATTGAGTAACATGACTATATTTATTGATCATCACTTTGTCAGAGTATAAAATACACTAGGAATTACTCTCACGACTTGGTAAATTCATTGTAGTCTAAAAATATCGGACAAGTTGGATACAGGTGTAGAGTGAAACTTCGCTGTTTTTTTTTCATGTGCAACTGGAAATGATGGAGAATACAATTTGACCTATATATTGTTACAACTCTGCCTTATACCTACTAATGGGATCAAGTAATCAAATCCGGCAAATCCACTGCCATTATTCATGTTTAATCACAGAAACCCATCAAATATACACGATAATTGAAAATGAATAGTTAGAAATAATAAATCATAATTACACAAATTCGACGATGCATATTTCATGAGCATCTCGACCGAGTCGCTCATTACAATAGAAACCCAACGCCGAGTAGTACAAATAAATCAATAATTACCGAACAGAAGCTACAAATTCCTTACAATATCAGATCGTACTTTTTTTTATTTCGCTCTTTAGCCAGTCTCGTTATAGAGCCTGATCGAAAGCCGACAAGCAGCGAGAAGCTTTCGAATAATCGCCTCCATGGGCGCCCGTGCAGGGCCACGGGGTACGTTTGAGAACGAAAAAAACATAATTCAACGGCTGCATGAAGGAAGTAATAGAACCACCTTTTCATTAGTTCGGTAACGCTCTTGGGTGGACGAGCTTAACGTTTGAGCCTTTGTTGATATGAATGTGTTCTCGATTTGGTTCTTATTTTGTAATAAATAACGCTCGATTTTCAATTTGACTTAAATTTTTCGGTGAGTTTCATATACAGGGTGGCCACTTTTTTTAATGGGCTTGTATGGGTATCTTCCAAACCATACTAGTAAGAAGGTCGGTTAAATGGAGAAAAAGTAGCACATCTGGAAGCATAATCTATCGGTGGAAACTAATTGAAAATATCAGGGCCGGTTCTTGAGATATGACGAAAAAAGTAAATTCGCTCATTTCTGTTTTTTGGTTATACTTCATTTATTTTCAGAAATATCATGAAATATTTCGGAAGTTTTTTATTCGACGGTGAATTCTCTTCGATTTGACGTCTTCAGATTTTTGTATCAACGTTTCGTATTCTCAGAACCACCCTCAACTATTTTTTTTTAAATAAGGACCTTAATATTTTTTCACATTGTTTGAATTAACTTTTCATTCTGAATCCAGAGGTGTATCATACAATGCCATTTGAAGACGGGTTTCGCGTAAAATGAACCGTAATCAAAATTTTATTAAATTATTAAAGATGACGGAAACTAACTGTAATCAAAATTTTATTAAATTATTAAAGATGACGGAAACTAACTGTAATTTAATAAAATTTTGATTACGGTCCATATTACCCGAAACCTGTCTTCAAATGGCATCGTATGATACACCTCTGGATTCAAAATGGAAAGTTAATTCGAACAATGTCATAAAATATCCAGGTACGTATTTTTAAAAAAATTGTTGAGGGTGGTCCTGAGAATACGAAACGTTGGATACAAAATATGAAGACGTCAAATCGAAGAGAATTTACCCTCGAATAAAAAACTTCGAAAATATTTTTTTATATTTCTGAAAATAAAAGAAGTACAACCAAAAAACAGACAGATATTCTTCCAGATGTGCAACTGTTTCTCTATTTAACCGACATTCTTACTAGTATGGTTTGGAAGTTACCCATACAATTCCATTAAAAAAGTGGCCACTCTGTAGAAGTTTCTTTTTTTTTCGAAGACGACAAATCTGACACAGTCAGTCCAAGTGAAGTTCCAGGCTATACGAAATGGAAAATGAATATAACATAGAAAAGTTGATTTCAGACATCTACAGATATTGTAGCTTATGCATTTGAAGTCTGTTGGATGCAAAATAATATTGGGAAGATGTCGAACCTGGATATAGTGTATATAGTGGATATAGTGTAGAAATAACCGAATTTGAAAAATTGATCGATGGAAACGGAAAATCAATTTTTTACCTCACAATAAAAATAACAATGTCATCGAATGAAGTAGCGATATAGAAATTTTAATAACTCTCAAGATTATTCATACCAAATATGAAAAATGGCATAGTTCACTACGACTCAAAGATTTCGTAATTACAGAATAAAAAAAAAAAACAACGAAAAACTTGCTGGTTACATTTTCAATGATAAGACTAAAACAGGTATTACAAAGTTGAGATTACCAAAAGATTATGAATAATATACCGAGAAAATTGAAAAATAGAATCAAAATTGATACAAGAGGAGGAAAGAATAGAAAATAAAGAAACATAAACAAAAAATCTGAATGTACAGTCGTAATGTGTTCTAGAAAAGGAATGATAGAAACTCCATACAAGAAAAGCGACAATTTCATGGCAGAGAAATAAATGATTTTAAACAACCAGAAAATTGAAACGTCGGCCAGAAACTGAATAATCCAAAAGAAAAACAAATTCATGGTCATTTCAGATGTTACAAATGTCTAGAAATAGGACACATTGTACAAAATTGTTCATTATCCAAATATAAGGAGAATAGTAGAAATATATTTGGCATGTGTACAAGTTATAGTAAAGATTGGTAAAATTCAATATAAAAATCCTACATCTCAGATTGCAGACCGCAAACCTAAAGATCACAAGATAGAGAAAAACGCGAAAAAGCAACAAAATTCATCGAAAAAGAATCACTGGTAGACATTGCTGGTGCAGGAATCTTAACTTCCACTGGTTTTAGATCTGTAAAATTACATTCAAGATGATAACATCACATTAGTTCTTTTGAAAGACGTATTGAACCTACCAGAATTGCTAAAATTACCAAAAACAAATGCCCACTATCAGTCAATAAAGTGTATAACAATATTAGAATCATATCGAAACTGTGATCTCCGGTTTCTTCATATGTATAATAATATCAACTCAACATCCTTTCCCAATATACTGAGAAGTTGTCATAATTATTTGCAACAAAATATTGCATTTAGTTAATTGAAAATATCGTATTCAGAATATGCTTTGGCCTTTTCCAAAAGTTATGTTTCATCTGGTTCTCAAGAAATATGTTTCTTCTACTGAAATCTGAAATATTTTGTTGGCTCACTGACAGCATAAGAATGGTATATTGTGTAACAAGTGTTATGAAGGCCTTTCAATCACGAGTACTTTAAGCTCGAGAGCAGTGTTTGGGAAAACGTATTTGTATGTCGATTTGGACTACATTTCAAAATTGATGATTTTTATACAGTTTTTGAAATGAGCGTGATATCTTAGTTTTATTTTTTTAAATGGTTTTTATAAATTAAAATTCCTTGGGAAAAGATAAGCTAAATTTGATGAAGAATATCTACACTGAACTCTAACCATTTATGATATATTCCAAGTTTTTCTCAAAGTGTAACGTTATCGAAGAAATTTAATATTATTGGAATTAGCTACGACAGGTGTGCAAAATTTTGACCGGTCACTCAAATTCCTTTCAGCTAGGTACTGTGGCCTAGGTGGACAATAAATATTATACAGTATGCTTCATATAATCAGGTAACCCTTCTGCACATTTTAAACTCGAATAACTTTTCACCCTATATTTTTTCACATGGCAAGATTCAACTTTTCATTTCCCTACAAACCAAACCATATTTTCCTATACCTGAAGTGGAGTATCAGGAGTTACTGAAGCCTTTTTGAAATCCGATTAATTTTTTTCAATGTTATTTCATCTAGTAGTCTGATACCAAATACGTACAACTCTGTGCAGTTTCTTGTTTAAATAGATCAAAATTTTGTGTTGAATTTATCTTGCTCTCGTGTTCTCAGAATTGAAAAGTGAAATGAGAAGAATGATCAGGATCAGGATGATTTCACCACTGGAGAAAATTACAAAAATTGCATGGTAGTATCTAGGGTTTAGGCACAAAAGTAGACAGTTCAAGAGCAAAAAATTAAGAAATGATTAGCCATGTTTCGAAGAACACTGATTGAATATATCGAAACTAGTTACTGGGAATGAGGAACACAATTTCGAAGTATTGCAATCTGTACAGCAGCATCAACATCTGTATGGAAGTACTCTGAACGCAGGCTAGATTTCTGTTTATGGTCTCTTGAACGAGTTGGCGAACAGATGACCTTATAAAATATTATTCACAAACGAATCAACCTTCCATAACAATGGTATGGAGAATCGTCATAACTTTCATTATTATGACACGGAAGACAGACATTTACATCGAACCGTCGATCGCCAGATCCGGTGGAGTGTTAAATCATTCGGTGAAATTATGGGAGACACCATAATTGGTACTTATTTTTTAGTCGAGAATCTGAATGGGAGAAATTTTTCAAGAATTACTGAAATTTTTGGTATCTTTTAAACGTCTTATCAGAAACTATCTGGGCAGAATTTCCCGATCTTACAACCTTGAACTATTTTTATGGGCTTGAACCACTCACTACTCTTGATATAGAAGTGAGAATTCGAAATGGGAAACTTTCAAAGTGTTGAAAAATGCCTGTTTACATCTTATCATAGGTTTGCAATCATTCAAACAAAAAATTTCAACATCTTATGTTTAAGGTTGAGATTTTCAGAGATATATTGAATGTGAACCAATTGACAACATATTACTCACTAGTAGAATCCCATATTACCTATTGAATAATATCCTGGGGTGGAGTTGGAAAAATCATACTCAACAAATTGGTGATAACTCAAGAGAATATTTCAAAAATAATCTACCGGAAAGGTCGTGACTATCCTTCGGATGAACTTTTGATTGAAACAGAAATGATGCATCGAAGACAACTAATGTTCTGAAACTGTAATATCAAACAACATAAATCTAAATCAAATCTATAAAAAACTGAACATACAGGTCAAATAGGACAAAAGTTTCCTATTTTGGGAAGCAATAATAAGCTTTTATCATATCTTGAACATCAATAGTTGTTTTTGACATATTCGCAAAAAACTAAAATAGTCAAATTTCGATTTTCAGCTCTACCGCCTCCTTTCTATTGATAAAGAAAAGTCAGAGAAACTTTCGGTAATGTATCGTATTTGTTATAATCCGATATGAACCAATTTTCAATGCGATGTTTCGTTCATTAGATTCCATCATCAACTTTATTATTTTAAATACGGACCTCTAGTTATTTCATCTATTTTTATAGCCACTTTCATGACAAATTCAGCTGTTTCACAATAGATGTGTTTCTGGACATTTTTGGAAGATTTGCCATGAATATTCTGAGAAAATATCAGTTTTTCAATATGTCTATGCAAGGACGATGGATAGGAAACAATGGTCCTATCAAATGGCCACCACGTTCACCTGACCTGACCCTTTTGGACTTTTCATTGTGGGGCTTCATTAAAGACAAGGTATTCAGATCAACTTTTGGCAATATTGACGAATTGAAAGAAACACTAAGGAGGGCTTGCATGGCTATAACTCCACAAATGCTCGAAAATTTCCATAAACATACTATAGCAAGAGCGAATATGTGTTTAAGAAACGATGGACGGCAATTCGAACATTTAATGAGATATCGTGAACGACGTTGATGGTTAGTATTTTGACATTTTCTTCTGTTTGTTACTTGGTGGAGTTTATATATACAGGGTGTCAATTAAGTAAGTTGACAAACTTCGGGAGGTGATTCTTTGAAAGTTTTCAGGACGAAAACTGTATATAAACATATGTCCCAAACGGCTTGGTTTTCGAGATACAGGGTTATAAAAATATAAAAGCTGGTCTTTATATTTTTTATTTTATAATTTTTATTCATCGTAGATTTTTCAAATTCTGAAACAATATTTCCATCAATTTACAATAATTGAGAATGTTTAATTTTCAAATGTTTAAATTAATATTTTCATTATAGCTCCTGAACCGTACAAGTAAATGAAAAAATTGAAGAAAACAAAAAGATGTTAAAAGAAACAACATTGATTCTTCCTTTCTCATAATATGTCAGTGGCGACGGAAAAAAAATTCTGAAGGGTTGAACAAAGCTTGACTCTGAAAAAAAGAGGACCCTGTGAATTATTTGAGAAATGCATTATTTTGTATCGTGCGTACTATTGAATGGATTGTACTTGCCTAATTTGAACTTATTATTGTCGAAAATGTCAAAGTTAACTCTAAAAAATCTTGAAAAAAATCCTAAACACTTTCAAAAAATCACTTCCCGAAGTTTGTCAACGTACTTAATTAACACCCTGTATCTTTGAGTTCTAGCACCACAAAATCGAAAAACGAAACGTCGCATTGAAAATTGGTTTATATCAGATTATAACAAATATGAAACATTATTGAAAGATCCTCTGACTTTTTCTTACATCGTTCGAAATGGAGGCCAAAAAACGAAATTGGACTAATTTAGTGTTTGGCGAATATCTCAAAAACAACCATTGATATTTAAGATCTGAAAAGAGATTATTATTGCTTCCTAAAATAGGAAACTTTTGTCCCATTTAATCAACCTTGTAGGTCTCTCCGAATCCGAGATAGCAATAGTGGGATCAGCTAAAAAATACGGCCTGTATATAAGGCATTGAAGTCATCACACTTGATCTTGTAGACAACAGATTTTCTCAATTTGTCTCGTGCTGACTTTGAATTGTTTATGAATGAATGCAAATTGCATTTGTCTTGAATGCTATAGTTTACAGTTATGCCTTGTTTCTTTCTGAAGGAAACTAGATATTTTGCTTGTTGAATAACCCATACATGTTAGGTGGACTAAATTTAAAGTTTTACGATATTGTTTTTGTTTTAGAATTTTTTATATCCATTATTGACGGCAATCTGTTTGAATCTGTTCAATTCTTTTTGGAAATTTGACTGGTTTTTGCGGGATATTTAGTCTCTGTATCATGTAATGGTATGCTGCGAGTTTATGAGAGTATGGGTGCATAGATCTGTATGTGTAGGTTTGTGATAAATTGAAAAATTATGGATATTGTTTGAACGACACATATTTAAATCTAAGATGACATATGTGTCGAAACAATTATTGTATGCTATAAATGTTTGTGTTGTGTAAATTGTGAAATTTAATTTTCACTCGACCCATTCTATCTCATAAATGTTATTACTAACTTCATTTTCGTAAAACATGGTTGACGTTAGCTTATAATATTTTGTTTTGTGGAGAATTATCTATAATGAATAGTCAATTTCAGGTGACTTTTTTCATCGACGCTTTCACTTCAACTGAAGCTGAGTGGAAATCACAAACCCAGCCAGGAAAAAGCTAGACAGTTCCCCAAGTCGGTGCCCTCAGCATCTCAGATGCCCGATAAAACCGTCCTTTGAAGAACCGTAAATTCATCGACAAGAAAATAAAGATACACCCACAGAGATACGTGTGGAGAAGAAGGTCAAAACCCTTCCACACATCAAGACGGCATTTCTCGCTGCCTCCGGAAAAAACAGTCGACAAGCGCCCATGCTGCGGACGACGAGGAGCTTTCGAATGACGGTTCGGCAGCGCCAGATTGAAGAGCCTAAATAAAGAACCTGCCTTCGTATATCTAACGTAATATCGGGACGTGTCGAAAAATGCGGCCGTAATAAATCTGCGCTCTTTAATCGGATTGGCACATCGACGAAATCGAATTTCTTTGCGCTGACTCGAATCGGCGATCATGAGAAAGACTACCAGCGAGAGGAGATTCTGCGGCGGACATTCCTCGGCATCAGATGGGCGAGGACCGTTTCATATGTCACTTACGTGTGTACATACGGCTCAAGGGTAACGTGAGATGTCTTGCTTCGATCAAAAGCAACGTTTTATGTGTTTGTGGGGGCGTCAGCGAAATCCACGAAGTACCACAAGGTTCGGTTTTGGGCCCAGTTTTGTTTATAATTTACATATATGATTGGACTACCATAATTATTCATGGAAATCTCACTAGTTTTGCAGATCACACCACGTTGTTGTGGAGTGGGAAGGATACAGACACTTTGACAATGGTGTGATGCCAACTTTATGTGTTTTAATATATCCAAAACCAAAATACTATCCTCCAGGTTTGAATTTGACGAGCTGACCCTGGGTTTTGTTTGAATCGTTTATTTAGCTATTACACTAATTACATTTCAATTTACAATTAATATAACACGACTATAAATGTCAAGATATAAAACATTACAATAATATTATCAGACAAACAAGATAAAATATAAACAAATATTGAGGATATTTACTAGTAGGTGTTACAATGTTTCAAAAGAAAAAAGAAGAAAAAAAAACAAACAAGCATGATATAAAACAAAACCCCTGTTTGACCAAATAGTACATTAGTTTAGACTTTAATAATAGTTACCAATTGACCATCATCGCTGCTGGGAGTAGCATTGGTTCAACAAGTACCTCTTTAACTTAGATCTGAATATATTTAATGAAACAGCACATCTAATGTCATTTGGTAATTCGTTATATTGTATGAGGCCTTTGAAGAATACCGAGTTTTGCGTTGCACCTTTAGAAACAGAGCTAACATAGAAATTGTTTCTATTTCTAGTTGGATAGTTATGCACATTGTAATGAAGCTTTTGTAGTAAATAAGGCGGTGATAAGCCTGTTTTAATTTTGTGTACAAATATCATGGTATTATATAAAAAACATTCTTTGACTGGTAACCATTGTAACGTTTATTGCATGTCCCGGATGGGAGTATACTTAGAGCAGGACAATAGTATTCTCATTGCCCTATTTTGCATTTTTTGTAATCTAGAGATTTCATTTTGATTCAACAAGAACAGTACTGTAGAATAGTAGTTGAAGTGTGGCAGAATTATAGTGTTGAAAATTACTTCTTTAGTCCATTTTGATAAACCATAGAAACATCTAAATAGGTAACTAAGCTTGTATGATATTTTTAATGATATAGTTTGCATGGTCTTTGAATTTTAACTGCCGGTCTATGATTACACCCAGATATTTGAATTTATCTACCACATTTATTTTATTCCTATCTACTTGTATAGTGTAGTTTTTACCAATAAATTGTGAATAAATAGGACTATTTCCAATAACCATATATTTTGTTTTATTTGAGTTAACCTTTAATAGATTAATAGAGCACCATTTATTTATATTTTCCAATGTGTCATTGACAGTTTCAACTAGAGATTCAGTGTCTTCCGATGAGAAGTATATAAGTATGTCATCAGCAAATATATGAATATTACACTGTCCTCTGACATCAACAATGTCATTTACATAAATAATAAAAAAGTGGGCCCAATACACTTCCTTGTGGTACACCTCTATCACAGTTTGTTTCATTAGATATGATGCCGTTAAGTTTCAGTTTCTGTTTCCTATTCGTCAGGTAATCTATGCACCAATTTAATGCCATTACCATAATTCCTACACTTTACAACTTTTTTATCAGTATGTTTCGATCCACTGTTTCGAAAGCCCTCTGTAAATCAATGAAAACAACCAGAGTTGTAATATTTTTATCTAGTTGGATCTTTCAGTCATCTAATACGCACTGGATGACAGTTTCACAGCTATGTTTTCCCCTGAACCCTGATTGATTTCTATTAATAACTTGATTGTGTTCTAGGAAACTTACAATTTGTTCATATACAATCTTTTCAATAATCTTATCTGTTGCGGTAAGTACATTGATAGGCCTAAGATCACTAGCTTTTTTTGAATTATTAACTTTAGGTAACCAGGCAATAATAAATAGTGAATGCACATAGCAAACATGAACAAAAAAATTTCATGAGAATGCTTTGCAGTTCGAGTGGTATTTCATGAACTAGTTCAAGATTTAGCAAAACTAACATAATCGGCATTCGTTGAGTATAAGTTACGGTATCGCATTCTGGAGATTATGTAGCTCTCAGCTGTTTAATTATGTATTTGTTCTACAAAACCGAGAGATCACTGTAGGTAACTGTTCCAAAATCAACGAATAATGACAGTCATTTGCCTTTTGTAGGAGAGACTACTTGAGTCCATAAAAAATAAAAATGACAGTAAACAATAATAGACACGATCCACGAAATGGTTTTCACCTACAATTATCTATTCCAAGAACATCACTAATAAAAAATTCTATAATAAATGAAAACTTAAACTTTAGGAAAGGCCTGCAAGGTGTGATTGCTACTGAAGCATACTGCAATTTAAAGGAATTTTACTGCGATCATCTATAGCTCAAAAAAAATACTTATAATTCTTTATACAAATCGTATGAAATTTTACAATTGTGCATGTGACGATGTGACATGTTTTTATTGTTTGACTGATTTCATCAATTTAATTGTGACTGTTAATGCTTATGCCAACATTTATTTTAATAATGTATGTATATTCAGAAATATACGTGTACGTAAGTTAATTTGATATTGATTTGTTTTAAATTATGCGTGACTAAGTATAAGCTTATATACAAATGTTAAAGTGTAACTATGACTAATTAATTTATTTTAAAGTGTTTGTGACTGTTTATATACATTTCTTTGTGTTATTTGCAAATTTATATTTACATATACTAGCTTTCTCAATAAGACAATAAAGCAACATTTTGATTTTATTTGATTTAATATCGTTTTATTGGTTATTCCTATCTAACGATATTAATAATGATAATAATGATTTCAATTTGTATAATCATAGCGCCCACATAATTGAAGTGTCTGCAAATACAATACGTGAAAAACAGATTGTATTTCCATAAGTTCTGGTATAGTAGGTCATTCTCAGAAAACAATAATAAAATTAATATACAACAAACAATAAATTTCAAACTACTTTTAAGTAACGAATTGTGGAATGAGCTCTACAACAAATTCAAAAAAAGGGAATCAATTCCAATTTTAGAGAGATATTGCAGTACCAAATAACCTCAGGCAGTAGGTAATAAAGTCGACGTTATTTTGACATGTACGCACACGAAGTGTGTATCCGGAATAAGGACAACTTTATTGAAATACTGCCTGTCTTTATTAGTGAACGTTTAAAGACGAGGATTAACATTCCTTTATTTCCACTTCGGGTGAGATCGTAAATCATCGTGACATGATCAGTGGATATGACATGGCCTGACTGATAAATATATGAGATTTTCAACAAGAGTCGACGTAGAAGTTCGTTTGGACAATTCTATCATCAGAATAATTCTGAAATTGATTATGTGAAAGAAAAATCTAACTAAGAGACAAATTCGATTTAGGTTAAGAACGCATCTGTTAATCACGTGTAAATAAGGGACGAACAACGTAACTTGCAATATCTCTGTTTTTAATCACAGAATAGTCATTGGCAGTGACTTTCATACTGCCTGGCGTTATTGCAATGTCTCTATTATTACGAGTTGTGAAGGTGACTATTGAGTTTCTGAAATCGACTTGCCCAAAAATTTCAATACCTAGTCACTTCCACATCAAAAAACTATAGATCTGAATTTAATGGAAAGAAATATCGAAATGTGTCCTAACTCTCTTTTCTTGCATCCAATTACTGATCACGACGTTACTGAATATGTGAAAATAAATTCCAATGCAACTTAACTTTGGAGGAAATTATCTCCACCGATGTTTTTTTTTTAATTCTGTCTGTCCGTCCGTCTGTCGTTAGCACTTCAAATCCTTATATTTTCCGAGCCCGTGGAGATATTGCTTTAAAATGTATATCATTTAAATGACTCGAGGACAATTTGTCAGTTTAAATTTTTTCGCAATCGAGAAATCTGAAAGAATTTTATAGGGTCATTTCGTTTTATTTTTTCGTTTCTACATCCAACGATACGGGTTCTGGAATTGATTTTATCCAGTCAACATTTCTTGAAGATATACTTCAATATATCCTACTCAAGTGTATAGTTTTTCCGGAAAATGTTGATTAAAAAAAATCATATACCCACACCGAACCGTTCATTCAAACTGAATTTCAACGGAGGAAAACCAGATTTTTTTGAAAATTCATAACTCCGCCATTTTTCAAGAAATAGGGTTGGCCCATCTCATGAAAGTATTGAATAATGTGCACTTTATGTGTGCACAAAACAGGCTCTGGCGGATTATTAGTTTTGGCACAATGGACCTTTACATTTACGGAAAATAAATGACAAAACTCGTTTAAATCGATAGTTGGTAGTTTGAAAAGTCCATTTAACAAAAGTTCCATTATTTTTCTTTTATTTTATAAAAATATCACATTTGCAAGTGTGCTGCTGACGTCACGTTCATCGGAAATACCTCCCACCATAACCCACGTTCCGAAACAGGCACTACCGTTCTCCTTAAAAATATAACTTCTAGCATGATATAAGCCGTTGAGAAATAATCAATACATTGTCACTTGATCAACTCATAGATAAAAATCCACATATTAAGTAGCTATTTTTTATTGTATTTGTAACTTTCAAATTTTCTGAACAGACCATCCTTTTGATGAAGAACGAGAATTGACAACACAGCAAATCGTAATGACAGTTCTCAATTGTCAAAAGTTATATGGAGATGTGAGGTTAATGTTTATTTTATTTACATTCAACAATCAACATTCATTTTGATAGTTCAAGGTCGTTTTTGCAATGACTAATATTTTAAATCTTTCCTTGAACTCTACTTTGAATACAATAATGACATAACGTAAAGTACTCACTTGGAAATGTTCTTCACAAAAACATATATTTCCGCTTTTCACAAAAGGTTTATGCACTGTTTCGAACAACATTTTCCGACGCGCTTCATCTTTAGGTGCATAAAAAAATTGTTTATTAGATTTTGCACTGGTGTTCAGACAACTGGGTACAAAGCACCTTTTCGACATGTTCAGTTATTGCAGGGATACAGGTACTGGAGATACAGGAATTAGTAACAAATTTTAGAACACAAACAACAAAAGCTCTCAAAATTTAGAAAACCTCATTAACCTCAAAAAATAAATCAAGGTAGTGTTCGTTGAAGTTTGGATGATGGAACTGCTCCACTTGTATCAAATGGGTAGGCAAATGAGTTAGACAGAGACAAACTATTCTTATTGATCGCACCGTTAAACAGACGAAAGAACCCATCTGGTATCAAATGACAACTGTCATACGACACATTATATTTGAATGAAAATTTGATGCACAACTTTAACAACGTTGCCAAGTTTAGTTTTGATGAACGTGACGTCACGAAACCAGTTTTCTTCCGATTATAGATAAACTAGCGGTCAGAAAAAATAAATAAAAAATCCCGAGTGATATTAGAGTACTTACTTTCTAATTTCAGTGTTACCTCATATCTCTTGGAAAGGTCCATTGCAATTTGAACATTTTTATTTGCACTATCTTGCAGCGTGTCTGGATGCTCTAGTGATGGTCCGGTTACAATGATTTCAACATATCTTGAAAACAGTATTACAGTACCACAAAATATATTCTCATTTTGCGCTGACATTGGTGAAACGGCCGAGCTGGTGGAAGCGGTCAAGTGGTAGGAGAGGGCAGGAGATGAGGGGAAGCGTATTGTCACGTAACCCATTCATTATAAGAATTCCCCTCATCTCCTGGAATCTCCAACCAATCTGCAGCTAATGTGGGCTCGGCACAAAATGAGAAAATGCGTTTTGTAGTAGTAAGTTGTGAGTACTATACTTCTATTTTCATAATCTGTTCGAGAAATTGAAATCGGGCCATCACTAGAGCATCCAGTCCGCTGCAAGATAGTGCAGAAAAATCAAATTGCTATTGTGCCAAAACTAACGATCCGACAGGGTCTGTTTTGTGCACATATAAAAAACATATGATTCAATACATTTTTACAGAGTTAGGATTTTTTCAAAAATCGCAAAATTTTCCGGTTTTTCCAGTTTTTCTCCGTTACTAATGATATGACCGGGTCGTAAAACATCCCAATTTGTTCGTATTCCAATCGTCTACAATTCTTTCCATTGGAGCAACCAGATGGCTCTATTAGTTTTCATTTTATAAGCAAAACAATTTGAAAAAACATGGTTTTTTGTTATTTCAATGTTTATAATAAAGTAATAAATGACATTTGCGAGTCGAAAACATAACAGAATATAACTACGGACTGTCTTCTATGTGATGGCATAGTTGGTTTCCTACTAGTATTATTGTTAAAAGTATTTTGTCAAAGATTTTGAAAAGTAAAAACATTGAAAAAAGTATAGTTTTATTGAGAGAAAGCGAAACAATAGTGATGATTCACTTTTATGACGAAAATTTAAATGGTTAGTTGAAAAGTATGGGAATTGTATTGTTTTACTAAATAAAAAAAAATAATTAAAACACATCACTCGGGAAAATTCTATCCCGGCAGTTATGTAATAAGCATTCATAGCATGTAGAAAATACATAACAGACCTACAAGTAATTTTATTTTCAGTTGAACGATACCTAGATATTTTGAAAAATCTTGATACGGATCATTTGGAACAACTGACGCTCGCTGACCATAGAAAAATTTGGTATCAACATGATGGAGCACCTGCACATAATCTTCAGATGGTTAAGATGTATTTGAATGAAACTTTTTATGACCAATGGTTTGGAGAGGTTAACAAAAGTGTCACACGTTCTTGTTTGGCATTGAAACTAAATTTGAAATTGTTATTTATTCTAATCACGATTTTTGTCTGGAATATGAGATTGCTTTTTTCATGGCATATTCAATGAAAATTAGGCAATAATAAAATTTGATCAAACAAAATTGGGGGATGAAAAAGTAAATCCTCGCGTGAAAATAATTTCTATTACGGAATATCTCCAAAATTTAAGTTTTGGGTATAGGGAAGTGTATTGTAACTAGGGCTTATTTTCATAATAGAATTGAACCTTGAAGGAAAAAAATGGGGTTCTCATTTAATAATGTTGAGATTTTTTATTTTTTACGTTCACTTATTGGACCCACATTTTCAGTGGATTATTCAGTGGATGTGAAAATAGTGCGTGATTCGTTCATCCTTCAACAATCACGATTCACTCACTGCATATTTTTTTAAATGTTAATTTACATAAAAATGACGTATGTTCGAGAGGCTGCATCTGTCACTTCTTCTAAAAAAACTCGAATAACTCGAAAACGGTTCATTTTGGGTATAGGGTATGATACATGAGTTAGAATCGAAATCATAGGAATAATTCAAAAATGAGGTGAACTACAGGATATGCCATTAGAAATAACAAAGATGACGTCACTTCCGGTCAGGGTTCGCCGATATAAATCACTCGATATATATATATATATATATATATATATATATAAGTAGAAAAGTTATTGGGTATAACCCTCAAAATGTTCTGCAACCGTAGACACGTGTTTCGAGCTTAAGTGTTGTACATCTTCGCACTTGATTTTACCGTACTGATGAGAGCTTAAGCTCGAAACACGTGTCTACGGTTGCAGAACATTTTGAGGGTTATACCCAATAACTTTTCTACTTATATTTTCATATATTGCCCCTCGCTAAATCCATCCTTATTTATATATATATATATATATATATATATATATATATATATATCATATAAATATCATTGATATATATCGTGATATTTATTCGTTGTTATCATGGATATATATCACTCAGTATAAATTACTATGTTGAATAGGTTGAAATCTCGTCATAAATTCAAGAGAGATCGGTGTGGGAACTCCCTAATCATTCGGTATGATGTTAATTGTCGGGGAATCCCATTTATTTGATGTGTGAATCCCCTTACTATGTGCGGTCGCGTGTGTCTGCTTTTTTGTTGGTGTTAACAAACGCAGTTCACGTTGTAGCCGTAGTAGGTGCATAGTGCATTTGATCAAAATAGAAATAAACAATATGCCCAAAACTAAAAGTGCAGTGCGGCTAAAATTTGAATTGTCAGATGAAGCCAGTGATACTGGGAAATGGGCTAAATGCAAGAAATGTAAGAAATAAATGCAAGGAATTCCTTCCCTCATGGAAAAACATTTGCTCACTTGTGAAATAGTCGAAGGGGGTGTTCAATTTTGGTTGTTTTGTTAAAAAATTAACAAATAAATGCTTCTACTTTTGGTATTCTCTATACAGGGCGGGTCACGGTCGATGGTACCTTAGACAATTACAGAAAACGGGAAATAGGATCATTCTGCAAATTTGGTTTCTCAAGTAGTTACTCTTGGTCTATCGATCTAAAATATTTTCAGCAATGCAGCGTTGCCGCTTATACCAGATAGTAGCAGCATCTTTGTTATTTCAAATGGGTCACCCTGTATATTACCGCATTTTTGAACTTGACATTCCTTTTTGATTATTTCTGCCTTATACTACCCTATACCTATCTCTAACGGTTTTTGAGATATTGGTTATTTTCCATATTTTTTATCCAAAACATAGCTCGAATTGAATGTTGATTTCTGCGGTATTTGGATTCTTAGGAAGTTGCAATTTTGTGTTTAGTTCATCAAGATCATGTACATTGATTCTGTATAGAGAAGTTTGTTCTGCGTTATACAGGGTCGTTCAAAATTCATGATCTTACTGCTAGATACGAAAAGGGTTGAAAGTGCGTTTTTTTTTTTAAATAGAACATCCCATTTATTATGAAATATCCTGAAAGATGACTAAATTCCCTTCGAATTGATATATCATGTTCCTATACCTAAATAGTCAGAATTCCGAGATAATAGCAATTTTCACTTGAAATCTCCCAAGTGCTTGAATTATTGCCAGAAATTTTTTGAGAACATGAATTTTTTGAAAATTACCCGAGTCGCGAAGCGACGAGGGTGCACACAGTGCACAGTGCACAAGACCTGCGTCAACGAATGATCAACTGCACTGAAGAGCTAGATGCCAGTGAAGTAAGGAGTGCTACAACTGTATCTCCAAACACCCGGATTTTGAAATGTTTGGAAGCCAATGGTCGGCATTTTGAAAATTTATTGTGAAGGTTTTCTAATTTTTGACAAATAATTAATGAAATTATGTTGTAATCGTTCAAACTTCCTTTTGTTCATTGGTTGTAAATTAGCGTACGTTTCATTGAATTTTCTGCACGTTCTTGCTATAATTCCCTCACATTTTCCATGAAGAATAAAAAATTTCATCAGAACTTCGTTTGAATAGTTAATTCCCTCCATTTCAATTATTTTTGAGTCATT